>CM062815.1:1008971269-1010217519 GCA_031772625.1 Pinus tabuliformis
CAGGCACGGGGCGCGAAAGTATGATAAAGTAATAGGGTTGTCCGCCCTAGTTTTGTAATGTAATGTCGGATGGATATACCTACCCATGGTCTGTGAACCATGGGATTGTATAAATAGAGCGAGGCTCTAAGTGTAAAAGGGGGGAATATAGATAATAAGGAAAAACAGAGGATATCTCCCGCAAGTGAAAGGATATCAACTCTCAAGGAAACAAGGGTTTCCTGAACTTGGGGAAGTGCTTGAAGCATGGGGATCTTCAAACTTGATCAGGGGATAATCTTAGGAGAGAAATTCTCTAGTTTTTCTCCTCCTTAAGGCCTTCCCATTGAAGTCTTTTTATACTTCTCCCAAGGTAGTTTTTTAGTTGGGAAACAGTTGGGAATAGTTGGGCCACGGGAACTAATAGGTAATCAACAAGTAAAACTCATGATCTCCACCCATACTTAAGGAAATTTAACTTTTTTAAGTGTTTTAAGACATACACGTGGGTTAGGTATATATTGACCCACATGTACACGTGTTTAATATTGGGCAAAGTCACGTACAAGGAGTAAAACACTGTTTTTTAAATATTTTGACCAAGTCTGGAAGGAGGGGTTGCCCTAGGCCATAAACCAAGCATCACAAATACATAAGGTGATATTTGGAGTTATAACACCACCCTAGTTTTGTAATGTAATGTCAGCTAGATAGACCTACCCATGGTCTGCAGACCATGGGATTGTATAAATAGAGCGAGGCTCTAAGTGTAAAAGGGGGGAATATAGAGAATAAGGAAAAAAGGAGGAGCATGAGAAGGCTAAGTTGTTGAGTCAAAGCGTGAAGTGTGTCTTTGGGTTGTAGAGTAGGAGAAGGCTCGGCAACAGAGTGCGTAGATGCCTAGTAGTCCACAACTGAGTGTGTAGACCCCTACAGCTGAGTGTACAAGGCAATTCAAGTCTATAACCATGGAAAGAATCAATAAAGATAAGTTTGGTTATAATTTTGTGTATCTGTTCTTGGGTTAATACATGATTATTATAACTTGCAAATATATTGTTTATTTACTACGTGCACTTGTATGAATGTTTTATGTTGTTAAGTATAATAACTCAAAGCACCCAAGTAGACAAAGATAACTAACTAACATTGGAATATAAGCAAGGTCTTGGGTAATGGTGCAAAGCGCGGTACAACCTCTGTATAAGGCTGCGTGAAGACAGTGTATCAAGTTTCGAGGAACAGGAAGGTGTGTGAAGCAACCTTTGCACAAGGAGAAACCACAGACCAGTCGAACTCATCAGACATCTCCAGGGTGTGGAAACCTGGTTCTAGCACCCTCCCATACTACTTCTGGTGAGACCTCAGTTTGCACTCTGTGAACTATTGCCAAAAGGTCCAGTAGTACCGGGATTTGTTTGGCTAACTAACTCGGAACTTGGGTCAGGCCCCAACAAGCCAACAAATGGTTCTATTGCTGGGACTGGGATTTGCATAAAGATTTCTAATGTCGTACCACTGGAATCCGATAAAGAAAGGAATTGAGGAGTGGTTGGATAGAATATTCACGAGTTCATTGTGCAGGAGAAAAGGAATCCACAATTATCAAAGGAAGAGTGGTTAGATTGCTACTTGTATATGGAGATCCATAAAATTTTCTTTGCATCCTTCCCCACTGAGTTGTATGAGTGGATCACGAAGCTAACAAATAGCCAAGGGAGGTGTAAACTCAACAAACCTATTGTGTGGACTCCAAAGTTGGTGCGCAAACTGGAAGCATCAAAAGATAGGATCGCACATGATGTTGATCACTGGCTGGATCGAATCATCGAAGGATTCATCACCAAATTCATAGTAGATACTTCAATTAGCTATAGTGAGGCAAAACGATGCTTCCTCAAGGGACCGCGAGGTAAGTACATTAAATCTTTGAACACCTGGATTAAAATTCTATTCTGTGAAAAGCGAGTTATGTGAATAAATTGATGTTTGGGCCTATGCGGAGTGGGAGGATATATAGACACGAAGGTAGCACAAAACTAGAAACTAGCCCCTTGATTTCACCTCGTCGTGGAGGCGAAGAAGAACTCATGAAGGTGTCACCAAGAAGTGCAATCAATCTGATAAAGCAAAGAATTCTACGCATGCCGCCCCCACCCACACCACCACCAGTTTCACCATCTTCACCCCCGACTTCACCCATACCACTTCCACCACCACCGTGAAGCAATATGGCCAGTGCGATAAAGCTACCAATATTCAAGGGAGTAGGGAATGAAGATCTAGACTAATTTTGGTTTGTTGTAAAAGTGGTATGGGAAGCACAGGGTGTCATGGATGACAACATAAAGAAGGCAATGTTGGTTAGTGCTCTGTAGGATCGTGCACTGACCTGGTACATTAATCATTCCAATGACAATCTGAATGTGGGGATAGCAGATATCCAAGCTGCACTAAATAAGGAATTTAGCATACCAAAATCGGAGGCAAAATCGATCATTAGATTCAAGGAAATCACAATGCTACTAGGTGAAACCCAATGGGAGCTGGATCAAAGATTGAAGTGAACAATTCACGAGGCGAACATGACACTAATAGATGGGCAACATCGCGAATGGTTTGTAGCATCATTAACACCACACTTACGGAACGCGTTGTTGCAACAAAGGCTAACGACTCAAGCTAAATATTTGGAGGTCACGATGAGATTGCATGAGACTCCGATAAAATACCCAAACTTGGGAGTCCAGCAGACTCGTGCGAAGTTGAAAAACTTGTGCCTTGAGATGTAGAGTTTGAAACAAGATAGGACGGCTCGTCCTGAAGTGCACGACGAGGTATGGTGCGTAAAATGCAAGGGCCATGGGCATGACAAGGACCACTACCCGGTGTTTGTGAACTACCTAGTGGGAGGAGGACCAATGCCCTTGAGACTAAAGGCACAAGTAGGACCAAGCACAGCACCTTCATTGTGGTGCGCGATTTGTCAGATAGGAGGGAAGCATGCGATAGATAACTGCCATCTATTACAAAAGTATATGCAAAATTCCCAGCAGTTGTTCTGCAATTTCTACAGGTCAGTAGGCCATGATGAGCACACCTATAGAAGTTATGAAATGATGATGGATCAGACTCCTACCTACAGAGTTTAGGCCGAAACATGGGCCCCTGATCAAAACACAGGAATGGCGGACACTGGATTTCATGGGTGCAGACGAGGCTGACGAGGAATGGGACCAGGAAGAGGTCGTGGCCAACTGATATGTTATAATTGTGGAGGGCCAAGACATTATGCCCGTGACTATACAAATCCAATGCAACCATTGTGCTTGTATTGTACATTATTCGATCATGAGACAGAGGATTGTCCAACACTGATAGCAAGGCTACGCGATAAACGAGCACTCCAACCTCCCCCGACTCAGAACCTGCAAATGATGAGATCTGAGCCGTGCGAGGAAGAAAATAATGTAAATATCATGCTTTGAAGTGATATTATGATGGGGGATGTCAAGGGGCAAGTAGCTCGAAGAAAGTACCAAGGTTCATAAGGCTCCGATGAAGGAACCTGAATTTGATTTGGAGCACGCTAAAGAGACATTCATGGAAGCTAAGAGGAGCTTCACGGATGCCTCCACTTCATGAAGTAAAGACAGACTGGAACTAGAAATGGATCCATCAATGCTCACTACATTCTTAGAGACATGCATGAAGCTGCTACGCGACAACAAGGCTACGAAGGGTCTGAAAGAACTCATAACTAAATGTGCTAGGACTGCACCAGGAGAATTGCGTGTAGTCCAAAAGCTCAGGAATCATACAACGTGAACAGGAAGGGAGATGAGATTGACTACACAAATCGAGAAATATGACATGGATCAAGTGATTCTGGATCTAGGATCAGACGTGAATGTCCTGCCAAAGCAGACATGGGAGAGCATGGGTAGGCATGCGCTGCAATGGTCTCCTATCTAGCTGTGAATTTCGAACCAGCAAAAGATCCTACCTATGGGGAGATTGTAGGGAATCACAGTAGATATCGAAGGAGTGAGTGCGCTAGCAGATTTTGAAGTGATAGAGATTGTTTATGATAACAAACCCTATCCTCCGTTACTGGGAATAGATTGGACCACTGACATGAATGGAGTGATAAATCTAAAGAAACGCAAGATCGGTAAGTAGGAGCAGGCAAGACAATGGCACAAATAGCCCCTCTGTTTGAGACCAGGATGTATGGTAAGACCAAGCGCACAGAAGGTTATCCGCATGGAAGCCTTTGACAAAGTGTTCAAAGTACTGAACAGGGTCCACAATGTGAAACGAACTGACTAGAACCTACGCGTACTAGCGATTTTATGGGCATATAGAACCACGTGCAAGAAACTGACCGCGCAAGCACCTCCAACGCCGGAATATGAGACGATCGCCCTAAGCCCTCTAGAACTAGAAAATCCTAATCCAGCATTGGTAGGGACGATGCTTCGTGGAACCTTGGAAGCACAGATCCAATAGGGAAACCTTAGACTCCAAGAACTTGAAGAAGAAAGGGTACAATTAAGGAAGAAAAGTGCTCTAGTGGAGGATGCGGAAGTCAAGAAGCTGGAGGACGAAATAAAGGAAGATTTTCTGGCCGTAAAAACTAGGATGGTAAGGCAGGGTGCGTATGATCATGTTGACAAGTTTGGCAACTATTGTCATGAATTGACTTGTCTGATGCCTTGGCTTGGACCGCATATTGCTAAGCATAGTGACCAGGGTAGCACATTGCAAATGATGAAGTGTGCGATGTCGGTCATAATAAAAAAAGGTGGGGATTCTCCAAGAACCATGATGGAGGACAAGATGAAACTTTACATGGGTGGTGTAGCCACCTAACTAGCCAAAGGAAATGTAGTCTTAGCACTCCAAGTAGTTGAAAGGAAGCACAGGACTATAAACTACTCTGCCCGGAAGCTGCATGAGGTTGGAGCTACGTGCAGAAACAAAAAGTCACAAGGTCCGTGATCACACATGGGGGGCTGCGCTACCACATGAGTTGGCCAAAAAGTGACCATTGAAGTCACTATTCACGATGGGATGATCGACTTGAGGCCAAATGGAGCGAGCGGCAAGCATTTAAGACGCGATTTAGGGGCCATATTTGGGAAAATCTACCGCCAAGAAAGCATTAATGAACTGGAAATGGGGCAACGGTCGAATTCAAATTCACAAAGTGCTATAAAATACAAAGAGCTACCCAGGAAACAACACTTGGTCATTTGCGAATTGAGCGATTGAGCAGAGCCTTGAGTGTTGTGAGCTGAGCGTTGATTGAGCCCCTGAGTTCACGAGTGCTATATTTCCGGATGAGTACGATGGCAACTACTCAGGATGCTATGGATATAATAGAAATGATCGTTGAGGAGGCCGCGTAGGCCCTAACTATGGAGGATGTTCCAGAAGGTGTCGAGCTTGTGGTAAACATCCCGAAATCATAGCGTACGCCAAGACCCAAGAAGGACAAGCAAGCAATGGTCCCCATATGTGTGTCCTCGTGGAACCCGCTGTGTACCAAACTATCAATGGAGGAGCAAGGGACAACCATCACCATAGAGATAGATGAAGAAGAAGAAGATCTGGAGGATCTTATCATGGCGGAGGAAGAGGATGAAGGCATGGAGGAGGACACTCAGCCTATGCACCATGCGACAAAAGTGCCTACCTATGTCCCCCCGTGAAAAGGGAAGGTGAAAGTGCACAAGGACCTAGACGAGACCAAGAGCTCGCTCCAAACCCCGCTTCTCCCAAACAATATTATGTTTGAAGGCACACACTTGGGACACATGCCGAGCCTAAAATTTGAAGATTGGGACCTCGCTGACCACGAGAAGTTCCCTCACCTAGAGATAAGGAACCTCATGAAGTGTAAATAGAACACCGCGGTGGGGGTTATAGAGCTAGAGTCGCGGAAGTGGTTGCACGGCGTGGAGAAGGATGGACTACTGAATTTTCTTTGGGTGTCGCACTTCCACTGTGCACCAATAACCATTTTCGTCATCAGGCAGCTACTCTGCCTGGTGCATGATGGGTGTTTGTGGCTGGAGGAGCCCATCCCCATCACGGCAAACCTAATTCAATGTGTCTTTCGGCTTCCATGCAAAGGAGAGGACCCCATGGACATATCGAAAGGGAAGGGTAGTGACTTGGCCATCACAAAGGCCATGAAGAAAAGGTACAAGCTGGAAAAGAAGAAAAGGGGTTACGCCATCTCTAGCATCAAGGAGAAAGCAGTGCGTGTGGTGACCCAAATCTTGGCAGGAAAGGTCATGCGCAAGTGCCACATGGATGAAGTACCCACACCGGTGGTAGCACTGGTTAAGAAGTGCATGGAGGGGGTCTAGTTTAACTGGTCTGAATTCCTCTACCAGGAGTTCTTAGAAAATTGCCACGAAACCTAGAAACAAGGCAAGACATTCCACTATGCATGGTTTTTCCTGTCCATAGTACTCGTGGCTGGGTAATTCTCGGAGGATAGTCAATTCCCCATAATTGATAGGGATTTACCGAAGGCCGTGAAGTACACTTTGCTCTGGGCCACAAAGGATGCTAAAAGGATACGCGATAGCAAAATCTTCTGGGTGTTCATGGAGATGAACCTCAGAATGGGGATCAACCATAAGCCACAGTTGTCACCCACTGTGTACAATAGTCTGCAGAGTTTTACAGAATTTAAAGCAAACATGCATAACATCTATATCGGGGTGTGCAAGGACCTGACTAAACAGTGGACAAAGCTACCCTTTTGTAGCCATCGATGATGTCATTTTCAATATACTAGAGGCATGGCCGCTAGAGTGGCACGCCCCAGACATCGAAGAGATTGAGAAGACGGCAATGCAAAAGAAGAAAGACGAGGCCAAGTTGTGCATCGCACAATTGGTTGAGAAGTGAAGGAAGGAAGCAACAAAGTACGAGCATCTCGGGACATGACATAGAAATCCGCTGAGCAGGAAAAGGCCACAGCAGTAGTAGTAGCATAGGAGGAAAACGAGATGGCAAGCGAGGGCCAAAGAACGCCTTCACAAGGGTAGGAAGTAGAGGAAGAAGAAAAATAGGAAGGAGGCGTGGACCCACAAACTGCATCAACGCAGCTGAAACGCTAGCTCCCAACCAAGTGGGCAAGGTCGCGGAAGAAGGTCAAGGCCTCCAAATTGTCCATTGACCCAATCACCCTAGCCGAGGGTGATCTGCACGACATCAGCGAAGTGGTGCATGATGTCACCAATGAGGCTCTCCAAGATTTTATGCAGGAGAACCAGATTGTGTTGGGGGCCCTTAGAGCGCAGTTATAGGAATTATAGGTAGCCCCCCTCAGGTTGGGACATTCGGATCCTCGGTAGCAAAGCAAATGTTTCATGCGCAGATAACAAACACCATAATGTTGCCGAAAGGGGCACTAGTGGCATCAAGTGAGGTCGACCGACCTTCGGTTAGCGTGATGAAAGGTCTCGATATTAATCTAGCTACACTCCTGTGTGAGACCTTATATGTGTTGCAAGATGGGATAACTGCAGAGCTGCAAGGTAGGGAGAACCACGCGCCCAAAGTCCTTAGTGAGCAGAAAATAAATATGGAACAACTAAGCTTGCAGCGCGATGAATTGGTGTCGTAAAATCAATAGTTGGTATAGGTGATAGATGATGCTTGCCAAACTGTCCCGGAGCTGGCCATCCCAGCAAACATACCAATGGAGGCGCGGATCCACCGGTTAGCAACACAAGTCTGTAAGGCCAGGGAGGAAATCACAAAGGTTCAGCTAGAGCTAAATCTTTAGATCATTGAGCTACGGTTAAAGCCACAGCCATCCACTCCCCCGGAAGTTAGAGAACAATGCACTAGTGCTATCATAGTGGGGTTGGAGGAAATTGGAGGTGCAGTGCGAGACTGCACCAGTATGTTGGAAGAATCACTTGAGGTCCTCTCAAATCTATAGGAGGACCCCAACATCCATCGCTTAGAGATAGAGGCACGAGAACTCCAACAGCAGTATGATAGCATTCGAGGAACTATGTAGACGGTGGTCCTCACTTAGAGGCTTGCATGATGCAGCAGGCTAAAGCACTAAAGGAGCAGGTGGATGTGGCACGACATAAGGAAGCAGTCCTGAAGGTGCACATTCAGCCTTGGATTGACGAGGCCTTCACCATCATGGCAGAAATCGAAGGCAAGCTCGCACACATGCAGGGGATGCACATATTGATGCAGAGAAGCACTCCCGACACAGAAGTCTCAGAACAATGTATGCAATAGATCTAGCAAGCAGCATCTCAGTGCACTACTAACCTCTGCGTAGTTCGAGAATAGTTGGAGGGACTCTGTGCAAAGATCGTCGTGCTAACAGAGTGACTCGAGGGTGAGTCACGATGTTTGTGTTGGGGGCTTGTTAGGCATGGAATCCCCCCAAGGCATGTTTTGGGGCTCAAAGCCCAAGTTTTGACTAAATCTTGTTGTAAAGCTCTGCGAATTGCGGGCGCAGGGCGTGAAAGTATGATAGAGTCAGAGGGTTGTCCGCCCTAGTTTTGTAATGTAATTTCAGGTGGATAGACCTACCCATGGTCTGTGGACCATGGGATTGTATAAATAGAGCGAGGCTGTGAGTGTAAAAGGGGGAATAGAGAAAATAAGGAAAAAAGGAGGAGCATGAGAAGGCTAAGTGGTTGAGTCGCAGCGTGAAGTGTTTCTTTGGGTCGTAGAGTAGGAGAAGGCTATGCAGCTGAGTGCACAAAGACCTAGTAGTCCACATCTGAGTGCGCAGACCCCTACAGCTGAGTGCACAAAGACCTAGTAGTCCACAGCTGAGTGCGCAGACCCCTACAGCTGAGTGCACAGGGCGAGTCGAGTCTGTAACCATGGAAAGAATCAATAAAGAGAAGTTTGGTTATAATTTTGTGTATCTATTCTTAGGTTAATACATGATTGTTATAACTTGCAAATATATTGTTTGTTTACTGCGTGCACTTGTATGAATGTTTTATTTTGTTAATTATAACTCAAAGCACTCAAGTAGACAAAGATAATTAACTAACATTGGAATATAAGAAAAGTCTTCGGTAATAGTGCAAAGCACGGCACAGCCCTTGGATAGGGTTGCACGAAGGTAGTGTATCAGGTCACGAGAAACAGGAAGGTGCGCGAAGCAACCTGCGCGCAAGGAGAAATCGCGGACTAGTCGAACTCATTAGACATCTCCACGATGCCAAAACTAGGTTCTAGCACCCTCCCATACTACTTTGGGTGAGACCTCAGTCCGTGCTCCGCGGACTGTTGCCGAAAGGGCCAGTAGTACTGGGATTTGCTTGGCTAACTAACTCTAAACCTGGGTCAGGCCCCAACAAGTCAATAGCCACAGGCATATATGGCCTTAAATACTCTTCCATTTGGCACATTTTTATATTTTTCATAACCTTCGAATATGGAATTTTTATTACACACCCTAACCACAAGGGAAACATATAGAAAATAGGCCTAAAAACACCTAAGAATAGCACATACTAATCATAAGTCATATGAATATTTTTGGCTTTGTTTTATTGCATACTTGGTGATTAATATTTCTCATTGATCATTTATATCATTCCTACACAGGCCTTATATGAATTTATAGAGCTTTTTTATGAATTTGCAGAGGTCTGATTTCATCCTACTATGGCATCTCTGAGGTCTAGTTTAGTGCTTCCAGCATCAAAAATCGGTTATTGTGAACTAATTCTTATTCCTTGCAATTTTGTGAATAATCTTGAGTTGCAGTAATATGATATACACATTAGCAATATCTATATGGGTCTAATTACATAATTACAATGGTCTAATTTGTAGTTGCAGTGACATTCCAAGGTCTAGCTTGAGTGCTCTTGGAATATTTGTGCTATATTTGCATTTGATGATTCGTAATTGGTGTCTTGTGGACTATCATAAGCTATAACAAGCTAATATTTGGGTTGATGTTAGTGCATTGAAGGTTACGATTCATATTTGGTAAGTTAAGAATTCATGTTTGGCTGACATGTTTTGGTTCAGATTTTAATCAAGAACAAATTTTGCATCATCTCACTAACCATCCCATTAATCTATTTTCATAATTGCATTTCATTATTGCATTATTGCATTATTGCATGGTTGGAGTTTAGTTATATTTCATAGTTGAATGAGTTGTCTTTCTCCTACCAAACTTCATCATTTGTGTTACATTTCATTTACTATTAGCAAGATCCTCTAAAGCTAAGTGATTCTCACTGCTAATATCGTTTCATTGAGATGACCTCCAAGTGTTTTACAACTTGTTATTGGAATTTCTTGTGATCTTGTACTAAGGGAGCAATATTTTTCATCTTGATTGCAAGCAGATTAAATTGTTCATATTGAAGCATTAAGGTTAATTGAATATATCATTGGAGAAAATTGACATTGTCATTGCAATCTTCCTTTGTTGCTCATTTTTCTAGTTATCAAGCTAACTATCCCTTTCATCACTTGTTATTATGATTTGAATGATCTTCATTTTTGTGTGAGTTTCTAATTTACTTTGAGCATGATATAAAGGAATTGATCTCTTAAGTGTCTCATAATAATTTAATTGAATCTATCTCACATTTCTCATTAATCAAACTTACCAATTAATTCTAATCAAGATTCATTAAGATAATTGGATGCATCTCCTAGAACTTTTTGGTTCCCAACAAGTTTCCCCTTCAGCTTTCACCTTTAGGGAATACCCCCCTTAGCTTACCTAAGAGATATCTAGAATGGAATGGGTAGGGATCAGAGTGAGAACCCTTGCCCTGAGCATTGTTGCATTTGGGTGTACAATTCAGGTGACAATAGTTTCCTATAATGATTTTTAAAATTTTCTTTGTTCGAAGAAATGTTTGTTGGAATCTTTGTCAGATTTCACAATTTGTTGAAATCCTTTTGAAGGCTTTCCATATCAAAAGGAGATCCTTCTCTATTTATGGATAGTTGTTTTGATGATTCAATTTTCATACCAAAATAAGAGGTTGTGTCAGCATGTTTACCAGAATTAGGCTTTAAACTAAGGAAATATTTTTCTACGAATAGAGCTTCCTGAAAAGCTACATGTAAAGTATCTTTATGGGCTCTCTTCACCAACATGGAAACTTTAGTAGGTAAGGATTTGACGTAATAGGAAATAATCAAATTCTAAGTAGGCATAAAGTCAAAAAGAAATTTATTTTCTAGTGAAAGGAACCTAATATTGAAATATTTTACCTTCTCTATGTTTTCCATTTTCATGTTTGACAATTATGTAATTAAAACCTCTAGGGGTATATCATCTCCATATTTCTCTAAAAATGCAGTTTCAAATTTCTCCCATGAAATAATGCTTTGAGGGGGCTGGTCAAAGTACTAGGTAGTGCCCTTCCCCTCAAATGTGTATGGGAACAATCTGCAAATTATGTCTTCATGATGAATTCTTTTTTGTCTAATAGTCAGCACAATGCCTTGATAGATCCTCAGCTAGCTTCTTAGAATCAAGGTTGGATTTGGGGAGAAAATTGTGAGCGTTTCTTCATAGGGGATGTTGTACACTAGGAACAACAACAACAACATGATAAATCCAAGGGGATATAGGATTGTTTTGTTGGATTCTTTGGTTATTTCCAATATTTCCTTGGTTGTTTTCCATTCTTGGTGATCCTTCAAATTCTGATGACTTGGGAGAGTCTTGTTCATTAGAGGAGTCCATGGAAGAACAGGGTGAGCTCGTTGTGCAAGGAGGAGAACTAGATCCTCCAAAAAGAGTAGATTGACTGAACTCACCAACGGGTATTTCATAGGTGGATTGATTAAGATCAATCATCCTACCAATCAAAATATCATACAATCTATCGTTGAGAGTGGTAGTAGCCTGAGGCTTGTCTGCGTGGGGATCCAGTACTATGGGTTCTTGTAATTGAACATCAAGAGGAGTGATGGGGACTTGAGATAGTTGTCTTTGAATAGAGTTATTTCATTCCAATATTTCTTGAGTTATTGAGAGAAATTTATGATATCTTTGAAGAACTTCGTCAATTTCAGATTGAATGTGCTATTGGATTGGAGTCGTAGGTTCATTGTTGGTCTTTTCAGGTTGAGGCTAAGAGCTAACAGAAGTCTCAAAAAGGGGAGGATTTGTGTGACTTCTCGTGACAATAGGGGACCTAATAGTTTGTCTCTTATGGCTACCCTTTTCTATTTAAAGTCGAGTATTCCCCAGGGAATATTTTAGGGGCTAATATTTACAGGTGGGCTAATTTTCTATGTTTTTTCCAAAAGAAAGTTTCGCCAATTTCCATTTTTCCTAGAAATGATTCGCCCAAATTTTATATCATAAAACTATTTTACCTTAAAAATCACCAAAGTTTTATAGAGATGATATAAAATCATTATAAATTTGAAAATTTATACAAACATATTGCTAAACATTTAATAGTGTGTATGTTAGGGACCAGTAAGATTCGCCAAGGTTTCTAAACTTTAAAATAATTTTTATCCTTACAATTTTCCCTAGTATGCCCTCCTTTTAGCACCAATTCATTTATGCAATATTTTTGACCTTTGTCAACAAGGGAGAAGTGACCCAAACCAAAGCTCTTTAAATAACCCTCACTATTTTGTGTGGTCACTCTAAACAGGTTTTTAAGGCTTCATTAGCCTTTGGATTTCTCCTCTCGTGAAAAAGAAAACTAGGAGAAAACTAATCCTAATCTATACTATCTATGTAAAACCTAAATTATTGTTAATGTACCTAAGCTATTGGTTAATAAATAATAAAATACAAGCTAACTAATGTGTTAAATCTAAACTACTAATTATACACATAAAACCATCATATATACTATATAGAAATCAAATTATTGTTAGTAATAAGAATACAATAAAATATGTACAAATAATAACAAGATTATGGTACAACAAATGAAAATACTAGAACATAATGTAACTGGTTCAAAAAATGGACTATAATTATCTTTGCAAGAAATATCAATGAAATAAAATCTAATTTTAATTTATATATGTAATTATAAATTAAAATTAAAACTAATTCTTCATGCAAATAAATAAAAGGAAGGTAACTACAAAAATGCAAGTCCCTTGTCCTTTTAAAAAAATGTAGATCAAATTGTGTTTGATTTAATAAATTGCATCAAGAATAAATGCAGAAGTTTAACTAATGTATTCTAATTCCTATTTTTTGGTCGGGGCATACATAAAGGATAACTGCAACAGTCTCTTTTAACTTAACAGTTTTCAACCATTAGTTTGTGAATAAAACCAATAAACCAATAATCAAAATAATTATACATATGAAAAATCATTACAATAGATACATTAATTCAATTTTCATTCAGAAAATGACAGTACTCTCTAGCCTAAATCTCTGCAATAAAATTGCAGCAAATTAGACTAGATGATTCATGTTCAAATAAACCTCAATCTTAGGACACAAGTCATTGGGGAGAGATATTGATCAAATGTGAACGAATACAAATTAAAGTAATATAAATTAGAAAAGAAATGAAATTGCTAGTTGTTTATGGAATCAAATCACAAAACAATAAACTTCTATCTTCTAAACCTTTAAAAATCAAATTACGCAAAATGAAGAAGATAATAAAAATGATCATGGAGGATATAAATAGTGTAATAATATGCAACTCAATCAAACCAAGTCCATAAAATTAGGATTATTATCAATGGTATTACACAGTCACAAAATTAACCAGCATTTCCTTTCTCCAAAATACCACCCACCCCCCCACCCCCAGTGCCCCTCCTTACTTGCAAAACAAGAGGTTAATTTAAAAATACCTCTCCTAACCAAGTCTAAATTCGAACTACAAAATCCAAACTGTTTGTTTTTTACAAAAAATACATATTTTTCATTTGGCCTAGGGGTTGTATCTCAACTGATAAAAATAAATAAACAAAGGAACTAAAAGTAATCCCTTTATCTCAATTGATAAAAAGAAATAAACATAGGAACTAAAAGGAATCCCTTGCTAGATTTGTGACATCCTCATGTATATCCACAAAATTTGTTTCATATAAACCAAGAACATTGTTTTAGATGATAGGGAAATCTGTTACAAATTTAAAAAAAAAAAAAAATACAAGAACAATAATCAATATTGTTGACAAAAGAGGGATTTTACAGAATCTTAGGTGTTGTAACAACCTGTTGTAGAGGCTACAACCACGCTCTGAAATTTTGGCTCGCATGAAAAATTTTGGAAACTACCTTGGATCCTACGATCGATCATCCTTGGTCACTTGCTGGTAAGATGACAATCTCAAGCTTCCCCTCCTTGATTTTAAGATTTGTTCATGTTCTCATCTTTATGTAACATATGTCATATTTGGGCATAGGGATTTTTTTTTTCATGCAAAGGGAATGTTGCTTTTCTTCAAGGGAATTGTGGCATATGAGATGTTATCAGCACACATACATGTTTCACACTCACTTCACGCAGTCTTGTCACAAAGGTTGTTTCATCAATCAAAGTATGTCTTATACATTCTGTATGTTCCATGTTGTATCACTAAGTGTTCCTGTGTGATCATAGTCAAGTCTTATCGATTTTTACATATGTTTAACTGATCTCACACTTAGCCAATTTCGCAAGCAACTTAGCCTCATCCAGCCTCCTGAAACTATGCACTTTGCTTCTACAGCCATCAAGCTTCCTCCCTTGATTACTGGAAATCTACAATGTGCAAAGACCCCAGCCTCCCTTAGCATCCAAAACTATGCAATGGTTTCCTCCACTGTCCTTCACTCAGCCAAAACCCATTGTCATCAGAAACTATGCACTATTGCCTCTTAGATGCCTAGGCTGCACTACAATTATAAACTGCACAAAAGTGTTCTCCCAGGACCCCCATCATGTAGCATTGTCATGTGCCTCAAAACTACGCAATGTTGTCAAAGTTTCCCTATTTGTCTTGTATGCAAAAATTCTGTAGTTGGGCCTCCCAGGGCCTCATTCCAGCAACAGTCACTTCCCGTTGAAATAGCGTTGATCTATCTCTCAGTGACTACAAGAAAAGGTGACATGCTAATATCACTTCCAAGGAGTTGAGGATAATTACCAAGAGACTAAGTGATGGAAAAATATTAGGGCCGCATGCAAACTTTGTCAGAAGCATGATCATATCGAGGGTAACTATGTTAAGTAAAAAAAACCTTTCGAAGTACAACTCTAAATGAGTTTGCAGGACTTTTTTTCACTGTCATATCATCCTGTCTTCAATAACTTGCATGTGTGTAGATAATAAAAGGTCATTTCATGTGTTTCCTCTACATGTCTTGCTTCTTTTTCACTTGTTTGACCAATTTTCGTCTTTGGCATATTGATTTGCATGTCATGCTTGCAACCTTGTTCTAGTGATACTGAAGGTTTGTCTTCATGTGCATGCGTTGTTTCAACTATGTAAACACCCATCGCACTGTAGGTTTTAACCCCATATAGAAATTACTTGCATATGAATTCTAAAACATAGAAAATAAATAATGTGAGAGCAGAACACATAAAACACATATACATAGAGATTTTCCCCTGGATCCCAAAACCAGGACTACCAGCTTGATTTTTCATTATTGTTCCTTTCAATGTTATAATACATATTTATACATGTCAAAGCATCCAATACCATGGATCGAAAACCATCGCGTCCAATACCATGGACCGAAAACCATCCCGTCCAAAAAACATGTGTGAAAATCATGCACAAAACCATAGGTGGGTCCACCCAACCTAACATAGGGTCCAAAACCAAAATTTTCCGGGGCGTTGCCCCGGACCCCATAAAGTGGGGTTACAAGTGCTCCTTAAACCCCCTGTTAACTATGTGGAAAGAATATAACACAACCCAACATTCTCCCACCTGTTGTTTTCTTTCCACAGGGGGGCTACAAGAGAGCTTAGTCATTTTTCCAACCTTGAAATGCCCATTGTCTCTCTACACCAAGAGAACTTCTCAGAGCTCACAGATTTTTTCAATGCATCTGCAGTATTCTTCAAAGTGTCCACCTTTACCAGCAACACCTTTTTGTCTTCTATCATATCCCTCACAAAGTGGTACTGAACATCAATGTGCTTTGTCTTTGAATGATATGCAGGGTTCTTTGCCAAGAAAATTGCCCTTTGGCTGTCACAGTCTATCCTTATAGCTTCATGTACTAATCCCATACTTAAACACAATCTCTGCAACCAAACTGCTTCCTTGCTTACATGAGTGGCTGCCATGTATTTTGCCTCTGCAGTTGACAATGCCACTACAGATTGTTTCTTACTTATCCAACTAACTGCACCTCCAAATAGGTTAAACACATACCCACTTGTAGATCTTCTCTGATCCATATCTCCAGCCTAGTCTGCATCAACAAAGCCATGAATATCCAACACTCTGTCCAATCCTGGTCTTCCTTGGTAGCACAAACCATAATCACTAGTGCCACGCAAATACCTGAAAACCTGCTTCATTGCTGTCTAGAGCTCCTTCCCTGGTTTTGACATAAACCTGCTCAATACTCCCATTGCATGTGCAATGTCTAGTCTAGTATAGACCATTGCATACATCAGGCTACCGACTGCACTTGCATATGGAACACAGGACATTTCCTCTTCCTCTTCTTGTGTCTTGGGACATTGTTCAGCAAATAACCTCACACCTACAGGAATAGGAACCTTCACCAGTTTACTATCCTGCATATTAAAACTCTACAATATTGTCTCGACATACTTCCTTTGGTTTAACCAAAGCTTCCTCTTTGCTTGATCTCTTTTAATTTCCATGCTCAAAATATAGTTTGCAGCACCAAGATCTTTCATGTCGAATTTGGAGGACAATTGGGTCTTCAAATCCTGGATAACTTCTTTGTCATTTCCAACCAACAACATATCATCCACATACAAGACCAAATAAATAACACAATCACCAATTAATTTAAAATACACACATTGATCTGCTTTACTTCTGGTGAAGCCAAGTCCTCGTATAAATGTATCAAATTTTTGATACCACATCCTTGGTGACTGTTTTAACCCATATAGAGACTTCTTTAACTTACATACCAATTCTTTCTTACCCTTCACCACAAAGCCTTTAGGTTGCTTCATGTAGATCTCCTCTTCCAGATCCCCATGAAGAAATGTTGTCTTCACATCCATCTGTTCTACCTCAAAATCAAAAGTAGCAGCAACAAATAAAAGTAATCTAATAGAAGTTACCTTGGCAATAGGAGAAAAAATATCACCAAAATCAATTCCCGGCACCTAGGAATAACCTTTTGCTACCAACCCAGCTTTGTATTTCTCCACTTTTCCTTCTGCATTTGTCTTCTTTTTGAACACCCATTTGCTGCCAACGGGTTTCCTTCTAGCCGGCAACTCCACCAAATCCCAAGCCTCATTTTTGTGCAAATATGCCATTTCATCAACCATGGCCTCTTTCCAGAGTTTTCCATCCTCTGAATCCACTACTTCCTTCACAGTTCTGGGATCATCATCAGTAACAGACAAAGAAAAATTTGAACAAAAAGTAGATGGACTATACCTTTCTAGCTACCTTCTTTCTTGAACTGATCTTCTCACAGCCGGAGTTTGTGGCTCTTCATCTTCTGATTCCTCCTCTACTACAGGGTCTGATTCTTCCTCCTTTAGCTCAAACTCTATCTTCTCAGGTTCGTTTGGTTCGACTTCATGTTTAATAACATCTTTCACCTCTCTGAACACCACATCTCAGTTGTACACAACCTTCCTTGTTACTGGGTTCCAAAGCTTATAACCCTTTAAACCATCCTTATACCCAATAAAGATGCATTTTTCAGATTTACTATCCAACTTGGTTCTTTTCTCCTTTGGAACATGTACATATGCATCACATCCAAATACCCTGAGATGTGAAAGAGAGGGTTTCTTACCAGTCCATACCTCTTGTGGAGTCTTATCCTCCAACGCTGATGAAAGTGACCTGTTGACCAGGTAACATGCAGTATCCACCACCTCTGCCCAGAATTCCTTTCCTAACCCGACACCACTGAGCATGCTTCTTGCCCTCTCCATCAATGTCTTATTCATTCTTTCTGTAACTCCATTTTGCTGAGGTGTATATGGAGTAGTCTTCTATCATGCTATACCACACTTCTTATAGAATTCTTCAAATTCCTTGCTACAAAACTTTCCACCATTATCTGTCCTCGGCACCTTTATCTTCTTCTCTGTCTGATTTTCCACAAGAGCCTTAAATTCTTTAAACCTGTCAAAGGCTTCATATTTCTTCTTAGGGAAATATATCCATGTATTCCTTGAGAAGTCATCTAAAAATGATACATAGTACACAGACTTACCCAGTGATGGAACCTTCACAGGTCCAAAAACATCACTGTGCACAAGTTCTAATATTTGTTTCACCCTCTTACTACCAGAGGGGAAACTCACCCGATTCTGCTTCCCATATACACAATTTTCACAGAAATCAAAATCTGGAGAGCTATTACTCATACCTTCTACCATACCTTTACCATGAGGTATTCGAAGGCCCTTCTCTCCAATATGTCCAAGCCTTTGATGCCACAACATGGTCTTTTCTCCAGAGACCACTAGATTTTCTGCTCCACTTTCAGGAACCATGGAATTGTTGCACCCATCAACAACAGTGCTACCTTGCAGCTTGTACAGAGTTCCAATCCAAACTCCTCACATCAATACCAGTGCTCCCCGAACCATCTTGCTGGTATCCTTCTCGAACACTATTTTTACACCTGCATCATCCAACTTACTAATAGAAATCAAATTTCTAGCTAATGCAGGAATATGCAGAACACCTGGAAGTGTTCTAACCCTTCCACCTTGCAGCTTCAACTTTACTTTGCCATGACCAATGATTCTAGCCTTCCTGTCATCCCCAAAGAAGACATCACCACCATCATATTTCTCATACCTACAGAACCACTCTCTATGGGGAGTGAAGTGAAAGGATGCACCTGAGTCAATCAACCATGCCTCATGATCTACATGTGTACTTGAAGAAGCCAAGTACACATCCCCACCTTCATCTGAGGTGGTTTTCGCCTCGGCAGAAGGAGCCTCATCAGATCCTTTTCCTTTGCTAGGAGCTTTAGATTTACAGTCCCTTTTGAAGTGGCCTTCCTTTCTACATTTCCAGCACACCACCTTTACAGGTTTTCCTGGAGATTTAGATCTCCCTCTAGATTTAGATCTCCCACTCGATGACTTATTTTTGTTTCTGTTCTAGGATTGTCCTCGTACAAACAAGGCATCACCATTTTGGCTCTCCATATTTTTCCATCTCATTTCCTCCGTCAGCAAGGCAGAGACTATTTCATCAAACTGCAAGGCAGTTGCATTGCTACCTATTGCAATAACCAGACTATCCCACGAATCTCGTAGAGAAAACAAAAAACTAATGCACTTATCTTCATATGAAATTTTAATACCAATATATGCTAACTAACTTACCACAGTATTAAATGCATTCAGATGCTCTGTCACCGAGTCTCCATCTTTCATCCTCAGGTTATACAGCTTCATCCGCAGGAATAGTTTATTCACCAGAGACTTATATTGGTACAAAGTCCCTAACTTGTCCCACAAAGCCTTTGTTGTAGCTTCCCCTGATACGTTCAGCAATATTGAATCTGAGACACACAATCGTATTGTGCTCTTTGCCTTCAGATCCAACTTCTTCCATTCTTCATCAGACACTCCCATTGGTTTAGTACCCAGATCTACTGTGATCCACTGATCTTTATCCACCAACACATCCTCCATCTTGAGTTTCCACAACTCAAAACTCTGACCATTAAATTTCTCGATCTCTATCTTTCCACTACTCGCCATCTTCTTTCACCACCAAAATTGATCTCGCAGCCACTGAATAGGGTCTACCACATCCCCGAGCGAAACCCCTCAGCAAAAAAAGGCGTCCCCTTGAAGCCAAATCTATTCTGATACCAAATGTAGGTTTTAACCCCATACAGAAATTACCTGCATACAAATTCTAAAACACAGAAAATAAATAATGCGAGAGCAGAACACATAAAACATATATACACAGAGATTTTCCCCTGGATCCCAAAACCGGGACTACCAGCTTGATTTTTCATTATTGTTCCTTTCAATGTTATAGTACATATTTATACATGCTGAAGCATCCAATACCATGGACCAAAAACCATCGCGTCCAATACCATGGACCAAAAACTATCGCGTCCAAAAAGCATGTGCGAAAATCATGCACAAAACCATAGGTGTGTCTGCCCAACCTAACATAGGGTCCAAAACCAAAATTTTCTGGGGCGCTACCCCGGACCCCATAAAGTGGGGTTACGGGTGCCCCTCAAACCCCCTGTTAACTACATGGAAAGAATATAACACAACCCAACACGCACTCACACACAGTTTTGTAATTTTTGTCATGCAAGTTTCACCATGATCGCTTGAAGGCCTATCCAAAGTCTCACACTTATCACTTTCACCTTTAGACAGTCTTGCAGTCAGTAACACAGAGCATATGTTGTCTTTTGGTTTGAGGTGTCCTGTCATTAAGTCATGTTGAGTTTGTGTTTGTAAGTTCATGTATAAATGAGTTCCATTGCTTACACACTTAGCCATTTTTCCCTAAAATTTGTCAACCGAACCACCCTCCATTAGTCAGACCTCCACTGAGTTGCACTGCACAATCTCAATCCTCAGTGACCAAGAAATGTTTCCCAAAACTACAAAGAGCTTGAGGTTGCCCTCTAGGCAGTCTAGACCACACAATCATGGAATCAACCTGGCTAACTATCACCCACAACAACGCAGAAGTTTCCCAAGAAGCCATCTTAGTCTTGGCTTCCTGCAAGCCTATCTATCAAGCCTCCCACTGGTCAACCAGATAATTTGACTTACGCAGTGACCCAAGGCTGCAATCATCCCCAAAACTGTGTAGAAGTTGTTAGCCTACTTGCCTGAAGAAATTGCACAGATATAAGGGACAAGCACTCGCTGCATGTCACTACACTATCCTAGGAAATTGTGTAGTTTTTTCATGCAGTCCCCATGCTAGCCTGCTTGCCACTCCTGAAAATTACACAGTTTTGTCTGGCAGTCCACCCACTTCCCAGCACCCCGCTCAACCCAAAAAATGTGCAGACATAAACTTGCTTGACTGCCTCCCAGATCTGTACAGTTCTAACCAACATACTCCCACAGCACGATCCTAACCTCCTCTAGAAATCTGCGCATTTTTCACTTTCAATGCCTCCTACTACCTACATTGCCTTCCCTACAAGAACTGCACAATTTTTCCTCCCATCTGAGCCAGATCCCATAGATGTCACCTGTTATCCTAGACTTCTCATCCTAGCCTCTTAGTGACGTCTGCACAATTTTTCCATACAATGTCACAGAGCCTCACATCCTGGCCTGACATGTGCTCTATGTTGTTTCAAAGCCTTATCATCTCCCCAGTCACCTGCACCCAGAAATGAAGACAATGCATCATGGTAGACTAGGGGATTCCTAGATTTGATGTCATCTCAATCGTGAGTGATTTCATAAACAGGTACATGGATGAGACATGGACAACAACGAACTGGATGAACAAGGAGCACATGCTACAAGACTTGTTCGCGGTTGGACGAACACACAAAACATACCAAGTAGCAAGCAAAGGAGACACATGCACATGCATGAACCATCAAGTGAACACCAAGACAATTGAAGACTCCACACACTTTGCCATTCGGAGGTGAAGCTATGGTACACCACAAGCACACTCATCACTCAGCAGCTCAACATGAACAACATAACCAGTATGTGCATACCAATATTGTCATGTCGAATTGTGTCATGAGTCGCCTCAGTCACATCACTACTTTGAGTCATATTGGTTGTAATCAATTGTAATGTAATATGGAAGTATAAGAGACCCATGGATGAAGTCAAAGAGTCATGTAATTTGAAGAGTCATGAGGCAAATCGAACGGTCACAAGGATCAGTTTCACCCTTGGCTATATATACCCCTCATTTGTAAATGAAAACGACTTTTCACCTTTTCTCCTCCCACATAGTCTTGAGAGTTTGTAATATTTTCTTTGAGGAGCGAGCAGTGGCTCCAATGCCCCACTATTGGGGTTAGTGATGTATGGTGTATGGATGCTTCTTGAAACTTTCACTTAACTCAGTAGCCTGTTAATAGGCCAACATGTTTTCACACATGTATTGTATTCATTTGTAGGACTATTCTTTGGACGCTTGTAATGCATGTTTCTTTAACCTATACTAATATAGTTGAACTATTTCAGTTCTTTTAGTGAATATGTTGTTGGAAATGTGGTGTATCAGTTATGATCGTTGTCTCACCTATGTGAACTACAACTTTGGACACTTGATAGATTCATTCTTGTAAACATGTTATAATGAACTTCGCACTCGTATGGACTACTCCACTGGATGTTGTACATGCAATCTATCCACTTTGTGTTTGTAATTGCCGCATCCAAGATGACTACTCCGTCAGAAGCTGCGCATATGTTCTTGTGTTATGTGTCTCTAACTAAGTTAGGACCATTCCCTTTTGACTTGAGACTCACTCTCACCCTCTCCCTCTACAGTGAAAGAACTTAGACACAAGTTACACTAAACACTCACCAACCACATGAACCTCTTAGTTTGAATACTAAATATACCACTCTCATGTGTTGACAAGCAAGAGCTAGGGAATATATTTAATATATTAGAAACCAGGCCATCGTACCAGATGGGACTCCTATACCAAATGATGTGAGGTCTAGTTGGGACTTCATATTGGGGAAATCCCCTGAATGTTAGCGAGTCCAGCACCATCAACATTTATGGTGCTGGAAGGAGGTCTAGATGACAAGTTGAGTCCTCAAAGTCTATTTTGAATCTTCCCACATCTATCATGTCTTATGTTACACTTCATCCTCCAAAATGTATGTCCTATGGAAATGACTTTGAAATCCTGAAGGATTTATGGAATGACTTGTGACAACACACATATGAAGGTGAAGGCAGAGTAGCTTGGAAGAGGCATAATATTTCCTTTGCCAATCTATGTAGTAACCTCGAAAACCCTAAGAATTATGTAATCTGCATGTTGTTTGCATTCACTCTTCATGGGCACCCATTGCAATGGCTTTTCACGTTGTCCAAAAAATCTATTCACTCATTTGGTCACTTTCTCAAATAGTTATCTAATGCTTTCCATAAGTTTGATCATAAGCACTCAATAAAGAAATTTTGAAATTATGGAAAGCACCTAATGAATTCATTGAGAAATTTCACACACGCTTTTGTAATCTTGCATACCGATTTCCTGAAGATGAAATTGATTGGGAATTTCTCGATGGAATATTTAAGTATCTTCTTTACATATCTGAAAATCTACAATTCTTATAATCATTTGAATACCTCCCAGTAGACCTCGATGTTAGAACTGCTAAATGTAAGACGGACAAGGTCATTGTCACAAGTGATTTTCCATCCTCTTCCCATCAAAAATCTCTAGCTCCGTAATGCGAGGTGGGGGAAGGTACGCACACATCTGTTGATCTGTCACATCCTCCCACCCCACCTGCTCTCAATATCTACACAGATTTGGCTTGCAAGCTTGTTGTTTGTCACGTGGACTTTTTCCCTCAACCTCCATCCCCGCATTCCATTGACCCTTAATATTGTACTGTGGTGTGTTTTCCCATTCTGAACTCCACATCTTGTGTTCACGAGGATCAAGTTTTTGACGGAGTTGGTGTTGTGCATCCAACCTATTCTATCATCCATGATGAGTGTGTTTGAGAATCTAAGGAAGAACCTGCAGTGAAGGATGACTCACTTCCATCTGCGCCTCATTCACTATATCCTAACATCTATTGTTATTCTACCACTTTTGATTTTCCCTGTGAAAACTCATCTCTGAATGTTTTTACTTTTGATCATTCATAGGACACACCGGATGTCAGCCTGTTATTACATTGTGAAGAGGACACATCTTCCTCTAAAAATATGTCCCATCTATCATCTGTCATTTTTGGAAACACAAAGTGTGAACTTCCTTGTTTCTCATCAACCCCTCTTCATGATTCATCAAAGCATGAGGATGCCGACAAACATCCTGAATTTTCTGATCATGGTTGTCGTGATCTTTGTACTTCTTCATTTGATCACAATGTCGATTCACTCATTATTAATCTTTCTAAGCCACTAGTCTTTGATGATATATCTATTGATGAATTGGAAACCCCGCATGCTATCGAGTCACTTCAACCTGATATGATGGTTATGTCAGGCCCTCGTTGTCCTGAGGTTGGTTCCACTTCTGATCAGAAAATTTTTGAAACACCCAAGGCTCCTTGTCACTCATCTGTATGCAATGAAAATCAATCCAATACACAGATTTTGCTTCCTCCACCTGAATCACATGATCCCATCGTTCATGCATTGGAGGAATCATACACAACAAGCACACTTGCAAGGCATAATTATCTCTCTTTCTCATGTTTTATACTTTTTCATAGTCAAAAGAGTGTGCATGCTTATCATCTTCACGCAGTGTGTTACAGAACCATGTTAAGTCTGCAAAATGCTTGTCTTGTGATTTCACTCTTTTCTTTTCTATGGATGCTTTAGAACTCACAGCGTGTTGGTCTTTGTTGTCCTATATTTCTTGTTCACTGGTTTACATGTATATCTTTCTTGTTTACCATTTCTTCACCAAAATGGGACATCCAATGCACCGATGGTGAATTGGAAATATCACTTCACGTGAGTAGGCCCATGCACTATTTAGCATAGGAGTAAGAGTAGTCTTTGTTGTCTTTCTTTGCTTTTATTTTTGGTTTGCATGTTTCTTTGCTTGCTTGCTTTGCTTACTTGTTTTGCTTTTGCTTTACTTCAACTTTTTCTTTTTCGTTTCTTTGCTTTCTCATGTCCTTAGGTTACCCTTACATGAAACTGTGTTTGGCTCTCGATACAAGTCGGGCAAATTTAAGAGGACTTGTAAAGTTATCAACACTTGGTTATTTCTTGTCCTCTCTCTTTATGAAGAGCTTGTTGTATTCAGTCGATGATGCCTTGATGGAAAATATGTTCTGTTCAAAGTGAGTCTTCGTGAAACCACAATGCTTGCACTATTAACTAGTACCTCCTACCCTAATCGGTTCTTTTGGGTTAACCCTTGTTATCTCAGTCAAGTAGAGTAAGGTGAGGAGGAAAATCTTAAAAAGTATGTCAGAGGTATATATAACATACTTCTCTAAAGGAACAACCTCTTTTTCTCTCAATAAGTCAGGATCCCTCTTCTACCTCTGAAATAAATAAGTGCATATGAAGAGTTCTTTGAAAAATGAAAAAAATGAAAAAATGAAAAATGAATATGGCAAAAGAAGTGAAATGCTTCCTACACAAAGAGTTGATACAAGAAACTCTGTCGGGATACTGACCGGGTTCGATGGTAGCGAAGCGATGCTTCTGCTCCTGTGTGACTAAATCTGGGTTCTATCCAAGCCTTCTAGAAGTGGAGCAACACTAAAGATGAAACTTAAACTTTTATAGTTATATTACTTGTGCATCAATATACTCCTCATTCCCAATCGAAACAACTAATTTGACTTGGCTTGGAATGTGTGCTAACCAATCAAGAGAATGGTAGGGACTACATCTTTCACACAAGCTAGTGTGGAAGCCATCATGATCAAAGAATCCGACAATACTTCTGGAAGGGCTAGACTCCCTTTTCACGAAATAAGGTCCATACAAAGAGACAGAGTTCTACCAATGTGTCACCAATGTTGTAGCGGCTACAACCACCCTCCAAAAGTTTGGCTCGCATACAAATTTTGGAGCCTACCTTTGATCCTGCAATCGATCATCCTTGGTCACTTGTTGGTAAGCTGATGATCTCAAGATTCCCCTCCTTGATTTTAAGAGTTGTTCATGTTCTCATCTTTATGTAGCATATGTCATCTTCGGGCATAGGGATTTTTTTTTGTCATGCAAATTGAATGTTGTTTTGCTTCAAGGGAATCATGTGCATATGAGTTGTTATCATCATATAGACATGCTTCACACTCACTTCACGCACTCTTGTCATGAAGGTTATTTCATCAAGAAAAGCATGTCATATACATTCTGCATGGTCTATGTTGTATCATTAAGTGTTTGTGTGCAATAATAGTCTTATCAATGTTTACATATGTTTCACTGATCTCACACTTATCCAATTTCCCAAGCAACTTAGCCTCATCCAACCTCCTAGAATTGTGTACTTTACTTCTGTAACCATCAAGATTCCTCCCTTTCCTATTGGAACTCTATGGTGCAAAGAGACCCCAGCCTCTCTTGGCATCCAAAACTGCGCAGTGGTTTCCTCCAGGGTCCTTCCCTCAGCCGGAACCCACTTTCATCAGAAACTGCATAGCATTGCCTCTCAGCTACCTAGGTCACACTGCACTCACAAATTGCACAGAAGTGTCCTCCGAGGACCCCCATTGCATAGCAGCGTCCTATGCCTCAAAATTGTGCAATGTTTTCCAAGCTACCCTATCTATCTTGCATGCATAAACTGTGTAGTTGGGCCTCTCAGGGCCTCATTCCAGCTGTAGTCACTGCTCGCTGAAATAGAATTGATCTATCTCTTAGTGACTATAGGAAAAGGTGACATGTTGAGATCACTCCCAAGGAGTTTAGGAGAAGTAAAAAGAGACTAAGTGATGGAAAAAGATTAGGACCACATGCAAACTCTATCAAATGCGTGATCATCTCGAGGGTAAGTATGGTAAGTGAAGAACACCTTTCAAAGTACACCTCTAAGTGAGTTTGCAGGACTTCTTATCATTGTAATATCATCCTATGTTCAGTAACATGCATGTGTGCAAACACAAAAAAAATCATTTCATGTGTTTCCTCTACATATCTTGCTTCCTTTTCGCTTGTTTGACCAACTATCGTCTACGGCGTGTTGACTGCCATGTCATGGTTGCAACCTTGTTCTAGTGATATCAAAGGTTTGTCTTCATGTGCATGAGTTTTTTAGACTATGTAAACTCCACTCAGACTCACACACAATGTTGTAAGCATTACTACGCAAGTGTCACCACGGTCATCCGAAGGCCTATTTGAAGTGTCGCACTTGTTGCTTTCACCATTAGACAGTCTCGCAGTGACTCACACTTAGCATATGTTGTCTTGTGGTTTGAGGTGTCCTATCATCGAGTTATGTTGAGTGTGTGTTTGCAAAGTCATGTACACATGAGTTTACTCCCTCACACAATTAGCCATTTTTTCTAAAAATATGTTGGTCGCACAACCCTCCAGCAGCCAAACCTCCATTGAGCTTCACTACGCAGTCTCAGCCCTGCCTAGAACTGTACAGAGCTTGAGGCTTCCCTCCAAGCAGTCTACACTGCACAATCCTAGAATCAACATGGCTTACTCTCACCCACAACAGCACAAAAGTTTCCCAAGAAGCCATCTCAGTCTGCATTTCCTAAAAACCTATCTATCAAGCCTCCCACTGGTCAACCAAAGAATTTGACTTAAGCAATGACCCAAGGCTGCACTCATCCCCAAACCTGCGCAGAAGTTTTCAGCTTGCCTGTCTGCGATACCTGAAGAAATTACACAAACATGAGGGACGGGCACCCACTTCCTGTTACTGCACTATCATAGGAAATTGTGCAGTTTTGTCAGCAAGTCCCCTTGTTGACTTGCTTGCCACTCCTCCTAAAAATTGTGTAGCTTTGTCTGGTAGTCCACCTGTTATCCCGTACACCGCTTAGCCTAGAAACTACTCAGACATCAACCTGCTTTATTGCCTCCCAGATCTGTGCAATTCTATCCAACAGGCTCCCACAACCCGATCCTGACCTCCTCTAGAAATCTACACAATTTTCATTACCATTGTCTCCTACTCCCTGCGCTGTCTTCCCTGGAAAAACTGCACAATTCTGCCTCCTAGTTGAGCTAGATCCCGCAGATGTCACGTGATGTCTTGGACTTCTCAACACAGCCTCTCAGTGACCTCTGCACAATTTTTCCTTACCATTTCTAGGAGCCTCACATCCCGGCCTGACATGTTCTCTGCATTGTTTCAAATCCTTGTCCTCTCCCTGGTCACCTACACCCGGAAACAAAGACAATGCATCATGGTAAACTAGGGGATTTCTGGATTTTATTTCATCTCATCGTGTGTTATTGCAGAAATAGATACATGGATAGGACATGGCGTGATAACAAACAATATGAATAAAGAGCACATGCTACAATACTTGCTCACAATTGGACAAACACACGAAGAATACCAAGTAGCAAGCAAAGGAGACACATGCACATGCATGAACCATCAATCAAGCACCAAGACCTTTAAAGACTCAGTACACTTTTCCATGCTAAGGTGAAGCTATGGTACTCCACGAGCACACTAATCACTCAACAGCTTGACATGAACATCACAACCAGCATGTGCATACCAACAGTGTCATGTCGAGTTGTGTCATGAGTCACCTCGATCACATCACTACTTTGTGTCATACTTGTTGTAATCAATTGTAATGTAACGTGGAAGTCTAAGAGACCCAGAGATGAAGTCAAAGAGTCATGTAAGTTGAAGAGTCATGAGGGAATTCGAATAATCATAAGGGTCAATTTCACCATTAGCTATATATACCCCTCATTTGTACATCAAAACGACATTTCACCTTGGCTCCTCCTACATAGCCTTGAGACTTTGTAATCTTTTTTTTTAGGAGCGAGTAGTGGCTCGAATGCCCCACTATTGGGGTTAGTGATGTATGGTGTACGGGTGTGTCTTGGAAATTTTTATTAATTCAGAATCCTGTTAACAGACTAGCACGTTTTCACACATGTATTGTATTCATTTGTAAGACTATTCTTTGGACACTTGTAATGCATGTGGATTTAGCCTATACTAAGATAGTTGAACTATTTCAATTATTTTAGTGCATATGTTGTTGGAAATGTGTTGTATCATTTTTTATCGTTGTCTCGCCCCTGTGAACTATTCCGTCAGACACAACATATTCATTCTTGTAAACTTGTTATAACAACCATCGCACTCGTGTGGACTACTCCGCTACATGTTGTACGTGTTATCTGTCCACTTTGTGTTTGTGAATGCCACATTTGTTTGGACTACTCTACCATAAGTTGCACAAATCCTAGTGTGTTGTGTGTCTTTAACTGAGTTGGGACTATTCCCTTTCGACTTGAGACTTGGTCTGACCCTCTCCCGCTGCATTGAAAGGACTTAGACACAAGTTACACTAAGCACTCACCAGGCACATGAACCTCGTTGTTTCAAGAATAAGTATACCACTCTCATGTGCTAACAAGAAATAGCTAGGGCATATGTAATATTCCTAGGGAATGTTTACAGTAAATAACAAAGAAAACTTAGACATAAAAACCATGAAAATCAAACACATGAATCATTCCATGAAATTGCACCAAAAACTGCGTTGCTGAGACATTTTATTATAGTATGAAGAGGGTACAATGAGGTGTTGGAAAGAGTGCACCTGGGCTTGCCCAAGGCAAGCTATCTAAGCCCAAATGAATAATAAGAAGCCCCTCCCAAATCTGATGTGGCTCTCTCCTAGCTATGCACTAAAACTGTCAAGAAATATGTTGTTGACTGTGAAGAACCATTGTTAGGGCCTCCTCTGGTGATCAGAAAATTATGGGAAATTAACCCCGAGATCAGCACCAAAAACCCATGAAAATAATTGGCCAAATGTTGACCTCAGAATTTCGGCCCAAATTTCCCCTAGCTCCTCTTATTGCTGGCTGAGTTGGGACCTTTTTTGACCCCTCAAATCTACCCAGAAAATTATGTAATTTTAGATATCAGATCCTTGTCAAAAACCCAAAAAAACCCAGAAAGGGTTTCCCTTGGTTTCAAACTTTAAAATTTGACCCTTCACAGCTTGGCCCTCCACCAAACTTGAATATTATTACTGTGGCAACTCCTATCAATCCTTTCTCTCCAAACTACAGCAATCCTCCTCCAATATCCCTCCAAATGAAATCCCAACAGCTTAGCTCCTAAATCCTTTTCTCAAGCCTCCCCACAATCACCTCCACCAATAACTCCGTAGTCCTAGGACAAATCTACACAGGCCCAACCAAAGAAATATGTCTTATTGAGAAGAGCACTCTCAACTCCCATAAATTAACTTCCTTCACCTGCAATTTAGACAAGGAATTGCCCAATAATTGTATAACCTCTAATTTGGATACCCTACTTCACCCAAGAACTATGTGGTTCTTCTTCTGCATCCAGGCTGAAGCTAAGGCAAGTCGTACCACCTAAGACTGGTCCCCCAAGTCTCCACAAAGTTGTGACAATACCTCCCTAGGGTGGCACTCGTTGTCTACCGAAGAAGAGGGTGATATTTCCCCTTGGAAACCTCTGGTGCTAAACAGCACTTGTGACTCAGATGAATAGCTAGAGCAACAACGTGTAAATGTCAAATTATCAAAAGGTGCCAAATGCTACCTTCAACCCTCTATTTATAATTATTGCCTCACCTTTCCTTGTGGGTCTCTCATCCAAATATTTTGACCTCCCTTCCACAAAATCAATTTTTCCTCCAAGGGGTGCATATTCCATGAGGGGTGGCCCCCATACTCTACTAATATTGAAGTTTTCGATTTTTCCTAAGTCCCATGTACCAAAAATGTCTCCAATGCTCATATTACAAAATTTTGCTATGCTTAGCACTTCCCAAATAAACTTAGTTAATCTTGTTAAATCAAAAATCAAAATTGGGGATATCGCAGTCCTCCCCGCCAAAAATGCTTGTCCTCAAACAATGCCTAAACAAGCACGGTCACTAGTTGTTGATCCCCACTGTCACTGTAAAATATGCCAACGTCCCATATGCGCCACTAAATTGTCCTAGACCTCTACATTGTCTTGTCATGAAGGAATCCCTCAATACCAGGATCCCAAGCCATCTTTTCCAACATGAAGCTCCCCTTGCTCCATTCACTACCCTACTAGGTATAAGTACCAAAATCCCTCTACATACCATCAATGATTATGGAATCATGATAATGTGGCACCATGTCCAACCCCTCACGAAGCGACCCTACCAAGTAGTCCATATGATGCACTCCAAGAGTAAACTCTTGAAGATACCACCCAATCCCTGTGGAGATAAAGTCTCACTCACATGATCTTCTCCATATATCATCCTGGTGACCAACCTTCCATGGTAATGAAGTTACTGATGCCATCAATGACTCATTAAAGCCAAATGGAAGATCTAAATGATATCCCCATGTAGTAGCCAACTCATCCCTAAAGGTCATTGAGTTGCGAAGTACTGTATTGCTCGGGTCCCCTGCTAGTCTCAGAAGGGTGCCACCATGCTAGCATTGCACCACTCTGACTATGACATACTCCCCATCATGACCAAACTGTACCCTCCTCTCCTGGGACCTGATGGCGAAAAATCTGTGAAGGCCAAGCTCATCCTACCCAGGCATCTCCATGATGCAAATGTCTACCCATCCACTGCCAATCTCGGTCCTGAGCAACAATAGGATAAATCTTCCTCGCCATACAGTGGAGGTCTCAGTGATCCCCCATGTGTCAAATCCAAGGTGAACTAGATCACCCTCTGCCATGTCTCTGATCATCACAAAGTGGAGTGACCTGTCAGCTAACTAAATCCTCGGATCCCATAACAAGATTCACTACGACATAGTCCTAATGACTGTTGGAACCCTTCTATTCCATATCTTTTCTCCCTATATGTAATCAATATATAGACTTTGCATGTCATGAATCAACCAGGTGAACTCAAAATTGCCCTGCACCTGCCATGCCACATCATGAAATCTATGATCCTGCCTCTTGAAATCGCACCCCGATACTGCCTGGAGTCCAAACATCTGCTTGTAGATGAGGTCTATCATCCACTGCACCTCATGCTCATATAATGCCTCAGACTGTCTCGCTGAAAGTGCATCATGCAGCTCCCTCGCAATCATCCCCCCAAGTGTGAGCCTAGGGGTGGAACATATGCTACCTCAGCAGTAAACCATGCCATCCCTAAGCCTGTATCTGTCGGCTCATGCACCCACCAAATGTATCAACTAGAGAGTCTCCCTCTTTCCCATGACACATTGTGTCTCATCCATTTGCATAGGGTGAGCCTCCCATATCATGTTTCTTGTACTAATAGCATCAAATGGTAACAACCAAATGCCCTGTGACTCTAAGCAATACTGGAGCATGATAGGTGGGTAAGTCCCCATGGGTATGACTAAGAGCTTGTCGGGATATTGAAGAGTAACCCTATGGACATCCCTCCCTTCACCTTGGATCTATTGATAACCCAATCGAAGACCTATCTCCGCTAAACATGTTGTCCCTAGATGCTCAACAACATCCCCATCGGTCCAGGGTGAGCTGCTTCTCATGGTAAATATAATGTCCATGCCCATAAGTCTCCTTGGAGGCAACACTCCAAGAGCCCATTGTGTTGCACCATATGTCACTGCATACCACCAAGCATCCCTGTAACCAATGTGATGTGATTTTCTTCTCCTACTCCACAACACAATCCAGCACACTACAACACACCAAAATGCACCTCCATGTCCACCAACCAACCACTGCTCAACGCTGGATGCTCCTACTCATCCCTAGGTGGCATGGCCAAAAGTTGTGATAGTACACTTTGACCTGCACCTAACTGACATCATCACCTCTATAGCCACATCACTAGGTCCTCTAATGAATGGATCTCCATAATCTCGGATAAGTGGATCTCCCCTCCTAATCCTCCCTAATAGATCTAACATGTGAATATCCCTATGTACCTTTGGGGGTGTCCCTAAGGTGTTGCTCCTCAGCAACCATTGTGCCCCATATATACATGGGAAATCCTCCTCTCCATACAAAGAACTATTTGGTGGCTTGTCGATTCCACCACCTCTGACAACCTCCTGTCAAAGTACATTGATCATCCTATGCCCCCACACACGGCCAACATGCCAAGATAACTCATGGAGTCTTCCTACCCCTCGATCAACTTGACCTATCATGGGTGTTGCCCAAAACTCTGGTGGTAATATGAAAATGGGGGTGATTCTAATAATTGGATCCATCATCCTGCTACTACCCTAAATGACCCAATCCATGGAGTGGCGGGGAGTCCCACCTGGGTCCCCATGATTATCCAACCCTCGAGCCCCTCTAGAAAACCACGACCCCTGCTAAACTATGCTCCTAACCATGGATGTATCCAAAAACCTAGTCAGCCCTATCAAGTACCAACTAAATAACTCGTACCACCTAACCCCATGAGAGGTATCAAATGCAAGGGTCCCAAAATACGTAGCAAGTCTATCATGCGAGTGTTGCACCCTATGCAACTCATGTCACCTCATCTCATTGGCTCGATCAACATATACAATCTGTCTATGTAACTTAGGCACTCTCCCTCTAACTTGCATAGGTAGCCTAATAGTACTGTAGGCTCCATCTATGTAATCTTGAAGAGAGCTATTGAATGGAAGTACCGCAACTCCGCTAGCTTCCTGTGCATCTATCTGCTCCACGCTGATGGTAGACTCAAAATATGATTGCCCATCCTCCTCCATCATGAACTCAACTGGAATCTTGAGCTACCCCACCATAGGTACCTCCTCAAGCATAACATCCTCATCTAGCTCACGCTTCTCAAGGTGCTCTCCATGCTATTGTATGTAGCTATCGTCTTAGAATTCTGTCACAGATCTGGGTACCTCTATGCCTACTAGCACCCCATCAATGGATGGTCCCATGGGTGTGCACCCAACTATCGCCACCAATGTGTCAATCGGGTCTACCAAAGGAAACTCCCACAAGGGTGGCTCCTGTGCCATGCTATGTGTATCTACGTGCTCCTCACAACCCTACGTGGCCTCAACCTCATGTTTAACCTCCTCATCAGTCTCCTAATGTATAAAACCAGGTCTCCACCAGCAAAATTGCCTTCGAGTCTCATCCTCTAATTGCCCACCTCTACATGATGGTCCAACCCTTGAACTATACTTCTCATTCTCCTGTTCATCCAAGGAATGAGGCATGGTAGGATTGTCTGACTGACCATACGTGTGGGTGTTGTACTGATGGGATGCGCGTGTATGTAATTGGCTTATGTGTTGGTTATGTATCAGTCGTTGCATCCTCTCTAGAATCTATTGGTCTTGCCTCACCAATTGTTGGCTCTACCTCATCAACTCCTCCATGATCTTGCTAGCCTCCCCACAACTGGCCAAGATCATGCTCTGATACCACTATAATATTCCTATGGAATGTTTACAGTGAATAATAAAGAAAACTTAGACATAAAAACCATGAAAATCAAACACATCAATCAGTCCATGAAATTGCACCAAAAACTTCTTTGCTAAGCCATTTTATTATAATATGAAGAGGGTACAATGAGGTTCTGGAAAGAGTGCACCTAGGCTTGCTCAAGGCAAGCTAGCTAAGCCCAAATGAATAATAAGAAGCCCCTCCCAAATCTGATGTGGCTCTCTCCTGGCTCTACGCTAAAACTGTCAAGAAATATGTTGTTGACTGTGAAGAACCATTGCTAGGGCCTCCTCTGATGATCAGAAAATTTTGGTAAATTAAACCTGAGATCTCCACCAAAACCCCAGGAAGGAATTCACCAAATGTTGACCTCGGAATTTCAGCCCAAATCTCCCCTAGCTCCTCTTGTTGCTGGCTGAGTTTGGACCCTTGTTTGACCCCTCAAATCTGCCCAGAAAATTATGTAATTTTAGATATGAAATCCTTGTCAAAACCCATAAAAACCCAAAAAGGGTTTCCCTTGGTTCCAAACTTAAAAATTTGACCCTTCACAGCTTGGCCCTCCACCAAATTTGAATTATGTTACTGAGGATGCTCCTATCAATCTCTGCTCTCCAAACTACAACAATCCTCCTCCAATGGCCCTCCAAATGAAATTTGAGTAGCTCATCTCCTAAATCCTTCTCTCCCCACAATCACCTCCACCAATGACTGCGCAGTCTTGGGATAAATCTATGCAGGCCCAACCAAAGAAATTTGTCTTGCTCATAAGGGCACTCTCAACTCCCATAAATGAACTTCCTTCACTAGAAATTTGGACAAGTAATTTCCCAATAATGGTATAGCCTCTACTTTCAGTGCCCCACTTCACCCAAGAACTATGTGGTTCTTCTTCTATGTCAAAGTTGAAGCTAAGGAAAGTCGTACCACCTGAGACTGGTCCCCCAAGTATCCACAAAGTTGTGACAATACCTCCCTAGGGTGGCACTCGTGGTCCGTCGAAGAAGAGGGTGATATTTTACCTTGGAAACCTCTGGTGCTAAACAACACTTATGACTCAGCTGAAAAGCTAGAGCAACAATGTGTAAATGTCAAATTATCAAAAGGTGCCCAATGCTACCTTCAACCCTCTATTTATAATTGTTGCCTCAGCTTTCCTTATGGGTCCCTCATCCATATATTTTGACCTCCTTTCCACAAAATCGATTTTTCCTCCAAGGGGTGCGTATTGCATGAGGGGTGGCCCCCATATTCTACTAATATTGAAGTTTTCAATTTCTCCTAAGTCCCATGTACCAAAAATGTCTCCAATCATCAAATTACAAAATTTTGCTATGATTAGCCCTTCACCAATAAACTTAGTTAATCTTGTTAAATTAAAAATCAAAATTGGGGATATCCTTTTTGTTTGAAGACTAAGTATACCACTCTCATGTGCTGACAAGGAAGATCTAGGGCATATCTTTAACATAATGGCAATTGGGTCATCATACTAGATGGGACTCCTACACCAAATGGTTCAAGGTCTAGTTGGGACTTCATATCGAGGAGATCTCCTAAATGTTGGTGGGTACAACACCGTCAACACAACCTTTTAATTTTAGCAATAAAAATCATAGTGAGAGCATATCGTCAAATCTTTGAACCTGAAAAATAGATTAATAGTAAAAAGCTTTATTTAGCTTGATTTGAATCATCTAAATCTAGAGAGATTATCACTTAAACCTTGGATGACTTAAAAACAATATGTGTATCAGAGGACTATGACTGTCTTTTTGGGTTGGAAGATTTATGTTCCTTTTGTTTTCCCTTAGCTTTATTTGATTCCCTGAGTTGTTCATTCTCTTGTAACAACTAGTTCATGTGACCATTCAAGCGAGGCATGGTGAATAAGAATTTTTGATGCCAATACATATCTAATAGGTTTTCATTAAAATGGGCATCATCCTAAGAAATTTTTCCAAAAATACAATTGACATCAGGAGCATTTCTTTTATCATCAAGAAAATCAAAACTATTTTGAGTATTGGGTTAACTCTTTCTTGGTATAGGCTTAGTATTTGTTGCTAGATCTAAAAACACTTCTTTGATAGGGGAGTTTTTTCTTTAACCTAGATATTTTCCTTTCTACCTGTTTAACTTTAGATTTAGACTCAAAAACTTGATTAAACCGTCCTTCTGGCTCTTGATGTGTAGGTTTTTTGCGAGGGCTACAGTCAAGAAAATTTGAGTTCTCTTCTCATTTCTTAGATTTTTCTTTCAATTTTGTATGATGAAACAAGGTGTCTTTAACCCTACTCCCAATAATGAAAACAAGTGGAATATCAGGGTTTTCAACCCTATCATCATTAAAAAAATCCAACTTCTTGTCATAAATAGACAGCCCAAGCTTGTTTTCCTCAATGCAACCAAAGTCAGAATGAAGCCAAGTCAAGAGACAAAAGATTTTGTGAAACACTCAATGTTGCACCAGGTTGGTCAAAAGCCAGGGATTATTGGTAACCATTTCAAAGAAGGAAATCTTCTCATTTGTGGTTGGTCTTAGATAAATGATGTTTCATTGAAATACATATGAGACCACGGTGAAACAACAAACTATTAGGGTTATGAAACTCTATTAGGTACACCTTTTCCATTTTAGTTAGGCTCTCATACAAGAAATAAGGAAAATTAAGCTTATCACCAGTGAAAACCATTAACAAATGAATATGGTATAAAAATACCAGAGCATAATGGCCCTCCTAGGTTATATAGTGACGCAACAAATACAAAAAATCCATCCACTTTAGTTTGAGATAGCATATTGGCATACCTTTTACATCATACACATAATCCTTGTGTGCTAGGAAGTTCCACCATGGGATGTCATGAACAAGGAAATTCTTGGACTAGTCTTCACCATTTGTGGGAAGATAGGTGGCTCCAGCTATAGAATTAACATTGACCAACATTTCCATATCACCAAGCTTCACATGTATCCCATTGAAGGTGGAAGTGAAATATTTCACCACTTCTTCATTAAACCCCTGGAAGAGCTGGATAAATTGCCACCAACCAACCTATTGGAAGAGTGACATACATTCATCATAGGCCTTGACAATATCATTTCCCACCATCTCAGTTCAAATTATCAATGGCATAGCTAAAACCCTAAAAAAATTCTAGTTGGATTCGAACTTGACAAGAGTAAGAACAATCGAATAAAAGTCTGAAACATAGACAGTTCACAGAATAGATGAGAGAGTTGGAGCATGAGATGAGACTGGAGATAATACAAGAGGTAAACCCTATGGCATGATTTTGTTAGCCAGTATATGCAATTTCTATAATGAACCACACGATAATCATTATGACTAGAAGGTATTACGACTTGGGGATTTGAGTTATGATCACAATATCCCATATGAACAACTGTCATGGATTTTGACTACCATGTTGAGTATAGAGGACCATGTTATAAAAAACAAATCCCACTTAATCATTTCAGTATCGCCATACATTGTTTCATACATGAAAATCCAAGAAACTTACATTATCAAAATTAAATTATACATAGCCATATGTTATATCATTAAATATGATATAATAAAACCATATTCATGAATGTAATATCACACCAAAGGTTTGTCAATCCCAAAGTTATAATATTATCAAATTTTGCATGGTGAAAAATACCTTCATATCAAATATATTATAATGTTATAACACGACCCATGACATTAGTCCTTGTATCAAAATGATACCAACAATATGACATGTGCATCGAAAAAACCATCACAAAGGAACATTTAAATGATTTTCCATAACCATGCAATCCCATATAATGTATAATGGGCAATCAATAAAACTCACAAAAATTTTAACACCATAATATATAAAAATACAACCCTTAATAAATCAATATTGTTACAAGACAAAAAGCCAATGAAAATTCACAGAACCAACTGAAATGCAACATGATCAATATGAATATATGTACACAAACCAGAATCTAGACTTTCATAATAGAGATTGGCTAGGTTATTAAGATTTGTAACCACATAGGATAATATAAGAACATAGGTTACATTATTGCTATAGAATCAAGATAAATAACCAAAATCAACATATGAAAAAAAAGCATCGAATTTTGGTTAAGGTAATGTGCCAATCACAAACAAAAGGTCTTATTAAAGTCCAAATTAGGATCCATGCTTCAAACATTAATTATAAAAATCAAAAGAAAAATGAAAATAGAAAGAGAGGGGCCCATATCATTTCGAAAATGAGAGGGGAGTCAGTTGGGCTGACAATAGAATCGCCAGAAAAATACTTATATCATTAATAGGTATCACAACAACGTGATGGCATATAAGGCAAGAGTATTACTTATCTTTTAATGCTAGAACTAGAAAATGAGATGGAGACTCTGATTCTCCTCCCAACCATAGATGAGCTACAACCAAAGCCACTTGCAACTGTCACCCTTGAGCCAAATTCCAGAGTGTGAGTGAGCAAGGGCGGCTACATACAAGGATCATCATTTGTTGTTTAAAGCATTTTTTTCTTTCTTTTCCTTGATGGTTCAGTCATGAGCGAATTTTTGTCTGCATATCCCCCCTATAGAAGCTCATGTTAGGTCCCTATACGACTAGTGTAGCCCCTTATTATTATTAGTGCAACCCCCTTATTGTATTGTTGTTCCCATGTAGTCCCCATATTTTTATTATTATGCCCCATAGAATCCCACTATTGTTATTGTAGTGCCCTTACAATATTATTGTTATGTAGGCTTTGATTATATTCTGACCCCTTAGACTCCTATATATAGAAAGGAGGTCTTGTGAATTGTATCATCCAAACAATTTTTCGTTTTTGTAATTTAAAGGAGGTTTCCCCCTTGAAGAGGCTAATTTTAAAGTTGTTGATCTATCTCTTCTTCTATTTTGTGATCTGGTTGCATAACATTTGGTATCAAAGCTTTGGATTCTAGGGCTTTGTTGCTTCAAACAGGCCATCGTGGAATTTTCACTATAAAACTTTTTCTATGAAGCTTCTGAAGCTGAAATTAAAACCACGTGGATCCAAAATCTTGGTGATTCTCGTGTACTAATTTCAGATCTTGTCTCACTAAATTTTCAGAGATACGATCCGAGGATGTTAGGGTTTTTGTAGGCTCGAAAATTCCATCTCAAACAAGTGACCTTGGGAAAATTGTCATAACTTTCTCTTAGAGCATCGGATTTAAATTTTGTAAAAATTGAAAAAAATATGACGGACTATAATTTCTTGGGTATCTTTTTCAAGGCCTAAGGTTGAAACAGTGACACGTGGAACTCAGTACAAGTTCACTCTATTGAACTAGTCTATAATCAAGTCATTGTGGGAGATTAGTCATAACTATTCCTTGAAGAATCAAATCTCGATCATGTTAGTGTCGGTATCTTCATCCCTCCATTAGTGATCAAATTCTCTTGTTTCATTGCACGTTAGGTGTCTCATCTGATCATCTGCATTCCATTAGGGTCACGGATCATCTGATGGTGGTGGCATATTATACATTTTCCCTCATGTTCTTTACCTGCTGGCCCATTTTCATACATCTAGATCATCTGCAGTCATTTTTTGTCTTTAAATCTGCAAAAGTCATTTTTAGGGTTTTAGGTCTCATTAGGTCTAGGGTTTCGTCAATAAGGTCTTGAAAATGCTCAATAATGGTCAGCAGGCACATGAGGAGGTCAAATAAAGTCTCAGCAACAATAATTTCAATAATCACATGCTCAGTGATTGATTTTTCCTCAAAACCCTGTTTTGAGGAAAAACAAAGTTTTTTATGTTTCATGTACTAAATTTCATGTAATTTCATTTTCTTTGTATGTAATAATTTCAGAGGCAGCCCTGGTCACCTTGCCAAGCCTCTACAACTCCAGTTCCTACAAAAGAAATAAAATGCCAAAGTATTTAGTCCATCAAAGGCAAAAAAGTAAGACAAACTGCCCAAAACAGAGTTTGAAAAAGCACATGAAAGAAAACATTAGCAAAGTGGGTTTTCTTAAGTCAAAAATTAAAACCATGGGTATATAAAGTGTTTTCATGTCAAAGGAGGCTCATTTGTGTCCAAAGAAGAAGAGAGCAAGTGCATTTGTGTTTTTGAAGCCAAGGGAGCGATTTTGTACCAAAACGGTGAAAACTTGCAGGCACGGCGCACCTGGGTCAAGGCGCGGCACACCGAGCCAGCGCAGCGCACACAAAGCACACTCCACGTTCAAATTCACAACTAGCGTGACACACCAGAGAGGTGCGGCGCACCTGTGAGGTGGCGCGACGCACTAGTCTACAACGCCCGAAATTCATCCAAACGCCTCCTTTAAACTTCCAAATTGCAAAATTCCTCATTGCACAAGTAAGTTGACACTCCAATATGGCCAATCCATGAGCTCGCTTCAATATTTATGGTGATTTAATAGGGAAATATTGAAACCCTAGTTCCTTGTACTGTTTGTTGAAAAAACATTGCATAGGGTTTACAAATTTCTGTTTTTGTTGCTAAATCCTACCCTTATCATTTTCATCCCTCACTCCCTCACTTTATTTTCTCCCTCCCTTTTCATTTATATTTACCTATTCCCTATTCCCCATATCCCTAAAACTACTAACCCTAATCCCTACCTTCACTTATCCCAAACCCTAATCAACAATCCTAAACCCTAAATATCATTCCCTAAACCCTTCTATTCCCCAAAAATCCAACCAACAGCATCCCTAACCCCTCATACACAGTCCCTTATCAATTCATATCTTTTAGCAGCAAATACCTATTGACACTATAAAATATCTTCATACTCATCTATGAAACTCAAGCATTGGAAAACAAGGAGTCAGATTCTTCTTATGACAGAAGTGAGGAAACAGTCAGTGACTCTTCCAGAGAAATTCATGCACCAAGGAGACCTCATAAGAGTGGAAAACATAACCGGGAGGAGCCTACTTCACTTGCAGAGCTGTTGGCTTGTCCTCTTGCTATCACATGCTTCCAACACCAATCTTGTTATCAATTTTTTGAGATGGTGGAAAGAGTCAAATACCACCATGCACTTGCCAGACTGTTTGTACTCCATCTTCATAATGGCCAAGTCAATTTAGCAAGTGTGACATTCACCTTGACACTTGAGACTATAGCTCAAGCAACTGGTATTCCAAATGTAGGGGAGCAGTGGAATAAGGGGTAGCTGGTTGACAGAGATCATTATGAGACTTATATCAAGGCTAGTTTTCAAAGACATGTCAGTAGGGTCTTCCCCTTCAGGTACCTACAGGACACATATGCTCCCTTAATGAAACTCATAATCAAATATTTCAGTTGTGAGGGCAGATTTTCTCACTTATACACCTATCATATCATATTGTTGATGCATTTTACTAGGGTGAGGATGATGAACCTCCCCTATTTCATTTGCCGGAATATTGAGAAAATGACCACATTAGTGCAAAGGAAGCCTCCTCATCAGCAGTATAACAGCATCTATCACTTTGCACTAATCAAAATTGTGGTTTTGCATCAGCTTAGTCTACTAAATGTTTCATGGGAGGATTTCATTTCACATGAGGCCTTTACTGGTCCTCAAGTGGCCCCATCAGTTTTTCATGAGGCAGGAGAGCCTTCACATCAACAAGAGGTGCATGAAACACAAACCACCAGTGTGCCAGTGTTTGTCACATACCAAAAGGGCACCAGGAGATTGTTTGCAGCAGCAAAACGAGTACTATCTCCACCCAGGGTGGAAGGGGTCTCGTTTCCTCCATCAGCAGAGCAGGTATAGGACAAGGGTAAGCAGCCATTACATGATGAGGGACCTTCAGAAGGTCAAGAGGCAGATTTCATTCTTATTCAGGATGATGATACTGATTTGAGCTCAAATCTCAAAGAGATCATTCAGGAGCAGCAAGATGACATTTATGACTTTCCTCCCAACCTGGAAAGAGCCAAGTGGATAATCAACTATTTGGAGCAGAGAAACAAATAGTTAGAGGATCAGCAAACCATTATGGAGCTCCAAAACATAAGGGCAAACCGGCAAGCTACCAAGAGGAAGAAAGTCAAGCTGTCATCTCTTGAACAAGAAATTCAAGCTAATCATGAATCTTGGCTTGAGAGGACAAAATTGAACTTGGAAAAGATGTTGGAGAGGGCAAAAAGAGAGAAAAATATGTTGAGACACATGGCCTATCACTACTTGGCGAGAAACAAAGCTTGCAAAGTGAGAATTAGGACTTTGAAGGCCAAGTTGAGGAAAGAATTGAGGAAGAGAAAAGAGAAAGATAGACTCCAGATCTTGGCTAAGGCTTCCTTAGCCCAACACAGCACTTGATGAAGGACACTCAGCCCAAATTTCAAGAAATTTGGGAAACTTTTTGCAAATTTTGAATTTTTGAACTAAAAAACAGGTTTTTCTGCCTAGTGCACCGCGCCACCTGGCGCGTGCTTTTTCTAGGGACCTCCTTTGGAGGAAAACTCGGCATTTTTGGATTCCTCATGGAAAAATATGAACTCCCTCACATGGCCAAGAAATTTTGACAATTTTTGAACTTCCAAAAAGGTCAAAAACACCTCAAAAATGACCTTTCTGCCCCTTTTTGGCCACACACGAAACAGTGTTGGGAGAACTCATTTTTGGAGGGGAAAATGGATACCAAAATTAGAAATTCCACTTTTTCTGGAAAGTAGATAGGCATATCTTTCCAACAAGCCCACTTGGAGCAAATTTGGTGCACGGGAAGGCCTCCAAAATCAACTCCAAAGTAGCATGGCGCACAGGGACAGGAGAGTGGCGCATAGGATGAAATTTTATCATTTTGACCAAAAAGCTCTGTTTTTCGATTAGTTTCTTCTCAGTTTGACTTTTCTCTCTCTAATAGTCAAACTCATGTTTTAATTTGATTTGACTTGATAGATTTTGATGTAAATATGCTAAATTTTCACTCATAGAGGTAGATTCTTCATGAAAAGGTAGTTTGCAACTGAATGAATCAGTTTCCTAGGTTTTAGAGGCAAGCTGTTCCACTGCCTACTTTTCATTTCTTAGTTTAGATCTTGCTGAAACAAGTCCTAACTTAGGAATTTGACCCCTAAAGCCTAGCATGACTTGTTTGTTGCCTATATCTAGTAGTTTTTTAGTCATTGGTAAAGTTTGGACTCTTGTGAATGCTTTGAGCATTATTGTACATTCATTTCAGCAGTTTGGCAAAGGAATAGACTAGGGTTTGCAACACTTTATGGGATTCTTGTGACAACTTGATTTTTTATTGCTTTTGCTTCTGTAATTGCAAGTTTTCATGTGTTTTATTTATGCCATCATCTCTCTCTGTTCATCTTAAATAAATGAAACAAGGATAAAGGTAGAATTCATTGAGTTGTAGTGCTCTACCTAGGGTTTGTTTAGTTATTTATGTTTTCAGCTGTTTGAAGAGGATCACTGAGACTTTCATGCCCTCTCCAACTCCTCACCAGTCTAAAATTTATCCATCTTACTCAATTTGAAGTACTAAACCATTTGCCTACCTTGCCCCATAGATATCTCTGCAAGGCTATGTCCATTCCCCAGACCCAAATCTACCTTTCACATTTGAGCCAGCAAACCCATATTAAATTCAACCAAACTCTTCTGAACATATACCTAGCCTAAAATCATTCTTTACATCAGTCATCACTAACTCTATTGATCATATTCTTCTGAGATTGACAAGGAGAGAGCCCTCTCTTGACTTGGTAGGGCTAGCTACCAGGTTAAGCGTGGTTTGATGTTACCCTAGATCCTGCCTTTCTCAACCTAAGGTAGATTTAGGCCCTAACAGATCAGACCTATGGGGTTGGAAAGAGGACTTAGAGCGCTACCACAGGACAAAACTACAGAAATTGGAGATCTGAAATTACAGAGTTACAATCATTTCAGGATCGAGCTCCTAAAAGCAAGAAAAAGGTGTATTTTTAAAACAAAAATTGCATAACTTTTGTTTGAAAAATCAGTTTCAAGTGATTCAAAGGGCATAGTGAAGCATAGATATCATTGTTTGATTTAAAAACAACTCGATGAAAGAAAATAGAAACAGCTAGTAAGCAACTTGAAATCTCTACCATGACACATGAAGAAGAGGAAGAAATACAACATGATATATTAAAATTACAAGACCAAGTGCAACAAATTTCGCTCTCACAAAAAGTAACAGAGGCTAATATGGATGGTTTTAAGAATGGAATTGAAGCTAATATTAATGGTTTTAAGAATGGCATGGAAGCTAAGATCGATGGTATAGAATCAAAATTGAAAGGCAACATGTAAGATTTGAAGAAATACATGGAAATTTTGAAGGATGGTTGGACGAAGTTGCTAACAAGAAAGGCTTCCTAATGGTGAAAAGGTAGTAGAGGAAACTCATGATGAGAAAAAAATATACGTTAATCATGATTTCATATAATCTAACTTTGGGTTTAAGACTGACCATATTCCAAATATCGATATGAGGAAGTTTTAATGCAAGGATCCAGTAATATGGATACTATAGATGGACCAATATTTTGATCCCCATAATGTGCAAAACACACAAAAGGTATGTATTGAAACTTTATATTTAGAACCCAATTATTTTGTATGGTATCGAAGTATTTTCTCTCGTAAACAAATTTTCACTTGATCAATTTTTATGGAGGAAATGATCGCACATTATGAGGATACAAAGAGCAACACCTTCTTTACCCAATTGATAAATCCCAAACAAAAGGGTTCAATGGCAGAGCACGTTGAGGACTTCAAAAAATTGAATGTAAGGGTAAATGATATTATATAGGAGCATAGGATTGATGTATTTATAGGTACTTTAAAGTATAACATCCAACATGAGGTTTGCCTTTGGGATCTTGAGTCATTAGAGAAGGCATTCAGGTTGGTAATAAAATTTGAAAGCAAAATTATGGCAACAATGAAGCCTACCACTCATAACTATAAAGATAGAAGTGTTGTTTCTCCTAGCCTTCCACAACATACAAGGTTGACACCACAACAATTAGAATAAAAAAGAGTAAACGCTATTTGTTACATTTGTGATAGAAAATACACTGAAGGTCATAAGTGTGTTGACAAGAAATTAATTTACAAAGATTGGGAAGAGGAGGAAGAAAAGGAACAAGAAACGTCAAAAGAAGAGGATATACACTAGGAACCAACCCCAGAGAAATAAGAAATGGATCTGACCACATCTTGTAATTCATTGACAGGAATTACCACTCCTCAAACTCTCAAGATAGAAGGACATATCAAGAAGAAAAGGGTAATAGTGTTGATTTGTTCGGGTAATACTGTTTTGGGAAAATTTAGTGTTCTTGGAGAAATGCCTAACCCTCTAGACTGAGTAGTAGGTCTAGAAACAATAGACAAAGTATTCTCTACCTTTCCTATAAACAATAGATAAAATAAGAGAACATAGAACCTACTTGTAGCTTCCGCTTGTTCCTTATCTCCCTTGACCGATTCCATTTCTCCTTCCCACACTTAAGTCGCTTGAGAAGTACCTGCACATAGACAGAAACAAGAACCCATCAAAGCAAATGATAATTATCTATTTCTTATAAATAAAATTGAATCAAGAACATGATATACATATGAAAACATCAACATATAACACAATCATAAGGAAAAGTTTTGAAGACTTTATTGATAAGAGGAAGAATTACAACCCATATGTGCTCGATCCAAAAACACTCTTCCAATTCAATCCAATCCTCTTCACCTCATGACAAGCAAGACACTTCAACACTATCACAATACTTGCAATTAGCTCAAAAATCATACCAACATCATCTCTCTACCATTTCCAGCCCCTGATCTCTTAGATGAGTGATCTTTTTATAGGTGAGTGAAGGATGTTATGCCATCAATGGTGATAATGAATTCCTTTCTAAATTTAGAAATAAGTTCCATGGAAGAAGGGATAGGGGATTGATGTTTCCTAATTCCCTTCCTCATCCAAATGTGAACTCAAGGGTGTAGGTGGCATTGAGAAACTTCTAGAGGCTTCTAATGGATAAGGAATCTTCAAGCCCTCATGGAAGTTCGTTCAAATTCACCCAACATAAGCTAAAGAGGGACCAAGTGCACTGCATAGCACCCTGTCAGTGCATGGTTTGCATTGCAGCACACCCTAATGAAGGCCTACCTGCGCTGATATTCCTAGAGGTAGTTTTTGGATGTTTTTAGTGATGGAACTTCTTGGGAAGTGAGGCATTCTGATGACTAACTTCTTTAGGGCATGTAACAACTACACTAGGGGTTGATGGGCCCTAATAGCATCGATCTGTAAGTTGGGGTTGATGTGCCCAAATGGATCTGTAACAGTTTCCCCCTAAAGCATGAAGTCGTAAATATATATGTCGAGTGAAATGCTTTATCATGAGGAGAGGAGGTTTCGAAACAGAAGGTGACCTGCATCAATTACAATACATATATCATGATAATTTGATTTTTCTCATGAACTAGCTGAGGGAAGGCATACCCATGCTCAACTTATAAACTTTCATTACATGTACAAATATAGTCGTCTATAGATATAGACCCATGAATGGTTGACCATGAATGTATGGCCATTGTACATTTGATTTAGTACTCCTAAAAATATTGCAGCCCGGATGGATGGAACTAGATCTTGGGTCTTCAATCTCATTCAATATTTTGCTCAAATACAAGTCTAACCATGTGAATAGATGTTCTGAAGTCGAACATGGAAAGACATCGTCTAATTACCAGCCAATGATGAAAGACGTTAACAGACATGAGAGGGATAACCGATAATGATAATGACCCTCAAGGTACTATAGTACATTTCGTATGGTGTGAATAAATGATTTGATGTCGAACACCATACAAATTCTTTCGGCCGAAGGTCATTGATGTCAACTTATCGCCGGAAGTGAGAAACCTGCCATTGATGTATGCAAGCTTTAAGGCATTGAAGGGGTGTTTCTGAGTCAACTTCTTGGATGATGTGCTGATGTCAACAAGAAGCGACTCATCATAAGAGGGCCTTGATGTATCCCACATCTACGACACGAAACGAGATAAATGATTTTTGAGATGAAAAATCGACTGACAACACAAGGTTCAGGAATGGCGGTCATGAAAATGAAGGTTTACGGTATTGCAAAGGATGAAGTTTGAACTGAATGACTTCTCTTGAACATATCGACGACACTGAATGAATTGGAAGCATTGACCCAAAACCAAGTAATGGAGGTATGATAGACCAACGGTGTGATAACCATCAAACAGATAACCCAACCCAAATAGTCACGGAGATGAAGTGGAAGTGTCATGTTCAAGAGCGACTTGCTACCTTAAAGTTTTCTCAGCTTTTTCCCTTTTTCCCCGGTCATTGCTAACTAGTACCTCTTTATTTTTTATCAAGCTTGAGGAGGATAACATATGCTTGTTGTATAATTTCACCCTTTAGGAAAATCCATCGCTATTTGATGCTTTAACGAGTCTAGCGAAGCTAAAACTCGGCCTTGTCTAGATGGACAAGCTTGTCGCTATTTGATGTTGTTAACGAGTTTAACGATAAAAACAACTCATTCTTTTTCATGTTTAGAGAGTTTGAAAAGGGACGAAAAGGAAACTCCACACGTTCTTTTTCATAAAATAATATCTCAAGTCTGAAAAAACGTAAAATAATACAAGAGAGGTGTCGTTTCCAATCGTTTAACGAGCTTGAATAGACAAGCTCTCAACAATCTTTTCATATTTAGAGAGTCTAAAAAGAGTTTAAAGAGGACTCCATTTTGAGGAACGAGTGGTGTCTAAGGTAGCAACTCGTTCTGATGATGTGCGAACTTCTCAAAACATATTGATTTATGTGAAGAGGTTGGATAATAAGACCACTCATTGCAACTGTTCCTCAAAAAAGGTAAAACAACGAAGTGAAAGCATATGATCGGCCAAAGGGATGGTGGAAATGGGATGAAAACAACCAAAGCTCATCTGACGAAAGAGGCTGATAGAATGGCAATCACGAGGGCTAAAAATGGAAATGGGTTCATTTTCAAACAAGCTTGAACCATAGGGAACTATGCTTGGATCCAGTTTCACTTTTACACAAGCTTAAAACAAAAAACTATGCTTGAATTCAGTTTCATTTTTAGACAAGTTTAAAATAGAAAACTATGCTTGAGATTGGTTTACATGCCCCCAGCATGATGAAAGGGAGAGTCTCCTATAACCAAATGGAAGTCACTACAGTGAAGAAGGATGGTTATCCAACACCTTTTTGGCTTCGTCTAGATAGGGACGAAGGTGAATGGGGTGATTCCCTTCACATAACCCATAGGGAAACTTAACTTTACCACTAGGTGCATTCCTCCCAGGCTTCATTACATTCACGTAAGTAGACTACTCATGGCTATCAGGTCGATGGAATGAAGGTTCTTTTATGATATCAAGTGAAAGACTTGACAGGGATTTTACGAGATCTAATCAAAGACTCGACTTGGAACTTGGGACCTTGTTTCATTTTTAAATGAGCTTGACACAAGACAAGAAACTCTGCTCAGATTCCTTGTTTCATTTTTTAACGAGGTTAACACAAGACCAAGAACTATCCTCATGGATCTGTTTCATTTTTTAACGAGGATGACACAGTAAAAGAACCATCCTCATGAACCTGATTCATTTTTTAACGAGGTTGACACAGTAAAAGAACTTTCCTTGACTCCTTGTTTCATTTTTTAATGAGGTTGACACAAGACAACAAACTATCCTCATACTCCTTGGTTTCATTTTTTAACGAGGTTGACACAAGACAAGGAAATATCCTCGTACTCTTTGTTTCATTTTTTAATGAGGTTGACACAAGACCAGGAACTGTCCTCGTGGGCCTGTTTCATTTTTTGACGAGGTTGACACAGTAAAATAACTATCCTCAAGTTCCTTGGTTTCATTTTTTAATGAGATTGACACAAGACCAGGAACTATCCTCATACTCCTTTGATTACAACTCATAAGTGGTTATGAAGGAGAGATCTGGTTCCAATGCCCCCAGTAGATGATGTACAACATCACTGAAGTGATCATCAGTTGATGTAGGTATGGAAAAAGTTGCTACATAATTAACCCATGGCGGGGATAATACCATTGGTACAAGAGGACCAATTAGGGAATAAGGTTGGCTGGAAGCCATATTTGGACCAGGAAATGAAAGTTGGTCAACGGTGACAATTATGCCTTCATGCGGGAAACAAATCACTTGAAAGAGTGTTGAAACAATAGCTCCCATATCATAAACATAGTCAAGCCCTAGAAGTAAGTTGTAATCTAATGGGCCTAGGACTACCATCACGTTCAGATAAACGATTTTTCCTCCCAAAGTAATAGGTAACTGTGGAAGGATCCCTAATGATTTACTGGTTCCTTTGTTAAAAGCCAACAAATTCTGGGGATGGTTCTTTTACTGTGTGAACCTCGTTAAAAAATGAAACAAGGAATCTGAGCAGATTTTCTTGTCTTGTGTCAAACTCATTTAAAAATGAAACAAGGTCCCAAGTTCCAAGTTGAGTCGTTGATTAGATCTCGTAAAATCCTAGTCAAGTCTTTCACTTGATCTCGTAAAAGAACCTTCATTCCATTCACCTGATAGCCATGAGTAGTCTACTTAGGCAATTGTAATGAAGCTTGGGGGGCATGCACCTAGTGGTAAATTTAAGTTTCCCTATGGGTTATGTGAAGGGAATCACCCCATTCACCTTTGTCCCTATCTAGACAAAGCCAAAAAGGTGTTGGATAACCGTCCTGCTTCACTGCAGTGACTTCCTTCTAGTTACGAGACTCTCCCTTTCATCATGTTGGGGGCATGTAAACCAATCTCAAGCATAGTTTTTCACTTTAAATTTGTGTAAAAATGAAACTGAATTCAAGCATAGTTTTTCATTTTAAGCTTGTGTAAAAATGAAACTGAATCTAAGCATAGTTCCCTATGGTTCAAGCTTGTCTAAAAATGAACCCATTTCCATTTTTAACCCTCATGATTGCCATTCTATCAACCTCTTTATGGTCGCCAATTTGTTTTGGGAAAATTTAGTGTTCTTGGAGAAATGCCTAACCCACTAGACTTAGTAGCAGGTCCAGAAACAATAGACAAAGTATTCTCTACCTTTCCTATAAACAATAGATAAAATAAGAGAACAGAGAATCTAATTGTAGCTTTCGCTTGTTCCTTATCTCCCTTGACCGATTTCGTTTCTCCTTCCCATAATTAAGTCGCTTTAGAAGTACCTGCACACAGACAGAAACAAGAACCCATTAAAGCAAATGATAATGATCTATTGCTTATAAATAACATGGAATCAAGAACATGATATACATATGAAAGCGTCAACATATAACACAAGCATAAGGAAAAAGTTTTGAAGACTTTATTGATAAGAGGAAGAATTACAACCCATATGTGCTCGATCCAGCAACACTCTTCCAATTCAATCCCATCCTCTTCACCTCATGACAAGAAAGACACTTCAACACTATCACAATACTTGTAATTAGCTCAAAACTCATACCAACAGCATCTCTCTACCATTTCCAGCCCCTGATCTATTAGATGAGGGATCTTTTTATAGGTGAGTGAAGGAGGTTATGCCATCAATGGTGATAATGAATGCCTTTCTAAATTTAGAAATTAGTTCCATGGAAGAAGGGATAGGGGATTGATGTTTCCTAATTCCCTTCCTCTTCCAAATGTGAACTCAAGGGTGTAGGTGGCATTGAGAAACTTCTAGAGGCTTCCAATGGATAAGTAATCTTCAAACCCTCATGGAAGTTCACTCAAATTCACCTAGCGCAGGCTAAAGAGGGACCAAGTGCACTGCATAGCACTCTGTCAGTGTATGGTTTGCATTGCAGCGCACCCTAATGAAGGCCTACCTGCGCTGATCTTCTTAGAGGTAGTTTTTAGATGTTTTTAGTGATGGAACTTCTTGGGAAGTGAGGCATTCTAATGACTAAATTCTTTAGGGCATGTAAGAACTGCACTAGGGGTTAATGGGCCCTAATAACATCGATCTCTAAGTTGGGGTTGATGTGCCCAAATGGATTTGTAACAAGTACCCATAATTTTATTCATTGTAAGATAGCCAAGGAATTGAATTGATTCCTATATCCAACACTAGAGTGTCAAGTGATGGTTGCAAATGGAGGAACCATAAATTGCTCTAGAAAGTTCCATGATATCAAGATATCCATGGGAGAATATGTATTGAATAATCCAATGCTTTCCATTCCAATGGGTGGTGTTGATGTTGTACTAGGAGTCCAATGGTTACAATCTTTGGGTACGGTAGCTTTTATTTTTTAAGAACTTTTCTTGAAATTTTTTTGGAAGGAAAGGAAGTTGAATTAAGTAGTACCGCAGGGAAACCAGGAAAGATAATCAACTCTAATGGCATGACAAATCTTCTAAAGAAATAACTTCCGGCATAATTCTACAATTATGTTCACTAAAGGTTCAAACATCAAAATCATCTATTTCTCCAGGTCTCCAAAAAGTCTTGGAAAATGATTCTAAGGTTCAAGCAGTGGAAGATCACATCGAGCATCAAAAACAAGTTCTCCAACTCTTAAAGGATAACCTCACTTTAGCACAAAACAAAATGAAACAGCAGGCAGATCAACATCGCAATGGAAGAATTTTTGGTGTAGGTGACTGAGTATTTTTACGGCTACAACCATATAAACAAATGTCCCTCAAGCAAGCTAAGAATGATAATAAATTATCACCAAAGTATTATGGTCCTTACAAGGTGTTTCAAAATATTTTTACTATGGAATACAAATTGGAACTTCCTACATCTTCCTAAGTGCACCTATTTTTCCATGTTTCATGCTTAAAGAAGGTTATAGGTGACAAGCTCCCAACTCAAACAATATTGCCAGAACTTAACGAGCAAGGAAAAATAATATTGGAACCTGAATTAGTCATGGAAACAAGAACTCGACAGCTACGAAATTGATCAATTTCAGAGTATCCCATCAAGTGGAAGAACTTACACGCTAAAGATTACACATGGGAGGATGAGAATTTTATACAAAAGCATCCAGAACTACTAAAATGTTGAGGACAACACATTTTTGAAGGACAGGGGCATGTTAGGTCCCTATACTACTAGTTTAGCCCCTTATTGTTATTAGTTCAACCCCCTTATTGTATTGTTATGCCCATGTAGTCCCCATATTGTTATTATTGTGCCTCGTAGAAGCCTATTATTATTATTATTGTGCCCTTACAATATTATTGTTATGTAGGCTCTGATTAAATTGTGACCCCTTCGACTCCTATATATAGAAAGGAGGTATTTTCATTTATATCATCCAAGAATTGTTCATTTGTGTAATGTAAAGGAGGTTTCCCCCTCGAAGAGGCTAATTTTGAAGTCATTGATCTATCTCTTCTTCTATTTTGTCAGTTGATTTCATAACAGCTCAATTTCTCTTATGTTGCCTCCAAATGGGTATAGGGATAACTCCTCAAGTCCCCACACCCCTCTGCACTCTTCCAATATCCACTTTTCCCTATTTTCCTCCACTGTGTCCCAAGCTCGATCTCATTCCTCTTATGTTGTTCGAACTTGCTTGAGGTTAGTTAGAGCCCAGGTTGGCCCAGCCCCTTTGTACCAATCAAAAGTGTCCCACCTGTTGTTAGAATCATGATTATCGTTACACCAAAAACTTGCAGGTGTTAGTAAACAGACACATCACCAAAGTTAATGGATCCATGAGAGGCGGTTAAGCACATGTTCTGAAACACATGAGGAGCATTGGTTTATCCAATGTCCAACAATCTCCCCCCCCAGCACAAGCCGGGTGTGATTCGAACTTGAGACCATTGGCTTTGATACCACTTGTTGGAATCACAGTTGTCGTTACACCAAAACCCACAGGTGTTAGTAAATAGACACATCACCAGAGTTCACGAATCCATGAGAGGCGATTAAGCACATGTCACAAAACACGAGGGGATCGCTGGTTTATCCAATGTCCATCACCTGTCCCTTGTACTCAATTTTTTTGTGTTTGTTGACCTTGTCATCACTAGTCAGCCTACCAAAATCTTGTAGGCCAATCACTATGGTGCCACTTAATCTTATTTCCTTGATATTTTTGCAACATGTCCCTTGTGCATATATGTCAGCCTCCATGGTTGTCACCAAACAAGTCACATTCCAAGTAGTATTCCCCCTCCACCTCAACTCTAGAATCTATGTCCCCAACTCAACCCATGAAGTCAATGATATGACCCAAATTATGAGAAATCCAACTATGAAAAATGGGAATGCTTTGAGGTTTAGTAAGAGGAGGGTTAAAGTTTAGGTAAGTATGGTCAATTAAATCTTTGATCTCAACAAGGTTGAGATTGTCTTGAGGAGGAACTACAACTTTCTCAAGGATAGGGAAATGGACAACCAAATCTCTAACAACACCCTCAACTTCAAGTTCTTCTTGTCTTGGAGCATCCCCTGTAAGATGGTTGTCTTATTTAGGATTAGGCTCAATTGGTTTTGATTTACATATTTTCTCAATTAACACCTTTGAGGAGGTGACTCCATTATTTCAAGCCACATTTCAACTCTGTGTTAAGCATTGATGTAATTACACATAACCCTCATACCCTAGATGTAGAAAACACCTATAGATGCAATAATAATTTTCCTTATCTATCTATCTATCTATCTATCTCTCTATAGTTGATATAGAAATACTTACACAAGGGGAACATTAAAATATTTTATTTATTACCATTATTAAAATATGTTTTTATTAATATTTTTGAAACGTCATATGTTTACTTCATCTTGAATATAAAAAGAGTTACACATCTCCCTCATATTAAATTGTAGAAAATATCTTTCAGCACTATATATATATCCATATATATATATATATATATATATATATATATATATATATATATATATATATATATATATATATATATATATATATATATATATATATATATATATATATATATAGATAGATATATATATATATAATTCTTCAAACTTTAACCAATTAAAAGATATAAAGGTTGATCCTCTAACACATTATTCAATTCCTTTTTCCTCTCCTCAAGAAAATTATTCCCTAATGAAAACATATTGCTGAATTATGATTTCCTCCTTATAAAAAAAAACCTTCCTCTTTAAAAAAAAAAATCCTTTTGTGTTATGTTTTACCCTTATATTTTATATATTTATGCCTATGTAGACTTAGCAGTGAAATCATTGCGTGAAGGTGCGTCCATTGTCCCACAAACAAGGGGGTCTCATACACAAATTTGGTGTCCAGCAAGGCCGTGACCTTAAAATTGGATAATAATAATAATAATTATATATAATTAAATTATAAGTTTAAAATTTCTCATTTAAAAAACATAAAATATAATTACAAACTTTTAAAATATTTTTATATAATTAAAATAATATTAATTAAATTAAATCAGATTTAACTATACAATAAAATTAATTTAAGTTATAAGTAAATATATTTTTTAATATAATTAAAACTTACCTCTCTCATTTGTATTATATGGAACTCCTAGGAATGACAAGTATTTTTACAATTTTATATAGATTTTTATTATAAAAACAAAAAAACAAAAAACAAAAAAAAAACCGAGAGTGTTATTCTAATTGTAATGTGAATTGATTTAGATACCAACTTATATCTTTCTTAACTCCAGATCTATTAGCGCCGAGAGGGATCAAATATTTTTCACTTTGAAAGAACTTTCCATCTCAAGAAATTTGATCCCACTTAGTGTTTGATAGATATGGAATTAAGATAGATCTAAGTTGGTTTTATTATTATTTATAATTATTTATAATTATAATTATTAATTTTATGTTTCTTATTTTATTTATTTTATTTCTATTGAGTCAAAAGGTTAAATATTACATCTCTTATACCATACTGGGATCAAATGTTTACATATGAGTTAAGTTTACTTATGAACCTCAAATATAAAGAAATTGTATAATAAAAAGTGAATTGGGTGAGGGGAAATGTTGGATAAAATATAATATTACAATATTATATGTTACCCAATATTTATTAACACCCCTACTCAATAAAAAGTGGCCAGGGGTGGGGGGGAATAGTAATTAAAATGTAATATTATTACATTTTACCTAATATTTCCAGTCACGAACCAGTCTAAATATTACATTTTACTCAATATTCCCCATCACCCCTGCTAATTTGATAGTTGAGTTTTTTTACTTTTAAACTTCAAATATTAATATATATATATATATATATGTTATGCAACCAACTCACAAAATAGAAGAAGAGATAGATCAACGACTTCAAAATTAGCCTCTTTGAGGGGGAAACCTCCTTTGCATTACACAAATGAACAATTCTTGGATGATACAAATGAAAAGACCTCCTTTGTATACATAGGGCTCTAAGGGGTCACAATATAATCAGAGCCTTCATAACAATAATAATGTAAGGGCACAACAATAACAATAGTGGGCTTCTATGGGGTACAACATAATAATATGGGGACTACATGAGCACAAAAATAACAATAAGGGGATACACTAGTATTATAGGGACCTAACATGCCCCTCTCATTCAAAAAAGTGTTATCCTCAATGCTTGAGTAATTATGGATGCTTCTGTATAAAACTCTCATCCTCCCATGTGGAATCTTCAGTGGGTAAGTTCTTCCACTTAATGAGATACTTTGAAATTGATCAATTTCGTAGTTGTCAAGTTCTTGTTTCGTGACTGCTTCAGGCTCAAATATGATTTTTCCTTCTTCATCAAGTTCTAGAAACACTATTTGAACTGGAATCTTGTCACCTATAACCTTCTTTAAGCATGAAACATGGAAAACTGGGTGTACTTGAGAAGATGCAGGCAGCTCCAATTTGTATGCCATAGTATCAATCTTTTGCAACACCTTGTAAGGACCGTAGTACTTGGGTGATAATTTATTATCCTTCTTAGCTTGCTTGAGAGACATTTGTTTGTATGGTTGTAGCCGTAAAAATACCCAGTCACCTACATCAAAACTTCTTTCACTACGATGCTGATCTGCCTGTTGTTTCATTCAATTTTGCGCCAGAGTGAGGTTATCCTTTAAGAGTTGGAGAACTTGTTGTTGATGTTCAATGTGATATTCCACTGCTTGAACCTTAGGATTTTCTCTTGAAAATGATGTGATGGATGGTGGATGATATCCATAAAGTGCCATAAATAGGGTCATTTTTTCTGCAGTATGGAAGGAAGTGTTGAGGTAACCAGTTGACCCGTTATGTTTGTTTATCAGATACAAAGCAACGAAGATATACTTCCAAACATTTGTTCATTATCTCCATTTTCCCATAAAATTGAGGATAATAAGATGAGCTATGCACTAATTGAGTACCAAGACAAGAAAATAATTCTCTCAAAAAATTTCCAATGAAAATGGGATCTCTGTCACTTACTATAATCTTTGGATTTCCATGAAGCTTTTGAATTGTTTCCATAAATACAGTAGCAACTGTGTTGACCTTGTTGGCATTATGATTCAAGTGTTGTCCTTGATGGCAACTCACTCAGAGGATGGTACAGGTGCTCAGAGGTTGGTACAAGTGATGGCATCTTAATCAGAAGACAGATCTCAGTACAGCATGCCAAGGAAGCTCATACACGCCGTTTCGTTAAGCCCAAGTCGCGTGTACACGCAAGTTCGATTCATAAAAAGCGCGTGTATGTGGAAAGGTTCCTTTGGTCCATGGTGGTTAGTCCTTGGAAGTTGTGCCTATGATTTCGGACCATTGTGTCTCGACGGGCGTGTCGATCCCTAGTTTTGAAGTTGATGGTATTGTGTTACTATGGTTTTGGCTCTTGGTATTGAGCTAGGCCTAAGACTATATAAGGAGAAGAAGATCATTAGGCAAAATTATCTTTTCGACAAGGCTTGAATATCTAAGAGAGAAAGAGATCTGATATGCAGGTTCTGGGTTGCTTGATCTAAGCCAAGGAGAGATCACATCGGTTGATGGAAGACTAGATCGAAGGATAGATCGGGATCTAATGGTTTGAAATGTACTATCATGATATGGTTGATTATGCGTATTTCTAGATCTGCATATTGTCGCAAGGTTACGTTCTGGGTCTAACTAATGTCTGGTACAGCTGCAAATTGAGAAAGTTTATTTTTAGATCTGTACGCAGGTTGGCTTCGGTAAAAGCGCGTGTATACGCGGGTTTTGCTCATTAAAGTAGCGTATATCTTTTGAAGCTTGATTTTGGGTTTACAGTGGAGTCTGACTGTTATTGCAGAGTTCTGTAGTCTGCTCTGTGTTCTGGTAACTGGTGATTGACAGGGTTCAGTGGTTCAGTGATTCAAAGTTTGGTTGTTTTATGCTTCAATGATCTGTTGTGGAAATTGAATGAATTGTGGTCTTCAGATTGTAATGTTGTGCTTCAGGAATATCCAAGTCTGAAAATGTATGAAAAGTGATACCTGAAAGAAGGAAGATTGTAGGTCAGCACCTACGTACTAGTATCTTGGCTAGTACAAGAGCAAAGGGGGTTGGAGCTCCCTTCCAAGGAAGTTTGGAGAACGAGAGAAGGTTGTAGCCTTCTGCAGGTTGTAGCCTGTGTACTGGTATAAGGCTGCACCAGTACAAAAGATTGTAAACTGAAGTTTCATATTAAAGAAAGATAGAGACAACTTGCAGCAGGTGGTTTTCACCCACATTGGGTTTCCACCTTATATCTTGGTGTTCATGTGTGTGGCTTTTTATCTGTTCTGTTATACTGCACATGTTTACTGTTAATGTGGTGAATAATGTCCTGATGCACTTAATTGAAGAATAAGTTAACTAAATTGTGAGTTTTCTTCTTATACGCTGTTTTACTTCGTCACAGTAGCGTGTACACGCTGGTTCACTTAACTGAAGTAGCGTATATGTTTCTGAGCATTTAAAAAGTTTGATTAATCTGATAATACTGATTCACCCCCCCTCTCAGTATTATTTCCAACAATTGGTATCAGAGCAGGTCCTTCAGAGAAGCTTGATCGCTTGAAGGAAGATCATTCATCATGAGCAACTACGAGAAAGAAGCATCAATCAGGCCACCGGTTTTTGATGGAACAAATTTCAATTATTGGAAGGTAAGAGTTACTGCATATCTTCAATCTCTTGGTACAGAAGTTTGGGACATTGTAGAAACAGGCTATGCTTTTCCTTCAGCTACTCCTACAGATCCAGCTGAGAAAAAGGCATATGAAACAAATGCAAAAGCAGTCAGTACTCTATTAGGAAGTATATCTCAAACAGAATTCATGAAGGTCATGCACTTCAAATCAGCAAAAGAGATATGGGACAAAATGATCACTAGCTATGAAGGAGATGAACAGGTAAAGGAAGCTAAACTTCAAACTCTCAGGATTCAATATGAGACCCTCAAGATGTATAATGATGAAAGTGTGGCTAATTATTTTCTTCGGGTAGATGAGATTGTTAATTGTATGAAAAATTTGGGTGAAGAAATAAAAGAGACTATAGTAGTTCAAAAGATTCTAAGATCATTATCCCCCAAGTTTGAATCTAAAGTATCTGCAATAGAAGAAAAGGAAAATCTCAAAGTTCTCACTATGTCTCAGTTACATGGAATTCTAACTGCTTATGAAATGAGAAAGGGAGGTCCATCAGACAGAAGGGAAGCTGCTTTTAAGGCATCAAGAAAAGAAGATTACTATGAAGCAAGCCATGTTCCAGAAGAAGAGGAAGAAGAATCAAATTTTGTCAGAAATCTTCAAAGGGGTGCTGGAAGGTTCAGAGGTAAGCTACCTTTCAAATGCTTTGCTTGTGGAAGAGTAGGTCATTATGCTGCAAAATGTCCTTATAAGGATAAAGGAAAAGAACCTGCTAGATGGAACAAGAAACAAAGTGCAAATAAGAAAAGCTACTACACCCATGAAGATAGTGATGGCTTATCAAACAGTGATGAAGATGAACAAGGTAATAAATATAAGCTGTTAATGGCATTTGAAGATGATGATTATGAGGATGCTGTAGATGTGGATAATCTCTATAATGAAATCACTAGACTCAAGAGAGGCATAGAAGAAAAGAATGTGATCATTGATACTTTGCAATTTCAGATTGATGAAAAGGAAAAACATCTTGAAAAACTAGAAGGTGAAATTGTTGGTCTCAGAAAAGAAATTGAGAAAACAAAAGCTATTAATCTTAAATTTGTCAAAGGATCTGAAACTTTGGATGAGATTATCAGTGTGCAGCGGTCTCCTCTAAACAAGACAGGTTTGGGCTATAATGGAGAAACCTCTCAAGCATCCACCTCAAAAAGTTATCTTGATGCAGCAAGAAGAAATGAGCGGAAGAACAATGAAGATAATCAGGTAAAGCAGGGACGAATTACAAACAGAAACTATCAGGGACAATCCTCCTTGAGGATGAACAAAAGCTACAACCAACCACAGGTAAAATCTTCTCAGTTTGGCTCAAGAATAGATGAAAATAGAAATTACAATCAGTTGGCTGGTAGATTCAATAACCGCAGAAGCTTCTTCAATGGACAATGCTTTTCTTGCCACAACTTTGGTCACAGAGCAGCTCAATGTGTTGCATATAAAACAATCATGACTAGGGAAGCTCAAAAACAAAGAAGTATGACAGGGATTACAAAAAGGACCTATAACAACTTTTCGGTTCTTGAAAATGAAGTTGAATGTTCTATTTGCAATAATTTTGGTCATAAAGACTCTGAATGCAGGAGCAGGTTTCAGGAGAAAAAGGAACAAGCCACAAGCACCAAAACATGGAGAATAAAGGAACCTCAAACAGAAAGATGTGGGATAGCATTTTATGCAGAAGGACAGGAAAATCTATGGTACATTGACAGTGGATGTTCGAAACATATGACAGGTGATAAAGAAAAACTTGAATCTTATTCTACTTTAGAAAAGGGAAAGAAAGTTTCTTTTGGAAATGATACTCCTGCAACTATAAAAGGAAAAGGTATTGCTCCTTTGAAAGAAAAGGTCAAGGCTGGAAATGTTTTATATGTTGATGGATTGAAGCATAATCTTCTAAGTGTCAGCCAGATGTGTGATCAAAAAACCGAGGTTATTTTTAGATCGAATGGATGTCTTGTTCGTGATCTTGATACAGGAAAAACAGTTCTCAAAGGCAAAAGAACTCCAAATAATCTGTACATATTTGAAGAAGGACAACAACAATGCTATCTTAGCAAGGATGAAGAGCACTGGTTATGGCATCGAAGGTTGGGACATCTAAGCTTCTCACAAATAAGGAAAGCATGCAAATATCAGGCAGTTCGCGATCTTCCAGATATCAAAATTCCAGACAACACCATATGCAAATCTTGTCAGTTTGGAAAGCAAACCAGAACTAACTTTCCAGAGAAGGAAGGATCAGCTAGCTTGCCTCTTGAGCTAGTCCATACAGATGTATGTGGTCCATTTAGAAAAAGGACACCTCGAGGAGAAGAATATCTGATATTATTCATTGATGATTTCTCAAGGTTTGTTTGGTTAGGGCTTATGAAGCACAAAGATGAAGCATTCGAAAAATTCAAATCCTTCAAAGCATTGGCTGAAAATGAATCAGGACACAAAATTAAGTGCCTCAGATCTGACAGAGGTGGGGAGTTCACATCAAATGAATTTTTCGATTTCTGCGATGAACATGGGATAAGAAGAGAATTCTCTACAGCTAGAACTCCTCAGCAAAATGGGGTTGTGGAAAGAATGAACAGAACTATCCAACAAATGGCTCGTGCTATGCTCGATGAATCAGGTACTCCTGCAACCTTCTGGGGTGAAGCTGCACATGCTGCTGTTATTATTCTTAACAAAACAAATGTCCGAGTAAACAGCACTCAAACACCTCATGAGCTTTGGAGTGGTAAAACTCCTTCCGTGAAGCACTTCAAAATCTTTGGGAGCAAATGTTATATTAAGAATACTGATGAGCAACTTGGCAAACTTGAACCTAGAGCAGATGAGGGCATTCTTCTTGGTTATTCTCCACATAGCAAAGCATACAAGTGCTACAATAAAAGACTTGGCAGAATTGTTGACAGTATTGATATAGTGGTTGATGAGAAGGGATATATTCCTAGGCAAGTTCATCATGAAGACATTGAAGAAGATGAAGGTTACTCTCAAAGGCGAAATGATGAAGAAGAAGAACCTCAAGAAGAAGAAGAATCTCAAGAAGAACCAGAGGAGCAGACAAGAACGAAGAGAAGACTCCATCCAGATATGTCCAAAAGAATCATCCAGAAACTCAGATTGTGGGGCAGAAAGAAGCAGGAGTACAAACAAGAAGGACACTTGCAGAAGCTTCAAGCTACTTGGCTCTACTCTCCTCCATTGAACCACAAAATGTGAAAGAAGCATGCAAAGATGAATGTTGGGTCAAAGCAATGGATGAAGAACTTGAGCAAATCGAAAGGAACAACACTTGGGAATTAGTTCCTAGACCAAAAGATAAGAATGTAATAGGAACAAAATGGGTCTTCAAGAATAAGTTAAATGAAAATGGAGAAGTAATTAGAAACAAGGCCAGACTTGTTTGTAAAGGGTATGCACAGCAAGAAGGAATAGATTTTGAAGAGACCTTTGCTCCTGTGGCAAGACTAGAGGCCATCCGAATGTTCCTTGCTCTCTCAAGCTTTCAAAACTTCAAGGTATTTCAAATGGACGTGAAATCAGCCTTCCTGAATGGAGACTTAGAAGAAGAAGTATATATTGAGCAGCCAGATGGGTTCATTCTTGGAAATGATCCAAACCTTGTATGCAGATTGAAAAAGGCACTCTATGGGCTCAAACAAGCTCCAAGGGCTTGGTACTATCGGTTGGACAAATATCTTCACCAACAAGGCTTTTCAAAAGGATCAGCAGATAGCAATCTCTATATAAAAGTTGAAAATAACAAATTGCTAATTCTTGTTGTTTATGTAGATGATATTATTTTTGGCAGCAATGAAGAGACCATGAGTCAAAACTTTGCCTTGGTTATGCAGAAAGAATTCGAAATGTCACTTCTTGGAGAATTGACATATTTTCTTGGATTGCAAATCCAACAAAATGAAGGAGGTATCTTCTTGTCTCAAACCAAATACCTCAAGCAGATCTTGAAGAAGTATGGCATGGAAGAGTCAAAGCCAGTATGTACACCCATGGTTACAGGATGCAGCCTCAGTGCAAATGATGAATCAGCAGCAGTTCACCAACCCACTTATAGATCCATGATTGGGAGTTTGCTTTATTTGACAGGTACTCGACCAGATATTACACATGCAGTAGGAATGGTTGGAAGATTTCAAGCCAACCCAAAGGAAACTCATCTTCAGGCAGTCAAAAGAATCTTCAAATATCTTCAAGGGACCCAAAACTATGGCTTATGGTATCCTAGAAATACTGATCTCACTCTTCATGCTTACACAGATGCAGATTGGGCTGGAAGTGTGGATGATAGGAAAAGCACAAGTGGAGGTGCTTTCTTCATGGGTTCCAGATTAGTATCTTGGTTCAGCAAGAAACAAAGTTCGATTGCCTTATCTACAGCTGAAGCAGAATATGTGGCTGCAGCATCTTGTTGCACACAACTTCTTTGGATGATGCAGACCTTGCAGGACTTTCAAATCACTTGCACTCCACCTGTCTCTATCTTATGTGATAATACAAGTGCAATCAGCATTTCAAAGAATCCTGTCATGCACTCAAAGACCAAGCACATACCAATCAAGTACCATTTTCTTCGGGAACAAGTGCTTGAGCAGAAGGTCAAGTTGGAGTATGTTCCTTCTAAGGAGCAAGTTGCTGATATTCTCACAAAACCACTGCCCAGGGAAACTTTTGAATATCTCAGACAAAAGCTGGGAGTAGTTGATGCTTCATCCTGTTGTTGAAGTTTGTTTGTTCTACAGAAAAGTTGGTATACGCAGGTTACGGAAGGGATATGAGCGTATACACGCGGATTAATGATAGGCAAGTCGCGTGTATACTGGACGCTTGTTGCAAAAAGAATATCCGCGTACATACGCTGTTTTATACAGGATAAAACGCGTATATGAAGTTCTGAACAGCAAGGGAAAACTCTGAAGTTCTGAACAGCAATAGGAATGTCAGAATTCTTCAGGCACAGTTTCAGGGAGTGCAACAGGCACAGGTTCAGGGGGAGCAGCTCAAAAGTCTCATAAAGCATTGTTGGCATTCAGATGTTTTGGTTGTTGGTTTCAGGAGAAGGAGCTCAGAAAGAAATTCTGGTTGCTGATCTAACAAGATGTTTATCAGATGCTGCTGGTGTCTTTCCTAAGTCTTGGTCTAGATCTGTTGTCTCTATGTCATGTATCTCTCTTGTCATATCTCTTTTATGGTGTCAAGGTCATGTAACGGCCTATGTTGGTTTCCCCACTATGCCTGGGATGAATGCTGTAATATAATTGGTTGTTTCTGATATGTCCCCTCTTGGTAGGGAGTATGGATGTATGTATTGAGTCTTTTGGTGATAGGAAGGTCCCTTATGGTGTATAAATCTTGGTTCTTGTTGAAGAACATCTTTTTCAGATCTGGCCTACTGTCAGGGGGAGCACGAGTCAGCACAGCCAAGCAGAGGTATCAGCATGTCCTCAGGGGGAGCACAGCCCTTTGCCCTTGATGTCAAAGGGGGAGAGTGACTTGGTGTGGTGGTTGCCATCAAGTCCAAAGGGGGAGATTGTTGGCATTATGATTCAAGTGTTGTCCTTGATGGCAACTCACTCAGAGGATGGTACAGGTGCTCAGAGGTTGGTACAAGTGATGGCATCTTAATCAGAAGACAGATCTCAGTACAGCATGCCAAGGAAGCTCATACACGCCGTTTCGTTAAGCCCAAGTCGCGTGTACACGCAAGTTCGATTCATAAAAAGCGCGTGTATGTGGAAAGGTTCCTTTGGTCCATGGTGGTTAGTCCTTGGAAGTTGTGCCTATGATTTCGGACCATTGTGTCTCGACGGGCGTGTCGATCCCTAGTTTTGAAGTTGATGGTATTGTGTTACTATGGTTTTGGCTCTTGGTATTGAGCTAGGCCTAAGACTATATAAGGAGAAGAAGATCATTAGGCAAAATTATCTTTTCGACAAGGCTTGAATATCTAAGAGAGAAAGAGATCTGATATGCAGGTTCTGGGTTGCTTGATCTAAGCCAAGGAGAGATCACATCGGTTGATGGAAGACTAGATCTAAGGATAGATCGGGATCTAATGGTTTGAAATGCACTATCATGATATGGTTGATTATGCGTATTTCTAGATCTGCATATTGTCGCAATGTTACGTTCTGGGTCTAACTAATGTCTGGTACAGCTGCAAATTGAGAAAGTTTATTTTTAGATCTGTACGCAGGTTGGCTTCGGTAAAAGCGCGTGTATACGCGGGTTTTGCTCATTAAAGTAGCGTATATCTTTTGAAGCTTGATTTTGGGTTTACAGTGGGGTCTGACTGTTATTGCAGAGTTCTGTAGTCTGCTCTGTGTTCTGGTAACTGGTGATTGACAGGGTTCAGTGGTTCAGTGATTCAAAGTTTGGTTGTTTTATGCTTCAATGATCTGTTGTGGAAATTGAATGAATTGTGGTCTTCAGATTGTAATGTTGTGCTTCAGGAATATCCAAGTCTGAAAATGTATGAAAAGTGATACCTGAAAGAAGGAAGATTGTAGGTCAGCACCTACGTACTAGTATCTTGGCTAGTACAAGAGCAAAGGGGGTTGGAGCTCCCTTCCAAGGAAGTTTGGAGAACGAGAGAAGGTTGTAGCCTTCTGCAGGTTGTAGCCTGCGTACTGGTATAAGGCTGCACCAGTACAAAAGATTGTAAACTGAAGTTTCATATTAAAGAAAGATAGAGACAACTTGCAGCAGGTGGTTTTCACCCACATTGGGTTTCCACCTTATATCTTGGTGTTCATGTGTGTGGATTTTTATCTGTTCTGTTATACTGCACATGTTTACTGTTAATGTGGTGAATAATGTCCTGATGCACTTAATTGAAGAATAAGTTAACTAAATTGTGAGTTTTCTTCTTATACGCTGTTTTACTTCGTCACAGTAGCGTGTACACGCTGGTTCACTTAACTGAAGTAGCGTATATGTTTCTGAGCATTTAAAAAGTTTGATTAATCTGATAATACTGATTCACCCCCCCTCTCAGTATTATTTCCAACAGACCTTAAAAGGATGAGATAATGCACAAAAGTGTGCATACTTTGTAAGCCTATCAACTACCACCATGATGACACTCGTTCCTTCAGACATGGGTAAACTTGTGATAAAATCCATTGATACCTCTTCCCAATGTTGACTTGTAATGGCTAAAGGTTGTAGTAGACCCAGAGTCTTAACTATATCAACTTTATTCTATTCGAAAACCAAACATTCTGCCACAAATTTTTGAATATTAGATTTAAGGCCATCCCAAAAAAAATCCTTCTTGACCCTATGCTAAGTTTTTAAAAATCCTGAGTGCCCTCCTAAGGGAGAGGTGTGGAATTCCAAAAGAAATTTTTGTTTGAGTTGGGAATTCTTACAAAGATATAAGTGATCTTTGTACCATAATGAATCGTTTTTCCAGCTAAAAGTATCAGGTGTATTTAGATCTTGTTGAAAATTTTGAATGTGTGACCACACCTCTTCATCATTCTTCCATTCATCCCTCTCTTTGTTTATCCACTCAGGTTGGATAATAGAAATGGAACAAAGCAATACTTCCACATCCTCATCCTTTCTTGAGATTCCATCTGCAACAACATTTTGCTTCACTTTTTGTAGACAATTTCAAAGTCATTATCCGACATATTTGTCACCCATTTTTGTTTCTCTTCTGAAGACAATATTTGTTCCAAAAAGTATTTAAGACTATCATGATCTGTGTTTACCTTGAAGTGTCTTCCCATTAAGTAAGGTTATCATTTCTTTATGGCATGTAGTATTTCCAACATTTCCTTCTCATAAATAGGTTTGTGTAAATACTTTCCTTTGATTGGATGACTTTCAAAAGAAATGGGTCTTCCTTCTTGCATTAAAACAGTACCAATTCCATTTTCTAAGGCACCACATTCCACAATAAAATAAATTGTGAAGTCTAGCGTAGCTAAGACTGGTGCTTGGCAAGTTTCCTCTTTAAGATGTTCAAAGGCTTTTGTTGCATTTAGAGTCCAAGAAAATGCATCTTTCTTCAGTAATGATGTTAGAGGTGCATCTATTCTCCCATAATTCTTAACAAACTTGTGATAATACCCTATAAACCTGATAAATCCTTGAAGATTCTTTATGGTTGTGGGAATTTTCCATTCCTTAATGGTTGTAATTTTTTTAGGGTCTACCTTAAAACCCTCGTGAGATACAATATGACCCAAATATTCCACCTCTTGTACTCCAAAGAAACATTTGGATGTTTTTGCATATAATTAGTTCTCTGCCAATAGTTTGAACACCCTGTCAACATGTTGAACATGATCCTTCCAAGACTTGTTGTAGATTCGTATATCATCAAAAAATACTAATGCAAATTTTCTAAGGAAGGGTTTGAAAATGTACTTCATTGAACCTTGAAATGTGGAGGGTGCATTAGTAAGGCCAAAAGGCATGACCAAAAATTCATAAGGACCCTCATGAGTTCTGAATGTTATTTTCAAAATGTCTTTAGTCTTCATTCTAATTTGATGATATCATGAATGAAGATCCAACTTGGTGAATTAATTTGCTCCATGTAATTAATCCAACAATTCATCAATGACAGGTGTTATTCATGATAACACCTAAGAATAGTTTGTCAAGTCTCTTGGTCAAATTAATTAGGGTTTTCAAATTTTCTCAAAATAAAGTTCATGATCATAGGGTTTTTGGTCATCATGTCATGATGTGGGGTCTATCTAAGTTTAGATAAGGTCAATCATAAAATTTCAAATTCCAATCTTTCATATGTGTCAGGTTTATTTGTTCATAATTGAAATTTGTCAGTTTTACAGAAATCCGTAGCAACTCCAGTTATGTATATCGGGTATTTGTTATGAAAGTTCCTGACACTTCCTTAGTGAATCCGTCTTTTTGAATACTTGTCCTGCTACAAAATTGTGATGAACTACATAGTTGTGCTTAATGGTGAAGTAACGATCATTTAGGTTTAAAAGTTGTGATTTGTTAGTCTTGTGATGGGTGATGATTACACTTTATCAGTCTTTGTACATTTTCCCTATATATTGACACCATGTAGCTTCTTGTTGCTAACTCGCTCTTTTGTATTTTACTTTACTGCCATAAGATTCATGTTGTCAAAGAATTGTTTTGTTGTCTCTCACACCAACATAGATTTCATACAGGTCTTGTCGTCTCTAGGTTAGGGTCCATTGTTGTCTAGTTGTCTCTAGGTTGATTTGCAAGGTGACAAGGAGGAACCTTACGTGTTGTAGCCATGACACATAGGAAACAATATAAAGGAGGATTAGTGGTACGTTATGAGCCTGTGGAAATGAAAGTGCTGGAGGAAGACCCTACCCTTGTCAAGCATTTTCTAGCGTGGGATGCTTGCATTTTTGTCAAAATCTATATGGTTTCGATGCACATGTTGCTAAAGATTTTGCTGTGAATTTCATTGGAACATAAACAAAAGTCGGTCTTCTAAACTTTGCAGTGTCTCCTGATATAATTTCCCATGCTACAAAAATTCCTAGGTCATGAGAAATATGGTTTAAAGTCCAGAATATCAAGCTACAAAACTGTGATGAATTTCTCAAAGAGGAACACAAAGGTATTGATATGACTGCATGCATTCCCAGAACTTTCCTTAAAGAACATTTCTCCAAGCTCTTGATGGTAATTCAGAAGTACTTCACATGTGAAGGAAGATTCAACATGGTGTATCAGTATCATTTCATATTTCTACTTCATTTCACTGGTAAGAAGCCTCTAGACATTCCATTTTATCTATTTAGAATTTTTGGAAAAATGGAATACAAGATTCAAGCCAAACTTAATGCAAGTGATACCTTTGTTGTTCATCATGGCCTTATTAAAATGCTGGTTGTAGAAGAGCTAAATAGATTAAACAGAGATTGGATTACCTTCCTATTCTTAAGTGGCTATGAATTAGATACTGCCACCCCCTCTAGGCGAACTCCAAAATCTAAATCTACAACCCCTAGAAAAGAGCATCAAACAGTGGCAAAGCAGCAAATAGAGGTAGAACAACAACCAGAGGCAGAGAAAACTATAGTAGAGGCTTCCACAAGCACCAAAAGGAGGATGACCAGAAGACAAAGTAGAGAACGAAGTGCGAAGGGCAAGCTAACTGATATCCTAGAGGTTATTGAGATTGAAGAAAGCCCAATTGAGCAGCCTATAGAAGTGACCAAAACTGAAACCAAGAAGAAAAGAAAGAGGGCTAAGAAGTTAGACTTTACACAAGAAGAACATGGTTTCATCTTTAGGCCAAGGAAACTTGTCACAAGGTCAATTCATCAAGCTGAAAAGATGTCAAAAGTACCTTTGGATAAAACAGAATCATCAAAGAAAAAGAGAGGAAAGGAGGTTGTACAAGAAAAAAGTGAAATAGAGGTTCTGCAGGAACAATTAAGAGAAGCTAGACAAGAAGTTATTAAATCCAAACTTGAGTTTGAAGAGTGGAAAAAAGAAGTGTCAAAGCAGATAGATTTTTATGATGAAACTGCAAATAAATCCAAAAGGATGATAAAGAGGACTTTGCCTTTGCACAGTATGTTGAAACACATGTATAGAAGGAATAGTTGGCTACAAACAGACAGGAAGAGGTTACAGGGACAATTCATAGCACTAGAAACTCAAATTGAAATGATCAAGGTTGAACTCAAAAAGAGAAATCTCAAGATTATTATTGAAGTAGATTGAGGCAAGAGCATAAGGCTTGAAGGCAAAATGCTTTGAACTTATTCCAAAAACCCAAAAAAAGTTACAAGCAAAGGAGTGGGATCCTTTAGCTGTCAATTTACAAGATTTCTAGATAGGATTTGAGCTAGGATTTAGGGATTGAATGGCTTTGTAATTAATTCATGCAGTTTTGATTCAGTTGAGATTTTCAGGGAGAATATCGACTAGATTTGGTATTGTTCAAGATTAGGAAAATTCGATCCAGTGTTTAAGGATCTGATAGTTAGGATGGAATAGTATTTATGTAAGTTATGAATGATTTTAAAAGGATTTTGGATTGATTCGCCTTGTTTTGGCCATATATGATTAAAATTGCAAACATTAAATCTATCTGCATTTCTGTGTAAATTGGTCAATCTCGGAGGTGTTGCAACCCTCCCTAGTATCTCTGTGTATCATTGATTTTCTAGAGTTTAGAGTTCTGTGTGATCGCATTTAATCTCTTTTTTGTCGTGTATTAACAACTGCAGGATTTGGAGGTGTACAAATTCTTTAATCATGTTTGAAGTCCCACACTCATTCCTCACCGTTGATTCCATTTTCAATGTATTGTGCCATATTCAACAGCGGGGGTTAGCCTGGCTTTGACCCTTGTGTTAATCAAAGTCCCGTGAGTCGTAGATGTGAAGACCACTATCATCGGGAGTTAATCTCAAGTCCAGTCCCAAAATGTTATAAATTGGAGTTTATAAGTCTATTGGCTCCATGAGGCAGTAACGTCGCACAGATCTATGTGTGATATCATAGTGACCATCGGATCACTGATGAATACTAACCGTTGGATGGATCTCACATTGCATCAGTCATAAGTGAAGGGGCCCTAGCCTGGAGGAGTTGTGAAATGCGACATGTAATACGAGGAGCGGTGATAAATATTTCATCACATCATTAATAAGTAAAGGGACCCTACCGGTGAGCTTGCGATTGCGATATGTGATGTTTAGAGGATTTGTAAATCATTTGGCAGTTGCAGCTAAATTTAGTGGTTCTGCTAATTTATAAGAACATCTAACTTGGGAGGTAAATGACTGAGACTCCGAAGGAAATCCAAGAAGAAATTTTGCCAGAAATTGAAGAAATTGTTTCCAGATTTGAACGTTTGTCACTTACGCCTGCACCCTAGCCACCATTTGTGGTTTCAAAGTAGTCTACTGACATTGAACAGGATCTCAAGGAGCAGAAGAAGAAATCCAACATGGCTTTCAGAGTTGGAGGAAGAGGTGGTGGTCGAAGAAGAGGACGACCAGTTGCAAATGTTGAAGTGTTGGAAGCTATGCAATAGATGTAAGCTAGATTGGAAGCAGTGGAAATGGGAAGAGATGCAGATGTTGGGGATGTCAGTGAACCTGAAGCTAGAGTTGTAAAAGATGAAGAACCTGTAGATGTAACTACTGAAATGACATTCTTTAGGTCAGTGTTAAGATCCACATCCAAGCCTAGACTTGAAGTCTCAATCTACATAGGAAGCTTAAGCCCTGAGGAATTGATTGACTGGATAAATGACATGGAGAAATTCTTTGATTATGAAGAAACAGATGAAGGGAAAAAGCTGAAGTTTGTTGTCACAAAACTGAAAGGACATGCAGCACTTTGGTGGGATGGAGTGCAGGTAGAAAGAAGAAGACTTGGCAAACAACCAATTAAGAATTGGAACAGGATGGTGGAAAAACTAAAAGGTAAGTTTCTACCAAGTGATTATCAGCAAACATTATTTAGACAGATGCAGAATCTTAGACAGAGGTCTATGACAGTAAAGGAATACACAGAGGAATTCTACAAAGTGAGTATAAGAGCAGGACAAATCCAATATACAGATGAGAAGGTTGTCAGATATGTGAATGGTCTTAGAATGGACATTCAATATGAGATAGGTGTATTGTCTCCTAAAAAAGTAGAAGAGGTTTATCAGATGGTATTTAAGGTTGAAGAAAAACTCATAAGGAAGCAGTCTTCCAAAAATAGAGGTACTTTCTAAGGAAGGGGAATACAAGCTAGTAGAGAAGATCTATAGCACCTGGAGATGGAGCTAGCAACAGCTCAAGTCAGCATGCACCCATAGGAGGTGATGCAAGTGGCAGAGGGATTTTTTCCAGAGAAAGAGGAGGCAGAGGTAGAGGAAAAGAAGTTAGATGTTACAGATGTAACAAGCTGGGACACAGAGCTTATGAGTGCCCAGAAAATATAGGAATGAATCAGAGGAATGCAATTGTTGCAAAAACTGAAGAGGAAGCAACAAAGGAAATAGACGAAGAGAATGTACCAGAGAAAGGGGAATCTTTGGTAGTCAACAAATTTTTTTTAAAACCATCTAAGGAAATTGTTGAACCATCAAAAAGGAAAACCTTGTTCAGGACTGTGTGCAAGGTTCAAGGGAAGTGTTGTCAGATGATAATAGATAGTGGTAGTACAGATAATTTGATCTCCATAGAAGTGGTGGAGAATTTGAAATTGAAAACGAAAAAACATCTAACACCTTATAAGGTGTCATGGCCTCAAAAGGAATATCAGTTGGTAGTGAATGAGCAATGTGAAGTAGAGTTGCAGTTGGGAAAATGCAGAGACAAAATCCTGTGTGATGTGATGCCTATGGATGTGTGTCATATACTGTTGGATAGACCATGGCAGTATGACAGAGGAGCTATGCATGATGGAAAGAAAAACACATACAAATTCAGCAAAGATGGTGTCAATCATACATTGTTGCCACTAGAGGAAGAGGATACATCGAAGAAACCTGATTCAAAGACCCTTTTGCTGAGTGGAAAGGAGTACTTACAATAGATGGAAGAAGATGAGGTAAGTTTTGCGTTGGTTTGCAAACCCAAGGTAATAATTACTTCCACAAAAGTTTCTGATTTACCAATTGAAATTCAAGAAATGCTCAATAGTTATTATGATATCATTGTAGATGATTTGCCTCATGAGTTACCACCCATTAGAAAAATCAATCATCAGATAGATTTGATTCCAAGAGCAAATCTACTTAATAAAGCAGCTTACAAGATGACTCCCATAGAGAATGAAGAGATCAGGAAACAAGTTCAGAAACTATTAGACAAGGGACTAGTTAGAAAGAGTTTGAGTCCTTGCGTAGTGCCAACAATATTGAGCCCAAAGAAAGATGGAGGCTGGAGAATGTGCACTGACTCGAGAGCAATCAATAAGATAACAATCAAGTACAAATTTCCTTTACCTAGAATCGAAGATTTGATGGATTGTTTGAGTGGAGCTAGATATTTTACAAAGTTAGAATTAAAAATGGGTTATCATCAAATCAGAATTAGAGAGGGAGATGAGTGGAAAATTGTTTTTAAAACCAATGAAGGATTATATGAGTGGATGGTAATGCCTTTTGGCTTGTCAAATTCCCCTAGTACATTTATGAGACTTATGAATGAAGTTCTGAAGGAATTTATTGGTAAATTTGTAATAGTATATCTGGATGACATATTAGTTTACAGCAGATCTAAGGAGGAATATGTGAGACATCTGAATTATGTCTTACAGAGGCTACAACAAGAAAAATTATTGTTAAATTTAAAGAAGTGTTCATTCATGAAGGAGGAGTTGGTGTATTTGGGCTTCGTTGTTTCTATTGAGGGTTTAAAGATGGATCCAGAGAAGATCAAGGCTATCATGGAGTGGCCTTCACCAAAAAGTGTCGTTGAGGTAAGAAGTTTTCATGGTCTTGCTAGTTTTACAGGAAATTCATAAGGAATTTTAGTAAGATTAATGCTTCAATTATTGACACAATAAAGAAGGATAGACAACCATTTAAATGGATTGCTGAAGCAGAAAATAACTTCCAGCTGTTGAAGAAAAAGATTACTGAGAAACCTATTTTGATTTTTCCTAATTTTAATAAACCTTTTCAAGTGAAGTGTGATGCCAGTGGAGAAGCCATTGGAGCTATTTTGAGTCAAAAGGATAGACTTGTAGCTTATTTTAGTGAAAATCTGAATGAGACAAATGTAGGAATTCCCACTGTAGATCAACAGATTATGCAATATACTAAAACACAATACAAGATCTACTTCTACAGCACTTTGCGGAAGCTTAATTGAATTGAGCAAGATCAAGAGAACAAATATAACTGAGAATGAGAAATCAACCACACATAACACAGAAGAAATAACCTGGGGAAAGCCTCAACCTGAAACCCCAACTCTTTATTATCATACAAGTGGAAATCTTGTTCAAGTTACAAAAAGAATCAGCTCTCAAGCTATCCTGCTCTCTATGCAATCAAACAATACAGCTCACACACTGAATAGACATAGTATATGTCCTCCTCAAGCCCTCCAAGCCTCCTATTTCCTTGCACAGTTTTTCTTGGGGTCTAGTGAAGCCACATGTGTGAATTGGCCTCATCACACTCACTAAACCTGAAGAAGTAAATGTGCAATCCTCAAGGAAAGAATTCCTTCTGCATGCAAGGAATATTCACAATGGAATATTCTATCAACTGATAGTACACTACCCCTCCATCTGATCTCAACTGGGTCTCTGTCTGAACTGACATGCATGAGTTATTTATGAGAGAATACTCAGTTATCTAAAGTGCAATAGTTACATGCATGCAAGCATTAACTAACTAAACTTACATCAATTCAACAAACTATTTGAATTAATCTAACTGGACTTGACTCAGTTAACTAAGTCAACTAATTACAACTCAATATTACAAATCATCCTTATCTCTTTAACTAATGGATAAATTCCTCAATTAATGGAGAAACTGTTACATGTCCCCATATAGACTTCATGTTTGATTTTCCTTAACTAATTAACTCAAGATGAATTAATTAATTATTTTACAAATAGCTGCTAAGATCAAATTCTAATTTTACTTCACTATTTTAGTTTAGGGACTGACTAAAATAGGAAGGTATCCCAAAATGCTATTTATAAAATTATATTTTTAGCACTTCCATTTTTCCATCCATTGTTGCTAAGATCAAAACTAGCTGAACTTCTATTTATAGCAGTGTTATTTTTATCAATTCTATTTTTAGCATTTCTTGTTGCTATTTTCAACACTCCCTCTCAACAAGAAAGGTATTATCAGTAACCCCAATCCTGTCTCTGTGGAACTCGAACTTGCATTTTGACAATGCCTTAGTCAAAATATTTGCATCCTGTTCCTTGGTCAAAACATACAGTAACAACATGATCCTCTTGACCACATAGTCTCAAAGATGGTGATATCGGATATCAATGTGCTTGGACCTGTCATGAAAAACTGGATCCTCAAAGAGTTTGATACAACTCTAGTTATCATAGTAGATCACTATAAGATCCATCATTTGACCAAACAATCCCACTAGAATCTTCTGCATCCAAATGGCCTCACATGCAGCCTGACTAGCAGCCATGTATTCAACCTCTGCTGAGCTAAGTGCAATTGATCTTTGTTTCCAGCTGTACCAAGAAACTACAGCTGAACCAAGGTTGAATATTCCTCCAGAAGTGCTCCTTCGGTCTGATGGACTCCCTGCCCAATCCGTATCTGCAAAGCCTTGAATATTCACTCCCTCTGTCTGTTTGTATCACAATCTGAACTAAGATGTGCCTCTAAGGTATCTCAGCACATGCTTCGCTGCCTTCCAAAACAACTTGGTAGGATGAACCATAGCTTGAATCAGCTGGTTCACTGCAAATCATAAGTCGGGTCGTGTGTTCACCAGATACATAAGTGAACCCACTAGCTGCTGATAAATAGTAGTAGCTACTACCTCACCTGAAGCAGTATCCTCCTTCCTCTAGTTCCCAGCTAGAGGAGTCTGCATGGTCTTGCACTTCTCCATGTGAAAGCACCTAAGTATCTCATTGGCATACTTGCCTTGAGACACAAATACTTCACCATCTTTCTACCACACCTCCATGCCTAGAAAGTACTGCATAAGGCCCATGTCCTTCATCTCAAACTCTCTTACAAGGTCCTCCTTGCAAGACTGTATAAGCTGATCATCACCTGTCAAAATCAGATCATCGACATAAATAACAGTGATCAATGGTTTACCTTCTACCATGATGTGGTAAAGGTTCACATCTGCTTCACTCTTGGTGAAGCCCAAACCAGTGAAATAGTTTTCGATCCTGGTGTACCAAGCACGGGGTGCTTGCTTCAACCCATACAAATCCCTCTTGAGTCTGCACACATGCGACTCACGATTGAAGGTCTCGAAAGCCTCTGGCTACTCAATGTACACCTCCTCCTCAATGAACCCATTGAGGAATGTTGTCTTCACATCCATCTGGTGGATCTTCCACCCCATCTGAGCTGATAGTGCCAATATTGATCTAATCGAAGAGTACCTTGCTACAGTAGCAAAGGTCTCATCGTAGTCGATCCCCTCAACCTGTGAGAAACCCTAGGCAACAAACCTTACATTATGTTTCTCAACACTACCATCAGCTGCCTGCTTTACCTTGTAAAGCCATTTGGAACTCACTACTAACTTGCCCTAAGGCCTTGGGGCAACATCCCACACACTGTTCTGAATGATAGAGTTGTACTCCTCTACCATTGCAGCAACCCAGACTAGTTGCTGCACTACCTCCTCGAATGAAGAAGGTTTGGTATCTACACACTCCCCAACCAGGGCCATGTACCCAATGTACTTCTCGAGTGACCTCCTCTACCTACACTGAGAAGATGGTTGTCCTACATTCTCCCGTGCATCCAGCATCAACCTATCAGCTTCCCTTGAGCGTTTCTGCCCATCTCTAGAAGTATCAGCATGAGTGGATGTCTCCACTCCAGGATCCTCTGCATGCGACTGCTCTACATCAATATGAGGCTCCTCCTTAGGAATTGAAGGTTCCTCCTCTGCATGCAACTTGAGCTCCCTCTCAAGTGACACTTACATGGCTTTCTACTCGTCGAACTTCAAATCCCTGCGTACCACAGTCCTCTGAGTGGAAGGCAGGTACACCCAATAGTTGTGGGGTGTATCTGTGTACCCCACAAGTATTCCCAACTCAGCTATTGGGTCTAGCTTCTTCCTAGCATCTTTGGTCACATGACAGTAAACTGATGATCCAAAAATTTGGAAGTGACTTACATCAGGTCACTTCCCAGAATAGGCCTCCATAGGTGTCTTCATTCCCAGTATACGGTGCGAGCTTCTATTCTGCAAGTATACTTTTGTATTGCATGCCTCAGCCCACAAATGCAGTGGTAGGTTTTGGTCATGCAACATCGCTCGAGCTGCTCCCACAATCGATATGTTCTTCCTTTCAGCCACCCCATTCTGTTGTGGTTATGGAGTGTCGTCAATTCCCATTTAATTCTTTCTGCAGAGCAAAAGTCTTTAAACTGTTGGGAGACATACTCTCCACCATTATCACTATGTAAGGCTTTTATTTTCTTTCCAGATTCTTTCACTGCCAAGGCTTTAAACTCACAAAACCTCAAGAAGGTCTAATCCTTATTTTGTATAAAGTAGATCAAGCATCTACGAGAAAAAACATCAATAAAAATAACATAGTACCTTTGTTTAGAAATGGAAGTTGTAGAGAAAGGTCCACAAACATCTGAGTGAACTCGCTCCAGGATTGCTCCAACTCTACTGTCTCAATTCGGAAAGGAAGATTTCGCATACTTACCCAAGGTACAACCTTTTCATGTACTCATCTACTCAAGTTTCCCTTGGGTGATCCGAATTGGATCCTAGAAACTCTCTAAGTTTTCATGAGTGTCTCAAATTATGCTAAAAGATTCAAGTCCTATAAAATATCGAAGCTATTAGAATGAATCCTCATAACAATTACAGTTGTGGCCAAAGCAGAGCAACGAGGACCCTCGGTCAAGCGCGTAGACCGTTGGCCCATGGTAAAGCGCAATGGCACAAAACTGGCAAAATTAGAGGCTAATTCGGGAAACAAAGGTGGATTCTGATACAGAATTAGCGCTAATCACGTATCGTAGGGCATCCCCCTCAGTGAAGGAAAGCACCGAAGCGCCCAGACCTGAAACCGCTATAAAATTCAGAAAAGCAACTGTTTCGGTTCTATAGCACGGGATTCCCCAAATCGGTAGGATATCAAAAGGCTTCGAGGTGGTAAGCAGTTTTGACTGAGTCCCGCCCAATGCCACACATCGAGTGACACGCGTCCGGCGAATGAGAGAGAAAACCGCCCGCATTGGATGGGTAAACATCGTGCGACTTGTCTGCCCGATATGAAGGGCGACTGTAGGATCTAGGGGGCCCATATCGACGGCGGAGATACGTCCCGATGACTAACCGGATTTGACAGGTTAAAAAGCAATATGACAAGGGATTTGAAGTTTGACGTGGATGATGAGTTGGCAAACGATTTGTGTTCACGAGAAATCTTGAAGCAAATAGATTTAACGGCCATTCAAATATGATTTAGGGAATCTGACACCCAGTTCATTAGCAAACAGGTGGCCACCTCCTTGCGAGGCATTACCTAGTGATGATGACACAAAGTAGAGGAATTCGAACAGACAGAGGAAAGGAAACTAGAAGTCCGAGAAGCGGAAATGAACAGTCAAAAGAACAGACTAGCTTTAAAGCCATAAACTGACAGAAGTAGAGAAGGCGGCATACAGAGAAGCAGACAATGAAGAGACGTAGAAAGTTAATAGTAGAGAATAGAGAGTAGAAGCCGATCTGACTTGAAGGTACCATCGATCCAGACAAAGCCAGAGAGAGTCAGAGAGAGTCTGTGTACTCCGTTGAAGGCTTGAGAGGTTCAAGCAAACTCCTCGGCATAGGCCTGTCATACTACTGTGACCCTCAGAGGTCGAGTTTCAGTAAGGAGAGTATGTGCACTCCATTCCTACTAACTCCATTTTGTTTAGTGAGTCTTGAATTGAGCTCACTATTGTAAAAACTCTGCTTGAAAACATAATAGAGAGGCCACCACTGAAAGGTTGGACCAAGAGACGTAGCCCAAGAGCATTGGGTGAACTCCTTATTAAACTTGTTTTGTTTACATGTTTGACTGTTATGTTTTCTTTGTTTGCCTCAGTGTCTATGTATTCTAGCAATCTTATCGATCCGTTGCATAAGTAACATAGGCACATCCATGCACATGAGTCTGTAATACCTTTAATTCTTTGTCCTAGATAAATTCTAGATAAAGTGGTATCAAAGCTCTAGGTTACTAAGGTTAGACAAGGTTTTGCTAGATCTTGTTGTTGAATGCTAACTAGATCAAAGCTTAAATTAGGAGAAGGAGAATTGGTTGAAACTAACCCGGAAATTGGAAGAGTCTATTCTAAGAGGAAAATGTCGGAAGAAAATCCCTTGTAATTAGACCCCCAGTCCATGGATAGTTTTATGACCCTGAGATCCATGGTGGAGGAAATGTATAGGGACTTTAAGAAACATATAGATGAAGGTTCATCAAGCTCCAAACAAGACAAAGGAGTAGAAGAATCTCTCCTCCATGACCACTCTAAAGGCAAAGGGAAAGAAGAAAAAAATTTCACGCCTCCTAATAGCCCTGAAAATAAAAAGAAGACATCTTTGATTAAATTAGATGTTAAATTTGATTTACCAATATATGATGGAGAGTTGAATGCAGAGAAGTTGGATAATTTGATCAGACAGATTGATGTTTATTTCAAAGTGTAGATCATTGACTCAGACAAGAGTAAGATTCAGCTGGCCAGCCTATGCCTTGGATGCACTGCCTTGGTATGGTGGGAAGGCAGGACACAAGCTGACATGAAGAAACATGGTAAGATTCTTTCTGTTTGGAGTGAATTTGTTTCTGCAATTAAAAATAAATTCTATCCACTAGCCTACATGCAACAAGCCATGATGAGCTGGAAAACTCTTCGACAACTAAAAGGGAAAAGTGTACAAGGTTACACCCAAGAATTTAGGAAAAGATCTTTGATTCTAGGAATTTCTCTAGACTCACCTAAGACTCTGTTGAAGTATATAGGTGGTCTACACTGCTACATGAGGCATACTATCATCATGTTTAATCCCACTAGCATAGATGAGGTATCCGTTTAGGCTACACATCTTGAAGCTAGAGGTAAGAATGGGAACCCAGAAGTTAGGGGATCATCCAAACCCACTGCAAGCAAAAACAAGGAGAAAAGAAAACATAAACAGAAAGAGAGGAAGACAAACACTGTATATAAAAACAAGTCTTCATGCACTCACTATAATAAGGATGGGCATGATGATGAACACTGCTCGATTCTGCATCCGAAGCTGAAACCTAAGAAGTTTGAGGGAAAGAAAAGAAGATTGCTGCAGCTATTCAAAAGGATTTGGGGTCAGACTCAGGAGATGAAGCAACAATCGCAGCCACAGGTATAAAAGGTTAAAATTTTGAAGCATCTACTAGTAATTCTGCACAATCTACTGATAATGAAGAAAATGAGGGAAAAAGACATGAGATTTTTCATATTCAAGTTATTTCCAATCATCAAAAGATTGATACTTTGTTTGATAGTGGCTCACAAGTAATTTTAATTTCTGAAGAAATTGTAAAGAAGTTGGGATTACTAACCACACCTCACAAGAAACCATATCCATTAGGTTGGCTATGTGATAAAGCAAGGCTACAAGTGACTAGACAATGTAAACTTATGTTTTCTTTTGGGTCAGCATTTGTAGATGAGGTTGAGTTAGATATAGTTCCTTTGGATATATGTGGAATTGTTTTAGGTAGTCCTTACTTGTATGATCGAAAAGTTATTTTCTATAGAGTTGAGAACAAGTATCTACTCATTAAAGATGGAATCGAATATATTGTAAGAGCTCATAAGCTCAAGAATAATTATACTCTCATAAACTCAGGGCAGATGAAATGAATTGTAAATTCATGCAAACAATTTTTACTAATGGTTGTAAAGGAAAAGAAACCTGATAAAACCAATGTATTTGAGGGCTGTAATGCTAAACAGCAAGCTGATTTAGAAAAAGTTGTTTCAGAATATGATGTATTGTTTCAAGAACCTAAAGGTCTGCCACCCAAAAAGGAAATAGTGCATGATATTAATTTGCAGCAAGATGCTCCATTGCCTTACATCAGAATGTACAGGTTGTCCACTTTAGAGAGTGCACAAATCAAGAAGCAGGTACAGGAGCTGCTCGAGAAAGGGTTCATCAAACCTAGCACATCACCATGTAGTCTCCAATTGTTTTGGTGAAGAAGAAAGATAGCTCGTGGAGAATGTGCATTGATTACCGAGCACTGAATAAGATAACGATCAAAAATCGTTATCCCTTTCCTAGCATAGATTATCTATTAGATCAGTTGAAAGAGGCTGTTTATTTTTCAAAGTTAGACTTGCATAGTGGCTATCATTAGGTCAGAGTCACAGAGCAAGATGCATGGAAAACTGCTTTCAAAACAAAGCATGGATTGTATGAGGGGCTGGATATGCCTTTTGGCTTAACTAATGCTCCTACTACTTTCATGAGAGTAATGAATGATGCACTCAGACCTTTTCTTGATGATTTTGTTATTGTATATCTGGATGACATTCTTATATTTAGAAAAACATGGGAAGAACATTTAAAGCATGTTAAGCAGACACTGGATGTTTCGAAAAGAGAAAAACTTTATGTTAAACTCTCAAAATGTGAATTTGGCAAAACATCTTTGAATTATTTGGGACACATAGTAGGGGGTGGTGAATTGAAGATAGATCCCTCTAAGGTTACAGTCATTGTAAACTGGCCTAAACCCAAATCTACTATAGAAGTCAGAAGCTTCTTAGGAGCAGCACAATATTGAAGAAAGTTTATTTCTAACTTTTCCTTTATTGTAGCTCCCTTACATTCTTTAACAGGATTGAACAAGGTGTTTCAGTGGGGAGGAAAACAGCAGAAAGCCTTCGACACCTTGAAAGAAAATATTAGTACAGCACCAGTACTAGCACTGCCAGATCTTCAAAGACCATTTGAGATTGAAATAGATGCCAGTGACTATGCCATGGGAGTAGTGTTGATGCAGCACGGTAAACCCATATGTTATCATTCTGAGACATTTAATTCTACAGTAGTTAACTATCCCACGTATGATAAAGAATTGTATGCATTAGTACAGAGTATGAAAAAGTAGAAACATTACTTAATGCTCAAAGAGAAAATTATACATATTGATCATCAACCACTTCAATATCTACACTCCCAAACTAAGTTGCAGCAATCAAGACACTATAGATAGATTGGTTTTCTACAACAGTTTCATTTAGTCATTAGATATAAAAAGGGCATACACAATAAAGTTACAGATATGTTATCTAGACCAATTATAAATGCATCTACTATACTTAAGCATAATTCAGTATTGCATGAGAGCTACATTGAACAATATGCTCAGGATATAGATTTTAAAGATGTATATGCAACTTTAAGTCAAGGCAAACAAGTAGAAGAATTGGATTATCATATTAAGGACCAACTCTTGTATCATTGTGGGAAGATATGCATTCCACAAACTGAAAGAGTAAAGATAGTTCAAGAAGCACACACTTCTCTAATATCAGGTCACTTTGGGGTAAGTAAAATGGTTGCACAGCTGCAAAGATTTTGTTATTGGCCAAAATGAATGAGACAGATTCTAGATATGTAAGAGGGTGTACTATGTGTGCTAAAAGCAAGCCCAACAATAGAAAACTAGGCTTGTACACTCCACCACCAGTTCCTTCTCATCCTTGGGAAAGTGTTTCCATGGACTTTGTTGGAGGACTGCCTAAATCTAGGAAAGGTCATGACTATTTATATGTTGTTGTGGATAGGTTCAGCAAAATGTGTATTTTAATACCTTGTAACAAGCAGATTACAGCTGAACAAACTGCAAAGTTGTTTTTTCAGCATGTATGGGTTCATTTTGGATTACCCACTTCCATAATATCTGATTGAGACACCTGATTTGTTGGGAAATTTTGGCCAAGTTTGTGGGAATTGATGGACACTAGGTTGAAGAAAAGAACAGCTTTTCATCCACAAACAGATGATCAAACAGAAGTGGTCAACTGGACAGTGATCCAGTTGCTCAGAGGTTATTGCAACAAGCATCCCAAACTTTGGGATGAACATTTATGTTATGTGCAGCATGCTTACAACCAAGCTAAACATTCTTCTACACATAGATCTCATTTTGAGACCTGTTTTGGTTTCACACCAAGGTCTCCCTTGGATTTTGTCTTTGGTAAAGACATAGAAGTTGATGGACACAGTGATGTGGACAAGGCAACCAATTTCATTGAACAAATCCAAGAGATTCACCAGGCAGTATAGGAACAGCTGGAAAAGAGCCAAGCCAAGTACAAGGCAAGGCATGACAAGCATCGAATGGAGCATAGTTTCCAAGTTGGTGATCAAGTCTAGCTGTATATCAACAAAGATCGAATGCAAGGAGAAGGTAAGAAGTTGAAGCCAATAAGGTATGGACCTTTCAAGATACTTGAGAAAATTGGTGAGAATGCTTTTCACCTTGATCTACCAGCTTACATGCACATCTACTCAGTTGTTAATGCATACAGCTTGAGACTCTTTGAATCTTCATTAATTGAAGATCCCGAAGAGCAGAGTCAATTGCCTTCTATTGATGATCTGTTACCTGAATATCTTAATGAGTTGTAGGAAGATACAGTTCTAGATAGGAAGGTAAGAACTACATGCAGAGGGGATGTTGAGTACCTCAAGATCGGACTCAAAGGTTCAAAGCCAAGCAGTGCGAAAAGAAATTGAGCAAGCAAGTAAGAAATACCCTCACTTGATTGATGCTTGAAAGAAAACCAACTTTTGGTGGTCCAAAATCTTTTTCAGTGGGAAGGCCGTGATCCGAATTGGATCCTAGAAACTCTCTAAGTTTTCATGATTGTTTCAAATTATGCTAAAAGATTCAAGTCCTAGAAAAGATCGAAGCTATCAGAAGGAATCCTCATAACAATTACAGTTATGGCCAGAGTAGAGCAACGAGGACCCTCGATCAAGCGCGCAGACCGTTGGCCCATGGTAAAGCGCAATGGCACAAAACTGGAAAAACTGGAGGCTAATTCGAGAAACAGAGGTGGATTCTAATACGTGATTAGCACTAATCGCTAATTACGTATCGCAGGGTGTCCCCCTCAGTGAAGGAAATCCCTGAAGCACCCAGACCCAAAACCACTATAAAATTCGGAAAAGCAATTGTTTCAATTCCGTAGTGCGAAATTCCCCAAACCGGCAGGATATCAGAAGGCTTCGAGGCGGTAAGCAGTTTTGACTGAGTCCCGCCTGATGCCACACATCGAGTGACATGCATCTGGTGGATGAGAGAGAAAACCACCTGCATCAGATGGGTAAACACCATGTGAATTTCCCACCCAATATGAAGGACAACCGTAGGATCTGGGGGGCCTATATCGACGGTGGAGATACGTCTTGATGACTAACCGGATTTGACAGGTTAAATAGCAAGATGACAGGGGATTTGAAGTCCAACGTGGATGATGAGTTAGCAAACGATTCGTGTTCGCGGGCGATCTTGAAGCAAACAGATTTAACAGCCATTCAAATATGATTCAGGGAATCTGACACCCAGTTCGTTAGCAAATAGGTGGCCACCTCCCTGCGAGGCATTACCTAGTGATGATGACACAAAGCAGAGGAATTCGAACGAATAGAGGAAAGGAAACCAGAAGGCTGGGAAGCGGAAAGGAAGAGTCAAAAGAACAGACTGGCTCTAAAGCCATAAACTGACAGAAGCAGAGAACGTAGCATACAAAGAGGTAGACAGCGAAGAGACCCAAAAAGCTAATAGCAGAGAATAGAGAGTAGAAGTTGAGCTGACCTAAAGGAAGCATCGAGCCAGACAGAGCCAAAGAGAGTCTGTGTACTCCATTGAAGGCTTGAGAGGTTCAATCAAACTCCTCGGCATAAGCCTATCGTACTACTGTGACCCTCAGAGGTCGAGTTTCAGTAAGGATAGTTTGTGCACTCCATTCCTACTGACTCCATTCTGTTTAGTGAGTCTCGAATCGAGCTCACTGTTGTAAAAACTCTGCTTGAAGACATAACAGGGAGGCCACCACTGAGAGGCTGGACCAGGAGACGTAGCCCAGGAGCATTGGGTGAACTCCTTATTAAAAAAAATTTGTTTACATGTTTGACTATTATGTTTTCTCTATTTGCCTTAGTGTCTATGTATTCTAGCAATCTTATCAATCTGTTGCATAAGTAACATAGGCACATCCATGCACATGAGTCTGTAATACCTTTAATTCTTTGTCCTAGATAAATTCCAAATCATTGGGTAATCCAGTAGAAATCTGTTGCATGATCTTCATGGCTCCATGGTGCAAATGGCCCAGTCTTCTATGCCATAGCTTGCCAACATCTTGGATCTGCACCATCTCAGCTTTCGAACTCAAATCAACATAGTTGTCTACCTCCAGCTTGTAGAGATTCTTAACTCGAATCCCTATTCGCTTTGTCTGTCCAGTACCGATATGCCTCAGGAATACCTTTTCTTTACTAAAGACTACATCATAGCCTTTATCTTCTAGCATAGCGACAGACACAAGATTCTTCTTTAGAACTGGTACATACTTTACATCAATCAGGGTGAGGGGAGCTCCATACTCCCTCTTAAACACAACTGTACCTTCACCTGAAACACGGTACTTTCCATCATCACCCATCTTGATACGCATCTGGAGATCCTTCTCCTCTAAGGTACTGAAAATATTCTTGTCACCTGACATGTGGAATGAAGCTCCACTCTCCAGGTACCACACACATCCCACCATGGATGAAACCATGCATGTGATAAGCGATAAATCCATCTCAAACTGTGAGGCCAGTGCCTCACCATCAGATCCCTTCGAGGAACCCTTCTTGGATTTCTTCTATGGACAATTCGTAGCATAATGGCCCACTTCATGACAATGAAAGCATCACACTTTCGATTTGTAAATCTTATTCCCACCATGGGAAGAACCGGATTTGGAATGGGACGCCTTCCCTTTCTCTTTCCTTGCCTTACTCGCTAAGGCTAGATTTTCCTCATCATCTTGCTTCGATGAGGATCCATCTCTAGTGCTTCTTCTTATTTCCTCCTGCATCAGATCCAACCAAAGTCGTTCCCAATTTGATAGTTTTTCTCTTCCATTAACCGAGTCTTGGTAGCTATGCCATCTTTTAGGAAGACCAAGGAGTGCAAGACTCACCATGTCATCATCAGCGGTCGTGATCCCTACACTCCCAAGCTCATCCCTGTAGGTGGTGAGCTTGTTCAAATATGTAGAGATCGTGTCGCCCTTTTCACACTTGATATTACAAAGCTTGTCTTTCAGCACCAGCTTCCTCTGATCATTGTTGTTCTGATATAAATCTTTCAATTTTTTCCACATTGAAAACGGTGTCTCCTTCCCATGGAGGCTCGAGACAATGTGTTCTTGAACTCCCTTTAGGAGGATTCTCCTTGCTCTAGCCACACATTTCTCCCATTCCACCAGTTGAGTAGCATCAGTCAGCTTGGGGACTTCTTGATCAATGAAGTCCTTTAGATCATTATCCTCTAATACTGCCTCCATGCGATCCTTCCAGGCTATATAATTTGAGGTGCCATCAAGGGCATAATTGAGTCTTAAACCACTGAAAGCCATAGGTGAAATTGAGATGTGATAAGAACTCGATTTCTGTATTCAAGAACCACAAACTTCGAACTTCTCCTTCTAGTATACTGTTCTTCGCCTTGATCACCGTTGCTCTGATACCATATAGAAATTCCCACTATAGATCAACAAATTATGCAATATACTAAAACACAATACAAGATCTACTTCTACAACACTTTGCGGAAGCATAATCGAATTGAGCAAGATCAAGAGAACACATATAACTGAGAATGAGAAATCAATCACACATAACACAGAAGAAATAACTCGAGGAAAGCCTCAGCCTAAAACCCCAACTCTGTATTATCATACAAGTGGAAATCTTGTTCAAGTTACGAAAAGAATCAGCTCTCAAGCTATCCTGCTCTCTCTACAATCAAACAATACAGCTCATAGACTAAATAGACATAGTATATGTCCTCCTCAAGCCCTCCAAGCATCCCATTTCCTTGCACAATTTTTCTTGGGGTCCAGTGAAGCCACATGTGTGAATTCGCCTCATCACACTCACTAAACCTGAAGAAGTAACTGCGTAATCCTCAAGGAAAGAATTCCTTCTGCATGCAAGGAATATTCACAATGGAATATTCTAGCAACTGATAGTACGTTGCCCTTGCATCTGATCTCAACTGGGTCTCTGTCTGAATTGACATGCATGAGTTATTTATGAGAGAATACTCAGTTATCTGAAGTGCAGTAGTTACATGCATGCAAGCATTAACTAACTAAACTTACATTAATTCAACAAACTATTTGAATTAATCTAATTGGACTTGACTCAGTTAACTAAGTCAACTAATTACAACTCAATATTACAACTCATCCTTATCTCTTTAACTGATGGATAAATTCCTCAACTAATGGAGAAATTGTTGCATGTCCCCTCATAGACTTCTTGTTTGATTTTCTTTAACTAATTAACTCAAGATGAATTAATTAACTATTTAAAAATAGCTGCTAAGATCAAATTCGAATTTTACTTCACTATTTTAGTTTAGGGATTGACTAAAATAGGAAGGTATCCCGAAATGCTATTTATAGAATGCTATTTTTAGCACTTCCATTTTTCCGTCCATTGTTGCTAATATCAACGGTAGCTGAACTGCTATTTATAGCAGTGCTATTTTTAGCAATTCTATTTTTAGCATTTCTTGTTGCTATTTTCAACAACAAAGAAGAAATATTCTTCTTATGACAAAGAGTTTGATGCAGTGGTGCAGACGTTGAAGAAGTGGAGACATTACTTGATGTCCAAGGAGTTCATATTGTATTCAAATAACCATGCATTACAATACATTATGCAATAGCCAAAGCTTAACCAGAAGCATGCCAAATGGGTTGAATACCTGCAAAGTTTAAATTTTGTATTAAAACATATAACTAGTCAATCAAACAAAGTAGCAGATGCCTTAAGTAGAAAAAGCATTTTGGTTCAAGAAAGTCAAATTCAAGTGTTGGGTTTTGATTTTCTTAGAGTTATATGAGAAAGATCTAGATTTTAAGGAGGCATTTGAAGCTTGTAGAAATCCTGTTTTGTTAGACAAAAGCAAGTGGCTAGATTATTTCCTGCAAAAGGGATTGTTGTTTAAAATAAATCAACCGTGCATAGCAAGTTGTTCTATGAGGGAGAATTTGATCAAGGAAAAACATAGTGGAAGACCTGGAGGGCATTTTGGTGCAGACAAAACTTATGAACAGTTGAACAGGTTTTATTTTTGGCCGAAAATGAGGTCTGAAGTAGAAAGGTACATGAAAAATTGTAAAGTTTGTCAGTATGCGAAGGGAAGGAGTCAAAACACAGGTTTGTATGTTCCATTACCTATTCCAAATAGGCCTTGGGATATGGTAAGTATGTACTTTGTTTTGGGTTTACCGAAAACTAAAAGAGGTAATGATTCAATTTATGTAGTAATTGAAAGATTTTAAAAAATGGCACATTTTATTCCATGTTATAAAACTAGTGATGCTACTCATATTGCTAATCTGTTTTTTAAAGAGAATGTAAGATTACATGGGTTACCTAAGAGCATTGTTTCAGACAGAGACACCAGATTTGTTGGAAATTTTTGGAGGACATTGTGAAAGAAGCTTGGAACTAAATTGAGTTTCAGTTTTGCTTATCATCTTCAGACTGATGGATAGACTGAAGTTGTAAATAGAAGTTTGGGTTATCTTTTAAGAAGTCTTGCACGTGAACATCCAAAACAGTGGGATCAAGTATTGGCACAGGAAGAATATGCATATAATGATTCTCCTAACAGGAGTACAAGGAAGATTCCATTCCATATAATCTATGGAATGCACCCAAGAGGAGTGTTTGAATTGAGAGACTTAGGAAAATCTAAAAGGAGAAGTGCTAAAGGAGAAAATTTTGCTACAAAAGTTCAAGCAATACATGAACAGGTAAAACAACAACTACAGGACAGCAACATCAAATATAAGGGCAGAGCAAATTTGAAGAGAAGAAAAGTTAATTTTGAGGTTGGAGATTTGGTCTTAGCACACCTGAGGAAGGAAAGATTTCCAAAAAGGGAGTACAAAAACTAAAGTTTAAGAAAATTGGACCATGCAGAATCTTGAGAAATTTTTCTGCAAATGCATATGAAATAGAATTACCCCCTGATATTGGAATATCTCCAATTTTTAATGTTGCTAACTTATACAGGTATGAAAAGGAACAGGTAGATGAAACAACAGAGGATCAAGAAGAACAAGAGATTGATTGGGTAAAACAGTTACCTATAGCAAAGGAATTAAAGCCATAGAGGATTTTGGACAAGAAATTGTTGAAGAAGACAAGAGGACAGGAATATTTTCAATATTTGGTCAAATGGAAGGATCAATCAATCGCTAAAGCTACTTGGATGATAGATTCCATGCTACAGAAGTTGGGCAGTTCTATAGAAGAGCTCATAGACAGGAGCCGATGAAGAATTTTGTCCTCAGGAGTCTGATGCAGGAGCATGATGCTTGAAGGCAAAATGCTTCGAACTTATTCCAGAAACCCAAAAAAAGTTACAAGAAAAGGAGTGGGATCCTTTAGCTGTCAATTTACAAGCTTTCTAGATAGGATTTGAGCTAGGATTTAGGGATTGAATGGTTTTGTAATTAATTCATGCAGTTTTGATTCAGTTGAGATTTTCAAGGAGAACATCAACTAGATTTGGTATTGTTCAAGATTAGGAAAATTCGATCCAATGTTTAAGGATCTGATAGTTAGGATGGAATAGTATTTACATAAGTTATGAATGATTGTAAGAGGATTTGGATTGATTCGGCTTGTTTTGGCCATATATGATTAAAATTGCAGACATTAAATCTCTGTGCATTTCTGTGTAAATTGGTCAATCCCGGAGGTGTTGCATCCCTCCGTAGTATCTCTGTGTATCATTGATTTTCCAGAGTTTAGAGTTCTGTGTGATTGCATTTAATCTCTTTTTTGCCATGTATTAACAACTGCGGGGTTTGGAGGTGTACGGATTCTTTAATCGAGTTTGAAGTCCCACACTCGTTCCTCACCATTGATTCCATTTTCAACGTATTGTGCCATAGTCAACAGTGGGGGTTGGCCTGGTTTTGACCCTTGTGTTAATCGAAGTCCCGTGAGTCGTAGATGTGAAGACCACTGTCATCGGGTGTTAATCTCAAGTCCGGACCCGAACTGTTATAAATTGGAGTTTATAAGTCTATCAGCTCTGTGAGGCGATAACGTCACGCAGCTCTTTGTGTGATATCATAGTGACCGTCGGATCATTGATGAATGCTAACTGTTGGATGGATCTCGCATTACATCGGTCATAAGTGAAGGGACCCTAGTCTGGAGGAGTTGTGAAATGCGACATGCGATACGAGGAGCGGCGATAAATATCGCATCGCATCATTAATAAGTAAAGGAACCCTGCCGGTGAGCTTGTGATTGCGATATGCAATGTTTAGAGGATTTGTAAAGCATTTGGCAGTTGCGGCTAAATTTAGCAGTTCTACTAATTTAGCAGAACATCTAACTCTGGAGGTAAATGACTAAGACTCCAAAGGAAATCCAAGAAGAAATTCTGCTAGAACTTGAAGAAATTGTTTTCGGATTTGAACGTTTGTCACTTATGCTTGCACCCCGACCACCATAGATGCTACTCCTTGAAAATGGTAAAACTTTCAATTTTGTCTTTACTATACTTAAACCAATCAATTCAGCCTTATGTATAGTGAACATGGTATTAGGAGTAATAAGGAGGCATTAGGAACCATGAAAATTCAAAAAAACTCAGAATTTTAAAATTTCGTAGCAACTCCCCATAATGAAGATGAAAATTTGCTATGAAACTGTTGTAGCCTTTCATGGAGGAGAAGGAAAACTTAAAATACAACAAAGGAAGTTATGAAGGTATGTATTTAGCTTAAAAAAATCAACGAAAACCTCAGAACTTGCAAAAAGAGCAAAGGGGTAGCATAAGGGTGTTTTTTTAATTTGCTACTAAAGTTTGCTACGAAACTGTCGAAGACTTTGTTTTTTGCTACAAAATTGTTAAAACTCAGTTTTTTCTGCGTTTTTGAAGTTTTTGGACATCAAACATCTAGGTATTTAGATGGATTATAGGTCATAAAGGGTGTCCACATCAACTCCTATTTTTCAAGGAGACAGGTTAGCAAGCCAACCAGGTCAACATCCACATGGCATGAGACACATCATCAACTCTAGCACATTCAAAAAAATCAGTTTGGTTCGATAAGCTCCATCAAACAGAATTCAATTGAGTTCATTTATGGTGGAAGAGTCCTACTTGTATTCAAATTATGTAAAACAAAAATTCCTAAGATTTCTCAATAGGTGTCAAGTAGGATAAGGTTTCAAGGATAAAGTTTCAAAATTGTTTGATCGAATCTAGCCCAAGTGGCAGATTTTTGTAATTAATGATATGATGGTGGTCTTACTCTATATATTTGTAGTTCCTTGACTCTAAAAGGGTTGATTGATAATGTGAAGAACTGACCTTATGTAATCTTTTGATCCTGTTAATATAAAAATTTGCAGCAACTCTGTTTTTGTACCTAAGATTCATGTCATGGCTTTCATGTGTTCTTACCATGTTTTTTTTGTTTTACTATCAGTATTCATAGTATTTTGATTACTTGGAACTCTTGTCAAACTGCTCCAATTTCCTTCACTTACTATGTATGACTGTGAATGTTCATTTGATATTAGTTTTAAAGCCAGAGATGCCTCAACTTCCATTAAACATTGTTGTTGGCCATAATTTGCTTTAATTTGACTCCATGCCCAATGGTGGCAGTCATCACATTTTCCTTCACCTGTAAAACAAAAAAAAAACAGAGTTAGTCATCTGTAGTTTGAGTTGTTTCAAGTGAACTTGATAAGTATTTGAGAGAGCCTTCTCAGATTGGAAGGGCTAACTTCCAGTCAAAGTGGTTTGAAATAGTTATGCTAGGTTGAAGGTTGACACAGCCCAACTCTATTAGCTCAGTGATAACAACAGGAATGGGAAATTTATCTTTAATAGTGAGCTTGTTGAGCTCCCTATAATCTGGACACATATGCCATGATCCATTCTTCTTGTGCACCAATATTATTGGAGCAGAGAAAGAACTTTGACTAGGTTGAATTATACCAACCTTTGGAATTTCTGCAACCATGTGTTCAATTTCACTCTTTTGGGCATAAGGATATCTGTAAAGTTTGATGTTTGGAGGAGCACTTCCTGAAATCAAGTGAATCGCATGATCCTAATCACAAATAGGTGGGAGGCCTTTGGGAGTTTTAAACACCTTGGAATGATTTTCCAAGACTTTTTTGAGATCTGGAGGAATAGATGATTTTGATGTTTGAACCCCTAGTGAGCATAATTGTGCAATTACACCCTGTTGTTATTTCTTTAGAAGCTTTGTCATGCCATTAGAGCTAATTATCTTTATTGGTTTCATTGTGATACCCCTTAATTAAATTTCCTTTCCTTCCCAAGAAAATTTCTTGAAAATTGAAAGTTATCGTCCCCAAAGATTGTAACCATTGGACTCCTAGTACAACATCAGCACGACCCATTGAAATGGAAAGCATTGGACTATTCAAGACATATTCCCCCAAGGTTAACTTGATATTATGACACTTTCTAGAGAAATTTGTAGTTCCTCCATTTGCAACCATCACTTGACACTCTAGTACTGGATATAGGAACAAATTCAATTCCTTAGTTATCTTTCAATGAATAAAGTATGGGTACTACCTGAATCAATCAACACTATTACCTTTGTCTTCTTGATATATCCTTCTAACTTGAGAGTTTGAGGAGTGGTTATTTTTGTCAATGCATTACAAGATATGGTTGGATTCATTTCTTCTTTCTATGGGGTTGGTTCCTGGTGTATGTCCTCCTCTTTTGATGTTTCTTGTTCATGTTCTTCCTCCTCTTCACAATCTATGTAAAATAATTTCTTCTCAGCACACTTATGACCTTTAGTGTATTTTCTATCACAACTGTAACAAATCCCTTTTGCTATTTTTTCCTCCAATTATTGTGGTGTCAACCTTGTAGGTTGTGGAAGACTAGGAGCAGCAATACTTCCATCTTTATAGTTGTGAGTGGTAGACTTCCTTATTTCCATAATTTTGCTTTCAAATTTTCTTACCACCCTGAATGCCTTCTCCAATGAATCAAGTTCTCATGTTGGATGTTATCTTTTAAAGTCCCTATGAAGACATCAATCTTATGCTCCTCTGGAATAGCGATTACCCTAATATTCAATTTTTGGAAGACTTCAATGTGCTCTGCCATTGAACCCTTTTGTTTGAGATTTATCAATTGGGTAAAGAAGGTGTTTCTCTTTGTATCTTCATAATGTGTTATCATTTCCTCCGTAAAAATTGATTAGGTGACAAGTGGTTTATGAGAACAAAGTCATCTATACCATACAAATTAATTGGGTTCTAAATATAAAGATGCAATACGTACCTTTTGTGAGGGTTGCACATCATGTAGATCAAAATATTGCTCCATCTATATTATCCAGGTTACCAGATCCTTGCCATTAAAATTTCTCATATCTATCTTTGGAATGTGGTGGTTATTAAACCCCACATTGGAGTTTTTAAAATCGTAATTGATATTCCTTTTGTATTCATCATGATTTTCATGGATTTCCTTGTCACCATTGGGACGTCTTTCTTCTAGCAACTTTGCTAAACCTTCATTCAACCCATCTATCTTGAAATTCATCATTTCTTCCATGTCTTCTTTTAAACCATTGTTTAGACCATCCATCTTAGCTTCAATGACATTCTTCAAACCATCCATCTTAGCTTTTGTTACTTTTTGTGAGAGCGAAATTTGTTGCACTTGATCACTTAATTTCGATATATCATGTTACATTTCTTCCTCTTCTTCATGATTCATAGTGAAATTTCAAGTTTCTTACTAGGTGTTTCCATTTTATTTCCTCGGGGCATCAACCTCACTATGCCCTTTGAATCACTTCAAACTAATTTTTCAAACAAAACTTATGAAAAATTTTAAAAAGACTACACACATTTTGTTGCTTTGTAGGAGCTCAATATTGAATTTGTTATATCTTTGTAATTTCAGATCTCCAAAGTCTGAAATTATGTCATGTGGTAGCCCTTTGCGTCCTATTTCCAATCCTACAAGTCTGATTGAGATTGGATTCTCCAAGAAAGAGGTATGTTCAATCTCCCACGATGACCTAATTATAGACTAGTTCAGTAGAGCGAACTTGTACAAAGTGTCACATGTCACTGTTTCAACCTTCAACCCTGAAAGCAATACCCAAAAACTACAATTTGTCTTCTTTCTATCACTTTTTATGAAATTTTAATCTGATGCTCAGAGAGAAAGTTATGACGATTTTCCGAAGGTCACTTGTTTGAGATGGAATTCGATAGCCTACAAGAACCATAACTTCATTAGCTCATATCTCCAAAAATATAGCGAGACAAGATCTAAAATTTGGACACGAGGTTCATCAAGATTTCAACTCAAATGAGTTTTAATTTCAAATTCTGAAGCTTCGTAGAAAAAAAAAAAAAAATTATAACGAAAATACCATGATGACCTATTTTCAAGAGTGAAACCCTAGAATTCAAAGCTCTGATACCAAATGTTATGCAACCAACTCACAAAATAGAAGAAGAGATAGATCAACAACTTGAAAATTAGCCTTTTCGAGTGGGCAACCTCATTTACATTACACAAATGAACAATTATTAGATGATACAAATGACAAAACCTCATTTGTATATATAGGGGTCACAATATAATCAGAGCCTACATAACAATAATAATGTAAGGGCACAACAATAACAATAGTGGGCTTCTATAGGGTAGAACAATAATAATATGGGGGCTACATGGGCACAACAATAACAATAAGGGGGATACACTAGTATTATAGGGACCTAACACAATACCAATATATCTTAGTAAAAAGTGGATGGAGGTAGACAAAAAAATTAGATAGAATGTAATAATTACATTTTTCATAATATTTTCCGCTCCTCGATCATATCCAGACAATTGCTAATTATGTAACTAAATATAACGTCCAACTAAGATGAATCTAGGCTAGTTTAATTTCCCCCTTAAATAAGTTATATTCCACATGAATACTATCTGTCAATACCATTAATTCTTAAAACCATGGGTCAATACCATAGTTCATTTTATAGGCTTATTTTTATTTTATTTTAACTGAGTTAAAATGTTTATATTACATTACCTTACCTTACACATTTCTAGCATACTAGAGAAAATACATCTCAAACCAATGAAGGAATTACATATATCCTTCAAAGTATTTTTTTTTTTTTTTTTTTTCAATTACTTTGTCTCACGATATAAAGTCTGATGTAAAATCACTATATAAACTCTGATGTAAAGTAAAGGTAAAAATTGAAGTATTTTATTTATGGCCAACATTGATTTTTAAAGTAAAGTTATTAATTTTTTTTAAAAACAACTTTACACACAACATCTTAATTTTTTTAATGTAATGTTGTGTGACAACATCTCCTTTGTGTATCAGGTTATAAAGGGCCTCTAGCTCCAATAAAATGGCGAATCAAATTACCTTTAACAATTTTGTTTTATATGTTTATTTCAAAAATATCTCTTGTATTTTCCCTATAATGGACTTTTATCTGCTACTTGTTCTTGGGAATTTTCTTATGAGGAGAGTGGAATAATCAAATATGCCAAAGAAAGGCCCAATAAAATGTTGCATATCATAGTTGGCTTTTGTGATGTTGAAAGCACTAAGCCATGTAAGCCAGTAATCCGAGCTCTGGGAAAGTCCCTCGGAAAGATTTTTCGAAACGCAAAGGGTTAGCCATATCATGCAGATGAGTTAAGGATCCCATTGATCTGTATGAGTGAGTGATGAATTTGATGCAGTTGCCAGATTAATCAAGTGGAGAACCAATTCTACTCCTGAAAAGTTGCATTAAAATTTGTGTATGGATTAGGTGATTATCCAATCTAGTAAAGATAAGTATAAGTATTTACATTTATAGCTATTGTCCAATCTAGTAAAGATAAGTACAAGTATTTGTATTTACATCTATAGCTATTTTTGGAGGGAAAAAATTTAGACGGGTATAATTTTTAAATACAATGTCCATACGAAAAAAGCGGAACCTTCATTCATATAAAGAAAGTTTTACAATGTATTGTGGCAATCTCTGTCAGATCTTGATCAGGAAAACCAAAATATATCTGCAAACCAATTACAAAGAACAATCTTGAAACCAAAATGAGTCTGCAAACCAAATACATATGAGTACCGAAACCAAAGATCAATCCCCCAGCACAAAGGGGACAACCCATACCGAAAGAGAAGAGTCCGCCAAAAACCAACTGACAGAGAGTCTATTAACCAACATCAGAAAAGAGGAACTAAAGTTCAAAAAAACCAACCCCATTGCTCTGGGCAGAAGATAATTTTTCAAAGAACAAAAAGCCAGGGCAGAGGGAGAGGCCAAGCTTAGAGGGAGCGTTAGCCTCCAAATTTTGCTCCCGAAAAACATGCTAAAAAGAAACCTCCGGAAAGAGGGGATGATGTGCCTGATCTGCTGCATCCAACTACAGAGTACAGGAACATCAAGGGAGCATTGACCCAATGCCCACTTAATCATAATAGGAGAATCACCCATGATCAAAAGCTTGTCTAACCCAAGTTAATAAGAAAACTGGAGAGCCCCCCACATCGCTAACAGCTCAATCCTGCAATTATCACCCCTGAGTCCATACCAGAAAAACTGAAAAATTGTGTCGGGATCAATGTAAAGGGCTACACCACAGCCACAATCTCCATCTGAGGGAGCCCCATCGAAAGAGCAAATGGGGAAGGTCCCATCCAACTCCACAAATGAGATGGATCGAGGAGAGGATTTCGGCACCCATGGACCAATTTCTTGAAACAAGGCCACAATATTCAACGCAACCACCTTGATCACAGGGAACCTATTCTCGAAAATTAGAGCATTCCTGGCCCTCCAAATCCCACATATAACATAGAGAGGGACAGATCTATAAGCTTTCGCTCTATTGTTCTGTAGATTAATGCAATCATGTATAGAGACTGCATCAACGATATAGGAAACACCCAGAAGAGAAGAGACCTCCACCCAAATCTCAACAGCCACAGGACAGCTGAGGAAAAGGTGATTGCAGTTGTCTGAATTCCACCTGCAAAGAGAGCATATGCCAGGACCCATAAATCCCCTCTTAATCAGGTTATCCCAAGTCAATACGATTCCACGAGAAGCACTTGATTTTCAAGGGCACATTCCACTGCCAAAACAGGGAGGTACATTTAAAGAAAGACAGCCCTGAGAGGTCGACGTGATATGAGCATAAACTCCTTTGACCAGAATTTTGTTGTTACCAATGTGTCTACCCCACATCAGTTTGTCTTGCCCCTGTGAAATCCTAATGCCATCCATACAAAAGAGGGAGCGGTCACATTCCCAATCCGTAGACATCCCCTCCAGAGTCCAGCAATCCAATCTGCCACGCATGAGGCCATGAATCAGCAATGCCAATGGAACGAGGCCATTCCCACAAGCTTGAAAGGAAACCAACCCCCGAGAGTTAAGAGAGGAAATGATCGAGAAAGGAAAGAGGTGACAACCATTCAGGCCTTTAATAGCGTCCAGGCCAATTTTAATTTGCTTCCCATCACCTTAAGGGAATTATGCGATAAACTTGGAAATAAGAGTTATGACCGTCTAAATATGTTAAATTTAGATTTTTTTTACATTTCCTTTTCTAATCACTTTTACTTAAATTTAATTAAAAACTTAGAAAAAATGGTTGGAACCATAAATACCCATTGTTATAATTGTACAATAAATGTGTAATACGGATTTTTTTAAAACTGTATGTAACATTGTAATAAGAATGCAAATTCAGTAATAAAAATTGTAATTCCAACCAATCATTTATAACCCGATTCCAATAATGTGATTCATAAAACATTTAAGGTTCTCTAAAAATTAAACCCTCTGCAAGATCATATCATCCATCATTGCCAATTAATCGAGGGGGTTCACTCCACTATGAAGTACTTACCACCAAGCTGATCTGTAATGTTAATGCATTACAAATGAAGTTAGTATAAAAATTGAAATAGAAAATACAGTGATATGTAGTTTAACTGTAAATTTTGTTAGGTAAAGCAACTAGACCGCGGTTCAAATCCTATTGAGTATATGGCTTGTTATGCTCTTGGCTGAAGGAGTAGACTCTCTTTATTCGTGAGTCTCGGCTCTTGCTAATTTATAAGATCTGGTATATCTGGCTTGCAGGTTGCTGGCTGTACTCTTGGTGTTATAAGGTAGCCACGAGGGTTGATCCTAAACATCCCCTAGATTAATCCAAAGAATTGCCAATTCACCATGGTTAAAAAAAAAAATTGAAATATAAAACTACACATTTTTTATTGAGATAGAAAACATGATGTTGCATTTTTCTAACCTTTTTCCCTTTTTACCATATAAAGAGATAGAAACAGTCTAATAGGCTAATATTTTACTTTTTCCGCTGGAATCTTGTTCACCATGGTTAAAAAAAAAAATAAAAAACTACAAATTTTTTGTTGAGATAGAAAACATGAGGTTGCATCTTCCTAACCTTTTGCCCTTTTTACCATATAAAGAGATAGAAACAGTCTAATAGGCTAATCTTTTACTTTTTCTGCTGGAATCTTGTTACTTCATTCAACAAGATTCCATTTTTGGTGAGATACTACTATTTCATAGTTTAAATTGTATATTTGAATGCAAAAATAAATTCAATGCTTTAGTTTAAATTGTATATTTGAATGCAAAAATAAATTCAATGCTTTGAAAAATATGTAAAGCACTCAGATTATACAAACCCAACAAATTATTTGAATACAGAAATCAATTTAGTACCCTGAAAAACCTCTAAAGTGCTGAGATTATGCAAACCCAATAACTTACCACTAGGATTTTCCCAATTTCTCACCAAAGGCTTAAAAATCTTCTCGTTAAACTGCTGCAAAAGAGATAAACAGAAAACTACATTCTAAACATGATGTTGTACCTTTCCAACCTTTTGCCTTCTTATCAATATAAGAACGCAAACAGAAAACTACAATATGATATTTGAAGACTTTTCTACACAATTTCATCTGTTAGTGATCTTGTAATCACTAAATGAATATTACGTGACATTCATCTAAGTTAGTATCATCATCATTTTATATTCGTTTTCCATTAATATCAAGAGATCATAAATAGAAAACAGCAATATCATATTGGAAGAGTCTTCAACAATCCATCTATTAGTGATCTTATAATCACTGAATTTATATTACATGGCATTCATCTATATATATATATATCCTCTTTGTCAAAACATTATGGGTAAATTGTACACAGATGATGACTTATCCCTTAATGCCAACCCCGTAGTTAACCAGTAAATATATTCCTCCAATGCACATTGAATAACCAGTAGGGATTCATGTTATTTGATGACCTCTGTAGTAGATTATATTATTCAGACATTCGTCTAGTGCAGCTAGAAAACTAGGACCCAGTTGAAGGATGTAGCTTCAATACAGAACTCATTGAAGAAGACAAGGTGTCTATTATCTAGACGTTGCTCCTATGGTGAACGTTTTTACAAAAAAGATAAATTTTGAAGAGACAAATTGTTTCACTAGTAGGGAAGACTTTTTGAACTAGAGCTGCTTATCAGAGACTTCAGCCTTGTTGAAGAATCCACACATGTAGAGGACACATCTGCTCGTTTTACAATATGATCCATGTTCCATTCCAAGCTCTTCTTAACCATATTTTTTATGGCTCTCTTGTTCTCTTCCATTTCGGATATTTTCTCTGGAGAACTAGATTCTCTTCTTGGCTCCCATGCTCTAGAGGTAACAGGGCCAGAAACAGGCATCATTGCACCTTGTTTGTCATCTCTAAGCCACTGTAATATTCTCATAGCTCTCTTCTGGGCAAGAGTAGTGCCCAACAAAGCAAGCTCCAAGAGAGCAGGGATTATTCCTTCTTGCTTCATGACCTTCCTCTGAATCAAGCTCCGGTGTGTTAGAAGCATCACTATATAGACACCCAGTTCCTGGCATCTGGCACTGTTTTCCCAACCCAGGATATCAATCAAGCATTTTGGCATGTTTGCGCTACTTTCCATTGCCTGCCTTCCTGATTTTGTCATTACTAGGTTCCCTAGGATCCCAAGAGCTCTCTCTCCTGTCTTCATTGATTGTGCCATCTTCAAGAGGGGTTCGACTGCTCCTTTTGCCAATATGCTGTCAACATTATCCAGGCAAGTAGATAAATTGTAGAGAGCTGCTAGAGAAGCCATTTTCCCTTTATCGGTACCAGATTCCAACATGCAAACCAATGCAGGGAGCATGGCAGACGAACCTATTATTGACTTGTTCTTGTCAACAGCCGAAAGCGCTAGCAGGAGAATGGCAATCTTCTCCTGTAATTCTGAATCAGATGTACCCACGAGCTTTGCCAGCTTATCTACTGCTCCAGCATCAACAATCAGGCTCTTATTTCTGTTCATCGCAAGTAAAACAATAAGCTAGGCTTCAGGGTTCATCTCAGAACACATCGCAAAAATGAAAAAAAGGGTATGACCAGGATAGCATTAAGGTTATAATTCTTCTACCGCACAGAGATTGTTTTAGGACTAATATTCATCATTTGGATTTATGCCGTGTATTTTCCTATTTTTACAAATCAAGCTACTTATTTCAAGGCCATCACTGTTCCTGAATTAGAACATTCTAAAAAGTATCCCTGCTACGTATGTCTTCACTTCGTTTTATGAACAAAGTCCTTCAGTGGAAACGTATTAAGTCCATTGGAACCTTATCATGCAACTTCTATAACACAGACACTGCCTATCTGGTTAAACGACACAGGAACTGTTTCCTAAGCTTCATTAAACCAAACTGGTCCAAGAAAAAATTAAATCTGTTGATTTATTTGATAAATATGTGCAAAACAGGGCATCAAGAATCTCTATTTCCTTGAAATTAATGTTTGCAAACTTTTCTACAACCATCTAATCCCAATGTTCTGTACAAATTATGATCTTGATAAAACAGAAAATGGTATATGTCCTTGAAATCCCCAAAAAAGAAAAAGGAATTAGTCTCTTAAAGGGGAAACATTATCATTCTCTTGCAAACTGCGATAACTTACGTGTAATTTCCACTTGCAAGTTCAATGAGAGCTTGAAGCGAAGCATGACAATGATCAGGAACAGGTGAACTCAGCATAGCCACCAGAGAGGGGACGACCCCTAAGAGAGAAAGAGATTTCCTCGTCTTCACATTCTCCTTAGCCAATCTCTGAATCTCAATAGCTGCTTTGCATTTCTCATCAAGGCTACCGAAGTGTAACTGTTTCACCGCATGTCGCATGGCTGATCCATGGTCCCTGTTCTTCTCCCCATTCACTAAACTGCAAGTTCCAACAGGTGGGGAATCCTTTTGCTGTGTCTCTTCATTAAAGTTCACATCTGGACTAATTTCATTCTGCTCCTGTAGATCCTCGGATATCTCTGATATAGGTGGGATATCCTCAGATTCTAATGCCGGAACACTCATCAGCCGTCCACTGCTCTTCCTCCTCCTGTACTTCAAGGACCTCAGCAGCTGGAAGAAAAAATTGAGTTTAGAATACGATGCCATCCATGAAGAATCCTTTTTATCACTGGCACCCTTTTTGAAAACAGCCTCCTCTGCCACCCCCATGGAAAACCCAACTACCAAAACAAAAATCCTCCCAGCAAAAATCCAGAACCTGTTAACTCTTATTCATGGACTTTTAATGGATAGTCATGATTCCCGGACTCTTTAGTAGGGTTCTGTTACTTCCAGAATATACTTGTATTAAATACACAACGGCGCATGTTTGTTCCAGATTGGTATTGAAAACCAAGCACTCTACTTGCCAAATTCAGCGTGTTTTATCTGTTTTATTGGTTTCTGATGCAGCAATATGTTCCCCGCCCGAAAGAGAAAAACATACCCAAAAGTTCTTTTTGGAGTGAGCTCACGTACCGAACTAACAAATTGCTGTTGGAAACTAAACACCCTCGAGCAGAAATGAGTGGTTTTAAGAAATCCACAGTGGAATTGAGATCTAGTGTCGACTGTTGCAGAGAAAAACGCTATATATATGCAATTACTGAATACGATGAAATCATTCAAATTAGTATTAAAAACCAAGTGCCCACCTGGAAAATCCAGTGCCCCTTATCCTTTTCTCATTGATTCGTGGGCATGCAATCAATGCCAGGCCTGCAAAGCATATGGGTTTGTTAGAGAAACAGGAACCTAATTTTATTATATGGGGCGATTCCCAATAGGTGCAGATGCTTTCAAGACAGCTGTTACAGGCTCTTCGGAGCAGCAACGGCCTGGATACCGCGACAGAGTGCCGGTCTGTCCATCTATGTCGATTCACCCGATTCAATGCTCAATTATGAACAATCTTCATACAAATTTGGAGAACAGAGGGGGGAAATTGTCCAGAACTCGATGCAGACTGAGAAATCCGACGGAAAAAAGCCAGAAAGACAAACGTGCAGATGAGTTCAGGATTTTAAAAATTGCCGTGTCTCAGTGGGGTGCTGTGAATTCTATAGACAAGGTCTTGCAAGGCAGGGAGATCTATGAACTCTGAGGGCATCCCGTTCCAATGTCTATGCTTACACAGTCAATCCCACATGCATGAAATATATAAATATAATATCATAATGAGTGGGTATACCCGTAAAGTAGCGCAATCAAAGGCATGATTCTGTAGGACATGCAGTGAGGTCTTCGCTGATTCCGAGGACTGGAAGGAATCACATTGCAAGCACGCTGAGACAACGCTGACTTTCCCAGATTGGATAAAGACAAGTGCTTTCATTTCTGCTATTTTGGCGCGATTCCTTAACCAGTGCGAGTGTGGTGGGTGGATAAATTTGTATTTGCAATGTCGTTCTAGCAAGGTGTCACTGAGAAATGAGATCACATTACATAGGTGTTAGAAAACACATCGGTTTGGTAAATGTCGGTATCTAGACACCCAACATTTCTGCAATCAACGTATTGTATTGGATTCGAAACTGTTACTAAATGTTTGAAGTAGGATTTTCGGACTTATAACTATTGTTTCCAAGTAGGATTGTTGTTTCAAAGTAGGATTTTGGTGATAGGTGGATGGATAGTATTGGACAAATGAGTAGATGGATAGTATTGGACAAATGAGTAGGATTTTCGGAGTTATAACTATTGTTTCCAAGTAGGATGGTTGTTTCAAAGTAGGATTTTGATGATAATTGTGGATAGGTGGATAGTATTGGACAAATGAGTAGTTGGATGTTCCATTTAACATTGCAATAACATATAAATTATATATATATATATATATTTTATTTTTTTTTAAAAAAGAGTGAAAATGGAAATATTATCTAAAAAAATTATTTTAGAAGAAGGATACGGAGGTATTGGATAGTCAAAATGTTAGAATCCAGTAAAAAATTTCAAAAAATCTTGGAGTAACAATGTTTGAATAATGTTTTTAATGGTGGAAATAGATTCAGCACTATCAAATTTTTAAGGCACCCAAACTTTTAAAGTTTGACTATTGTAACTTGGATTTACAAAAATTCCTGTCGGAATTTATCAAAATCTTACCGAAATTTTCATCATTTTCAAGGCAAAAGAGCAGTCTTTTTAGACTATGCCCAAAATTTATAAAAATTTTAGAAACTATTCCATAAAATTATAGAAGTTTTGGAAACTATTCCATTGATTTGTATAATTAAAATGAATAATTTCAGACAAACCAGAATCCAACAAAATCGTACTTAAAAAACCAATTAATTAGTTAATAATCCAATTCAGTGTCACGAGTGTTTCAACCTAAAAGCACAGCCCGCCATTTTTTTTTGGTTTGGGGAATGAATTCAGTGAAAGTTTTGTCACGAGAATCCAACAAAATCAAATTAAAAAGCCAAATACCTGATCCAATTCTGTGTCACGAGAGTGTTTCAACTTAAAACAGAGCCCACAGTTTTTTTCCTGGGAGTGATTTCAGTAAAATTTGAAGTCACGAGAGTATTTCAACTGAAAGCAAAGCCCACAATCTTTTTTCCGGGAGTGATTTTAGTGAAATTTAGAGTCACGAGATTTCAACAAAATCAAAATCAAAATCAAAGTGGCAAATTATCCAATTCCGTGTCACGAGAGTGTTGTTTCAAGTTAAAAGCACATCTTACAGTCTTGGACGGTGGGGTTCTTTAAAGGGGAAATTATAACGTGAACATGGGAATTGAATTCGTGATGGGTTCACTCAGAGGGACATAATACCGTGATCGGATTTGAATTCGTGTATTGTCACCCTTGGCAAAAGTAAAATCTCAATGGTTCATTTCATGGTAGGTACGGCCTTATGTACCTTCACGGTTGATGTTCATGGGGTAGTTAGGATAGTTTGGTTCCTGGTTTATGGGTTTTAGGTTTGGATAACTCATGGTTTTGTCATGGTATTTTAATATAATATAATTTATATAAAGTTATGATAACAGTATTGTTAATAACAGTATTGTTAATGGCATGATAACAGTGTTGTTAATTGCTTTTGGATCATTGTTAGGGGCAGTAGAAATTCTGAACAAATGTCAAAGAGTTTGCCAATGATATAATAAAAGGCTTGACCATTTCTCAATAGACATAGCTCATATTGGGTGATCCATTTATTTGTCTCTCATGATTTATGCTTATTCATGTACCTATTATATTTATTTATTTATTTTTCTTCATTTTACAACGCATGATGTTCCTAAAACATTTAGGGAGTGAATGATTAATAATTAACATAATATCTTTAGTGTAGATTATTCCAATGAATTACCAATTTTCATAGTTATATTAAAAAAAATTCACAAACATAATAACATATATATTGACATGTGATATTAAAGCATGGAAAACAATGATGCTATTTTTTATAATTTATAATTTTTTAGAAAGCTATGAGTGTGTGCTAAAATTCAAGGTTGTAGTGTAAGGAATTAATTTTCAATATTGTTGTATATAAGTTTTCAAAGATAAATAGATGTTACAAACTTCTAAGAAGTGGCAAATATGTGCAATCCAAAACACAAATACTTAATAAAATGGTGTATTTTTATCTTGGTTTTGAATTTATCGAGATAGATCAAATCCTTCAAAATGCAAATAAATGAGAGGTTTGCTCTTTGAGGGATTTATCCCAAACTAAAGATTTGTAAACCATTTTTTGTTAAATGTCAAGATAGACCGAATCCCAACCCTTCTAAGGAACTCCCATGTATGGGCTTGAAGGCCCTCAAAATAGGCTAGTTAAAATGTAAGATATCACTTTGTTAAGCTAGCTAGCTAGAAGGGTTATCTCAACTCCATAAGTTCAACACAAGTAGGACCTTATCACCTACGTCAAGGGTGAAGGTGTATATTTCTTTTCATTTTCACTTCTTCACAACTTGGGTAAGATCTTGAAGGACCCAACCTTGAGCTAGTTAAAACATAAATTTATTATTTACTTGAGCTAGCTAGCTATTCTTGAAGAATGTAACTAGTGTTGGTCTTCATAATTGTATTTGGCTCATGACATGATGTAATTATTATTGTACTTGTCAAAAGAAAGAAAAAGATTTTTTTGTAAAAGAAATTATTTATTTAAAGCATGGGTTTCATGCTCAAAGTATTTGGGTCTTAAGTCAAAGCACCGATTGTGTGCTCTAGGGTTTTTAGTCAAAGTCAAAGTGTCTCTGTCAAGACCCATTTGGGCATTTGTATCAAAGAAAAAAATATTTTTTTGAAGTGTCTAGGTATGTTCTCCAGATCAAGTCGGCCTTAAGACCACTGTTCAAGTCGGCCTAGAGAAGTTGTACAAGTCGGCCTCATTACATGTGGAAACAAGTATTTAAAGGAGGAAACTCAGACTCATTTGGAGACATGACATCTGCAGTTCGATTACAAGAAGAAAGAAGAACCGAAGACAAAGAATATGCTCCTAAACCAAAACAGTAAGAGATCTGCTCAGATCGAAGAAACAGAGATATCTTGGAAACCCAAAATTGCAGAAAGGTTATCCCAGTCTGAAATTACAGTAGGGTTACCACAGTCCGAAATTGCAGTAGAGTTACCACTGTCTGAAATTATAGAAGGATTATTTCAGTCCAAAATTGCACTAGGCTTACCACAGTGTGAAATTGTACTAGGCTTACCACAATCTAATATTGTAGTAGGGTTACCACAGTCTGAAATTACATAAGGGGTACCACATATCTAAATTGAAAAAGTGAAGAAGACTCATTTTCCTAGTTGGTTGACTTGTATCTTGGTGAGAACTAGAGGCCTTGTTTGGCCTTGGAAATCTCCTTTGAAAATGTTTCTATAAAAAGAGAAGTTATTTTGGGTTTTTCCCTTGTAGGGGTTTTCCCCAAGCTTGGAGCCTATCTATAGCGTTCGCTCTTGTCTTTGTGATCTTTATTGTATTGGTAATTATCTTGATGATAAGAATCTAACAATCTAAAAGAAGAAGCAATAATGAATCACAAGAAATTTTCAAAGTAAAAGAGAAATCATCTAATAAATTATCAATAAGTTGCCCTAACATATTTATCAACATTGTATCAGAGCTAAGGTTACAAGGAGTAGAGAAAGGCATGTAGAAATTTCACCTGTAGATCAAACTGATATATGCAATGTACTAAAGCATAATACTTGATCTAGTTCTACAAAACATTAAGCAGAAGCATAATCGAATTCATGAGCAACATCAAGCATAAACAGATATAATTGAGTAAGAGAAATAATCAACCATAACACAAGATATATCACTGGGGAAAGCACCAGCATAAAACCCCCAACACTGTATTATCAATCAAGTGGAAATCCTCTTCAGTTTACAAAAAGAATTAGTTCAAAAGCTATCATGCTCTCTCTGCAATCAGAAGATGAAGATCATAGACTACCTAGGCCTCAATACATACGCCACAAGTCCTCCAATCCCCTATTTCCTTGTGCAATTTTGATTGGGGTCCAATTACATAACATGTGGGAATTAGCCCCAGTCATACCTGCTGTCAACCTCAGGTCCAACTACACAATCCTTGAGGACTCAAGTTCCTCCTGCATGCAAGGAATATTCACTAGAAATATCCTAACATCTGATAGTACAATGTCCCTCATCTGATCTCAATTGGGTCTCTGGCTGAACTGTCACGCATCAATTATCCATGAGAGAATACTCAGTTATCTGAAAATAATAGTTGTCACATGCATGCAAGCATCAACAAACTATATCTCATTAATTTAACAACTTATTAAATTAATCTACCTAGACTTGACTAAGTTAAACTAAGTCAACTGATCCTCTCATTATAGAACTCATACTTGATTCCTTAATCAGTGGAGAAAATCAAGGATAAATTCTTCAATCAGTGGGACAACTAATTGCATGTTCTCACAAAGACTTCAAGTTTAATTTTCCATAACTAATTAACTCATGGAGAATTAATTAATTAATATTTAAACTGCTGGTAAGACCAAATTCGAATTTACTTCCTATAGTTAGACCAGGGACTGCTAAAAATAGGAAGGGACCATGAAATGCTATTTTTAGAAGGTGTTATTTTTAGCAGTTTCACCTCTCACCCAATGTGGCCAAAATCCACACTAGCCAAACTGCTATTTTTAGAAGTGTTGTTTTTAGTAGTTCTATTTTTAGCAATTTCTAAATTTAGCATTTCTTGTTGCACACTTTTCAACACTCCCTCTCAACAAGAAAGGGATTATCAGCAACCCCGATCCTGTCTCTATGGAACTCAAACTTGCCCTTTGACAATGCCTTTGTCAAAATATCTGCATCATGTTCCTCGGTCGAAATGTATAGCAACATCATGATCCTCTTGACCACACAATCCCGTAGATGATGATAGCGGATATCTATATGCTTGGACCTGTCATGAAACACTGGATTCTCAAAGATTTGAATGCAACTCTAATTATCACAATATATCACGGTAGAATCCATCATCTGACCAAACAATCCCACTAGAATCTTCCGCAATCCAGATGGCCTCACATGCAGCTTGACTAACAACCATGTATTTAGCCTCTGCTAAGCTAAGTGCAATTGATCTCTATTTCATGCTATACCAAGAAACCGTAGCTGACCCAAGGTTGAAGATTCCTCCAGAAGTGCTCTTCCTGTCTGATGGACTACCTGCCCAATCTGCATCCGTGAAACCTTGGAGCTTCACTCCCTCTGTCCGCCTGTACCATAATCCATATTGTGTAGTGCCTTTGAGATATCTTAGCACATGCTTTGTCACCTTCCAAAATAACTTGGTTGGTTGAACCATAGCTTGAATCAGTAGGTTCACCGCAAAACACAAATCCAGTCGTGTGTTCACCAGATACATGAGTGAAACCCACAAGCCGTCGATAAATAGTAGCAGCTACTACCTCACTTGAAGTAGCATCCTCCTTTCTCCAATTACTTGCTAGAGGAGTCTCCATGGGCTTGCACATCTCCATGTGGAAGCGCCTAAGTATCTCATTGGCATACTTGCCTTGAGACACAAATACTTCCCCATCTCTCTACCACACCTCCATGCCTAGAAAGTAGTGGATGAGGCCCATGTCCTTCATCTCAAACTCTCTTGCAAGGTCCTCCTTGCAAGACTTGATCAACTGATCATCACCTGTCAAAATTAGATCATCGACATAAAGTACAATAATCAATAACTTACCTTCTACCATGATGTGGTATAGGTTTGCATCCGCTTCACTCTTGGTGAAGCCCAACCTGGTGAAATAGTTGTCGATCTTGGTATACCAAGCACGGGGTGCTTGCTTCGGCCCATACAATGCTCGTTTGAGCTGGCACACATGCGACTCACGATTGAAGGTCTCAAATTCCTCAGGCTGCTCAATGTATACCTCTTCCTCAATCTCTCCATTGAGGAAAGTTGTCTTCACATCCATCTGATGGATCTTCCAACCCATCTGAGCTGATAGTGCTAGAATCGATCTGATCGATGAGTACCTTGCAACAGGAGCAAAAGTCTCATCATAGTCAATCCCCTCAACCTTTAACAAACCACGGGCAACAAACCTCGCCTTGTGTTTCTCAATACTTCCATCAGATGCCTGCTTTACCTTGTAAAGTCATCAGGACGTAACCACTAACTTGTCCCCCGGTCTAGGGATAACATCCCACACATTGTTCTGCATGATAGAATCATACTCCTCTACCATCACATCCACCCAAACTGGCTGCTGCATGACCTCTTCAAAAGAAGAAGGCTCAGTCGCTACACACTCCCCAACTAGGGCCATGTAACCAGTGTATCTATCGGGAGATCTCCTCTATCTACGCTGAGAGGATGGCTGCCCCACATTCTCTCTCGAACCCTGCATCAATCTGTCAGCTTCCTGTGAGCGTTTCCGCCCATCTCTGGAAGAGTTTCCAGCAGTGGTGATCTCCACTACTAGAATCTCTGCATGCGGCTGATCCGCATCATCAGGATGCTCCTCCTCCTTAGGAACTAATAGTTCCTCATCATCACCATGAAACTTCAGCTCCCTCTCAAGTGACACTCGCATGGCTCGCTGCTCATCGAACTTCAGATCCCTGCACACTACGGTCCTCTGATTGGCAGGCAGAAACACCCGATAGTTGTGAGGTGTATCCATGTACCCCATAAGTATTCCCAACTCAGCTATTGGGTCTAGCTTCTTCCGAGAATCTTTGGTCACATGACAAAATACTGGTGATCCAAAGATGTGAAAGTGACTCACATCTGGTCGCTTCCCCAAAAAAGCCTCCAAATGTGTCTTCATCCCCAAAATACGATGAGGACTTCTATTATGAAGATACACTGTTGTATTGCATGCCTCAGCCCACAGATGAAGTGGTAGGCCTTGGTAATGCAACATTGCTCGAGCTGCTCCCGCAATAGACCTGTTCTTCCTTTTGACCGCCCCATTCTGTTGTTGGTTATGAGGTGTCGTGAGTTCCTGTTTAATTCCTTCTAAAGCACAGAAGTCTTTAAACTGCTAGGAAACATACTCTCCACCGTTATCAGTCTGCAAGACCTTTACTTTCATCCCTAATTCTTTCTCTGCCAAAGCTTTGAAATCACAAAACTTCAAGAAGGTTTGATTCTTCTTTTGTATGAAGTAGATCCAACATCTACGAGAAAAATCATCAACAAAAATAACATAGTACCTATGCTTTGCCGTGGAGGTTGTAGAGAAGGGCCCACATACATTTGAATGAACTCACTCCAGAATTGCTCCTACTCTACTATCTCGATCATGAAAGGAAGCTTTTGCATACTTACCCAAAGTGCAACCTTTGCATGTGCTCGTTTTCTCCAGCTTGCACTTGGGTAATCCGGTAGAAATTTGTTGCATGATCTTCAAGGCCCCGTGATGCAAGTGGCCCAGTCTCCTATGCCATAACTCGCCAATATCTTGGCCATGCACCACCTCTACTTTGGAACTCAGTGCAACACAGTCTTCTACCTGTAACTTATAGAGATTCTTAACTCGAATCCCTATCTGCTTGGTCTGTCCAGTGTCGATATGCCTTAGGAAAACCTTTCCCAAACTAAAGACTACATCATAGCATTTATCCTCAAGCATAGCAATAGACACAAGATTCTTTTTCAGCCCTGGTACATACATAACATTAGAAAGAGAGAGGGGAGAACCATGCTCCCTCTGAAACACAACCATACCTTCACCTGAGACACGGTACTTTTTGTCATCGCCCATCTCGATCCGTATCTGGAGATCCTTCTCCTCCAAAGTGCTGAAAAGATTCTTGTCACCTGACATGTGGAAAGAGGCTCCACTGTCCAGGTACCAAACACATCCCATGCTGGATGAAACCATGCATGCGATAAGTGAGAAATCCAGCTCAAACTGTGAAGCTAGTGCATCACCATCAGATTCCTTAGAGGAACCTTTCTTGGACTTCTTCTTTGGACAATTAGTAGCATAATGGCCCAACTCATGACAATGAAAGCATCTTACCTTCGATTTGTCAAACTTCTTCCCACCTTGAGAAGACTTGGATTGGGATGCCTTCCCTTTCCCTTTCTTAGCTTAGTTTCTAAAGCCAAATTCTCTTCATCATCATGTGTTTGATGAAGATCCATCCCTGGTGTTTCGTCTGATCTCCTCCTGCATCAAATCCAACCATAGTCGTTCCCAATCTGGTAGTTTGTCCCTTCCATTCACTGAGTCCTGGTAGCTATGCCATCTCTTAGGAAGGCTAAGGAGTGCTAGACTCACCATATCATCATCAATAGTCACGACCCCTACACTTGCAAGCTCATCCCTGCAGGTGGTTGGCTTGTTTAGGAACGTAGAGATAGTGTCACCTTTTTCGCACTTGATCTTGCAAAGTTTGTCCTTCAGTGCCAGCTTCCTCTGATCACTGTTATTCTGATATAAATCTTTCAATGTTTTCCACATTGCATGCAGAGTCTCCTTCCCATGGAGGCTCAAGACTATGTGATCTCAAACTCCCTCCAGGATGATTCTCCTAGCTCTAGCCACACACTTCTTCCATTCCGCCAGTTGAGTAGCATCAGTAGCCTTAGGGACTTCTTGATTAATGAAGTCCTTAAGGCTGTGATCTTCCAATACTACCTCCATGCGATCCTTCCAAGCTATATAGTTTGAGCTTCCATCAAGGGCATACTCAAGCATCAAACCATAGAATGCCATCGGTGAAATAGATGTGATAAGAACTTGAGATCTATATCCCGAACAATAAACTTCAAATTTTTCTTGCCTGTATATTGTTCTTCCTTGATCACTTGTGCTCCGATACCATGTAGAAATTTCACCTATAGATCAAATTGTTATATGCAATGTACTAAAGCATAACACTTGATCTAGTTCTACAAAACATTAAGCAGAAGCATAATCAAATTCATGAGCAACATCAAGCATAAACAGATATAACTGAGTAAGAGAAATAATCAACCATAACACAAGATACATCATTGGGGAAAGCACCATCATAAAACCCCCAACACTGTATTATCAATCAAGTGGAAATCCTCTTTAGTTTACAAAAAGAATCAGCTCAAAAGCTATCCTGCTCTCTCTACAATCAGAAGATGAAGATCATAGACTACCTAGGCCTCAATATATAGGCCACAAGTCCTCCAATCCCCTATTTCCTTGCGCAATTTTGATTGGGGTCCAATTACATAACATGTGGGAATTGGCCCCAGTCATACTTGCTGTCAACCTCAAGTCCAACTACGCAATCCTTGAGGACTCAAGTTCCTCCTGCATGCAAGGAATATTTACTAGAAATATCCTAGCATCTGATAGTACACTATCCCTCATCTGATCTCAATTGGGTCTCTGTCTGAACTGTCATGCATCAGTTATCCATGAGAGAATACTCAGTTATCTGAAAATAATAGTTGTCACATGCATGCAAGCATCAACAAACTATATCTCATTAATTTAACAACTTGTTAAATTAATCTAACTAGACTTGACTAAGTTAAACTAAGTCAACTGATCCTCTCATTATAGAACTCATACTTGATTCCTCAATCAGTGGAGAAAATCAAGGATAAATTCCTCAATCAGTGGGACAACTAATTGCATGTTCTCACAAAGACTTCAAGTTTAATTTTCCATAACTAATTAACTCATGGAGAATTAATTAATTAATATTTAAACTGCTGGTAAGACCAAATTCGAATTTACTTCCTATAGTTAGACCAGGGACTGCTAAAAATAGGAAGGGACCATGAAATGCTATTTTTAGAAGGTGTTATTTTTAGCAATTTCACCTCTCACCCAATGTGGCCAAAATCCACACTGGCCAAACTGCTATTTTTAGAAGTGTTATTTTTAGCAGTTCTATTTTTAGCAATTTCTAAATTTAGCATTTCTTGTTGCACACTTTTTAACAAGGCAATTGGAAATATCACTATTAAGACACACAAAGCACTGCTTTGTAGACAACTGAGATTTTATGAAGGCATCCAAAGTTTTTCTACAGTAAGAGACACCCACAGCTCTATTGTTGCCACAACAAAAGACATATTCTATTTATTTGTGGAAGGCTTATAGTAAGAATTATATGCAACTCTAGAAGGCACACATTTTGGTTCTTGTTCCTTAACACCCATCCAAAATTTTGTAAAGAAGAAAGATTGACTTTTGCCTATGATAGAAAGAAATCTGAGTTCACATCTTTGTGGTTTACGACCTTGAATCCGAAATAAAGGATTCCAAGCTACTCTTTGTGGAATGGATGCAAGACAGTGTTAAAAGTTCTTCATAAAAAATGAGACACCATGAATATAATAAGATCTGAAGTTTTTTTGTAGTTCTCTCCTATTTGAGAGAGATCTGAAATAAGGTCATATGTAGTCACCACAACTGAACAAAGTTAAGAAATATATTGTACAAAGAAATAAGGAAGATGGGACATCGTACCTTATAAAGGTCTCTCAAATAAAAAATTTACTGCATGGACTTGGAATCAGTTACTTGTGCGATAAATGTTCTATCTGCATATTGGAACGGTTTTTGTAGAAATTTCTCATTGTAGATCACCTGATAATGCAATATACTAAAGCAAAATACTTGATCTACTTCTACAAACAAACTTGCGGAAGCTTAATCGATTGTGAGCAAGATCAAATAGAACACATATAATAGAGAATGAGAAATCAATCACACATGAACACAAAATAATACTTTGGGGAAAGCTTCAGCTAAAAACCTCGATCTCTGTATTATCATACAAGTGGAAATATCTCCAGATTACACAAAGATTTAGCTCACAAGCTATCAGCTCTCAATACAATCCCTTAGTACAGCTCACAAACTAAATAGACACAACATATGCCTTCCTCCAATCGTCCAAGCCTCCTATTTCCTTGCGCACTTTCTCCTGGAGTCCAATGCTGCCACCTATGTGAATTCCCACATCACACACTCATCAAAACTCAGAAATAACTGCACAATCCTCAAGGAATGAATTCCTTCTGAATGCAAGAGATATCCTCAATGGAATATTCCTGCAATTGATAGTACACTATCCCATCGTCTGATCTCAACTGGGTCTCTGACTGAAGTAACATGCATGAGTTATTTATGAGAGAATATTCAGTTATCTAAAGTGCAACAGTTACATGCATGCATGCATTAACTAACTAAACTCACAATCAGTTCCACAAACTGTTGGAACTAATCTAACTGGAATTAACTCAATTAACTGAGATAACTAATTACAACTCAATGTACAACTCATCCTGATCTCCTTAATCAAGGGATAACTTCCTCAATCAAAGGGGAAACTATTGCATGTCTTCACATAGACTTCATGTTTGATTTTCTACAACTAATTAACTCAAGATGAATTAATTGATTATTTTACAAATAGCTGCTAAGATCAAATTTGAATTTTAATTCTCAATTTTAGTTTAGGGACTAACTAAAATTGGAATGTATACCGAAACACTATTTATAGCTGTGCTATTTTTAGCACTTCTATTTTTAGTATTTCTTGTTGCTATTTTCAACACTTCCTCTCAACAAGAAAGGGATTATCAGTCACCCCAATCCTGTCTCTGTGGAACTCGAACTTGCATTTTGACAATGCCTTAGTCAAAATATCTGCATCCTGTTCTCTGGTCGAAACATACAGCAACAACATGATCCTCTTCACCACATAGTCTAGAAGATGATGATATCGGATATCAATGTGCTTGGACCTATCATGAAATACTAGATTCTCAGAGAGTTTGATACAACTATGATTATCGCAATAGATCACAGTTGGATCCATCCTCTGACCAAACAATCCCACTAGAATCTTCCGCATCCAAATGGTCTTGCATGCTGCCTGAATGGTGGCCATGTATTCAACCTCTGCTAAGCTAAGTGCAACTGACCTCTGTTTCCTGCTGTACCAGGAAACTACAGCTGAACCAAGGTTGAAGATTCCTCCAGAAGTGCTCTTTTAGTCTGATGGACTCCCTGCCCAATCTGCATCTGTGAAGCCCTGAAGCTTCACTCCCTCTTTCTGTATGTACCACAATCCATACTAAGATGTGCCTCTGAGGTATCTCATGACATGCTTCAGTGCCTTCCAAAATAGCTTGGTAGGCTGAACCATAGCTTGACTCATCTAGTTCACCGCAAAGCATAAATCTAGTAGTGTGTTCACTAGATACATCAATGAACCCACAAGCTGTCGATAAACAATAGCAACTACTACCTCACCTGAGGTAGCATCCTCCTTCCTCCAGTTACCAGCTATAGGAGTCTACATGGGCTTGCACTTCTCCATGTGGAATTGCACGAGTATCTCATTGGCATACTTGCCTTGAGACACAAACACTTCCCCATCCTTCTGCCACACTTCCATGCCTAGAAAGTAGTGCATAAGACCCATGTCTTTCATCTCTAACTCTCTTACAAGGTCCTTCTTGCAAGACTTGATCAACTGATCATCACCTGTCAAAATCAGATCATCCACATAAAGAACAATGATCAATGGCTTACCTTCTACCATGATGTGGTAAAGGTTCGCATCTGCTTCACTCTTGGTGAAGCCCAACCCGGTGAAATAGCTATCGATCCTAGTGTACCAAGCATGAGGTGCTTGCTTCAGCCCGTACAAAGCCCTCTTGAGTCGGCACACATGCGACTCATGATCGAAGGTCTCAAAACCTTTTGGCTACTCAATGTACACCTCTTCCTCAATCTTCTCATTGAGGAACGTAGTCTTCACATCCATCTGATGGATCTTCCAACCCATCTCCACTAATAGTGCCAACATCGATTTTATAGATGAGTACCTTGCTACAGGAGAAAAAGTCTCATCATAGTCGATCCCCTCGACCTGTGAGAAACCACAAGCAACAAACCTTGCCTTATGTTTCTCAACACTGCTATCAACTGCCTGCTTTACCTTATAAAGCCATCGGGAACTCACCACTAACTTGTCCTGAGGTCTTGGGACAACATCCCAAACACAGTTCTGAATGATGGAGTCGTACTCCTCCACCATAGCATCAACCCAGACTAGTTGCTGCATTGCTTCCTCGAATGAAGAAGGTTCAGACTCTACACACTCCCCACCCAGGTCCATGTAACCAGTGTACCACTCGGGTGACCTCCTCTGTCTGCGCTGAGAAGATGGTTGTCCCACATTCTCTCACACATCTAGCATCAACCTGTTAGCTTCCCTTAAGCGTTTCCGCCCATCTCTAGAAGACTCAACATGAGTGGATGTCTCCACTCCCAGATCCTCTGCATGTTGCTGCTCCGCATTAGTTTGAGGCTCCTCCTTCTTAGGAACTGAAAGTTCCTCCTCTGCATGCAACTTGAGCTCCCTCTCAAGTGATACTCACATGGCTTTTTGCTCGTTGAACTTCAGATCTCTGCGTACCAATGTCCTCTGACTGGTAGGCAGGAACACCTGATAGTTGTGGGGTGTATCAGTGTACCCCACATGTATCCCCAACTCAGTTGTTGGATCTAGCTTCTTCTAGGCATCTTTGGTTACATGGAAATAAGTCAATGATCCAAAGATCCTGAAGTGACTCACATCTGGTCGCTTCTTGGAAAAGGCTTCCATTGGTGTCTTCATCCCCAGTATACGTTGTGGGCTTCTATGCTGCAAGTATACTATTGCATTGCATGCCTCAGCCCACAGATGAAGTGGTAGGATTTGGTCGTGCAACATTGCTCGAGCTACTTCCACAATCGATCTGTTCTTCCTTTCAGCCACCCCATTCTGCTGTGGGTTATGGGGTGTTGTCAACTCCCGTTTAATTTCTTCTGCTGCATAGAAGTCCTTAAACTATTGGGAGACATACGCTCCACCATTGTCGCTACACAAGGCTCTCATTTTATTTCCAGATCCTTTCTCTGCCAAGTCTTTAAACTCACAAAACCTTGAGAAGTTCTTATCCTTCTTCTGCATAATGTAGATCCAACATCTACGAGAAAAATCATCAATAAAAATAACATAGTACCTTTGTTTAGCAGTGGAGGCTATAGATAATGGTCCACACACATGTTTGTGAACTCGCTCTAGGATTGCTCTAGCTCTACTATCTCGATCCTGAAAGGAAGATTTCACATACCTACCCAAGGTACAACCTTTGCATGTATCCGTCTGCTCCAATTTTCCCTTGGGAAGTCCGATAGAAATCTGCTGCATGATCTTCAAAGCCCCATGGTGCAAGTGGCCCAATCTTCTATGCCATAGCTCGCCAACATCTTGGCTCTACACCAACTCTGCTTTGGAACTCAATGCAGCACAATCGTCTACCTCCAGCTTGTAGAGATTCTTTACTTGAATCCCAATCCTCTTCGTCTATCCAGTGCCGATATGCCTCAGGAATATCTTTCCTTTACTAATGACTACATCATAGCCTTTGTCTTCCAGCATAGCGATAGACACAAGATTCTTCTTCAGACCTGGTACATACTTTACATCAGTCAGGGTGAGAGGAGCTTCATGATCCCTCTGAAACACAACCATACCTTCACCTGAAACACGGTACTTTCCATCATTTCCCATCTCGATCTGCATCTAGAGATCCTTCTCCTCCAAGGTACTGAAAAGATTCTTGTCATCGGTCATGTGGAATGAAACTCCACTGTCTAGATACCAAACACATCCCACCATGGATGAAACCATGCATGCGATGAGAGAGAAATCCAATTCGAACTATGAGGCCAGTGCCTCACCATCTAATCCCTTTGAGGATCCCTTCTTGGATTTCTTTTGTGGACAATTCATAGCATAATGGCCCACCTCATGACAATGAAAGCATCTCACTTTTGATTTGTCAAAGTTCTTCCCACCATGGGAAGAACTGGATTTGGAATGGGATTCCTTCCCTTTCCCTTTCCTCACCTTACTCGCTAAGGCTAGATTTTCTTCATCATCTTGCTTTGATGAAGATCCATCTCTGGTGCTTCTTCTTATCTCCTCCTGCATCAGATTTGACCAAAGTCGTTCCCAATATGGTAGTTTCTCTCTTCCATTTACCGAGTCTTGGTAGCTATGCCACCTCTTAGGAAGACCGAGGAGAGCAAGACTCACCATGTAATCATTGGCTGTCGTGATCCCTACACTTCCAAGCTCATCCCTGCAATTGGTGAGCTTGTTCAGATATGTAGAGATCGTATCGCCCTTTTCACACTTGATTTCCCGAAGCTTGTCTTTTAGCGCTAGCATCCTCTGATCGTTGTTGTTCTGATATAGATCTTTCAATGTTTTCCACATTGAAAATGGTGTCTCCTTCCCATGGAGACTCGAGACTATGTGGTCTCAAACTCCCTCCAAAAGGATTCTCCTTGCTATAGCCATACATTTCTTCCATTTTGCCAATTCTTGGGCATTCGCTGCTGCTGGCTTGGGGACTTCTTGATCAATGAATTCCTTGAGACCATTGTCCTCTAATACCGCTTCCATGTGATCCTTCCAGGCTATATAATTCGAGCTGCCATCAAGGGCATACTCGAGTCTTAAATCGTTGAAAGCCATTGGTGAAATTTGAGATGTGATAAGAATTCGAATTCTATAATCAAGAACTTCAACCTTCAAACTTCTCCCTTCTTTGTATACCGTTCTTCGCTTTGATCACCTTTGCTCCGATACCATGTAGAAATTTCTCATTGTAGATCACCTGATAATGCAATATACTAAAGCAAAATACTTGATCTACTTCTACAAACAAACTTGTGGAAGCTTAAGCGATTTTGAGCAAGATCAAATAGAACACATATAACAAAGAATGAGAAAACAATCACACATGAACACAGAAGAATACTCTGGGGAAAGCCTCAACTAAAAACCCTGTTCTTTGTATTATCATACAAGTGGAAATATCTCCAAATTACACAAAGATTTAGCTCACAAGCTATCCAGCTCTCAGTACAATCCCTCAATACAGCTCACAGACTGAATATACACAACATATGCCTTCCTCCAATCCTCCAAGCCTCCTATTTCTTTGTCCAGTTTCTCCTGGGGTCCAATGCTGCCACCTGTGTGAATTCCCACATCACACACTCATCAAAACTCAGAAATAACTGCGCAATCCTCAAGGAATGAATTCCTTTTGCATGCAAGAGATATCCTCAATGGAATATTCCTGCAACTAATAGTACACTATCCCATCATCTGATCTCAACTGGGTCTTTGACTAAACTGACATGCATGAGTTATTTATGAGAGAATATTCAGTTATTTGAAGTGCAGTAGTTACATGCATGCATGCATTAACTAAATGAACTCACAATCAGTTCCACAAACTATTGGAACTAATATAACTGGACTTAACTCAGTTAACTGAGCTAACTAATTACAACTCAAAGTACAACTCATCCTGATCTTCTTAATCAAGGGATAACTTCCTCAATCAAAGGGGAAACTGTTGCATGTCTTCACATAGACTCCATGTTTGATTTTCTACAAGTAATTAACTCAAGATGAATTAATTAATTATTTTACAAACAACTGCTAAGATCAAATTCGAATTTTAATTCTCAATTTTAGTTCAGGGACTAACTAAAATTGGAATGTATCCCGAAATGCTATTTATAGCAGTGCTACTTTTAGCACTTCTATTTTTAGCATTTCCTATTGCTATTTTCAACAGTTTTGTGTCTAGTATCTATTCTAGACAGGAGGTTCCAAACTGTGATGAGTTTTTGTCACCATACATTTAAAAAGAATCAAGATTGAAGGTCAAATATGGCATAGACTCCTTGAATAAACCTCAAGCATTTGCATCCACATCGAAGAAAAAGAAAGGAAAGTTTAAACCTCATTAAGAATCATGACTGAGGTTCAATACTTTTGTTGCAAGAATGAGGAAATTGAAGAAAGGAAAGTTATGTACTTGTAGCATCTCCTACATCTTACCCAAACCAAAATTAGCACTTAAATTCAAGAATTCTAAAATCAGTGAAAGAAGTATGCCTGGTTGGATAAGTTGTGTCAAAGCTATATAATATCTTACTTTGGTGTTAAAATGAAAGATGTAGTATCCTGTGAAGGAATACTTTGGCATCCTTGAAGACAATAAAGAAGTTCATAACATCTAGAAGAAGGATTGTAGCGAATTCCTATGATCATGGAAGACAAAGATATGTAATTTTCAGGTATGTATAGCTTGTTCATTTATTAAAAGTCTAACATGAAATGCATTAGGGTTTTGTAACATATTTAAATTTTAGGGTTTATAATCTTTATCTTGTTAAAGATCATTGACATCTTGGGACAATAAACCCTATTTTATACTTAAGAAAACCTAGTCAATAAGGAAACCCTAACCCTAATTCGTTCTCTTAGAATCCCTAGCTCTTGAATTCTAGGGCTTGTAGCTAGTCTAGGGTATACATCAAATCTTGACTAAGATTAAATTTAGGATATAAAATTATGTCTCTAGGATTGATTAGGGTTTGTATTTGAAAATCCTAGGAAATCATCCTAGTAGATTAAATTGTCTTCATACTTTTGTACTTGTATACTTTGCTTTGTAGTACTTGTCAATCAATGTTGCAAGTACTTAATGAAGGAAGCAAAATTAGAAAGATATTCTTGGTAATCAAGTTGATCCTTGAACACTCTGATAAAAGTAGACTCATGTGGATATGGGCCATGAATATGTTGTCATGATAACAGGGAGCCCTTTCAAAGTTTGTAGCAGAACCATCTCAACATATGTATAAGGCTACAAGATTTGTAGTAGGTTTTCATCATATAAGAAGGCACAATCAATTCTTTCATGTCTAGGGTTTTGAAAGATTCTTATAGTGTTAGGGTGTTTAATATTTAGATTAAATCAACCCTTGTCATACTATCTTTTTCTATTTGTTCACTTTGGTAAAAACCCTAGCCTTTTGATGTTTAGGGTTTATTGATATCTAGGGCACACAATGAAACCTTAGCCTTTTTAAGGTTTGATGAATTAGGGTTTATGAAAAAACCCTTGTAATAGATAATGTAAGATCTTAGGAATGAAACCCTAAGTGTATATTCTTTGACTATGATTAAAACCCTAACTTGTTTTAATAGTTGAATATCTAAAGTTTAATATTATCTAGGGTTTGTGACAAAACCCTAGCAAAGGTTGTTGTAAGAGTCTAGGGCATGAAAGTGTAACCCTAGTTAGGTCTATGTTTTGAATATCTAAGTTTTGATAACACTACATTCTCTCTTTGTGATAACATGCTAACCCTTTATTGATAAATTTGATTTCATTCTCTTGTACATATATATTTGTGCTTGGTTACACTTGTTGTTAAGATTTGTAAGAACATAGTTTTCAAGAGGTCATAAAGTTGTAAGACTACCTCGTATTTGATGATGGCCTTGTATTGAGCATGATGGAAAGAGGAAGTTGTAAGAACCCTGATGACATTGAATTTGACATTGTTGATTAAAAGGTGACTTTGTTGTCATATGAAGAATGATCTTTTGGAAGATTAAAGTTATCTGACGATAAGATGATGCAGAAGAAAGAGACTTTGTAGCTGGAAGAATATAGTTGTTGATATTGGATTTATTTACCTCAGTTGAGAGGGAGCTTGTTTGAAGAAAAGTGAATTTCCTCCATAGTTGATAACATGATGTGAAGACCATGGGGATGATTGAGATTGGAGAATAGTTGAAGAACTATTGATGGCTAGTATTAATGTAAAAAAATCTTGGATGTTTTGGATAAGTTTTGAAGTTGAGCTTGGTGCTACTGAATAAATTAGAGAATGAATCTTTCGTAGATATTTGTTTGATATTATGATGATATAAGAAACATCAGAATGGTTGAAGACCCCATAGTTTTCTGTTATAATATAAGAACATTGTTATGTGGAATTTTCCCGATTGTGGACAAAGGTGAGTTCCCTAGATCTAGTGGACTGATCTAGAACAACAGAAGACAAAAACAATGAAGTTTTCCTTAGAAAATTAAAGTATGGGAAATAAGCCTACCTCAAATATGTAGCAATATTTCCTTTCCTCCTTGATTGTAAGCTCCAACTCTAGCTCCAAGTGCTATAATTAAATCCTGCACAAATGACTAGAACAAGCAAAGGAACCACAATCCACATAGCATAATCTAAAATCCCTATTCAATGAGTCAACATGGCATTGAAATACATGAGTGAAAACATAACACAACAAATATAGGAAAACAAGATGCTCTTTTTATTAACAAATATAGGAGAGAGTTAAAAATATAAATAGAAGTCTGACTTTGTAGATGTCTCCCCAAGTTTACTTGTCCTTCCTTGTCACAAAGCACACCTCAAAATCAACCCCAATTCATGAATATAGTGACTCCTTTAGGCTCAAAGTAGAAGCATGAGGGAACTGGAAATCTCTAAAAGCCAACCTAGACCTTATGGGAGGTAGTAAATTTATAGGATGAATGTGGTAGTTTGGGAATTCTTATCCAATTACCAATATAGGCTTGATATCCCCTTAAGAGGGGAATATGATCTCAAGGGGTATTAGATAAGGTCTCCAAGATAGGATCCGAGCTCTCTATCCATGGTAAATAATTAAAGTTACCTTGGAAGCTTCTAGAAGAGGAAGCTTCAGAAATATTTTTATTTTTCCCAAATTTCTAGAATCAGCGCACCTACAGAAGGGAGCAACAAGTGTTTCTCAATGTTGGCTAACAGGTATGCAACATGCACTAAACGTATGTGGCTAAAAAGGCAAGGTGCGTTGGGACTAAAAACAAATTTTTTGAGGTAATTGTCCCAGAAACTCAGAATTTTTAGAGAACTAATGCTAAGGCTTTGTGAATGGGTTATGACAAAGAGTTCAAGGATGTTGATTGATCTAGTTTGTAGGCCTATTGACCAGATGTGACAAAATGGCCTATAACAGATTATCGCCTAAAGTACGAAGTCAGAACCAATGACTAAGGACTGAAGTACTTTAGCTTGTGACAAGTCGGGATCAAGAAAAATTGGTCGAGATCATCATCTATTATAATACATTTCTTATCATGATATCACTTCTGAGGGAGGCATACCCATACTCAACATATAAGGCATATTACATGTACAATGATCAAAAGTTTTGTCCACTGATGACAAAGTGTGGACCAATGTTTGGATAATATTCTATATGATCATAACCATCATACACTATGATCTGGTATGAATCTTGAAAATGTAGCCCAGATGGATGAAACTAGATCTGGGGTCTTCTATCTCATTCACTTGATTGTTTGATAGTACGAACCTAACCATGTGATTAAATGAGCTAAAGTAGAATATGGTAGACACCATCTGATTATTGGTCAATGATGTAAGTCATTAATAGATGTGAGAGAAACCACTAACGATGTTAATGGCCCTCAAAGTACTATAGTACAATATATGTGGTGTGAGTATATGAGCTAAAGTCAAACACCACACATAATATTCTGGTCAAAGGCCAATGATGAAGACCTGTCACCAAAAGTAAGGAAAATTGCATTGATATATGCAAGCTTCAAGGTACCAAAGGGAATTTCTAAATCAACTTCCTAGATAATGAGCTGATGTCAATAGGAAGCGACCATCATAGGAAAGCCTTAATGTATCCCTCATCAACAACACGAAATGGGTATCAAGATTTGAGACAAAATAATGTTGATGTAGAGTTGGTTCAGGAACGACAGACATGAATGAAGGCTTAAGAGTATCGTAGTAGATATCAACTAAAGGACTTCTCTTGAACATACTAGTGACACTTTATGGAGTTGGAAGCATTGACTCAAAACCAAATGTGGAGGCTTTTAATATGGTGTGATGAACCAAAGAGGCAAGCAGATTTCCCAACCCAATAGTCATGGAGATGAGGTGAAAGAGTGTCATGTTCAAGAGTGACTCACTACCATTAATAGGTGAAGTACCCCATTTTCCCAATTTCCCCAACCATTTTTGTTTAATACCTATTTATTTTTGACAAGATTGAGGAGGATAACATATGCTTCATTTATAAGTTCATCCTTCGGATGAATCCCTTTGAGTATATTTAATGAACCCTAAGAAGGAGTAGTTCGGTCTCATTATGTTCGACGAGTCCAACATTGTTTTATGCTTTACGAGTCCAACGAAGGTATAACTCGACTCCTTTTTCATGTTTAGAGAGTTTGAAAAAGAGGCAAAAAAGAAAACTCCAGAGGTTCCTTTTTGTAAAATTGTCTTTTGAGTCCAAAAAGGCGGAAAATCATACTTAGGATAACCTCTTAGCCATGTTCAACTAAGGTATTCCTTTTTCGTAAATAGTTTATCCTAGTCTTGAAAAGTGTTAAACTTATACTAGGCAGGCGTCTTTTTGTTTACTTTAACAAGTTCGAAAAGACAAGTGCTCGATAATATTTTCATGTTTAGGGAGTCTGAAAAGAGTTCAAAGAGGACTCCTCCTAGAGGAATGACTGGTATAAAGGGTAGCTAATAAGAGTTCAAGAGGTTGGCTAATAAGACCACTCATCGCAATAGTTCCTCGAGAAAGGGTGAAAAACCAAATGAAAGTGTAAGATCGGCCAAACATATGGTGACGATGGAATGAGAAAACTAAGGTTCATCTAGCATAAATAGGCTGATAAAAATGGAAATCATGAAAATAGGTTTCATTTTTATACAAGATTGAAACAAAGAAAACTATGCTTGAAATTGGTTTCATTTTTACACAAACTTGAAACGAGAAAAAACTATGCTTGAAATTGGTTTCATTTTTACATAAGCTTGAAACGAGGAAAAACTATGGATTTCATTTTTACACAAGCTTGAAACCTAGAAAAAACTATGCTTGGAATTGGTTTTCATGCCCCCAGCGTAATAATGCAATTCTAAGGGCATTCCCCTCAAGCATCATTTCATTCACCTAAGTCGAATATCAGTTACTAATAATTGGATGGAATCAAGGTTCATTTACGTTATCAAGTGAAATACTTGACAGGGAATCTACGAGATCTAATCAGAGACTCGAATTGGAAGGTGATCTATTTCATTTTTTAACGTGCTTGGCATAGGAAAGGAACTATGCTTAAGGGGCCTTGTTTCATTTTTTAACGATATTGACACAAGACAAGGAACTATGCTCTAGGAACCTTGTTTCATTTTTTAATGAGCTTAACACAACAAAAGGAGCTTTGCTCTAGGAACCTTGGTTCTTTTTTTAATGAGATTGACACAAGAAAAGGAACTCTTCCCATGGAACTTTGATCAAGACCTATCGAAGGCCATGGCTTCCAATAGGTTCTCATCAGATGGGAGAACAATGTTCTGGAAGGTATACATATCAAAGGATCCAAGGGAAATATCAGGCACCAGTTCTCCCAGTACATGATGCACTACATCACCTACTAGATCATCAGTAGACGTGGGCATGGAACAGGTTACGACATAATTAATCTATGGCGAGGGAGATACCACTTGCATAAAAGGTCCATTTAGGGATCTTGGTTGATTGGCAGTCAAATTAGGACCGATGAATGAAATTTGGTCAATGGTCACGATTCTTCCTTCATGCAGAAAACACATCACACGAAAGAGTGAAGAGAAAAGAGCTCCCATGTCATAAACATAGTCATGCCCAAGGAGTAAATTAAAATCCAAAGGGCCTTGGACTACCATCACATTGATATAGATAGTCTTTAATCCCAAAGTAATAGGCAACTGATGAAATATCCCTAATGATTGTCTAGTTCCTCTATTAAAGGCCAACAGATTGTGGGTAATAGGCACAAGCTATGGAGAATCAAAAGCTTGCCAAGTAGTTGAGTAAAAAATATTTACAGATGTTCCTTCATCTCTGATTGTGCCAGGTACAACCGTATTATAAGCATGTACTATGATCTGGAAGGGCACGTAAGGAGGAAGATAATATCCTACTAGTCGACTCCAATCAAAGGAAGTGATGATACTACTTGGAATGGGTGTCATGGGAACGGGAGAACTTCCCCCTTGTGTGTTATGGGAATGGAAGAACTACTCCCTTGTGTCATAGAAATAAGAGGATTGTCCCCATGTGTCGTTGGAATAGGAATATTTTCCCCAAGTTCATTGGAACCTAAAGAAACAAGAAGAACCTGAGCAGTATGAACTTCACTCTCTATGGGAAAGGTACGATCATCTGAAGGTGGAATAAAGTCAACCATTTTCCCAACCAATAGTTGGTTGGGAACAGACTCATGGGATTCACGTTTAGAGAGACTGGGATTTCTCAAATTCATATTCTGATCAATCACTTCATCAACTAGTGGAGGATTGGGAGAAAGTTATAGTAACCAACCAGAAATCATGGATGAGAAGCTATAAGGTTTTCCAACACTTTTGAGGCTTCATCCATATAATGAAAAAGGTCAATAATATGATTCCCTTCACATAACCTAGAGGGAAAATTAAATTTACCCTTCTTCACGTGGACCTTACTATTAGTAGTTGATGTTTTATCACCAGCATGATCTCCAGAGGCTGATGACAAAGGCTAATCTGAGCCTATGGACCACACTTCTAATACCTTTGGAATACCAGGTCAATCTCTGAGAAGGTGGTTACCCTTAAAAATCATGCAAGGGAGTTTAAATTTACAGGGTCGATTGGAAATTTTATCCATACTAGTTGCATTGGTAGAAATGGTTGCTTGGTTTCCCCCCTACTTATTTTTATTCTTCTTCTTCATTTGTTTCTTCTTATTCCTAGCTTCCTCGTTACTAGAATCAAGACTTTCACCAGGAGAGGAGGAAGAAAGAGATGAAGAAACAATAGTTGAAGAAGGAAAAGGGTCAACTTTAGGATCAACTTGAGTTTTATGTTGTTCAGGTGGAGGAGTACTTGGTTGAGGAGAAGTTTGGACATTCATAACCATAGGCATAAAAAAACAACCAAATTGGCAAACCAACGGTAAATCCAGGAAGGAAGAACGTTTCCATATAAGGAGCACCAATATTTCCAAAAGAAGTAAAGGTACCAAGATTCTTGTCAGAGGGATTTTCTTTATTGGTAGACTCAAGAACTGTTGCCATTAGTCTCAACCTAAGATCCACTAAGGAGTTGTTCCACGGTGAGGATGTTGTTCCATGGTCAATTAATTTATTTTAGAAATTAAAGACACAAATAAAACAAAGAAAGGGGTAACTAGGCAGATAAGGATTACCAAGTCACTTTGAACTGTGATATAAGGATTTACGTACATGCAAGAAATCTCTTCGAATGGTGTGTTTGGTGTATCACAAGTGGCAAGGTGGCCGACTCAGATTCCTAAGGTTGGCTTTCATCCTATGGTGGACTTCCAAAATATACCCAGAGGTATGTGGAAGTGCAGTCTATATTAGTGTTGTCTAATGCATAATTATTCAGTGAGAGCATTCTCATATACTTAGATTACGTGGAGTGTCGTCCGATATACCCGAAGGTACTTGGAGAATGATCTGATATACCTGACATATGTGGAATGGGATATCACCCCCATAATTTAACACTTACAAGTAATGACATATCCTATGTTTAAAGACGTCAGAACACATCTCTTGCTTATACATGTATGTGTGTCGTTAAGTTTCAAATGCTCCTTAGGTTAATTGAGTGAAATTTAGAGTTTATCTTGAATTATGTTTTGATTCCAAGGCTTAAAACTCGATGTCACTTGAACACACCTATGATGCAACTAATATGATAAAAATAACTCTTTTCATTTTCCTTTTGACAATGAAAATCCTAACTAAGTAGGGGAAGAATAAGTCAATCAACAATGAAACAAAAAAGTAATGCAACAATCGATCTCTTCATCTTCACTATTCCAATCAAAATCAAAGCCTTGTATGCAATGCAAATAATTGTTTTTATTTTCTTTTCTTTTAATGTTTCAAATGCAAAGAAACATATGAATGCAACTTGATCAATAAAGAAAATAAACCACACAGACTTTAACTATAATGTAAAATTTATTTTCGAATTCAACAATCAATCTATGCATACAAACTCGAATTGTTAAGAAGAAAGAAAGAACGAAACAAAATCTTATAAAAAAGGTGATGAAACTCAAAGGTGATTAAAACTTATGCACAATGTAGCACCCCCCTCAGCGATTGAGGGGGAAAGAATGCAATTAATTGCACTCAAACAGGGATCAACACAGGCTATGAGAGAGATATAGAGCACTGGGGTGTAGGTTGTCAAGGCAACAAAAGTGCTAACAATGTAGGTTGTTAATGGAGCAACTGCTTTGGAGTGTAGGCTGTCAGTTACAGATAGTGCATTGGGCCTGAAGTAGATGAAAACAAAAAAAAGAGGCCCTGCCAAGCTTTGACACAGATATACCAATAGTCAATTATTGTCTTAAAAATACTAATTAACAGAGAATTGTAGAGAAAACAAGCAAAATAAAGGAAACCACTAACAAAGCTTACAATCCCCAATGGAGTCGCTAATTTGTTATGTGGAATTTTCATGATTGCGAACAAAGGTGAACTCCCTAGATCTAGTGGACTGATCTAGAACAATAGGGGACAAAAAGCATGAAGTTTTCCTTAGAGAAATTAAAGTATGGGAAAGAAACCTACCTCGAATCCATAGAAAGCCTTCCTTTCCTCCTTGCTTGTAAGCTCCAACTCTAGCACCATGTGCTATAATTAGAACCTGCACACACAACTAGAACAAGCGAAGGAACCCAAATTGATCCAGGTGGATATTGGTGGCCACCTGCCAAGTCCACTGGGACCCCCACCATTGTTTCTTTCAGCTTTTCAGTTTCCTTAATTGTAGCACAGTTTACTATTTTTACCAATTTTTCGAGTCCTAAACTTTCAGAGCCGTTTTGAGGCCCTAAACAACATTTTTTGGGAAAACTGAGACCCATGTTGCTCTTCCCAAAGTTATAGTTCTCGAATAGATATTTCTAACGAGATACTGTGTGCATCAAATGAAGATCGTATGCCAAAGTTATGACCCAGGGAAGTTGATGTACCAATTTACCCAAATGGGGCCCACAGTTTGGCGTTTCATCTTCTAGGGTTAGGTTTTTGGATGTTTAGGGTTTTCCATTGTTTATCAACAATAAATAGGCCTTCCAGCCTCATTGTAATAGAGTTTAGAGGCATGTAGCCACCACATCTCTTCTCAGGGATAAGCTACCATCGTCCTAGCTGGTTTATTTCCATTTATGTTGTAAGCATATTCCAGTATTTTACATTAATGAAATGAAGTATTATTTTCGCTACATCTCTGTGTTTATGGTTATCTCTGTAATTTGTTGCGTTCCTATTTAAATCCGAATTAGTGGTATCAAAGCGGTCTGTTTTTTCTTTGTTTTTCTTTGCATGTCCCCAACGAGGTTGGGATATAAGGAGTTAGGGCTTGAACCGGTCGAACCTTTGCAAGACCAGCCTCGCAAATCCCAACGGCCTCTCATGGTCGATAAAAAGAAATATGAGGGGGTAGGAGATCCTATCAAAATCTTACTCGAAGAGGCCCTCGAGTGACAAAGGAACGCGATGATGGACAACTTTGCGTAGATACTTCAGCGGCTACCCAGAGGTGACGCATTGGCTTCCAGCATCCACTCTAGAAATGCCATGCCCTTTAGGGTACAAGTTAATTTTGAAATCCCCATCTTCGAGGGTCAAATAGATGCAGATGTCATAGATAAATGGTTAAATCTGCTAGATGGGTATTTTTCTATTCATGAATTTTTGAGTCAGGAAAAGATTGTTTTCGCTCTTCTCAAAGCAGCCCCCCACGTCAAGGACTGGTGGGAAACCTACTGCGAGCAAAAGGATGAAAGTGCAAGCTCACTATTTTCAGCCGCACCCACTTGGGATTCATTCTGACATGCCATCAAGGAGCAGTACTACCCTATCGGAAGCTATGAGGATCAACACATAAAGTGGACCATGCTACGATAGGGAAGGGACCAAGACATGCCGGAGTTTACCAATATTTTCCATACCCTTCGCACAAAGTTGGGTATCAAGGATTCAGAGCAGCATTTGGTACTCAAATACCGCAACTTCCTGCACAAGTACATCCAGGAAGAAATAGAATTCCTGAACATCCCCTCACTCGGCATGACATACCAATATGCCATCAAGGTCGAGCAAAATTTTAAACAGAAGAAGCGAGACTTTGGATCTGCGAATCCAGAGCAAGGGAAAGGTGCTCCCAAACCACAGAACGAAGGACAAATCCAAGGCGGGGTAGCCCAAGACCACCTGCCAAAGCTGCATGCAAAGAACAACGCTGTGAAGCTGAAAAAGGACACTAGAAAGTGGTGTGAGTTCCATAAGAGCTACACTCACAACACAAGTGAGTGTCGAGCCAAGTAGTCACTGGTGGTTGAGCTAAAGGTTTCAGAATTAGATGCATGTTCCGACTCTGAGTCAGAACCTGACAAGGGGAATGACAAAGGGAAGAAAATTATCGATTCGGAGCCCAATGCCATCATTGCCACCACGAATATCCAGAAGGAGGAACCTGAAGATCTAGAGGAGGGGGAGCGTCTCTTCCACTCCCAGATGTGGGTAAAGGGCTCCTCGCTACAGTTCATTGTTGACAGTGGGATCCAAGATAACCTCATTTCGGTAGAGGTTGTGAAGCGGCTGGGCTTACCGACCACAGCACATCCACAACCGTACACCATCGGGTGGCTTCACCAAGGACGAGATCTTCGCATGAGCCAGCAGTGTCGCCTTCCATACAACATCAAGCCCTTCAAGGATGAGGTATTGTGTGACATTTCTCCCTTTGAATTTTGTGATGTATTATTAGGACAGCCATACTTGTGGAAGAGACATGTTGTGTATGAATCCAAGCCCCGTGCTGTTATTGTTACTTTGGGAAATAAGTTGTACAGGATACCGGAGGTAGCACCGCCTACCACCATCTCTTTGATTACTACAAAACAATGTAGTAAGCTCATTTCCAAAACTGGGAAATTTGTTTTCCTGATGATACGCCCTCAAGGAAAGAAGAAGACAGTGGCCACAACCTCCAGACAGGGCCCCTCCACATGACAACTACAGATGGACAAGGTCGTTGAGGAGTACGAGGACATCTTCACCTCCCCCACAGGGGTTCCTTTGCACTGCCAGGTCAAGCACTCCATCGATATGACCCCAGGTGTGTCGCTGCCCAATGGACCAATATATCAGTGCTCTGTTCTGGAGAATGATGAAATCAAGAGGCAGATTCAGGAGTTTCTCCAAAAATTTCACACCTGTCCAAGTTCATCGCCCTGTGGGAGCTCGAACGTGTTGGTACAGAAGAAGGATGGGACTTGGAGACTCTGTATTGACTATCGGTCGCTGAACAAGATCACTATCCGTAATAGATACCCGATCCCACGGATTGATGACCTCTTGGACCAACTGAAGGGGGCAAAACATTTTAGCAAGATCGATTTGAAGTCAGGATATCACCAGGTGCCAATCAAACCCTCCGATGTGTGGAAGACTGCCTTCAAAGCCAAGGAGGGCCTTTTCGAATGGTTGGTTATGCCTTTCGGATTGACGAATGCTCCTGCAACCTTCATGAGGCTAATGGATGACATCTTGCGTCCATTCACCAACTCATTTGTAGTGGTATACTTGGATGACATCCTGATCTTCAGCTAAAGTTGGAAAGAGAACCTCCACCACATCAAACAGGTTCTCTAAACACTGTGGCAACACAAGTTATGTGCCAATTTGGAGAAATTCACTTTTGGCATGACCCAGGTTCAGTATTTGGGATACATTATTGATGAACAGGGGGTGCATGTGGATCCATCCAAAATCCAAGTGATTCGATATTAGCCATCTCCAACCACTCTAACAGAGCTCCGCAACTTTCCAGGTCTTGCCAACTTCTACCGCAGGTTCATGTTGGGATTTTCTCATATCACTTGGCCCTTGAGTCAAGTCACTAAGGGAGGAGCGAAAGAAAAATTACTTTTGTCTGAATCTCAACAGAAGGCATTCATGGAGTTGAAAGATCACTTCTACACGGCACCCGTTCTCGCATTACCAGACTTGCGACAACCATTTGAGGTTGAGACAAATGCCTCTAACTATGCTATTGGGGCAGTCCTTACTCAACACGGCCATCTAATGGCATATCATAGTGAGACACTTTCAGACACAGTCTGGAAGTATCCCACTTATGACAAAGAGATGTATTCCATTGTGCAGGCCTGCCGAAAATGGAAGCATTACATTTTAGGGAAGGAAACGGTCATCCACACGGACCATCAACCCATGCAGTTCATATAGACCCAAGGGAAATTGCAGAATGATCGCCATCAGAAGTGGTCCACATACCTGCAACAATTCCATTTGAATATCAATTATAAGAAATGGAGCACCAATAATGTTGCAGATTGCCTTAGTTGACCACCAATCATGGCGTTAACCACTGTGCTCAACTCTTGTGGGCACGAGACTTATGCTTGGCCACTTCTCTACAAAAGAGACCCAGAATTTGGCCACACATACCAGACACCCTTGGAGGGTCAGCATGTTCCAGATTTTCACCTCTAGGATGCCCTGTTATGCCACCTGAGTCACCTTTGTGTTCCTTCAAGCGAGCGTGCCAAGATGATTTTGGAAGCACACTACAGTTGGGCTATTGGACATTTTGGGGTCGAGAAATAGTGACAGTACTGTAGAAGTATTTCTATTGACCGAATCCTCGATAGGATGTCGGGAAGTACATCAGATCATGCACTACCTGCGCCATTTCCAAATCGACCATCAAGAAGCAAGGCCTCTATACCCCGCTACCTACCCCTAGTTGACCTTGGGAATCCATCTCCATGGATTACATGTCAGGACTCCCTTCCACTAAGCATGGAAACGACTGTGTTTTTGTGGTCGTTGACAAGTTCTCAAAGATGGCCATTATGGCTGCCTGTAAGAAGAATATCACAGTAGAAGCCACTACAAAACTCTTCTTTGAACGAGTGTGGGTAAACTTTGGGATCCCACAGTCTATCATCTTTGATTGGGACAATAGGTTCCTCAACACATTTTGGTCCAGTCTCTGGTCGATGCTCGACACCAAACTCACTAAGTCCATAGCCTTCCATCCTCAAATTGATGTCCAGACAGAGGTTGTCAACAGGATGATTGTACACATTCTGCGCATGTACAACTCAAAGCATCCACGCACATGGGATGAGAGCCTCCCCTATGTTCAGCACAGCTACAACCGGGCTCTCCACAGCTCGACTGGCCACAACCCTTTTCAGGTGGGCTTGGGGTTCCAGCCACTGTGTCCCATTAATGTGGCCATGCCATTTGCAGCTACTCATGCAGATTCGGATCATGTACAGTCTGAAACAGATAAGGAAAACAGCTTCATTGAGCACATCCAACATATTCGCCAGTAGGTCCATGACATTCTGGAGAAATCAAATGCCAAGTACAAGCAGCGACATGATCAACATCGGGTGCCACACAAGTTTCAGGTGGGCGACAAAGTCTGGTTGCATTTGCAAAAGGAATGCCTTACCGGAGCCTATCAGAAACTCAGACCACTTCGATATGGTCCTTACACCATTACCAAGGTTGTGGGAGACAATGCATTTGAGCTCAGCATTCCCCCATTCCTTGGCCTGCACCCAGTGTTCAATGTGGACTGCCTTCGGCCATACTTTCCACCATTACTAGACACATCCGACATTGCAGAACAGCTCACACCCACAGAGTTAAATCCAGATTGCATGGAACAAGCTGCAACTGATCGGATCATGGACACACAGATCAAGCACACTCACCAACAAAATATCCAATTGTATCGAGTTGTCAAAGCAGGCCAACTCCTTCACCAGGGCAAGTGGCTCACGAGGGACCAAGTTCAGTAGAAGTTTCCCCATCTCATGGAGGAACTCAACGCAATGGGGACCATTGCTTCCTAAGGGGGGAGGCATGATCCAGGTGGATATTGGTGGCCACCTACCAAGTCCACTCGGACCCCCACCATTGTTTCTTTCAGCTTTTTAGTTTCCTTAATTGTAGCACAGTTTACTATTTTTAGCAGTTTTTCGGGTCCTGAACTTCCAGAGCCATTTTGAGGCTCTAAACGACATTTTTTGGGAAAAATAGGAGCAACATGGATCTGTGGACTAATGTTTCTCTTCCCAAAGCTATAGTTCTTGGATAGATCTTTCTAACAAGATACTGTGCATGTCAAACAGAGATCGTATGCCAAAGTTACGACCCTAGGAAGTTGATGTACCAATTTACCTAAACAGGGCCCACAGTTTGGCGTTTCATCTTCTAGGGTTAGGTTTTTGGATGTTTAGGGTTTTCCATTGTTTCTCAACAATAAATAGGCCTTCAAGCCTCATTGTAATAGAGTTTAGAGGCATGTAGCCACCACATCTCTTCTTAGGGATAAGCTACCATCACCCTAGTTGGTTTATTTCCATTTATGTTGTAAGCATATTCTAGTATTTTACATTAATGAAATGAAGTATTATTTCCATTGCATCTCTGTGTTTATGGTTATCTCTATAATTTGTTGCGTTCTTGTTTAAATCCGGATCAAAAATCCACGTAACATAATCTAAAATTTCTATTCAATGATTCAACATGTGTTGGGTCCCTATAATACTAGTGATTACCCCATTACTATTGTAGTTATACCCATTATTTATATTGTTGTGCCCCTATTACCCCCATATTGTTATTTCTATGCCCCATAGAATCCCTCTATTGTTATTTTTGTGGCTTTATATTATTATTGTTAGGTCGGCTGGATTATATTGTGACTCCGTAGACTCCTATATATAGAAAGGAGGTTTTGTCATTTGTATCATCCAAGAATTGTTCATTTATGTAATGTAAAGGAGGTTTCCCCCTCGAAGAGGCTGAATTCTAAGGCGTTGATCTATCTTTTCTATCTTTTCTTGAGCTGGTTTCATAACATTTGGTATCAGAGCTTTGGATTCTAGGGTTTCGCTGCTCCAAACAGGTCATCGTGGCATTTTCGCTATAAATTTTTTTCTGTGACGTTTCAGAAGTCGAAAAAAAAACCCATTTGAGAAGAAATCGCACTAAACCTTGGGTCCAAATTTCAGAGCTTTTTGCGCGATATTTGCGGAGATATGATCTGAGGAAGTTGGTCTTTTTGCAGACTCCTAAATTACATTCAAAACAGGTGACCTGGGGAAAATCGTCATAACTTTCTCTCTAGGGATCGGATTGAAATTTCGTAAGAAGGTATAGAAAGAAGATAGACTGTAGTTTCTTGTGTGTGTGTTTCAGATTCAAAGGTTGAAACAGTGACTCGTGGCACATCGTACAAGTTCGCTCTACTGAACCAGTCTAAAAACAGGTCACTGTGGGAGATTTCACATAACTCTTCCTTGGAGAATCCAATTTGGCTCAGACTTGTGGCATTGGAAAGAGGACGCAGAAAGATACTACAGGTAGCAATTTTAGAATTGGATGATCCGAAATTACAGAGATACATCAGATTCAATATCAGGCTTCTATAAAGTGAAAAAAGGTGTGTAGTTTTTTTTTTTTTAATTTTTGTGTAAGCTTGGTTTAACGGAATTCAAAGGGCATAGTAAAGCATTATTATCGGTAACTGATGCCCCGAGGAAAGAAAATGCAAACACCTAGTAAGGAACCTGAAAGCTCTAGCATGACTCATGAAGAAGAGGAAGAAATGCTACATGATATATCAAAATTACAAGAACAAGTGCAACAAATGTCACGCTCACAAAAGCTAACAGAAGCTAAGATAAGTGGCGTGGAATCTAAGATAAATGGCGTGGAATCTAAGATAAAGGGCATGGAAGCTAAGATGGATGATTCGAAGACAGATTTGAAGAGAGACATGGCAGATTTGAAGATAGATATGAAGACAGACATGGAAGAATTGAAGAATTTGCTACAAGAAAGGGTCACTAATGGTGAAAAGGTAGTAAAGGAAACTCATGATGAGAACAAAAGAAATGTTAATCATGATTCCATAGATGCTAATGTTGGATCGAAGAATCACCATATTCCAAAAATCGATATGAGGAAGTTTGATGGCAAGGATCCCGCCACATGGATATTACAGATGGAGCAATTCTTCGATCTCAATAATGTGCAAAACGCACAAAAGGTACGTATGGCAACTGTATATTTGGAACCAAATCAGTTTGTATGGTATCAATGGCTTTGCTCTCGTAAACAATTTATCACTTGGGCAATTTTTACGGAAGAATTGATAGCACATTATGAAGATACAAAAAGCAACACTTTTTTTAGCCAATTGATAAGTCTCAAACAAAAGGGTTCAGTAATGGAGCACATTGAGGAGTTCCAAAAATTGAACATAAGGGTAAAAGATATTCCAGAGGAGCATAGGATTGATGTGTTCATAGGGTCTTTAAAGGATAATATCCAACATGATGTTCGCCTTTGGGAACCTGATTCATTAGAGAAGGCATTCAGGTTAGCAAGAAAAATGGAAAGCAAAATTATGGCAACCAGGAAGCATACCACTCACAACTATAAAGACGGAAGTGTTGTTGCCCCTAGTCTTCCACAACCTATAAGGTTGACACCACAACAATTGGAAGAAAAAAGAGCAAAAGGGCTTTGTTACAGTTGTGATAGCAAATACACTAAAGGTCATAAGTGTGCTGAGAAGAAATTATTCTACATAGATTGTGAAGAGGAAGAAGAAAAGGAGCAAGAAAGGTCAAAAGAAGAAGATATACTTCAGGAACAAAGCCTAGATGAAGAACAAATAAATCCGACCATATCTTGTAATGCATTGGCGGGAATTACCACTCCTCAAACCATCAAGATAGAAGGACAAATCAAGAAGAAAAAGGTAATAGTGTTGATTGATTCAGGAAGCACCCACAATTTTATTCATTGTAGGGTAGCAAAAGAATTGAATTGCTTCCTATATCCAGCACCAGAGTGTCAAGTGATGATTGCAAATGGAGGAACAATAAATTGCTCTGGAAAGTGCCATAATATCAAGCTATCCATGGGAGAATATGTATTGACTAGCCCAATGCTTTCCATTCCAATGGGAGGTGCTGATGTTGTACTAGGAGTCCAATGGCTACAATCCTTGGGTACAATAGCTTTTAATTTTCAAGAACTTTTCATCAAATTTTCTACGGAAGGAAAGGAAGTTGAATTAAGGGGTATTGCAGGGAAACCAGGAAAGATAATCAGCTCTAATGGTATGACAAAGCTTCTAAAAAAGGAGCAAAGAGGTGTAATTGCACAATTATGTTCGCTAGATGTTTCCACATTGGAATCATCTATTTCTCCAGATCTCCAAAAAGTCTTGGACAACCATTCCAAGGTATTTGAGACTCCCAAAGGTCTCCCACCTATGCGTGATCATGATCATGCTATTCATCTGATTCCAGGAAGTGTTCCTCCAAACATCAGGCCGTACAGATATCCCTATGTCCAAAAAAGTGAAATTGAACGTATGGTTGCAGAAATGCTAGAGGCTGGTATAATTCAACCGAGTCAAAGTTCTTTCTCAGCTCCAGTAGTATTGGTGCACAAGAAGGATGGATCATGGCGCATGTGTCCCGATTATAGGGAGCTCAACAAGCTCACTATTAAAGATAAGTTCCCCATTCCTGTTATTGATGAATTACTGGATGAATTGCATGGATCAATTTACTTCACCAAGTTGGATCTTCGTTCGGGATATCATCAAATCAGAATGAAGATTGAAGACATTCCAAAAACGACATTTAGAACTCATGAGGGTCATTATGAATTTTTGGTCATGCCTTTTGGCCTTACCAATGCACCTTCAACATTTCAAGGTTTGATGAATTCAATTTTCAAACCATTCCTTAGAAAATTTGTGTTAGTATTTTTTGATGATATACTAATCTACAGCAAGTCTTGGAAGGATCATGTTGAACATGTTGACAGGGTGCTACAACTATTGGAGGAGAAACAATTATATGCAAAAAGATCCAAATGTTTCTTTGGAGTCCAGGAGGTGGAATATTTGGGTCATATTGTATCTCATGAAGGAGTTAAGGTAGACCCTAGCAAAATTAAAGCCATTAAGGAATGGAAAATCCCCACATCCATAAAGCATCTGCGAGGATTTCTTGGGTTGACAGGGTATTATCGCAAGTTTGTTAAGAATTATGGGAGAATAGCAGCACCTCTAACAACATTATTGAAGAAAGATTCATTTTCATGGACTTCGGAAGCAACAAAGGCCTTTGAACATCTTAAAGAGGCAATGTGCCAAGCACCGGTCTTAGCTACACCGGACTTCACAAAAACCTTTATTGTGGAATGTGATGCTTCAGGAAATGGAATTGGTGCTGTTCTAATGCAAGATGAAAGACCCATTGCTTTTGAAAGTCGTCCAATCAAGGGAAAGTTTTTAAGCAAAGCTATTTATGAGAAGGAAATGTTGGCAATACTCCATGCACTTAAGAAATGGCGACCCTACCTAATGGGAAGACACTTCAAGGTAAAAACGGATCATGATAGCCTTAAATACTTTTTAGAACAAAGATTATCCTCTGAAGAGCAACAAAAGTGGGTCACAAAGATGTTGGGTTATGACTTTGAAATCATCTACAAAAAAGGGAAGCAAAATGTGGTGGCAGATGCACTCTCAAGAAAGGATGAGGATGTGGAAGCATTGTTGTGTGCCATTTCTATTATCCAACCAGATTGGATAAACGAAGCAAGGGAGGAATGGAAGAATGACGAAGAAGTGTGGGCACTTATTCGAAAGCTACAACAAGATTCCAGTACTTCTGATACATTTAGCTGGCAAAATGATTCGTTATGGTACAAAGATCGCTTATACCTCTGTAAGAATTCCCAGCTAAAACAAAAGATTCTTATGGAATTGCACACTTCTCCCTTAGGAGGGCACTCAGGATTTTTAAAAACTTACCACAGGGTTAAGAAGGAATTTTTTTGGGATGGCCTTAAATCAGATATTCAAAAGTTTGTGGCGGAATGTTTGGTTTGCCAACAAAATAAAGTTGAAACAATTAAGACACCGGGTCTATTACAACCTTTATCCATTCCAAGCCAACGTTGGGAGGAGGTTTCAATGGATTTTATCACAGGTTTACCCAAGTCTGAGGGAAAGAGTGTCATCATGGTGGTAGTTGACAGACTTACCAAGTATGCACACTTTTGTGCATTATCACATCCATTTAAAGCCAGTACAGTTTCTACTGCATTTATGGAAACAGTTCAAAAGCTACATGGAAACCCAAAGATTATTGTAAGTGACAGAGATCCCATTTTCACTGGAAATTTTTGGACAGAATTATTTTCTTGTCTTGGTACTCAGTTAGCTCATAGCTCATCTTATCATCCTCAATCTGATGGGCAAACTGAGATAGTAAACAAATGTTTGGAAGGATATCTTCGTTGCTTTGTATCTGATAAACAGACACAATGGGTCAAATGGTTGCCTCTGGCTGAATGGTGGTATAACACTTCCTTCCATACAGCAACAAAAATGACCCCATTTATGGCACTTTATGGGTATCAACCACCATCCATCACATCATATTTAAGAGAAAATTCTAAGGTTCAGGCAGTGGAACATCACATCGAACATCAACAACAAGTCCTCCAACTCTTAAAGGATAACCTCGTGTTGGCACAAAATAGAATGAAACAACAGGCAGATCAACATCGCAGTGAAAGAAGTTTTGATGTAGGTGATTGGGTATTCCTACGGCTACAACCATATAAGCAAATGTCCCTAAAGCAAGCTAAGAAGGATAATAAATTATCACCAAAGTATTATGGTCCGTACAAGGTGTTGCAAAAGATTGGTACTATGGCATACAAATTGGAGCTTCCTGCAGCTTCTCGATTGCACCCAGTTTTCCATGTTTCATGTTTAAAGAAGGTTATAGGTGACAAGCTCCCAATTCAAACAATATTGCCAGAACTTGACGAGGAAGGAAAAATTATATTGGAACCGGAAGCAGTCACAGAAACAAGAACTCGACAGCTACGAAATCGATCAATTTCAGAGTATCTTATCAAGTGGAAGAACTTATCCGCTGAAGATTCCACATGGGAGGATGAGAATTTTATGCAGAAGTATCCAGAACTACTCAAGCGTTGAGGACAACACTTTTTTGAAGGAGAGGGGCATGTTGGGTCCCTATAATACTAGTGATTACCCCATTACTATTGTAGTTATACCCCTTATTTATATTGTTTTGCCCCTATTACCCCCATATTGTTATTTCTGTGCCCCATAAAATCCCTCTATTGTTATTTTTGTGGCTTTATATTATTATTGTTAGGTCGGCTGGATTATATTATGACTCTGTAGACTCCTATATATAGAAAGGAGGTTTTGTCATTTGTATCATCCAAGAATTGTTCATTTATGTAATGTAAAGGAGGTTGCCCCCTCGAAGAGGCTGAATTCTAAGGCGTTGATCTATCTTTTCTATCTTTTCTTGAGCTGGTTTCATAACAGCATGGCATTGAAATAAATTAGTGCAAACATAACACAACAAATATAGGAAAACAAGATGCTCTTTGTATTAACAAATACATGAGAGAGTTACAACCATAAATAGAAGTATGACTTTGTAGATGTCTCCCCAAGTTGACTTGTCCTTCCTTGTCACAAATCACACCTCAACATCAACCCAATTACATGAATATGGTGACTCCTTTAGGGTCAAATCATCAGCATGAGGGCACTAGCAATCTCCAAAAGCCAACCCAGACCTTATGGGAGGCAGTAAATTTATAAGATGAATGTGGTAATTTGGGAATTCTTATCCAATTATCAATCTAGGCTTGAGATCCACTTAAGAGTGGAATATGAGCTCAAGGGATAAGAGATAATATATCCAAGAGAGGATTCAAGCTCTTCATCCATGGTAAATAGTTCAAACTACCTTGGAAGCTTCTGGAAGAGGAAGATTCAGATTTTTTTTTGCCCAAATTTTTAGAATCAATGCACCTGCAGAAGGGAGCAACCAGTTTTGATCAACGCTGGCTAATAGGTATGCAACATGTGTCGAACATAGGTGACTAAGCATGCAAGGTGCACTGGGGCTAAAAACAATGTTTTTGAGATAATTGTCCCAAAAAATCAGACTTTTCTGATAACTAATGCTTAAGGCCTTTTGAAGGGGTTATGAAAAAGTGTTCAAGGATGTTGATTGATCCAGTTTGCAGGCCTATTGACCAGATGTGACAAAAGGGCTTGTAAAAATATATATATTGAAATATTGATATTGGTTGGGGTTGTGAAGTTACTAGATGTTCTAATGGTTGAACATGTAGTTGATGTGTGGATCACTCCATGAGAAATTTTGAATATTTGACAAGCATTCTTGGATTGATGATTCAGAGGGAGATATGAAGTACCTTATGTTGTGTGCCCATATGATGGTACTTGGGAGGACATCTTGGATAGTTGGTATTGAGATCTCATTTGTTGTTTGGCCTTGATGATGTATGGATCCTAGTATGGGAAGGTATCTTGGTCACGTGGAGCTCCATTTGTGTTGACCTTGTTGAGATACTTAGACCCCTGTAAGGGTTGGTGTCAAGGCATGGAGTCTTGTATGGTATCTATATTGATACTAGGGTTGTAGCCTAATGCTACCTATAGTGGAAAATTCCTAGATGAGACCTTAGTTCTTGTTGGGATGATACCTTGGTAATTATGGTATATAGATCCTTAGCATTATGTATGTTGATACTCTTCTTATGATAACTTTTCAAAGTGAGTATTGTCCTTGTACCGTTGGTCAATTATGAATACCTCCCTAGTTAAGAGGGAGTGTTGAAGAATGTAACTAGTGTCGATCTTCATAATTGTATTTGGATCATGAAATGATGTAATTATTATTATACTTGTCAAAAGAAAGAAAGAAAAAAATTGTAAAAGAAAATTATTTAATTAAAGCATGAGTTTCTTGCTCAAAGTATTTGGGTCCTAGGTCAAAGCACCCATTGTGTGCTCTAGGGCTTTTAATCAAATTCAAAACCCATTTGGGCATTTGTGTCAAAGAAAAATTTATTTTTTAGAAGTGTCTAGGTATGTTCTCCATATCAAGTCGGCCTTAAGACAATTGTTCCAGTCATCCAAGAGAAGTTGTACATGTTAACCTCATTACATGTGGAAACAAGTATTTAAAGGAGGAAACTCAAACTCATTTGGAGATATGACATTTGTAGTTAATTTACAAGAAAAAAGAAGAACAAAAGGCATAAATAATTTGATCCTAAACTAAAACAGTAAGAGATCTTATCAGATCGAAGAAATAAAGATATCTTGGAAACTAGAAATTTCAAAAAGGTTATCTTAGTCCGAAATTGCAATAGGGTTACCATAGCCTGAAATTGGAGTAGGGTTACCACAATCATAAATCATAGAAGGGTTATCTCAGTACGAAATTGCAGTAGTGTTACCACAGTCTAAAATTGCAGTAGGGTTACTACAGTCTGAAATTGCAAAAGGTGTACCACAAATCCAAATTACTAAAGTGAAGAAGAGTCATTTTCCTAGTTGGCTGACTTGTATCTTGGTGAGAACTAGAGGTCTTGTGTGGTCTTGGAAGTTTCCTTTGAAATTATTTCTATAATAAGAGAAGTTATTTTGGGTTTTCCCCTTGGAGGGGTTTTTCCCTGGCTTGGAGCCTATCTCTAGTGTTCGCTCTTGTCTTTGTGATCTTTATTGTATTAGAAATTATATTGACAATAAGAATCTAACAATCTAGAAGAAGAATCAATAATAAATCACAAGAAATTGTCAAAGTAAAAGAGAAATCATCTAATAAAGAAACAATAAACTACCCTAACATATTTCTCAACCGTTATAAGGATTATCTTAACCACGTAAGATCACATCAATTAGAACCTTATCATCCATAATGGATCACCATATAACTTTTCATATATTTTGGCACTTTATAGGTGGAAAATATGGAGTTATTGAATTGCAGACCCCATTTTAGGGGTGGATCATACTTTGAAGATTCAGGATCTAGAAGCTTCCATAACTCATTTTAGGCCTTATATGACCATTTTTCAGGGTCAAAACTTTGTAATCAAAGCTTTGGTATCTTGATATTTTATACATTTCAAGAGCTTTCCCATAGTTTGAAAATCACTTCAATTAGAGTTTGTATGTGGGATTTATGCCTCCTGCAAGTTTCCCTATCTTGTTGACTACCATGGTACCAAGTAGATGCCACGTCAACTTCAATTAGTCACATATGTGGAGTTATACATGTGTGGAATTTTAAGAATATTCTAGAGTTATAAACCATGACATTATTTAGGGGTTGAGGCATGCAAATACCATGCCCATAACCTTAGACAACTATCATATTATGTTAAATATTGGGTTGTAAGGAAAAGTAGGGGATCCATTCTTAATGTATGAAGTATTGTTCCATATGAGAGTAGAGTATTAAGAGTGGTATATTGAAGCAAAAGAGAGGAAGAAAGAAATCCTATGGTAGCCATATTAGTCATGATGTCCATGGCATCTCCATAGTGAGTGCCACTCTATTTGTACTTGTATTTCACAATTGAAAGAAAAGAGTATAGCATAGAATTTATGTTCTAGCTTGGATTTTCTTGTATTGGGTTTTCCCATGGTGCATATTATGTTCATTTTGTGGATGTTATGTCATTCCTTAACTCTTTCATTTAAATTTCAACTTATTTTAATGATTTTTGTGTTGAAGCTAGTAATATTAAGTTTACAATCTACAGTGAAAACATTATGTAGTAAAAGATTGTAGAATATTACAAATTGTTCCATGGAATATTCACAATATTTTATAGATCTCCCTAGGCTTTGTTGGTTCCTTTATTTTTTCTGAAAGATATTTCATAAAATATGTTTGAAAAGCAGTTGCGAAGAAGAAATTGCCAAAATTGTCGGAAGAAGCCATTAGAAATTGGGAAGTGACAAAGAAATTAAAAGTCAATTATATTGGCACTCAAAAATCCACAAAAGAAGGAATGACATGCCAGGTTTTGAAAGTATCAAAGTTGATAAGGAAAAAAGCACCAAAATCCATCAAAGTGTACTTGATTGAGATTGGGACCAAGGAAGTTGCATGTTGATTAGATTGGACTAGATAAAGCTAGCGTGATCTATAAAAAGAGCCAAAGATGAACAAATAGGGTTTTTTTTAGTAGAAGGATTTTTTTGTTGAGGATTTAGAGTTATGTTGACGTAGCGTTGTATAATAACTTGCTAGATTTTGAGTCTTTTCTCTCTCTGAGGTTCTATTATGTTCCTATAATGTAATGTAGTCCATAATATTAAGATATTGCAAGCATGTGCAAGTTTCTGGTGTAATGGTTTTGGATAATGAATAAAGGAGGAATGAATTGTGACTTGATGGTTGACGACTATATGTCCCCTTAAAAAATTTAATTGTCTTTGCTTGATTGTTTTATTGTATTTAAATATGAATGTTTAATCTGCATGTTGGCTTTGTTACGTTGGAAAATTAAATGTTCAAAATGAATGTATAATATGAAATCTAAAACTTCTTCACCACCATTCTAGATCCCTTGTCTCTCATCATTCTGGAATGCCTCATGTGAGATGCTCCTTTTTCCCTAAAGAGGAGTGAAAATGTCAATGATAAGCTAAACTACGACAATACTTTTTGTTGGCAACCTAAGGTTGAACCCTTGGTTCTCTGTTGTTTAAATTTTATGCCAACAAATGGTTCCGTTGTCGGGATCCAAGAAAATTTCAGAATGGATCGAGATCATGGTGTCAAGGATTCTTAGTGGAGATATTCAGGGTTGGTGGCATGAGAATATTGATTAGTTTATTCTGCAACAAGCTCCACTACGACAGAAGAATCTAGATTGGGTTAAGGAAGAGGTTTTGCATGCAAAACCTACTTGCGATCAATATGAAATTTTCTGGTGCAATTTTCCTGAAGAATTCCGTAATTGGTTGAGGAGGCTATAAGTTAAAGCCGGAGAAGGGAATCACCTTAGATTTCACAGAAACTAGATGAAAGATGACTTGGTTGAGCTACACTAGTTAGACACTAGACTAGCACATGTTGTTGATTTTTGGGTGCATGCAACTTTAGAAGGCTATATTATTGAGTTCGCGGTTGAAAAACTTAAATCTTTTTCTAAGGCTAAAGAAGTATTTAAATACAGTTTGCGATGAAAATTGTTGAAGGATATTTTATTGTGGATCAAAATTTTAATGCTTGAAGAGAATCTATTGTCGTTTCAAGAAAATAAGATGGTCTCTTAAAACCCTTGGTTTTGGGGGTCAAATCTAGGGGGAGGAATATTGCGCAATCACAGAAGATGAGGGGTTGTTGCAATGGATCAAGAGTAGTTGTGCAAGGCTCGATACTTTAGAGTGATATGGAGGACATGAATAGATAACGAGTGGAGGGAGAGAAGGTTATGAGAAATTAGGGTTAGGAGAAGAGAATCGCAGAGGATAGGAGAAGCAGTGGCGAGTCCAGATTTTTGGACATAAGGAATGGGTAGTCTAGAGTTGCAAGGGAAATGAGAGATTGAATGAACTCCTTCTAGTGTAATAGGAGGCACCAAAAAAAGTGTTGCAGGAAGTTCGAATGGGAAAGATGGACCCCACTCGGAGTCAAGAGGATTTCATACGCCTGAACCGGTTAGATAGACGACTATGATGCATGATGAGCACACTCCAACAACTGATGACATGCATTTTGTAATGAGGAAATTATTCTTTGAAGATGACTCGACCCCTATCATTAGCACTCCACAAGCTAGTGGTGTAACTACTCCTCTCCCTAACCTTCCCCTGGTACTGTATTAAGATCATGGTAGATTATTTTTTAAATTGTGTAAGACTTTAAAATTTCAACAAATTCACTATAGATACACAATAGGAAGTTCTAGTGGATTAAGTAGTTATGGTAGTAATTTTCAGCGAAGTTCAAGTAGTTATTCTTAGCAGGGTTCCCAAGGATTTGTAATAGTTTAGCCAGGGCAAACAATAATGGCCGAAAATACCGCTAGTTCACTTACCCGTTATCCAGAGTTTTTAGGACAGGGTGGTGAAGATGTTGAGCAACATTGGTACTTATGTTAATCTATTGGAGGGAAAGATAGATTCTTGATGCCACTATTCTCATTGAATTTCAGACGACTTTGTGAGACCGAGCTCTATGATGGTTCATTAAATGGCCTGAATTGAATCAAAATCCCACCATGGACCAAGTTAAATAACATTTTCTTCAAGAGTTTAAACTCCCTCAATCAAATCAACAAGGTTTAGCAAAGCTATTGGATATTAGGAAAAGAGAAGGAGAATTTTCTTGGCAATGCATACAATGATTTAAAGATGCTATCAACAAATTGTCTTACCCAATTGAACCCCATCATCAAAGAGATTGCTTTATTAAATCTTTGTTGCCAATGACCATGATTCCCTTGTCAGAACAAAAGATTGAAACTTTTCGAAATTATTTATAACATGTAATGATTGAAGCAATGGTGGGACACTGGGATATCCGCTGGAATATAGACCAAGCAGTACTTATACTGACCTTGTTATTATGGAACTCCATAATCAAATCGCTAATTTGACAGAAAGATTGAAGGATCTTACTCTTGTGTGACCAATGAGGCCTCATGTCTAGTGTACCAATTTTCAAGTTGAGGGACATCATGCCACAAAATGTCCATGGTTGAGGGGTATGGGACCATCTACTATGCATATGGGACCCCCTCCGCCACCACATAGTGTTGGGGTTGCGCATATCTCTTTAATCACACCATTTCAAGGGCACACTTAGTAGCAGGAATTTCTGAATCACCAAGGTATGTCTATGAATGAGTATTGTGAAATTTTCAGATCTTATGGTCATCCACCATGTCTATGTCCTATTTTGCATAAGTATTCAAATGTGTCAAACAATCTCTTTTGTGAATTTTTTGGATCTCCTACGCACCATATAGATCAATGTAGATATTTAGATGCTCTGGTTGATCATCTTGATCGTACAACATTTAGAGTTAATGAAACTCCTCGTGGTTGAGGAGGAGGTGCCCCAAGGGGAAGGAGGACTAGAGGAAGAGGTATGACTAGATGTTTTAACTGTGATCAATAGGGTCATTTTGTGAGATACCGTATGATGCCAAGGAGGCCTTGGTTTTTACACTTCCAGGTAAATACACATGCCACTGAATATTTTCCAGAACTCATTTCTTGGTAGGAAGAGTGAAATCAGGTAAAAGGGGAAAATTTGATCAATGGAGAACCACAAGAACCAGATCCATCTGTGTAACCTAACATCAATATTATTACCCGAGGAGGAAAAAGGACTGGAGTTGATATTTCGACTCTTGATCATTCTACTATTGAAGCAAGTGTCACCTAAAAGGTCATATGACTCTAATCAATAGAAAGAATATTATAAGGATGCAACTAAAATATTAAGATAATTGGTTTCCTCTCATAGTCCTCATGTAGAGCAATGGGAACGAGTGTAGGCTAAGAGTCCTAGATTTTTGTAAGAAACATCTCAAACTATTCTAGAGTGGATCCATTTATTCTTGTAGATTATGAATGATGAGCATTTAACTGGCCAATTGCGCAAGAAATTGAAGGCAATTGTGCAAGATGACCTTCTCTCAAATAAAACTATTTCTGCCAATTTACCTGAAATACATTCTAGAAGGGTTCAGATAAATAAGAAGAGGACAAGAAGGGAATTCCAAGTGGATACAAGAATTGCAGGGTATCATATTAAATATTCTATGCTAGATCTTGGGTCATGTGTGAATATTTTGCCAAGGAAAACTTGGGAGGCGTTAGGAAGGCCAAAGCTAGTTTTTTCTCTAATTCGGCTACGAATGGCAAACCCGTACTGCATCCTACCTATTGGCCGATTAGAGGAAACATTGAAGTTTATATTGAAGGTGTCAAAACATATCCATACTTTGAGGTGATAGATATTATGGGTGATAAAGATCTATATCTAGCCTTATTGGGAATTGGTTGGGTGTTTGAGAACTATGCAGTTATTTATTTAAAGAGTGAAACTATGACTTTTGAAGTAGATGGATTATGGATCATACAACCTTTAGAACCTTACAAAGGTATGAGATTTAAAGAGCCTATGGACGATGTGGAGCAACCTAACTTATTGGGCTAGTTGTATCAGCTTATTGCTGGGAAGAGGGAAGACTAAATCAATTTGATGACCATTGGTTCTATTAGCTGGAGAAGCATTCAAAGTATCAAAGTTGGCTCAAATGTTGTGATGGATTACTAGAAGCAAGGAAATAATGAGCTCCATTCTCAACACTATGCAACTATTCGATGTGCTCGATGGATTGGTATTGAGGTACGAGAATATCCTACTTTTAATGGTACCGAATTTGTTGTAAATTTTCTTAAGGAAGTTGATTCCAAGATTAAAGACAAACAAAAGATCTTGTTGATGGATGTTTCCTTGCATGTGAACCCTACGAGATGGTGGTGAACCCATTGCAACCACCTCCAAGATTGGGAAATTGTTAAATTTTCCAATGATGTGTAGATTTTCTGCTCCAAAAAGTCCCTTTAGTAAAATTATTGTATGTGATGGGTATACCAGTCTGCAAAAGTATATGAAAAGTTGTAATTTTGTTTGGTCAGAAATTGGCTTATCGGCTGTGATGTGGACACACTAGTTCATCCATATAATGGGATCTTTCCTGTGATACTGGTATTTGAAGGAGGATATGAAGTGACAAACGAAAGATTGGAATATGTTAATAGCTAAATTTTTTAAATATTTCTCATTTTCAGATACAAATGTGAGGATAGCCAAAGCCTTAAAAGCTATTAAAAGGGTGTTGTTCCCTTTGGGAAATTTGTTGGGGACTGTAGCAAGTATGCAGATTTTGCGAATCAATATGATTTGGGTTTTCATGAGGTCGTAGCTTGTGAAAATTTTGATAAAGAACCTGATGATGATTTAGAGGAGTTAAGGAACTTATCTTTTAAAGAATCTAAGTGGGGGAGACGAATAAAAGAGGATCTTGTGAAGGACGCTCCACTTTTGAAGCCACTTAAGATATAGAAATTTAAAATTGGAACCACAGAGTCACCTCTATTGGTGATTATTGGGATGAGCAACAATTCCTTTCAGACTTCCATCAGACTGTTGAAAAAGAAATGAAAAAGGCTTGGCATGATAGGCACATTAAGAAGAAATCAGTCTCAGTAGGAGACCAAGTACTTCTTTATGACAACAAATATCTTAAGCATTCAGGTAAATTACAAATGCATTGGATTGGACAATTTTATGTTGTGGAGATTCAGGACACTAGAGTTGTCAAGCTTGCTTAGTTGGATGGTATCCTTTTTCCTAGTTGTGTGAATTACGCATGCCTAAAGGCCTACTATGTCTCACAAACTCATTTGGTTTTGAATGCTCTCTGAAAAGGGAGTAGTTGTTAGGTTTAGAGTTAAGCTAGTTGTGTCAGTTTTAGTAAGAGTTTGTTTGTGTTTATTTGTGTCAATAAATTATTTCCATCTTAGTTGCACCCCACTGCAACTCATTGTAGTCGGGGAGTTGTCATTGTGTCCAGTATGTCAAATCATTAGTCGTAAATGTGTGTCTTTTCTCATTAAGTCTCTTCTTTCTCATAAGAATTATTCCTTCGCACTTAGTAATATTTCTGTATATACTTTAGTTAATACCCCAGTTTTGTCAATCAATGGTTTCAATTCTCCTGGCAAGTTGCGTGATTTTATTGGTATTTGTGCAGATTTTTTAATTCGCACTTATTTGGTTAAGTACCGATTTTATCGGGTAATAGTACAATCTTTTTGAAGTCCCACCATGTGTTCTATGTAACCCTAGCACTCGTCATTTATTTATCGTTTACTTGTGTTCTCATCGAGTTTTCATCTTGGCTCTTGTGTCTTTTGCGCTTGTGTCTCCACCTCGTTGTGGACCCCCCATTCACCTTGTTTACGTCTGTCATTCATTCTCAGTGGGTCATTCTACAAAACTCGTAGTTCCCCTATTCCCTTTTGATCCTCGTATCCACACCACAAATGACCTTTTGGGGAAATATGAGAAGACTACTCTAGTTGACAATGATTTGTCTGACCATGTTCTTTTGCCTACACTTAAGTCTGATGTGTTCATGAAGCTGAATTTGGGACTAGGTGCCCAAGCTTCTCATAGGATTAGACAAGACTTCTGAACTTTGAAGCTATCGACCTTGATGATACTACGGGACCTGCCTATCTTTGGTACTACTGCTGAGGCTATTAGTTGCACCAAATTTATGATCAATAGACTTCATGGGGGTTTCTTATGGCTGGATCGGGAATACCTAATTCATGTTGATGATATTGATAGGCTCATAGGATTATCACCCTATGGTAAGGATTTTTTTACAACCTTTCAAATCATTTCAAAGCACAACAAGAAAACAAGAGATATTAACTTGTATACAAAGTATGGTACCCAACGGAAATGGAATGGAGTAGTGATTGATTTGCTAAATAATGAACATATCAATTTATTTTCATATCATTGCTGGTAAACTTATGCAACATTACACAAAATAGGAATTTTCATTGGATGCCATCTATGTCTTCAAAGCCTGCAATAATGGTGAACAACTCAATTGGTCAAGTTTCCTATTAAATGAGCTCTTTGAGGCGTGTAAGGATGTTCATGAGGATGCTACATACTTTATTTTTGGCTATTTGGTGATCCCATTGGAAATTATGAAGTGGTGCCCCACAAAAAGTAGAGACATTGTTGAAGTTGTAAATGGTGAGCCCTATGCTTATGCATATGCTCCTTGGAGAACTACTATCGATTAAGCTAATAAGGAGTATACTGAACAAGCATTCGTGAAATGGTGTAATAAGATGGTCGAGGTCACACGTAAAAATATCTAGGGTGCCGCTTTATTTTCTTAAAAAATATGCTCGCCATATATGGTTTGGTATTGACCACAAAAACTCTTACGTCTGCCCTCATATTGTGAATCCAGAAACCTTTTCTACATGGAAATTTCCCTTCTACCTAAATGATGATGCATTCCATACAAAATTAATTTCATGGCCAGGGGCCCAAACTATGGTGACAAAGGGTGAATGCATCTATTATTTTGACGGAATGATACTGTGCGGTTATAGGGATGACACTATGTCGTCCTTCAAGAAACGCTCATCCGATTTTGAGCAGGACCTATAACTTTTGTTGGAAAAATCCCAGGAGTGCATCTCATTTGTATACAACACCATGTCAGAGGTGGGTCCTATGGTCCATTCTGATACACCCTCTGTTGTTAATCCCATTTCTATTCTCCACCTACCATCGTCAAAACCCTTCCCATGTCCATGAATCTCGTTAAATTTTCCCTTGGGTTGCACCGTCAAAGTCCCAATCCTAAGTACTCTAGTGTCATTGATATTAATAGTGAATGCGCTCCTAAGACTCATGAATCCAATACCATCAATGAAGAAAATAAAACCCCCTCTACCCCTCATTCTCATAATTCTTCACCCTGCACTACTTTAGAAATAACTATCTCTGACCAACCTGATCCTGATACTACCCTTGGCGATACTACTGACATGGAAATTGAGTATGTTCTAGCGAACCCTATCATTTTGCCTCAATATTCAACCCCAATCCAGACCCTAGTCGAAGAAGCTATAATGCACCATGTTTCATCCTCAGCTGTCCCTCCACCATACCCTACCCCAGTGCTCTTTGTTGAACAAGTTTCTACCTTTGCTAGTGACCCCTAATATTGTTGCGAAGTTCTTTCATTGGTTTCCCAACGACAGGATATTGCTCCGCTTCTACTAGGCTAGTTCTTTCCAAACTCCACATAGAAATTTAGAAGTAACATAATTAGGACCAAGAATCCTCACTTAGGGCCACTCACAAAAGTCGATTGCCAATGGAAAACCCTTGCAAAATCGATTCCCACCATCAGACACTCTTTCCACTAATGAACTCCATATTTATTTAACATCCCACTTGTTTCAATTCATCCAGGATTCTACTATTTAGTTAGAAGATCACCTCACTATTTTTTATTCCTGATACAATGAACTCTCCACTACATGTGAGCAACAACAACGAAAACTCTCTTTGGTAGCAATTGATTGAGATCAATTGTGTGGAGATAAAGAACAGTTTGAGAAGCAGATTTCAGATTGGGATCTCAGTATTAGAGGATGTGGCCCACTATTGTTGAATTTGTTCCTCAAACACTAGAAAATATCTTTGTATGTTCCCCTGCCGAATGTTGTGAATATGTTGAGTCTGCCCGCCTGATTCTTGTTGCGGTGAATTAGGAATTGCACGGTACTATTATTTAACTTCGTTGAGCACTTCCAGACCCTTCCATGCAGTATCAAGAATAGATTACTTGGGAAATTGTCACAACATCATTAGTCATAGATTATCTCAAGCAAGTCATGGATGATTCCCAAGAAATTTTTTGTTGTCTCATACTGGAGTGGTGTTCTCTCATAGAAGAATCATCGGTGTACCCACTCCGAGAGAGTGTGAAGAAGCTATTTGATCAAGTGATGTAGACTCCTAATTTGGATCAACAAAAAATTATCCTCACACAAGCTGATATGTTGAATGCCCATATCCACCATATAGAAGAAGCATCAAGGCTACCAAGAACATCTTAAGGGACCTTTGATCTATTGTGCATAACCACTGTGTCACTCTGTGGGCCTTAAATGCTACAACTAACATCCAATTACAGGAAGTCTTTCAATCTCAACCTGTTGAGCCCACTATAGAGGCTACTGAACAATTCATTGGCAAGGTCACCGCCATTTTGGATACTTGGAAGGTTGTTGTTAATGGATATACCAGTTTCAAGAATGATGTGTTTTGCAACGTGCCTGAGTTGGATCCTTCGTTTGAAGGAGAACCAATGACATAGAACGATGAAGCAGCAGGTGAAGAAATACAACTGTAGAATGGCTCAGATGCACCAACAACAAATTGACTCGAGGGCAAGTCAATAGTTTGTGGTTGGGGCTTGCTTGGTCCTCTATTTTTGAATGATATTTTGGAAAATATGGTTGAAAAGTTGTTGCCGATAAGAAGTGGCTAGACTTTCTGAAAGCAACCACCAGGAATTGGGAAGCGACAGAGAAGTTAAAAGTTAGATATATTGGGACTCGAGAAGCCGTGAAATAAGGAAGCGCATGCCAGGTTTTGAAAGTATCAAAACTAATAAGGACAAAAGCACCAAAACCCATCAAAGTGGACCTGATCGAGATTGGGATCAAGGAAGTTGCATGTTGATTAGATTGGACTACATCAAGTGAGCACAATTTATAAAAAGAGCCAAATATGAACAAATCAAAATTTTGTTAACTAAAGGATTTAGTTGTTAAGGAGTTAGAGTTTTGTTAACGTAGTGATCTGTAATAGCTCATTAGATTCTGAGTCTTTTCTCTCTCCAAAGTTCTATTATGTTCCTGTAATGTAATGTAGTCCATAGTATTAATATCTCACAAGCATGCATGAGTTTCTGGTGTAATGGTTTTAGCTAATGAATAAAGGAACTATTGCGGGAATAAGTTGTGACTTGATGGTTGATGATTATATGTCCCCTTTAAAATTTTAATTGTCTTTGCATGATTATTTTACTGTCTTTAGCTATGAATGTTTAATCTACATGTCGGCTCTATTGCGTTGGTTAATGAAATGTTCAGAATGAATGTATAATATGATGGTTAAAACTTCTTCACCATCGTTCTAATTTCATTATCTCTCATCATTCCAGCACACCACAGGTGAGACACTCCTTTTCCCCCAAAGAGGAGTGAAAATGCCAGTGATAAGGTAGAATGCGATGGTACTTTTTGTTGGAAACCTAAGGTTGAACCCTGGGTCTTTGATGTTTAATTTTATGCCAACAAATGGTTCCATTGTTGGGACCCGTGAAAATTTCAGAAGGGATCTAGATCATGGTGTCAAGGATTCTTAGTGGAGACATTCAGGATTGGTGGCATGAGAATATTGATCACTTTATTCTGCAACAAGCTCAACTATGACAAAATAATCTAGATTGGGTTAAGGAAGAGGTTTTGTATGCAAAACCTTCTTGCGATCAATACAAAATTTCCTAGTGCAAGTTTCCTGAAGAATTGCAGAATTGGTTGAGGAGGCTACAAGTTAAAGCCAGAGAAGGGAATCGCCTCAGGCTTCGCAGAGACCGGATAACAACTGACTTGGCTGAGCTGCACCAGTTAGACATTGAACTAACAAGGGCTCTAAAGCCAGAGCTCTCGCAAATGACTTTCAAATTTCTCTCAGGGCTAACCTTCATTGTAGAACAAGCATAACATATTCCAAATCTAGAGGTGGAAGACTCCAAATTTGATCTTTGTTTCTTAGCTATGAGTGGAATTCCATAATTTATCATTTTAATGGGCTCTGGCCATCAACATCTACACTTTGATAATGGGTGCATCAAACTTGGTCATCGAATATAGATCTATACTTTTGTTTGAAGGGCCTCTTTGTGGTTTATTTCAAAAACCGAGAGGATTGTCAAAGAGTTTTTTTATCAAAGAACCTAGTTTTGGGGCTACTCTAGGCTCTCCTTTTAGCCATGGTTTCTTGGTTTCATCATTTTATACATGACAACTTTGGCTACTCTAGTTTGGGTAAGACTTCCTAAAATGGCCATTCATTTGTTAACTCTAGATATCTTATCTTATGTAGGAAACTCACTAGGTCATTTTATTAAGATAGATACAAATAGGCTTGGGAGGGGTATTATAACATTTATACACATTTGTGTCGAAATAGATCTCAACAAAGGGATACCTGATAGGATCTTCATGAGTCATCAATTGGAATCGCAATCAGTGTATTACAAAAACACAACTTTTCGATGTAGGTCCTATAAACAAGTAGGTCATCTCCAAAATGCCTTCCCTTTTTCCGAAGGGCATTCTCACCTCCCTGATGCCACAAAAAATAATCAAGGATGGCAAGACCCAAAATATACAAAAGGATCTAAGGATTCCTTAGCTCACAAGCAAGACAACATGTGACAACAAAAAGCATCCGTAGCCAAATCTTGTCCTTTGGCCTCACCTCAACCTCTCACAACACCAACTCATCCCACAGACTTTGGGGTCCCTCCTCCTCCTCTTCCATCCCCTCACTCTTGTATGGATCCCTCGAATGGAGAATAAAGAGACACAACCATGATCCTGGCTTGGTCCATGAGTGGACAAAAATGTCTTCATGAATTAGATCACTCGGACAATGATAAGGAAGCAGCCATTGTTGCAAACTCTTTGGAAATAAAAACACCTCAAGAAAATGCAACCATTATCTCCATGTCATCTACTCCCAACAACTTCTCGAATTAAAATGATATTCGAAAGAAAAAAAGAAAAGAAAAACTCTGAAAAACCCATGATCAATTCTAACCTCAAAAACCATAATATCAATATATGTACTTCATATTTTCAATCTTTAGTTAGGTTATCTTATTGTTTTGGATTTTGCAGAATTTCCTAGTAATCGAATATTTCTCATCTCATATTCAAAAAGTAGTACAATTTTCATTGAAAATAAATTAATATATCTTAATTTTTTTAATGTAAATTAGTTAATATATCTTAAAATTAATATTATGTAAATATTGATAATGATCTCTTTTTTTTTTTTTTTTCCTCTTATATAAATAAATATAAATTAACCAGTCATGGGAGCTATCATTGCTTTAAAAAATAATTGAATTCTTAAAAGGATATGCTTTTATGATGCATTTATGCAATTTTCAAGAAAATTCTTTCGTGACGGAATCATTCAGACTTTTTAATATTAAAAGATATGTTATATTAATTTGTATAGTTGCACCGAAAACGAAAGTACTTCATTTTACATCTTATAATAATTATTAATAATATAATCTATTAAAGTTGACCTTAAAATCTTTATTTTAAATTCTATAAACTCTGTTTTTTTGTTATTCTTAAGGGTTGATGGTTACGGAAGCATTGCCGGTACAACTTTTCCGACGTGAATTTAGATTTATACTTGCCCGATTTGTAAAATTTCGAATACTATTTTATTTAAATTTAAATTTAATATTATAGATAACAGGTTAAGGTTTTTTATATATTTTATATTTTTAAGAAGAGATTTCAGGGTAAATCACATTCAGAAAACCTTTGTCCACGTGTTTCGAACTAACTAGTGTGGTTCATCGTCATGACAAGTTGGCTCGAAACAGGTGGACAAAAGCTTTCTGAATGTGATTTACGCTGAAATCTCTTCTTAAACATATTATGGATCACAGAAGCCTCAATTCAATATTTAATATCATTAATATCATTATATTTTTATGTTAATATAAATGGATTGATTTTATATATTTTAGTAGTTATATAAATTAAATAATTGATAAATTTCATTAAGAATCTTAATCGATTTACGATAAGTATTAAAATATTTTCTCTATTTTATATTGTCCAATTTAAAAAAAAAAAAATCATAAAAATTAACTAAATATAACTTTATTATAAATTATTGTTACTACTAATAATAAAAAGAAATAATATATGAGTAAAACCATCTTTTCAAACATGGAAATCCAATCCCACTTCACTATGGAAATTCTTAATTTGTAAATGGTTTTTGTTATAATATCATGATCATGACTTATCATCATGATTTATCAATATCACATATCCAATATAACATGTGTTGATATGACATTTTTTTAAATTAATTAATTTAAGATAAATTAATGAAAAGAGATAACTAACTTGGAGATAAATCTTAACCCTTAATATGTGAATACTATTATGAATATTCCAACATATTCCATGGAGGTTAAATCTTTACAATCCACCTAACAATCACTGATAATAAAATTAAAAATTTGAAAGGCCTATTTTGAAATAGACATGACTATCAACATAAATATTTGTATATTGTTTATAATTTTTGTAAAATATATAATTTTTAATTATGTTGATGGGTATGCATATTATGAAATGGAGAGAGAGCTTTTAAATTGATTAGTGAGAATGTGTTCAATTGTTATCTTACTTGGAAGTAATGCTTCCATGTGATTTACAAGTTGTTATTGTGAGTCTCGAGGAATTATTCTAGAAGCAGTGATTTTCCTATGTGTGTGTTGTATTAGCTATTTTTAGAAATCTATATCCACTATTTTAGAATCTAGAAGAGTAATATATATATATATATATAACCATTGTGATCAATAAAATATGGTGCCTGTGATTTGTGTGTAAGTATCTCCGCTCTCTATGTTTTCTATGTTGGTATTAGAGCAAGTTCTTGCCTAACTCCCTCAAGGGAGAACCAGAAAGATGTGAGAGCCATAACATATATAACCATTGTGATTAATAAAATATGGTGTGTGTGATTTGTGTGTAACTATCTCTGCTCTCGATGTTTTCTATGTTGGTATCACAACAAGTTCTTGTCTAACTCCCTCAAGGGAGAATTAGAAAGATGTGAGAGCCATAACAACTAACTATCTATAAATAAGCAAGAAAAGGTAGGAGAGTGAATTGTGTATTGTTTGTGTGAAAATTTGGTGTGACTCTTCATGTCTGTAGATCGGGAGTTCAAGTAAAAGTTTTGAGTTGAACGTGCGGATCGTGTGTGTGGAACGATGTTGTTGTCAATGCGTAAACTAGAAGCAAGAGAAAAATGAGATTAGTCATCTGCGAAAATAGTTTGAAGGAGGAGAAGAACGACTATACTAGTCAGATCTAGACCACTTCAACAATATATGTCCAAAGCGATAAAATTGGCGGAACTAGTGAATGTTTTTCTAGTAAGATCCGAGAATATCGGATTTGATCTGAGAATCATCGGGTGCCTTGAAAGATGTTGTGGCAAGAGAAAATTGGGCCACGTTATTGGTGGCCATATTGGAATTCAAAGCACTGTGGAAAAAAGGACCGAGTCAAGAGACATCGACACAACCTATCTAGAATAGTCTAAGAAGTTGCTGCAATGAGTTTCAACCACTACACCTCCATGAATGAGGTGATGTTGTTCCATGTTTCTTTATTTCTAGACAAAGGAGATGAAGGAGTTTGGCGTGATAAGATGAAGGCTTATGCATGCCCCTGTTCACATTAATCTACGACGAGAGAATGGGGGTGTCGCTGGCAATGGAGATCTTGATTGAGCGTACACACTTTACACTAGCGAGTTTAAACAAAAGCTGGACTATCATAGATGAAATGGTTTCGATCCTTCGCTCTTTCGATCACTGCCTCTCGGCCTTGGAAACTAAAATTCATTCTACTATGAAGGTAGTGCTCTTCAATTTGTGATGCTTAAGTTTGTGCAGAGATTCATGAGAAATTTTAGAGTGGGCATCGATGTCAAAAGGATTTGGGTGGGTGCACCTGCTAATGTGACTATCGATATTTCCATGCTTGGTAGCCAATCAACATTTATCGGGGATAAAGAGTTGAATATTTTTTGATTTTTTGTACAAACATGTGATGGCCATGGAAGCCTCTCAAACATTTCGAGGATTTTTGCATCTATATGCAGTTTTATTGTGTGGTGCAGGTTGCAGTTTTATTATGTTGAAGTGTGATATTGTCTAAGTGTAGTGTGAAAAGTCAAATGAAGAACCAATTACAGAACATAATAGCATATCTCAAATTGGTGGTTCTTGATGCATACAATGACACAAGAACGTATCACTAATTTGATTATGTATAGACTGTTATAAGTTGGTGGCATTGTGTGGAGCTAGGAACAACAACTTATAGGTTAATTTGATTGTGTGTTTAAGAGGTCACCTTGTATGATTAACTTCTAAATACATTCAGTATCTAGACTGTCTTCCTAGATAATGGAGGAATGCATCGAAAGACCTTGTAATCAACAGATGGAGGTATGTCCATAGAGTGGTTCAGTACTTGACTTCTTTTCTCACGGAAGCCCCACCGAGCTGAGTATGTCAATATTGTTGGTCCTACAAGTTTGTCAACAATGGTAAAAAACAATTATGTCTTAAATGGATCAAGTGGGAAGCTCAAAACTGTGGTGAAGAAAAGAGCGAAAACCATGAGATTTCAGAGTGGATGTAAGTGTTGATGAAGGGCAATTAGAAAGACATCATTATTGTTGTGGTAATGTGTGTTTTCAATGTTTTCCATGTAAGCATTAAGGGAGGGACTTGGAATTAATGCTTCCATGTGATTTACAGGTTGTTATTGTGAGTCCTGAGAAGTTATTCTAGAAGTAGTCGTTTTCCTATGTGTGAGTTGTATTAGTTGTTTTTAGAAATCTAGATCCACTAATTTAGGGTCTAGAAGAGTCATTTATTCATATATATATGTAACCATTGTAATCAATAAAATATTATGTGTGTGATTTGTGTGTAACTATCTCCACTCTCTATGTTTTCTATGTGTCTTCTCTTTTAATCTCATCATCCAATGATAAATTTGTTTGAAAATGGATTAACAATTGGGATGTGGTTTTCAATTTTAATCCCCACCATCCAAAGTTAAATTTGCACAAAGATTAATTGCTTGGAAAACCACATTTGGTATACTTCTTCTAAGTGCAGTGTGTTTTATGCATATCAATGCTATTAGACAAGAAGGAAGATATTCATGTCTTGAAATTGACACGCAAGTTTGTCAATTTCCCATCAATTTTTAATCTCTTCAACACATTGCAGGGCCTTAGTATTGTGTCTAGGGTTTTAACCAACTTTTCTTTGTTGGAATTTTGTTGAGAAATGAACAATTGATGGTGTTGAAGCGACGGTATAAGTTGCGGTGATCACAGATCCCTTTTTTCACAGAATGACTTTTTGATGAAGATTTCAGTTTGTTGTCATGTTCAAATTACCAATCAAAGGGTATTTGTTGGGGAATACTCTAAGGGGGATTGGCAAAATCTAAGAGGGTTTTTAGCAGTGAAATTTGAGGTTAATTGTAGGATCAGTAAGGACTGATAGGGAAAAGAAATCAACCCCTCTTAGCGCGAAAGCAAGAGAAAGGTCGTTGGTACCTGATTATCCCATAGTAAAGACTCACTTAAGAACACAATATAATTACTCTATTCCAAAATTACAACATGTCAAACTACAAGTTTTAAATTTGAATGGGAAAGATGACAACAATTCCGCCAAACCAATGTTAAACTCAATTAATGAATCCAAAACCAATGTTAAACTCAATTAATGAATCCAAAATACACTGAGATAGTATAAATATTAAAATATATATAATTATAAATAGAAAGTAAATTAAAATTTAAAAAACAAACTAATAAAATTCCCAAGCACAAAAAGAATAAAAAATCAAGGATGAAAGAACGATATTTCAGTTTCAAAAAAAGGCGATGAGCATTTACTAGTCGATGAGCATTCACTGGTCCTAAATATATACAATTCCCTTTTTTATTAAATTATGTGGTTAGGCTTTCTCTTAATAGCCCCTAACAATATTGACACGTCATCTTAAGTTGCCTCCAAGTCAACTCATTGCACGTCTATTTTCTTTTGAGTGGCGTCCACGGCTTCTTATCTTTGAATTTTGGCAGAGTGGATATACACTTTTAACAAAAAGGAAGACATTGATATGGACGTGATGATGTGGACGTGATCACACTTAGCACTGATTTAGGTAAACAGTATACCGAATCCTTTGGATAATGGTACATTATACATAAAATATTTGAACTCCTATTACTTGAAGCGCATTATTATATAAAGCAAAAGCATCCGTATGCATGTTCTAAGTGCATTGTTTTTCCCCAGCTTTATTGTTAAGAGTCAAAAGGTATTTTTGTATTCATGACCAAATTGGTGTGTTTTCGAGTTGACATTATACCTTGGGATACTCACTGTGTATCAAGTGGCTTATCAGCCCATATATATTCTTTGAATGTGAAAGTGGAGGTTACATAATATTTGAATGTGTTCCCTCTCATTAGAAAATAGTCTAATTATGTTAATTTAATTTGCTTTTAGTATTAAATTTGGTATATGAATTTTAAGGGTTAGTTGGGGTGGATATTATTTTAGATGTCAAGGTTAATCAGGGATAGTATTTGTATGGATTATTGGATAAATTAAAGAAATAATAATTTAATTAGATATTAAATTGAGTATCAGAATAAGCATCATATTGATATTGTTGATAACAATAAATTTGGACTCAATGTTCATCATCAAAATCATGATTTTTGATGGCACTTCCTTATTCCTTGAATTGTAAAGATAGCTAAAGAAACAACCCCTCTATTCAATGCTTCTAAGGAATCTCAGTCTTCCGCATTAAGATAGCCCTCAACACTCTAACAGAGGGCTTGTTGAATGCTAGAGCTCTATGCCTTAAAGGAAACATGTTTTTGAAACAATTAGTGGTCAAAGGAGTTTATCTCTTTGTTGCATAACATGAGGTCAAGTGTTTCGATGGTTAAAGCAAGTAGGTCAATTGTTTGCCAAATAGAGGAGGGGCTTTAAGCTCTTCCCTCAATGAACTTTCATAATAAATGGAGGTGGGTCACTCGTTTCCCCCTCATGTCCCATCATCAAAACCCTTTAAAATGTTTGAGGTGGAATTTATTAATGCAATCCCATCTCTTTTTATTGGGTTACTCATTCTCCCTCATACCCCATCATTGAATCCATTAGAATTTTCAAGGTAGAATTTATTGATGCCAGTCCATCTCCTTTTATTCTTCATTAAAATCCCCTTCTTTTAATCTATTATGATTTTCTCAATATGTGAGTTCAGATGCAAGTTATGGAGACATTGTCACTCTGCATACAAGTTGTCATAATTAAAGGTGATGAATATATGAGCAATGGGCTTTGTTATTCTCATTTCATCCTCCTCATGGTCTGTGAATTCCTCTACATAATGTATTGTTGGTCTATAAATTTGGATACCATGGTATTTGGAGGCCCATAGTGATTTTAACAACAACATAAAGCCTTAGTGTATTTGATGTTGTGACTCAAAGGTAAGGTCTATGAAATCCATAGGGAGTTGCAATGTTGTGTTAGGGAATTTTAAGCCAAGTTTAAGGAAGCTACCCAGGCTTGCAACTGAGTGTATTATGGAGCTAGTAAACACAAATTTGAATTATGTGACAAGGAAATGAAATCTCAAATTGCTATATCCATTCTAAAGGTGAAACATTTGGAGCTTACACCTCTATCACAACCCTTTAGAATTTGCTTATTTGAATTACCACTAGCATTCACCTACCCCCTTATGACTTGACTCCACTATCATTGAACCATTAAGCATCATCCAACAACTCTCTAGAGGAAATGTTATTATCTAAATAAGTAGAATCCAATCCCAGTTCAAATTTAAGGTCCTATTTTGTATCAAATTATGTGATGTTGGCAATATGTCTTTAATTAATAATCCATAAAGACAAAATTACTTCTGAAGAACTACTAAGATGAACTAAGATTTGAGCTAAACCCTTATATCCATTTGTCAACTATTTCATCATCTTCAACCATGTGAGCATATCTCCTCCATTAAAAATATACCCTTTACAAATCCTCAAAAAAAATTATTAAAAAATCACCTTTTTATTAACTAAAACATAATAATAGTAATATTGAAAAGAAACCCATACATATAAAAACATTAAAAATAGAGAATGAATTATATTAAACTAGATTAAGGAATTGGAAAAAAATAAAATAATAAATTCAATTTTTTTTTTTAAAACAATACCATTATAATTTTAATTAAAAAATGTTATCAAAATATTTTAATTAAAAAGTATTATCAAAACATTTAACTACATTTGGAAGATTTATGTAATAATAATTCTTATCCCTACTGTGACCGGGACTTTCAAATGAATCATAAACGGTGGTCTATGCATCTCAAGTCAAGCACTCACCAAAATAATATATTGTGACTCTATCGTATGACTTTGCAAATTTATTTTATTGAAGTTAATGCGTGTCTATCCATATAAAGATAAAAAGTCAACCAAAGATACAAAATCTCATCATATTTTGAAATAATAGATGATTTAATGTTCTTCTTTTAAATTGCTTTGTAATTTTTTAAAAAATTAAATTTTATTTATAAATTAATTTGATAGGTATATTTAAATTTATTCATTTTTTAATAATTTGTTAATTTTTTTATTTGCATAAGTTTTGAGATAATTGATAGAATTAACTTGTAGTTTAAGGAGTAGAGAAGTATTTAAGTTTTGGGATGGCATTTGGCCTAGGCCACACCAATCCTTAGCATGAGGAATTTTTCCCATGGAGTTTCGAACGAGTGACATTTACACCACGAAGTGCCTTAATAGAGGGCTTAGATGCCTCTGAGTCACAACTACTCAAACCACACAATAGACAGTCCTGGGGATCGCACTTGGCCTAGGCCACACCAACCCTTAGCATGACTATATTTTTTCCCACAGAGTTTCGAACCAGTGACCTTTACACCACAAAGTGCCTTAACAAAGGGCTTAGATGCCTCTGAGTCACAACTACTCAAACCACACATTAGACATACCAACATTTTAGAGCTCACATTACCTAGCAAACAAAATTATATATATATATATATATAAAATACTTCCCCACATGTTGTGGATGGTAAACCAGGTAAACCGATGACTCTAATTACATGGCCTCACCCCAAGGGAATCAAAGAGAGTCAAACATGTATAACAAAAACTAGCAACAATATCAAAGAATTTCAATTACATACATACATACATACATACATACATACATACATATATATATATATATATATATACTTCCCCACATGTTGTGGATGGTAAACCAAGTAAGGACTCTAATTACATGGCCAAGGGAATCAAACAGAGTCAAACATGTATAACAACAACTAGCAACAATATCAAAGAATTTCAATTCTAACTCTAAACTACTTGGACTAAGCTTTAAGACTAAGAAAAAATCAATTATTTAATATAAACTTCATTTTTGGTTTTAAATTATATATTAATATACATAGAAAGATCTTTTACTTTAACCGTTAGGCATGAGACCAAAGCAAGTCAAAGTTGTTAGTGCCCATGGTATTCACAACCCATGGTATTGAGCCCATGGTATTATAATGAAATATTTGTAGATATAGGTGTTTGAGTAAAAAAGGAAATGTACTAGTGAGAAAGAATGGAGTGAAATGTACATATATTTTCATTGTGATAATAAAAATCTAATAAACCTTTCCCCATGGATTTTCCCCAAAATAGGGGTTTCCACGTAAATCTTGTGTTCTGTGTTTGAGTAAATTTTTGGGTTATTTCTTATTTCAATGCATGGAATTTTTTATTTTTTAGTTAAATAATTTTTGTCTTTTATTAACAATGATATTTTTTTGGGTTATTTCTTATTTCAATGCATGAAAATTTTATTTTTCGGTTAAATATTTTTTTTTGTCTTTTATTAACAGTTGGCATTTGGGTTTCTTTTTTTTTTTGGTGACTAGCGGAATCGGCGGTGGTATCATACTCGCGTTACATGGGGTCATCCAGGTGATGAGTGAGAAAAAGATCAACATTGAATAACTCAACCTGCAACGTGACGAACTGGTGTCACAGAACCAGCAGATAGTGAAGATAGTTGATGAATCATGTCGGCGAGTCCCAGAGTTTTCCATCGTTGCAAACCTACCAACAAAGATGCAAATCCACTGTCTGGCAAGTGGAGTTCGAAGCATGCGTGAGGAAACAATGAGACTGCAGTTGGAGCTGAACCTCTTGTTAGAGCCTAGATTTGCCTCAGGCTGAAAAGGCAAGGTTCTAGGTCCACATCAAACCACGCTCAGCCTTGTAGCTAGCCCTACGAGGACAGGAGAGGGCTCTCTCCTGGTCAATCTCAGCAAAAGATAATCAGATTGTTATAGACATTTTTGGGCACTGCAACCCCAATCATAAATGTCCATAAAACAAGGGCTCTTAAGTCCCTAAAAGTTTTGTTCCAACCCCTAAAATAACAAGGTCAGCCGATTACATCATCTCCCAGAAATTCTCCATGAAAAACTACTCAGAACTGGTCAAAACTGGACCATCTCACCTGCTCCATGGTCAAAGTGCGCTGCATCCCACTTAAATGCACACGGGAGGTGCGATGCATATTGAAAAGCCCTTCTATGGGGTGTGATGGGCGAGAGTGGACAAATGGCAGGGTCAATCTGCAAGGTGGAGGATCATGGAATCTTCTAGAAACTTCTCCTGTGACACTTGCCTCTCTACATTCGCCCAGGGATGAGTAAGAGATCATCAATCTCCAAGTGGAATCAAGAACTATCAGAGAGAGGACACTAATCAAATCTCAAAAGCTAACTCACCCCCCTTGCAAAAATCTATATATGGATCCCTCATCCCAGAGATCCAGAGGTTGGAATTTGGTATCTTGTAAGGAAGTGCTGCTGGTTTCCTGGTGCAACATCATATTGTTGGGTGATCTAAGCTTTTCATGAGGTGAAGAAGGGCTTTCTTGCTGAGAGGATGACACTGGGTCAGAACAATTGGTTGTAATCCTCTTTGCTATTCTTGATTATTAATAAAGCTATTCAATTTTTCCTCCACATTCTTGTATGATTGATGATATATGCATTTGTGTGGTCAATATATATCTGGTCCTATATTGTTTATGATAGTAGATCTCTGTTCTTGGATAGTATTATGCTGCTTTGAATCCACAGGTGCTCTTTGAAGCTGGGTAAACGAGGAAGCGAGTGGCAAAGATCTATCAGAAGGTAGAAGAATCAAGCAAGGAACCAAGCGCAAGACAGAGGTTGGTCTCCTTTATTCCCCTCTTATCTACTTCTCATAAAGGAAAATGGAAGTGGTTTTAGTTTGTTTGTTTCTAAGGTAGCTACTAGCCTTAGTGGGACTAACAGCTCTGCATAGACACTAGATTTCCAATAACAAAATGGCGAACATTGTTGGAGTAACAACAGGAAGTTCCACCGTTGCTGGGGGGAAAATATTCAAAATGGATAGAAATTCTTCAAGAGTTTGATCTGGAATTTGTAAAATCCAAATTGAAGAAATCCCTGGTATTCACAGAATTACTATGCGATCTCCCATCGTCATCCAACGATGAAACATCCGAAGAAACCATCGTGGATGAATCTTTGTTTCTGATATCTTCAAGCAATCCGTGGTATGGAGATATAATCATCTATCTCCAAACCCAAAAATATAGGTCTAATACCTCTCGCTCGGAACAAAAACGTATTCGATACCAATCAAAAGACTACATGATCGTCGGTGATACACTTTACCGTCATGGTGTCGATACAGTTCTGAGGAGGTGCCTCACCCATGAGGAGGCCGAAAAGGTCCTGAATGATTGCCACTCAGGCACGTGTGGGGGGCATCAATCTGGTTACGCTACAACGCAAATTTTTTTACGAGCAGGATACTTCTGGCCAACAATGTTCAAAGATTGCATAACCACAGTTAGAAGTTGCCATGCATGTCAAATTTTCGATAGCAAAACCAGAAGACCACTCGCACCCCTGCAGCCAATAGTTGCTGTTGGGCTGTTCGCCAAATGGGGCATAGATTTTATGACATGTAACCCCACCTCGACCGGGGGGCATGGGTATATCATAGTCGCGGTAGACTATTTTACCTAATGGGCTGAGGCAATGCCTACATTAAACAACACCGGCGAAACGGCTGCCCTTTTCTTTTTCAATCATGTAGTCACCAGATTTGGCGTTCCACAGGCCATGGTCACGGATCATGGATCGCATTTTCGCAATCACATGATGGCTGAATTGGCTGCCAAATTGGGGTTGTCCCACGACAGCTCTACTCCATATTACCCACAAGCCAACGGAAAAGTTGAAGAAATCAACAGTGTCTTGAAGTGGATGTTGCAAAGGATGATTGGAGTCCACAAAAGGAGTTGGCACCTGATCCTGTACTCAGCCTTGTGGGCATACCGAACATCGGTAAGGAATGCAACTGGGTTTACACCCTTTCAACTAGTGTATGGCCTAGAAGCAATCTTACCAGTTCAGTGTGAGATCTCGTCCCTCAAACTCGCAGTCGACCTTCTCCCCGGAACTTCAGAAGAGGAGGCTCGTTTCTTGGAACTAATCCAATTGGATGAAACCCGTCGTGATGCCACTTTGGCTAACGAAGCCCATAAGAAACGAGTCAAGGCGCAGTTCGACAAAAATGTCAAACCCCGTGTCTTCTCAGAAGGTGACTTGGTCTTACTTTACGACCAAGAATCCGATAAACTGGGAGCAGGAAAATTCAAGTCTTTGTGGATGGGCCCCTATATTGTTAAACGTGTATTAGCAAAAGGGGCCTACGAGTTAGTGGATTATGACGGGATTCCACTGGTGCAACCCCGTAACGGGTTGTACCTTAAGCGTTACTACGCATGATTCAATGTAGTAACCCCTATGCTTTTGTTACATTTTTGTTTTCGCTAAGGGTAATTTTTTGGTCAAGTAATCCACTTTTTACATTTGTCGCAGAAGTAGAACCTATTGGACTCTTTTGTTGGATATGCCGACGGAGCGAGTCGTAGTTCGCGGAACCTATCTTTTGCAACCTGGGCCATTTTTGATCCAAGCGGCGAGTTAGTAAGTTTCAGAGGGGTATGTATTGGTCGGTCTGTAGGAATTTACAGGGTAAGTTCCTTAGAAAGAACACCAAAAGGACACCACTCACAACCAGATCACAGATCAATACACCAGTATTTTTGACGTGGTTAAAACCCTCAAAGAGGGAAACAGTCCACGGCCTGTCCCAACGTGGGTACTACAGGCAATTTATTAATCAAAGAATGAAAATTTACATAAGCTTCTCTCATGCACGGATTACCCGAACAATGACCCTCCATGCGCTTTAAATAGAACTCATGGACTAATCGGGTGTCAAGCCACGGATCAAGTGTCGGTAATACCGAGGTGAGAGTGAACCGTCGGATCACTACATATCGTGACCGTCGGATTGTAAGTTACAAAATGTACAACGGTAAAGAAACACACTTTACCTAACTCTATACCTAACTCTATACTAGACCAAGTTGAACTTAACTATTTCCTATGTGTCGGAATATCCTAACATCCCCCCTTAAGAACAACTTGGGATAGGATTGAAGGATTTACAAATATGACACAATAGGAGAAGGAAGGAGGCACTAGAGCCTATCCCCCCTTAGTGACAACTTCCTGAACTCCAAGCATATATCGAAGTTTAGTGAACTTCGCCTCTGTGAGAGCCTTTGTGAAGATGTCTGCAACCTGATCATCTGTTGAACAATATTGCACTTCAAGAACATGGTCATGAATGAGCTTTCTGATGAAGTGCATGTGTAGTTCAATGTGTTTACTGCGCTGATGCTGGACTGGATCTTTGCATAGCTGAATGGCACTTTGATTATCACACCAAAGTGTGGTTGGATGCTGCTGCTCAAAGCCAAACTCTGATAGGATCTGACGAAGCCACAAGGCTTCCTTACTAGCTTCCACGACACCACGATACTCTGCTTCTGCTGACGAAAGAGAAATGGCAGCCTGTTTCTTACAAGCCCATGTAATAGGTCCTGAACCAAGAGTGAAGACATAACCGGCAGTGGACTTCCGATCATCAGGGTCACCAGCCCAATCAGAATCAGTGAAACCAACTAATAGAGGAGCTGCTTTGGCACTGTAATGAATCCCAAACTGTACTGTACCTCGAACATAACGAAGTATTCTTTTAGCTGCTTTCCAATGACTTTCACGGGGTTTTGCATAAAACGAGCAACAAGGCCAACAGCAAAGGAAAGATCAGGACGAGTATGGGTTAAGTACAAGAGTTTTCCTACAAGTTGACGGTATAAGGTAGCATCAACTTCAGGAGAAGTACAAGAGACTGAAAGTTTGACTCCAGACTGAAAGGGAGAAGGGGCTGGCTTACAGTCTTCCATGTGAAAATGACGAAGAATATCACAAGCATACTTGGACTGGGAAAGGGAAATACCCTCCTTGGATTGCAAGACTTGAAGACCGAGAAAATAGTGTAAGTGTCCTAAGTCTGTCATTTCAAATTTCTTTTTGAGGCTAGACTTCACATGGTTTATAAGGTTGGGATCACTACCAGTAAGGATAAGATCATCAACATAAAGAACAAGGATGATAAGAGAGTTGCCCACTTTCTTGGTGTAGACAGTATTGTCAGAATGACACCTAGAAAAGCCAGATTCTAAAAGAAAGCTATCCATTTTGGCATACCAAGCCCGAGGAGCTTGCTTGAGACCATAAAGGGATTTCTTGAGTCGACAAACAAGGCTGGAGTCTGTTTGTATGAAGCCAATGGGTTGTTCCATATAGATTTCTTCCTGCAAGTCCCCATGCAAGAAGGCAGATTTAACATCCATCTGATGGACTTCCCATTTTAAAGAGGCAGCAAGGGAAAGAACAAGGCGAATAGAGTTCATTTTGGCAACAGGGGAGAAGGTTTCAGTGTAGTCAATGCCTTCAACCTGTGAAAAGCCCTTAGCAACAAGACGAGCTTTATGTTTATCAATTTTCCCATCTGGTCCATACTTGGTTCTGTAAACCCATTTACATCTTACAAGTTTGCGTCCCTTTGGTAGAGGAACAAGATCCCATGTATCATTTGTCAACAATGAATGATATTCTTCATTCATAGCTGCTTCCCAATGTGGATGGCCTGAAGCTTCTGCAAAAGTGTCAGGATCATGATTTACTGGAGCTTGAGCCAGTAAAGAAGAGGCTCTTTCAAACTGAGAACGTGTACGTCGCTGATCTGTAGGATCACCGGCAAGATCACCTGCTGCATCCCGAGTAGCACGGACCCATCTTGGAAGTTGAGGATCCTGAGAAGGTGGGGGAGGATTATCATCCTCACTTTCATCATCTGAAGAAGAAATGTTTTCAAAAGTAGAAGAGATAGGAAGAGGTGGCACATCCGCCGAACTAGGCTCGCAGGCCGATTTATTTTCATCAAATTTTACATCTCTTCTAATGATAACATTTTTGGACTTAAATGGAATAAGTCTATAACCTTTTACATCTTCAGAATATCCAACAAAAGTACATTTCTCACTCTTAGGTTCTAAAGCTTTATGCTTTTCATCTGGAATATGGGCCCATGCTTCACTTCCAAAAACACGAAAGTGACTTACATCTGGTTTAATGGAACTCCAAGCTTCTTCTGGAGTGATATTCTCTAGAACCTTAGTAGGAGTGCGATTGATTATATAATTTGCACAATTAATTGCTTCGGCCCAAAAACTAAGACTGAGTCCTTTAGATTGCAGCATACAATTAGCCATTTCCTTTAAGGTGCGATTTTTCCTTTCAGCTACACCATTTTGTTGTGGAGTGTATGGAACAGTATGTTGCATTTGAATTCCATTTTCGGTGCAAAAGTTGATGAATGTGTTTTTAACATATTCTCCACCATTATCAGTTCTTAGCTTAAGAATTTGATGTCCAGATTGTTTTTCAACAAAGGCTTTGAAGGCCAAAAATGTGTTAAATACTTCGCTCTTGAGTTTTAAGAAGTATACCCAAGTGCGTCTGGAGAAATCATCAATGAAAGTTAAGAAATACTTGCAGCCAGAGAATGAAGCAACAGGAAGTGGACCACATAAATCACTGTGCACAAGCTGTAAAGGGGCTGAGGCGTGCCAAGAGGCACGTTTTTCAAAACTGTCCCGATGATGTTTTCCGAGTACACATCCGGAACAAACACCATCTCTGCAAGATACCATAGGAAGACCTGTCACCATATTTTCTTTACATAGATGCTGAAGGGAGCGATAGTTTAAGTGACCAAATCGCTCATGCCAAAGTTTGCTCACTTCATCATTATGAGCAACAAATACTGAGGGAAGATTTGATGACCCAAAGTTGTGAAACTTATACAACCTTGTGGAATCATCAGCAATACCAGTAGCTAGAATCTGTTTAGGATCTCTTAGATCCTTGATTACAACATCATGAGGTGAAAATTCAACAATTTTACCTTCACCTGAATGAGTTATCTGATATACAGATAGAAGGTTGCAGGATAAGGTTGGAACACATAATACATCATTAAACTGACCATTGTCTAGATGAACAGTTCCAGTCCCTACAACATTAAGAGATCTATCATCACCAACATATATATTTTTGGTGTTACAATCATTTAAAGAAGAAAACATGGCTTGGTTTTTGGCCATGTGATAAGAGGCTCCAGAATCAATGACCACTCATGAGAAGGAGAAGAAGAAGATACATTTAATGCATAACCAGACTGAGATGATTGACAACGACATGCAGAAAGTGCCATTCCGGAAGTTGAAGTTGAAGTATGCTCCACATGGATGTTATGTTTCTTCATTGCGGCTTCCAAGGCTTCCATCTTCTTAAAGCATTTAGATTCTAAGTGGCCATCTCGATTACAAAAGTTACAATGTCTATCAGTCTTCTTCCATTTGTTTTTATTGGTCTTATCATTTTGCTGAAATGATCTTTCATTTGGAGGCTGAGGACCATTCTTTTTAGGATATGACTTCTTAGGATTCTTTGAATTTGGTTGCTGCTGGGCGGCTAACGCTTTCGTGGAAGAGTTTCCAAGATTAAGAAGACCAAGGTGTAAGAGTTTTTCTTGTTCTCTTATTAAGGAATCACAAAAGGAGTCAAAGGAAGGGGCCTTGTAGTCTTTTCCTTGACAAATGAAAGCTTCCCTTGTAGAATGGAAAGTGGAAACAAATACAGAGTAGGCGGGTCCCAACTTAGTAAGGATGGAATAAATAAGGTTACCATCTTCTTTCTTAACTTTAACACCTTCCAAGAGATATCTAAGGGTCTTGAATTTGGACAAGAAATCTTCAATGCAAGAAAAATTATTAGGATCCAAAGTAAGCAACTCATTTTCAAGTTGATGGGCTTTAATTTCATTTTTAATCCCAAAAACTTTAGCGAGTTTTTCCAATGCTTCATGAGGAGTCTCAAGTTCTGCAATATGGAATCTAAGATCAGGAGAAATAGACATCCCTATCAAACCACGTGCTTGATCTTGTCTATTTTCCCATTTTGCAGCCTTGTCTTCATCTTTGGGTTTCTTCTCTTGGTCTGTGGCTATTCTGAAGAGACCTTTACTTCTAAGTAAATCTTCCATGTAGGCTACCCATTGGAAGTAGTTAGTGCTGTCAAGAATGACTTGGCATGGACTTTCCATTTTTTAAAAAAACTGAAGCTGAAGATGTTGAAAGTAAGTGTTCCAATGGATAGATCTCGAAAAATTAGGCTGTTTTAAAAAAAACGGCTCTGAAAAAGGCTTCCGCATGAAGAAGTTATGGCTTTTTGAAAAAAAATTGTTGAAGTTGCCGGCAAAGTGCGCGAATGTGCGGGAATGAAAAAATCCGCCCCCACAAAATGGAGACTTGAACCCAAGACCTCTACTCTCTTAAAATAGCTTTGAACCAATTGATCTATACAAAAAATTTGAGAGAGAGAGAGAGAGAGAGAGAGAGAGGGGGGGGGGGGGCCTTGGTTTGCGTGCTTGCCTTGAGAAAGCTCTTTTTCCCTACAAAACACAAAACCCAACACGAATATGCAAAGAAAAACGAACCTTGCGGCTCGAAGTTAGCTTTAGCCAAAAAACTAGAAATTTTAAAAAAAATCTCAAAGTTAGCTTTAGCCGAAAAACTAAATATTTTTCTCAATGTTTCTGATTTTCTGAGATCACACTAAGGTGCAGGGAAAAGAGCATACGCATGAGAAAAATCCTTCATTTCTGTTTCTGATTTGCCCAGATCGCACAGAGTCGCAGGGCAAAGAGCATACGCAGAAATGAAAGGTATAGATCCGGTTAAAAAAAAGGGCTAAATAAACCGAAACCGAAATAAGCAGAGAGAAAATAACAGTAAACTGCAAAAACACTGTATACCTCTCGATATGAAAAATGATGCAGCTAGGGCTACCGGAAACCTTTTCACGTGAAACGAAAGGGGTTCCTCACTGGAACAGATGCTCCGAACGCAACAGAGAAGTCCTCTCGGCCCGAAAGCAGTCAGAAACAACAGATCTAGGAAACGACAGCCGCATGCAGTTCTACCGGCTTCAGATTTGGATCACCAACGGACGCGGCCCTCAAATAGCTCTGATACCATGTGGGAATTTACAGGGTAAGTTCCTCAGAAAGAACACCAAAAGGACACCGCTCACAACCAGATCACAGATCAATACACCAGTATTTTTGGCGTGGTTAAAACCCTCAAAGAGGGAAACAGTCCACGACCTGTCCCAACGTGGGTACTACAGGCAATTTATTAATCAAAGAATGAAAATTTACATAAGCTTCTCTCATGCACGGATTACCCGAACAATGACCCTCCATGCGCTTTAAATAGAACTCATGGACCAATCGGGTGTCAAGCCACGGATCAAGTGTCGGTAATACCGAGGTGAGAGTGAACCGTCGGATCACTACATATCGTGACCGTCGGATTGTAAGTTACAAAATGTACAACGGTAAAGAAACACACTTTACCTAACCCTATACCTAACTCTATACTAGACCAAGTTGAACTTAACTATTTCCTATGTGTCGGAATATCCTAACACGGTCAACAAATAATATCGCTGAATATAGCGCGTTGATAGAACTCCTCTCTGATGCCATCACACATGGCATACGCTGACTTGTCGTTAGGCTAGACTCACAACTCATCATACTACAACTCACTGGTATCTACTCCGTCCGAAATCCAGCTATCTATCGCATGTTCCTAAGGGTCAAGATTTTGGAAAGGCAATTTGATTTTATTCAATATCAACATATTTCCAGAAACTTGAACACATTAACAGATTCATTGGCAAATTATGTGTTAGATAGACATTTGCAACATTTATAAAAAGAAGCATTTCATCAGTATTTGCATCAGGATCATGTAACTTAACCAAAATAAAGCTCCGAAAATCAAAAATATATATATAATTGTTTATGGTTTACACATAATGTTCTATAACCAAGACAAAAATTGGTCAGATGACCCAAAACTCAAAACGCTAGGGGGCACCCTAGTCTAATGATGCTAGTGATAACAAGTCACCGCCTGTGCAATCATGCGTAAAAGCCTAGTCCATCGACTCGGCACACCAGTAGTATGTCACTGCAACCTCAGAAGCAGCTCGTCAGTCCTCACGTCCGAAATACCAAGAGTGAGGACTTCGACCTAATCCTGCAATGCTGAAAGAGTCTCGGCCATGTCAAGGTCGCAAAGGATAGCCCTTCGCACAACCTCTCCTGCTGGAGCGGCAGCTGGCACTCTCAGGCGTACTACTGGCCAAACTGGTCCAACATATGCATGAGCACATGAGTTTTGATTAGTCCTGATAGAAGAAAGCACAAGAACATTATAAAAGAAATGATAAACAGAGATATGGTCAGAGAATTTACCGATGACACCTCACTGCTCGCCAGCCAGCATTACCAAATCCGAATCACCCCGGAAATCCATACCAGCATATGGATACTCGGAAAAAACCATCTTGTTATAGACATTTTTGGGCACTACAACCCCAAGCATGAAATGTCCATAAACCAAGGGCTCCTAAGTCCCTAAAAGTGTTGTTCTAACCCCTAAAGGAACAAGGTCAACTAATTACAGCTTCTCCCAGAAGTTCTCCATGAAAAACTGCTTAGAGCTGGTCAAAACAGGATCATTTCAGCTACTCCATAGGCAAAGTGCGTTGCATCTCACCTAAACACACTGTGTCGGTGCATTGCATTTCAAAAAGCCCTTCTATGTGGTGTGATGGGCGAGAAGTGACAAATGGCAGTGTCATTCCGCGAGGTGGAGAGGCATGGAAACTTCCAGAAACTTCTCCTGTGACACTTGCCTCTCTGAATTTGACCAAGGATGAGTAAGAGATCATCAATCTCCAAATGGAAGCAAGAACTATCAGAGGGAAGACACTAATCAAATCACAAGCTGACTCATCTCCCTTACAGATATCTATATATGGATCCCTCATCCCAGAGATCCAGAGGCTGGAATTTTGCATATTGTAAGGAATTGTTGTTGGTTTCTTGAGACAACATCAGATTGTTGGGTGATCTAAGCTTTGTATGAGGTGAAGAGGGGCTTCCTTGTTGAGAGGATGATGCTGGGTCAGAACAACTAGTTGTAACTCCCTTGGCTCTTTCTTGTTTATCAATAAAAGCTATTCAAGTTTTCCTCCATACTCTTGTGTCATTCATGTTTGCTGCATTTGTATGGTCAATTTACATTTGATCCTAGATTGTTTATGATTATAGATCCATATTCTTGTATAGTGCTATGCTACTGTGATCTTACAGGTACTTTGTGAAGCTGGGCGTGCAAGGGAACAAGTAGCGAAAAACTATCAAGAGAGAGAGGAATCGAACTAGGAGATTAGCGCAAGACAGAGGTTGGTCTTCTTTGTTCTTCTCTCATCTATACTTCATAAAGGAAAAACGAAAGTAGTTTTACTTTGTTTGTTTCTAAGGTAGCTATCACACCTTAGTGGGATAAGCAGTTCTGTGTAGACACTTTTCCCTGTAACAAAATGGCGACTCCACTGGGGACGAATTAGTTTGTTTGTTTATATTCCTTGTTGTCTATTTTATAAACTTACAGACGGAGCCTGAAGTCAAGTTAGGTAGCTTTCGAACTGCATTTGCTATGCAAATGCAAAGTAGATAAATGTCGCTTCAGTCAATCTCCGAGATTTGTTTATAAATTAAACAACTGATTTACAAACTCTCTGATTGCCCTTGTGATAGCTCTTACATCCTCTTTAGATCTACCCCTGATTGTTGCATTACTGATTACCATTTGCTCGGCCAAAACCCATGAACTGAACTACAAACTGTGACCCGGAACCCAAGCCATGTCTCGTCTCTGGCCTAATGCAGGTACTGCTCAGTGAATCTGAAATTCAGCGCACTTCCCGAGTGTAGTAGGTGCGCTGCATTTCAAATTCCGTGTGTTACAGGTGCGCTGATCAGACTAGGCATTGTCCAGTTTTGGTTCCTGTGATTCATTCTTTCCAGTTCTATTCATGAATTTTGCTGCCTGTGATCAGTATATCTCTATTTGAAACCCCTTTTCTTTGCTGTTATTCCGCCTCCTTTATACGAAAGAACTGTAAATGTTTTTGTGTATTTGTTGAGTCATTTTCAGTTCTCCTTTGCAAAAGTAACATAATCGTACTGTCGTCCTTTGATTTGAAAGCATCGCAAGTGTCGTTTTCAGTCATAGGAAAGAGTTTGCTTGCTGTAGATAGTCGATTATCCTGTTACTATTGTATTTGGTCTAAATTTGTAATTTTTCTAGTGTCGAAAGCAAGTATTCATTTCTAAATTGTAAAAATGTTGTGATTGCCTCCATTTTTGATTTCGAAAAGAAACTTGTTGATAATTGTCGCTTGAAAAGTAATTTAGATTTGTGCATTAGCTTTCTTTTCTCCATTCACATACTAAGAAAACCGAAAACAAATACATGCATGTGCATTTGCATTTAGACCGTTTGATTGGTTTGATTTAGGAAAGTGCATTTAAGAGTGTGCCCATTGCTCTTTATGAAAGAATACTGTCTCTCTTTCCTTAGTAGCTAGGATTTTCATTGCACAAAGAAGATAAAAGATTGTTTATCATCTTAGATTGCATTTTAGGAATTACACATCTACATCTCGCGGTGAACCTGAAAGGCAAACTTCATAAACAAGATCAACTATAAAATAAATTCAATGAATCTAACAATGCTTTGGAACCTAACGCACAACATTTAGAAGTCTAGGCTAGAGACGTATCCCGACGTCGTAAAGCCTGGTAATTGTTGTTCTCACTGATGGTTGGGTGATCCCTCCACTTTGAGACGATAAGTGCCAGTACGGACTTGTGCTCCCACGTACCGTCGAGTATATTTTGGGAGACCACAATAGGCTTAATCCTTTATCCATAGGAAGTTGTGTCTGCCGCCCTATCGATCGCAATGCACTGAACACAACATTCGGGAAGATTGATTGCTGTACCGTAAAAAGTATTCTACAGTTTTGCGATTGGTTTGGTAATCCCTCTACCTAAATTTCTAGAGCAGTCCCTTTCGTTCCTTTTCAGACTCCTTAACGGAAAAGGTCCACCTGAGCACTTGTCACTTCAGGCTCATTAAAATCGAAGGCAACTAGAGTCATCTTTTGTTTTTTCTCAACCCTTAAAAATTGAAAAAACAAGTTGTGTCAAAGCGTCTAAAATTTATTTTAAATGGAATAATCATCACCCTTTCCTACGTTGATCTTAGGTTGAGAAAATGGAATCCACCAACCAAGGAATTCCCCTTGGAGGAAATCCTAGTCCCTTCTCCTCTTGGGGAGATGTTGGTGCACCCCATATGGCCACATTGTCGCTTCCAGGATTGACAATCGGCTTGCCTATATGGCTCTTCTCAACCTCTGTCGTTCAGAACACCGCAATTCCCGAACAGTCGAGTCAGCAGTTAGACGAATCTAGAGTTACCCACCAACCTTCTACTTCCTCCAATTCTTCCTCTCCTCCTTCTTCTTCGTTTGATGGGGTTGGTAAAGCCAAAAATCAAGTACCTGAGAAGAAGAAAGAAAAGAAGAAGAAGGAGCCCAAAGTGAAAGGGGGCAACCAAGCGTCGTCTAGCGAAAATCCACACACTGCACCGACCAGGCCTAAATCGCCATGTGTCATTTGCAAAGGAGACCACTATCACAGAGATTGTCCTTGCATCCCTTGGATCTTAAAGGACTGGTCTCCTCGTTTGCACAACCCGGTGTTGTCAACCTCTGATGATCATGTTGAAAACACACCGTCGACTAGTGAAAGTGAAGCCCCCAGGACAAAAAGGAAAATATAGATTTCCTTGTAAACTGTGCGAAGGCGACCATGTCGTCCACCGTTGTCCCTTCTTAGATGAGGCTAAAAGAGTTTTGGACGATCGTCCGGTTTCACAGTTACGACTTCCTCTTGGATATAAAAAACTCTTGCCGAGTTCGTCACTAGTTGAAAAGCCGGCTGACCCGCCCAGGTGGTCGGCCGAAGCATCTATCATTGAAGACAAACCATCTGAACCCATACCAGACGAAAGTCAAAAGGTCAAGGCGACAGTTGACTTGGTCTTGCTTTCAGAGGTTCCCTCTTCAGATGATACAGTCACAGAAGAGAATAAGGATGACACCATCCAAATTCTTTTCGTAAGCACAGACTCTAATGAACATGGGGGCAATTTACCCGTTCCTTTACTGCAGGAAGGAAGTTCATCAGAGTCGTACCTGGCCATCTATTCGGTCCCACCTCCAAGCAACCTAGTTGTTTCCTTCGACTGGAATCAACTAGGCAGACCCCGTTTACCGGCTAGTGTACCATTCTGAATTATTGCTCAAGTATATAGAATGGTTATGGCCGGTACCATCATAGATGAAGGGGCTTCTGTGAGTATCCTTTCCTTGACTGCTTGGAAAGCGCTTGGTTCGCCATTGCTTTTGCCTGAGATGAGAAATCTAACAGGTTTTGACAAAGGAACCAGTCGACCGTTAGGGATCCTTCCCAATGTGCCCATAACATTGAGAGGAAAAACCGTTCACATGAACGTAATGGTAGTTCAAGGACCCCTGGATTATAATCTACTCCTTGGACGAGACTATATTTATTGCATGGGAGCCATTATCTCCTCACTCTTTAGAGTAATGTGTTTTCCTCACGAAGGAAGAGTGGTCAAGCTCGTGGACCAGGTTTCATTTCCTGGATCACGCATAGCAATTAGTCATATACCATCCCTAATGGTATTTTCACACAAGGAATGTCTCATCAATCCCCAGTCCGCCCACTCGATGAGCGCGAGTGATTCGGGGGGACATGGCTGAAACCCAGGGGGCATGCACCCTGGTCTGCTTCGGCAGGAAAACTTCGGGTATAGGGTAGGTTTCCGCAAGAAATATATGACTGGTCTGTACTCCCGTCCATGATTGGAAGAGGGAGTTAGTCTGGAACAAGATTCTCTTGTCAAAGTTACGTGAGTGGAGTAGCCTCCTCCACTCACCTTTGTCTATTTCGGTAGACATCGCCGAAGAAGTGTTTTGTTTGCGCTGTGAATAGAACAATCTTTGGGTAACCTGAAAGAGGTATACCTTTCCTGATAAAACAAATGTTTTGTCAGTTTGAACAAAAGGTGGCCTTGAAACTTTATTTTATACCTGGGGGCATGCAAACCTTTTGGCATGCAAGTGAAGAGCGACTATTTATTTTTTAAATTTGTAGGTCCTCTAACCCTTTAAACTCGTAGGATTGGTTGTTTCCTTACTTGCATAAAGAAAGGATGTGGGGCAAAACTCTAAAAATTATCGTTCTTAAATGTGACATTCTTATTATACGACTGGATTAATCGAGCAGTTTTAGTGCATAGTTCAAGCTCGTTAAAAAATAAACATAAGCCATGAGCAAATGTTTCCCCCCGTGTTTAAGCTCATTAAAAAATGAACTATTTCCCGGTAAATAACCATCGTGAATGTCGTACTCCAGCCTTTAAAAGCCTTGGTCTTGTTCTCATCATCACCTCCACTCTGTATTGGACGATCGTTCACCTCCATTTGATTTTTTACCCCTTTTGAGGAACAGCTGCGAAGAGTGATCTCACTAGCCATCCTTGTAACACTACCATGATTGGAACATTCCAAACCTTACCTGGAATTAGCTGCTACCCAATTTTATCACTCGTTCCTCAAAAGATGAGTCTCCTTTAAGCTCTTTTCAACTGACTCATAAAATATGAAAAGATTTCCGAGCCATTGGCCTCTCCAGCTCGTTAAAGGGACCGGAAGTGCTATCCTTCCTTTAGATTTTAATATTTTTGGACCTGAGGGATTATTACACAAAAATATCGAGCGCTTGTTTTGTTCGGCTCGTTAAAAGTATCGAAAATTCATCCCTTCTGTATTGTTTTATACTTTTTCGGACTTAAGGGATTAGATGACGAAAAAGGAATTTTGGAGTTTCCTTTACGTTCCTTTTCAGACTCTCTAAAATTGAAAAGGACCGAGTTATCTTTGTGGTTAAACTCGTTAAAACTTAATAGCGACAAACTTGTCCATAGCAGACAAGAACGAGTTTCACTATCGCTAGCCTCATTAAAACATAGCGATGGGTTTGCCCAAAGGGCAAATTATAGAACAAGCATATGTTATCCTCCTCAAGCTTGACGAAAATAAAGAGGTACTGGTCAGCAATGACTGGGGAAAATTGGGAAGAAAACTTGAAGAAACTTTGTTGGTAGCAAGTCGCTCTTGAACATGATACTTTCACCCCACATCCAAGTCGGGGTGGGTTGTTTCTTTCACTGGTCACATCACCATGGTCCCATCACACCATCCACATTTGGGGTAATGCTACCAATCCATCATGTCAGTGTCGCCGATATGTTCAAGAGAAGTCATTCAGAGAATTCACCTGTGTCTCACCCGCTACAATACATTCATACTCCATTCTTTCATGACCGCCACCCTAAACGGTATGTCATCAGATCGTTTTCACCTCCATTAAAATCATTTGCTCCGTTCCGTGTCATTGATGTGGGATTCATTAAGGCCCTCCTGTGATGGATCACTTCTTGTCGACATCAGCTCATTATCTAAGAAGTCGATCTAGGAACACTCCGTTCAGTACTTTGAAGCTTGCATGCCTCAATGGCAAGTTTCTCACTTCCAGCGACAGGTTTACATCAATGGCCTTCGACCGAAAGATTTTGCGTGGTGTTCGACGCCAAATCCTTTATTCACACCACGTGAATTGTACTGTAGTACCTTGAGGGTCATTATCATTATCGGTGATTCCTCTCGCGCCTGTTAACAGCTTACATCATTGGCTGGTAATCAGGCGATGTCTTTCCATGTTCGACTCCAGAACATCTCTCACATGGATCGACTTGTACTTCGAGTGAAGATCGAACGAGATTGAAGACCCCGGATCTAGTTTCATCCATCCGGGCTACGATATATATTCAGGGAAATAAAGACATCAAATGTACATCATTGCTGCACAGATAATCATCCAATCAAAGGGATGATGGCTCTACTAGAATCATCAGTCTACACTCAGACGATTGTCTGTCCTATGTACATGAAAATGAATTTATAAAGCTGAGCATGGGAATGTGCGCCTTAGCTAGATCATGAAAATATTATGAAGATAATGTATTGTATTGTATCTTATTACAGGTCTCCTCCCAGCTTGAAAGAACTTCGGATCCTCATAATAAAGCATTTCACTCGACATCAAAAGATTAACGACCTCATGCTTTAGGGGGCAACTGTTATAGACATTTTTGGGCACTACAACCCCAAGCATGAAATGTCCATAAACCAAGGGCTCCTAAGTCCCTAAAAGTGTTGTTCTAACCCCTAAAGGAACAAGGTCAACTGATTACAGCTTCTCCCAGAAGTTCTCCATGAAAAACTGCTCAGAACTGGTCAAAACAGGATCATTTCAGCTGCTCCATAGGCAAAGTGCGTTGCATCTCACCTAAACACACTGTGTGGGTGTGTTGCATTTCAAAAGGCCCTTCTATGGGGTGCGATGGATGAGAAGTGACAAATGGCAGTGTCATTCCGCGAGGTGGAGTGGCATGGAAACTTCCAGAAACTTCTCCTGTGACACTTGCCTCTCTGAATTCGACCAAGGATGAGTAAGAGATCATCAATCTCCAAGTGGAAGCAAGAACTATAAGAGGGAAGACACTAATCAAATCACAAGCTGACTCATCTCCCTTACAGATATCTATATATGGATCCCTCATCCTAGAGATCCAGAGGTTGGAATTTTGCATATTGTAAGGAATTACTGTTGGTTTCTTGAGACAACATCAGATTGTTGGGTGATCTAAGCTTTGTATGAGGTGAAGAGGGGCTTCCTTGCTGAGAGGATGATGCTGGGTCAGAACAATTGGTTGTAACTCCCCTTGGCTCTTTCTTGTTTATCAATAAAAGCTATTCAAGTTTTCCTCCATACTCTTGTGTCATTCATGTTTGCTGCATTTGTATGGTCAATTTACATCTGATCCTAGATTGTTTATGATTATAGATCCATATTCTTGTATAGTGCTATGCTACTGTGATCTTAAAGGTACTTTGTGAAGCTGGGCGTGCAAGGGAACAAGTAGCGAAAAACTATCAAGAGAGAGAGGAATCGAACTAGGAGATTAGCGCAAGACAGAGGTTTGTCTTCTTTGTTCTTCTCTCATCTATACTTCATAAAGGAAAAACGAAAGTAGCTTTACTTTGTTTGTTTCTAAGGTAGCTATCACACCTTAGTGGGATAAGCAGTTCTGTGTAGACACTTTTCCCTGTAACACATCTCCTGACGGTTGAACCACTCGAAGAAAGTATCAGAAAAGGAAACCTGGGACTGACCAGCATGTCTGGCCATAAGGTCGACCGATCTCTGCATCCATGGCTCAGTCGATGGAGGTAAACCAAGTGAAACATACTGCGGCTGCATCAGCAGGATATTTTCCAAGACAAAAGCGATCAAAATAGAACTATATCCAAAGTTGTTCAATCTTCTGTTTTTCACCTTGGTCAGTTGTTCTTTCATTACAGAGAGTACTGCATCACACCAGTTGAACACCTTTGGTTCAAGGCATTCTAAGGCATACTGCATATAAGACCTGTTGGCCACATGAAGAGCTGCACTACCAGCCAGTCTAGCAAAAGTGAATAGAATGGTCCTCAAGGACCTGTCAGTGACATCTCGGATATTGATCTTGCCGTCCTTACTCGGCTGAGATCCCTCTCTGCAATACCTGCGAATGTAATCTCTCATGGATTCACCCCCACGGGCCGAACCTGATAATGAGATAGGGGCACCTCACCTCGATAAGCCGGTCAAAAAATAGATGTCCACGACAGTAAAGGGGATGGACTTGCCCCTAATCTAGAACACTTGGGTGGTAGGATCCCATGCATCGAGAAAATATTGCAACAAGTTGATTTACTGCCTCATGCTAGAGATGCGGAAAAGCTTGAACATGCCACAGTTCCGCAGTGCATTTACCGTAACCGATCATGTAAAGCAAGCATGTCCTCTTCTTCATGCTCACGTCCTCACCATGTAACAGGCATTTTCTCCAATGAATCTCTGAAAAAAACAAGAGGAGAGTCAGGATCCTGAATTGGTGAAAAACAGGCAAAAATTTCCATGAAACACTGTGCACAAATTTCCCTCCTTGCACCCATCGCACCCCCAGCAATGTTCTGGGTGGGATGCATGCTGAATGGCCAATGGCCAAGCCAACATGCATCACACCTTTCGATATAGAAGAGGTGCGATGGAGCCAGGGCGAGTTTTTCAAACCCCAGAGGCTCAGAAAAACTAGAAAACATGCTCAGAATTCAAAAAGGAAAGAATGAAACTGAAGAGCTTAGGTTTAGCTCCTATCTGGTCCAGACGGCGCCAAGAATCGTCCACAGAATCTCCCGGAATCAGTTGGTGAAAATCAAGGGGGAAAACACCTCCAAAGCTCCAACAAACCAAAGTTCAAATGAAATGGTAAAATGAGAGGTAAAAACCACTTTTAAATTACTTTTCACGTAATTCAAGTAAAATATTAGTGTTTTGACTCATTTTTCAAACATATATTGTTTGTTTCTAACTAGTTTGATGAAGCAATTGAGTAGGCAGTACAACCTTTGAAGGAACAAAAGTTGTCAATGGTAAAATCAAGATAATCAATGACCATTATATCGAGCAGTTTTAACGCGGAATTCAAGCTCGTTAAAAAATAAACATAAGCAATGAGCAAATGTTCCCCCAGAGTTTAAGCTCATTAAAAAATGAACCAATTTCTGGTAAATAACCATCGTGAATGCATTATCATTAGCCTTTGAAGCCTTGGTTGTGTTCTCATCATCACCTCCACTCTGTATTGGCCGATCATTCACCCACATTTGATTGTTTACGCTTTTGAGGAATAGCTGCGAAGAGTGATCCTGTTAGCCATCCTTGTGACACTGCCGTGATTGGAAAATTCCAAATCTTACCTGGAATTAACTGCTACCCGAATTTATCACTCGTTCATCGAAAGACGAGTCTCCTTTAAGCTCTTTTTAACTGATTCGTAAAATATGAAAATATTGTCGAGCGATTGGCCTCTCCAACTCGTTAAAGTGATCGGAAGTGCTATCCCTCCTTTAGATTTTAATCTTTTTGGACTTGAGGGATTATTACACAAAAAGATTGAGCGCTTGTTTTGTTCGGCTCATTAAAATTACCGAAAATTCATCCCTTTTGTATTGTTTTATACTTTTTCGGACTCAAGGGATTATATGACGAAAAAGCATTATTGGAGTTTTCTTTACGTCCCTTTTTAGACTCTCTAAAATTAAAATGGACTGAGTTATCTTTGTCGTTAAACTCGTTAAAACCGAATAGCGACAAACTTGTCCATATAGACAAGAACGAGTTTCACTATCGCTAGGCTCGTTAAAACATAGCGATGGGTTTGCCCGAAGGGCAAATTATAGAACAAGCATATGTTATCCTCCTCAAGCTTGACAAAAATAAAGAGGTATTGGTTAGCAATAACTGGGGAAAAATTGGGAAGAAAACTTGAAGAAACTTTATTGGTAGCAAGTTGCTCTTGAACATGACACTTTCACTCCACATCCGAGTCGGGTTGGGTTGTTCCGTTCACTGGTCATATCACCATTGGTCCATCACACCATCCATATTTGGGGTTAACGCTACCAATCCATCATGTCAGTGTCACCGATATGTTCAAGAGAAGTCGCTCAGAGAATTCACCTGTGTCTCATCCACTGCAATACATTTACTCTCCATTCTTTCATGACCGCCACCCTGAACCTTATGTCATCAAATCGTTTTCACCTCCATTAAAATAATTTGCTCCGTTCTGTGTCATTGATGTGGGATTCACTAAGGCCCTCCTATGACGGATCGCTTCTTGTCGACATCAGCTCATTATCCAGGAAGTCAATCTAGGAACAACCCTTTCAGTACTTTGAAGCTTGCATGCCTCAATGGCAAGTTTCTCACTTCCGGCGACAGGTTTACATCAATGGCCTTCGACTGAAAGATTTTGCATGGTGTTCGACGCCAAATCCCTTATTCACACCACGTGAATTGTACTATAGTACCTTGAGGGTCATCATCATTATTGGTGATTCCTCTCACGCCTGTTAACAGCTTACATCATTGGCTGGTAATCAGGCGATGTCTTTCCATTTTCGACTCCAGAACATCTCTCACATGGATCGACTTGTACTTTGAGTGAAGATTGAACGAGATTGAAGACCCCAGATCTAGTTTCATCCATCCGGGCTGCGATATATATTCAGGAAAATAAAGACATCAAATGTACATCATTGCTGCATAGATAATCATCCAATCCAAGGGATGATAGCTCTACCAGAATCATCAGTCTGCACACAGACAATTGTCTGTCTTATGTACATGAAAATGAATTTATAAAGCTAAGCATGGGAATGCCCGCCTCAGCAAGATCATGAAAATGTTATGAAGATAATGTGTTGTATTGTATCTTATTATAGGTCACCTTCCAGCTCGAAAAACTTTATATCCTCATGATAAAGCATTTCACCCGACATCAAAAGATTAACGACCTCATGCTTTAGGGGGCAAATTTTATAGAAATTTTTGGGCACTGCAACCCCAATTATAAATGTCCATAAAGCAAGGGCTCTTAAGTCCCTAAAAGTGTTGTTCCAACCCCTAAAAGAACAAGGTTAGCTAATTACATCATCTCCCAGAAATTCTCCATGAAAAACTACTCAGAACTGGTCAAAACTGGACCATCTCACCTGCTCCATGGTCAAAGTGCGCTGCATCCCACCTAAATGCACACGGGAGGTGCGATGCATACTGAAAAGCCCTTCTATGGGGTGCGCTGGGCGAGAGTGGACAAATGGCAGGGTCAATCTGCAAGGTGGAGGATCATGGAATCTTCCAGAAACTTCTCCTGTGACACTTGCCTCTCTGCATTCTCCCACGGATGAGTAAGAGATCATCAATCTCCAAGTGGAATCAAGAACTATCAGAGAGAGGACACTAATCAAATCTCAAAAGCTAACTCACCCCCCTTGCAAACATCTATATATGGATCCCTCATGCTAGAGATCCAGAGGTTGGAATTTGGTATCTTGTAAGGAAGTGCTGCTGGTTTCCTGGTGCAACATCATAGTGTTGGGTGATCTAAGCTTTTCATGAGGTGAAGAAGGGATTTCTTGCTGAGAGGATGACGCTGGGTCAGAACAATTGGTTGTAATACTCTTTGCTATTCTTGATTATTAATAAAGCTATTCAAGTTTTCCTCCACATTCTTGTATGATTGATGATATATGCATTTGTGTGGTCAATATATATCTGGTCCTATATTGTTTATGATAGTAGATCTCTGTTCTTGGATAGTATTATGTTGCTCTGATTCCACAGGTGCTCTTTGAAGCTGGGTAAACGAGGAAGCGAGTGGCAAAGATCTATCAGACGGGAGAGGAATCAAGCAAGGAACCAAGCGCAAGACAGAGGTTGGTCTCCTTTATTCCCCTCTTATATACTTCTCATAAAGGAAAACAGAAGTGGTTTTAGTTTGTTTGTTTCTAAGGTAGCTACTAGCCTTAGTGGGACTAGTAGCTCTGCATAGACACTAGATTTCCCGATAACACAGATGCGGCTTGAGATGACTGATTTAACAACTAATCTTAGGCTAGGTATGAAGTGCAAGGTTTTGATTTGATTTTTGGGGGTTTTTTGTTGGAAAAAGGGACACACAAATTTTGGGTCCGGGGATGAGGCCTAGTTTTTGCAGAGTTCTGATTGGGGCAAGGAAGGAAATCGTTTTGACGCTTTGGATTGAAATGAATGGATGGATCAGACTAGTGAGGAGCTAAGGAGGGCAAGAGGGTCTCAAGAGTCCTCCTCAAACAGATGAAAACATGTAGAATTAAACAAAATTTCAAGGCAGAGCATAGCAGTCCAATGAATTCTACCTTAATCACTCATTTGTTTAATTACAGAAGAAAAGAGAAGGGAAAATGATACACATAAACATCAATGAAATTACAAATACATAGAGAAAAACACCATCAAAACATAGAGCCACATGGTTCCCAACAAGTGTTGCAAAATCTTGGTCTTTTCTTTGCCAAAATTGCAGAAATGAAATGTACAATAGAGTGCCAAGCAATTCCCAGTATCCAACCCTGAAAATGACTTAGAAATTACATAATATAGACAAGCCAAACCTATTCCCTTGCCTCTAGGGGTCGATCTCATCATTCTAGGAGCTGTTTGAACTAATTCTAAACAAGGAACTGAAATCTAGGTAGTCAAACAACTTACCCCTATATGCTAGGAAACAGATTCATTCATTTAATTTTAACTTTTTAGTGAATCAATCCTCTAGAAAAAGTAAAAATGTGTGAATACTACATCATGGTTATGAAATTACATCATGGTGGATCAAGAGTTACATCAAAAAGCAAAACTGGTCAAAACTGGGCGAATTTCTGAGCTGTACAGTGAAAAACAAGCCAAAATTCTCTATGCACCGCGCCCAAATTCTCTATGCGTCGTGCCACTTTGGAGCTGATTTTGAGGCACTTTCCAAAGTCCAAATTGAGCTCAAGATAGCTCATTGGAAATCCCTACCTGTATACCTTCCAACCCAAGTGGAATTTCTAGATTTGGATGTCATTTCCCCTCCAAAGCTTCAATCTCCCAAGACTGCTTCCTGTGGGTGCAAAAGGTGGCAGAGAGGTCATTTTTAGGGTGTTTTAGACCCTTTAGGCAACCCAGAAGTTGATGAAATCCTTAGGTAATCCATGAGCATGCATAAATTTTGATGAAAAATAAAAAAATGTAAAGTTTTCCTCCAGAGGATCTCCCAATTATAAGCGCGCGCCAAGTGGCGCTATGCGTTGGGCAGGAAAATCTGTTTTGAAGCAAAAAAATTCAAAATTGACAAAATTTTCTCCAAATTTGCTGAAATTTTGACTAAAGGTTCATCATTGAGTATCATGTTGAGCCAAGGAAGCCTCAGACAAGATTTGGAGTCGATCATGCTCTTTTTGCGTCGTCTCAGTGCCTTCTTCATCCATGTTGCCTGAGGTAAATATGAAGAGTTTGGTGTCTTGTTTTGATTTCCAAATGTGTGCCAAATAGAAAAGAACTATGAATAGTGGGTACCATGGACTTTTTCCAAGTGAAAATTGGAGTGTGGGGATAGTCACTTGAATGTTTGGGAACTTTGGGCTTTGGGGATCTTTTATAAGTAAAATAGGAAGTGGTAGGGTTTAGGGATAGGGACATTCAAGAATGAGTGATAATGGGATTATAAGGGAATAAGAGAGGAATATTAAAAATGATGATATTACAATGAAGGGGAACAGAACCACAAGTGAGGAATGGTTTTTGAGCTATTTGGCACAAAAATCAAACTTTTGAAACTTGAAATCCAAACCATAAGGAGCAGTTTAAAACAAGGTAATAGGGTTTGCAATTTGACATCACAAACTCTCATAATCCACTTCAACGAGTACCAGACATGTTAATGGCAATTTCATAAACTTCTTGGAGCGAGAAGAACCAAGCGGATTGGAGTTTTTGAAACAAATGACAAAAATTTGAGTTCTGGATCTTTGCGCCGCGCAATAGCCCAACGTGCCGTGCATGCCATGTGCACCACGCTAGTGTATTTTTACACAACGGAAAACTACCCAATGGGTCGCGCACGCCATGTGCATCGCGACACTCAGCCTATGCACCGCGCTCTGCAACTGCAACACATTTTCGGCCTTCAACATGATTTATTCACTCCTCCATGATTTGTCTTGGTTTGACCTATGTATCTTGGCGTGAAACTGGATTGTTGGAACACAAACATATCTCTTATGATAGGGATTTTGATTTTTGATTTGGGCACACCCACTTTTGCAACTTTTGAAACCTTTGACACTTCGTTCTAACTCTGTTTTGCTTGATTTGTGATTTTTGGACTTGAATGATGAATCTTGTCTATTTTTGAAGGGATAGATGACATGGTGTAGTGATGAGATAACAGTGATGGGATATGGGAAGAAACAAGGTGGGGAAGTGGGATGATTGACACCAACAAGTTGCAAAACCCTAAGGAGGCAGTTCTCAACAAGATAGTAGGGTTTAGTTTTGTACTCAAATATTCATAATCAAACACATCATCAACACCAAGCATGAATTATGAGCAATATAGGTATGGCTTTGAATTACTCAATCATGGAGAAACCAAGAAAATTTGATGGGTGAAAGGAATAGCAAAAATCTTGTGTTCTGACCCAATGCGTCGCGCCACCAAACCCTATGCGTAGCGCATCTTTCAGGAAACTTTTGGAGGCCTTCTCGGTGTTCCAATTAGGCGCATGATAGCTCCTTGGAAAGGTATTTCAGTATAATTTCCAAAACAACTAGAATTTTTCAATTTGGAGTTCATTTTCCCTGTCAAAAATCAAATCTCCCAAGACTGGTCAAAATGTGCCAAATGAGGCTGCCTAAAGGCAGAGTGCTGTTGCAGTCAACGTTTGAAGGTCTTCCTCAACTCCAAAATGAGCTCATGATAGCTCATTGGAAATATATTTGTGTCTAGTTATCAGTTGACTCATCAATAAAGTCATTTAACCAACCAAGCTAGGAGAATACTTGATTTTTCCAATGTCACTTCATAGGTGCATCAATTCTCCCGAGGAAACTGTATTTTTGACATTTCTCTAAAACCATGACACCTGTGTAAAATGTGAAGGAGGTTTCTCTTCCTTGGCCTATTTTGAAAAAAAACCTCTCTCATTTGTCTCAAATTCATCTTTTCTTTCTCAGAAACATCATTGGAGTAAAACCTACCCCAATGTGTGGAACAGGGGATTTGTTGAAATGAAGTGAAATGAAGGGGATAAGGGGCTTCTAAATTATTCAGAAAAATTTGGGAAGTAGGGAGGGATGTTAGGAAGTAGGGGAAAGTGGAATTTCAAAGATTGAGTGAGGGGAAGGGGTATAAAAGGGCAAAACACAGACCTAGCCTAGAAAATAGGGTTTGTAGCAAGAAACTAGGGTTTGAGCGAAAATGAGGAATTTGGGGGATCTCAGTGATGGGAAGTGTTTAATAAGGTACATTAAGGATAGGGGAAGGTGTATGAACATTAAGATACAAGTTTTGTTGATGGTTTGACCATCCAGGAGAAATTGCCTTCAAAACCCTAGGAGAGAGAAATGAATCTTACCTAGACGCAACTGAAGCATGAACAAGGTGTAAAATGACCCAGTGGAACTTGAAATGATAATGAAAACCCTTTGAATGATGGTACACTCAGCTGAACGGTGACATGGACTGACATTTGGACAACTTTGAAAAGGGTAAAAGCAAACCCTAGACCTAATACCTAGTGACCAAATTTTGCTTGAAGACTCACTAAAATGACAAAATTTGACTTTGACACCTTAAAATCACTTTGTAAGAGCATGTTTGATCACTGGAGGAAGGCTGCAAAGACTGACACTAACATTGGCTCCAATGGGGATGGTAGCTCCTTGGAGGTGCTAAGAACGACAGATCTTTGGGAGAGAAGACAGTGCCTTCATCCATTGGGCAATGGAGTCAAAAACTCAAGCTGGAATGCATGACTGAAGACTGACACAAACTAACTTAACAACAAGACTGAAAACTAGCTCACAAATGACCCATGACTGACTTAACTAAAACAAGAACTTACAAAGCTTATTGAAAGGCATCAGTCTATCAAGATTTCAAAACATGATGACAACCACCTACATACTAATGAAATATGTACAATCATGTGTAATGAGATTTCCAATGTAACCAATCCATCAGATGGCTACATAGCAAATTTCTGCTCTCACTTTTCTAGAGTAGGCGGAACGATGAACCTTTAGGCAACTCAAAATAACCACTGAAACCAAAGCTTATGATAATGAACCAGGAAACATTTATCTTCTCTAATGCTTGCAAAAGAACGCCAAAGGGATCTTGATAATCCTGAAGCACTATCTTGTCTTGAGATCCAGCAGCAAAAACACAAGTACTCCCTTCATTATGATTTGAAAGAACTATTGATTGCCGAGTGATAGGAAAACATAGAGAATTATAAGCTTCTGCCATCTGAGTGTTAACTATAAATTCCTCGAGCATAATTTTTTTTGTCATATTGTCTCTCTCAAGTTCATATTCCTCAATTTCATGGTCAAGGTCATTCTTAAACAGAAAACAATCTTCCATATTATCAAACATAACAGCCTTATCATCTTCATGAAAGAAAATATTATCTGTTCGCTGATCTATAACTCTAATTTCAAGACTTTCATCATTTTCAAAAGAAGAAAAAGTTTCACCAACACCTTCTTGACCATTTGCACACTATAGATCTGCATTAGCTTGGGCTGTAATATAACCTTTTAGGAGTTGATCTATTTCATTTTTAGGCAAAGGAGATAAGACTATTTGTTTCCTTTTGCTCAAGCAAGTATTGTCTTCTTGAAATAGCTTTTCAAAACATGAAAACCTGAATGACAGTCCTTAATTCCCTGATCTTCTGAAATTTGAAAACATTGTCGATCATCTTCACATGACATGGCAATCAAGTTATCATTTACCACTGAGTTATTGAAAGAATATTTTTCACTTACTTGAACAAAGATCTCATCTTGTTTTCCATGAAATGATTGGATTACCTCCTCATGAAGGCTTGGGTTAGTAACTTTGTCTTCTTCATTCCAAATGATCTCAACAATAGAGCTCTCCTTCATGGGATTCAAAACAAGATAGTCTTCATCATCACGATCTGAATCTAGATCTGAAATAACTGACTCGACTTTACCACATTCTAAAATTGAAACTTGACTTTCCTGCATACTGTCTTCTTTAATGGACAGGTCTGAAATAAAACCTTCTTTTTCATCATTTTCCATTGTACTAAGATCTTGATCCTGCTGTAAATTTTCCTGAGCATCTTGATAAATATCTCCTAAGTTCTCTTTATGCTGCTGAAATGGATTTTCGTACAAGGCTTCCATGATCTCATCATCCATGAAGTCATCATCTTCATAATATTTCTCAAGGCTTTGAATAAAACTATAAGCATGTTTGCAATAGTTCTGAACTAAATTTAATGATGGATAAGATTCTTTATAACTTTCAAAGAACATGGCATGAAAATCCTTTAAATAGTAAATACAAATAGGCGGCAAACTTTCATACCAAGATTGGGCTTCACCTTCCAGAGTGGCCATGAATATCTTCATCAAGAATCAGGAAAATCAACCTTCAACTTGCGAATATGTATGTGAAATCCAACCAGATGTAAGGAAACATACTTCCTATCATCATCTTTAAATGTAGGCAAATTCCTTTTCCAATCTACCTTGGGAATTTTATTTGGAAAACCTAGAATGTGATCTCAGCTCATGGGAGCGTATCTTCTTGCAACCCATTCCATCTTGAAAATCTTAAAGCTTCTGATCTTCCTGCAGTGGAGTCACCATGAAGCATTGATTTCTGGATTTTTCAGTGAATGGAGTCGCCAGGTGAATGATTTCAGCCTTCTTATGTTTGATCATTGTCCACCATCAACCATCAGATTTGAAATTGATACATGTATTGGGGTGATTGTTAAGATTAGATGTTCAGCTTAGAAGACTAGACCGGAGATTGACTGAAGCAGCTTTTATCTACTTGCGCTAATGCAAAGAAAAAGCGTTTCGAAGGCTACCTGGCTAATCTTCAGGCTCCGTCTGTAGTCTACAAAGCCAAATAGTGAAAATAAACTTTCTTCCCCAGCTGAGTCACCACTATGTTAGAGCCTAGATTTTCCTCAGGCTGAAAAGGCAACGTTCTAGGTCCACATCAAACCACGCTCAGCCTCGTAGCTAGCCCTACGAGGACAGGAGAGGGCTCCCTCCGCGTCAATCTCAGCAAAAGATAATCATATGGGGCTTGAGTTGACTGATTTAACAACTAATATTAGGATAGGTATGAAGTGCAAGGTTTTGATTTGATTTTTGGGGGTTTTTTGTTGGAAAAAGGGACATGCAAATTTTGGGTCCGGGGATGAGGCCTAGTTTTTGCAGAGTTCTGATTGGGGCAAGGAAGGAAATCGTTTTGACGCTTTGGATGAAATGAATGGATGGATTATACTAGTGAGGAGCTAAGGAGGGAAAGAGGGTCTCAAGGGTCCTCCTCAAACAGATGAAAACATGTAGAATTAAACAAAATTTCAAGGCAGAGCATGGCAGTCCAATGAATTCTACCTTAATCACTCATTTTCTTAATTGCAGAACAAAAGAGAAGGGAAAATGATACACATAAACATCAATGAAATTAAAAATAAATAGAGAAAAACACCATCAAAACATAGAGCCACATGGATCCCAACAAGTGTTGCAAAACCCTGGTCTTTCCTTTGCCAAAATTGCAGAAATGAAATGTACAATAGAGTGCCAAGCAATTCCCAGTATCCAACCCTGGAAATGACTTAGAAATTACATAATATAGACAAGCCAAACCTATTCCCTTGCCTCTAGGGGTCGAGCTCATCATTCTAGGAGCTGTTTGAACTAATTCTAAACAAGGAACTGAAATCTAGGTAGTCAAACAACTTACCCCTATATGCTAGGAAACTGATTCATTCATTTAATTTTCACTTTTTAGCGAATGAATCCTCTAGAACAAGTAAAAATGTGCCAATAATACATCATGGTTATGAAATTACATCATGGTGGATCAGGAGTTACATCAAAAAGCAAAACTAGTCAAAACTGGGCGAATTTCTGAGTTGTACAGTGAAAAACAGGCCAAAATTCTCTATGCGCCGTGCCCAAATTCTCTATGCATCGCGCCACTTTGAAGCTGATTTTGAGGCACTTCCCAAAGTCCAAATTGAGCTCAAGATAGCTCGTTGGAAAGCCACACCTGTCTACTTTCTAACCCAAGTGGAATTTCTAGATTTGGATGTCATTCGCCCCTCCAAAACTTCAATCTCCCAAGACGGCTTCCTGTGGGTGCAAATGGTGGCAGAGAGGTCATTTTTAGGGTGTTTTTGACCTTTTAGGCAACCCAGAACTTGATGAAATCCTTAGGTAATCCATGAGCATGCATAAATTTTGATGAAAAACCCAAAAATTTAAAGTTTTCCTCCAGAGGATCTCCCAATTATAAGCGCACGCCAAGTGGCGCTATGCGTTGGGCAGGGAAATCTATTTTGAAGCCAAAAAATTCAAAATTGACAAAATTTTCTCCAAATTTGCTGAAATTTGGACTGAAGGTCCATCATTCAGTATCATGTTGAGCCAAGGAAGCCTCGGGCAAGATTTGGAGTCGATCATGCTCTTTTTGCGCCGTCTCAGTGCTTTCTTCATCCATGTTGCCTGAGGTAAATATGAAGAGTTTGGTGTCTTGTTTTGATTTCCAAATGTGTGCCAAATAGAAAAGGACTGTGAATAGTGGGTACCATGGACATTTTTCAAGTGAAAATTGGAGTGTGGGGACAGTCACTTGACTGTTTGGGAACTTTGGGCTTTGGGGATCTTTTATAAGTGAAATAGGAAGTGGTAGGGTTTAGGGATAGGGACATTCAAGAATGAGTGATAATGGGATTATAAGGGAATAAGAGAGGAATATTAACAATGACGATATTACAATGATGTGGAACAGAACCATAGGTGAGGAATGGTTTTTGAACTATTTGGCACAAAAATTAAACTTTTGAAACTTGAAATCCAAACCATAAGGAGCAGTTTAAAACAAGGTAATAGGGTTTGCAATTTGACATCACAAACTCTCATAATCCACTTCAATGAGTACCAGACATGTTAATGGCAATTTCATAAACTTCTTGGAGTGAGAAGAACCAAGCGGATTGGCGTTTTTGAAACAAATGACAAAAATTTGAGTTCTGGCTCTGTGCGTCGTGCAACAACCCAACGTGCCATGCATGCCATGTGCGCCGCGCCAGTGTATTTTTACACTGCGGAAAACTGCCCAATGCGCCGTGCATCCCATGTGCACTGCGACACGACACTCATCCTATGTGCCGCGCTCTGCAACTGCAACACATTTTCGACCTTCAATGTGATTTCTTCACTCCTCCATGATTTGTCTTGGTTTCATTGATGTATCTTGGCATGAAATTGGATTATTGGAACACAAACATATCTCTTATGATAGGGATTTTGATTTTTGATTTGGGCACACCCACTTTTGCAACTTTTGAAACCTTTGAGACTTCGCTCTAACTCTGTTTTGCTTGATTTTTCATTTTTGGACTTGAATGATGAATCTTGTCTATTTTTGAAGGGATAGATGACATGGTGTAGTGATGAGATAACAATGATAGGAGATGGGAAGAAACAAGGTGGGGAAGTGGGATGATTGACACCAACAAGTTGCAAAACCCTAAGGAGGCACTTCTCAACAAGATAGTGGGGTTTAGTTTTGTACTCAAATATTCATAATCAAACACATCATCAACACCAAGCATGAATTATGAGCAATAGAGGAATGGCTTTGAATTACTCAATCATGGAGAAACCAAGAAAATTTGATGGGTGAAAGCAATAGCAAAAATCTTGTGTTCTGACCCAATGCGGCGCGCCACCAAACCGTATGCGTAGCGCATCTTTCAAGAGACTTTTGGAGGCCTTCCCTGTGTTAAAATTAGGTGCAGGATAGCTCGTTGGAAATATATCTGAGTCTACTTTCCAACCCAACTAGAATGGTTCAATTTGGAGTTCATTTGGCCTGTCAAAAATCAAATCTCCCAAGACTGGTCAAAATGTGCCAAATGAGGCTGCCTAAATGCAGAGTGCTGTTGCAGTCAACGTTTGAAGGTCGTCCTAAACTCCAAATTGAGCTCATGATAGCTCATTGGAAAGATATTTGTGTCTAGGTATCATTTGACTCATCAAGAAAGTTATTTAACCAACCAAGCTATGATAAAACTTGATTTTCCAAGGTCACGTCAGAGGTGCATCAATTCTCCCGAGGCAATTGTATTTTTGACATTTCTCTAAAACCATGACACCTGTGTAAAAAGTGAAGGAGGTTTTTCTTCCTTGGCCTGTTGTGGAAGAAAATTTCTCTCAGTTTTCCCAAATTCATCTTTTCTTGCTAAGAAACATCATTGGAGTAAAACCTACACCGATGTGTGGAAGAGGGGATTTGTTGAAATGAAGCGAAATGGAGGGGATAAGGGGCTTCTAAATTCTTGAGAAAACTTTGGGAAGTGGGGAGGGATGTTAGGAAGCAGGGGAAAGTGGAATTTCAAAGATTGAGTGAGGGTAAGGGGTCCAAAAGGGCAAAACATAGGCCTAGCCTAGAAAATAGGGTTTGTAGCAAGAAACTAGGGTTTGAGAGAAAATGAGGAATTTGGGGGATCTCAGTGATGGGAAGTGTTTAATAAGGTACATTAAGGATAGGGGAAGGCGTATGAAGATCAATATACAAGTTTTGTTGATGGTTTGACCATCTAGGAGAAATTTCCTTCAAAACCCTAGGAGAGAGAAATGAACCTTACCTAGGCACAACTGAAGCATGAACAAGGTGTAAAATGACCCAGTGGAACTTGACATGATAATGAAAACCCTTTGAATGATGGTACACTCAGCTGAACGGTGACATGGAATGACATTTGGACAACTTTGAAAAGGGTAAAAGCAAACCCTAGACCTAATACCTAGTGACCAAATTTTGCTTGAAGACTCACTAAAATGACAAAATTTGACTTTGACACCTTAAAATCACTTTGTAAGAGCATGTTTGATCACTAGAGGAAGGCTGCAAAGACTGACACCAACACCTCTAGATTGCTGAGTTGTGGTTGAAGGTGTACCCTTCCACTCCTCCGGAAGTTAGAGAGAAACATATTACCGCTATTCAAACAATATTGGAATAAATTGGATGGGCAACGTAGGACTGTACCGGTATGTTGGACCAAGCGTTTGACGTCCTCACATCCTTGCAAGAGGACTCCAACATACAACGCTTGGAAACAAAGGCGAGAGAGCTTCAGGAGTAGTATGATAATATAAGGGGAACTGTGTAGACAGTCATCATCACCCAATGGCTAGAAAAGATGCAGCAAGCAAGGGCATTGAAAGAGCAAGTGGATGTTGCAAGATAGAAAGAGGCACTTCTCAAAGTGCACGTCCAGCCATGGATTGATGAAGCCTTCACCATTACAGAAGATATTGAGGGCAAGCTTGCACAGATGTAGGGATTCTATGCACTGAGGCAGGTAGCTAATCCTCACAAAGAAGCATCATAAGAGCACATGCAGCAGGTCTAGCAAACCGTAGAATAGTGTGTCGCGGACCTTCAAGCAGTACGGGACTAGTTAGAGGGGCTCTGCACCAAGATTGCCACACCAATAGAGTGAATCGGGACAAGTCACGATGATTGTGTTGGGGGCTTGTTGGGCATGGAATCCCCCCACAGCGTGTTTTGGGGCTCAAAGCCCAAGTTTTGGTCAAATGTATTGTATGACTCCGCGAATTGTGGGTGCAGAGCATGAAGTATAGTTTAATTTGTAGGGCTGTCCACCCTAAAGTATGGTTATGTAATGTAAAGTCATGTTGGCCTACCCATGGTCCACGGACCATGGGATTGTATAAACAGAGCGAGGCTCTAAGTTGTAAAGACAACGAAGAAGAGAGAGGAATACGAATGGTTCGAGCATAGAGTAAGAGTCTAAGTGTATTGGGTCGTAGTAGTAGGAAGAGGCTTTGTAGCTGAGTGCACAAAGGCCTAGTAGAGTCCGTAGCTAAGTGCGTGGACCCTTGCAGCTAGGTGCGCAAGGCAGTGTTGAGTCTGTAATCTTGATCGAAGAATAATAAAGAGAATTTGAATCCTATTTTTGTGTATATGCTTGTGCATTGCCTTCTTTACATTTATACTATTTTATTTATCCCACGCACTGATATGATTGCTGGATATGCTGTAATAATCATTAGTCTTACACAAATAAGTTAAGTAATTAGGTAATAACAAATTAAATAGCAAGGAACTTGGGTATAATATGGATTGTGCCCTGAGTAGGGCTGCACGGAAGCAACATCATAGGTTGCGAAGGAATAATCAGTGCGCATAGCGATGTGCACATAGGGTCAAACCACAAACCTCTAGAAGCTCATCAGACATCCCTAGGGTGCAGAAACTTGGTTCTAGCACCCTCCCATACTACTTCGGGTGAGAAATCAGTCTGCGCTCCGCAAACTGTTGCCAAAAGGGCCAGTGGTACTGGGATTTTCTTGGCTAAATAACCTTTGAACTTAGGTCAAGCCCATACAAGCCAACAAAGAGGATCTTGCAAGAGAATTTGAGATGAAGGACCTCGGGCTCATGCATTGCTTTCTTGGTATGGAGGTATGGCAAGGAGATGAGGAACTGTTTGTCTCTCAGGGAAAGTATGATAATGAGATACTGAAGAAGTTCCACATGGAGAGAAGAAAACCCATGGAGACTCCTCTAGTACGTAATTGGAGGAAGGAAGATGCTACTTCAGGTGAAGTAGTGGAGGATACTATTTATAAACAGCTTGTGGGTTCACTTATGTATTTGGAAAACACACAACTGGACATGTGTTTTTTAGTAAACTAGTTTAGTCAAGCCATGGTTAAGCCAACCAAGCTCTATTCGAAGGTAGCTAAACATGTGTTGAGATACCTTAGAGGCACCACTCAATTTGGTATTTGGTATAGAAAGACAGAGCAATTGAAGCTTGAAGGCTTCACAGATGTAGACTGGGTAGGGATTCCAATCGACAGGAAGATCACATCAAGATGAATCTTCAGTATTGGATCAACAATTATTCTTGGTACAACAGGAAGGAGAGATTAGTCACAGTTAGTTAAACAAAATCATAGTACATTGTTGCTAGTCAAGCAGCTTGTGAGGCTATCTGGATGAGGAAGATTCTTGTTGGGGTATTTGGTCAGTAGATGGATCTTATAGTGATTTACTGTGACAATCAAATTTGTATCAAACTATATGAGAATCAATTTTTCATGATCGGTCCAAGCACATCAACATCCGGTATCATCATCTACGAGATTGTGTGCAGAGGAGAATCATGTTGCTGGAGTATATTCCTACATAGGATCAAGATGTAGACATTTTGAAAAAGGCATTGTCAAGATGAAAATTTGAGTTTCACAGAGGTAGGATTGGGGTAACAGATAATCCCTTTCTTGTTGAGAGGGAGTGTTGAAATGGCAACAAGAAAATCTTATTTTAATTTTGTCCTTGAATTAAATTAGGAATTAAATTGTAATTCCACATATCATGAAAACTTGTAATAGTTAACTATGTTAATTTGGCTTAGTTGGTTCAGTTAATTCGAGTTGAGGGTATAATTTGGGTCATGTAGAGTGTCTCCTACGTTTTAGGAGCCTTGGTTGGGTTTTTTTTAAGTTGTCATTAATTAATTCACTTTAACTGAGTTAAAGTCAGTTAAACTAGTTCCAACTGATGGAGGAATTAGTGGGAGATCTAGTAGTGGGGTGTAACCTATAGTGATCAACCAGAAAACTGAAGATTCACTCATAATTAACTCATACATGTTAGATCTCTGAGTTACCCAGTGGTTATTGGAGCTCAGGGACAATGTACTATCATTTGTATAATCATCTAAATTGTAAAGGTGGTGCATGGAATAAGAGGAGGGCCTATGAGGATTATGCAATTCACAAATTGAATTATTTCCCAATTAAATATGGGCTAATTCCGATGGAAAATGCACAAGGAAATAAGATCTTGGCAGGCAGAAGCATTGACTAAGCATTGGCTTGAGCTTGTCTGTGAGGCAGTGAGATAGATAGAGATAATGCAAAGGTTGCCCGGGCATGAGCAAAGCATTGTAACCTTCTCATATTTTCTTATTAATGTAATATATATATATATATATATATATATATATATATATATATATATATATATATATATATATATATATATATATATATATATCTATGTATATATATATATATCTATGTATATATATATATATCTATGTATATATATATATATATATATATATATATATATATATATATATATACACATAGATATATATATATATATATATATATATATATACACATAGATATATATATATATATATATATATATATATATATATATATATATATATATATATATATATATATATATAGAAAGTGTTTTTAGTTGTGGATTTCCCTAGAAAATTATTGTTTTATGTGTGATTTAATTCTTTCTCTTTTATTCTTCGTGATTTCATCAATATTTTATTTTTTCCACTAATGAGTAGAGTAGTTTCAAGTCAATTGTTTTAGCATATTCCAATCTGCAATTTGAATCTACAAGGAATTTCTACAGTACCAGTCAGCATGTAGTTGCTTATTTTCATATTGGTGTTTGTTTCAAGAATTCATGTGAAATTTCTTTTATATGAACAAGGTTGTGTATGCTACCAGTGAGTGAGATTGACATGCATTAATTCCAGTGATTAGGAGCCACAACTCATATGCAAATGAGCTAATATAGATGTGTCTATTTCACATTGCTCCAATTATTGTACAAGAGTATGGCCACATGTTGATAGAGTTCGATTTGGTGTATGATGCCTATGCATTTATGTTGTTTTTGGTTATGCTCCACATGTATGCCTATGTTGATTCTTATATTGTAGCTAGATAGTGTTCTTATGGTCACTATGGAGCACATAATGAATAGTGCTATTCCAAGTTCAATATTATTTGATGTTGCTTAATTATTGGTATTATGCTTATGTTTCTTGGTGATTAGTAGTATTCATGGTGATATGATATGTTCGTTGTAGATGAGAGTATTTGGAGAATTTATTGGTCATATTTTTTACATCATGGATCCATGATTTTCTACCATAATCGTTAGAGGCTTAAGTTGTTGCCTTTCTTTCTTTTCTTTATGCTACCATGAGAAGATGTTCGTTTTCTGCTACAAATATTTCTTATATTATTTGTCAAGTATGCTTCTACTACTATATATATGTGTTGGTTGGTGCATTTTGGACAATGCAAGTCATATGCTTCTATTGCAATTTCATGAGCTATATCTTGTCATGATGGGAGTATGTGTTAGATGTTATAGCTACAAATTGAAGTTTTATGCTACTCAGTTGTTGTCATGGATATATGCTACTGCTATTCACATATTCTATGTTGATTGGTTAATGTTGCTATCATAACAACCACTACTAGAAGATGGTGCCTTGATACATATGGATATATCTTATGCAAGAGGATGATTGTATGCATGATGAAATTTACATATTTTTGGTCATTCATTATTTTTTTTCTGATCTAATGTTTTTGTAGTGTTGGTCAAGGAGTTTGAATGAGTATGTCTTGAAGAGAGTCATGATCTTTGGCCATGTATTGGAAAACTTTGACCATCATGTAACAACCACATGTTTCATAGTTTACTTCATCATGTGTAGACATGTATCATGTTTATGAAGCCTTTCAATCAAGTTTTGAAATTTTTGGGTCCATGTTGTCATGAATTTGCAATAAGAAATGTTATGAGTCATGTTAAGTATGCATTGATGTAAGTTTTGAGACTTGCTACAACCATGTTTGGGCTGATAGATGTATTATATTTCACCATGTATGGGCCTCTAATGTCATTGTAGCCATGTACTAGCATGTTCCTTTTATGGGTCATTGGTTTGTAAGTTGAATCATATAGAAGTCAATCTCTTAGTCCATGAGGTATAACTGTCAGGCCCTAGAATTGTTGTATCTAATGCATCGTTTTGCCCATTTGATGCCTCACTTATTCCCTTGTTTTACTAGTTTATGAACCTTTATCTTGCACATATACATTATTTTGGTGCAATAGAAAATATTTACACTTGGTTTGAATTCTATACCTTCATTATATGCATTTATTAGGATTGGTGTTCATTAATGTTGTTAATACAGGTCCTGCACTCCATAGAGATCCTGTACCAAAATGGAAGTATATGGAGACCACTCGATCATCTAAGATTTCCATGGAGGAAAATCATAGATGGAATTTTTTCAGAACTATTTTGTATCCTTTTGACAGTCAGAGGTGTACTTATCTCTCATTCATATGTTCCTACACTAAAAAGCAACATTCCTAAACTGGGGAGCAACCAACTTGGGGCTTTCATACATCGACACATTTTCGGGAAAATCCGAGAAAGGTTTTTGTTCAAAATGTTGTTTGAACACTTCTGCATCAATAAAAATGCACCCATATCATAAAAACAGATTTTTAACTTAAATAATGCTACAACCCCAAATTCACAACAGTTTTCAAACTGCCAACTTACTCCTCAATTTTCATGTCGATGAAGGAGAATATGAAAATTATCGAACATGGGTTTTTCTCCTAGTATAGGAAATTGAATAAAAGAAATAGATTTTCCAAATTCTCCACCATTTGGGAGATCTAAAGATTTCTTTAAGGCATATTTGTAGAAAAATCAAGTAAAACCTAAATTTGCAAAAGTAGTAAAAAAATCAACTTCGGGCATGATTTCCAAGGAAATGGAGTTGAATTAGAAAATTACAAGAGAGGTATTTGTTGAAAACATGGAAAATTAAGCTTGATTAAATAATTTTCCAAAAAATTACATTAGTCTAAGAGATACACAAGGATCTTTGAGACAATTTTATAAAAAATGATGTTTTCTTCCAAAATTCCAAAATATGCTCAAATTTGCAAACAAATGGAAATTATGTATAAGATTTGAATCTCCTTGATTAGATATTGGTTTTAATAGACCTCCTTTGGATGGGAAGCTATTACAATCCCCTCTCATTGAGTTTGTTCTTGGTTTGGCTTGTTCAAATCTTGTCATGTAATTTTAAATTATATAAAAGCCAAATCATGGCTCTGTAATGGAGGAAAACAAGCCTTTCTAAACTCTTATTCTGTTGGATTGAAGTGTTGGGGGTTCTTCGCCTGTTTCAGGGAAACTAGTGTCGATTCGGACTACTAGTCACACTACACTGGGTAGCTATCTTAGAAACAAACAATGAAAGATTTTCAAGAGTTCCTTTAAGTGTGATAGATGGAAGAGAAGAAAAGAGGACCAACCTAGATCTTCAGCATTGATCCTAGCTTGATTTCTCCTTTCCTTGATAGAATTTTCCACTCCTCCCCTACTTGTCCTGCTTCAAAGAATACCTGTAGAGTCAAAGTAATAACAAATTATCAAAGCATCTCTATCTAAAACATTATAAACAATGTGGAATCAGAAACACATTGACCATACAATTGCATTTATAAACAATAAGATTCACAAATATGAGATCATATGGAGGAAAACTCAAAGAACTTTATTAATAGTAATGTAAGAGAGGATTACAACCTAGATGTCTGATCCAGCATCATCCTCCCAATTGTATAAGCCCTATTCACCTCATGAACAAGCAAATCGCCCAACAATGCTTTGTCTCTTCTCACCAACAAACCAACAACACTTCCTTACAAAATATAAAATTCCAGCCTCTAGATCTCTCAGATGAGGGATCCATTTATAGATGTTTTGCAAGGGTGTGAGTCAGCTCTGGGTTTTTGATTACTGATAGTTCTTGGTTCCACTTGGAGATTTCATGATCTCTTACTCATCCCTGGGTGAATTCAGAGAGGCAAGTGTCACAAGAGAACTTTCTGGAAGATTCCATGATCATCCACCTTGCAAACTGTCTCTACCATTTGTATATTCTTGCTCATCTCACCCCATAGAAGGCCATTTGATTATGCATTGCACCTAGCCAGTTACGCAGTCAGTATGCATCACACCTTGCCCATGGAGCAGTCTGTATGGTCTAGTTTTGGCGAGTTCTAAGTAGTTTTTCAGGTGGAACTTCTGGGAAATGATGTAATCAGTTGACCATGATCCTTTAGGGTGTGAAACAACACTTTTAGGGACTTAAGGAGCCCTTAGCTTATGGACATATGAGTTTGGAGTTGTAGTGCCCAAATATGTCTATAACAACTGCCCTCTAAAGCATGAGGTCCTAAATCTTCTGAGGTTGGGTGAAATGCTTTATTCATGAGGATCCGAGGTATTCAAACTAGAAGGTGACCTATATAAGATACAATACAATACATCATCATCATATTATTTTCAGGATCTAGATGAGGCGGGCATTCCCATGCTTAGCTTTATAAATTCATTTTCATGTACATAGGATAGACAATCATCTGCTATTGCAGACTGGTGATTCTTCACATGAAGAGTCATCTTCCCTAGCTTAGATGACTATCTGTGCAACTTCTGTGTATAATTGATGTCTTTATTTTCCTGAATATATCGCAGCTCGGATGGATGAAACTAGATTTGGGGTCTTCAAAACTCATCCAATCTTCACTCGATGTACAAGTCGATCCATGTGAAAAGATGTTTTGAAGTCGAACATGGAAAGACATTGCCTGATTACCAGCCAATGATGTAAGCTATTAACAGACGCGAGAGGAGTTACCAATAATGATGATGACCCTCAAGGTACTACAGTACAATTCACGTGGTGTGAATATATGAGCTGATGTCGAACACCATGCAAAGTCTTTCGGTCGAAGGTCATTGATGTAAACCTGTCGCCGGAAGTGAGAAACTTGCCATTGAGGCATGCAAGCTTCAAAGTACTGAAAGGGTTGTTTCTAAGTCAACTTCTTAGATAATAAGCTGATGTCGATGAGAAGTGACCTGTCGTAGGAGGGCCTTGATGTATCCCACATCTATGACATGAAACAGAGCAAATGATTTTTGTGGAGGTGAAAACGATCTGATGATATGAGGTTCAGGAATGGCGGTCATGAAAAATGAAGTGTGGATGTAATGCAATGGATGAGGCGTTTACTGGATGGTGAATTCTCTGAATGAATTCTCTTGAACATATTGGTGACACTGATATGGACTAGTACCATTAACCCCATGGATGGCACGGCGGACCAATGGTGACGATGAACGGAAAAACCCAATGGAACTCAATCACGGTGATGGAGTGAAAGTGTCATGTTCAAGAGCGACTTGCTACCAATAGAGTTCTTCAAGTTTTCTTCCCATTTTTACCCAGTCATTGCTGACCAATACCTCTTTATTTTTGACAAGCTTGAGGAGGATAACATATGCTTGGTCTATAATTTGCCCTTCGGGAAAACCTGTCGCTTTGTGTTTAGAGAGCCTAGTGTCAGTGAGACTCGTTCTTGTCTGGGTGGACAAGTTTGTTGCTATTGTTTTAACAAGTTTAACGACAAAGGAAAATCAGTCCTTTTCATGTTTAGAGAGTTTGAAAATGGACGAAAAGGATACTCCAACAGTCCTTTTTCGTGGCATAATCCCTTAAGTCTGAAAAAGTGTAAAATAATACGAAATGGATGACTTTTCGATAGTTTTAACGAGCCGACAAAGAAAAGTGCTCGATATTTTTGTTTAATAATCCCTCAAGTCCAAAAAGATTAAAATATATGAGAGGGATAGCGTTCCCCTTACTTTAACGAGCTGGGAAGGCCAATAGCTCAACAATCTTTTTATATTTAACGAGTCTAAAAAGAGTTTAAAAGAGGCTCGTTTTTGAGGAACAAGTGATATTTTTGGGTAGCAGCTGGTTCTAAGTAAGTTTGGAACTTCTCAAAACATGGCAGTGTGAAGAGGGTGGCAATCAGAATCACTCATCGCAGATGTTCCTCAAAAGGGTAAAAAATCAAGTGGAAGCGTATGGTCGGCCGAATGAAATGGAGGTGATGGAAGGAACACAACCAAAGTTCAAAAGGGTAGATAGCAAAGCGATCACAAAAGGTTATTTACCAAAGGTGGGTTTATTTTTTAATGAGCTTGAACCTTGTGCCAACATGTGCTTAGTGCAGGTTGAATTTTTAACGAGCTTGAACCTTGCGGGAACATTGATCTTACCAGTCTTTTGATAATGTCTCTTGGTAGATTTATTTTTTAATGAGCTTGATCACTACTATAACATGTGCTCATGACCTTTTTATGTAAGCTAGAACAACTGAGCTACGAGGTTAACGGGTTAAGAACCTACAAACTAAGAAAATCAAAGGTTTCTTTTCACTTGCATGAAAAGGTTTGCATGCCCCCAGGTCTTTCAGTAAAAGGAGAGTTTCCAGGTTATCAAATGGTAGTCCTTGCAGTTAGGCAAGATCATTTCTCTTGGGAGACAAAAACTCTTTCTTTGCGATGTCCATCAAAATAGACAAAGGTGATTGCTGTGAGCTTCCAATCACACAATGTACGAAGGTGAATGCTGTAAGCTTCACAATCATACAAAGGAAATAATCGCATCAGACTGATCACGTAACATATACGGGAATGTTATTCGGTCCAAGTATTATGACCTTTCAAGAAAATCTCTCTTTTCCTTTGGGTTCGCCTACCAAAGCAGACTAGGGTGCATGCCTCCTAATCTTCATCACACTCACCGAACTACTCACGGTAATTAGGTGGATGGGATGAAGATGGAAGAGCCATTGTTGATGAGAAGAGACCATTTAAGGATCATGGTTGATTTATAGTTGTGTTTGAACTAGGAAATGAAAGCTGGTCGACAAGCTGCACTAGTCTGCCTTCATGTGGAAAACACATCACTCGAAAGAATGTGGAAATAGTGGCTTCCATGCTATATACGTAACCATGTCCAAGGAGTAAATTTTAATCTAGTGGACCTTGGACTACCATCGCATTCAAATAAATGGTTTTCTTTCTCAAAGTTATCGATAACTTTGGAAGGATCCCTAATGGTCGACTGGTTCCTTTGTTTAAGCTCGACAAATTTTGTTTTTCAGGAAAAAGCGATTGCGAACCAAGTGCTTTCCAAGAAGTTGAGGAAAGGATACTCATCGAAGCCCCTTCATCTATGATTGTGCCAGACACGATCATTTTGTAAACCTGTACTATGATTCAAAATGGTACATTAGATGGAAGGAAAGGTTTCGCTAGTTGATTCCAATCAAAGAAAATGAATAGATTGCTCGGAAGAGGTACTGGATAAATGTCTGGATAAGTTTCATGAACTGGGGGGGGTCTCTTCCTATTATGAAGGAATGGGTGGATTGTTCTCAAGTTCATTAGACTCTATATCGACAAAAAGAATTTGAATAATGTCGTTCTCATCCTCTTTGGAAACTATATCATCTGAAGGTGGATTTTCTGAAGGCAAGATTGGGTCAACTGCCATCTCGACCAGTTGAGTTTGATTCAGAATGGACTCAGAAGGTTCACTTTCAATGATAGGTGATTCGATCGACAATTGAGTTATGTCAATGAGGTTTTCAACTAGGGAAGGAATTGGTAAGAGTTTCTTGTATCCAGGTGGAAGTTGCTGCGGTGAAGCAGGACAGTTATCCAAAATTCTTTTGGCTTCGTCCAGAAAAGGACAACGGTGAGGAGTATGATCACCTTCACATAACCTACATGGAACTCTAGCTTTTCCTTTTTGTCCGTTGACTTCGTTCTCACTAGTTGATGGTGTGCTGTCAACCTAAATGTGAGGGGTTGATGACACCGAATGGTGCAACCAGGAAGACCATTCCCTCAAGATCCATGGGATGCAAGGGAAATCTCGATGGTAATGTCTCTCCTTGCAGATTACACATGGAGTTTTTGGTTTGGAAACTTTAGTGTGTGGATTTTCGCCAGACGATGCATTGGTGTTCCCTTGTTTAGCTAGCTTCTTCTTCTTCTCCTTCCCTTTCTTTTTCTTCTCAGCTACTTGGTTTTTAGTGTCACTAGTTTCACCAAGTGAAGAGGAAGAAGGGGAAGGAGAAACAAACAAAGTAGAAGATGAAGGGGTAACTTCAGTATCATCTGGTTGCTGATTAGATTGTTGAGGAATTGTGGTGTTTTGAATGACAGAGGTTGAGAAAAGCCATATCGACAGGTCGATTGTGATTCCTGGAAGGGAAAATGTAGCCATATATGGAGAACCAATATCTCCCCAAGAGGAGAAAGGACTAGGATTCCCTCCAAAGGGTATTCCTTGATTGGTAGACTCCATTATCTCAACCTTAGATCAACATAGGAACAAGGATATTATTCCGTTTAAAATAAATTTTAAAGACACTTTGATGCAACTTGCTTTTTCAATTTTTAAGAGTCGAGAAAAATCTAAAGGTGACTCTAGTCACCTTTGATTTTTAATGAGCCTGAAGTGACAAGTGCTCAGATGGACCTTTTCTTTTAAGGAGTTGAAAAGGAATGAAAGTGACTACTCTAGAAGTGTAGACAGAGGGTTTACCAAATCGATCGTAAAACTGCAAATTACACCTTGGTGATAAATGATAGAGAAATTACCAAGGAATTATGTACGACAGTCAATTTTCCCGAATGTCGTGTTCAAAGCATTACGATCGATAGGGCGGCAAACACGGCTTCCTAAGGATAAAAGATATCAACCTATTGTGGTCTCCCAATATATACTCGGCGGTACGGGGAGCACAAGTCTATACTGGCACTTATCGTATCAAAGAGGAGGAATCACCCAACCTTCAATGAAAATGATAGTTACCAGGTTTTATGACGCTGGAACACGTCTCTAGCTTAGACTTCTAGATGTGTTGCGTTAGGTTCCAAAGCATTTTTATGTTCATTGAGGTTTATTTTAGAGTTGATCTTGCTTAGAAGTTTGTCTTTCAAGGTTCACCACGTGATGTAAATGTGAAATTCCTAAATGTGCAATCTAAAATGATAAACAGTCATTTATGTTCTTTTAGCAATGAAAAACCTAGCTACAAAGGAAAGAAGATGATGATTTTCTTTTAGCAGAGAACATAGAGCACACACTAAATGCACTTTTCCTAAATCAAATTTCGCAAGCAGTCAAAATGCAGATGCACATGCATGTATTTGTTTTCCGCTTTCTTAATGTGTGAATGACAAGAAAAAAGCTAAGTACAGATTTGAGCTATTTTCTTTCAAAGTGACGGTACTAACAATTTTTTCTTTTCAAAACGAAAGGAAGAATAAGATAACACTTTTCGATTTCGAATTGAAAACTGTTTTCGACACTTGAAATACTAATAATTTCAAAATCAAGTATAATGAAAAAAGTACAATCAACTATTTAGAAGAGGCAATCTTTACGACACTCTAATTTTGATTTAAAATGACAATTAGGACACTTGCATAAAAAACGACAGTTTGATTAGGCTACTTTCGACAAAGGAAGATTGTAAATGATTGAAAAATACACAAAAACATTTACAATTCCTAACTGATGGAGGCTGGAATAATGTGAAGGAAGATGGTTACATCAAGAAGGTACTAATTATGAATAGCAAAACTACTGAATAAAGCTGAAAACAAAGAGAAAAAAACCAAATTTCAGAGAAGAAAAACAGTTCACTCAATCAGCGCACCTGTAACACAGGGAAACAAGGATGCATCTCACTGCAACATCCAGGTTGCATAGTTACAGACAGTGCGATGGGCCAGGGAGAAAAACTAAGCTTGGTTTTTGCTCAAAACTTGTAGCTAAGTTCAGTAATGATGGACAGTAAACACAAAGCATAAGGGTAGGATCTAATGAGGTTCTGAGCTACCACAAGGGCACTTAGGATGCTCTGTAAGTCAGATGTTCAGTTCATAAACCAACTCGGAGATTGACTGAAGTAGCATTTATCTACTTGACAATTTCATAGAAAAGGCGTTTCGAAGGCTAGCTTGCTAACTTCAGGCTCTATCTGTAGTTTATAAAGCAAACAATAAACAAACAAAACAAAATATTCACTCCCCAGTGGAGTCGCCATTTTGTTTCAGGGAAAACTAGTGTCGATTTGAACTGCCTGTCCCACTAACATGGGTAGCTATCTTAGAAACAAACAATGAAAGATTTTCAAGAGTTCCTTTAAGTGTGATAGATGGAAGAGAAGAAAAGAGGACCAACCTGGATCTTCCGCTTTGATCCTAGCTTGATTTCTCCTTTCCTTGATAGAATTTGCCACTCCTCCCCTACTTGTCCTGCTTCAAAGAGTACCTGTAGAGTCAAAGTAACAACAAACTATCAAAGCATATCTATCTAAAACATCATAAACAATGTGGAATCAGAAACACATTGACCATACAATTGCATTTATAAACAATAAGATTCACAAATACGAGATCATATGGAGGAAAACTCAAAGAAATTTATTAACAGTAATGTAAGAGAGGATTACAACCCAGCTGTCTGATCCAACATCATCCTCCCATTTGTAGAAGCCCTCTTCACCTCATGAACAAGAAAATCACCCAACAATGCAATGTCTCTTGTCACCAACAAACCAATAGCACTTCCTTACAAAATACAAAATTCCATCCTCTAGATCTCTCAAATGAGGGATCCATTTATAGATGTCTTGCAAGGGTGTGAGTCAGCTTTGGGTTTCTTATTAGTGTCATTCCACTGATAGTTCTTGGTTCCACTTGGATATTTTATGATCTCTTACTCATCCCTGGGCAAATTTAGAGAGGCAAGTGTTACAGGAGAAGTTTCTGGAAGATTCCATGATCATCCACCTTGCAAACTATCTTTGCCATTTGTCTATTCTCGCTCATCACACCAAACAAAAGGTCGTTTGAGTATGCATCACACCTGGCCAGTCAGATAGTTAGTATGCATCACACCTTGCCCATGGAGCAGTCTGTATGGTCCAGTTTTGGCCAGTTCTGAGTAGTTTTTCAGGTGGAACTTCTGGGAAATGATGTAATCATTTGACCATGATCCTTTAGGGTGTGAAGAAAAGCTTTTAGGGACTTAAGGAGCCCTTATTTTATGGACATATGAGTTTTGGGTTGCAGTGCCCAAAAATGTCTATAACATCACCCCTCCTTTTTCCAACTCGATATGAATTACTGAGCTCAAGATGTACTAAGGACTTATATTTTCTTAATAAAAGGACAAATTTCAAGTTCTCTTTTTATCATTGTTACATTTTGTTAATAATTTTCTCTTTTTTTGTAATTTAAATTCTTTTTAAGAAGGGTGTAAGCTGGTTGGTTTGGGCCCAACCACTCCATGTTGTCAGACCCCTAATAGATAGTATTGTGTGGTTTGGGATTTAGAGTGAAGTATTGTAGTGTGTGCATTTTCAAGAGATTTGATTTAGTTCTTTTTTTGTACTATATTCATATTTGAAGACTTGTATTTTATTTTGATTGGGAATGCATATAGCCTAGATCTGAGATTGATATTTTAATTTGGATTTATCTTTTCTAGGAATTGGTATCTATAAGTTTTTTTTTTTAAGGTTGTTTTTCTTTGATATTTACATATGATAAAAACCCTTGTTCTATTGCCATGTGGGTTGAGTTAGATGAATATCCTACCTGTGGAATGGTTGTTTTCCACATATGAATTGGTGACAGTAATACTTTTGTTGGTGGCTTCATCTTGAAGGATTCATATAAAGATATGATATCAATTCTTGATAACACCCTCTATGGAACTTTCAAACTATTTTAGATTTTAAGTGTTGAGGGTACCTTATTTTCTTTCAAATATATCACGATAGAAGGTATGGATGAAATAGTATTGAAGCCATCAAAATATAAACCTTTTCGTAATGATTCAAGTCATACACAATAGGTACAACATATGTTTATGCAATTTGTGACTGGTGGTCTATATCAAGATTGATTTTGATTCCTCTACCCTTGCCTCAGGCTTGTTGATTGTTATAACTATGGTCTATTGGTTTAAAGTTACAAAGTCATTGAAATCAATGATTGTACAACATATCCACTAGAAATTAATTGATTTTTAAAGATTTCTATAATATAGTGTGTGTGGTCAACCAATGTGATTGATTACATTTCTTAGATTTATGAGCTTGATTTATTTGACTAGTTTATGTGTAGAACAAGTGTTGATGGACCTTTCAAGTCAATTAGTACATCAAATTTTGCTGCAGATTGGATTGGTATCTTGTTGCTATTCTTTCAAAACTTGGAATTTATTTTGAGAATGGTTTCATTTCCCTCCTTTTGCAGATCTTCCTTACATATTAAAATTATAGTTTCAGATCTTTGGTTTGGGGAATTTTTTGATTTAGAGAAGTAGAACAGAGAATAATTTTCCTTTTGTGTGAGATTAATTTATTGAAGCATTGAGAGTACCACACCTTACTTTTAAAAGCACAAAGAGGAGTGGATTTTTCAGTTTAGTGTGGGAACCTCTATTTTTCTTGCTTGAGTGTGGGAATATATGCGGCTCTTGTTTGGACTTTGAAAGGAGTACATGAATATGTGTGGTTCTTGTTGAGATTTTCGTAGGAACCAATTGACATTGATTCTTTACAAGTTAAATAAGTTTTTAAGTTCAGTTCATTTAATTATTTGAAGAGTGAAGTGAACATAATTATATTTGATTTCTTATTTGTTTGATCTTTAATACAAAATGCTAAATCTAGTGTAGGAATTGAATTAAGAATTTATACACTATTTTCCAAAACTTAGAAGGATGTTAATGGTTTTGTATGATTTGCATTCATGGTTTCATTTTTAATGAATGCCTTTGACTGTAGGATTAGAGTGGGTGATAATTGTTGTTTGCTGGACAAATTAGGGTTTTGTTTTACAGGTTGTTGGAGTTATTCTCTGGCATTTCCATTGATGTGCCTCTAAGTTCATGAACTTCTAGATTGATATTAAATGTTGGTACATTAATATCCCATATACTGCACCCAAGATTTTGGCGACATTGATGGGCAGGTGCTTAGGGGATTGACCTTGATGACCTGCTGTAGTTTGGTTTCCTCTTTACCCATTCCTTAGAGTTAATTCTTTGAATTTATTTCTTTCATGCACATTTTTTTGGGGTGTTGTAAGAACAGCTTATATATACTCATCCATGTGAGGAAAAGATCTACAGAATCTTGTTAAGAACAAAAAAATGGTCTTTGGAGGAATATTTCAATGAGGAGTTTTGATGTTGCTACAGAGATATACGAATCATCCAATGAAAAACTCACAAGTGAAAATTTTAATATTTTGCTTGAATATAAAAATAGTATTATTAAATCTTTGATTTCAACGTTAGATGATTTGCAGGGAGAAAATAAAAAGGATGAAGAACCACTGCTGATCTACTGTGCCTACTGTATGAAGAAGAACTTCCTTGGAAAGTTTCCACTTTGTAGCTTGAAAGTTTGTAGAATTTGTGAAGAGGCTCATGCAATAGAACATTTCCCATCACTTCCTAGATTACTAAAGGTACTTATGAAATCAAGTAAGGAATGAAATCAACCGCTAGGTATAAATCAAAACCCATCATGATTTAATACTTGGAATAATGTCTATTATCCTGAGCAGGTTCCTCAAGAGATTTATAGTCCTATAGTTCCATGGAAAAATTTTAATCCTCCTCCAATTCAATACCCTACTTCATGGCCACAATGGCCCTCTCCTTGTCCCTCAAAAATAGTTTGGAGCCTTTTGTATAGGGCACTCTTTCATGAAAAATCAACAACAACAACCAAAATTTCCACTCAATGCACTACCAAGTCATCCTCCTCTATGTCCCAGTTACTTGTGAAACCTTACTTTAACCCTACCACTAATCCAATCCCTAGACTGAACCCTATTCCACACCATAAGTCATACCATATCCCTTATCTAGATCGTAAACCTAGCTCTTATCCAAACCCCATACCTAACCCTAGTCCATACCCTAATTCAAACCCTATACCAAACCCTGGTCTAAACCATAGCTAAAACACTAATCCAAGATAGCAGGTTCCACAACAATTTAAAGCACCTATTATTCGTGTTAACTCCACTATTGAGTTTAATTATATATCTTTGAGGTTGGGGGAAGCGGTGAGTTTGGAAACATCTCCTATCACTACAGAACATTCACTGTGGGAAGTTCTAATTCAAAGACCAATAAGGGAGAAATATTTGATTAGAAACTATTCTAAAACTATTGTTGAAGATTGAAACCGTAGAATTTCCCTTAAATTCTTGCCACTTTGAAAATAAAATATTTGAGCCCGAACTTGAGGGGTTTTTATTTTGTATTTCACCAGATTCATCATGCCTGGTAAAGAGTGATTATTAAACTGTGGAAGATTTGTATGAGTTGGAGAATCATAAATATATGAATCCTATTGAATCTTGATTTCAAATGATTGTCAGCACACCTCATTCCCTATCATTCAACAACTCTTGATACCACGTCAGATAAAGAAACTGGTTTCTCATACTCTGGTATGTGTTGAAGTTTATTCTTTAAAACAAGTGTGAGTATATTTAGCATTCTTTTATGCACATGGATAGATTGGAAGTACTCCTACACTTGAAGGAGATCTTCATCCCTCTAAATTAGGGTAGGGTAGTATAAAAACTGAAATAATTTTTTTTTACAACAACACTCTTGAAACTGAAATTCCCTAAGGCACAACTATTAAAATTTATGTCATTATGCACTCCTGTGGTAAGACTTGTTAGAAGAAAATCACTCTTAATGCCTCATATTTTATAAAGTGACTTTGATTATTGGTTGATATTATTCATTGCGTTAGTTAGGAGGGTTGTTATTGTTATGTTTAATACTTTCCATTCAAAATCTTAAAAACCTACTTCTGTCCTATTCATTCTAACAAACTATCATCCAAGAAACATTTTCAAGTTTCTCTTCGAAGGTATCGATGAAAAGCTTCCTATGGTGGACCACCCCTATAAAACCATAATGAGCTCTCATGAGAACCCCGACATGATCAACTCGAGGAATAATTCAGTCATTATCTGAGAATTTTTCTTTAAAATTAGTCTTTAAGGTAGAAGGACCAGCCAATAAAGATTAGTAATTAAAAAAAAATCATGTCATCCCGTGCTCTTAAAGAGCAAGTTTTCCACCGCACCTATTAAGTAACATATATGAGGTTAATTATAATCAACATTTTTTAACATAAACAAATTAATTGAGGGATAAGTGGTCTCATTACGAGCTGACCTACCATTATCATGGGTCCTAATTAAAATAACATTACTGCTACTCGTTACGAGGCTAGGGTAATGGATTTTAGTTGGAAAGCAAGAAGACAAGAGGTCTCATCACGAGACAACTTGTTCATTCTTGTTAGCTCTTGTGAATGGAACTATCATTTTCTAGTTACCAAACCCGGATAATGGCCTTTAGTTAATTCCTAAAACGAAGTAAATTATTCTGGATTTAAGACCTCTGTGGTTTATTATTTTCGACCTAGTCACCGGAGAATCCACAGTAAGAACCATTTTCTGCCAACGTTTCAAATCCCAACGGGATCCATCATCAGGACAACCTGAATGCTTGATAGAAGAAGAGCTTATTTGAGGGTTAAATAGTAATGGGGAGACTCTAAATCTATATCTAATAGATGGGACACATGCATTTCATTGGGTTAAAAGGAATCCTTGTCGAGGGTATAGACGTCTGCTGGTAGCAGGGACATGCATGTGGTATGAAAGTTAATATTACACTATGGTTTACTGGGTCGTCTTGGTCTTTCCATGAACTCATTATCATATCTCTCTGAGAATGGCTTTAATATCCTTCTAGTGTTATGATTTGGAGTTTTATCTTTTTAAATAATTTGGTTTTTATGGATGTGGGACTCTTAGTGCAGGTGATTCAATTTGCTTGAACAAGAGGATCTTCAACTATATACTTGGGTAATGGTAAGATGGTCAACTTGAGAAGGTATCCTTTTTTTATATTTCTTTTTCCCTGTTTTGGTCCATCTTTAATGTCATGACTTTCAAATCATGTCACTTTTAGTTGTAATGAGGATATTGAGGTGAAAAACATCTGACTAAGGCTACTTTTGAGATCCTTTATGGAAATTTTGATGGTTGGATATTTCATTATGACATTATCCTTGCAGTTTAGCATTATTTATAATGGCCCTAGTATTATATTTTCTTTTGATTAGTCTTAATGAATAAAGATGGACCAACATTCATTTGTCTGTCAGAATAGTCAAACCTAACAAGGAACAATATTATGAGTCCACGAACATTTATGTTTCAATTCTGTTTTTTTTTCAAGGGAGCATCAATATAGAAGTTGATTCACTTGCATGAGGACATGAAACATGATCAAAATGGAGGGATGTAAGACCCCATAATTATTGTATCTAATGCATCTTTTTGCCCATTTGATGCCTCACTTATTCCTTTGTTTTACTAGTTTATGAACATTTATCTTGCACTTATACATTCTTTTGATGCAATAGTGAATATTTACATTTAATTTTCATTTTATACCTTCGTTATATGCATTTATTAGAATTTATGTTCATTAATGTTGTTAATGCAAGTCCTGCACTCCATATAGATCCTGCACCAAAATGGAATTATATGGGGACCACTCGATCATCTGAGCTTGCCATGGAGGAAAATGATAAATGAAATTGTTAAGAACTATTTTGGATCATTTTTTATAGTCATATCTGCACTTATCTCTCATTGACTTGTTCCTACACTAAGAAGCAACATTCCTACACTAAAGAGCAACCAATTCTGGGATTTCATACATCGGCACATTTTCAGGAAAATTTGGGAAAGGTTTTTGTTCAAAATGTTGTTTGAACACTTTTTCATCTGTAAAAATGTACCCAGGTCATACAAATGGATTTTTAATTTAATTAATGCTACAACCCCAAATTCGCAATATTTTTCAAACTGCCAATCTCCTCCTTAGTTGGCATGCAGATGAAGGCAAATATGAAAATTATGGAACATGGGTTTTTCTCCTAGTATAGGAAATTGAGTAGCAATCAAGCAGTTTTATAAAATTCATCACCATTTGGGAGATCCGATGGAGTCTTTAAGGAATATTTATAGAAAAATCAGGTAAAACCCAGATTTGAAAAAGTAGTCAAACAATCAACTTTGGGCATGATTCCCGAGGCAATGGAGCTGAGTTAGAAAATTACAAGAGAGATATTTGTTGAAAAAATGGAAAATTAGGCTGCTTTCAAACAGTTTCCAAAAATTCACATTGGCCTAAGAGATACATAAGGATCTTTAAGGCAACTTCATAAAAAATGATGTTTTTTTGAGAATTCCAAAATATGCCCAGATTTGCAAACAAATGGAAACTACGTATCAAATTTGCATCTACTTGATTAGATATTGGTTGTAATAGACCTCCTTTGGATGGGAATTTGTTATGATCCCCTCTCATTCAGTTTGTGCTCGATTTGGCTTGCTCAAAGCTTGTCATGTAATTTTAAATTATATAAACGCCAAATCATGGTTCTATAATGGAGTACAACAAGCGATTCTAAACTCTTATGATGTTGGATTGAAGTGATGGGAGTTCTTCCCCCATCCTTTTTTCAACTGGATCTGAATTACTAAGCTCAATATGTACTAAGGATTGATATTTTCTTAATAAAAAGAAAAATGTTAGGTTCTCTTTTTTATCATTGTTACATTTTGCTAATATTTTTCCCTTCTTTGTAATTTATCTTATTTTTAAGGAGGGTGCAAGCTGGTTGGTTTGGAACCAACCAATCCAACTTGTCACACCTATGTTAGATATTATTGTGTGGTTTGGCATTTAGAGTGAAGTATTGTAGTGTGTGCATTTTCATAAGATGTGATTTAGTTCTTTTTTTTTACTATGTTCATATTTGAAGACTTGTATTGTATTTTGATTGGGAATGCTTATAGCCTAGATTGGAGAGTGATATTTTAATTTGGATTTATCTTTCTAGGAATTGGTATTTATAAGCTCAAAAGTTCTAAAGGTTGTTGTGCTTTGATATTTACATATGATAAAAGCCCTTTTTTTATTTCCATGTGGGTTGGGTTGTATGAAGATCCTACCTTTGGAATAGTTGTTTTCCTCAAATGACTTAGCGATAGTAATACTTTTGTTGCTGGCTTCATCTTGAAGGCTTCATATAAATATCTAATATCAATGTTTAATAACACCCTCTATGGAACTTTCAAACTATTTTAGATTTCAAGTGTTGAGGGTACCTTATTTTCTTTCAAAGATATCATGATACAAGGTATGGATGAAATAGTATCAAAGTCATCAAAACATAAACCTTTTGGTAATGATTTCAATTATACAAAATAGCTACAACATATGTTTATACAATTTCTGAACTAGTGGTCTGTAGGAAGATTGATTTTAATTTCTCTATTCTTGCCTAAGGTTTTCTGATTGTTATAACTATGTTTTCTTGGTTTAAAGTTACAAATTCATATTGAAATAAATTCTTGTACAACATAGTCACTAGAAATTAATTGATTTTCTAAGAGTTCTATAATATAGTGTGATTGGTCAACAAGTGTGATCGATTACATTTCTCACGTTTATGAACTTGATTCGTTTGAATAGTTTGTGCATAGAAAAGTGTTGATGGCCCTTTAGAGTGGATTAGTATATGAAATTTTGTGGCAGATTGGATTGGTATCTTGTTGCTAATTTTTCAAAACTTTGAATTTATTTTGAGATTGGTTTCATTTCCCTCCTTTTGAAAATATTCGTTATCGATTAAAATTACAGTTTCAGATCTTTGGTTTGGGACATTTTACAATTTGGAAAAGTAAAAAAGAGAATGATTTTCCTTTTGTGTAAGCTTACTTGATTGAAGCACTAAGAGTACCACACTTTACTTTTAAAATTACAGAGAGGAGTGGAGTGTTCAATTTAGTGTAGGAACCTCTATTATTCTTGCTTGAGTGTAGGAATCTCTGTGGTTATTGTTGGGACTTTGAAAGCAATACATGAATATGTATGGTTCTTGTTGGGATTTTTTAGGAACCAATTGGCATTGATTATTTACAAGTTAAATAAGTTTTTAAGTTCAGTTCATTTAATTATTTGAAGAGAGAAGTGAACATAATTCTAGTTGATTTCATATTTGTTTGATCTTTAATAAAAATAGCCAAATCTAGTGTAGGAATTGAATTGAGAATTTATGCACTCTTTTATAGAACTTAGAAGGTTGTTAATGGTTTTCTGGATTAGTGTTCATGGTTTGATTTTTAATGAATTCCTTTAAATGCAGGATTGGAGTGGGTAATAATTGTTGTTTTCAGGACAAATTAGTGTTTTGTTTTGTAGGTCGTTCAAGTCATTCTATGGAATTTCTAGTTTTGTGCCTCGAATTTCACAAAATCCTGAATTGACATTAAATTTTGGTCCATTTATACAATATACCGCACCCAACAATATCCTTCAACTAGAAGGAATTGATTGTAGGTTGATGATGATGATACTCAAGAGGAGCATGTTTAGTGTTTATTTTCTATTCAGATGGATATGTTGTGTTGTTTCTTGAGAGAGGACATATAGTCATGTTGTTACTTTACCGATGTAACCATGCATGTACTACTACTATATTATTGGTGAGGAGATTATAGTTGATCAGAGGATGTTATTGTTTCTCATGTTGTATTATTATTGACAATTATAGTATGTTGTTGTTGTTTGACAATGTTGTTGGTGTAGATGGAGCTTGCTACTGCTAGTATATATTCATTGTATATTGATGGTCATGATATGGTACTATTGTTTTGGCTTGAGGGTGATGTCAGTGTATATGGAGAGTTTATATTGCTACTTTAGGAGGGAGAGGGAGGATTTGATTGAGTTATTGTTGTTTATTTTTATTATCATGTTTAACTAGGGAGTGAGAGAGTTTGCTACTACATAATCAGTGGATGACGAGTAGAGTTTTCATATCCTTGATTTGCTTACCCTTTGCTATTGATGTCAATGGGGGAGAAAGTAAGGAGATCTATTTTTGAAAGGCCTGTTTGATGGTTCAGCTAGGGTTTCCATCAATGCCAAAGGGGGAGATTGTTGGCATTACGGCTCAGGTTTTGTTGGCAATGATGTCAACCGGGTGGCTTTGGTGTTGTGTTGAAGTGTTGATGGTTAGCATTAATGTCAACCTGGTTTTATGTGTTGTAGATTTTTTTTCATACACATGTTTGATTGCTACAGGTTTTGGAGTAGCTACTACTAGTTGACAATGGTTCGAGACTCTCAATTCATGTTTGATGGGGTGTCTTATGATAGATGAATGTTTGGATGGTTTTTGGCCAGTTTGACAAGTTGCATGGCTTGCCACTGATATGTTGAGTATGTGCAGGTGTATTAGGAAGATCAAAGAGTTATTGTCATGATGTTAAGCAGTTTGACATAATGATCAGTTGATGTGGTTTGGAGGTCCTTACATGATGATATAGAGAATTGAAATGATCTTGATATAGTTATGTAATGATTTTATAGGTTTGGGAGATGGTTTCAAGCATAGAGAATTAGGTTTAGCGGGAGTTGGAGCAAATTTGACTTAGTTTTGGAGCTAAGGAATGGGTAACGTAGGTTACCAGTGCATTTCCAACATTAGTGACTTAGGTTTATTTCATTAGAAAATCATTACCCATCCTAGTAACTCTCTCACCAAAACCCATCCTAGTAACTCTCTCACCAAAGGCAGGACTTGTGTTACTTCCTGTAGGAGAGTCTTTTCCTCATTCCTCACATCCTAAAATAAATTCTAGGGGTTGTAACCAAGGTAATAGCCCATGTTAATGGTTTGAAAGTTCAGTTTGACATCATCTACAACTCGAAAGCTCATTTAGGTGTGAATTAATTGATGACTTGAGTAGTGGATATGGTTGTACAAATTGGTTAAATAGAGGAGAAAATTGGCCATTGTGAGTGTTGGTTGCTGAATTTTCCCACTTTTTACCCACATTTTTATCCCTTTCCTGTACTCATTTCATGTCCTTATTGGTTGATTTGTATTCTAAACAACAAAGGTACACCTATTGTCATATCTTTTTGAATTGTTAATCAATGAAGCATAGTCGTAGGGGGTTATTTCCTAAAGCGACTTGCTAACTTAATTTTCCTTGCACATTTGGAGGAATGATGATCAAGAGCATGATTCAACATATGATGACTATCAAGTTGGAAACACTATCTTTGGATATCAGCTGCAACGGTGGTTCAACCTATCGACCAACACAAGTGCTATCTTTATATTCTGTTATATCTCAAGAATCGTTATGTATTTGTAGGCAGACAACTGTCATAATCTTAGGCACTGTTAGTTGTTAATGAAATGTATAAGTAGTGATTATGGGGCTGGGAAAGCCACCTCTACTAGATATACGAGATTTCTGAGCAGTAACAACACACCTCTGTAATGATATTTAGATTAATACCATTGCTGATATTTTGAGTATTTTATAGTTCTTGATCTTTCCACAGCCCGGATCAGGGAGTAAGCCCCAATCTCTTTATGAGGCACTGTTGGATTATTTGTGTGTGTAGGTTTATTTTCTGCTATGTTATCTCTCTACAGTGTAATGATTTCAGTGTGTTTTTGTGAGTCTTAACTTGTTGTTACTCTGATTTCTATTACAATTATAACTCGATGTTACACATTGTTATGTTATGATTAAATGTTCAATGATGGGTAGGGAATTTGTGGTTTGCATATAACTTGTATGATAGCCTTGAAATAACCAGTTGAGTTGCGGGTTCAAAATTAATGTGGAATCAGGTGAATTGTATGATTCATATCTCAACACCAACATTTGGCATTGTTGCCAAGGAGGTTATCGAAGGCACGAAAGTATGACCAATATTGACCATAGGATCACTCTCTCGTCCTGTGGAGGGAAGTTTCTCACCCTGCTCCAGGTCTTGAGCATTATATTGTTTTGTTTCTTTCATAGGAATCACTTTCTCATCTACGGAAGGGAAGTTTTTCTTTCACCTTGTTTCAGGTCCTGAGCTTAGGTTTTGTGGTTGGTTTGTTTTCCTTATTTTTCTTTCTTTTTAGGGGCCACTCTATCGTCCTGGGGAGGGAAGTTTTCACCCTACTCCAGGTCCTGAGCTTTCAATTTTCTTGAATTTTTTCATTTTATTTTTTGATTGCATGAACAAAGATACAAATAATAGAGGCAAAGGAAGACCCCCAAAAAGAGGAAAGAAAGATCTAGGAAGAGTTATCGATATCCAAGAAATCATTTCAAAAGCTGAGTCAGTAGCATCGTCGCAAGTGTTGGGCCTTTTTTTATCTTATTTTTACTCGAAATCTCTCATGTGGTTGTTATTTAAATGATTATTATTGCAAGTATTTGTTGCTTCACTTGTTTTAATAGAATTAAAACATTGTTAATAAACGTTTTTCTGTTGCAGGTTTAAAATTGATTTGATCATGCTTTTACACAAGCTGTGGACCTGCATTTACCTGACCGTACCGTGCAATGGATTCTGCACTAGTGCATGCATGTTCAAGTGCAGACATGTTTAGTCTAGGTATGTTTTTATGGATGCCTGCACTTTGAAGGATGCACTTTGAAGGATTCCTGGACTACACTCACGTTCCTACACTGGAGGATGTGTATAATTATGTATACTACTCCAATATAATTTGCTGGAATTAGAACAAGTTAATAGCATGTTTGCCTCGAAATAGGGAATTGGTTTCTACAGCATCAAATAACATTTTTCGATGACATCTCAAAGTCAATGAGAAATGGTAGGAAACGCTTACAATCGGCTTTAGCAAGTTGAGGAACATATTGCTAACACATTACAATCTTTATTTAGGTAGAGTTCTGATCCTGTAGTATTTCTGTCACTTGTTGAAAAATGTTGGCAAGATCTTTGTGATCAAATGCTAATGATTCGAAGCATAGTTCTTTTTCTTGATCATACATATATTATAAAAACTGTAAATGTTCGTTCTCTTTGGGACATGGGACTGCAATTATTCCACAAACATTTGTCGCTATGTACAGAAGTTGAGCATGAGATAGTTACACGCCTTGTGAGATTGATTGAGAAGGAGAGAATGGGTGAAGCGGTTGAAACGACTATGCTAAACCATCTTTTGAGGATGTTCACTGCACTTGGCTCGATGTATTAATGGTTGCAGATAAATTTGAGGTGGCTTCTTATATGCATCGTTGCAGCAGGTTGTTAAGGAATTTATGACACCAGAATCTGTGTTACTGTATCTGGAACTTCCATCTAGTGTTCTGATGGTAGATGCAATTCAACCACTAATTGATGCAGTTAAGCACTATCTCGCCAAGAAGTTTATAGATATTAAAAATTTCTAAGAAGAAGTTATGGCTATACCATTGGTAAGTGTAGAGCCAGTGTTATCCAACGATGAATTGCAAGTGGATTTCTAATACTCACATTGGGGCTCTTTGGGAAGGACTACCATCCCTTGGTTATAAACAAAATCCACACGCCGTATGCAAACTCTGAACCATGCAGATAGAAGTGCAATTTCTATAATGTCTTGTTGAGCCTAGTATCAAGCCTATAAACACTTACACATGTTTCAATTGAATGGTTCGATTTTGCAAACTAATATTCCTTTCGAAATTACTATTGCATTGGAACCTATCAAAGAAAATGAAGAAGTTGTAAGGGCTTATGGCACTTCACCAATGGCTTGTTTGGATTAATCTTAGCTTTTGGTCTCCTCTTGAAATCACTGAAAAGTAGATCAGGTCGTTCATGGTGGTATGGCACAGCTGGAATGAAAGCAGTCCCGACATCTCAGGGATATTTACAGAAAACATGTGATAAATTTAGGGTGAGTTAGCAGTGACTTAAATTTCCAATCTGGGTATGGGTATCACACCAAACACACATTCAAATTATTTAGAATCCACAAGGATTAATAGCAGCATGATATTCTCATGATACGATGTGGATGGCACTTGCAACAGATTGCATGCATTTAATTTCTAGGCTAGTTGTTCCGTGAATAATAAATCACAAAACAACTTTCAGATCTTAAGCTATTGCACTATGACAATGTTTCTGGAAAATCGAGGAAGAAGTTGGTCCACCCACAAAATTATTCTGCGAAAGAGGAATGATTTACCAGAATCAATTCCTATTTCAACATTTACTTACAAACCTAATTTTATTCCTAGTAAATAGTTGAGATTGATGATCTACCCCTCCTGTATTTCAATTGGCTGATGTAAAAGTGCAAGTTGTATATATATATATATATATATATATATATATATATATATATATATATATATATATATATATATATATATATATAGATATATATATATATATATATATATATATATATATCTAATCTTAGAATTGACTGGAGCAGGGGAGTTAGTCGGTCAATTAATCAATCGATAGCATAAGCACATACATGCAGAAAACGAATGTGCAGAAGGGAGGAGCAGTTGGTCCCAATGTAGCATCACACATATTAAAGCTTATGGATCACTTCTCCTACCTGCTAGAGTTAAGTGTTTGTTTGCATAATGTAAATACTAATTTTAAATGTCAATCGAAGCATTTCTTGTCATCCTCTATTTATCCATTTCATGCATCTCATAGCTTTAATTGTTGTGTGAACCAGGTCGCTCATAGAGGGTGCGAGCTGGCTGGGTTGGCCACCAGACCAGCGCGACACCACTCTACATCTTTTTAGATTAAATTTTATTTAAATCATTATTTTCAGTGTGTGAAATTCATATCGCAGGATTTAACTATTTTAGTCCCTTTTCTTCTTCAAATTGGTGTTAATTAAATTTGCTACAATAATTTCCTTTCAACTGCAAAATTAATTTGATTTGTTGCATTAGGAATTGTGCTTGCACTCATAATATTTCTTTAAATCGAGTAAAGATTTTGTCCCTTCAGATTGTCTAAATTTACAAGGTCAGCTTATGCATTGAAACTCTGCCTTTATAAGTTGTAATGTGCAATTTGAATGCTTTGAGTTCATTCCAATCCGTGTAATTTATATTTCAAAACCTAAGATCGACTTGAGTGCTTTTGGTTTCAACGCATTAATGCATTCATTCAATATATACTTATAAGAAACCATATATTACTCAGAATTAGAGATCACATATATATTTCTATCATTTTAAATCATGATGGTTGCAAAGCCGACATTTATGAAAAGGAAACTGCTTCATGTTCAAACAACGATAATGTTTATTTTCCATTGTAGTTGTCTTTAAACTTCTAGATAATTTTACAAGATTTATTTCTAGGGATAAGGAAGGTGAGAGAATCTATATTGAATCCATTTCTTCCATAAGTTTATTTGTGCATTAAATATTGTCAATGCTTTTCGGTTAATTTTACACAAAGGTAGAAGCAGTAGAATTAGTGCAGTCAAAATGGTTTTTAATTTTCTCATGAATTTATTCTAGCATTTGTAGTCTTTTTGATATTGTGTTGGCACTGTTTGGTTTCCAGTTCTGATTTCCCTTCTGTTTGCTTGTACTTAGAATTTCCTTTCACATTGTCAGATAGTACAGGATTTTCTTTTATTTCCTGCATGATTTTAATTGTTTGGATTGAGGTTTCTCGAATTCTCTTTTAGTATAGGATTTCATTTATTGTCGAGATTAATGTGCAAGATAGACTAGAATTTGTTTTGCAGGTTGCCAAGGGATCTATCTGGCATTTCTAGTGCTGCTTCTCGAAGTTTATGAACTACCGATTTGACAATTAAATGTTGGTACATTTATAGAACCTATATTGCACCCAACATTTTGGTGACATTTCCGTGGAGGCTCTTAGGAGATTGACCTTGGTGAGCTGATGCAATTGGTTTCTTCCTTCACCTAGTTTCTAGTTTCTCTTGCAATTTTATGTTTTTTTGAATTTATTTATTACCTGCACTATTGCTTTAAGGTTTCTAATTTTCTTTGATGTTTTAAGAACTCCCCTCCCTACATATATATTTATACACTATTCATGTGCTAGCGAATGTACCAGTTGGCTTGTTAAAAATAGGAAAATGGTATTTTGAGAAATCATCCAATGAGGAGTTTTTATTTTTTTCCACAGGAAAAAATCGGTAACCTTTTATTAAAAAAATGAAAAGTTACACTAGCAGATGCTTGAAGCATTTCCATAAGCTGCCCATCTGGGCTCGAGTGCTTTTGCACCCCCAGCAACGTTAACAAACTAACGTGCTTTAAGAAGAAGAAAAAAGGAAAAAGAAGAAAGAAGAAGGGAGAAATAGGGGAAAAACTGGAGTCCGGAAGAGAAAACTCAAGTTTTTCTCCCCTTTTTCTTTTCGACCTTGCGCCGCTCTCCTTGAGTGGGCTCGATCAAAGCTATGACTAACTCTGTTTCTACTTTTTGTGAGGCTGTTTCCTTGTTTGAATCTGAAGTATCTGAGTGGTGATGCCGTTTGGTTCCTCCCATACTCAGATCCTCACTTGCCTTCTCTGCCTGATTTGAGTAAAGCTGTGTAGCCTTGTTTTCTGATGTGGTTTCCTTCTGAGTCTCCATTCCTTGAGATACCTCAGCATTCTCTACAGAGATCTCTTCCTCTTCTACTTCTGATTCTTCGTCCTCTGAGTTAGGGGGGGGAATTGCCATCCTTTCCTCTGCTTCCCTTTCTGCTTCTTTTTACTGTTTGCTTTCTTGGCTTCTGGACATGTGCTTTGCAGGTGTCCTGTCATCCTGCAGAGCCTACATCTGAAAGCAGTATTTTCATAGTCTAGTGCTTGCAGCCAGTTTTGTTGTTTGTATATCAACCTTATGTTGTCCGACAGCCCTTTACTTAGATCTGATTCCACACAAATGCGTGCAAAAGTGTAGACCCTTTCATCGATCCTTTCCAGATCTGTTTTGATATATTTCCCTATGCTGTTCCCAATTCCTTCCAATACTTGTTCACTCCAAAAGTGAAGGGGAAGGTTATATAGGCGGACCCAGACCGACACTTTTGATTTTTGTTTGGATCGAAATCTGGAAACCATGGGGTCATAAACAACCCCGATGTTCCCCAAAACCAAGGCCCAACACTGAAGATTGTATTTCTGACTTCCGTGGATGCAAATCTAACTATAAAAAAACCTTTGGAGCATAAATGTATGTCACATTCCATGGTCCAAGTGGTGAAAATCCAGTGAAATAGATCCATTGGTTTTGGCCAAAAACTGTTAAAACGACAGATTAGAGCCTGTGTTTCATAGGACTTAACGAAGTCATCAAGCCCTGTAGAATCAAAGTTGAGGGCTGGAGTTTGCCCTAGCTGATCTACTATGTATGGCCTAGGTGTATATCCGCCTTGATCTGGAGAGGACCCTGAATCTCTGTTGCCCTGTAAAATGTTTTTGTAGGAGGAGCCTCCCTTGGGTTGATGCTGAGGTGCTGTCTTTTTCCCCTTGTCTCCCCCTGAGGAGCTTGGCTGTCCCTGAGGCAAAGCCCCTCCTCTCAGCCTTAGGTTTAAAACAATGGTTGTTTCTGGACTAATCTCATAGCTTTTCAGGGTTCTACTATCCTGGAGGGACCGCCTACCACTGACCAAATGTTGGATCTGAACAGGGTATCCCGTCAATGCCCAGATTTGCTGTTTCAACTGCATGATGGTACTTTCTGCATGTACCCACACTAAACAGGATTTCCCCTCAGGGGTTTTAATAAAAATCTGAAAACGAATTGATGTTACCTGAACCCTGTGATCTGGCTGTGAACAATCTTCCAGATCTGACCTCGTATTTGGTCGATCTTCCATTTGCATGTCTATTTCTTCAAACCCTCTGCTCGATCTATGCTCATTGCCACCGATCTGCTGCCTGGGTTCTAGCTGTTCTCGAATAGTGGCTAGATCGAATAGATCCAGGTGGGATCTGCAATGTTTGGGCCGTTCCATGGAGAGAGGGAGCAGATCTGCATCATGCAATCCCCCTTCTTTGGTTGCAGCGACCGAAACAGTGTAAGAACCTTCAGATTCCAACCCTGCCGCGTCCCAGTTTTCTTCTCTCCTTTCCCCCGTGCCATTGCATCGCGCGTTCTGGGTATGGCACGTTTGCTCTCCGCATTTCCCTTCGAACACCGACTTTAAGCTGTCGTGCTTCAGATCTGCCGCCGCTAAAACCCCCGAAGCCTCACAGCCAAACGAAATGGAGGGATCATGCAGTCTGCTGATCCACTGAACTAGGAGCAGAGGGTAGGTATGATTATCTTCTGCAGGAAGAAGCTGAAAAAGCTGTGGACTGGGTGAAAAATCACCAAAAACGTCAATGGTAAAAACTATTACAACCTCTACTATCTCACCTCCCTTACCGTTACAGTTAAGCAGCCGCCCATACGCATCCTTTCCAGGTCTTCTTGCATTCGAATAGCAGGGCACCGAGACTTTGCTGAGGGCATTCTGAAGAAAATCCATGGAAAACGACTCGGCTTCTCTGAGATCTCAACTTTCGTTCCCTTCCTCCTCCACCCAATGAGGAGTTTTTATGCTTCCAGAGAGACATATAATTCATCCAATGAAGAATTAACAAGTGAAAATTTTAATATTTTGATTGAACATAAGAATTATATTATTAATATTTGATTTCAAAATTGGATGATTTTCCAGAAGAACAGAAGAGGGATGAAATAACACTACTTATCTTTTGTGCCAACTGTAGAAAGAAACACTTCCTTGGAAAGTGTCCACTTAACAGCCTAAAAGTTTGCAAAATTTATGAAGAGGATCATTCAACAGAACATTTCCCATCACTACCAGGATTACTAAAGGCACTCAGGAAATCAAGTAAGGAATCAAATAGACTACTAGGTATAACTCAAAACCCATCACCATTTGATACTTGGAATAATGTTTACTATCCTGAGCAGGTTCCTCAATGGGTTTATAATCCTGTAGTTTCTTGGCAAACTTTTAATCCTCCTCCAATTAAACACCCTACTTCATGGCCACAGTGGCCCTCTCCTTGGCCCTCATCCTCAAGTCACATATCTCCATGGCCTCAAGAATCATTTGGATCCTTCTCTCTAGGGAAATATCCCATGCAAATTCAATCATATGAGCACCAACAAAAATCAAAATTTCTTTCCATTACACCTTCAAGTCATCCTCCTCCATGGTCTCGGCTGCATGTACAACATTATCCTAACCATAATCCATAACCTAACCTTAATCCATATCCTAATTCATACCCTAGACCTAACCCTAGTCCTAATCCAAAACCTCGACCTAACCCTAGTCCAAAACATAATCCCAATCCAAATCCAAATCTTAGTCCAAGCCTTAACCAAAACCTTAGCGCAAACCATACCTTAAATCCTAATCTAAACCATCAGGTTTCACAAGAGTTTGAATACCTATTCTTCCCACTATTGAACAAAATGTCACATGTTCCATGTTGGGAAAGGGAATGAGTTTGGAAATTTCCCCCATTACCACAGAACATTTACCCGAGGAAGATATAATTCAAAGACCACCAGAGGAGCAATCTTTCATTGGAACTTGTTCTCAAAAAGTTGTTGAAGCTCAAAACCATAGAATCTCTCTCAACCATTCTTGTCAATCTGAAAATCAAATATTTGAGCCTGAACTTGAGGGATTTATCTTTTTTCTTTCACTGGATTCTTCGTGCCTCTAAGAGAGTGACTATCAAACTGTGGAAGACTTGCATCAGTTGGAGAATCATAAATATGTGGATTCCATTGAATCCTGGTTTCAAGTAGTCATCATCCCACCTTATTTCCTCATCATTTGAAAATTTTTGATACCATGTCAATTGAAGCAATTGGATTCTCACACTTCGGTATGTCTTGAAGTTTATTCTTTAAAACTAAGTGTGAGTATAATCAACATTTTGTTATGCACATGGCTTCATTGGAAGTACGCATACACTTAAAGGTGATATTTATCTCTTTAAAAATAGGGTAGGGTAATATGAGAATAATAAATAAAGATGTATAACAACACTCTTGAACTTGTGATTCCCTAAAAGTACAGCTTTTGAAATTTCTATTATTATGTACACGCATGGTAAGACCTGTTATAAGAACTTTACACTTAATGCCTCATATTTTAAAGTGACTTTGATTATGGATTAATATGTCAGTGAAGGGTATTGTTATAAGTTACATGTAATACTTTTCTCCTATTCTAAATAAACTATCATCCAGAAAATCTTTTCAAGTCCCTCTTCGAAAGGGTTGACGAAAAACCTCCTATGGTGGGCCACACCTACATAACTCTAATAAGCTTTCACAAAGAACCTTGGCATGATCAACTCACTGAATATTTTTAGTCATTATCTTAGATGTTTTTTTAAATAAGTCTTTAGGGTAGCATGACCAACCAATAAAGAATAGTAATTAAAAACTTTTCATGCCATCCTGCACTCTTAAGGAGTAGATTTGCATCCCCACCTATTAAGTAACCTATCCGAGGTTAATCATAATCAAAGTTTTTGTTTTAAACATAAACAAATTAATTGAGGGATGGGAGATATCATTATGAGCTGACATACTATGATCATGGGTCCTAAGGAAAATGACATTACCACACTGGTCACCAAGCCAGGGTAATGGCTTTTAGTTGAAGAAGTTGGAAGACAAGAGGTCTCACCGCGAGTCGGCTTGTTCATTCTTGTTAGTTCCTGTGAATGGCATTGTCGTTAGCTGGTTGTGAAGCTAGGACAATGGCCTTCAATTAAATTCTAAAAAAATAAAAAGTAAATGCTCTTAAATAACTTTGGGTCTATATCTAATAGGTGGGACACAAGCATTTCATGACGTTAAAAGGTATCCCTGTCAAGGCTATAGATGCCTGCTAGCAGCAGGGCCATGCCTATGGTATTAAAGTTAATTCTAGACTATAATTTACTTGGTTGTTTTGCCTTTCCCTGAACTCATTATCAATTTCTTTGAGAATGGATTTAAAATCCTTCTGGTGTTATGCCTTGGAGTTCTATCTTTCTGGAATGATTTTTTATGGACGTGGGACCCTTAGTGCAGGTAATTCACTGTGCCCAAACAAGAGGAGCTTGAACTATACATGGATGATGGTTAAATGGTCACCGTGGGAAGGTATTACTATGTTTACTTTTAACATCATGGTTTTTAAATCATGTCGCTCATGTATATAATGAGGTTGTTTAAGAGAAACTTCTGACCAGAGATGCGTCTAAGATATTTTTGGAAATTTTAAAAGCTAGCTATTTTTATTCAAGTAATAACACCATCCTTGAAATTTAGTTTTTCCATGGCATCTTTTGCTTTATATTTTCTTTAAATCAATCTAAGAAAATAAAGAATCCAGTAGACTCTTTGTTTTTAGAGCAAGCTTTATCTAGTGCAGAAAATGTGATCACACAGAATTGCAGGAACATCATTTTCAATGCCTACAAATGTTTCTAATTTTGTTTTTGCAAGGGAGTGGCAGTACTAGATTTCCTTGCATGAGGACATGCAAGATGGTCAGCATGGGGGGATGTTGGGCCTCTGTTTTGTCTTATTTTTACTTGAAATATCTCATGCTGTTGTTTGTTAAATGATTATTGTTGGAAGCATTTGTTGCTTCACTTGTTTTAATAGGATTAAAACATTGTTAATAAAGGTTTGTCTATTGCAGGTTTAAAATTGATTTGATCATGCTTTTACATAGGCTATGGACTTGCATTTACCTGCCCGTACCATGCAATGGATTCATGCACCAGCGCAGGCATGTTCAAGTGCAGGCATGTTTAGTCCAAGTATATTTTTATGACTGCTTGCACTCTAAAGGATGCACTTTGAAGGATTCCTAGACTACACTCATGTTCCTGCACTAGAGGATGTGTATAATTATGTATACTGCTCCAATATAATTTGCTGGAATTAGAACAAGTTAATAGCATGTTTGCCTCCAAATAGGGAATTGGTTGCTACAACATCAGATACCATTCTTCGATGACATCTCAAAGTCAATGAGAAATGGTAGGAAACCTTTATAGTCGGCTTTAGCAAGCTGAGGCACATATTGCTGACACATTACAGTCTTTAGTTGGGTAGAGTTCTGATCCTGTAGTATTTCTGTCACTTGTTGAAAAATGTTGGCAAGATCTTTGTGATCAAATGCTAATGATTTGAAGCATAGTTCTATTTCTTGATCATACATATATTATACAAACTCTAAATGTTCATTCTCTTTGGGACATGGGACTGCAATTATTCCACAAACATTTGTCGCTATGTACAGAAGTTGAGCATGAGACAGTTACTCGCCTTTTGAGATTGATTGAGAAGGAGAGAATGGGTGAAGCATTTGAAAGGACTATGCTAAACCATCTTTTGAGGATGTTCACTGCACTTGTCTTGATGTATTAATGGTTGCAGATAAATTTGAGGTGGCTTCTTGTATGCATCATTGTAGTAGGTTGTTAAGGAATTTATGACACCAGAATCTGCGTTACTGTATCTGGAACTTCCATCTAGTGTTCTGATGGCAGATGCAATTCAGCCACTAACTGATGCAACTAAGCACTATCTCGCCAAGAAGTTTATAGATATTAAAAAGTTCTAAGAAGAAGTTATGGCTATACCATTGGCAGGTGCAAGGCCAGTGTTATCCAGCGATGAATTGCAAGTGGCTTTCTAATACTCACATTGGGGCTCTTTGGGAAAGACTGCCATCCCTTGGTTAGAAAATATATCCACACACTTTATGCAAACTATGAACTATGCAGAAAAAATCACAATTGGTATAATGTCCCATTGAGGTTAGCATCATGCCTGTAAACACTTACACACGTTTCATTTGAATGGTTGGATTTCACAAACTAATATTCCTTCCGAAATTACTACTACATTGGAACATATCAAAGACAATGAAGAAGTTGTAAGGGCTTATGGCGCTTCACCAACGGCCTGTTTGGATTAATCTTAGCTTTCGGTCTCCTCTTAACATCACTGAAAAGTATATTAGCCCATTCATGGTAGTATGGCACAACTAGAATGAAAGCATTCCTATCATCACAGAGAGCTTTTCATAAAGTATGTGATAAATTTAGGATGAGTCGGTAGTGACTTAAATTTCCAATTTGGGTATGGGTATCACACCAAACACGCAGTCAAATTATTTAGAACCTATGAGGATTAATAGCAGCATGATATTCTCATGATATGATGTGGATGGCCCTTGCAATGAATTGCATGCATCTAATTTCCAGGCAAGTTGTTCCATGAATAATAAACCACAAAACAACTTTTAGATATTAAGCTATTGCACTATGACAATGTTTCTGGAAAATTGAGGAAGAATTCGGTCCACCCACAACATTATTCCATGGAAAGAGGAATGATTTTCTAGAATCAATTCCTATTTCTACATTTAATTACAAACCTAATTTTATTCTTGGAAAATTGTTGAGATCAATGATATGCCCCTCCTATATTTCAATTGGCTGATGTAAAATCCCAAGTTGTAATTAGATGCATATATATAAGCTTATAATTGTCTGGAGAGGGGGATTTAGTCGGTCAATTAATCATTCGCTAGCATATGCACACACAGGCACAAAAGGAATGCGCAGAAGGGAGGAGAAGCCAGTCCCAATGTAGCATCACACAGATTAAAGCTTATGGATCGCTTCTCCTACTTCGTGGAGTTAAGTGTTTGAAATGTTAATTGAAGCATTTCTTTCCATGCTTTGTTTATCCATTTCATGCATCTCATAACTTTAATTCTTGTGTGAATCGGGTCGCTCATAGAGGGTATGAACTGCTTGGGTTGTCCAACAGACTAGCTCGACACTGCTCTACATCTTTTTAGATTAAATTTTATTTAAATTATTATTTGTTGTGTGTGAAATTCATATCGCAAGATTTAACTATTTTCGGTCTCTTTCCTTCTTCAAATTGGTGTTAATTAAATCTATTGCAATAATTTCCTTTCAACCACAAAATTAATTTGATTTGCTACATTAAGAATTCTGCTTGCACTCAGAATATTTCTTTAAATCGAATAAAGATTGTGTCCCTTCAGATTGTCTGAATTTACAAGGTCGGCTTATGCATTGACACTCTGCCTTTATGAGTTGTAATGTGCAATTTGAATCCTTTGAATTGATTCGGTCTGTTTAATTTATATTCCAGAACTTGAGATCGACTTGAGTGCTTTTGGTTTCAAGGTATTAACGCATTCATTCAATATATGCTTACAAGAAACCATATATTACTCAGAAGCAAAGATCACATATATATATTTCTATCATTTTAAATCATGATGGTTGCAGAGCCGACATTTATGAAAAGGAAACTGCCTCATGTTTAAAAAATGATAATGTTTATTTTCCATTGTAGTTGCCTTTAAACTTTTGGACAGTTTTACAAGATTTATTTCTAGGGACAAGGAAGGCGAGATAATCTATATTGAATCCATTTCTTTCATAAGTTTATTTAAACAGTAAATATTGCCAATGTTTTCTGGTTAATTTTAAAAAGAGGTAGATGCAGTAGAATTAGTGCAGGAAAAATGGTTTTTGATTTACTCATGAATTTATTCCAGCATTTACAGGCTCTTTGATATTATGCCAGCACTGCTTGGTTTCCATTTCTAATTTCCCTTTTGTTTTCTTATACTTAGAACTTCCTTTCACGTTGTTAGATAGTACATGATTGCATTTTATTTCCTGCATGATGTTAATTGTTTGGATTGGTGTTTCTAGAATTCTCTTTTAGTGCAGGATTTCATTTATTGTCGAGATTAATGCACAAGATAGATTAGAATTTGTTTTGCAGGTTGCGAAGGGCTCTCTCTGGCATTTCCAGTGATGTGTCTCAAAGTTCACGAACTACCAGATTAACAATTAAATGTTGGTACATTGATAGACCCTATAATGCACCCAACGATGAGCTTTTGTTAGGGTGAGATCTCATACGAGATCTGGAGGGCAGTCAGTTTCACAACCAGAACCTCCCCCAATAACAGAAGCACAATTCAGGAAAGAAGAAATAGCAAGCAGAGGATTGGAGGAACTGAACATTGTGAGTTTAAAAGAAGAAGAAGACTTGAGGAAATTCACTACACCATTAGATTGAGGAAGTAGTGTTAAGCAGACTCAATTGCGCATCATAGAACAACTAGAACCTGTTGAGATTCCAAGTGAATATTAGAAGATGTTCATGGATCCTACAACTTCTTTGATCGAGTTCCCAATTGGAGATATAAGGGGTGATGCGTCTATGAATCATATTACTTTAACAACATTACCTAAATTTCATGGCCTTTCTTCTAAAAATCCCGACACATTGCTGTTTGAATTCGATGTTTTCTGTCGAGGGTATGACTATATTTCTAATGCCCAGAAATTCAAAATACATCTTGCCACTTTGAAGGGAACAAATTTGAGATGGTTCATGGGTTTAGAAGGGGAATCTATTACTAAATGGGATGATATGAAGACACTTTTCCTTGAAAAGTATCAAGACTACTGCAAATCCTGAGATGTTAATGAAGAAATATTTAATATTATGTATAAAGAGGATGAGAACATGGAGGAATTTGTGGAACGTTTCAAATGCAGTTTGCATAGATCAGGCCATAGTGATCTGGATAAGGACATCTTAAAGATAATTCTTCTTTGGACACTAAGGAGGAATCTTTGGAACTTTTGAACGTACTAAGAAAGGGAGATATATCAAAGGAAGAATTCGAAACCATCTTTGAATTGTGCATTAAGTGTTCACATGAAGATGTGAGGCATAGGAAAGGGATCCGAACTCTCAAGACATCTAGCGGTGGAGTTACGAAAGAAGAAATTGGAAACTTGCTATACAACATGAGGACTAATATCTTGAACACATTATCATTAGAGCTAGACGTTTTATAGGTTAAACAAAAGTAGATGGAGGCAGAGAAGGTTATGTCCATTTTATTCCCTCAATGAAGGAAGAAGCACCCACTGAAGGAATGTCCATTGAATACTTTCAAGACCTGTTTGATATGTGAACATAGTCATTCCACTAGCACCTCTCCATCTCTTCCAAGGCTAAAGGTTGTTTTTAAGGAGAAAATGAAGAGATAGATCAATTGTACTTCATGGGATCAAGGAAACCATGGCAACCACGTCCATAGAACATGAGTCAAGGTATGCCTCAAGACCCCTCTCAATATTTTAATAATTTTAATTTTGAGCCTTAGTCTATACCTTTTTCACCTTCATGGCCACAGTCCTGTCAATATCCAATGCCCTGGAAACCATGGTTCCCTCAGTCTAGTCCAACTCCTTCATGGTGCGAGAATTTGTGTGAAACTCCTCCTCCTCCTTTAGGACAATTCTCCCAACCTGTTGTAGTGGCTGCAACCACCCTCTAAAATTTTTCCTTAGCCTCTTTTGGACCCTCCTTACGAACCTTTCACAACACCTTGTCCTGCTTTAACAAGTACTCAAGCTTCAGTGTTTTCATGCACAAAGGTAGCCCATCAAGCACAGTTCGATCCATTCCCCTCATAGGCTTCACACTGAGACTTGGTCTAGCTGCAGTCTGAGCAGCTTCCCCTTGAAAATTGCACATTTTTGGAGGACAATCATCCTTCCCTCAAAAAATTGTACAATCCTCTCAGGTAGCCTACTGGGCTCTAGGATTGCGCAATCCTACGAATCAACACTCCCAATAGGATTTGTGCAAATTTCTGCAATAGGGCTACTTAGCCCAGGATTTGTGAAAGTCTGGGTAGCAGTTAGCTGTTCTGTCCAAAAATTTCACAATCCTCCTGGGAAGTAAACCCATCTCCCAGCCAGGAATGCACATTTTTCTCAAGCAGTTGAGGAGCTGCATGCAAAAGCAGTCCGGTTGACTAGTTCCACCTGGGACTGAGGAAACTTGACTTGCATACGTGCATGCCTTCTTCTTCCCAAAGTAGAAAAAGGAAACATGCAAAAGGCATCCCATGATTTAGGGAGCTATGTTTAGCAGCTGAGGGTTACATCCAAAGTTGTTTTAGAAGTTTCCCTCCAAGTGTTTCCTTTTCCTAGATTTGTGGCCTGTGCGTCATGAGCCCAAACTTATTTATTCAACGCATCATAGCTCATTCTTTCACATTGATTTTGGATCTCTGACATCCCACAACACATCCAGGACTCTTCGACACATCCAGATCAACTATTCAAGGGTAAGTGGTCTCAACTTGTATTTTTCAACATTTCTATCGCTTTTTGTGTATTCACTTGTATGAGTGCTATCTAATTGATTTCTTTTAATTCTTGCTGTCATTTACATGTATACTAGCTTGTCCTAGCTTTGTTTTAGTTTTCATTGCTATCTCATTATTGTCGCATGCATGAAACTGTTTTTCACGAATGTTCGCCTAATCGGTGAACTGCTTCACCGACATGCATGTTGATCTGTTTTCTGAATCTTTCTTTCATGTTTTGCATGCACTGTCAATCACTTCTTCTATCACTTAGTGTTGCCATGCATTCAATGCTTATTTTATTTTAGTTTCGCATTGGCGATTCGGGCCAACCTTGGCCCGAACTCTGCCTCACTAAGATTGCTTTGCGTAATCTGGGGAAGGAAGGCACTGCCTTCCTCTCCAGAAATGCACATTTTTTCCTAGCACTAGCCTCCAAGACTGTTTTTCACATTTCTTGAGGACAATGAATGATGGGCCAGGAAATCACACAAATCAGTCCCTAGGCCTCCAGTCCTTCCTAGCAGGAATTGCGCATTGCACAATCTTAGCAGCCAACAACCAGTATAGATTGCGCATTGTGTAGATCCAGCAGCTAGTCTTGCCTCCCAAACAACCCAGAATAGCTTTTGTGTAGTTTTGGCAGCTAGTCACCCAGCCTCCTAGAATAAATTGCGCAATATTGCTCATCAGTTTCCTAGGTATGTACTGTGTCTTTCCCCAAAATTTGTTTTGTTTTCGACGATAAATTTCTTTCCATGCATGTTGCTTGTCTCCAGATCTTTTAGGTTTTCATTTGTCTCAATGGATTCCAAGAGAATAGGATCTCAGGACACTGATGGAAATGTAGCTGGAGTAGCAACTAAGCAAATGTCCTCTAGTCTGCTGATCTATGAATATACAAAGTTATATCTAGACAAGGACATCAAACTGAAGTGGCAAGAAGTCAATGAAACATTTGCAGGCACTTTTTGGGAACACCATGAAGACCGTCAGGTGTACGTGAACATTCACAAGTCCGTCTTGTACCGGATTTCATGCAGATATCCCATGTTCCCATGCGTGGACATGATACACTGTATTGTCTATCACACTGATCCTGAGACGATAACCTTGAGAAGTGTCAGTGGGATGAAGCTTGCGACCTTCTAGAAATATTATTATGATGTGATTTATCAGATGTCAAAGCCCGTGACTGTCATCAAGACTCCATTCACCTTACCCAAAAATAGTGCTAACTCCAGAGACATTATGAAGGATTTGGTAAAGGAGCCAGCTTGTTTCAGGATGACACCCAACCAGGTCTATAAGACAAAGATACTGAGGAACATGTACCAATACTTGATCATATTTTCTTCTCGACTATATGACCAAGAAATCATGGAAACCTTCTCACAGAGTTGGGTGGTTGCATTGGACCAAGTGGCTAGCGAAGGAAAACCATGTAACTAGTCTGGCATATTGGCTCATCAGCTGAAAGAGAAAGTCACGAAGGCTCGACAGTCACTCGGACGTATGCATTCAGAGATTTACATGTCCACATACATCCTAGATGCAGTCTATGCTTGACATGAGTTCCTGGGCTTTGAGTGGGCATGGTCACCGGCAGAGACTGCTGTGAACACATATTTCATTTTGTTGTCTGAATGCAACTTCAAAGGAGTAATCACACGATTGTCCAACTATTTTGTCATCCCTTTATACAAAATGATATTTGAACAAGATCCACCTTGAATGTCAAAGGAAACAATGGAGGCATTGCTAGGTATTGCAGATTGGTATGCCACACCATCCCACACATTCATCTGAATGTTCAGTGCAGAGAAGCCTCTGCATGTTCTGCCAAAGTTTGCCTTGGACATACCTGTCATGCAGGAAGTAGCCTATCACATCTCTGTAGGATTGACAACTATACTGCAGTGGAAGAAGAAGGCACCTTGGTCCACTCTTCCATTGCAGATTGGGTTATATGAGATCCAAAGTATCAAGCAAGTGATGTTGAAGAAGAACTGATGAATAAGTACCTATTTGACCTCCGAAACTATAGTCTGTATGACGCACATTTCATTATGAAGGATCATTGCACGAGAGTTTAGTTCAACTGGATCTACGGGGCATTTCATTGGGCCGAGGAGGACTCATGGAGATATTTCTACGGTTTCTCCAGACCCAATGAACCAGTCGGATTCGTTGTGGAGTGGTTAGCAAAGCAGCGTGAAGTAGCATCATGAAGAGAACCAGCAGTAGCAATAGTAGCAGCAATGGAAGTAGAGTTGAGCATACCAATGTGTGACAAAGGGAAGAGGAAGATTGTCGATTGCATGGAGGAGGAACAAAGCTACAATTTTCGAGCAAATCCACTTGTAGAGAAAGCAGCTATGGCTACAGAGGCAGCAATGTGACAAGCAAATCGCGCGAAGGCGGAAGGATAAGAAGAGAATGGAAGAAGAAGAGAAGGAGTTGCATGAACTGAGAGAGCGACTCTGAAAGGAACAAGAGCTGTGAAAAAAAGAGATGGAAGCACATCAACAAAAGATATAGAAGGGGGCACATCATGTGCAGACAGACGAAGCAACACTCATATAAATAGTTTATTCATCTGAAAAACTGGCATCAAGTGAATGGAGTGAATCATCACAAGGGCAAGACTTTTCTCATGAGATAGAACATGCACTTCAATAGTTGGATGAAGACATGGAGCAGCAGGAGTTGGAACAGGATACCAACCTCATGCCTCACCACAAAGAGGTTGAATCACCCATTTCAATGCATCTAGAAGAAGAGAAAGTCTCAGAGTACCAAGGAGGCACTGAGATCCTTAGTGATCAGCTAGAGTAAGAGATGCACAACATCTCATTTGATGAATCCCAACATAGAGTTGTGCAGTCTCATAGAGGGTCAACTCCGAAGGATAGAACATCCCCTTTGGAAGTTGAAGAACGAGCGATCGTCACTTATGTGCTCAAGCATCTAGCTTCTTTAGGCGATGCAACCAGGGTGTATGCCAAAGCCAATAGCTCAAGTGTTCATTTTCTTATAGCTGAGAATGAGTGAATGGAGAAGGAACTATAGGTGGCCAAGAAAGGAGGAGACTTGGGGACAATTTCCGCCCGAGCTGAATTTAAGAAGGTAATACTAGATGAAGTATTTTCCCTTGACACAATTATGCGAGAATTATATTCCAAGTTTGGTACCGTGTGGTCGTCCATCTCAATAGATGGAAACAGTGATGTGCTAGGAGAGCATGCATCTTGACGAATTCACTTTCCAAAGATGATAAGGCCAAATTCGGTCAAGCTAATAGCACATATCCAGAGTCAGATCCAAAACTATGAGGACCTCTCACAACTCATCATTAGCGTATAGGCTTCCCATGCATGAGTATTCAAGAGAATGGATGTTGTGGTGCACACACATGTGATCCCATCACTTGGGACTCTCACCCAGGCAAAGACCAAGAAGTAGGTCTGACTAGAGCTTGACTCATACTTCGATGAGTTGATGCGCATCGCCACTAGCCTAGACTTTCCTATTAGTGCAGACATCATGCACAAGTATGTTTCTAGTCTAGCCACATTGAAGACAATGATGCACATGCTTTCAGACAAGTTGACCAGAGGAGCCTGAGTAGTGTACTCGGATGCTATGGAGGCGAAGGTCAGGTTTCAGATGGATGTCACTGTGAAACACATAGACACTATCACAGACTATAGAGCTTACCATCAATATGTTATTGTTGATCAACATGAGGATGTTGAGCAGTTGGACTTTTATAGTTTTCTAAGTCATAGTGATGTCTAGTTTGGCTTGCTCAATCCATTGTGTTGACATGGGTACATGTGCATTGTAATGTTGAGTCATGTCAAGTGTAAGTCAAGTGTCAATAGTGAATGTAACAGTCATATAGTAGGTGAAGAGTCATGAGGGTAGTTGAATAGTATTAAAGGGGAATGTCAAGGGCCACCACACCCTTTGCTATAAATAGTCCCCCATAACTCATTGTAAGGGTTTTTGGTCAGCCAAGCTTCTGATAAGACTATCTTGGAAAGAGCTTGGGTAGTATTGTAATGTGCCTTGGCTTCTCCACTGCACGAAGCTAGTTCATCTCCTTGGAGGAGTAGGTAGTTGTGGTTGTAACGTTTCACTATTGGGGCTAGAAGGTTTACATGGATGTATTGTATGATTGGAACTTACACATATTTATATAATAAGAGCCAACACATTTTCATGCATATGTTGTTATTGTAGTTGGACTGCTCCGGTTGATTTAATGATGTATGTTGTTTAACTTACATATTTGTGTATGAACTGCTTCATATGCAATTATATGAATCTTGTTGTAGATGTCCTATTGGTTTAACCATCACTTTGGATTTTTGACTGATCTGCTTTCTAGCTTATGGTGCATCTTAACTCATGTGTTCCCTTACCAACTGAGTACTGATACAGGTTGTCAAGGGGTGCATTCATCCCAGCCCACTTGTGTTAGAACCTCTCATTCATCTTCATTAACTCACTACAGCGGTCACACCCTTTCTACTAACAGAGTTATCTTACTTTCCTCTATGCGACATCGTGGTCAAGGCATTACCTTACGACCCACTGTTGGGACTCCTACACCAAACGGTTTGAGGTCTAATTGGGACTTCTTACCAGGGAGATCCCCTTGACATGTTGGTGGGTCTAGCACCATCAACACAACCTATACCACAAAAATAGTTACAAATTCCCTCTAATGCCTCCACCAGTAATCCTCCTCTTCATCCACAATTTCTTGTTCAATCCAACCCAAATCCGAAAAATAGGGGGGCTCAACAAGTTGAGATACTCAAACTTCCTACATATAGTATTTCCACCACGGAATGTAATGAATTAAATCTATGGTATGGTTGGGTGGTAAATACTTAGACTTCACCAATAATTGTTAAACATATTAGTGATGACGTCTTAGAACCAGAACCTAGTAATTCTACTCGAACGACTGGGGATGAGTCAACGCAAACTAATATGGAACAACAAGCCCCTTATCAAACAATTGTTACTAGAGGGTGTCAGACTGGTCCACCTTATCTTGAGAGACTATCCTTGAGCAAACATAGTCCTCATCCTGAATTTGACTTTTTAGGGGAATTACAAAACTTATTTGTCAAAATCCTGTTACTTCAGGCAATCATGGACATACCAATTTATGCCAAAATGATCAAAGAATATTTCTCTAAGAAACCTAGAATAAAACTGAGAGATCGAGTCACTATTCACATTGTAGGAAAATTATTAGACATAATGTTGGGAAGCCTACACCTATTAAGTATGGGGACCCAAGGAACCTGATTCTTACAGTACAGATTAATGGGGTTGATATCCAAAATGTGCTGGTAGACTTGGGGGTAGCAATTGATGTCATAAATTCTGCAATTTTGATTACCTTGGGCTTGCAAAACCTTAAACCAACTCCCACCATCCCAGAATTGGTAGATTGGTCTACTATAAGACTGGTAGGGAAGTTGGAAGATATAACTATTTTAGTAGACTCATGGAAGTACCCTATCAATCTTTTTGTATTACATAACCAATCCCCAGCCGGTGGGCATCCATTTATTTTAGGAAGACCTTGGCTTGCGACCATAGAGGCTTACATTGGGTGTCGGTAAGGAAATATGGTAATATCCAATGGGGAAGTTACAAAGAATATTGTCCTTTATCCCCCTGCAGAACTGAGTTCGCTAGATAAACTAAGATTTACCTTAATACAAAAATATCTAACTATAAAAGTGCTCGAACACGAAAACAAAGAAATTAGACCAATTCTTACTATTGGTGAGGCCCTTTGTTTTAAGGATGAAATGAAAGATGATGCCATTAGTATCTTTATTGGTAGCCTCAATTCTATTTCTCATTCAACCCTCTAGCTATTAGAATATGTTATGAGCTGTAATATTCAGGAATCCATTAAAATAGATACTAAAGTTGAAAACATTCTTGTAATTGTACCCCGTAATAGTGTTCCTATAGAAATTGAATCGGGGAAGATGATGAAAGTTAATCCTAACCTTTCACCTTCATAATCTAAACAATTATTGAAAGTCATTCTAGAACAGAAATAAGCCTTCACTTGGGAATATATACAAATATTAAAGTAATCCCTACTGACTTATGTACTCATCACATATAAATTAAAGAATAATGTCGACTTGTTAGGAAACCACAAAGAAGAATGAATCCTGGTTTAAAGAACATTTTCAAAGACAAATTATAGAAACTATTGGATGTGGGATTTATTTACCTAATATCAAACAGTCAATGGGTATCCCCACTAGTCATTTTTTTGAAGAAGAATGGAAAGTGGTGGATTTTTGTTGATTACAGGGAATTAAATAAAGCAACTCAAAAGGATAATTTTCCCTTACCTTTTATTGACCAGATCCTTGATACATTAGCTAGAAAGAAGTTCTTCTCCTTTCTGGGTGGATTTAGTGGGTACAACCAGATCTAAATAGTTCCCGAGGATCAAGATAAAACTACCTTCACATGCCCTTGGGGAATCTTTTCATACTGATTCCTCCCATTCGGTCTCTGTAATGCACCCGCTACATTTCAACGGGCAATATTAGGATTTTTTTTTTTTTTTTTTCTGATCTAGTCAAAGATAATGTTGAAATCTACATAGATGACTTCACCCCCTATGGGGATTCTTTTGAATAAGGTCTGGAAAAATTAGTGAAATTACTTAAAAGATGTAAGAAAACACATGTTTCTCTTAGTACAATAAAATTCCATATGATGATGAAACAAGGAATAGTGCTAGGACATCTACTTTTAGTTGCAGGAATTCGGGTTGATCCTCCCAAGGTAGAGGTAATATTAATTTTTCCTACACCTAAGACATCAACACATGTGTGTAGTTTCATCAGTTATGTTGGCTATTATAGACGTTTTATCGAAAAAAAATCTAAGATACAATTTCTACTTTTTCAATTGTTGCGTAAGGATGAAGAGTTTGTGTGGATAGATGAATGTGAAACAACCTTTGTGAAAATCGAAGAAATAGCTTGCAAAGCTCCGATATTACGTGGTCCTGAATGGAATCTCCCATTTCATTTCTCTACATATGCTTCTCACACAAGAGTAGGGGAAGTCTTGGGACAACATGAGGGCAAGAAACCATATGCGATCTATTACATCAGTAAGAATTTGACTCCTAATGAACTGAACTATATGGTAATTGAAGAAGAGTTTTTGGCTATTATTTATGCTAGTAATAAGTTTTGACATTATATTATAGGGTATCCCACTTTTGTGCACTTTGATCATACAACCATTGGTATCTGATGAATAAATCGATAACTCCTGGTCGTATTACGAGATGGTTATTATTAATTCAAGAATTTGATATTACCATTGTAGATAAGCCATGGAAAGATAATGTAGTTGCAAATTTCCTATCTAGGTTGGATACTAGTGATGAAGGTACACCTATAGAGGATAGTTTTCCAGATGAACATATTTTTGTAATTTCTACTCATACATCGTGGTATGAAGATATTGCTAACTATCTTGCTACAGGAAAAGTACCTCAACACTTTCCATACAGAGAGAAACGAAAGATTATCCATCATAGCACTTGTTAGTCATGGATAGAGGGATAACTCTTTTATACAGGACCTGATCAACAAATTTGGTGCTACATAGGTGAAGATGACATCTATGATGTCCTGAAAGCTACTCATGATGGCCCTTGTGGAGGGCATTTTGCAGATAAGAGGACAAGTCATAAGGTGTTACAGATGGGGTACTATTGGCCCTCTATTTTTTGTGATGAAAGGAAATATTTCTGAGGGTGCGATAGTTTCTAGTGAAGGACAACCTGGTTTGTCGGATAAGATGTCGTTACAGCCTCAACTAGTTCTCAAGCCCTTTGAGAAATGGGCTATCGATTTCTTTGGGCCATTCAATCAATCCTCACATAAGAAACTCCACACTCTGGTCTACATGGATTATGTGACAAAGTGGGTATAGGCCAAGGCTATTGTGAAAGAAGCATAATAGGTTGTCTCAAACTTCTTATTCGAACAAATTTGCACTCGGTATAGAGCTCCTAGAGAGATAGTTTCAGATCGAGGGGTACAGTTCACATCACATCGAGCTCCTAGAGAGATAGTTTCAGATCGAGGGGTACAGTTCACATCACATCTAATAGTAGGACTTATGAAGAAGTATGGAATCAAGCATAGGGTGACATCTCCATATCATCCTCAGGTGAATGGTCAAGTCGAGAGTATAAATAAAGTGTTGGATAATATCCTTACAAAGATTGTAGAAAACCATCACCAAAATTGTTATGCAACCAGCTCAAAAAATAGAAGAAAAGATAAATCAACAGCTTCAAAATCAGCCTCTTCGAGGGGGCAACCTCCTTTACATTACATAAATTTAAAATTCTTGGATGATACAATTGACAAAACCTACTTTATATATATAGGATTTTAATGGGTCACAATATAATCAAATCCCACATAACAATAATAATGTAAGGGTATAAAAATAACAATAGTGGGCTTCTATGGGGCACAATAATAACAATATGGGGACAATAGGGGCACAACAATAACAATGAGGGCTACAATGGCAATAGTAATGGGGGAATCACTAGTATTATAGGGACCTAACATGATCCTCTCCTTCAAAAAAATGTTGTCCTCAACAATTGAGTAGTTCTAGATGCTTTTGTATAAAATTCCCACCCTCCCATGTGGAATCTTCAGCGGTTAAGTTCTTCCACTTAATGAGATACTTTGAAATTGATCGATTTCATAGCTGTCGAGTTCTTGTTTCTATGACTGCTTCAGGTTCCAATATTATTTTTCGTTCCTCATAAAGTTCTAGAAATATTGTTTGAACTAGGAGTTTGTCACCTATAATGTTCTTTAAGCATGAAACATGGAAATCTGGGTGCACTCGGGGAGCTGCAGGAAGCTCGAATTTGTATGCCATAGTACCAATCTTTTACAATACCTTGTATGGACCATAATACTTTGGTGATAATTTATTATCCTTCTTAGCTTACTTGAGGGACGTTTGTTTATATGGTTGTAGCTGTAGGAATACCCAATCACCTACATCAAAAGTTATTTCATTGCGATGTTGATATGCCTATTTTTTCATTCTATTCTGCGTGAAAGTAAGGTTGTCCTTTAAGAGTTGGAGAACCTATTGTTGATGCTCGATGTGATCTTCCACTGCTTGAACCTTAAATTTTCACTTAAATATGCTGTGATGGATGGTGGATGATACCCATAAAGTGCCATAAATGGGGTCAGTTTTGTTGGTTTGTGTTATATTCTTTCCATGACTATATTAGGTGGGAGAACCTACCTATGGTTTTGTTCATGGTTTTCACACATGGTTTTGGGTGCGATGGTTTTCGATCCATGGTATTTTGTAGATCCGGTAAACAGAAATAACATTATTTTCTAATCCAGGGTTAATGGATTGGGGTTTATGGATGCTTCGCCATGTATATATATGTATTGTAAAATTGAAAGGAACATAATGAAAAATCAATATGGTAGTCCTGGTTTTTGGATCCATGGGAAAATATCTATGTATATTTGTTTGATGTGTTATGGTATCGCCATTGTTTATTTTCAGGTTTTAGAATTCGTAAGCAGGTAATTTCTGTATGGAGTTAAAACCTACATTTGGTATCAGAGTTGTTTTGGCTTCAAGGAGATGTCTTTGTTGCTGAGGGGTTTTGCTCAGGCCTGTGGTAGACCTTGTTCAGTGGGAGATCTGCGGGATGGATTCTGGTGGTGAAAGAAGATGGAGAGAAATTAAAAGATAGAGATCGAGAAATTTAATGGTCAGAGTTTTGAGTTGTGGAAACTCAAGCTGGATGATCTGTTGGTGGATAAAGATGAGTGGATCGCAATAGAACTAGGTACTAAACCAACGAGAGTGTCTGATGTAGAATGGAATAAGTTGGAAATACTGAGAGGGGGGTGAATCAGTATTTCTTTTTCTCACTATTGTTTTACTAGTTAAAACATATATGTTCAGAACACAAAATGAACAGCAGGAATAAATTCTTTTATTAATATAACTGTGCAGTAAAATAAATACAATAAATAGATTGTCACAATTGGTTGCCAAGCTCCAACTTGGACTTTGGTGAGGCTCCAACCTCCTGAGCACCAACTCTATTTTTCCAAGACACCAATCTTGGACTTAGGAGCACCAACTCCCAAGGACTTCAATCCTGTTCAATTCTGAGGCTCCAACCTCTTTGGTATACACTGGTGTGCTGCTGCGCTCTTTTCAGCTTCCACTGCTTCTGCTGCCCCCTTTTCTTCTGCTGCTTTCACTATCTCATGCTCAGGTTATACCGTTCATGAACAACCACCCTAGTTCTCTGTTTTTGCTGCTTTTATATGCTCCATGCCCCTGTCCATTTGTTTCCTCTTACATGCTGGCTCTTTGGCTTCCTCCTCACTTGATCGCTTGACACTTCAACTTCCATTCCTTTGCTTCTTCTGTCTATACAAGTGTTCCAAAATCTGAGTAGAAAAACCCAAACTCCCCTTTCTTAAATAAAACTCGGCCCTTGACCTGTGATTAATACCTTACAGGCTTTATCGGAGGCGTTTAATCACCCATCAGAAGCCACCACCCGAGCGTTTTAATCAACCATTGGAAGCCACCACCCAAGCGTTTTAATCACCCATCAGAAGCCACCACCCGAGCATTTTATCAACCATCGGAAGCCACCAACTGAGCCTTTAATCAACCATCACCGAGCGCTTTATCAACCATCGCACAGGTTTTAATATATACCTTAACCCCGCAGCCATGTATCATATAATACACGGAAAACATTATAAACCCCCACTCTAATTCAAATGCCGGACTTCAATTATTATGAACCCGCCTTTACAATTATCGGCGGGTCCGGATTTCGGCGGTCGCAATAACTCTTAAGCCCAGACCTCCGACGAGGTACGGACCCGATATGGCTTTAGACTCCCTTTAATATTGTTTCAGGTCCGATGAGCATCAGCGTTCGCTGTAAACAATAGACCCATTCCTCCGATGTAACGCAGACCCGATGTCTCCTTACATTTCTTCCTAAATTGAATTCGGATCTGTCATATCGGCGGATTCCTTATCGGCGAGTCTTGATGGGTTGCGGACCCAATCTCCTTTAGGCTGCTCCAAATATAATTTCGGCTCTGGATGATTTCGGCGATCGGTACCTCCGCTGCTCCGATGTGATACAAGAGTTCTGTGGACCCGATATGGTTGTATATTCTGCTCTATAAGATTTCGGCTCCGGGCTGTCGGCGGTGTCACATATCGCATCCCCCGATCCTTCCGACGCGATCGCTCCGATATGCCAATTTCCGATTAGATCTCTGCCGTCCATTATTCCTTCAGATCGGACGATCAGCGCTAAATCGCATATCGCGTCCACTCTCACCCCTAAGGGTTCCGATACGATATCGCTGCTATTTGCCTCCACTCCCGATAATCGTTAATACATGCATATGTGGGTTTTCATTGCCCGAACAATCGCCCGATAGTATTAATGAAGGCATATATGGCTCAACAGCTCCCGATAATGTTGTCTGAGGCATATATGGCTCTGTTTGCTTCACTTGCTCCTCCGATGGCTCCTCTTGCTTTGGCATGTATATGGCTCCTCCGATATGGCTCCTCTTGCTCTGATATATGTGGCTCCTCCGATATGTTCCTCTCTGCTCCAATGTGGCTCCTCTGGCTTGGTCCGCTCCTCTTGGCTCCTTTTGCTCCTCTTGGCTCCGATATGCTCTGTCTCCTCCTCTTGAATATTGCCATATTGACATCAATGACAATCTGTGTCCAACAATCTCCCCCTTTGTTATTGATGGCAATATTCTTCTGCCTTCTCCCCCTTTGACATCAATGGCAAAGGAATGCAGACGAACTCCCCCTGTCAAGTTGCTCCCCCTGTCCTGCTGCATCTTTATGAATAGACTTGAGTGATGATAAAGGAATAACCCCCATCTTTTGTCGCAGGTGTTCGAATGCTTCCCGAGGAAGAGGTTTAGTGAAAATATCAGCTATCTGCTCCTTAGTACTTATATATTCCAGAGCGATGTTTTGTTTAGCTACTTGCTCACGGAGGAAATGATACTTGATTGGTATATGTTTGGTTCTTGAGTGCATCACTGGATTTTTGTTGAGACTGATAGCACTAGTGTTGTCACAATAAACGGTAATTAGTTGATCTGTACATATGTTGACATCTTTTAGCGCTTCCTTCATCCATAGTATCTGAGTACAACAGTCTACTGTAGCAATATACTCGGCTTCGGTTGTGGATAATGATATGGATGACTGTTTTTTTCTGAGCTAGGATACCAAACAGTCTCCTAGGAAGAATGCATTTCCATTAGTACTTTTCCGATCATCTATATTTCCAGCCCAATTAGCATCGGTGTATGCAGTTACAGTCAGTGTTGAGCTCCTTGGGTACCAAAGACCGAAATCTGAAGTTCCCTTCAGATATCTGAGGATTCTTTTTACGGCTAATAAATGGGATTGTTTGGGAGCCGATTGAAATCTTCCCACCATTCCTACTACTTGCATTATGTCAGGTCGTGTAGCTGTTAAGTATAGGAGGGCTCCAATCATTGACCTATAATGAGTTGCATCTACTAGAGGGGAGTCATCGTCTTTGTTCAGTTTGCAGTTTGTGGTCATGGGGGTGCTCATGGGTGCACAGTCCTCCATTCCATATTTTTTGAGCATGTCTTTTAGATATTTGGCTTGAGATATTTACAATCCTGCTTTGGTTTGAGATACTTGAAGTCCAAGGAAGTGGGACAGTTCACCTATCATTGACATCTCAAATTATTTTTCCATGCTTTGAGAAAATTCATGGCTCATTTCATCATTATTACTAGCAAAAATCAGATCATCAACATAAACAAGAGCAACTAGTAACTTACCTTGATCTGTCTTTATGTATAGATTGCTTCCAGCCACTCCCTTTTTGAAGCCTTGTTGTTGGAGATAGTTATCTAGTCTTGCATACCAAGCTCTAGGAGCTTGTTTCAACCCATACAAAGCCTTTTCCAACTTACAGACTAGGTCCTTTCCTGCTGTCAAATCAAAGCCTTCTGGCTGCTCCATGTAGACTTCCTCCTTGAGGTCCCCATTTAGAAATGCTGATTTCACGTCCATTTGATAGATTTTGAATCCTTTCGAGCAAGCAAATGCTAAGAACATCCTGATAGCTTCCATACGGGCCACTGGTGCAAATGTCTCTTCAAAGTCAACTCCTTCAATTTGTGAATAGCCTTTGCAGACAAGTCTTGCCTTGTTTCTGATAACCTGTCCTTCCTCATTCATTTTATTTTTGAACACCCATTTGGTTCCTATTATGTTTTTTTCCTTTGGATGAGGTACGAGCTCCCATGTCTTGTTCTTCTCAATTTGGGACATTTCTTCTTCCATTGCTTTTACCCAATCAGGATCCTTACTTGCTTCTGTGAATGTTTCTGGTTCTATCATAGATAGGAGGGCAATGGCTTTTCTCTTGGGTGAGGTGGTTATCCTTCTTGTGGTCTGCACACCTTCATCTTTATCGCCAATGATTTGTTCCTCTGGATGATATCTTTCTACATACTTCATCTTTGAAGGGGTATGAGGTGGTTCTCTTTCCTCTTCTTCTTCTTCATCATCTATCTCTTCTTCTTTAGGTTCTTCTTCTTCAATGAGAAAGTCATCTTCTTGTTCTTCAATTTCCTTTTATGGAAGATCTCCATCAACCTTTACATCGATGCTTTCCACTATTTTCTTCAGTCAAAAATTGTAGCACTTGTAAGCCTTGCTCCGTGGTGAATATCCAAGAAATATCCCCTCATCAACCCGAGAATCAAATTTTCCAGGTGAACTATCATTTATTTTTATGAAGCACTTGCTTCCAAATATTTTGAAATACTTCACTGAAGCAGGTCTCCCTTTCCATAGCTCATAAGGAGTTTTGTCACAATTTTGTCTTAATTGAGTCTGATTCAATGTATAGACAGCTGTCCCTACTGCTTCCCTCCAGAATTTAGGTTGTAGATCTGCTGCTAACAACATGGTTCTTTCCATTTCTTGGACATTTCGGTTTCGTCTTTCAACTACCCCATTTTGCTGAGGTGTTCTGGCAATCGAGTATTCCCTTTTAATTCCATGAATATTGCAGAACTCTCTGAACTTGTTTGATGTGAATTCTCCTCCTCTGTCTATTCTGAGACACTTAATTTTTGAATCTTTTTCATTTTCTACAAGGGCTTTTAGATTCTTAAAACACTCAAAAGTTTCAGATTTACACTTTATGAAATATATCCACATCATTCTAGTATAATCATCAACAAATAATACAAAGTACCTTTCTCCTTGGAGTGCTTGATTTCTAGTTGGCCCACACACATCAGCATGTATGATTTCCAAGGGCTTTGATGTATAGTGTTCCTTTGTCTTGTGGCTGGTTCTGGTCTGTTTTCCATGTTGACATGGACCACACACTGCTTGATTTTTTTTGGACAACCTTGGGATGTCTTGTACAGCTTTGATCTTGCTGATATTGACCAGATTTTCGAAGCTAGTATGTCCAAGTCTCTTGTGCCACAACCAACTCTCATCTGCCAGACTCAAGTAGCATTTGTTCTCCTGAATCTTGTTCAGAACGTAAATATTGTCTAGTGTTCTTACTCCTTTTGCCACAAGTTTCCCAGAGACAGAGTTCCTTATTTCACAGTCTTTGGTGCTGAAAACAACCTTATGTCCTTGATCACAAATTTGGCTGACACTCAGAAGGTTGTGTTTGAGTCTATCAACCAGCAGAGCATCTTAAGCTTTTCCTTTTCCATTGATCAGAGTAACTATTCCTCTTCCTGCAATTTTGCTAGTTCCGCTTCCAAAGGAAAAATTCCCTTCCTTTTTGCTCAGTGAGATAAATTTCCTTCTGTCTCCTGTCATGTGTCTGGAGCACCCACTATCCACAAACCACTGGTTTCCATTATTTTACGCAAATAGAGCCAGGTCGCATTTGTCCATTGTAGAGATCTTGCTGCTCGTCTTTCTTCCTTTGAGAGGGCAGTTTTGTTCATAGTGTCCATTATTGTAGCAAAAAGAGCAAGTCAGATCAAATTTAGTCAAGGGATCGAATGAATTGAAGGTTTTGATTTGTCCCTGTCTTTTGGGAGCATATGAGTTGACTACTCGGTCCTTTTGCATTGTCTTCTCACTTCTGCGAGCCATACAGTGTCTAGCTTGGTGCCTGAAGTTTTTACAGTGAAAACAGTGTCCAAGAAATATGGTTTTGAAGTAACCACGGTTTAATTCGCTTTCCTTTCTGAGAATTACTCCTCCCTCGTCCTTTGGATTTTTGATGGGCCCTTGGTGGGGTACAGATTTGTATTTGCCATAGTGTCCATTATTCGACTCCACATTCTTCTTTGGAGTAACTCTTTCTTTATTCTTGATATCTGGGATGCACTTTTGATAAGATACTTTTTCATCTTTTGGGTTGCAGGAAAGTGCATTGGCATAGCTTTTCGCACTACTCTTAGTGCTTGAGGATTCTCCCTTGAAACCTATTCCAGGCTTATCATGTTGAGGTTTTTGATTTTTCAGAATAGTATCAAGTATTTGAGAGCTTTTACAACCCTTTTTAATTTGCTCCAACTCCTTTCTTAGAGATACTACTTCGGCCTCACGTTCTTCACAAGTCTCTTCTTTTTCTTTAAGCTTTGTTTCCAAGAGATCTTCTCTCCTTCTTATTTCCTCATTTTCCACTTTGAGAGAGATAATTTTGTTCCGCAGTTTCTCGTTCTCTTCAATGGCACTTATTAACAATTCATCCACATTTCCTTCTGGCCCAGAGTCATCATCATCTGTGAGTGCCATGAATAATGCTTCTTGGCTTTCATCATGATCGCTTTCCTCATCTGATTTATTTTTGATGACCATAAACTCATCCTCATCAGACTCACCTTTCTTGGAGAGAAGGTTTTTCTTATTGAACCCTTTCTTTTCATATGTCATTCTTTTAGAATTTCTTTCATCATCACTGTCTTGTTTATGAGGACATTTTGCTGCATAATGAACTATTTTACCACATTTAAAACAGATAAGAGGATACTTGCCTTTAAGCTTAGATCCTCTCTTCAGCTTTCATACATATTGAGCCAATTCGGATTCCACATCTGACTCATCACTACATTCATTCCTTTCTTTCCCTTTCTTTGACTTTGAGGCCTTGAATGCTGCATCTCTGGAGCTAGGTCCACCTTTCCTCATTTCATAGGCAGTGAGAATTCCATGGAGTTCATCCATTTTGAGGGTGTCAAGATCCTTTGATTCTTCTATAGCACTTATTTTGGAGTCAAATCTGTCTGGAAGGGACCTTAATACCTTTTGTACAATAGTACTTTCTTCAACCTTTTTGTCCAATCCTTTCAGGGAATTTACCACTTCAGCTACTCGGAGGAGGTATGCTGCAATATCTTCTTCCTCTTCCATCTTCAAACTTTCCAATTGTCTTATGTGAGTTTGAAGCTTTTCCTTTTTGACTTTTGAGTCTCCATCATACAAGCTAACTAGCTTCTCCCACATTTCTCTGGCAGAGTTACAGTGCATGATTTTTGTAAACTTGGAATCAGTGATTCCACTAGTGATAGAGTTCATGGATTTTGCATTTGCAATGTAGGCTTTCCTCTCGTCTTGGTCTGTTGGAAGAGTGGAAGTCGCTCGATATTCAGTTTGACAAAAATGCCAGACTTCAGGTCCAAGGGACATTAAATAGTAAGTCATTCTTTTCTTCCAAAACCCAAAGTTAGTGCCATCAAACAAAGGAGGTTTTCCTGATGCTTCATGATTTCTCATCATGGTTGCTGATCCTTCTTCAAGCTGTTAGGCTAGAATGAAGAAGCCTACTCTGATACCAATTGTTGGAAATACTGAGAGGGGGGTGAATCAATATTTCTTTTTCTCACTATTGTTTTACTAGTTAAAACATATATGTTCAGAACACAAAATGAACAACAGGAATAAATGCTTTTATTAATATAACTGTGCAGTAAAATAAATACAATAAATAGATTGTCACAATTGGTTGCCAAGCTCCAACTTGGACTTTGGTGAGGCTCCAACCTCCTGAGCACCAACTCTATTTTGCCAAGACACCAATCTTGGACTTAGGAGCACCAACTCCCAAGGACTTCAATCTTGTTCAATTCTGAGGCTCCAACCTCTTTGGTATACACTGGTGTGCTGCTGCGCTCTTTTTAGCTTCCACTACTTCTGCTGCCCCCTTTTCTTCTGCTGCTTTCACTATCTCATGCTGAGGTTATACCATTCACGAACAACCACCCCAGTTCTCTGTTTTTGCTGCTTTTATATGCTCCATGCCCTTGTCCATTCGTTTCCTCTTACATGCTGGCTCTTTGGCTTCCTCCTCACTTGATCGCTTGACACTTAGGCTTCCATTCCTTTGCTTCTTCTGTCTATACAAGTGTTCCAAAATCTGAGTAGAAAAACCCAAACTCCCCTTTCTTAAATAAAACTCGGCCCTTGACCTGTGATTAATACCTTACAGGCTTTATCGGAGGCGTTTAATCACCCATCGGAAGCCACCACCCGAGCGTTTTAATCAACCATCGGAAGCCACCACCCTAGCGTTTTAATCACCCATCGGAAGCCACCACCTGAGCGTTTTATCAATCATCGGAAGCCACCAACCGAGCCTTCAATCAACCATCACCGAGCGCTTTATCAACCATCGCACAGGTTTTAATATATACCTTAACCCCGCGGCCATGTATCATATAATACACGGAAAACATTATAAACCCCCGCTCTAATTCAAATGCCGGACTTCAATTATTATGCACCCGCCTTTACAATTATCGGTGGGTCCGGATTTCGGCGGTCGCAATAACTCTTAAGCCCAGACCTCTAACGAGGTGCGGACCCGATATGGCTTTAGACTCCCTTTAATATTGTTTCGGGTCCGATGAGCATCGACGTTCGCTGTAAACAATAGACCCATTCCTTCAATGTAACACGGACCCGATGCCTCCTTACATTTCTTCCTAAACTAAATTCGGATCCGTCATATCAGTGGATTCCTTATCGGCGAGTCTTGATGGGTTGCGGACCTGATCTCCTTTAGGCTACTCCAAATATAATTTCGGCTCCGGATGATTTCGGCGATCGCTACCTCCGCTGCTCCGATGCGATACAAGAGTTCTGCGGACCCGATATGGTTGTATATTCTGCTCTATAAGATTTCGGCTCCGGGCTGTCGGCGGTGTCACATATCGCATCCCCCGATCCTTCCGACGTGATCGCTCCGATATGCCGATTGCCGATTAGATCTCCGCCATCCATTATTCCTTCAGATCAGATGATCAGCGCTAAATCGCATATCGTGTCCACTCTCACCCCTAAGGGTTTCGATACGATATCGCTGCTATTTGCCTCCACTCCCAATAATCGTTAATACATGCATATGTGGGTTTTCATTGCCCGAACAATTGCCCGATAGTATTAATGAAGGCATATATGGCTCAACAGCTCCCGATAATGTTGTCTGAGGCATATATGGCTCTGTTTGCTTCACTTGCTCCTCTGATGGCTCCTCTTGCTTTGGCATGTATATGGCTCCTCCGATATGGCTCCTCTTGCTCTGATATATGTGTCTCCTTCGCTATGTTCCTCTCTGCTCCAATGTGGCTCCTCTGGCTTGGTCCGCTCCTCTTGGCTCCTTTTGCTCCTCTTGGCTCCGATATGCTCTGTCTCCTCCTCTTGAATATTTCCATATTGACATCAATGACAATCTGTGTCCAACATGGCAAAGAGCACAATATGATTGTGTGTCTCAAATTCAGTATTTTTGAATGTATCAGGGGAAGCTATGATGAAATTTTTGTGGGAAAAGTTAGGGGCTTTGTATGAATCTAAGTCTCTGGTGAATAAATTTTTCCTACGGAAAAAGTTGTATAACCTGAGGATGAAATATGGAGACTCGGTGACAGAGCATCTGAATGAATTTAATACTGTGGTAAGCTAGTTATTTTATGTTGATATTAAAATTTTAGATGAAGATAAGTGCATTAGTTTTTTGTGTTCTCTACCAGATTCGTGGGATAGTTTGGTTATTGCAATAGGTAGCAATGCAACTACCTTGAAGTTTGATGAAATAGTCTCATCCTTGTTGATTGAAGAAATTAGACGAAAAAATATGAAGAGACAGAATGGTGATGCCTTGTCTGTACGAGGATGGTCCTAGAACAGAAACATAAATAAGTCCTTGAGTGAGAGATCTAAATCTAGAGGGATATCTAAATCTCCAGGAAAATTTGTAAAGGTGTGATGGAAATGCAGAAAGGAAGGGCACTACAAAACAGACTACAAATCTAAAGCTCCTGACAAAGGAAAGGGATCTGATGATGCTCCTTCTGTAGAGGCGAAAACCACCTCAGATGAAGGTGGGGATGTGTACTTGGATTCTTCTTCAAGTACACATGTAGATCATGAGGCATGGTTGATTGACTCAGGTGCATCCTTTCACTTCACTCCCCATAGAGAGTGGTTTTGCGAGTATGAGAAATATGATGGTGGTGATGTATTCTAGGGGGATGATAGGAAGGCTAGAATCCTTGGTCATCGAAACTTCAAGTTGAAGTTGTAAGGTGGAAGGATAAGAACACTTTCGAGTGTTCTACATATTCTTGCATTAGCCAGAAATCTAATTTCTGTAAGAAAGCTGGATGATGCAGGTGTAAAAACAATGTTTGAGAAAGATACCTACAAGATGGTTTGGGGAGCACTGGTATTGATGCAAGGAGTTCAGATTGGAACTCTATACAAGATGCAAGGTAGCCCTGTTATTGACGGGTGCAATAGTTCTATGGTTCCTGAAAGTGGAGCAGAAAATCTAGTGGTCCTTGGAGAAAAAACCATGCTATGGAATTAAAGGCTTAGACATATTGGAGATAAGGGCCTTCAAATACTTCATGGTAAAGGTATGGTAGAAGGTAGGACTAATAGCTCTCTGGATTTTGATTTATATGAAAATTGTGTATATGGGAAGCAGAATCAAGTGAGTTTCCCCTCTAGTGGTAAGAGGGCGAAACATATATTAGAGCTTGTGCACAGTTATGTGTTTGGACCTGTGAAGGTTCCATCACTAGGTAAGTCTGTGTACTATGTATCATTTATAGACGACTTCTTAAGAAATACATGGATATATTTCTTCAAGAATAAATCTGAAGACATTGACAGGTTTAAAGAAATTAAGGCTCTAGTGGAAAACCAAACAAATAAGAAGATAAAGGTGCTGAGGAAAGATAACGATGGAGAATTTTGCAAGAAGGAATTTGAAGAGTTCTGTAAGAAGTGTGGTATAGAATGACAAAAGACTACTCCATACACACCTTAGCATGAGTTGTAGAAAAAATGAACAAGACATTGATGGAAAGGGAAAGAAGCATGCTCAATGGTGCTCGGTTAGGATATGAATTTCGGGCAAAGGTGGTGGAGACTACATGTTACTTGGTCAACATATCACCTTCATCACTGTTGGAGGTTAAGACTCCACAAGAGGTATGGACTGGTAAGAAACTGTCTCTTTCACATTTGAGGGTATTTGGATGTGATGCATATGTACATGTTCCAAAGTAGAAAAGAACAAAGTTGGATAGTAAATCTAAAAAGTGCATCTTTATTGGGTATAAGGATGGCTTAAAGGGTTATAAGCTTTGGAACCCAGTAAAAAGGAAGGTTGTGTACAACCGAGATGTGGTGTTCAGAGAGGTGAAAGATGTTATTAAATATTAAGTCCAACCAAAGGAACTTAAGAAGATAGAGTTTTATCTTAAGGAGAAAGAATCAGAATCTACAACAGAAGAGGAATCAAAAGATGAAGCACCACAAACTCCGTTTGTGAGAAGATTAGTTCGAGAAATAAGGTAGTTAGAAAGTTATAGTCCATCTAATTTCTGTTCAAAATTTTCTTTATCTATTACTAATGATGATCCCAGAACTGTGAAGGAAGAAGTAGATTTAGAGGATGGCAAACTCTGGAAAGAGGCCATGGTTGATGAAATCACATCTTTGAACAAAAATGAAGCTTGGGATCTGGTGGAGTTGTCGACTGGAAGGAAACCCATTGGCAGCAAATGGGTGTTCAAGAAGAAGAAGAATGCAAAAGGAAAGGTGGAGAAATACAAATCTCGGATGGTAGCAAAAGGTTATTCCCAGGTGCCAGGAATTGATTTTAGTGATATTTTTTCTCTTTCTGCCAAGGTATCTTCTATTAGATTACTTTTATTTATTGCTGCTCCTTTTGATTTTGAGGTAGAATAGATGGATGTGAAGACAACATTTCTTCATAGGGATCTAGAATAATAGATCTACATGAAGCAACCCAAAGGCTTTGCGATGAAGGATAAGAAAGAATTGGTATGCAAGTTAAAAAAGTCTCTGTATGGGTTAAAACAATCACCAAGAATGTGGTATCAGAAATTTGATACATTTATACAGGACTTGGCTTCACCAAAAGCAAAGCAGATAATTGTGTGTATTTTAAATTAATTGGTGATAGTGTTATTTATCTGGTCTTATATGTGGATGATATGTTGCCGATTGGAAATGACAAAGAATTATCCAGGATTTGAAGACCCAATTGTATTCGAAATTCGACATGAAAGATCTTGGTGTTGCAAACTATATTTTGGGCATGGAAATTAAGAGAGATCGGGCAAAAAGGAAGCTTTGGTTAAACCAGAGGAAGTATGTCGAGACAATACTACAGAGGTTTAATATGAAGGATTGTAAACTGATGAAGGTTGCTATTGCCGTAGGTGTAAGTTATATGCAAAAATAGAAGAAAAGATAGATCAACGCCTTCAAAATTAGCTTCTTTGAGGGGGAAACCTCCTTTACATTACACAAATGAACAATTCTTCGATGATACGAATGACAAAACCTCCTTTCCATATATAGGAGTCTAACGGGTCACAATATAATTAAAGTCGACATAACAATAGTAATATAAGGGCACAACAATAACAATAGTGGGATTCTATGGGGCACAATAATAACAATATGGGGAAAATAGGGGCACAACAATAACAATAAGGGCTACAATGACAATAATAATGGGGGAGTCACTAGTATTATAGGGACCTAGAAAAAATTGGGCCAAAAATATTCTTGAGGAACTTTGGCCATATAGAACATCATGGCAAAGCACAACAAGATTTTCACCATACGAGATTGTCTATTGGAAATACCCTTTGTTTCTGGTGGAATTCGAAAGTAGGATGCTCAGGATAGCCCATGAAGTAGGTTTGGATCTTTTAGAAGCCCAGAAACACCGACTGGAACAGTTAAACGAGTTGGATGAAATTCGTTTGGCAGTTGTCTAGAACACTGCTGCAATTCAGCAACATTGAACTAAATGGCATGATAAATTTATCAAGAAAAGGGTGTTTCAAAGAGGAGATTGGGCATTTCTCTATGACTCTCAGTTCAAAGATTTTAAAGGAAAACTTTGCTCTAGATGGATGGGACCATATGAAGTTGACATGATGTTTGATAACAAGATTGTAGACTCGTAACAATCAATGAGGCACATACTCCCCTGATTGTAAATCGACATTGCCTCAGATTGTATCATTGTCTAGTTTTTAAAGACTCCTTTATTAAACATCTCTCTGATAATTCTGGTTTTGAAATTGTTAGTGAAAGGAACTCTTCCTCTTCACCTCTTGCTTTAAAAAAAAATAAAAATGCATATATATATATATATACAACTAAATGTTGTTACTGCTCTATCATTATTTTTCTTGCAAGTACTTTACTGGTGCTGCTACTTCATTGCTGTTGTTACTCCTCCAATGTTGTTACTCCTTCGGTGATGTTACTATGTAGATGTTGACTTTTTCTAAGTACTTCACTGGTGTTGCTACTCCTTCAGTGCTCTTACTCTGTTCGTCACGATCATCTACGTACACTGGTGTTGTTACTACTCCGGTGTTGTTACTTCGTTCATCGTGATTGTCTAAGTATATTGGTGTTGTTACTCCTCTAGTGCTAGTACTCCATTTTTCATGATCATCTAAGTACAAAGGTGTTGTTACTCCGTTCTTCATGATCGTCTAAGTACACTGGTGTTATTACTCATCCGTTGATGTTACTCTATTCATCGTGATTGTCTAAGTACACTGGTGCTATTACTCCTCCGATGTTGTTACTCTGTTCATTGTGATTTCGTCTAAGTACACTAGTGCTATTAATACTCTGGTGTTGTTACTCCATTTTCCATGATTGTCTAAGTACACTGGTGTTGTTACTCCTCTGGTGCTATTACTCCTCCGGTGTTGTTACTCCTCTGGTGCTGTTACTCTGTCAAGGTAAGTCACAAGGAATCTCGCCAACCTACTTCATGGATTTGATTGGTATTTCACCTATGACATGACTAGACATGATTGTGGATGGGCATCCCTTAGTTGGGGGGAGGTATCATATTAATGTTGCATTTAATAATAATAATGATCCGTCATTACTGTTTTTGAACCTCACACCAACTCGTACATTCTACGATCATTATTCCAATCCCCACCATACCTTGTGCATTTATCCATACACATTGGAACTTGAACTACATATGATTGCATTGAAATATGGTCCTTCCCAATGTGTTGTAATAATTTCCATTATTTACCATAATCCACCATGGATTTTTCCCATAATATTTGCCCAGATTTCCCTTTCATCGTGTCCTTTTCCACCACAATCCTTTTCATCAAAACCTTACTATCTAAGACTCTCCTCAATGGTTTTATTGCTACCTTCAGTGTTGCTACTCTGAGTGTTGCTACAGAGAAACTGGCAGAATGGGTGGACAAGCTGTTAGGAATGAACCAGAAGACATAGTGCAATTCCAACGCCATCTGGATGTATGATAGGTTTTTCAAAATGTGGGATGGCACACCTATTTTGAGAGGTCCATGGGCTGGACATTCCTGTCACTAAAGAAATTATCTTGACTGTTAGCGGGTTATTGCAAGGAGGGAAGAAATAGTTCGCCTAGAAATTTCCCTTACCAGAATTTCCAGAATTATTCTTGCAAGAAGGAGAAACTGTGGTTCAAAAGGGAAGGGGATACGATCAGAAATCCTTGCCACATCCATGGGCCAAGGTCGATACTTTGTGGTGCAATACATTACTTGTGAAGGTGTGCTTGCTACCTTATTCAAATACCATTTTAAAATTATTGCATGCCTTCAGTTCTGTCGTGTGAATTCTATGGATATGCCATATTTATTATGGAATAACCTTCAGTTAATGACACGTTCTCCTCATCGGTCATGTCAACCATTAGTGGTCCTCACAAACCATGGGCTTGTCAAGCTGGTGGTGGTGAATGCTCTGTCACAGATTTCCATGGCTTGGCTACAATTCACTAAATTAGCAGAAGCGGAACTTGAGGCCATGATGTCGACAAGAGAGGAAGAGGAATTAGTGGCAGAGAAAGAAGCTGTAGATGATGCTATTACATAAGAACCACCGTCAACTACTGAAAAATTGGAATAATTGGTGACGAAGCAAGTTGTAGAAGAATTTTCCAGTAGAGGAAAGGGTTGTAGACGATGCTGTTACAAAAGAACCAGCATCGACTGTTGACCTGGAACCAGAAGCAATGGAGGAAGAAGGGGGTGCAAGAGATGCTGCTACACAAGAACCAGTGTCAACTGCCAACCTAGAATTAGGAGCAATGGAAGTGGAAGGAAGTGTAGGTGACGTTGTTACACAAGAACCAATGTCAACCACTAAACTGATGGAAGAATTGCTGAAAGTGGAAGAAACTATAGGCGATGTTGTTAGACAAGAACCAACATCATCTTCCAAAGTGGTGGAGAAACCAATGGAAGAAGTGGAAGTCATAGATGACATTGTTATACAAGAGCCAGCGTTGACTGTCGAGCAAGCTACTGAAATGGAAAAATAGGTGGCACAGGAAGAAAAGGAGAAGTAAAGTGCGGAAAAACCAGGGGAAGGAGAAAGAATTGAAACAACAGACGCTAAAAAGATGGAAATCGAGGAGTATATCCCTCATTCTCCACTTTCTACTTTCCTACTAAGAGGGGAAAAAATTTTTGCTCCCCTAGACGCTTGGTGAAACAAAATATCTCTCTCTTATTGCTATAATTTGTAGGGACAATAACGGGCACCATTGTCAACACTATCACACAAGAAACAATGTCGATTCGTAGAAAAATTGGGCAAATCAAAGGATTGGTGGTCAACGCTATTACACAAGAACCAGTTTCAATCAAGGGCATGTTAAAGAAATTGTGGCTAATTCTGTTTGCACAAGGCGATTGGAAGAAAACGTTGCTATCGGTACCAACCCGCAAGGGCTAGAACCAATTTTTGAGCAAATGGAGGAAGATAACTGGGTACCAGAGCAACCAAAAGAAAAGGGTGTTGAAAATGTTACTCCGCAAGGGCCTGCAATGGCTCTGGAGTCATTCAGGGAAGATGTGGAGGTTCCAAGACCCGCAAAAGAATATGTTGGGGTTGTCCCTCGAGTTATGGAGCAGAGAGAAGAAGTAAGGGTGAAAGAGGAATCGGTTGACGAGTTTCCTCACATCAATCTGCCAAATCGAACACTGATCGTGAGACCAATGGAGGAGGTTGTTATAAAACAAAAATTCATTGAATAGTATGAAAAGAGAAGGGCCCCCATCCAGGAAAGGTACCGGTCGCAATTTAAGGAGAATATAGAATTAAAAATGGAGATTATTAATCTAAGGAATCAGGTGTTACACTTATGGAGATGGGTGAGGAAGCATAAGAGGAATGTTGATTAGCCTCTTGCAAATCCTGGATCCAAAACCACTTTAGCAACAGTATAGACCAAGCCATTTTTGTATATGTTTGAGTCGCGAGAATTCTTGTTCACGGTAGGAATTCAGAAAAGGTAGGCTACTATATCTCACCTTCAATGGGGGTCTATCTCTTTGGAAGCCCACCAGGAAGGAGTGAGAGGAATTCGAGAACAAGCTGTGAACATAGTGACTGATTGCATGACCCGGATGGAGAAAGCAAAGAAGAAATAGGAAAAGCAGTAGAAAAGGATTGAGGGACTAGAAGAGAAAGTGCATCTCTTGAAAGCTGGCAAAGACGAAATGTTTGCTCTGGTGCAACAGGTAATGGCTTGCCAACCTCCTGATCATAGTTATGCTTTGTTCCTCCATGAAAAGTACCTATGCTTTTGTTTCGAGAGAATCCATCAGGAGATAATCCATGAAATCGAAGATTGGATACAATTTCTACGGATCTTGATGGGTCACAATATCCTGCAACAACACTTGATGTGGGAATTCTACTTGCACGGTTATTTTATGGGGACTAATCAATCATTCAATCTAGTGCCATATGTGGGGGATATTCAATTGATAGCCTTCACCTCCTTCACGATTAACTAGGTTAAGTGGAAGAAAGACTTCGACACATTCGAAGAGAACCAAGAAAACATGCCACTTTTAGTTCGAGCAGAGCATTGTTAGGCTGTGAATTATTTTAACAAACATTGCATCGTACCTTCTTGGGAATCGAAGGACGGAAGGGTCAAATGATGGTAACACAGAAGTGGTGCGCTGAGATGTGTATAAAAAAAACTTTTACTTGTCAGGAGAAGGCCTGAGCTGACTATTAGAAATGATGGGTGTTGTTGTCATCTGCAGTAAGGATACCTAAACCTTTTGGGGCCCCTAATTTTGTTTGGGCTCTGGACAAAATACCACGATATATCACATGTATTCATAATTATGGGACATGATGGATGGTTCTGATATTTTGGTTTCCCATTGTTTGGTTGTCAGCTGAGAAATACACACCAGCTTATGTGGTACACAAGGATTGGTGGAAGGAAATCCTTCACACAGATGGATATAAGGTTCCTGGAACAAAAATGGTCACGAAATATGACCTCACACAACTCCATGCTGACCACAGTAGCTCTAACTCAGATCTGCACAGAAGATGAGTTGCATGAGGACATGTAGAAAGGCTAGTTGGGGGGAGATGTTGGTTGCTAAATTTTCCCACTTTTTACCCACCTTTTTATCCCTTTCATGTACTCATTTCATGTCCTTGTTGGTCGATTTGTATTCTAAACAACAAAGGTACACCTATTGTCATGTCTTTGTGAATTGTTAATCAATGAAGCATAGTCGTAGGGGATTATTGCCTAAAGCAACTTGCTAACTTAAGTTTCCTTGCAGATTTGGAGGAATGATGATCAAGAGCATGATTCATCATATGATGACTATTGAGATGGCAACGATATATTTGGATATTAGCTACAAAAATGGTTCAACCTATCGACCAGCACAAGTGTTATCTTTATATTCTGTTATATCTCAAGAATCACTATGTATTTGTAGGCAGACAACTGCCATAATCTTAGGCATTGTTAGTTGTTAATGAAATGTATAAGTAGTGAATATGAGGTTGGGAAAGCCATCACTAGGAGATATATGAGATTTATGAGCTGTAATAGTAGACCTCTGTAATGATATTTTGATTAATACAATTGTCGGTCTTTTGAGTATTTTATAGTTCTCGATCTTGCCATAGCCCTGATCAGGGAGTTGGGCCCACTATCCTAACTGGGCATTGTTGGATTAGTTGTGTGCGTAGGTTTATTTTCTTCTCTATTATCTCTCTGTTGTGTAATGATTTCAGTGTGTTGTTGTGAGTCTTAACTTGTTGTTACTCTTATTTGTATTACATTTATAACTTGCTATTACACATTGTTATGTTATGATTAAATGTTCAATGCTGGGTAGGGAAACTGTGGCCTGCATATACCTTGCATGATATCCTTGAAATAACCAGTCGAGCCCTACATTGACAATTAATGTGGAATAGGGTGAATTGTATGATTCATATCTGAACACCAATAGTGAGAATGGAAGATTGAGCAGGGTGAGTAGAAGTAAGTGTAGAAAGAGGAGAGAGATAGGGAACAACATATTTCAATGGTAGAGATTAGAAGTCTTTTAAGTGCATGAAGGGCCCTGTTTTAGTCACTAAAAAGGAAGAGTTCATTCTACATTTAATGACAAACATTGTAGAGGTTGTTGCAAAGGAAATTTAGAGCTAGAATATATTAGATCTGAGCTTCTTGCTAAGACAAAGTTTAGGACATGTTATGGTAGAGATGAGTAGGATTGTGTAGTTTATGTTTGCATGATTGTTTCATTTGAGATTGCAGGTAGAAGTGCTTCAGAAAAGAGAAGAATTAACCTCCTCTGGGTCAGAGTTTTGATTCAGATTTTATGTTGTAGAACGATGGTGTTTTGCGTTTCTCATGTAGACTAGATTGAGAACCCAATTTGAAAATGCATGAAACATAGCTTGCATGGAGGCAGTGAAGGCATGGAGGCTTCAAAGTAGACAATGATTCGATGCATTTAGCATAAGGAAAAAATTTCTCCTTCCAATAGGAGTTGGATAGTCGAATGGGAGTTGGGCGAGGATCGTTGGTTGTGGTGGCTTCCAATAGATATATTTTGATAGATCCATGAGAGAAAAAAAATTCCAAACTGATAGGTTCTAGAATATTATGAAGGAATCCAAGTCTTCCTGCTTGTGGATTAAGTTAATCCATGTAAAATATGTTCAACAGAATAATAGAATAATTGAGTAGCGTAACAACAATAGTGAGGTTTTCACCCAAAAAGGGTTTCCACCATAAATACTTGTGTCTTCATGTGTGCATGATTGTATTGATGTTTTTCATGGTTATTATGTGTTGAGTTCATGTTGCTTTCATATTTAACTTCATCTAATGTTATGCATGTTTGCAGCTAATTGAGTATTGGCAAAAAGGTTCTAAATTTATATAAAGGCCATTAATACCGATCAAGTGCAATTTCTCTGGAAAGGCCCACTATTGTTATTGTTGTTCCCTTACATTATTATTGTTATGTCGGCTCTGATTATATTATGACCCCTTAGACTCCTATATAGAAAGGAGGTCTTGTCATTTTGTATCATCCAAGAATTGTTCATTTGTGTAATGTAAAGGAGGTTGCCCCCTCAAAGAGGTTGATTTTTAAGTCGTTGATCTATCTTTTCTATCTTTTTGTGAGCTGGTTTCATAACACAGTCATCTCCAACCTTATTCTTAAGGTATATTTTCTTAATGAGGTATAGTCGATGCCAAAGAATTGAGATATTATGACACCTAGAATCATAGATCCAGTAGATTTCACAAATGAGAGGCACAAAGCGATGTTGCTATTATCGTGATGTCTTGTATACACGACAATGAGCCATGATATGCGAGCCAAAATACTTCAACATATATGAACCATATGAATCTCTTGTGATGCCATTGTCAAAATATAGAACCGAGTCTCTGAGATTCAAGTTCAAACCATAAATTTGATTATTTGGGTCTCAATCATGTCAACACTCTATTGTTAACATAAATGGAGCCATGAATCACTATGTAGAGCGAGATCATTAAATCAAAGTCACACGCTGTGTATGAATAAAAATAATCAAGGGCCACATATAATGAAGTCATAATGATATGTTGACTTATGTAGGTACCATAACCAATTCCACTGTAGTCACCATAGTTATATCTTTGTGTGGGAAATAACAAAATTCTGAGTGCATACATCAAATGGGGTGTGAGCCATAATATAATCTCCATAGTTTGTATATATATTATGATGCATCGAGTCACTGTTTCGAGAATATAAGTCACTGAATTCATTCATATGCTCAAAATCCATATGATTAGTAAATGTGAATGATGTCATAATTTAGAATCATTGATGTTATCTCCATATCAATTTCATATGATAATGCTAGCAAGTCAAAAGTTTTTCTCACAATTTTGGCCTTCTCAGTTGTGGGAGCTTTGTTCATTTCCATCACGAGATTGTTATCGCTCTTGCATTCTATAATGTGTCTCTATAGTGTGGTGTGAAGGTTACTGATCCATACCTTCTCTATGTATTATATGAAATATTTAGGTCATTGAACTTTATTTTCCAAGTTTAATCCATACAATCTAATAATATAGTTGAGTGATTCTTCAACTAATTTGAAGCATAGTTTAGATTGATGTCACCATAGGAAACCATTCCTAGAATATTATATATCGAACTATTGAAAATTCAAACAATATTAATGTGGTTAGGAGCCATCATAAAAATAAGAGCTACAAGGCCATTGAATGCGAACTTCACCGGTAGGGTTTCCATAGAGTCTTCAACAAAATGCATTTGAGTGATCTCCAAACCTCCTTTTATATACTTCCCATGCTCTGATACCCTGTTGGAAATTAGAAGGTTTTTATCCTATTAACACATTTCCATTACATGGTAATTACTTGTGAGTCTATTAACAATTTTATTATTATGTTTTTCTTCCATCATCAAGCAATTGCCATAAAACATGAAGATCACAAAATACAATAGAACACAAGATATAGGCTCCAAGCTAGGGGAAAACCCATCCAAGGGGAAAACACATAAAATATCTTCTTATATAATCAGATCAATTGAGAAATCGAAGACCCAACACCACATAAATTTCCTCCTTTAGATGCCAATTTAGATCATTCTTCCTTTCACTAGATTCACCAGCAAGAAACCAACAACAAGATATTCACCAAGGTAGATCTTCTTCTAGACTTCGACCTTCCTCATCTTCTCCATCTTCTCTGTGATATTTTAGACCAAAAACATCCAAGTGTGTGTCCAAATGAGGTCCATCTACCCTATATTTGTATAGATCATAGTGGGTGTGAATAGACATGTCCATTGAGGCAGAGTCGACTTGACATGTATGCTGACTTAAAATATAGAGGGGTTTCTATCCCAAAATTTACATTTAAACTTTTATGTTTCTTTTTATTTTACAGTAGGTCCAAAATAGGACTTTGACTCTTTGACTCAAAAACCTAAAAGCATGAAGAACATGCTTATCTAGAGAAATAATAATAATTTTTCTTTTTATTTTTACATAAAAACATAATGGTCTAAATTATGAAGACCGAAACTAGTTACTTTCTTCAACAAAAGAAACAAGTAGACCTACTGAAGGAAAGAGTAGAAAATAGACTTCATGAAAGAAGAATCAAATAACAAACTTTATGAAGAAGCAAGTGGGCTTAGTGAAGTAGGTTGGTGCCTACAAATATTTACAACAATGTGGATTGGTTTCTCCTATAGGTTGGCGCCTACAGAGAATAAGGGGGGATTGGTGTCTCTTGTAGGTTGATGCCTATAAAGAAATAGAGGGGATTGTTGTCTCTTGTAGGTTGGTGCCTACAAAGCAACATAGGGGATTGGTGTCTCTTGTAGGTTGGTACCTACAAAGCAATAGAGATGATTGGTGGCTCCTTTAGGTTTGTGCCTACAAAGTTGTAGAGAGGATTTATGTCTCTCGTAGGTTGGTGCCTACAAAAAAACATAAGGGATTGGTGTCTCCTGTAAGTTGGTGCCTATAAAGTGATGTAATAGTAAACTCGTTCCTACAAGACATTTCATATAAATAATTTTTGTGACTTTTTCTATAAGGGTTTCAACATATATCTTATTCAATTTATTTAATTTATGAAATTGATATTCAAATGTTTAAATAAATGAAAATGGAAATTATACTAATTCACCACCCCATAATTATGAATCTAACTGTTGGCCCAAGCAAATCTAAGCGTATCATTCTTAATGTCTCAAAGATAACTAAAAAGTATTTTTTACAAATAATTTATTTTAAAGAAAATCATTCATTAAAGTTAGATCCCAATAATATCTCCTCCCTTCCCATTACAAAAGGTTAACTTTTCATTATTTACTTTATTTTAAAGAGAATCATTCATTAGAGTCAGATCCCATCTCCTCCCTTCCCATTACAAAGAGTTAACTTTTTCATTATTTACTATTTACTAGATAAAAGTTTTTCTTTTCTAATTTTTTCCCTCCTTACCAAGTAGATAGATCTTTGATGAGGCTTCCCATAGAAAAAATCATTGTCATAAGGAACAATTTTAACTTTTTCATTATTTATTATTTACTAGGTGAAAGTTTTTCTTTTTTAATTTTCCTCTTTACCAAATAGATAGATCTTTCCCATAAAAAAAATCATTATCATATCATTATGAGAGGGCACAATTTTAGTAGAAAAAATAAAATAAAAAACTTTAATGCGATGAGGAATATATAACCTACAACCTAAGTAATTAATTAATTTAATTTAATTTAAGTTATATTTATATTGTCAAAAGCTCACGTTGCAGTTTATCAATCTTGTTTCCCTATTCATTAGTGATGTAAACCAATGTCATTACTTGCATACTATATCGTTGATCATTAAAATGGTGTGGTTACAAGTGGTATATTCCTACATAACTGTAGTGTTGATTGTAGTGGTATGAAGCACAAGTTTCTAACATTGATGGTAGGAGTTTTGCATGACCACCACTAATGATGTCAAGTTTTAAGGTGGTGGGATGCTATGTTTTATAAATTTTTAGGGTAAGTTTTTGGGATTATATATTGAGCATTTCATTCATGTCAATGTAGATGAGCAGTTTCTTTAATAATGACATTTTAAAATAAGATAGGTTAAATATTAATCAATCTCAAGTTCTAAGGTGGTGGAATGCTATGTCTTATAGATCTTTAGGGTAGGTTTTTGAGATTACATATTCATCATTTCATTAGGTTTTTGAGATTACATATTCATCATTTCATTCATGTCAAAACAGACGAGTAGTTTCTTTAATAACAACTATTTTTATGGTTAAATATTAATTAAAACATTTTATTTTTTGTGTAAATTTTTTATTCAAATTTAAATAATTAAAATTAAATTATTTAAAATATTTAAAATTTATCTATATCATTTGTTATATTTTAGTGAAAATTATTATTAATATAAAATATTAATTTATATAAATTTGTTTTAACTAATATATCTTTAATAATAATAAAATTAATCACTTAAAAAATTTGGAGGTACCCCAACATCAACCAACCATATTTCGATAATATTTGAATTTATAATCCTTTCTTATGGAAAGGAAAATCTACATCCACACACAGGGTTTAAAGTGCACAACTCTCTTCTTTTGGATGACAAAAGAGGAAGAAATCATAGCATGTATTTACGTGTGCAACACGATCAAAAGCTGTCTTCAAATTAATCATATTATATATATATATATATATATATATATATATATATATCGAAAGGTTTTTCACATTTATATATATTTTGTTAAATATATATGGGGAAACTAAGCATTCGATGTTCTTCCATTTTGTATTAAAGAGATATTTAAATAAGAATGAAATTTTTAATATTTTTAAATAAAAAAGTTATTTTATATTAAAAATAACAATATATTATTTTTATTTTTTAGTTAATAAATATGTTGTATAAATAAAATATAATAATGAAAAATAAATTATTCTAAAATAAAATTTATAATTTTTTTAAGAAAAAGAGACTTATATTCTCATTAAAAAAGATTAAAAGATAGTTTTATATTATTAATATAACGTGATATAACGTAGAAATATTTGAAAAAGATTGAAAGTCTGTTTTTAAATTTACTAATAAATTTGGATTCTTTCAATTAATTAAGTTTTCTTTTACGATCTAGTAATGTGTAAAAATGTTTGTCTATGAAAATTAAAATTTTACTCATGTCAACCAAAATAAAATATTTAAAAAATTTAAAAATATAAAAACTAAATAACTATAAAAACATTCAAATGATATTGGTTCATAAAATTAACGTATTCGTGAAGAGTGCAGAAGCCATTATATTTTAGAACTTGTTATTTTTCTTCTTTGTAAATTTCTTTTTGAAAAAAGAAATGTTGGCTAATTAACGTACCCTTGAAGTTTGGAGACGCCATTATGAAGAGGGAGATTTCAAGGCGTTGACAGAGGAAAGAGGTCAGAGTGAGTAAACAGATAAAACTGAACTTGTTGGTTGGTCGTGCCAACTTAAATAGGTTGCTGCAGCTGCAGCAGCAGAAAACAGACGACACAACAAAGAACGTGACTGAAATAATTACAAAATTACAGAGACCATTCAATGCTCCATGTGCACGGTCTCAAGTAACTCAATTCATTTATATTTTCTAAGAATCTTCACACGGCCATTGCAGGGAATCACTCATGAATTGTTCGAGATATACAATATTCGTCCCCAACTCATCCATTTCTGCTGCTGATACTTTTCAGCTCTCAGTTTTAATGCATTCAATTCCATATCGAAAAGCTGAAATTGTTTTAAACGCTTTTTGTTATTATATTGGAGGAAGGGTAGTAACTGCTGCATTAATTAATCATTATACATAAAGCCTATTTTTCTATTAATGTGGGTTCAATTCAAATGGTTATTAAATATATTTTCTGATGTTATTGGTCTGTTGGTTTACTTATACATTTAGGTAGTTTTAGTTATTTGCATGTGATGTATATTCACATTAACATAGGATAAATCATATTTAATTTTAGTTAATTTGTTAGTCTTAGTGCTAGCATGTAGTCAGAATATTGGATAATTGTCGAAAAAAATAGGGGAGAATTGAATTGGTGAAATAATGGAATTATGAGCTTCTGCCATTCTCACTCTGTACAAGTATTTTGCTCCATCTTAGGAGCAAAGGCTTGTATCAGATAGTCATGGGAATTGAGATGAAACAAATGTCAAAGGATGAGAAGTTCGATTCATTTAACCCAGCTTGGATGGCTTATGGAAGATTGTATTTATTTGTGTTTCTTGATATTCATTATTAGATCATAGATATTGAATCACCACAGGAAATCTAGACTACATTGAATTGATTAGATGGCAATGAAGATGATATAGATGAACACCATTTGGAGATAGGAAGCTCAATCAATCATAACAATCACAAAACCAATGAAGTCTTCTTCAACAATGTGGACAAATATTCTCAAGACATTGTTGCAAATGAAGACTATGTTTCTTTTGTTGCAGATGAGAATTTTATCTTGTCCAATAACGAAGATGTCACACATGAGGAAATATCTTCCCATGCTAGTGATAAAGGCTCTGCTACAAATGGATATACTACTTTAAAAAACATAGAAGAGGACTTTGATTCCTCTAGTATCGATGATGTTGATGATGTAGATATGACGAGGTCTCAATTTGATGATGCCACACATGTACTCTGAGATATGGAGCCATGCATGCCCATCCATGCATATATGGTACATGCATTTGATCGCAAATTCATATTGAAGTTGCAAGGAATCCATATTGGCATGAAACCATGGATAAGGAGAATCAATCCTTGATCCAAACATGGGAGTTGATACTTTTGTTATCCATGATAACCCCTAGAAATAATTTGTTAGTTTGATTAATCATTTGCATCTATCTGTTGCTTTTCTGAAAGATGTTGTTGTGCTTTGAAAATTGGATATTGAAGAAGGAAGGACAGGTCTAATCTAATTTGTTTTAGAGAAATTCCCATATTCTCTTAATAACCCATTTCTTTCACAAACCCCATTTTACTCTTTGTTTTCTTTCTAAACTCTAGCTAAGGTGACCCATTTTTAACTCTAGCTGAAATCCCTTTGTATTTCCAACTCTAGCTGTGTTTCCCCATTTCCCTTTGAAATATCTTAAAAACATTCATAAAACATACCGAAGGCCTTTTAAAAGGCTAGGACCCGTAAAAATTTATCACTATCGGTCCATTTCTCTTGGCAATACATATCTATTCATCTCCCTTTTCCTTTTGCGATTGCGATATCACATATCACAAAGTTTCCTACCTACCGCAATAAAGTTCTTCCCCTGCCAATCGCGATATCGAAAAATTCTCCATTGATATCACATATCACAAATTCTTGCAGATTGACATATCCAAGTCCTGCCACCACTCCTTCTCGTCGATTGCAATAAAATCCTTCCATTGATATCACATATTGCAAAGTCCCTCATCCACCAATATAGCAAAGTTCTGTCTCCCCTCACCAATTGCGATAAGTCTCCCCTCGTCAATTGTGATAAGTCTCCCCTCGCCGATTGTGATAGTTCTCCCCCCATCGATTGTGATATCACGATCGGGGATCGCACAAGTCATAAGTCCCTCTTCCGTCGAAGTCCCTTCCAACTTGCAAATGTGATGGACCCGAAAAGTTATGTACTGTGGCTTTTAAAATTTCAGGAACAACATATCGAAAAATCACCACAAATTAGTGTAAAAGCCCCTTCTGATTCCCAGATGGTGATGTGCGAGTCCTGGATCCAGATGCGATATTTTATGTATCATTATTTATTGAAGTTTCACGTTTGGAAAATCAACAAGCACTATGAAACATGGTAAAAAGGCCCCATCTTGTATTGTGATTGCGATAGCAACAGGACTGGATCAACGACCCAGATTGAATAGACCCAGATCAACAACCTAGATTGAATAGGCCCAGATCAACGATCCAGATTGAATCAGCCCGGAAAAATAACCTAGATCAACGAACACTAAAATATCCATTTTTCTTATGTTCAGTGGGATAGCGAGGGTTTTTTTCGGCATATATCCAGTCACATGGTCATCAAACACAATGCAGAGAAAAGATGACAACGAGACACAAAGGAAAGTGAAAGCACTTTCAAACACAGTTTAATCAACAAACAACACATCTACCTGCAGGACAAACAACATTGCTCATTTAAAGGACTAGAAACAACACTGCAGGATTTGAAAGGCCAAATGTTCTGAATTTCCAGAAATACAGTGCCAACATTACAAACAGTTGCAATTTTTTCATAAATTATTGTAACAGTTAGATAAATCTTGTTTAGCTGTGACTCGTATTTGTATTCCAACTCTGTTAAAACAAAAAATCCCTATGAAAACTCTGTTAGTTAGAAGAAAAACATGAATAGGTCTCTAGAACAATGAATCAAATTTGGCCCAGGTGGAAAGATATGTAAAGAGATCTTTTCTCTATAAATAAGTAGATTTTCGACTCTGAGAAGGATGGATGGAGAATGTGAAGAACTAACCTTCTATAATATTTTGATCTTTTAATAAAAAAATATGCAGCAACTCTATTTTTGTACCTGATTTTCATGTGATGGCTTTTATGGGTTTTTATCATATTGTTTCAAGTTTTACATAGTATCTTGATTACCTGGAAATCTATCAAACTGCTCAAATTTCCTTCATTTACTGTGTATGATTGTGGGTGTTCATTTGTATCATATTCAAAGCCATAGATGTCTCAACGTCCATTAAACACTGTTGTTGATCATAATTTGTTTCAATTTGACTCCATGGCCAATTGGCAATGGTGGTAACCATCACATTTTTCTTCACCTACAAAATCACAAAAAGAGATCAGAGTTAGTCATCTGAATTTTGAGTTTATCACAATCATTTATAAATATTTTGAGAGATCCCTCTCAGATTGAAAGGACTAACTTCTAGTCAAAATAACTTCTAGTCTCAACTTGAGTTTATCACAATCATTTACATTTGGTTGAAGGTTGATACAACCCAACCCTTTCCAGCCTAGTGATAACAACTTCTACTTCCAATATGGAAGCTTGTTCCTTTAGATCCATCTGCAGAGAAGGAGTCCACTTCTAGCTATGTACTTAGATTAGGATCTGACCCCATTTGTTGGTCAAGAAAGAAGTGAGCTGTCGTTGCTTTATCATCAACAAAGTTCGTGTACAGAGGACAAGTAAATATTTCCATTCAGGCCATTTGGTTGCAACATTTCCTTTCTAAGCTTGGTATCATTTTCCATTATCCAATTGTTATATGGTACAAAACTGAGAGTACATTAAAGTTTTGTTGAGATCCAATGTAGTGGCAATGGACCAAACATATTGAGATCCACATGTACAACATCATAGGATTGCTTCATGATGGGATCATTAATATACAATATCACCCTAGTTCTAAGAATATTTATAATATCTTCACCAAAACTCTCACTGAGTAGAAGTTTCACTTTATGTGGGATCATCTCGGGGTGAAGGACACAACTGCCTAGCAATTGTCTTTTCTTTTAGTTTTGCATTGTATTTTGAGGGGGGTTTTGTTCTCACTGAGTTTTCCCTCTTTACTCTTTCATAAATTATACATGGGTACCTAAAATGGCCTTGTTGTCACACTCATCCATAAGTTGAATCATCCTCACTTAAGTTGTGCTTAAGGGGGGGTATGGGTGTACATGTGCATTGGTTAGCTTTAGTGCTTGCATGTGATGTACATGCACATTAACATAGCATAAAACATACTTAGTTTTAGTTGACTTTAGTTAATCTTAGTGATGGGATAAAATTATTCTCTTTATGTATTGATTCTTTTTATCACTCGTGAATATACATAATTCATTATCTCTTCCAATTTTTCTCAATTCTTGCCAATTTATGCAATTATTCTCCAACTGGGTCCTTACCTATATAGGCTCTAATAATATAACATTCTATAACAAATTGAGCATAAGCATCAAATTGATTATCATAGTGTTGGTACGTCTTGCCTCAAACTCCGATTAATTTTTTAAAGTTTTAGTGCAATGATTTATAAAATAATTCAAATAACATGTATATAATATTGTGGAAAAAACAATAGGAAAAATATAATATAAAATATGAATATCAAGTTGAAGAAAATAGTATGAGAAAATATAAATTATTTTCCCAACCCCTTTTTGTGCATGAGTAGGGGTGTGTAAACACCTCACTTGTCTTGGTGAAGTGTCCCATATATTAACCAATTTCCTTAGTACAATTAGAGAAATGGGATAATTTTTTTTGTCAAGTTTCTTCCAGTCGAGCTCCTAGTTCTAATACCACTCTTTTGGGCATTTTGTTAAACAAAATTTAGTGCAACCTTTTTTTACCATTGTGTCTTGCAATTCTACCCATAACCACTTAATTACTTAGGTCTCTTAATAAGGTGTTGTCGTTCTATATTTTTTGATGTTAAGAGAGTAAAAACATAGGACAACATCAAAACCACTTTGGAAGCTAGGATCTAACCCTACCAGCTTCAGAGAGGGATATCTCTGTAAAATTTAGCTTTGTTTTATGTGAATTTTAGGCTAGTTATGACTGTACTGATTGTTTTGATTGAATTGCTTGGTTGATTTAATTGCTATAATTCCATTGGGTATTGGAGTCCAAAGATTTAACTAGATTTGCATCAAATTTTAGAGGAGTTTCATAGGGAAAGCTAGGTTGCACTAATTGGGTCTTTCAGAATTTAAATGAATTATAAGACAATAGAAATGTAAGATTCAATAGAAATCAAGGAGAAATAAGAATTCCTTATGAGAATGTAAAGAACTAACCTTCTGTAATATTTTTATCTTTTAATAAAAAAATATGCAGCAACTCTGTTTTTGTACCTGATATTCATGTGATGGCTTTTATGGGTTTTTATCATATTGTTTCAAGTTTTACATAGTATCTTGATTACCTGGAAATCTGTCAAACTGCTCCAATTTCCTTCATTTACTGTGTATGATTGTGGGTGTTCATTTGTATCATTTTCAAAGCCATAGATGCCTCAACATCCATTAAACACTGTTGTTGATCATAATTTGTTTCAATTTGACTCCATGGCCAATGGTGGCAACCATCACATCCTTCTTCACCTACAAAATCACAAAAAGAGATCAGAGTTAGTCATTTGAATTTTGAGTTTATCACAATCATTTATAAATATTTTGAGAGATCCCTCTTAGATTGAAAGGACTAACTTCTAGTCAAAATTTGGTTTGAAATAGTTACATTTGGTTGAAGGTTGATACAACTCAACCCTTTCCAGCCTAATGATAACAACTTCTACTTCCAATATGGAAGCTTGTCCCTTTAGATCCATTTGCAGAGAAGGAGTCCACTTCCAGCTATGTACTTAGATTAGGATCTGATCCCATTTGTTGGTCAAGAAAGAAGTGAGCTATCATTGCTTTATCATCAGCAAAGTTCGTGTACAGAGGACAAGTAAATATTGCCATTCAGGCCATTTGGTTGCAACATTTCCTTCCTGAGCTTGGTATCATTGTCCATTATCCAATTGTTATATGGTGCGACAATGAGAGTACATTAAAGTTTTGTGGAGATCCAATGCAGTGGCAACGGACCAAACATATCGAGATCCACATGCACAACATAATAGGATTGCTTCACGATGGGATCATTAATATGCAATATCATCCTAGTTCTAAGAATATTTATAATATCTTCACCAAAAATCTCACTGAGTAGAAGTTTCACTTTATGTGGGATCATCTCGGGGTGAAGGACACAATTGCCTAACAATTGTCTTTTCTTTTAGTTTTGCATTGTATTTTGAGGGGGGGTTTTGTTCCCACTAGGTTTTCCCTATTTACTCTTTCATACATTATACATGGGTACCTAAAATGGCCTTGTTATCACACTCATCCATAAGTTGAATCATCCTCGCTTAAGTTGTGCTTAAGGGGGGGTGTGGGTGTACATGTGCGTTGGTTAGCTTTAGTGCTTGCATGTGATGTACATGCACATTAACATAGCATAAAACATACTTAGTTTTAGTTGACTTTAGTTAATCTTAGTGATGGGATAAAATTATTTGCTTTATGTATTGATTCTTTTTATCACTGGTGAATATACATAATTCATTATCTCTTCCAATTTTTCTCAATTCTTGCCAATTTATGCAATTATTCTCCAACTGGGTCCTTACCTATATAGGCTCTAATAATATAACATTCTATAATGAACTGAGCATAAGCATCAAATTGATTATCATAGTGTTGGTACGTCTTGCCTCAAACTTCGATTAGTTTTTTAAAATTTTAGTGGAATGATGTATAAAGTAATTCAAATAACATGTATATAATATTGTGGAAAAAATAATAGGAAAAATATAATATAAAATATGAATATCAAGTTGAAGAAAATAATATGAGAAAATATAAATTATTTTCCCAACCCCTTTTTGTGCATGAGTGGGGGTGTGTAAACACCTCACTTGTCTTGGTGAAGTGTCCCATAAATTAACCAATTTCCTTATTACAGTTAGAGGAATGGGATAATTTTTTTTTTCAAGTTTCTTCCAGTCCAGCTCCTAGTTCTAATACCACTCTTTTCGGCATTTTGTTAAACAAAATTTAGTGCAACCTTCTTTTACCATTGTGTCTTGCAATTCTACCCATAACCGCTTTATTACTTAGGTCTCTTGATAAGGTGTTGTTGTTCTATATTTTTGAGGTTGAGAGAGTAAAAACATAGGACAACATCAAAACCACTTTGGAAGCTAGGATCTAACCCTACCAGCTTCAGAAAGGAATATCTTTGTAAAATTTAGCTTTGTTTTATGTGAATTTTAGGCTAGTTATGATTGTACTGATTGTTTTGATTGAATTGTTTGGTTGATTTCATTGCTATAATTCCATTGGGTTATGGAGTCTAAAGATTTAACTGGATTTGCATCAAATTTTAGAGGAGTTTCACAGGGAAAGCTAGGTTGCACTGATTGGGTCTTTAAGAATTTAAATGAATTATAAGACAATAGAAATGTAAGATTTAGTAGAAATCAAGGAGAAATAAGAATTCCTTAATTTGACTTCAGTAGAAAACATGAAAATTACTAATAACCAGAATAGGGTGCTCTATGTAACATGTCATATTCATCACAATTTCTGTTAAGTAATTGATATTTTCTTAAATAACTGAGAAAGGAAAACAATGTTTAAACATATAAACTAAAGAAACACATCACCCTTTTGTACACCACATGAATCCTGTGAAAATATCCATGTATTATAGATGCTTCCAGCAACTTCAAAAATTACAATTTACAGAGGAAATTATATTTAGAATTCAACCCTTAATACTTAAAATAGTGAAGTATTTATCCAAGTAATTACAAAATCATTACAAAATTGTTGTGTCAAATGACAGTGCATTATTAGCTTAATTTTAAACAATAAAATTTATCTTTGGTAGAAAATAAGGCAACATAGACAACTGCATGGAAATGTGGCTCTGTTTTGGTGGATTCGATTGTTGAATCGCCCTGAAACTGTGTTGCATTGATGTACTAGCTGTTGTGCTAGATATTGTTTTTGCTATATCCAAATTACCCTTTAATCCAGTAAATCACATAATTCTTTCCACCCTTTTTCATCTGGTATGGTTAATTTAATTACCCTATGGTATATCTCATCAACCTCAGTATATTTGGAAAAATTTGGTTGAACTGTAAAAACATGTTTCACTTCATTCTTGATATAGAAGTCATTTTCCATGGTTTCTAAAATTTCTCTTGCTGTCATATTGCCTTTTATACCACTGAACTTGACTCTCCTTCTAGCCGTTTCCTTCATTTTTAGAACATAATCTTCTTGAGTTATCAATTTATCATTAATCACATATATGATGGGCAGTCTTTTCTGGATTAATGCTTCAATTCTGCTGGAAAACCTGTTCACTCCTAGCTTTAGTGTCTCACACCTTTCTTCCAATTGATTAATGAGGTTCCTTTTAGTCAAAACTTTCTTGACTTCCAAAATAGTGGCAGTCTTGTCACTAATTCCTAATTCTTCAAGTTCATATTTAGTCTTTGAATTCAGGAATTTGATGATATTGGAGGCTTCTATGGGCATATCTCCCAACTTTTCCCTTACCTAAATAATGGTTTCTGTGGAATTTTCTATCAATTATTTCTTTTCAAAAATGATTTGGATACATGGCCAAATCTCATTCATAGAGTCTAGAATACCCATCCAAATGATTTCCTTGGCTTGGGCTAAGGTTTGACCAATTGATGTATCCTTCTACAACTTCTGTAATTTCTCCAACAACCTTTGTGATTTCTTCACTTCAGCTAGATGAGGAGCTTCAGCTCTAGCTTTCTATTCTTCTAGAGCTTTGAGCTGCCCATGCAATGTCTTGATCTCTTTTGACTAGATTGACATGTTCTCCAATGTTTTTGTTACTTGTTCATCACTAGTAGTTTGAGTGGAAGAAGTGGATGTAGTTGTTCTTACAGTTGCTGCGAGATGAGTGATGGGTATGGAATCTAGGGGGACTGTGAAAATTTGTTGACTTTGTTCTTTCTCTTTTATCATCTTCTCCATTTCTGCTTCCATCTACCTAATCTGTATATTCTGCTCTATAATCAGCTTCATCATGTCAGCCTTCTATGCCTCATTTTCTTCAATGTCTTTGGTTAAGGAATTCTTTGTGGCTGGCATTTTTTGCTGATTTCCCAATGCTGCAATATCCAAAATTTTCTTCTTGATGATCTCACGTGCAACATTCACATATTTAGGATCATATCCTATCTTGACTACCAAATCTTCTAAAGATTTGATTCTATTATCCTTTGCTAAGGAGGATACCTTTTCCATTTTCAGCTGGGACTGAATGTTAGCATATGAAATTTGCAACTTAGACAATGACATCGTAGTATTAGTTTATGTAGAATAAATCATCTCACCAGTCTGATTATGCATCTCCATTTGATCAATGGGATGGATATCTTTGGTGCTGAACTCAAATGTAGTACTCTTGTAGTATGTTGATGTTTTTGGATGTGGAATTTGGGCCTAAGGGAAGCCCATTTGCATCTTTCATGCTCTGTATCAAAAACTGATAGTAATTTGCTTTGTGAGCTTGAAGTCTGCTTCCATAACTGATTGTAGGTATTTTCCTTAAGAATCTCATTTGTAATTTTAATCTCTTGGTACCTATCAAAAACAATCTTTTCCTTCTCCCCTTGGACATTCTGTGAATCTAGCTCTGTTTCCTTCTGAATTTGTGATGTTGAAGTTCCAATAGGAGATGTAACAAATTTACTTCTTGTAGGTGGTGAGTTTGTAATTATAATAGCAACATGATCTTCTGACTCCTTTTTGACATTTTTCTCAGGAGTCACTTTTACCCTTTTCCTGTAACTAATCATGAACTTTTTAGACTCACTACCTGTTGTTGATGATGATCCCTCCTCTCTGTGTCTATTACTTGTTTTCTCTTGAGGAGTGGGAGTCTATAAACTTGAAGTAGAAAACAATTGTTGTTTAGCTTCCTGCAAAGTATTCTCTGCCCATTCCCACTAATTTGCATACTTTTCTAACTCAAGCATTGAAGGATGGATATAGGGAGTAGTTTTGTTTTATACTTTGAGCTTTGAAATAATACCCCAAGGGTCATAAACCCATGTAAAAATCAGGCTGGGTTTCATCTCTTTAAGCATTTTTTCTACCTCTTCTCCTATTGTCCTGGTATTGCATATGAATGGGCCCACCTATGTCTTTATGCGAAACTATGATTTCTTCTTTGCCATCGCAAAGTGAATATCATCTTAATTTAACATATGTCTAATGTGTTCTAGGGAAAAAATCCTCATGGGGAGGTATTTTGGGAGTTTGGATGGTGCCAATTCACATCCATAAACTCTCATTTCTATATAGTTTTGTTATAAATACCAATCTTCGGTCTCGGCCTGATCTGTCAAATGCAACACCCTTTTGATGTCTTCACTGATTCTGGTTATATTGAGCTGTTTAGGACATTCATTTCTGGGTGAACAAACTCTTCAATAAACTATTTGTATGAGAATTCTTGTTGCTCCTTCATGACCAATGAAGTCCAAAAAATCACAGGTTGCTAGTTTCCTTCATCATCTAACTTCTGCATAGCAAAACTGAACATGTTTGCTTGATAGTACATAAACATATAGATTAAAATGTAAGTGTAACTAAACACATACTCTATTGGAAATTTTAGAAACTATTCATGAATGCTATTAACTAAGAATTGACTAAAATTGAATAAAATGGATGGTTTACTGCTTGTGGAAAATATGGAAATGAAACCTAGAATGGGCTCATCTACCCACTGATCAGAATAGTAACCCAAAATGTATGAAATTATGGATATAATATGTTTTTCTTGATCAGGGAAAATTGAGGAAGGGTATAGAGGGCTCATTTTGGGTAATTGGGCATTCTATGGTAAGAATATCTCAAAGAGTTTGGCTCTAGTAGCGAAATCAGGCCTCTAATAAAGTTGGGTGAGGGCTTCTAAGGAAAATGGGGCATTGTTTTCCACAAATGGGGCTAACATCATTTGGTTTATAGATTGGGTAGTAATGTTAAACATGATGTCACCAGATTGGGCCACAATGGCTCTTTGGCTAGGGACATAAGAGGCTTGACATTTTCTGGTAAATTCAGGGGCATGGAATGTTAAAGGGAAAATGTAATGAGGAGATTAGACTCCGAGAGTCCAATTTCATTCGTTTTGTCGAAATGTTTGTCCTCTAGCCAACAATAGAGCTCCAAAAACTTGTAGTCGCACTGTGTTTCACTGATGAGATAACCCTGTCGGCTAAAGTAATGTGACCTAAATCTATGGAGGGAGGGATCAAAGGATTGACAAGTTTCTCCTAAGTTTTTCTCTTTGGAGGCATGATTGTATCAGTGAATAATTATAGTGAGGGAAAGGAAGATTTACTAGGAACATTTTAAGGTAAATGAATTGTCAGGGGAAAGGGAGGTAGAGTGCTCTCAATTCCGATTGGTTCAAGTTGAGCAAATACTTTGAGAACGGTCACTTGCAGAAACTATGAATTACAGGGAAATAAACAGAGAAAGGGAGAAAGAGGATGGTTCAAACGCTTTTTAAACAATGATGGGAAGTTTTGTTGGAGGTGGCGTGGTACCATTAAAGGTTGAACAGTTACACAGGAAAATGAATTAAATGCCCAATGGTAATTCTGTTGGTAGAGCATTTAATTTGGCAATGAATCTACAATGTGGCAAGAGATGAGTGGTGAAGTAGGGACATAGTAAAGCATATGAGGGGAAGGTGCTTTCGAAGGGGATAGAGGGTGGTAAGCAGTATCGACCGGGGGGATGTGAAATGAGGAGAAAGTGCCACATTAGGATGGGGCCCAGTGGGGGAAAAATACCCTTTAAGACCCCCCCCCCCCCCTCCTGGCAGTAAAGGTAGGATGGAGAGGGGGGGCCGAAAGAAAATGAGGGTTGTGGATCGTGAGGGGGAGAGGATACCAATGTTCTCAAAACAACATCCTTTAACCAAATACGACAAAACAAAGCTTTGTCCATATGCACCTTTATTTTTTGAACTTAGGATAAAGGTTAGAAATATAAATCATGTAAAAACACTTTATCCCATCATGCCCCTTTTACAATGTGATTAAAACTTAGGATAAAAGGGCACATAAGCATATTTATAAACTAACTATTTCTGCCTACCCTTTAACTAAACTAAGATTTTTATTCTTCTAAGGGGTGCACTTAGACTAGAAAACCCATATCATTTTTTTATAAAAAATGGAAAACTATCAAAACCCTATCACCTATTTCTCCTATTGATTCAGATTAAACAATTGAATCAATGTCATTTTCTACCTAACTACTGATTTACCAAGATTAAACTATTTGGCAAATCTTTATTCTCTAGTCTAATTTACAAAAATTTAAACATGTTTAACCATGATTATACTATATGATTAAACAAATAACTAGTCATTATGGCATTTTAAACAAGTTGCACACAACCTTTATTTATCAATGATGAAGAAAACTATCTATCAGTAGTGGCATTTAGACTTGCAATAGTTTTAGTATTATTTCTTTTTGTTTTTCTTTCTTTTGATGGGGTTCAATCTTTTATTCATTTCTTTTTAATGTTTTTGTTTTCCTCTTTTTATTTACACCCTCTTTTCATTTATATTCTAATTTTCTTTTATTTGGAAATCATTTGAAGATTGACAATGATTTACAACATGAGATTACTAAGATAAATACTCAATCACCTTGAGATCCTATAAATTATAGGACCCTAACAATGGCTCTAGTTGGGGATGGCGCTCTCCATGTGAGGTGCCAAGAACATTTTATCAGTAGCCTTGAGCGATCTATTTTAGCAATATCCACACCTCATTTCTTTTGTTGTAGAAGTAATTATGGAAAAATATCAATGGAAACTTAGGGCCTTCTCTGCGGGCTTCAACTTCTATCAATAAGTCACCCAATCAAAATAATAGAAACAATAATATTTAAAATGATTTGATGCTAGAAAATTTCTATTGCTAAGAGAAATAGTGCTTCAGCATTCTACTATTCATAGGTCCACCAAGTATTTCTATTCCATCTAGATTTTTGAGAAAAAATGCATTGTGTCCTCTGAAAGCATCAATGATATAAGGTTCTATCCACAGATTGTCAAGTTTTCCTTACTTTCCTTTGTCCTCTCTTCTGGAATCCCACTTAAAAATTTTGTCACCTGTCGAGCCATAAAAAGGGTCTTTTTCACCTCTAATTACCTCAAATTAACTTGTCAATCCAGGAACGATTTGTTATCTCAAAGAGTGTACTTAGTTTGAGGCTGTAATTTTTCAGAGTAATGCTAGTAGTATAGTCCTTAAGAAAATACAAGAGTAAACGGATGCTTGAATGAAAATCTACTTACAGCGAAATACTTTGAAGCCTAAATCATGCACTTGAAAAACTAAGCAATATATTAGTCAAGGGTTCAGTAACAATAACTCATCCCTTTGGAAACTAATGTAACCAAAAGTAATCAAGGAACAGATCGTCAATTTTGGGACTAGACAACAAATGCCAATGCCCACTATGGTTTCAGATCATTCTACACACCAAAGTAACCAGTAGCTCAAATAACAGGAAATGGAACAACATTTAAGAAATGTAATAGCAACTAGAAAATATAGCAACAACTAAGTCTGATGAACAACAACACCTTGATCTAAATAAATGAGTACAACAATCTCATTCTACAGAAACCAAATGTCAATCTTCACTCAAAGGATAAATCGGATAGCAAATAGAATGGAACGGCAACCAATGAAATATAAAATAGCACATAGTACCAATTATAGATACACAGTGTCGAAATAGGTAATACACCCAGCACACAGAAATATTAAGAAAAACAGTAATCTGGGTCTTGACACCACAAGTATTGATCCCGGTTAGAAAGGGTTATAATCGCAATTCATAATGGAACAGCAACGTCAATTGAACAACAATTGTATGAAGTATAAACCATGGACGAATACAGTAATACCAATTTAAGAAGGTTACAACTTGATTACTTTGCAATTAAACAACAACAACATTCTGTAAAGAACAACGATATTAGATTAATGACTTTAAAGGAACAACAATACGTTATAAGATCAGAATGCACGATACGACTTTCCTGTTGCAGAGAGCGATATATAAAATATGACAAAGCTGCGAGATAAGATAACAAAGCACACCAGATTACCGATTCAAGCGAATAATACAAACCACAAATGAACTAAAGATAATGATACAGGAGCAAGTGTTCCACCAGGGCCGGGCCCTTAGCCTCTAGGGATACACCACTTGAAGTTATTCCAGAATCACATATGGAACAACAACTAGATGTATTTTAAAGCATAAAAACAAAATACAACAGACCACTTCTCAATGAGAGTCAATGATCAAAGTTTTAGATACAGAGCAAAGTTACATGACAAATTAATAGTATCCCCCCCTAGGCTAGCAATGCTGCCCCTACTTATAACAGCTGAAGCAGAGATATCAAGGATGCAAAAATAGTTAAGCAGCGATCCCTTAGGATCAAAGGATCCTGAGGGATTCGCCAAGCTATTAATCCTCAGTTATCTTGTCGTTTTCTTGCGCCGAGTCGATATCTCCTTTTCCTTTTCTTAGCTGAGATGTTTTAATTTAGATCGTCTTGTTTGCATATGGTTCCCCGCCAAAGGGGCAGCAGTTAGCTTGGCCCTGTCTTTTTCCTTGGAGCGGAAATCTTTAGTTTTTGCCTTTTCCTGCATAAGAAATAGAAATTATAAGCGTTTTTATGTTGCACATAAATCTTTATAGATTTTGTCATGATTTCCCATTGTCTACCTAGTTCATGATGCAAAGATGTTACACGTTCTAAGGAAAAGATGACAAAATAGTCAATGAAAACATACCCTTTCCAATACTCCACACAACCCCCTGCTTACCCTTTCTCACGCCCTCATGAAAACATTGTAGTTGACATGTAAGGCAGTGAGAGAGTAGGCTGGAGATGGGATCTCATGTGGTGGCCTACAGCCATGATGTCTAACTAGGTGTTCAAAAAGATGGCTTGTCTGACCCTCAGGCATCTGATACAGGGCTTGGTATGCAGGTGCAGGGTGCCAAATAATCAGACTTCGGAACCGATATCCTAACCAAGATGGCCCTGCCCTCAAGATAATTTTGCCATAGAGGTTCAAATGATCAGCGGCTAACTTAAAGTTCTCGTAATTAAATGGTTCCCTGAGTTGGATGTTCAGATTAGAGGTCTGATATCGAAATTTAGCAGCTGCAATGGCAAGGTCCTTAATGGTAAAGAAGTATTCTATCCCTTGCCGATTGGTTGCTATATGAATGGTTTTAATGCGCCAATCATGCCCAGAGTCCTCATAAGGCTCCTGTGTTTGTTCCATAACTGTAATGGATCTCTAGGCTCAACTCTTACCCATAAGTCTAATCCATTTTCTTGTCTTTGGAAGGCATTATAGGATTTAAGCCATTTGATTTGGTTAACTCCAAATGAAATAAACGCCTGCAGTTGGATATCCCCAACGAAAGGGCCGGGGTTCTGCTCTGTGTCCTGGTCTAGCACAAGGTTATGCAGATAGAATTCACACAATAATCTTTGAACCTTCACTCCATAATTCTTACAACAATTTATAAAATCATCAATGGTATTAATTTGGATAGGGGCTCCTGCTTTGACGGCCTTAATTTTCAACTGAAAATATTGTTCCATTAAAAACAAGGCATAATTCTTGGCAGGGGATTTACATGGTAGGACGTCAGTGTACAAAGATCATAAGGTATCCATTTGTCTAATAAGTACATCTAATCTATGAGTTACCTTTGCAACTTTTTCTTGTTCTTTTCGCCATCCTTCAAAGGCTTGGCTTTCGGATAAATTGACATTCCTCAGCTGTTGTTGTAATTCTTCATACTTTTCTTGAGAAACTGTTTGTTCTGTGAGTTTTTCAACTGCTTGCTGCACTTGCATCAAACCCTCTCATAGGGTTACTGTCCTCGGATCACTGTCCCACACAGTAGTTGCAATGGAAGATTTACCTGAATCTTCCTATTGCGTTGTCTTGTGTTCATAGTCTGCATCTTTCAGAGGGCTGTGCCTCTGTCTGAACTTCTTTATCACAGGCCAATATATTGTCCATTTGTACTTCAATATGAGCAACATTGGAATGCTGTTCCTTTTGCTTTTGAACAGCAGTCCGCTCTTTAACAAGAATTTGAACAACGAACTGTTCTTCGATGGCAGTTTGAATAACAGACCATTCGTCGACAGCAATTTGAATAGTAGACTATTCTTCGACAACAATTTGAACAACAGACTGAACAGTGGTCTTTTGAATCCTCTTCTTCGGGTGTCTCACCGGAGTAGCTGCGTGTCTTTCCCCTGAAGTTCTTCTTGCTTTCTTTCTCATTCTTAAAACCCTGATTTGCTGCCGAAGTTGAGCTATCACATTTAATACCCTTTTCTCTTCTTTTCGTAATAGTTTGATTTCTTTTGCTTCCTTAGAGGGAACAACTATCTGTTTACTCGGGCCTGGATTGTTATCTTGTCCACTTCCCTAGTTTTATTCCTGGGTTGTTTCTTCGGTGTCCTGTTTAGGCTGCTCAGGAGTAGAAACCCTAACTGGCTTTGTTACTTCCTGGGTAACTTCCTTGTCCACCCCTTCTTCTTCATGCAACTCTTCTAGTGTAGTCTGGTTGGGAGCAGATATGTCTTCATCATTTCCTCCTTCTATCATGCTTTCATCATGAACATAATGATTCTCTTCATTTTCTTCCCCGTCGTGCAGTTCCTCGGGTGCATTTTTATCCTGAGCAAAATGCTCTTTTGGTTCTTCCTCAGTCTAGAGGCCTAGCGGGCTGAGAGTCTGGCCATATTCGCCCATATTGGCCAGAATTTTGGCCAATTCGTCCTCTTGCAATGGATTTTGCAGTGGACACTCTTCACGTTGTTCTGCCTCCGCCTCCACCTGCTCAGCTTGCTCGGTCTCTTCCTCTGTCTCTCCTTCCTCATTTCCTTCTGCTTCTTTCTCATTCTCTTCTCCTTCCAATCGCAAGGGTTGGTCATCCCCTGAGTCGTCTATTTCCACAGGCTGGCTGGTACTCCCTTGGGGATTTTCCAACCTTCCTCTAATCCGTGCCAATCTAACTGATTTTCTACATTTTGATGGTTTATCTGGTGTACTGGCAGTGTGTTTGCATTTTGGAGCTGGCGGAGTCGGTGCTCCATCTATTATAGCAATTAGTTCTTCCCAGCTGCTCTGTTGCTGAGCCAAACTGTGGCTAACTATCAGTCGTATCAGCCCATGGTGACTCACCACCGATTCCACATGTTGTGACTTTTTCATGCTTCGGCAAACATCATGCAGTAATGAATTTAAAAATGCAGGCAGGTTCACAGAGAATTTTTCTTTTAATATAGCTAAGAGTTTAAGGTGTCATGGTCGTACCACGTCTTTCCTGCCTTCGCAGGTGATGTAGCTCTAGATGATCCTTTCCAATTCTTCCCACGGTTCTCCTAATGCTACTGGTAGGACTCCCTTTCCTCTGACTGTCAGGTTCTAGCCTTCATCGTGGAAGATCTCCATGATATTTTGTAATCTCTCCTTCTTCAAGGTCCATACAGGTCCAGTGGCTGGCAGTCCCGAGACTTCTGCAATTACGTCATCGGTGACTGCTATATGTTTCCCCCTTACTGTGGAGTGATTTTATTGTAAATTCTGTAAGAATTCTATTGCCACGATCTCGTTGGATTCCTGAATGTGATTAAGATAGACTAACCATCCTGCCTTCGCCGGGATTTCTCGTGCAGCGTTGGAAACTGTCAATACCTGTGGTTCTCTTTGAATTGACCTCCATCCAATGCTTTAGCTCACTGTAAAAACACAGAAATGGCAATGGAACAACAAGCTATTCGAACTGTTAGAGACATAGAAGAAAAATAGTACAATCGCAAGGCTCGTTCAAATCTCCCTAGTTATTGCAGATGGAAATATCTTAGGAACAGTGTGCAAATTGAAAAACGAGATACCGTTAAGCCTTGCTATTCCCAAGTAAGAATTTGATGAGTGACATGTATGTCAGAAAAATATGAAGTCAGCCCCCCGCGCCCCCCCCCCCCACCCACAATGTGATAGGCCATCCTCGGCCGTCAAATGAAGAAGCGGCAGCCCAGTTTGTTCTGGTACAGGGTCATAAAGGAACATCGTATGCAATGATGCCATGTTTACAAAAGTAGCAGATTACCGAAATCGAGGTGTATAATCAGATCACTTAATACATAAGAAAATGAGGTTACATGATGCGAGGCCGGGAGGATAGGACAGCTGACGTGCATAACGAGTGTAATGCGGTCATTGTCTACTTTTTCCATCATGATTGGTTATAATGGATTTTCATGTGTTTAATGGTTCGGGGAAGGGAAATGCACAATCATATTTGACAAATTACGAAGGTATAAGACCGAGAAGGGTATTAATGATGACTATTGGTGTATAAGAAATGTGACTTCAATACCATTAACAGAGCTCTGCTGTCGACAGGTGTCCATAACCTTGGCAGAGTTGTTTATTTCACCCATGGAACCATGATCCTTTGTGTATGCGTAGGAAGTTTTATTCAGTGTCAAAATGGAGGTCATTATGTTGGCTTGGTAACCAGTTAAATCATAATGCCATTCACTAGGAAGGAGTGAAAGGTGGACAGGCCGGCTCGTGATGAGACCTCCTGTTCCAAGGACTCTTTATTTTTTCTGATGTGCCTCTTGGACCATATCCCTGGTGTGGTGGCCATAGTGGGAATGCCACTTCACTTTCTTCCTTATGATCATGGTAGGCTAGCTCTTGATGAGACCCCCTATCCTTCATTTGAAAATTCAAAGCATTTGTCTTTTTTTATTTTTATAACATGCTTTCCCATTTATACACAAAGGGTGGTTCAACCCTCCTTAAGAGTAGGAATGGTGGAAGAAGTCTTAACATCTCAGTAGAAAAATATAAACCCTTTGTTCTTATTCCTTAATAATTATCAAAGAAGATTATGAGAATTTAAAAAGAACCATCATGATAAAGATGACCAATCATGTTAGTATTAGTAGGGTAGTGACAACAAAAGTAATGAATAATTGTGTCCTTCCCTTGTTCCTCGTTATCAATTCACAATAATTCCTTGTAAAAGTAGCAAGTTTATATAATTTTTTAATTTCAATATGCACTAGCTTTGTATCCATTGCATGAGTGTATAGCTATGCTCCAAAAGACTTGAAACAAGAGGAACAATAGGGATCTTTAGGCATAAGTAGAAGGAGTACAAGAATGTTTTTATTTGAAAAGGGAAGGGCAAATGAATATAGGTGATGTTCCTTTGAAAAAGGGACAACAAAAATCACAAGCGTCGTTCCTTTGAAAAAGGAACAACAAAAACTGAATCATGTCGTTCCTTTAGAAAAGGAACAACAGAACCACAAGTGCTGAAAAGGTGCCGTTCCTTTGAAAAAGGAACAACAAAAACACAAATGTCGTTCCTTTGGAAAAGGAATAGCAAAAATCAAAAAGTGTCGTTCCTTTGAAAAAGGAACAACAAAAAAATCCAAATGCCATTCCTTTGGAAAAGGAACAACAAAAATAAAAAAGTGTTGTTCCTTTGAAAAATGAACAACAAAAAATCCAAATGTCGTTCCTTTGGAAAAGGAACAGCAAAAATCACAAGTGTTGTTCCTTTGGAAAAGAAACAACAAAAAAAGTCGAATGTCATTCCCTTGGAAAAGAAACAACAAAAATCGAAAGTGCTGTTCCTTTAAAAAAAGGAACAGCAAAGATCGAAAGTGTTGTTCATTTGGAAAAGGAACAACAGAACACTCAAATGTCGTTCCTTTGGAAAAGTAATAGAAAAATGAAAAAGAAACGACTGAAACAAAGGTGTTGTTCTTTTGAAAAAGGAACAGCAACAAAAATGCTGTCTTATAAAAAAGGAACAGAAAAAAAAATCGAAAGTGTTGTTGCTTCTAAAAAAGGAACAACAGGAAAAACAATGGAAATACAAAAATATATACAGAACAAGGAAATTATGTACAAAGTATAAAAAGGTGAATTGGTTAATGAATTCCAGGTGAGGAAGATTGCTCTTCCACCTATAGAATTTGCATATCCAAGTCCTCGTGTAGTTGCTGACAGAAGGATTCTCGAGTAAGCGGTTTGCCATATAATCGAACTCGGTGGCCATTTACTTTAAAGATATATCCAGATCTATCAATAGTGACTAGAGTTAAGGTGCCATTATCATGTACCTCCTGGATTTCGTATGGCCCTAGCCAGCGAGTCTGAAGTTTCCTAGGAAAATCCTGAAACCTGGAATCATATAAGAGTGCCCAGTCTCCTTCACGGAAGACTTTGTTTTTAATGAGAGCATCATGCCATTTAGCTCGCTGATGTTGGATTAATGTAGTATGTTGAAGGGTAGAGAGCCTGATTTCATCTAGCTCATTGATTTGCTGTAATCTATTAATCTGTGCCTCATTTAGATCTAAGCCGACTTCTTGTGCTGTTCTCAGTGTTTGGATTTCGAATTCTATGGGGAAAATGGGTTGCTTTCCAAACACCAATTGGTATGGTGAATAGCCAGTAGTGCTTCTCCACATTGTTCTGTAGGCCCACAAGGCTTCTGGTAGTCTTGCAGCCCAATCACATCTATGTGATGAAATAGTTTTTGTCAGAATTGCTTCTATTATTTTGTTGCTGCTTTCTACTTGGCCATTTGCTTGTGGGTGGTATGGAGTAGTAATTTTGTGTTGGATATGATAGTTTTTAAGTGTTGCAGCAATCTTATTACCAGCAAACTGTGGTCCACTGTCTGTAACTATATCTCTTGGAAGCCCATGTTGCACGAATATATGAAACAGGAATTGTATAACAAAATCCTCTGTCGCTCTCGGTAGTGCTTCTGCTTCAACCCCCTTAGTGACATAGACAGAATATATGTTTTCTGATTCGAGGATGGGTTAATTGGACCAACAAAATCAAGTGCCCATCGCTCAAATGGTTCAATAACCAGTTATGGTTTCAGGGGTATTTCATCGGCTTGACCAGGGCGTCCTGCTCTTTGACAACTGTCACAAGCTTGAACGAACTTCTTTGCGTCTTTAAAGATTGTAGGACAGTAATATCATATTTGCAGCACCTTATGTCTAGTTATCTTATCGGCAAAGTGTCTGCCACATGGTCCGTCATGACAAGCTTTCAAAATATCAAAAATTTCATCCTCCCGACACATATCCTGATGTGAATATCTGCCCTTGTATGGAATAGGTAGCCCCCAATCCAGCAAAATCGAACAGTTCTTTGGAAAATATGTTTTCGCTCATTGGGGGTCAAATGTTTTGGTAATTTACCTATTGCTAAGTAATTCGTAACATCAGCATACCAGGGTGTTTTAATAGTGACATCAAACAAATGCTCATCTAGGAATTGATCTTCAACTGCTGCTACATCCACTGGTTTTGGTATTCGCGAGAGAAAGTCAACTACAAGATTTTCTTTTCTGAGTTTGTCCTTGATTGTAATATCAAATTCCTGCAATAAGTTCAGCCATCTAGTTACTCTACCAGTTGTGATTGGTTTATTTGCTAAATATTTTATGGCAGAATGATCTGTATATAAAATAACAGGATATCCAGTAATGTAATGCCTGAACTTATTGATGGCATGTATTACAGCTAGAAATTATTTTTCAGTAACAGTATAATTCAATTCAGCAGGGGATAAATTCTTGCTAATATAATAAATTACATATGGTTTTTTATCTTCTTCCTGCCCAAGGACTACTCCAATAGTTGTATCTGAGGCATCTGACGAAATATAGAATGGTAGGTTCCAATTTGGTCCACGAAGGACTGGAGCTGTGGAGACAAGCTTCTTCAGATCTTGAAAAGCATGGTCACATTTTTCTGTCCAAAGAAAGTCAGCATTTCCTGTCAACACATATAGAGGTGCAACAATATGTGAATAATGTTCTATAAATCTTCTATAATAACGAGAAAATCCAAGAAAACTGTGTACCTCTGTTTGAGTGGTAGGGGTGGGAATTAGCAAAATTATTTGGATTTTGGCTGGGTCTACCTGTATGCTAGCAGTTGACATATAATCGCCTAGAATAAGTCCTTCAGTCATCATCATATAGCTTTTTTCATGGCTTAAGCAAAGTCTGGTGGCAATGTAGCGTTGCAGGACGTTTTCCAGTGTGTCCAATGCTAGATCAAAATCATCTCTGTACGGTGTAAAATCATCCATGTAGACTTCAAGCCCCTCATTTATTAAGTCTGAAAAAATGCTGAGGATAGCTCTTTGAAATGTGGCAGGAGCATTGCATAAGCCAAAAGGTAGAACTCTGCAGGCAAATGTTCCCTAAGGACAAGTAAAAGTAGTTTTGTCTTGGTCTTCAGGGGCAATCTGAATTTGATTGTATCCACTGAAGCCATCTAAGAAAGAAAAGAATTTCTTTCCTGCTAAAGTGTCTAATACTTGATCAACGAATGGAAGGGGAAAGTGGTCTTTTTGTGTTGCTTTGTTTAGTTCTCTATAATCTACAAAAATCCTGCACTTTCCATTCTTCTTTGGTACCACAACAAGTGGAGAGACCCATTTACTATCAGAGATAGGGTAGATGAAGTTAACATCTAAAAGTTTTTGGAGTTCATCTTTCACAACATCTTTTAGATGAGGATTAAGTCTCCTTTGTGGTTGGGAACAAGTCTCACATCCTTTTCTATGTAAATGTGGTGTGTACATAACTAGGGATCAATTCCTTTCATATCGGGGTAATCCCATGCAAGTGCCTCTTTATGTTTCCTCAATAACTGGATGAGTTTCATTTCTTGTTCTGAAATCAAGTTGGCATTAATGTTTAAAGTCTTTCCTAGCTCAATTTCCACAATTTTGCTATTCGAGACAGAGGTAGTAGGTATTGGTTGATCATGCATATGCTTAAGAAGATCCTCTTCCAATTCATTATCAAATGCCGCTTCTATCATGTGACATTGTACATGGGTTTTGGGTTTGGCTTGGCTAATGAAATTATTAATGGCGTCGTCTTCTATTTGGTCTTTGAAATTGAGGCCCTCTTGTATGATTAATGGAGATCTAATATTTTCTGTAAGGTATGATACAGGGTGCTTGTTAGTTTTTATAATGGTGACACTTGGCTGCGCTGGGGGATATAAAGCTAGATTTTTAATATTTGTCCCCCTAGTAAGGGTCATATTACCTTGTCGACAGCCAATATAAGCATCGGCAGTTGCGATCCAAGGTCTGCCTAAAATCAACGAATTTCCATCAAGTCAGCTTTTGGGGTTTATTATCAGAAAATTGGCTAGATATTCCCAGGAATCAACAGATACCATAACATCCTGTAGTGTGCCCTCTGGCCTCACTACAGATCGATCAGGTAGTTCTAATAAAGTGGAGGTTGGTTCTACTGATGTAATGCCCAGTTTTTGGCAAGTAGCTGTTGTTAAGATGTTAATTGCAGCTCCTAGATCAACTAAGGCATTTGAGAAGGTTTGACCATAGATCTGTACAATTACTATTGGATTTCCTGGGTCTTCGTATTTAACTGGTGTTTCGTTTCTTGATAATAAGTCAGATAGAGTGCCAACTACTTGGACTTTTGGGTTATTTGTTATTGTCCTCCTTGGTTTCTTTATACATAGTTCTTTGATAGTCTTTGCATATATCGGGATGTCTTGAATGGCTTGGAGGAGCGGGATTTTTATGTACATGTATTGTAATTCTCCTAGAATGTCAAAATCAGGATGTTGTATAGATCAAGGTATAATTAAGCGTTTTGGGAATGGAGGAGAGGATGTGGTTACTGGATCATGAATTTGTTATCTGGGCACGTCCTCTCCTTGCAACAGTTGTTCTACAGGTAACTGATTTTCGGCTTGAACTGTTTTGTCTCCCTCTGTTTCAATGATATGCCCATATCTTAATCGAAGGTCATCACACTCTTTTAGATTTGTTCCTATCTCTGGTGTTTTGATTATTTGAATGGTCTGGACTAGTCTGTTATTTGGATTGGGATTGGGTTGGGCTGGGAGTTGCGGCCTTAAATTAGACTGGGGATTTTGTTGTAACACTGGCAGTGTAGGTTGAGGGAGTGGAATAGTTCCTACTGGCTGATTCATCGGTCTTTGCCAGTTTGTCTGCCAGGTTTAACTCTGTGAAGTAGAAGGAGTCCATTGTGGTGGAAAAACATTATTTTTCCAATATGGTAGAGTATAGGGAAAATTTGGCTAACTGGGTTGGCTCACTTGACTCGGCCACGGAGATGATGAAGGGAATGATTGTTGTGACCAATTTGGGAAGGGAGGTTGATTTTGCCACATTGAATTATATTTTTGAGCATGGTATTGCTGAGGCTGGAAAGAAAAAGCTGGGTCTGAAAACATACCTGTTTTTCGCGGCTGCCACTGACGGCACTAATTAAGTAGATACAATGGTTTTAAGGGAGAACCTGACCAAGCAGAGCTACGGCACCTTCTTGACCACTTTCTTAATGGGGTGGGGGGCCTGCCTAGTGAGTGAAGGTTGGAAAGCAATAGGTTTATATTATATAAACCCAGGCGGCTCTTCTTCTGCTTCCTTGTATACTGCTTTCAATCCAGGAAGTGAGGGGAAACTCTCTATGGAGTGGTCTTTTGTACAAATGGCGCAAACTTGAACTGCATCTAATGGACACTCCTTGTGGCTGTGCTTCTTTCTGCACCTGGGACAGAAGATTTCCAAATTCTGTTCTACTTCTGCTTACTTCTGTTTAGCCTGCATAATATCAAGTTGTGTTGTCAGTTTCCCCAATATGTCAGTTTTAAAATTTTCTAATAAATTTCCAATTTCTGCACAAGTTACTCCTTCTGCCGAAATTCTATTATCTCTTACAAATCGATCATGCTTTGCTGGTTTTAGTCTTGTGCTGCCTCTCAAACTCCTGATACATAAATCAATAATATTAGCAAAATTTTCTTGATAAATATCTCCTTTCCCCATAATGTTTAATGTCTCAATCCATTGTTCCTTCATTCCCCTAATTAATGTTGTTTTTAATACATTATCAGTTAAGGGTAATGATGCATAAGGAGATCTTTGAAGATTATACTGGAATCGTTCAACATACTCTTCCAATGTTTCATTTGGTTTAGCTACCATCTGAAATATTTCATCTTTTAATTCTCGAGACCTGCAATAGTCCTGATACTTTTTTAGAAAAGATCTTTCATTTGATCCCAATTATTTATAACACCACCACCTAATCCCATAAACCATCTTAATGCAGCTCCTTTTAATGTAGAGGGAAATAATTTCAGTTTCTGGGGATCGGTGGTATAGTCATATCCTCTACACAACACATTGAATTCAAACAGAAATGCTTCTGGATCTTCTGATGTAAGGGCATGGAATGTAGGGATACGTTGGAGGGGAATTGCTTTCATAGGTGCATTGGCTGCAGTATCCATAATGGGGTATTGCAGAGTAGAGGTTTGGGTGTTAGGATGATTTTGGGCCATTTGATCAAATATATGCTAATAGCCTTCTAGGATATCTAGGAGGGTATTCCTAGGTTGTCAGGAGGGAATGGCTCTAACGAGAGTGGCCTTGACAACACTTTCTTTATCTGGGATGATGAGAGTGCCTAACGTCTGAGGGGATTCAGGTTCTCGAATTTCTTTATAAATGAATTTTGTAGCACTTCCCTTATCTGGGCTATTTAATGAATGAATTACCCTAAGAGGAGATTTTGGTTCTTCTACTTCTCCTGTTTCTCCCCTTCCTTCACATAGATTGCTAAGGTTCCCTTCTTGCAATGAGTTTGGGCTAAGATTTTCAATTTCTTGAAAATCTTGCTCTTTGGTTTGACTATGCACCTCAGCAAAGGCTACAGATGGTGATTTTGTGGCCTGAAGGGAACTAGTAGGCTGTCTAGAAGTAACTTTTCTAGGTCCTACCGAAGGTTGAGATTCGAATTTCTTAAGAATTTCATCTATAAAGGTTGATCGCCCAAGGGTCATCGGCCCCTTAGCTTTATCAGGCTTGGGTAGAGGTTTGGGATTCCTTTCTGGATTTTTCTGCTTAGTCATGCACAGAAATCAACTGCTAGGTTCTACCCAAACAAAACAACAACAAATTTGCAGGAAAGAGGGCAGGGGAGTAGGGCTATTACATGCTCCATACACAGGTTCTTACCTTCCGTTTTTAAAACCCAAATCTTTCCTAACAAGTTCTTACACTACTCCGAAAAAGAAACAAATGGCTACACTCTTCCTCAGCAACGGCGCCAAAATGTTGAGCTGTAAAAAGGGTTTTTTTCACCTCTAATTACCTTACATTAACTTGTCAATCCAGGAACGATTTTTTATCTCAAAGAGTGTACTCAGTTTGAGGCTGTCATTTTTCAGAGTAATGCTAGTAGTATAGTGCTCAAGAGAATACAAGAGTAAACGGATGCTTGAAAGAAAATCTACTTATAGCGAAATACTTTGAAGCCTAAATCATGCACTTGAAAAACTAAGCAATGTATTAGTCAAGGGTTCAGTAACAATAACTCATCCCTTTAGAAACTGATGTAACCAAAAGTAATCAAGCAATAGATCATCAATCTAGGGACTAGACAACAAATGCCAATGCCCACTACAATTTCAGATCATTCTACACACCAAAGTAACCAGTAGCTCAAATAACAGGAAATGGAACAACATTTAAGAAATGTAACAACAACTAGAAAATATAACAGCAACACCTTGATCTACAGAAATGAGTACAACAATCTCATTCTACAGAAACCAAATGTCAATCTTCACTCAAAGGATAAATCGGACATCAAATAGAAATGGAACGAAAACCAATGAAATATAGAATAGCGCATAGTACCAATTATAGATACATGGTGTCGAAATAGATAATACACCCAACACACAGAAATATTAAGAAAAAAAGTAATCTGGGTCTTGATACCACAAGTATTGATCCCAGTTAGAAAGGGTAACAATCGCAATTCATAATGGAATAGCAACATCAATTGAACAACAATCGTATGAAGTATAAACCATGGACGAATACAGTCATACCAATTTAGGAAGGTTACAACTTGATTACTCTACAATTAAACAACAACAACATTCTATAAAGAACAACGATATTAGATTAATGACTTTAAAGGAACAACAATACGTTATAAGATCAGAATGCACGATACGACTTTCCTGTTGCAGTGAACGATATATAAAATATGACAGAGCTGCGAGATAAGATGACAAAGCACACTAGATTACTGATTCAAGCGAATAATAGAAACCACACATGAACTAAAGATAATGATACAGGGGTAAGTGCTCCACCAGGGCTGGGCCCTTAGCCTCTAGGGATACACCACTTGAAGTTATTCTAGAATCACAGATGGAACAACAACGAGATGTATATTGAAGCATAAAAATAGAGTACAACGGATCACTTCTCAATGAAAGTCAATGATCAAAGTTTTAGATACAGAGCAAAGTTACATGACAAATTAACAGTCTCCCCCCCCCGGGCTAGCAATGTTGCCCCTACTTATAATAGCTAAAGTAGAGATATCAAGGATGCAAAAATAGCTAAGCAGCGATCCCTCAAGATCAAAGGATCCTGAGGGATTCACCAAGCTGTTAATCCTCAGTTATCCGGTCGTTTTCTTACGTTGAGTCGATATCTCCTTTTCCTTTCCTTGGCTGAGATGTTTTAATTTAGATCGTCTTGTTTGAATATGGTTCCCCACCAAAGGGGTAGCGGTTAGCTTGGCCTTGTCTTTTTCCTTGGAGTGGCAATCTTTAGTTTTTGCCTTTTCTTGCATAAGAAATAGAAATTATTAGCGTTTTTATGTTGCACATAAATCTTTATAGATTTTGTCATGATTTCCCATTGTCTACCTAGTTCATGATGCAAAGATGTTATGAGTTCTAAAGAAAAGATGACAAAATAGTCAATGAAAACATACCTTTTCCAATACTCCACATCACCCAAAGTGAAATTCATCTGCTTTAGTTCTTGTATCAAAAATATTTTTGATATTCTCCTGGATGACTTGAGCTTTATTATAGACTGCTTCCCTAGGTTGCTGCAATTGAATTGTCTGATCAATCCTTCTCTAGATGTCATTTGTCTCAGCTTTCAATTCCTGAATTATCTTCATATCTGGAACTCCTAAAGAGTATGGAAAAAAAACATCCATTCCATAACCAATTGGTATGGTGACATGCCAATTGATTTATTTGTTGTGAGTCTATAAGCCCAAAGTGCATTTATTAACTTCTTGTTCCATGACTTTTTTTCTCTTCTAACAAATTTTTAATAATGTTCACCACACTCTTATTTGAGGATTTAGCTAACCCATTACCCTGTGGGTATTAATTAGTTGAATGTCCCAAAGTAATATGATACTTATTGCAGAAGTCCATCATTTTCTTGGATTTAAAAATTGCGGCGTTATCTATAGTGAGCTTTTTGGGACAGCCAAATCTAGAGAGGATATTGGTTTCTAGAAATTTAATAATAACAACATCAGTAGCCAATCTATAAGGTGTGGCCTCAATCCATTTGGTGAAGTTTTCAGTAGTTGTGAGGATCTATTTGTGTTGGGTAGAAGATGGTGGATGGATTTCTCCAATGAAATCCAATCCCCATTGTTGGAAAGGACTTTCAACAAATATGGGTTTCAAGGGAGAGGCAATACTTTTATTTTTCCCTCAAATATTTTTCATTTGTGGCAAGAGGTTACCTTCTTATGAACATCAAGGAAAAGGGTAGGCCAATAGAAACTAACTCTAAGTATCTTGTTATTAGTGGTTTTCCAGTATAGACATCCACCACAATCACCTTCATGGAATTCCTGCATTGTTCTTTCTGCATCATCTTTCAATAGACACTTGAGTAAAATACCACCAGAATCTTTCCAATATAAAACATTATCTATGATGCAAAATTCAATGCTTTTAACTTTATAAATCTATCCTTTGTCTTAGTTAAACAAGGAGGATCATTTAAATTGAATAAAACAAAAATGAGGTTTGCATACCAAGGTGAGATCATAAAAGCCTCATCTAATTTTGGAGTTGCCTGTTCATCTTGATCATCTAATGGAGCTACAAAGTTGATATCCATTGCATTAAAGTTAGATTCAACCATCAATTTTGCTAACCCTTGTATTTAATAAGCTTGGTGTGCTTGATTTCCATGTCATACTCAAGAATGATGGAAATCCATTTACCACTTTTACCATCTGGTCCATTTTGGGTTAAAATATCCTTAACCACAACATTTGGTACATTAGAAATTATGTGAGAATGGAGGATATAGACCCTAAAATCTTTGATTTCTTTTATTAATGTGAAGGCCTGTTTTTCCATTATATTATATTTGAGTGCATCATCCTTTAAAAGCCTTGCTAAAGAAAGCAATGGGTTTTTCAAATCCATCATTGTTTTTCTATAAAAGGACAACTACAATAGTGTGTTCAAAAGAAAATGAAAATATTATAAAATCCTTAGTGAAATCTGGAGTGATTAGGACTGGTGCTTTTGTCAATGCTTGTTTAAATTGATCAAATAATTGCCTAGACTCAATGTTCCATCTGATTTCAGAATCTCTTTTCAACATATTTTTTATTTTTCTGAGAAGTTATGTGAGGCTAGGGATCAATCTCTGTAGGATGTTTATTCTGCCAATAAATGATTGAAGTTCCTTAATGTTTCTAGGGTGGTTGATTTTCAAAATAGCTTCAATTCTTTTGGGATCAATTATAATACCTTCCTTAGAGATGATATGATCAGGAATTTTTCCCTCTTCAAGGAAAAACAATGCTTTCTTAGGATTTAGTGAAATCCCAAAACTTCTACATTTCTCAAATACTCTTCTCAGATGTAACAAATGTTCTTCATCATTTTTGGAATAAATAGTAATTTCGTCTAGATAGATCACAATAAACCTTCCAATTTCATCAACAAAATCAATATCCATTGCCTTTTGGAATGTGGCTCCAACATTCATTAACCCAAAAGGCATGTTCACATACATGAAGGTCCCCCATGGAGTAGTAAAGGCCGTCTTATCTTGATCATCAGGGTGGACTAAAACCTTATTATAGCCTGAGAAAATCTATAATAAATAAATCCTAGAAGATCCAACTATCTTCTGTATAATATGATCGATTTTTGGTAAAGGGTAGTTGTCCTTTAAGGAAACTTTTTTAAGGTTTCTAACATCTATGCATAATTTGATTTCACCAGTTTTCTTCCTAGTTGGAACAATATTGAAAACCCATTTATAATACCTAAGAGGGACTATGATTTTAGAGTGTTGGGTGTGGAATCCCCCCAAGGCATGTTTTGGGGCTTAACACCCAAGTTTTGACTAAGTCCATTGTAAAGACTCCGCGAATTGTGGGCGTGGAGTGCAAAGTCATAATAGAGTCATAGGGTTGTCCACCCTTGTTTTTGTAATGTAATGTCAATTTGAAAGATCTACCCATGGTCCACAGACCATGGAATTGTATAAATAGAGCGGGGCTCTAAGTGTAGAAAACAGTTAATCGAAGGAAGCATGATGAGTCTAAGGATTTGAAGAGGCATTGAGTGAAAGTGTAAGTTGTGTCATTGGGTCCTAGAGTAAGAGAAGGCTCTGCAGCTGAGTGCACAGAGGCCTAGTAGTTGCAGGTGAGTGCGTAGACCCCTGTAGCTGAATGTGCAGGGCAGGTCGAGTCTATAACCATTGGAAGCATTAATAAAGAGAAGTTTTACCATATTTCTGTGTATCTTTTCCTATTTTATGTATTATTGGGTATGAATTGCAAGTTTAATGTTTATTTACTATGCAAACTCATATCAATGTGCTGAATCAGTAAATATAACATAAGGCATCCATTTACACAAAGATAACTAACTAGTATAAGAAGATAAGTAAGATCTCGAGTGCAACTTAGGGAAATAGTAGAGATCGTTGCTCGAGTAGCACGAGACACAACAACACCTAGTTAGGGCTGTGTGAAGGCAAATATATTAGGGCATGAAGGCCAGGGAAGTGTGCGGAGTAAACTGTGTGAAGGGACTCATAGTTGGACCAAATCAACCCCTCAGATATCTCAAGGGTGCGAAACCTGGTTCCAACACCCCCCCATACTACTTCGGGTGAGACCTCAGTTCACAGAGAGGGGACTGTTGCTGAAAGGGTTAGTAGTACAAGGATTTGTTTGGCTAATTAACTCTAAACTTGGGTCAGGCCCCAACAAGCCAACAAATGGTTCCATTGCTAGGACCGGAATCTGCATAGATATGTCTGATGTCGTATAAGTGGAATCCAACTAAGAAATGAATTGAATATTGGCTGGATAGGAAGATTCATGAGTTCGCGGCATAGGAGAATAGGATTCCATGACTATCAAAAGAAGAGTGGTTAGACTACTACCTATACATAGAGATCGATGAAATTTTCTTTGCATCTTTCCCTACTGAGTTGTACGAGTGGATCGCAAAGCTAGTAGATAGCCAAGGAAGATGCAAGCTCGACAGACCTATTGTGTGGACTCCAGAATTGGTGCATAGATTGGAAGCATTGGAGGATAAGATCATGCACATTGTTGATCATTGGCTTAATCGAATTATAGGAGGATTCATCACTCAACTCGCGATAGATACTTCAGTTAGCTATAACGAGGTAGAACGACGCTTCCCTAAAGGACCACGAGGTAAGTACATTAAGCATTTGAACACATGGATTAAAATGCTGCTATGTGAAAAGAGGTTTATGCGAATACATTGATGTTTGGGGCTATGTGAAGTGGGAAAATTTACAAAAATGAAGGTAGTGCAGAACTAGAGACTAGCCCCTTGATTTCACCTCCGCGAGGGGACGAGGAAGAGCTTGCGAAGATCTCACCAAGAAGTGTGATCAATTTGATAAGGCAGAGGATTCTGCGCATACCACCTCCACCCACACCACTACCATTTTCATTGTCTTCACCCCCATCTTCACCCATACCACCTCCGCCACCCTCGGGAGTCACTGTGGAAAGCACGATAAAATTGCCAGTGTTCAAGGGAGTAAGAAATGAAGATCTGAACCAGTTTTGGTTCATGATAAAAGTTGTATGGGAAGCGCAAGGAGTTATAGATGAAAATATAAAGAAGCAACATTGGCCAATGCTCTACAGGATCACGTGCTGACCTAGTACATTAAGCATTCTAATGACAATCCGAATGCGGTGATCGCAGATATCCAAACTGCATTGAATAGAGAATTTAGCAGGCCGAAGTCAGAGGCGCAATCGATCATTGGATTCAAGGAGATCACGATGCTACTAGGTGAGACTCCTTAGGATTTGGATCAAAGACTGAAGTGCACAATTTTCAAAGCTAATATAAATTTGACAAATGGACAACGTCACGAATGGTTTGTAACATCGCTAACATTGCATTTAAGGAATGCACTATCACAACAGAGGCTGAAAACTCAAGCCGAGGCCTTGGAGATCGCGATGAGACTGCATGAGACCTCGATACAGGATCCTAACCTAGGAGTTCAACAGATCCATGCATAGTTGAAAAGCTTGTGCCTTAAGATGCAGAGTCTGAAATAGGATAGCACAACTCACCCAGAGGTGTGCAACGAGGTATGGTGTGTTAAATGTAAGGGTCAGGGCCATGATAATGACCATTGCCCAGTGTTTGTGAATTACCTTGTAGGAGGAGGATGAATGCCGTTAAGATCGGAGGCACAAGCAGGACCTAGTGTGGTGCCTACATTATGGTGCAAAATTTGTCAAATAGGGGGAAAGAACGCTATGGACAACTGCCATTTATTGTAGAAGTACATGCAGAATTTGCGACAGTTGTTCTGTAATTTCTGTAGATCAGTAGGCCATGATAAGCACACCTATAGAACTTATGAACTGATGATGGATAGGACTCCCACCTACAGAGTTCAGGCTAAAACACAGCCCCTTGACCAGAATAGAGGGATGGCGCGAACCGGATTTTAGGGGCGCAAACGAGGCCGCAGTGGAGGAGGACCTGGAAGAGGTTGCGGACAGCTGATATGTTACAATTTCGGAGGGCTAGGACATTATGCCCGTGATTGTATGAATCCAATGCATCCATCATGCTTGTAATGTACATTATTTGATCATGAGATGGAGGATTTTCCCACACTGATAGCGAGGCTATGCGACAAGGGAGCGCTCCAACCTCCCCCGACTCAGAACCTGCAAATTATGAGGTCTGAGCCGCGTGAGGAAGACCCTAATGTGAAAATTGTGCTCCGAAGTGGAATTACAATAGCGGATGACAAAGGCAAGCAGCCCGAGGATAGTACTTTGGTTGGCAAGGCTTCGACGAAAGAACCAAAGTTTGATCTGGAGCGTACTAAGGAAACCTTCATGGAAGCTAGGAAGAGCTTCGCTGAGGTCTCCACTTCAGGAAGCAAAGACAGACTGGAGCCAGACATGGACCCATCAATGCTCACAATGTTCCTGGAAACATGCATGAAGCTGATGTGCTACAATAACGTTGTAAAGGGACTCCAGGAACTCATAAATAGATGCACTGGGACTGCACCAAGAGAACCATGAGTAGTCCGGAAGATTGGAAAGAATGTGACAAGGATGGGAAGAGAGATGAGATTGACTGTGCAGATTGGGGAATATGAGATGGACCAAGTGATTCTAGACCTAGTGTTGGACGTGAACATTCTGACGAAGCAGACATGGGAGCGCATGGGAAGGCCTATGCTGTAATGGTCTCCTATCCAACTATAAATGGCAAACCAGCAAAAGATCCTACTTATGGGAAGATTGTAGGGAATCACCGTAGATATTGAAGGAGTAAGCACGTTGGCAGATTTTGAAGTGATAGTGATTTTTGATGATAGAAATCCCTATCCTGCACTATTAGGGATAGATTGGGCCACTGACATGAACAGGGTGATAAACCTAAACGAGCGCAAGATGATTTTTGAGAAAAAGTCTCTGCGCGTAATCGTACCGTTAGACCCTGCAAAAGGATTGAGCTACACAGAGCCAGTGCATGACTATGAAAGTGACGACGACTTGGAATACATCTACAAGATAATCGTGTGAGAGAAAGACTGGGTAAATCCCACCGTAGATGCGAAGATCTCATGGGAGCGCGAAAGCTCCTGTACATCGGATTCTGACGAGGAGATAGAGCGATGCTAGAACTGGTTACATGAGGTAACCACATTGAACTGTAACATGATGATGAGATCATTGCGATGCGTATCAACATAGGTAAGGGATCCGCCTCCATATGATGGGTTGAGAAAGGTAGATGACTTCCTCAACAGATTTGAGAGACAAGTGCTGGAATATCAATGCTTCGAGGCTTTAAAATGGGTACTACATGCTACGCCTGCTGGGTGGTGGGGTATGTGCAAAGGAATCTTTGAAGACTGGCGCGAATGTAGGAGAATGATGCACATATGATTTGGGAAGCCTCAGATGTGATTCACAGACAAGACTTTCAGACGGATCGATCCGTGTGCATGCACCTGTCTATATGGATACAAGAATATCTTAAAAAAACTACGTGGATGCACACGAACTTCGCGTTGGGAGATACGGTCAGTAAGCATGTATGGGCAAGGCAATTGCAAGAACAACCACTTCGGTTGAAACAATGGAGTATGGAAAGAATGATTGTGTAGAAGGTTATCCATGCAGAAGCCTTTAACGAAGTATGTGAAGCACTAAACAAGGTATATGAGGTGTAGCGGACTGATTGGGACTTGCGCGTACTAGCGGTTCTGTGGGCTTATAGGACCACATGCAAGAAACTGACAGAGGAAACGCCTCTGAGGCTGGACTATGGAGAGAATGCTGAAATTCCCATAGAGTGTGAAATGCCTAGTCCACGCATAGTAGCATCAGTAGATATGGCGGCTCGCAGAGCCTTGGAAGAAGGGATTGTGTAGTTGAATGAAGCAGAATGCTTGGGACCTGAGGAAGAAATTTGACGGGATGATCTTAGTCTCCAAGAACTTATGAAAGAAAGGGTGCCATTAAGGGAGAAAAGTTCTGGTGGAAGAAGAAGTCAAGAATTTTGAGGGCGAAATAAAGAAAGATTTTCTCGATAATAAAACCAAGGTGATAAAATAGGGTGCACACGATCACGTTGACAAATTTGGGGACTACTTCCAAGAGTTGATCGGTCTGATGCCTTGGCTTGGATCGCATATTACTAAACGGATCACCCATGGTGGCATGCTATAGATGACGAAGTGCACGCAATAGCCAGTAACAATAAAAGATGGATGTTTTCCAGGGAAAGTGATGGATGACCTGATGAAACCCTATACAGGTGGCCCCCTGACTAGCTGTGGGAAGTACAGTCTTAGTGCTCCAGGAAGTTGAAAAGAGGCACGGGACTATAAAATACTCTACCCAGGAGCTGCATGATGTTGGAGCTGCGCGCAGGAGCAAAGTGTCACAAGGTCTGCGACCGCGCAAGGGGGGCTACGCTACCGCATGGTTTGGCTAGAAAGTGCGCGAATCCCTGCAGCTGAGTGCGCAAGGCAAGTCAAGTCTATAGCCATTGGAAGCATTAATAAAGATAAGTTTTACCATATTTCTGTGTATATTTTCCTATTTTATGTATTATTGAATATGAATTACAAGTTTATTGTTTATTCACTGCGCGAACTCATATGAATGTGCTGAATAAGTAAATATAACATAAGGCACCCATTTACATGAAGATAACTAACTGGTATAAGAAGATAAATAAGATCTTGGTTACAACTTAGGGAAATAGTATAAATCGCTGCTTGCGTAGTGCGAGAGCACAACAACCCCTGGTTAGGGCTGCACGAAGGAAAATATATCAGTGTGTGAAGGGCAGGGAAGTGCACGAAGTAACCTACACAAAGGGACTCATAGTTCGACCAAATCAACCGCTTGGACATCTTAAGGGTGGGGAAACCTAGTTCTAGCACCCCCCATACTACTTTGGGTGAGACCTCAGTCCGCGCTCCATAGACTGTTGCCGAAAGGGCTAGTAGTATAGGGATTTGATTGGCTAATTAACTTCGAATGGGTCAGGCCCCAACAAGCCAACATAGAGTCATACATTCTTTTAATTTCTTTCTCAATTAAAGGCATCAAGACAGGATTTTTTCTTCGAATTTTTTGTTTAATTGGTTTCTGATCCTATTTAATTGTAATTTTATGTTGTATGATCTTTGTATCATAGGTTTTTAGATATTCATAGCTCCACACAAAGACATCACTGAATTCCTTGAATAAAGAAATGCATTTTTGTTTTTCAGCAATTGGGAGTGATTTGGACAATTTTACAATTTTAGGATCTTTTTCATTGCCCATGTTGCAATCTTCTACTGATGCCCCTGTGGGCTCAATCTTAGGGTTCATAGCCACATCATTGAAATCAAATAATTCTTCCAGTGGAACTAGACCTCTAGGTAAAATGTTATCGTTTAATTGAAGTGTTTCAAACTCTTCTTTTTCTGTATCTATCTCAAGAAATTCTAATTTATTTACAACTTTATTTTTGTGTATATTTACATATGATATTTCTAATTTCCTTTCTAGATTAGAATGTAAAACTATTTGATTTTCTAATTCAGATTCCAAGTCTATACTATCATCTCCAAATTCATCCTTATGTTATCTAGTATAACTGGTCGATGTTTCACTTCCATTGTATGTCGGTGAGGATAAGGAATTTTACAGGAAATGGATGAAAAGTCAGACTATTTGGAATGATATTTTGTTTTCTAGAAATTATAGAAAGGTCATATTCCAGAAAACTCTCTAGAAAATTGAGCACAACATTTGTGTATGCTCTCATTTTAGGGTGTTTAGCTGAATACTCTCCTTTAATTTGTTTTATAATTAACTTGGAATCCCCTTGAATGGAGATTCTATTAGCACCCAATTCTTTTAACAATTGCAATCCTAATATAAGGGCTTCATATTTGGCTATGTTATTGGTACATTGAAAATTGATCTTGTATTAATGACCTTTAGCATGGTTGTTTCCTATGTTTACAACCAACACTTGTACTCTAGAATCATATTTGCTACAAGAGCCATCAAAGCTCATGTTCCAAAGAGGTTCATAAAGAGTGTTTTTTTCTATTGTTTGTGTTTGGTTTGGATTTGTTTTAGAAATCTTAGTTTCTACTTTGATCACCTGAGTGTTGATGTCTCCATCATTATATAGAATGAAAGAGTCTAAATCTAAGTGGACAGAGTAAAGATGATAGTTGTGAGGCTTCTCTTGACTACTCAAAATGAATTTCATCAAAGTTTCCCTATAGAATATTCTTTGATGAACAAAAATTGGTATGGTGGAAAAGTTCATATCCATTTGTAGGGTCCCTTGTAATTTTTCTCCCCATGAGCATGACAAAAACATGGCATACTTAGGCGGAATATCTGCAACCACTATGTCCATTACTAGACTTTTGGCAGGGATTTGAGCTAAAGTAACACATAGGTCTTCGATGAGACCTAGACATCTTGCTTTGCTGGAATCAAAAGAATATAAGTCTTTATAAGGTTTATTAATGTCAAGTCCTAACTTTTCCATAACTGCTTTAGGCATTAAATTGTGATAAGCACCTAAATCTAGCATAACATTATGGAGGATCTTATCATGAATATTTAGGCTTACATAGAATGGAGGAATACCCACTTCCTGTGGTTTTCCCTCAACTTCTAGCCCAAATAAGAGTTCAAGTTGGTCATCATTCAAATTAATAGAATCTGTGTTTTCCCCTATGTTTAGAGCTTTCATCACTTGAGGTCTATACATATTTTTATTCATTAACTTTGTTAGGGAATAGGAATTTTCAGTTTTGCTAATTCATTCTCAATGTTGAACAATGTTTGAATCTTAATTAGGTTGGGAAGATCAGATTGATCTGTAATTTCTTTTGATATAGGCTCTTTTCGTTGACTTGTGGTTGGGATATCAGTTTGAGTAGTTTTGGAAACACTATCAACTATCTTTTTGATAGGAGTTTCTACTTTCTTCTTACTAGAATTATCAACAATCTTCTTAGGAGAATTATCTGTGGTTTTCTTAGCATTAGTGTCAGAGGATTTCTTAGTAGGATTCTTAGAGTTCTTACTGTTGAGAGTGTCTGAAGCCTTTTTTCTCCTAAGGTTATACTACCTATGGAATTTTGTAATGGCATTCTCAAAACCTTGTTTATATTCATCTAATTCCTCATAGTCAAGTTCAGTTTGAGCTAAGAGGAAAAGTTCTTGCTCCTCTTGAGTGAGAAAAAAAGTTTCATCATCATTTATTCCCATCAGATTTATTTAAATGTCATCTAAATCTTCAATAATATTACCCTCATCATCAGTATAGTTTTCCTGAAAAGGAGGTTGGACATGTTGGTATGGACCCTTTTTCTCTCGTTGTTTGATTTGGGGAACATTTCTTTTGAAGTTTTGGTTCCTATTTTGAGGAGCAGTTTGATTTTCTCTCATTTGAGCTTGATAATTTATGTTTACTCTTTGCATCATATTTTCCACTACCCTCACTAGGTTATCAATTTTGTGATCATAGGCATAAGTGGAAGGCTCTTCTTTAATGGAAACCCTACGTTTAGATTTTAGTTTGGTTTTCTTAGCTAGGATGTTAGCTTCAACTTTTATAGAATTGGCTTTAATTTCTTCTAATGTTGTAGGGTCTATCTCTCTAAGTTGATACTCCATGTCTACATCAAAACCATCAAGAAAATCAAACAAAGCTAGACCAAGGGAGGGTTTGATGTCTATAGGAATCACATTGTAAACATTGTTGAGCTGTTCACAGTATTCCTCCACGGTTTCATTGGGTTTTATTTTCATTATTTTGTATTCATCTAGAAGTTGAAGTGGATTTTTCTTGATTTATCATCTAGATAAGAAATTTTGATGGAATGCATCAAGATTCGCTATACTTCCTGTAGGTAAACTCCTAAACCATTTTTTGACATCACCGCCTAGACTTTAAGCAAACAATCTCATCTTTAAATCAACCTCATCTACTTCATGAAGGTCAAAAACATTATTCATTCTATCCACATGTTGCTGAGCAGTATGAGAACTAGTGTTATCAAAATTCAAAATTTTGGACTGATAATATGCAAGCATAACATTCAGCTAGCCTAGTAATACCAAAGGTGCATACCTTCCTTCCATAGATGGTCTGAGAGATCGACTGGAAGATGGATCTGTAGTAGGTGTAGTTGTGATAACTATAGGGATAGTAGGAACAAAAGTTTTAGATATTACAGGTGAAAAGTAGAAACTATAGAATGAGTAGGACTAGGGGGTTGCAGATTAATAGACTAGGAAGATTGTGTGGAGAAAGAAGCTGCTACAATTGTTAAAGTTGAAAATTCAACAGGTTGTTGAATATAAGCTTCATCAATGACTTGGTTCAAAACTGAAACTAGATCCTGTAATTTATCAAATTTTTGTAGGTATTCTAAATCAAGATCTAATTCAGGAGGTTGAGCTTGGGATATATGAGGTTGCAGTAAATTTTGATCAATGACAGGCTGATTTACAAAGCTCTCATATTTTGTCCTAAACAAACTACTTTGGAAAGGAAAATCAAACTCTATGCCTTGAATAGTTTCAAACTTCTCTGGAAGAGAGTTAGACCTAGACAAAGGACTATTCTCAAGAAGAGAAATAAACCTAGACAAAGGACTATCACTACCTTGGCTCTCTATAACACTTTCCTTTCTCACTAATTTCTCTAGATTGCCTAAAAAATCAACAGGGTGTGGAACAGGGTGAGCTCTAGTGAAAATTCTTTCAGGAGCCAGATCTATTGAAAACTTATCACACAACTTAATAAAATCAAAATTAATAACACACTCAAATATATACAATATTACAACCTCAAATCAGGGATTTCATGGTGATCTAACAGTTTTGTTTTTTTGAAATACTAACTAACTACTATGGAATAATTATTTTCAATCTAAAAAGTATTCTTCCCCAGTTTGGTCGCCAATATGCTATCATTCTATATTTTTAAGGTTGAGGGAGTAAACAAATAGGACAACATCAAAACCACTTTCGAAGTTGGGATCTAGTCCTGCCAACTTCAGAGAGGAATCTCTCTCTAAAATTTAGCTTTGTTTGATGTGAATTTTAGGCTAGTTATGATTGTACTGATTGTTTTGATTGAATGGTTTGGTTGATTTAATTGTTATAATTCCATTGGGCTATGGAGTCTAAAGATTTAACTGTATTTGCATCAAATTTTAGAGGAGTTTCACAATGCAAGATAGGTTTCACTAATTGGATCTTTCAGAATTTAAATGAATTATGAGACAACAGAAATGTAAGATTCAGTAGAAATCAAGGCACAATTAAGAATTCCTTAATTTGACTTCAGCAGAAAACATGAAAACTACTAGCAACTAGCATAGGGTGCTCTGTTTAATAGGTCCTATTCATCATAGTTTCTGTTAAGTAATTGAGATTTTCATAAATAATTGACAAAGGAAAACAATGTTTAAACATATAAAATGAAGAAACAAATCACCATTTTTGACACCACATGAATCCTGTGAAAATGTCCCTATATTATTGATGCTTTTAGCAACTTCAAAAATTAAAATTTGCAGAGGAAATTATATTCATAAATCAACCCTGAATACTTCAAACAATGAAGTATTTATACAAGTAATTACAAAATCATTACAAAATTGTTGTCTCAGCCAAAAGTGCATTATTAGCCTTATTTTAAACAATAAAATTAATCGTTGGCAGAAAAATAGGCAACGTAGACATCTGCATGGAAAGGTGGCTCTATTTTAGTGGATTCGATTGCTGAATCAACCTGAAACTATGCTGCATTGATGTGCTGGCTATTATACTGGATATTGTTTTTACTCTATCCAAATTACCCTTTAATATAGTAAATCACATAATTCTTCCCACCTTTTTTCATATGGTATGGTTAATTTAATTACCCTCCAATAAATCTCATCAACCTCAGTATATTTGAAAAAAGTTGGTTTTACTGTAAAAACATGTTTTACTTCATTCTGGATATAGAAGTCATTTGCCATGGTTTCTAAAAATGCTCTTGCTGTCATACTTCCTTTTATACCACTAAACTTGACACTGCTTCTGGCCACTTCCTTCATTTTTAGAACATAATCTTCTTGAGTTATCAATTTATCATTAATCACATATATGTTGGGTAGTCCTTTCTGGATTAATGCTTCAATTCCGCTACAAAACCTATTCACTCCCAGCTCTAGTGTCTCACACCTTTCTTCCAATTGATCAATGAGGTTCCTTTTAGTCAAAACTTTCTTGACTTCCAAAATAGTGGAAGTCCTGTCACTAATTCCTAATTCTTCAAGTTCATATTTAGTCTTCGAATTCATGAATCTAATGATGTTGGAGGCTTTTGTGGGCATATCTCCCAAATTTTCCCTTACTTGAATAATGGTTTCTGTGGCATTTTCTATCAATTGTTTCTATTCAAAACTAATTTGGATACATGGCCAAATCTCATTCATAGAGTCTAGAATACCCATCCAAATAGTTTCCTTGGCTTGGGCCAAGGTCTGACCAATTGATGTATCCTTCTCCAATTTCTGTAATTTCTCCAACAACCTCTGTGATTTCTGCACTTCAGCTAGACGAGAAGCTTCAGCTCTAGCTTTCTGTTCTTCTAGAGCTTTGAGATGCCCATGCAATGTCTTGATCTCTTCTGACTAGATTGACATGTTCTCCAGTGTTTTTGTTACTTGATCATCACTAGTAGTTTGACTGGAAGAAGTGGCTGCAATTGTTGTTCCAGTTGCTGGGAGATGAGTGATGGGTATGGCATCTAGGGGGACTATGACAATCTGCTGACTCTATTATTTCTCTTTTATCATCTTCTCCATTTCTTCCTCCATCTGCCTGATCTATATATTCTGCTCTATAATCAGCTTCATCATGTCATCCTTATGTGCCTCATTTTCTTCAATGTCTTTGGTTAAGGGATCCTTTGTGGCTGGCAGTTTTAGCTGCTTTCTCAATGCTGCAATATCCAATTTTTTCTTCTTGATGATATCCTTTGCAACATTCACATATTTAGGATCATATGCTATCTTGACTACCAAATATTCCAAATATTTGATCTTATTATCCTTTACTAAGGAGGATACCTTTTCCATTTTCATCTGGGACTAAATGTTGGCATATGAAACCTACAACTTAGACAATGACATGGCAATATTAGTTAATGTAGAAGAAATCATCTCACTAGTCTTCTTATGCATCTCCATTTGATCAGTCAGGTGGATATCTTTGGTGTTGAACTCAAATGCAATACTCTTATAGTCTGTTGATGTTTTTGGATGTGGAATTTGGGCCTCAAGGAAGGCCATTTGCATATTTCCCTTGGCTGTATCAAACCTGATAGTAATTTTATTTGTAAGCTTGAAGTCTACTTCCAGAATTGATTGTAGGTACTATTCATAAGAATCTCATTCTTAAGTTTAATCTCATGGTATCTATCAAAAATAGTGTTTTCCTACTCCCCTTGGCCATTATGTGAATCTAGCTCTGTTTCCTTTTGACTTTATGATGTTGAAGTTCCAATAATACATGTAACAAATTTACTACTTGTAGGTGGTGAGTTTATAATTATAATAGCAGCATGATCTTTTGTCTCATTTTCAACATCTGTCCTAGGAGTCACTTTTTCCCTTTTCCTGTAACTATCTTGAACTTTTTAGCCTCATTACCTATTGTTGATGATGATCCCTCCTCTCTGTGTCTCTTATTTGTTTTCTCCCGAGGAGTGGGAGTCTGTAAAATTGAAGTAGAAACAATTGTTCTTTACCTTCCTGCAAAGTATTTTCTACCCATTCCAACTAATTTGTGTAGAAATTCCCACTGTAGATCAACAGATTATGCAATATACTAAAACACAATACAAGATCTACTTCTACAACACTTTGCGGAAGCTTAATCGAATTGAGCAAGATCAAGAGAACACATATAACTGAGAATGAGAAATCAATCACACATAACACAGAAGAAATATCACGGGGAAAGCCTCAGCCTAAAACCCCAACTCTGTATTATCATACAAGTGGAAATCTTGTTCAAGTTACAAAAAGAATCAGCTCTCAAGCTATCTTGCTCTCTCTGCAATCAAACAATACAGCTCATAGACTGAATAGACATAGTATATGTCCTCCTCAAGCCCTCTAAGCCTCCTATTTCCTTGCGCAATTTTTCTTGGGTTCCAATGATGTCACATGTGTGAATTGGCCTCATCACACTCACTAAACCTGAAGAAGTAATTGCTCAATTCTCAAGGAAAGAATTCCTTCTACATGCAAGGAATATTCACAATGGAATATTCTAGCAACTGATAGTACACTGCCCCTCCATCTGATCTCAACTGGGTCTCTGTCTGAACTGACATGCATGAGTTATTTATGAGAGAATCATTAGTTATCTGAAGTGCAATAGTTACATGCATGAAAGCATTAACTAACTAAACTTACATTAATTTAAACAAATTGTTTAAATCAACCTAACTAGACTTGACTCAGTTAACTAAGTCAACTAATTACAACTCAATTTAGAAATCATCCTTATCTCTTTATTTGATGGATAAATTCTTCAATTAATGGAGAAACTGTTGCATGTCCCTACATAGACTTCAAGTTTTCTTTTCCTTAACTAATTAACTCAATATGAAATAATTAATTATTTTACAAACTGCTGCTAAGATCAAATTCGAATTTTACTTCACTATTTTAGTTAGGGACTGACTAAAATAGGGAGGTATCCCAAAATTATATTTATAGAATGTTATTTTTATCACTTCCACTTTTCAATCCATTTTTGCTAAGATCAACACTCGCTGAACTGCTATTTATAGCAGTGCTATTTTTAGCAATTCTATTTTTAGCATTTCTTGTTGCTATTTTCAACACTCCCTCTCAACAAGAAAGGGATTATTAGTAACCCCAATCCTATCTCTGTGGAACTCAAACTTGCATCTTGACAATGCCTTACTCAAGGTATCTGCATCCTGTTCCTCGGTCAAAACATACAACAACAACATGATCCTGTTGACCACACAGTCTCAAAGATGATGATATCGGATATCTATGTGCTTGGACCTGTCATGAAAAACGGGATTCTCCAAGAGTTTGATACAACTCTGGTTATCGTAGTAGATCACTGTAGGATCCATCATCTGACCAAAGAATCCCACTAGAATCTTCCGCTTCCAAATGGCCTCACATGCAGCCTAACTAGCAGCCATGTATTTAGCCTCTACTGAGCTAAGTGCAACTGATCTCTATTTCTTGTTGTACTAAGAAACTACAACTGAACCAAGGTTTAAGATTCCTCCAGAAGTGCTCTTTTGGTCTGATGGACTCCCTACCCAATTCGCATTTCTGAAGCCCTAAAGCTTCACTCCCTCTGTCCATCTGTACCACAATCGGAATTGAGATGTGCCTCTGAGGTATCTCAGCACATGCTTCACTGCCTTCCAAAATATCTTGGTAGGCTGAACCATAGCTTGACTCAACTAGTTCATAGCAAAGCATAAGTCGGGTCATGTGTTCACCAGATACATAAGTGAACCCACCAGCTTCCAATAAATAGTAGCAACTACTACCTCACCTGAAGTAGCATCCTCCTTCCCCCAGTTCCTAGCTAGAGGAGTCTGCATGGGCTTGCACTTCTCCATGTGAAAGCGCTTGAGTATCACATTGGCATACTTGTCTTGAGACACAAATACTTCCCCATCTTTCTGCCACACCTCCATGCCTAGAAAGTAGTGCATAAGGCCCATGTCCTTCATCTTGAACTCTCTTGCAAGGTCCTCCTTGCAAGATTATATCAAATGATCATAACCTATCAAAATCAGATCATCGACATAAAGAACAATGATCAATGGTTTACCTTCTACCATGATGTGGTAAAGGTTCGCATCTTCTTCACTCTTGGTGAAGCCCAAACCGGAGTAATAGTTGTCTATCTTGGTGTACCAAGCACGGGGTGCTTGCTTTAGCCCATACAGAGCCCTCTTGAGTTTGCACACATGTGACTCATGTTCGAAGGTCTCAAAACCCTCTGGCTGCTCAGTGTACACCTCCTCCTCAATCTTCCCATTGAGGAATTTTGTCTTCACATCCATTTGGTGGATCTTCCACCCCATCTAAGCTGATAGTGCCAACATCGATCTAATCGATGAGTGCCTTGCTACAGGAGCAAAGGTCTCATCATAGTCGAGCCCCTCGACCTGTGAGAAACCTCAGGCAAGAAACCTTGCCTTATGTTTCTCAACACTTCCATCAGCTTCCTGCTTTACCTTGTAAAGCCATCTGGAACTCACCATTGACTTGCCCTAAGGCATTGGGACAACATCCCACACACTGTTCCAAATGATAGATTCGTACTCCTCTACCATTGCATCAACCGAGACTGGTTGCTGCACTACCTCCTCAAATGAAGAAGGTTCAGTATCTACACACTCCCCAACTAGGGCCATGTACCCAGTGTACTGCTCGGGCGATCTCCTCTATCTGCGCTAAGAAGATGGTTGTCCCACATTCTCTCGTGCATCCAACATCAACCTGTCAGCTTCCCTTGAGCATTTCCACCCATCTCTGGAAGTATCAGCATGAGTGGATGTCTCCACTCCCAAATCCTCTGCATGTGGCTGCTTCGCATCAAACTGAGGCTCCTCATCCTTAGGAACTAAAAGTTCTTCATCTGCATGCAACTTGAGCTCCCTCTAAAGTGATAAGCACATGGCTTTCTGCTCGTCGAACTTCAGATCCCTACGTACCACAGTCCTCTGAGTGGAAGGAAGGTACACCCGATAGTTGTGGGGTGTATCTGTGTACCCCACAAGTATTCCCAACTCAGCTATTGGGTCTAGCTTCTTCCTAGCATCTTTGGTCACATGACAGTAAACTGATGATCCAAAGATTCAGAAGTGACTTACATCAGGTCGCTTCCCAGAATAGGCCTCCATAGGTGTCTTCATCCCCAGTATATGGTGTGGGCTTCTGTTCTGCAAGTATACTACTGTATTGCATGCCTCAGCCCACAAATGCAGTGGTAGGCTTTAGTCATGCAACATCACTTGAGCTTCTCCCACAATTGATCTATTCTTCCTTTCAGCCACCTCATTCTGCTATGGGTTATGGGGTGCCATCAATTCCCATTTAATACCTTATGAAGCATAGAAGTATTTAAATTGCTGGGAGACATACTCCCCACCATTGTCACTATGCAAGGCTTTTATTTTCTTTCTAGATTCTTTCTCTGCCAAGGCTTTAAACTCAAAAAACCTCAAGAAGGTCTGATCCTTATTTTTCATAAAGTAGATCCAGAATCTATGAGAAAAATCATCAATAAAAATAACATAGTACCTTTGTTTAGCGGTGGAGGCTGTAGAGAAGGGTCCACAAACATCTAACTGAAATCACTCCAGGATTGAGCTCCAGCTCTACTGTCTCGATCAGGAAAGGAAGATTTCACATACTTACCCAAGGTACAACCTTTGCATGTAGTCATCTACTCAGGTTTTCCCTTAGGTAATTCGATAGAAATATGCTTCATGATATTTAGGGCTCCATTGTGAAAGTGGCCCAGTCTTCTATGCCATAGCTCGCTAACATCTTGGCTTTGAACCATCTCAGCTTTGGAACTCAAAGTAGCACAGTCATTTACCTCTAGCTTGTAGAGATTCTTGACTCAAATCCCTATTCGCTTTGTCTGTCCTATCCCGACATGCCTCAAGAATACCTTTCCTTGACTAAAGACTACATCATAGCCTTTATCTTCTATCATAGCAACAGACACAAGATTCTTCTTCAGACCTAGTACATACTTTACATCAGTTAGGGTGAGGGGATCTCCATGCTCCCTCTAAAACACAACCGTACCTTCATCTGAAACATGGTACTTTCCATCATCATCCATATCGATCCACATCTGGAGATCCTTCCCCTCCAAGGTACTGAAAAGATTCTTGTCACCTGACATGTGCAATGAAGCTCCACTGTCCAGGTACCACACATCCCACCATGGATGAAACCATGCATGTGATAGATGAGAAATCTAGCTCAAACTATGAGGCCAACGCCTCACCATCAGATCCCTTTGAGGAACCCTTCGTGGATATCTTCTGTGGACAATTCGTAACATAATGGCCCACTTCATGGCAATGAAAGCATCGCACTTTTAATTTTTCAATATTCTTCCCACCATGGGAAGAACTGGATTTGGGATGGGATGCCTTCCCTTTCACTTTCCTCACCTTACTCTCTAAGGCTTGATTTTCCTCATCATCTTGCTTCGATGAGGATCCATCTCTGGTGCTTCTTCTGATTTCCTCCTGCATCAGATCCGACCAAAGTCATTCCCAATCTAACAGTTTTTCTTTTCCATTAACCGAGTCTTGGTAGCTATGCCAGCTCTTAGGAAGACTGAGGAGTGCAAGACTCAGCAAGTCATCATCAGCGGTAGTGATCCCTACACTTCCAAGCTCATCCCTGTAGGTGGTGAGCTTGTTCATATATGTAGAGATCGTGTCACCCTTTTCACACTTGATCTTATGAAGCTTGTCTTTTAGCACCAGCTTCCTCTGATCACTATTGTTCTGATATAAATATTTCAATGTTTTCCACATAGAAAACAGAGTCTCCTTCCCATGGAGGCTTGAGACAATGTGATCTCGAACTCCCTCCAGGAGGATTCTCCTTGCTCTAGCCACACATTTCTTCCATTCTTTCAGTTGAGTAGCATCAGTCAGCTTGGGGACTTCTTGATCAATGAAGTCCTTTAGACTGTTATCGTCTAACATTGCCTCCATGTTGTTATAGACATTTTTGGGCACACCCTAATCATAAATGTCCATAAACCAAGGGCTCCTAAGTCCCTAAAGGTGTTGTTCCAACCCCTAAAAGAAAAAGGTCAACTGATTACAGCATCTCCTAGAAGTTCTCCATGAAAAACTACTCAGAACTGGTCAAAACTGGACCATTTCACCTGCTCCATGGTCAAAGTGCGTTGCATCCCACCTGCCTACACACAGTAGGTGTGATGCATGTTGAAAAGCCCTTCTATGGGGTGCGATGGGCGAGAGTGGACAAATGGCAGGGTCAATCCGCAAGGTGGAGGAGCATGGAATCTTCCAGAAACTTCTCCTGTGACACTTGCCTCTCTGCATTCACCCAGGGATGAGTAAGAGATCATCAGTCTCCAAGTGGAATCAAGAACTATTAGAGAGAGGACACTAATCAAATCTCAAAAGCTGACTCACCCCCCTTGCAAACATCTATATATGGATCCCTCATCCCAGAGATCCAGAGGCTGGAATTTTGTATCTTGTAAGGAAGTGCTGTTGGTTTCTTGGTGCAACATCATAGTGTTGGGTGATCTAAGCTTTTCATGAGGTGAAGAAGGGCTTTCTTGCTGAGAGGATGATCCTGGGTCAGAAAAATTGGTTGTAATCCTCTTTTCTCTTTCTTGATTATCAATAAAGCTATTCAAGTTTTCCTCCACATTCTTGTATGATTGATGTTATATGCATTTGTGTGGTCAATATATATCTGGTCCTATATTTTTTACGGTAATAGATCTATGTTCTTGGATAGTGTTATGCTGCTTTGATTCTACAGGTGCTCTTTGAAGCTGGGTAGACGAGGAAGCGAGCGGCGAAGACCTATCAGAAGGGAGAGGAATCGAGCAAGGAACCAAGCGCAAGATAGAGGTTGGTCTCCTGATTCCCATCTTATCTATTTCTCATAAAGGAAAACGAAAGTAGTTTTTAGTTTGTTTGTTTCTAAGGTAGCTACCAGCCTTAGTGGGACTAGCAGCTCTACATAGACACTAGTTTTCCCGATAACAAAATGGCGACTCCACTGGGGAATGAATAGATTGTTTGTTTATCTACATTTGTTTACTTTATAAACTTACAGACGGAGCCTGAAGTCAAGCCAACTAGCCTTCGAACTGCATTTGCTATGCAAGTGCAAAGTAGATCAATGCTACTTAAATCTATCTTCGGGTTTTTCTTATGAATTAAACGATTGATTTACAAGCTCTCTAATTGCCCTTGTGGCAGCTCTAGTAACCTCATAAGATCTACCCCTGTGATTGATTTACTGATTACCACTTGCTCGGCCTAAATCCCTGAACTGAGCTGCAAATTGTGACCCGTAACCTAGCTAAAGTCTCATCCCTAGTCCATCGCATTGTGTCTTCTTTGAAACCTGAATGCATCACACTTCTCGAGTGTAGTAGGTGCATTGCATTTCAGTTTCCCTGTGCTACAGGTGTGTTGATCAGACCTCTTCTGCTCTTAGATTTTGGCTCCTGTGTTCACTCTTTTCAGCTCTATTCAGGAGTTTTGCTGCCTGTAGTCAGTACACCTCTGTTGGAAACCCCCTTCCTTGCCGTTATTCCACCTCCATTGTGCAAAGAACTGTAAATGTTTTTATATATTTTGAGCCATTTTCAGTTCTCTTTTATAAAGAAGTAGCGTAATTGAACTGTCGTTTCTTGATTTGAAAGTGTCGTTTTTAGTCATAGAAGAGAATCTGATTGTTCTTGATAGTTGATTACAAGGTTACTCTTGTATTTGATTTGAATTGGTAGTTTTTCAAGTGTCTAAAGCAAGTTTTCAATTCCAAATAACAAAGTGTGGTCATTGTCCTCATTTTGTTTTGAAAAGAAGCTTGTTAGTAATTGTCGCTTTGAAAAATAATTCAGATTTGCACTTAGCTTTCTTCTTATCATTCACACATTAAGAAGGCTGAAAAAAATACATGCATGTGCATTTGCATTTAGACTATTTGTTGGTTTGATTTAGGACAAGTGCATATAGTGTGTGCTCTCTGCTCTATGTTGAAAGAAAATCATCTCTCTTTCCTTAGTAGCTAGGATTTTCATTGCAAAAAGAAGATTAAACGACTGTTTATCATCTTAGATTGCATTTTAGGAATTGTACATCTACATCACGTGGTGAAACCTGAAAGGAAAATTTCTTAAGCAAGATCAACTATAAAATAAATTTAATGAATCTAAAAATGCTTTGGAACCTAACACACAACATTTAGAAGTCTAGGCTAGAGACGTATTCCGGTGTCGTAAAGCCTGGTAACTGTTGTTTTCACTGTTGGTTGGGTGATTCCTCCACCTTGAGACGATAAGTGCCAGTACAGACTTGTGCTCCCATGTACCATCTAGTATATATTGGGAGACCACAAGAGGCTTTATCCTTTATCCATAGGAATCCGTGTCTGCCGCCCTATCGATCGCAATGCACTGAACACAACATTCGGGAAGATTGACTGCCGTACTGTAAAAAGTATTCTGCAGTTTTGCAATTGGTTTGGTAATCCCTCTATCTAGATTTCCAGAGCAGTCCCTTTTGTTCCTTTTCAGACTCCTTAACGGAAAAGGTCCATCTGAGCACTTGTCACTTCAAGCTCATTAAAAATCGAAGGTGACTAGAGTCATTTTTTGTTTTTTCTCGACTCTTAAAAATTGAAAAAACAAGTTGTGTCAAAGCGTCTAAAATTTATTTTAATCGGAATAAACATCACCTTTCCTACATTGGTCTTAGGTTGAGAAAAATGGAGTCCACCAACCAAGGAGTTCCCCTTGGAGGAAATCCTAGTCCCTTCTCCTCTTGGGGAGATGTTGGTGCACCCCATATGGCCGCATTGTCTCTTCTAGGATTGAAAATTGGCTTGCCCGTATGGCTCTTCTCAACTTCTGTCGTTCAGAACACCATGATTCCTGAACAATCTAGTCAGCAACTAAACGATACCAGAGTCACCCCCCAACCTCTACTTCGTCCAATCCTTCCTCTCCTCCTTCTTCTTCGCTTGATGAAGTTGGTAAAGCCAAAAATCAAGTAACCAAGAAGAAGAAGGAAAAGAATAAGAAAGAGAAGAAGAAGAAGGAGCCAAAGGTGAAAAGGGGTGACCAGGCATCGTCTAGCGAAAATCCACACATTGCACCATCCGGGCCTAAATCGCCATGTGTCATTTGCAAAGGAGACCACTATCATTGAGATTGTCCTTCCATCCCTCGGATCTTAAGGGACTGGTCTCCTCGTTTGCACAATCCGGTGTCATCAACCTCTGATGATCATGTTGGAAGTACACCATCAAATAGTGTAAGTGAAGCCCCTGGACAAAAAGGAAAATATAAATTTCCTTGTAAATTGTGTGAAGGCGATCACGCCATCCACCGTTTTCCCTTCTTAGACGAAGCTGAAGGAGTTTTGAACGACCGTCTGGTTTCACCGTTACGGCTTCCTCCTGGATATAAGAAACTCTTGTCGAGTCCATCACTAGTTGAAAATCCGGCTGACACGCCCTTGTGGTTGGCCGAAGCGTCTATTATTGAAGATAAACCATTTGAATCCACACCAGACGAAATTCAAAAGGTCGAGGCGGCAGTTGACCCGGTCTTGCCTTTAGAGGATCAATCTTCAAATGATACAGTCACCGGAGAGATCAAGAACGACACCGTTCAAATTCTCTTCGTAAGCACAGAATCTGATGAACATGGGGTCAGTCTACCCATTCCTTTACCACAGGAAGGAAGTTCATCAGAGTCGTATCCAGCCGTCTATTCGGTCCCACCTCCAAGCAACCTAGTTGTTTCCTTTGACTGGAATCTACTAGGCAGACCCCATTTACCGGCTAGTGTACCATGTCGAATCATTGCTCAAATATATAGAATGGTCATGGCCTGTACCATCATAGATGAAGGGGCTTTTGTGAGTATCCTTTCCTCAACTGCTTGGAAAGTGCTTAGTTCACCATCGCTTTTTCCTAAGATGAGAAATCTAACAGGCTTTGACAAAGAAACCAGTCGACCGTTAGGGATCCTTCCCAATGTGCCGCTAACATTGAGAGGGAAAACCGTTCACATGAACGTAATGGTAGTCCAAGGACCCCTGGATTATAATCTACTCCTTGAATGAGACTATATTTATTGCATGGGAGCCATTGTCTCCTCACTCTTTAGAGTAATGTGTTTTCCGCACGAAGGAAGAGTGGTCAAGCTTGTAGACCAGCTTTCATTCCCTGGCTCACACATAGCAAATAGTCATATACCGACTCTGAATGGTCTTTTCACGCAAGGAATGTCTCATCAATCTTCAGTCCATCCTCCTGATGAGCGCGAGTGATTCGGAGGACATGACTGAAACCTAGGGGGCATGCACCCTGGTGTGCTTCGGCAGGAAAACCTTGGGTATAGGGTAGGTTTCCACGGGGGATATATGACTAGTCTAACACACCCATCCATTTAGGAAAATGGGATTAGGATGGAATAAGATTCCCTAGTCAAAGTTACGTGAGTGGAGGCATCTGCGCCACTCACCTTTGTCTATTTCGGTAGACATCGCCGAGGAAGTATTTTGTCTGTGGTATAGATAGAACAATCCTTGGTAACCTAGAAATTTTTCGCTATACCTGGGGGCATGCAAACCTTTTGCCGTGCAAGAAAAGAGCGACCATTTATTTTTTTAAATTTATAGGTCATCTAACCCTTTAAACTCGTAGGATTGGTTGTTTCCTAACTTGCATAAAGAAAGGATCCGGAGCAAAGCTTTGTAAAGCTCCATAAAAATGGCATCATAGATGAGACATCCTTATTATATGACTGGATCGAGCAGTTTTAACGTGGAATTCAAGCTCGTTAAAAAATAAACATAAGCAATGAGCAAATGTTCCTCCAGAGTTTAAGCTCATTAAAAAATGAACCAATTTCCAGTAAATAACCGTTGTGAATGTATTATCATCAGCCTTTGAAGCCTTGGTCGTGTTCTCATCATCACCTCCACTCTGTATTGGCCAATCATTCACCTCCATTTGATTATTTACCCTTTTTGAGGAACAGCTACGAAGATTGACCCTATTAGCCATCCTTGTGATACTGCCGTGATTGGAAAATTCCAAACCTTACCTGGAATCAGCTGCTACCCGAATCTATCACTTGTTCCTCAAAAAACCAGTCTCCTTTAAGCTCTTTTCAATTGACTCATAAAATATGAAAGATTGCCGAGCCATTGTCCTCTCTAGCTTGTTAAAGTGACTGGAAGTGCTATCCATCCTTTAGATTTTAATCTTTTTGGATGTGAGGGATTATTACACAAAAAGATCAAGCGCTTGTTTTGTTCAGTTCGTTAAAATTACCGAAAATTCATCCCTTTTGTATTATTTTATACTTTTTCGGACTTAAGGGATTACATGACGAAAAAGGATTTTTGGAGTTTCCTTTACATCCCTTTTTAGACTCTCTGAAATTGAAAAGGACCGAGTTATCTTTGTCGTTAAACTCGTTAAAACCTAATAGCGACAAACTTGTCCATAACAGACAAGAACGAGTTTCACTATCGCTAGGATTGTTAAAACATAGCGATGGGTTTGCCTGAAGGGAAAATTATAGAACAAGCATATGTTATCCTCCTCAAGTTAACAAAAATAAAGAGGTACTGGTCAACAATGACTGGGAAAAAATTGGGAAGAAAACTTTAAGAAACTTTGTTGGTAGCAAGTCACTCTTGAACATGACACTTTCAGTCCGCATCCGAGTCGGGTTGGGTTATTCCATTCACTGGTCACATCACCATGGTTCCATCACACCATCCATATTTCGGGTTAATGCCACCAATCCATCATATCAGTGTCGCCGATATGTTCAAGAGAAGTCGCTCAGAGAATTCACCTGTGTCTCATCCGCTGCAATACATTCACGCTACATTCTTTCATGACCACCACCCTGAACCTTATATCACTAGATCGTTTTCACCTCCATTAGAATCATTTGCTCCGTTCCATGTCATTGATGTGGGATTCACTAAGGCCCGCCTATGACGGATCGCTTCTTGTCGACATCAGCTCATTATCCAAGAAGTCAATCTAGGAACAACCCTTTAGTTAGTTTGAAGCTTGCATGCCTCAATGGCAAGTTTCTCACTTCCGGCGACAGGTTTACATCAATGGCCTTCGATCGAAAGATTTTGCGTGGCGTTCGACGCCAAGTCCCTTATTCACACCACGTGAATTGTACTGTAGTACCTTGAGGGTCATCATCATTATCAGTGATTCCTCTCGTGCCTATTAACAACTTACATCATTGGGTGGTAATAAGGCGATGTCTTTCCATGTTCGACTCCAGAACATCTCTCACATGGATCGACTTGTACTTTGAGTGAAGATCGAACGAGATTGAAGACCCCAGATCTAGTTTCATCCATCCAGGCTGCGATATATATTCAGGAAAATAAAGACATCAAATGTACATCATTGCTGCACAGATAATCATCCAATCTAAGGGATGATGGCTCTACCAGAATCATCAGTCTACGCTCAAATGATTGTCTGTCCTATGTACATGAAAATGAATTTATAAAGCTGAGCATGGGAAATGCTTGCCTCAGCTAGATCATGAAAATATTATGAAGATAATGTATTGTATTATATCTTATTACAGGTCGCCTTCCAGCTTGAAAAAACTTCGGATCCTCATGATAAAGCATTTCACCCAACATCAAAAGATTAACGACCTCATGCTTTAGGGGGCAACTGCTATAGACATTTTTGGGCACTGCAACCCCAATCATAAATGTCCATAAACCAAGGGCTCCTAAGTCCCTAAAGGTTTTGTTCCAACCCCTAAAAGAACAAGGTCAACTGATTACAGAATCTCCCAGAAGTTCTCCATGAAAAACTACTCAGAACTGGTCAAAACTGGACCATTTCACCTGCTCCATGGTCAAAGTGCATTGCATCCCACCTGCCTACACACAGTAGGTGCCATGCATGTTGAAAAGCCCTTCTATGGGGTGCGATGGGCAAGAGTGGACAAATGGCAGGGTCAATCCGCAAGGTGGAGGAGCATGGAATCTTCCAAAAACTTCTCCTATGACACTTGCCACTCTGCATTCGCCCAGGGATGAGTAAGAGATTATCAGTCTCCAAGTGGAATCAAGAACTATCAAAGAGAGGACACTAATCAAATCTCAAAAGTTGACTCACCCCCCTTGAAAACATCTATATATGGATCCCTCATCCCAGAGATCCAGAGGCTGGAATTTTTTATCTTGTAAGGAAGTGCTGTTGGTTTCGTGGTGCAACATCATAGTGTTGGGTGATCTAAGCTTTTCATGAGGTGAAGAAGGGCTTTCTTGCTGAGAGGATGATGCTGGGTTAGAACAATTAGTTGTAATCCTCTTTACTCTTTCTTGATTATAAATAAAGCTATTCAAGTTTTCCTCCACATTCTTGTATGAATGATGTTATATGCATTTGTGTGGTCAATATATATCTGGTCCTATATTGTTTATGATAATAGATCTATGTTCTTGGATAGTGTTATGCTGCTTTGATTCTACAGGTGCTCTTTGAAGCTGGGTAGACAAGGAAGCGAGCGGCAAAGACCTATCAGAAGGGAGGGGAATCGAGCAAGGAACCAAGCGCAAGACAGAGGTTGGTCTCCTTATTCCCCTCTTATCTATTTCTCATAAAGGAAAACGAAAGTAGTTTTTAGTTTGTTTGTTTCTAAGGTAGCTACTAGCCTTAGTGGGACTAGAAGCTCTGCATAGACACTAGTTTTCCCGATAACACATGTGATTCTTCCAGGCTATATAATTCGAGCTACCATCAAGGGCATAATCGAGTCTTAAACCATTGAACGCCATAGGTGAAATAGAGATGTGATAAGAACTCGATTTCTATATTCAAGAACCAAACTTCGAACTTCTCCTTCTTGTATATTGTTCTTTGCCTTGATCACCTTTTCTCTAATACCATGTATAAATTCCCACTGTAGATCAATAGATTATGAAATATACTAAAACCCAATAAAAGATCTACTTCTACAACACTTTGTGGAAGCTTAATCGAATTGAGGAAGATCAAGAGAACACATATAACTGAGAATGAGAAATCAATCGCACATAACACAAAAGTCATATCACGGGGAAAGCCTCAGCCTAAAACCCCAACTTTGTATTATCATACAAGTGGAAATCTTGTTCAAGTTACAAAAAGAATCAGCTCTCAAGCTATCCTGCTCTCTCTACAATCAAACAATACAACTCACAGACTGAAAAGACATAGTATATGTCCTCGTCAAGCCCTCCAAGCCTCCTATTTCCTTACGCAATTTTTCTTGGGGTCCAATGGTATCACATGTGTGAATTGGCCTCATCACACTCACTAAACCTAAAGAAGTAACTGCGCAATCCTCAAGGAAATAATTCCTTCTACATGCAAGGAATATTCATAATGGAATATTCTAGCAACTAATAGTACACTGCCCCTCCATCTGATCTCAACTAGGTCTTTGTCTGAACTGATATGCATGAGTTATTTATGAGAGAATCATCAATTATCTGAAGTACAGTAGTTACATGCATGCAAACATTAACTAATTGAACTTACATTAATTTAAACAAATTGTTTAAATCAATCTAACTAGATTTGACTCAGTTAACTATGTCAACTAATTACAACTCAATTTAGAACTCGTCCTTATCTCTTTAACTGGTGGATAAATTCCTCAATTAATGGATAAACTGTTGCATGTCCCCACATAGAATTCAAGTTTGATTTTCCTTAACTAATTAACTCAAGATGAATTAATTAATTATTTTACAAACTGCTGCTAAGATCAAATTCGAATTTTACTTCACTATTTTAGTTTAGCGACTAACTAAAATAGGAAGGTATCCCAAAATGCTATTCATAGAATGCTATTTTTAGCACTTACACTTTTCCATCCATTGTTGCTAAGATCATCACTGGCTGAACTACTGTTATAGCAGTGATATTTTTAGCAATTCTAGTTTTAGCATTTCTTGTTGCTATTTTCAACAATTTGCTTACTTTTCTAACTTAGGCCTTGAAGTATGGATATATGGATTAGTTTTTTTTTCTACTCTATTCTTTTAAATAATACCCCAAGGATCACAAGACCATGTAAAACTAAGGCTGAATTTCATCTCTTTAAGCATTTTGTCTGCCTCCTCTCCCGTTGACCTATTATTGCATATGAATGGGCCCACCCGTGTCTTTAGGCGAAACTGTGATTTCTTTTTTTCCACCACAAAGTGAATTTCATCTGAATTTAACATCTGTCTGATGTATTCCAGGGCAAAAATCCTCATGGGGAGGTATTTTGGGAGTTTGTATAGTGCCAATTCGCATCCATAAACTCTGGTTTCTGTATAGTTTTGGTATAAATACCAATCTCCAGTCTTAACCTGATTTGTCAAATGCAACACCCTTTTGATGTCTTCACTGATTCTGGGTTGTACTGAGTTGTTTAGGATGTTCATTGCTATGTGAACAAACTCTTCAATAAACTATTTGTATGAGAATTCTTGTTACTTCTTCATGACCAATGAAGTCCAAAAAATCACAGGTTGCTAGTTTCCTTCATCATCTATCTTCTGCATATAAAAATTGAACCTGTTTGCTTGATAGTACATAAACATATAGATTAAATGGAAGTGTAATTAAACACATTCTCTATTGGAAATTTTAGAAATTGTTCATGAATGCTATAAGCTAAGAATTGACTGAAATTGAATAAAATGGATGGTTTACTGCCTGTGGAAAATATATAAATGAAAGCTAGAATGGGCTCATCTACACACTGATCAGAATAGTAACCCAAAATGTATGAAATTATGGATATAATATGTTTAGCTTGATTGAGGAAGGGTATAGAGGGTTCTTTTTGGTAATTGGGATTTTTCTGGTAAGATCTCAAAGATTTTGGCTCTAGTAGCGAAATCAAGCTTCTGATAAAGCTGGGTGAGGGCTTCTAAGGAAAATGGGGCATTGTTTTCCATAGATGGGGCTAACATCATTTGGTTTATATATTGGGCAGTAATGGTAAACAGGATGTCACCAGATGGGGCCATAATGGCTCTTTGGCCAGGGACATAATAGGCTTGACATTTTTTGGTAAATTCAAGGGCATGCCTCTGATGGTGGCACCATGTAGCTCACAAAGTTAAATGGTCATCTCATTCGAGGACAAGTGAATTGTAGTATATTGAAGATATACAAGGACATCTTTGTCCCTAGAGCTTCACATTGAAGAATGAAAGGAGAAGAGTGTTATTGTCACCTGCAGTTGAAAGTGGGCACTGGACTATAAATTACTCTAGAGAAGGGGACTTCATTGAAGAAGATTACTCGCAGTATTCAGAAGTATGATGAAGTGCAAAAGAACCATGCCAAAGGAGGATTACCACGCGATATTCAGAAGTATGTTGAAGTTTGGAAGAACCATGATGGAGGATATATTACTGTGCGATTGTTGAAGATAATTGGAAAAATATGACCATTGGAAGGAAAAATCTACCGTTAAAAGAAAGTTGTCATTAAAAGGCGTGGGAGAAACACATTTAAGAACCAAAACTGGCCGAATCTAGTGCCATACCTGCATTAAATGAGAAAAATCTAAGCCAATCATGACGTTTGAAATTAAAATTTGCTATAAAGGCCATGTCCCATGCCACATTTTACACTTTGCGGTCTGGAGAATTCAGTTTGACAATTTGCAACTAAGTGGTAAGGCCATGTCCCGCACATCTCCTGCCAATGTCTACTTACCCCTATCACATCATTTCCCCACCACATCTCTACTCCCTCGCCTTCCTTCCACACTCACATGTCAACTATTTCCACCAACCATGTGCCTCCACATTATGTACCACCTCCATATCACCTCCATTCTTGACGTCATATGTTCATTTCATGGTCAATTAGAACTGTTTTTTTCCCTATACAACACAGTAATTTAAAACATAGTTTAAAAACAACTGAGAATGGATTTTTAAAAACTGAAAGAGGTTTTTGTTTCTAACCTCCTGATGTACAAAAACCTCTCTCATTTGTCTAATGTCAGTTATGTTTTGGGAGATTCAGATGACGCTTTTCAGGCATAGTTTCCTGAATTTTCCTATTTTTAGCCAGTCTTTCAAATACACTTTTTGAACAAGTGGAAATGAATTTTTAAACACTAAAAGATTTTTATTTTTCTAACATATGCATGTACAAAAACCTCTCTCAGTTTCCTAACATCTATTATGGTTTGGGATATACAAAGGGATCACTGGACCCTATTTTTCGTAATTTTAGGAGGAAAAAGCTCATGGGCAGTTAGTGACTTGGATGCCACCTCATCAAATAAGAGTTTATATCAAATTCGAATTGATGTTACTTATCACTAGAAATACTCAAATATAGTGCCAAGTAGATTCATTACTTTTGAATTTCCTATAGTTTAGTCCTATTTTTGTAATACAGTTTTCAAATATTTGTAATGAATCTTGATATTTTCTATCAAGATATTTTGTGAATAATTGGTATAAATACTTTACCAATTGAAGTAATAGTGGTTGGTTTTTGCATCTTAGAAAGCTACTGTGCATTTTCAAGCTTCAGTGGACTTATCAATAATGCAAAAATATCTTTCACGGGATTATCATGTCAAATTTTTGGTGAAGTGCCTCTATCATTTATGTGTTTATTACTCTTTGTTTACCATACTCATGTGTTTTCATAATCTGAATTATTCAATAGAAAGTTGAAGAACATAATTTGTTTTGATGTACACTCTGATTCTAGATTTGAATAATTTAATGTTTTTGAATGATATTAAGTAAATGAATTCTTAATTGCTCATTAATTAATGGAAATCCTTTCTCTTCTTCTTATTCACTTCATTTAAAATTAAAGAATCCAATTAGCTTGGTTGTGTTTCCCTATGAAATCTATCTACAAAATACTAAAATTGATCCATCCTTCAAGTTACAGACTCCATAATCCAATGGTAATCTAGACATCAATCAAATATACATTTCAAACCAATTTATAAACCAAACCTTGAACTTTTATAACTAGCCTAATATCTGAAACCAAAAAAATTTAAATCTGATAGAGAGATCCCTCTCTAAAGTTGACAGGGATAGACCCCAGCTTCCAAAGTGGTTTTGTGGTTACCTATGCAATTATTTCCTAGCCTATTAAATTACAGAGTGATAACATAGTGGTGACCATACTGAGGATGAACATTTCATGTTCCTTAGGAAATACTATCAAGTTCCAGATTTGATTACTGATGGTGGATAGTGATCAAACATAAGAAGAATGAATTTTTTTCACCTGGCAACTCCATGTTTCAATTATCCAAAGCTTCAAAGTTTTCAGGGTGACTCCACTGTTAAAGAATATAGATTTGTAGAAAACACATGGTGACTCTACTACATATTGATCAGATTTCTTGCTTAGAAATATGACAAGGTATGTGAATACCCTATATATGGTGAAGTTTTAAAAGAATTCAGGGATACATTAGCATATTTTCAAATTGATGAAGTTTTTTTAACAACACTGTTTCATTGTTTGAAAATGAGCAAATTTTCTCCCGAAGGTAAAATTTGTTTTCTTGAGTTAATTGCTAAAAGATTTGAGAAGGGTATTGAACTTTTGGATTGTCATATTCAGTCATATAGTTTCCAAGATCCGAAACAGTTCTTAGAAAATCTTACTTCTCCAAAACAAGAGGATATTTTATTGCATTTTGATTTGTAGATTGATGAGAGTTTTGTTTTCGAGCACAAGAATGAAACTACTGAGTTGGAATCAGGGTTTAACCTTGAGGATACAACTTGAAATATCATCCATGCTCAACTAGTCATTGAAGGACTGAAAGGTAAACTAATTAATCATGCCTTTATTGATCCTTTGGAGAACTACATGAAGTTTCTTTTCAGCTTAAGTGTTCAACCATTTTTTCAGTATAAGGACTAAATCCATCAGAAGTTTCCATTACACATCACAATTTTGATTTTGTGGACCAATAGTCCAGTCGTCCTTTTGATTTTTCCTAACAAGAAGTCAAGAAGTCCATTTATTTCAGAAGCTACTTGAGTGACTTCATTGACATTTTAGTATTATTTGATTCAACATGATTTTCAGTAGTGTAGGATAGGTAGTCGTGTGCAAATAAGCTCAGTACTCTGAGCATGCTTTTTAAGAATTATGGTCAGTTTCAGTTTCAGATAGTAGTACAACTTTAAGTTTAGTTTGTATTTCATATTTCAATTTGCAGAGTGGTTTCGATTTAGTTTGAGAATTTTTTAGTCGCAAAGATTTTATGGCAGAGAAGGTTGCAGATTAGGGATCAACCCAATGGATTAGGCTACTAGTCTATGATGTTCTTGGCACCTCACAGGGAGGATGCCATCCCCAATGGATTCACTATTAGTGTCCTATAAATTTTATAGGATGAGTTATTGTTTTACCTAATTATTTGGGTTTGAGGGATGTAAATAATGATTTATTTATGAAATTATTTCCATGAAACAAATTAGCAATAATCACGTTCTTTAATCGCAATTTAATGGCTTAGGAAATAAATAAAATGGCATGCTATTCTAAGTGCACCTTAAAGAAATTGATCATGCTTATGATTAATTGAATTGTAAATATTGTAATAACTAGTGTGCAAGAAGAAACGACCATGATTCAACCCACCGGGATCAACAACAAGTGATCAAATTTGGACCCCCCAGCCCCTCCGACAATTAACCATAGGGGGGAGTCCAAAACATTGTTTCAAATTGTTGTTCCTTATTTTTTTTTAACAAGATCGATTACTTATGTATTATAAAACTTCAAGGAACAAGTCCTATTACATAAGATAGAGGGAGCAGAGAGCGGGGGATCCAAAATGGGTACGCAGACCCTTGATCCTTGATAGTGGACTTGTGAAATGCGATTTGAAAAAGATAACGGCTATATTACCGTACAAACAGGCCTACTAGAAAACAAAATTTACAAGACATAGATCAAGTTACAGTTGCTGGTTGACAGAATCATCGGGCTGAGGCTCCTTTTTTGCACTGGTACTTGTCGAGGCCTCTGCTTGCATGCTCTGAGTTATTGCTTTGATGTGAGCAATGGCTTCTTCCATATGGTTGCATTTTTCTTTGAGACCTTCGATCTCTGCTTTATGTTTCTCCAGCTTTTTTCTTTTTGATTTACTGTCAGCTTGGAATTCCTCCTTGAGGTCGTTGAAGTGCTTTACGAATCTGGCTATCATGAAATAGTGAGCTTTACACAAGGTGCAGCTACTGTTGGTGATTACTCGCTCCAGGGGGTTCTCAGCTGGTTCACGGTCTGCTGGATTCTCGGCCATTTCGGAACCTCTCTTGGAGGGAGCTTGAAGGAGATGAAACAGAGGGGAGAAACGGGGGGAGCAGAAGGGAGAGGGGAGAAGGGGAAGAGATGAAGAGGAGAACTGGCAGTGAGCGCAGGCCTGAGAGGGATCGAAAGCAGCGAGGAGGAAAATGAAAATAGGAGTATAGAGCAGAGGGGCGGATGAAACCGGGTGGGAGGAGAACGCTGTAGGAAGAGGGCGCTGGTTCAAGAAAACAGTGCTATGGTTAGCATGAAAACATAACAAAACACTAAGAGCACGACATTTACCACTGGAATCAGGTGAAGACAACCTCCTATCGAAGCTGGACGTAATGCACCATCTGATACTGAGGAGCTCCAGAAACTTTCTGAAATGAGTTGGACCTTTGCGCTTTTGAAATTGAGGAGCTGTAGCTCTGAGCTAAGAGAGGAATGAAGATCTCTGAAGAATATAAAGCAGGTTGAGAGACTGATCGTCCAAGTCTGTCGTGTGATATGCAAGGATTTTGCTGGTCTTGAGATCAGACCTTGGATTTTTTATGCAGTCGGTGAATATCTTCATCGCAATTGAGTGTTCCCCCGAAGAAATTCAAATCTACACCGACCTTTTCAAGGAATATCGTGATGTATTTGCTTGGTCTTATGAAGAAATGCCTGGCATTGATCCTTCTATAGTTAAACATGAGATCAAGACATATGAAAATGCGAAACCATTTCATCAAAGGGTTCGACCGGTTAACCCTAGGAAAGCAGCAGCTATCAAAGCTGAGGTTGAGAAGCTGCTAAGGGCGGGTTTTATATACCCTGTTCCTCTTACTGATTGGATTTCTAATCCAGTCCCTGTGGACAAAAAGCAAGGAACAATCCAAGTATGCATCGATTTTAGGGACCTAAACAAGGCTTGTCCGAAAGATAATTACCCCACGCCATTCATTGATCAGATTATCAACGAGTGTGCGGGTAATGAAATTTTTTCCTTCATGGATGGTTTTTCGGGTTATAATCAAATTTCTATCCGTCCTGAAGATCAAGAAGAGACAACTTTTATATGTCCCTGGGGTACCTTTTCATATAGAAAGATGCCTTTTGGTCTTAAAAATGCTGGAGCCACTTTTCAGCGGGCCATGTCATATGCTTTCCACAACATCAAACATGTCATCGAGGCATACTTGGATGATCTCGCTGCTCGTTCTTGAAAGAGAACTGATCATCCTAGTGATCTTCGATTGGTTTTTGAACGATGTCGTTTTTATAAAATCCAGTTGAATCCCAACAAGTGTGTTTTCGCGGTTACGTCTGGTCGGTTGTTAGGGTTCATCGTGTCCAATGAAGGGATTCGGGTTGATCCCTTCAAGGTTGAGGCAGTAGTTCAGTTGCCTCCCCCGTCCTTAATTCGACAACTTCAAAGTCTTCAAGGGAAGGCTAATTTCTTAAGACGGTTTATAGCAAACTATGCCGAGATCACTAAAGGGTTTATGCATTTGCTATGGAAAGGAGTTACATTTGTGTGGGATGACTTTACACAGCGGTCGTTTGTTGCTTTGAAAAAGGCATCAGTCTCTGCCCTGCTTTTGAGTCCACCGGATTATGGTAGAGACTTCCTTTTATATCTCGCTGCAGCAGAATCAACCATTGGTATGGTTCTCGTTCAGGAAGACGATGCTCTCGTCGAGCACGTGATTTATTATTTGAGCCGAGGCTTAATAGGTCCTGAACTTTGCTATTCTCCGGTTGAGAAGTTGGCCTTGGCAGCTGTTCACGCTGTCCAGAGGCTCCGTCATTATATCTTGCTACGCAAAACTTTTGTCTTAGCGGCAGTCAATCCATTTCAATTTGTCCTCAGTAGGCGAGTGATTGGGGGCAAATACAATAGATGGATAGTCATTTTGTAATAATTCGATCTCGAGTTCTTGTCTGCTAAGTCTAAGAAATCCATGGTTTTCGCGGAGCTAATTTCTGAGCTTCCTTATGGAGAGGATACAATTTATGAGGAAAGTTTTCTTGACGAACATTTATTCCTCATCTCTTCACTCGACCCTTGGTATGGAGATATCATTGTCTATCTCCAGACTTCGAAGTTTCCCTCTACTTTCTCCAAGGATGAACGTCGAAAATTACGTCACCTGGCTAAAAACTATGTTATCATTGGTGACACATTATACCGTCGAGGGGTTGATTCCATCCTTCGGCGCTGTTTAAACTTAGAGGAAGCAAAGTCTGTGCTCAATGACTGCCACAGTGGAGCTTGTGGTGGCCATCTATCAGGGCTTGTTACAACCCAGCGCATCTTATGTGCCGTCTATTTTTGGCCTTCACACTTTAAGGACTGTGTGGAAGCGGTCAAACGCTGTCACCCATGTCAAATTTTTACTCGGAAGATGCGCGCGCATCCAACTCCTCTTTTTCCCGTTGTCACCGTCGGTCCCTTTACTAAGTGGGGTATTGATTTTACAACTTGTAATCTGCCTTCCGTGGCGAATCACAAGTACATTATCGTGGCTGTAGACTACTTTACGAAGTGGGCTGAGGCCATGCCTACTTATAAGAATGATAGTGAAATGGAAGCTTTGTTTCTTTTCAATCAGGTTACCTCAAGATTCGGTATCCCAAGAGAGATTGTCACTTACCATGGCAGTCATTTCCAGAATCAACTGATGTCTGAATTGGCTCTTAAATTAGGTTTCCGCCAGGAGCATTCGTCCCCTTATTATCCTCAGGCCAATGGACAGGTCGAGGTAGTCAATAAAACTCTTAAGACGATACTCCAATGGACAATCGATAAAAATCGGTCCAATTGGCACATTATGTTGTATTCGGTTCTTTGGGCATACCGAACTTCCGTCAAAACGGCTACTTGTTTTACTCCTTTTCAGTTGGTTTATGGGATGGAATCTATTTTTCTGGTTGAATGTGAAATTCCATCTCTTAAGTTGGCTGTTGAGCTTCTTCCTGAGACTTCGAGTCTTGAAGAGCGCCTAGTTCACTTGGAACATCTCGATGAGCAGCGTCGAGATGCCGCCACGATGAATGAGGCCCATAAGAAAAGGGTTAAAACCCAGTATGATAAGTTTGTCCGTCCTCGAGTCTTTTCTGAAGGTGACCTTGTCTTGGTCTATGACCAAGATAAAGACGCCTTGGGGGCAGGCAAATTTAAGCCTATGTGGTACGGTCCTTTCATTATTAAACGAGTTTTAGAAAAAGGGTCGTATGAGTTAATCGACTTTGAGGGAAACAAGCTGGCGGAGCCCCGAAACGGGCTCTACCTAAAGAAGTACTTTGCTTAGTTTTGGTCAGGCAATGGCTTCTTTGTACTTTATGTATATTTGTACATATTTCGTCGAGAGTTTTTTTGATATCAACACTTTTTGGTCTGCTGTGGCAGGTGTTGATGGATGATTCGGTCTATTTTGGGTTCGCCGATGGTGCTAGTCGGCACACTCGGAATCTTGCTTCCGCAGCTTGGGTACTCTATTATCCAACTGGTCAATTGATGGCATCAAGAGGCGTGTGCATCGGTCCTGCTTCAAACAATATGGCCGAGTATACTGCTGTTATTAATTTATTATCCGAGGCAATCTCTCATGGGATTGACTCGTTGGTAGTATATCTTGATTCTCAATTGATAGTGTCTCAATTAAATAACATTTATCGGGTACAGGATCCATCTTTATATCGCCAGTATTTAAGGGTGAGGTTGTTGCAAAGATCATTTATTTATATTAATTATTTGCACATTCCAAGATCTCATAATTGGTTAGTTGATTCTATCACTAATCAGGCATTAGACTGGCACATCAATCATTCATCATAATAAAATCAAGCATCAAAAAGTCAAACTGTATATATATATATATATATATATATATAGATATCATAAATCGTCTCGAGTGTACATATGTGTGTCCAAAAAATATACAAAATTGAGACTCAAATGCCCATAATCATGTCCGGCATATCTAATGCCTCGGCTCAAGATGAGCGTCTAAGTATGTAACTATAGCATTGGCCACATTCCGAAAAATGCGAACCCAGTCACGTGGCATGCCAACCACATGACGCTGCATATCCTCAGGAAGGTCCTCTATGACGGCCATTGGTACTCGGCAGCTCAATCTTACCAAGTGTCGCTGAACGTTGTTTAGAGTCCGTTCTGTATCAGCGGTGGCCTCTTCGGCTCCTCGGCCGCGCCGTCCATACCGCGGGAATCCATCTGGTCGTATAGGCCCGATGTCTGGAACATGATCATCATATTAGTCATTTAAATCTCATCAAAAAATATTTTTCAAAATTCATTATTATATTTGAGAAATCCAAAAAATCATAAAATCAAAAAATCTTACCGATCTCGTCCCATGCTGCATGCGGTGGTAACACTAGATCAGGATCTCCTCGGAAATCCAGCCCAGCATAGGGGTAGTCATCCACGGCGATGATCTGCTGATCCCACCAGGTGAAGAAGTCATCGTCAAAGGCAGTCCTTGGGACCTCCCCACCCCCCAGACGTTTCATCAGATCAACCCACCGACCCATGCGTGGATTGCGTGGGGTGTTGATGGAAACTGCTACCCTGGGGCGGAGTGCGGGAACCTTCTCGAAAAAGAAAGTACACAAGATGCTACCATATCCAAAGTTTTTAGTCTGACCCCTCCTGATAGAAGTGAGCTGGCTCTTCATGATGGCCAGAAGAGGAGTACACCAGTCGAACACAGTAGTGAGACAGTCAACTGCCACGCTCATGTTTTGCCGTGACACCTGATGCAGAGAGGATGATCCGTTCACTTGAGCCATGGTAAACAAGATTATCCTAAGTGATAAACTCGCCACATGTGTGATGGAAATCTGGCTCCCAACCTTCTTGGGATGTCCCGGGCAGTATATCTGTACATAGTCCTCTATCGAGAGGGCACTCCATGTCCTGCGCCGGGACTGTACTACCTCTCCCCTTCGGGAAAGGCCCGTGATAAAATAGATATCCTCCACTTCTACCCTGAGCGGCATCTGATCGATCATAAAAGCTTCCTCATCGACATCCCAATAATCAATGAGCATCTCAAGCAGACGCGTGTTTGCTTTCATATTTGGCAATTTGAAAAATTTAAGCAAACCGCATCCCCGTAGGGCATCTAATGCTTCTGGACTGTTCATAACTTCATTTTCTACCGCTGCATGCTCTCTTTCACGCCACGTGATAGGCATCCTGAGAAAAAATCGATTTAAGACCGTTATTTTTTGTTTAAAAATGGTTCGCGGCGTATACACGCGTTCCTGTGCACACAGTCGCGTATAGGGCCCGCGTGTACGCGGGTTCAATATTACCAACCCGCGTATACGCCGCGAGGAAATTTTGGACAAAAGTTCAACAGTGATACATCAATCAAAAATCTTAAAACCAGTCACAATCAATTGCAAGCTAAGTATAAGAGTTACCTGGAGGTTTTCGACGAATTTGAACGGTTGAATCTAGCTGCGGGAAGTTCGCTCCTTTTTCTCCAAATCCTTTGCTCTCAAACTCAAATGGTAAAAATGGTGAGTCCAAAATGCTTTTTATAAGTTTTGAAAATGCAAAATTTTTTCAAAATTTTATTTGTTTGGCCTCATGTGACTTTTAACTTGGGAGCTTGGAATGTTGAGATTGGTCGGTTTTTCAGGTCATTTTGGATGATTTTCAGTTTCGAGGCGGTTCCATGACTGCTGACCCGTCATGGCAGGTATCATGTTCTCATTGGCATATAGGTTAGGGACACCATTTTTCCGTTGCATTATGCATACTAGCCTCCATTTGACTGATACATCTGCCATAGGGTCGATCTCATCGTGTTATGGTTCGTAAGCCATCTTCACTCGCCGATTCTTTAAATCATGACACGATGGTAGAGCCATCCTTTACATGGGCATCCTAGTTAGCACCTCACTGACATTTGTTGCTCATGCTGCTCCGATTTGAGTAGGCTCGGGAGTCCTTTGTAGTCCTGCCATGACTTATGCGTTGAAGACTCATTCCTCTTAGCTTCTCTGCTTTGTTATGGCTTTATACCCTAGAGGCTCCTTTGTGTTGAGTTGTACTACTGTATTGCATGTTGACCACTTGCACCTTTTGGCCTAGGGCCGGCTTCACTTGGACTCGTGTTTAAGCCAAATTCTGACCATGACGTTTGCAAAATCAACCTTGCATACCTTTGACTTCTGTAGCTTGACACACCTTGACCCGTGGAAGGAACATACCTTTGAGTGTCACTGACCAGTTTTCACCTCCCTGCATTGAGCATAGGAACGTTCCTTTCCCAGGAACTAGATCATCTGTTTCACCGACACTCATTCTTTCCACTATACCATAGCATTATTTTATTCTTTTTCCGGCTTAACAGAAAAAGACAAAAAAATTAAATATTTCAAAAAGAGCGAGAACGGGACATTATTTCCATTTATTGTTGGCAGCTAGAGTCAGTTGTGTCGCCCTTGAACAAAGCACTCAAAAAAAAGTCTCCTCCATATGGGTGGGATTTAGTTTGACTTAGGTACACCATAACCTTGTTATTGAGTTAGTTCTCCCCCGATTGGTTATCTCTTCCAATCATATGGAGGGTTCGTTCGTGCCTCCTGCATAGCGAACTTATACAGAGTCATCATATGCTACCACATAGTCACGTTGAGTCGTGCTTTTATTCAAGGGAAGTTAGCCTAAGTCGGCCTCTCTGCGGTGTCTCTTGACTCATTTTTCACTCGGCCATCCCTGGTTGTCAGTATCATGTCTATCATCACATTAGTTATATTGGTCCTTTACTCGTGCCGGTTTGAGAAGGTCCCCATTGACTTCTTACTGGTGGGTCTGGTCCTTATCGATGACGACACATTGCTCTGAGGACAGGACTAGAGCTGCACCCTGGCCCTATTTTCATTATTGATAGGTTACCTTGTGCTCAACATCGATCAGTATCATGGGTCTTTGACTGAGTGGTTTCCCTTGTGTTCGACATCAGCTTACATTATCACACATTGGGATTCATGCAGTACCTTGGTTTCCATTTGACCCTATTGGTGGATACCTCGCCTCTGTGTCAGCTTTCATTATTGGTTGGTTCAGAGGGTTTCTACCGTGTGCTAGCCACATCTTGTGTACACCGGAAACGTACTTCGGTTGGGTTACTACATCTTTTTCGTCTGATTCCTTCCACATTATTGGCCTACGGGTTACACTCGCGCTAGATTGATGAAGGATGCCTTAATGCCTTCCTTCTAGCGAATCTTTCCCTATCGACTCTGACTCATTGCTCTGGGGAAAAGATCTAGAGTCCATTTGGCAGTACCTTGGGGTTTGCAGTCATTAGTGGCAGATCCTTCGCTATCGACAGTGGAAACCATCATTGTTTCCTGATCGATAGATTCTTACAGATGTTCGACTCCAGCTCATCTATTCACACTTGTTAGATTGTACTGGGTACCTTGACGCTCATTATCATTATCGGTGAGTAGTCTCGCATTTGTTAATGGTATACATCAATGACTGGTAATCAAATGATTTCTCACATGGTCGACTTCAGATCATTTATTCCCATGGTGTAGAAATGTACCACGGTGGTCGGTGAAGACCTCAGGTTGTATCAGCATTCATTGGTTCACTTGACAGTTGCTCCTGTTGCTGCTAGTTGATACCACTCCACTTTATATGTTGCAGTCAGTCGTGGCGACATTCTATATGCTGGCACCTGAGTTTAAAGTATAGTACCATCCTATTCCATCATGTTCAGTTGGTACCTTTTGGGGATCAGTCTATGATATCAGTGATCCGTTACATCTTTCAGCATCATTGACAGTCTTATATGTGATATTCAGACATGTACTTGTTCATTATGATAAGATGATCCATTATGTATCTTTCAGTCATTTATACTTGTATACTTAGTGGATCCGCTTGTACTTGATATGCGGACATGCTTTACTTTTTCTGAGCATGGGTATGCCCGCCTCAGACAGTGTTTCTTTCTGATCTCCTTTGGTGGCTTGGCAGGCTGAATTCTGGTGAAGTCCTCCTCGGTTTTTGACAGACTTCCTTTCCATGTACTCGCATAATATATTTCAGCCATCATGTACCCCTTCTGACCTCATATATTAGGGGGCATCTGTTATAGCTCCAAATCTCACTCTTATGGTTTGTGATGCTGTACTCATGGCCTAGGGCAACCCCTCCTTCCAGACCTAGTCCTAAAAATTTAAAAAACAGTGTTTTATCCCTTATACGCGACATTGCCTTGAGTTAAATGCGTGTATACGCGGGTATGTGTATAGCCAACCCGCGTGTATGTATTAAAACACTTAAAAAAATATAAAACTCCTTATTTTTGGGTGGAGATCGCGGGTTTTACCTGCTGATCACTTGTTAGTTCCCGTGGCCCAACTGTTCCCAACCAACTCCTAACTAAAAAACTACTTTGGAGATGGTATAAAAAGACCTCAAAGGGAAGGCCTAAGGGAGGAGAGAAGAGAGAGAAAGGTTATTATGCTGATATTTTTCCCTTGACCAGGTCTGAAGTCCCTTGTGCCTTCTACACTTCCCCCATTTTGTACAGGAAACCTTTGTTTCCTTGTGTGTTGATGTTCATCCACCATTTATGACATCATGGAGAGAGTCATGGAAGGAGTTTTGTTAGAGGCTTGAGGCTGGAACGGATCCGAAAGGAAGCTTTGCTTGGAGCTTGCTGAAGGTGACTCAGGTGAAAATATTCCTTTTTATGTACTTTATTTGTCTATAATAAAAGAAACACATGTCTTGGTTCCCGAAATGAATCTTCTTTATGTTAACGATATTCATGCTTAGAATTCATATGTAAAAGGTTGTTTGGATTTCATAACTAACTACCTTTCTTTATAACATGAAGATGGTTTCTTTATAAGTTTTTGTCCATGTACTGCTATATTCTTTGAATTGGTTGTTTTGCAGGACAAAAGAGAAGAAGGGAACTCCAAGAAGGGTTTGCACCCTAAAGGCCTTCTCAAACGTAGGACCAAAGGTATGTACCCTTATCATAGAATTTGCTTATAATAGCATAATGGCTGTATGAATGTATGTTTCTTTGAATAGATAACTTTCAGTCTGCTAGGGTTTCAACCCAAAAAGCCCTAGGGGAACATTTCCCTCTATCACTAACTTTTGCTTGGAGATGTCACAGAGATTCTGAGATATCTTGGACCCGTACCTGTTCATTTTGGCAGTAGAGATTTCTTTTGCATCATTCAAGGTGATGAGGGGGTCAGTGTCAGAGAGGGTGAAGACTACGGGTGGCTTGACAAGCTTAGGGGAGCGAGCAGGAAGGATAATATGATTGCTGAGGTGATTGATATTTAGAGAGTTTGCAGAATGGTGGATCAAGCTACGGGATTGGATTATCATAAGTGAGATCGTTTTCTCTGACTTGTCCAATAGGTCTATTGGTTTCCCTGTTGGCGAATGAGTCAGCTTTTGTATTATTGTCCCTCAAGACGTGTTTGAAGGTGGCATCCAACGTGTTTGAAGGTGGTATCCCCCATATGATTGATGTTGACCATGATCCTTAGTTTGATATTGCTGAGAGCTGCTTTTTTGAACTCTCTCCCTGTAGTCAAAGTAGCAATTACAATTGCTGAATCTCCCAGGATGATTGGATTCTCAACTCTCATCTACTTCAGAATGCTTGTGCCTAAGAGGAGGCTGTAAGCCTCGGCCATGTTGTTTGAAATTTGACCCAGGCCCCATTCATATGTTATAAGAGTTTTGCCATGCTGATCCTTTATAATTCTCCCTGCCCCAGCTTTCCCCGGATTGTTTTTTTAAGCTCCATCAAACTGAAGAGTGGTTCGCTTTTGTGCTAGAATCCATTGATTTATGTCCTCCTTGGTGCCTCAAAGTTTCCAATTGTTCCTTCTCTTGTCTGCTTTGAAGTGGATTTGCTTGTTTTTGTCATAACTTAGACATAATTTGTTGAACCAGTCATCCTCATCTTTTTGCCAGTTGGATCGATCTGGTTGAGAGACGGAGTTGGCACTTATTGTATCAAAGACAAGAGCCATAGTTTTTGCCAAGGTGCGCGCTGGGTTTGGCTTCTGGTTGTTGAAGATACAATTGTTCCTGGTGAGCCAGATTGTGTTGAGGGAATGCATTTCCAAAAGCGAATGATAGGGGCCTTGTTTTTCTTATGATAAGGATAGCATTTCTCCCAGTTTTTGTGTAAAGAGGGAAGCTGGTCGAAGGTCTCTCTTATTTTCAAAGGACTGATAAGCTGATTCCAGCAGCTTTGGGCATAAGGACAATCAAAGAAGAGGTGTTGGCTACTTTCCTCCTGAGCACGACATAGGCAACAGATTGAGGGACCAAGTATACCTCTTTTTTTAAGATTCTCGACCGTGAGGATCTTGCCTTTGAGAAGGGTCCAGTTAAAAAACTTGATCTTTGGTAGGCACTCTAATTTCCACACTGCTGTACAGAGGTTCTATTTACCTGTTACTGTACTTGCCTGAAGAAGTTTGTACCCGTCTTTAACTGTGAAGTTTCCTCCGCTAGGGTCCCATATGAAACTGTCACCAGCCGCTTTGTTTATGGGAGCAGATCCTGAGAGAGAGGTCTTAAGGTCTGCCCATTGGTCCCTGAGATCATTTGGAAGCGGGAGGTCCTTCCAATCAAGCCAACTATTATGATCCCATAGGGAGATGTCATAAAGAGAGTTCAGATTTTTTGCTTCCATCCAAGTTTGCAGGGTGCTGAAATTCTGGAGTAGATTTCTTGGCTTTACTCCCATGATTCTGTCTGTCCAAATATTTATTTCTTTACCATTGCCAGGCAATTTTGAGATGTGGTTTCTGAATTGAGGGAGAACTTTTTTGATGAGTTTCCAGACATGAGTGCAAGGTCTTTCAACAATTGCTTCAGAGAGGACATTAGAATTCGACCCGTTGAGATATTTTCTTTTCATAACCTCCACCCACCAGGAGCCTTTTCCTATAAGCATTCTCCAGATCAGTTTGAATCCCATAGCTTTATTAGAGAGACTTGGGATTTTGATGGCTAGGCCCCCTTTTTCAAAGGGAAGAATAACTTGGTCCCATCTGACTAGGCTGAATTTTTTTGAATCTTGCTTCCCTCCCTGCCAGAGGAAACTTCTCATAATTAATTCCATGTGCTTGTGGGTGTTGGCAGGAGCCAAGGTTACTGCATATTGATAAATGGGAAGGGCAGAGAGGATAGCCTTAATGAGGATAGTTCTGCCAGCCAAATTTAGCCAGGACAGCCCCCAGCTTTGGAGAAGTCCTCTCATTTTTTCTATGTGCTTTACCCAAATTTCGGACTTGACTATTTCTTTTGCTAAGGGCAGACCCAAATATGAGAAGTGGCTCCAATTTCTTTGCACTGGGATGTCCAGAATCGAGGAGATTCTTTGCATGATTTGAAGAGGGACATTCCAGGTGTATATCTTACATTTTTTATTGTTTAGCATTCCCCCTGAAGCTGCCAGGAATGAGTCCAGAGTTTTCTTGAATCTTTTTTCCATTAAGCTTGAGGCTCCCCCAATTAGTAGGGTGTCATCCGCAAAGAGCGAATGATTGATTTCTTTGATCCCTCTCTCTATACTGATCCCTGTGATCTCCTTTTTCTTGCGAAGTTTTTCCAAGTGGATGCTCAAGGTTTCCGCCATTATGATGTATAAGAAAGGAGAGAGGGGGCAGCCTTGCCTCAGTCCCCTAGAGCTTCTGAAGTAGCTGCTAGGTCTGCCATTGATCAGGGGGGTGGTCCAGGGGTTAGAGATGCACTCCATGATGATGCTTATGAATTTGTTGGAGATCCCGAATTTTCTGAGGACGTCTGTCAGGAAGTGATGGTCAACCCTGTCGAAGGCATTTGCCATGTCTACTTTGATGATCATGCCTCTTTCTTTCCTGTTAATGCTACTGTGGATTGCTTCTTGTATCAAAATGACGTTTTGCGTGATTTGTCTATGAGGGAAAAATCCGCCTTGGTTCTCTGAAATAAGATAGGGGAGGAGCTTTTTGAGCCCGTTGGCTAGGATTTTAGTGACTATCTTGTAAGAGACGTTGCATAGAGAAATAGGTCTAAAACGGTCGAAGGAGAGGGGATTTTGAGGGCAAGGTGGGAGGATTTAGTATTTTCCCTCATCTTGTATTTTTTAAAAACATTTTTTACCATCCTGACATAGTATTTTTTTGTTGTGTCCCAATGATTTCTATAGAAGGCGACAGTGAAACCGTCAGGTCCCGAGGCCTTGTCCGGCTGCATGCTAAAGGCCGCCAACCTGATCTCCTCTTCTGATACATCCTAGTCCAATTCTTTATTTTGCAGATCAGAAATTTTACTCTCGACTGGTCTAAGGAAATCTGTGCTGTTCGAAGTCTGTGGAACTACTAATAATAGAGATTGAAAATGTTTGTGCGCTGCCTCTTTGATTCCCTCTTGATCGCTAATCTCTTTCCCCTCTGCCACAATTTTGGCGATTTGGTTTCTGGCACGTCTGAGTTTTATGTTATTGTAGAAGAAGGAGGTGTTTTTATCTCCAGCTCTGAGCCAGAGACACCTTGATTTCTGTCGTTGTTCTTCTTCCTCCACTCTATTTTGCCTGTCAAGTTCCCTATACATTTGATTTTCTTGGGTTTGGTCTTCCTTTGTGGATTGGTTGTTCTCTTTTTCCTGGTTCCACTGTTCCAACTGCTTATGAAGATCTGCTCTTTTTTTGTTTTCCATTGCTGCGTTTGCTCTTGCCCACTGTTTTATGGCTGTTCTTAGAGACTTTAATTTTGTTTCCCAAATGTAGTGGGGCGAACCAATGACTTCCTTAGCCCATTGATATTTGATAAGTTTACGAAAATCGTCTTTAGAATCCCAGGATTTGTCGTATTTGAAGGGGAGAGGCCCCAGATTTCTTCCCTTGTCAAGAATCATGACCACGGGCTTATGGTCTGAGGCAGAGGCATGGACAATTTTGTTTTTGACTGAGGAAAAGCCTGCGACAATTCTTTCATGTACAAGGATTCTGTCTAGTCTCTCTTTAATGTTGTGGATGCCAGCTCTTTTGTTGCTCCATGTAAATTTCCCGTTATAAGGGGGAATATCAATAAGGTTGTGAGTTTGAATTATTGCTTCCAGAGAATCTCTTGAAGGGTCTGCGAGGAAGTTCCCACCTAGTTTTTCCTCAATGTTCCTTATTAGATTCAGATCTCCACCCAAGAAAATGTTCCTATCTTGAGCGGACTGCAAATCTGAGTTTATTGAGTCCCAGCAAAGAGCTTTATCCCTGTAGTGGTTTGGGGCGTAGATGTTGTAGATAGTGTAATCTTCTTTTGAGACTTTGTTTTTAAGGTCTGTTCTTACCCACCAATTGCAAGAATTTTGGTTGGTGAGGTCCCATTTGTTCTTGTTCCATAGAGTTCCTATGCCTCCTGAGGCACCTGCTGCACCTATTGCTATACCTGTAAAACTTTTGTATCTTTTGATATGATTTTGGAAGTCTTGTTCAGATATTTTGGTCTCCTGGATGAGGAAGAGGTCTGGCTGCTCTTGATTGATTAAATCCCAGACTGCATTTGATTTTAGGGAGGAGCCCATCCCCCTGCAATTCCAAGAGACCAATATCATCATTTACCAATTTTTGGGTGAGTCCCGCTCCTCTCCTTTGTCTTTTCCCCACTTCCTTTTTGTTTGTCCAGGTATGTTCCAGTGGCCATTTCTTTCACTGCTGTTTCGTCTCTAATTTCTTTATTCGACTTCCTGCCTGCTTTTCTTGGAGGATCAGAGGAGAGGCTAACTTCTTTCAATTTGTTTCTGGTAAGGATTCGCTCAATGGTTGGGGGGGGGAGTGTATGGAGGTAGCAAGGGGGAGGGTATGACTGCGAGGGCAGTGGCTCGGGGAGATGCGAGGGGGGATAGGGGATCATCGATTGACAGGGATTGAAAAGGGTTGGAGGATGAGGGGAAGGGAGGGGCTGAACTAGAAGGGGGAGGAGGAGGGGAATTTAGGGTTTTTGGAGGAGGCTTGGAGCTAGGGCCTTGAAAAGGGGTAGATTTCTTCTTTTTTACTTGCTCGCAAGAGCCTTTGGAGGTTTCAACATTTCCATTAGACTCATTTATTTTTAACTTGCTACATCTATTTGCAAAATGTCCATATTCGTGACATAGCTTACATTTGAAGGGTAGCTACTCGTAGTCTATCTGTTGGATGTGTGTCCATTGATCTAATTTGATCTTGATGGCTTCTGGTAGGCCTTTCCTGAGATCAACTTCTACGCAGATCCTTGCACAAGCATGCATATTCTCCTTTGGCTCAGATCTGTCAATGTATTAGCCGACCGTGTTCCCAATAGCCTTTATTGATTCATCTCCCCAGCAGTGGAGCAACAAATGGGGTAGACGGACACAAACCGGGACAACATTTGGGATGTCCATTTTCGGATCGAAGTTGGGAGACCATCTGTTTAGGTAGAGGCCTCTTGAATCCATGAAATAGGGGCCATTTGTAAAGATAAGGTTCCTGTCCTCTTTTGATTCAAACAGAAAGGTGTAGAAGCCCCTTCCACAGAATCTGATAGCTATTTTTCCTTGTATTATCGCATTCCAGTTACGTTCCACCCATTTTTGGACTGCTCTGGGCGAAGGCCAGAGGCCAGTGAACTGGCCAACGAGGCCTCTCTCAGCTAAAGCGATTGCGGCCTTCCTCGGGAGGGTGGGTGGAAGAGATACTTCAGGGATTTCATCAAGTTTCTTGACGAACTTTGACGCAGATGGACAGATTCTTGTTGAGGCATTCTCAAGGATAAGAGATGCGAACAGTTTCTCATAGTCTTCCAAGTCTGGGGATGATGGATCAGTCCCAGCCATTGTTGCGAAGGAGAGCCAGAACGCAGACGAGCCAGGGAGAAAACGAAGGCTGAAGGGAGGGGCCCCAGAGCTCGGGGCAGGCAGGATGCTCGAGAGAGACCGAAAGGCGGAGGGGAGCCCAGGGGGGGCGCAGAGAAGACAAACCCAGCAGCGGAGCTACCAGGCGGGGCCTAGAAGAAGAAGAACTAGTCTATGGCGGTCGTGCGGGAGCTCCAAATTCAAAATCGCCTCCCACCATAAGCCAACAGTCCATGGTAACCCTATCTTGTTCCTTATTACCAGCAATCCCCAAAGGTTGTTCCAAGTAGATTCATTAGTTTTGAATGTCCTATAGTTTAGTCATATTTGTGTAATATAGTTTTCAGATATTTGTAATGAATCTTGATATTTTCTATCAAGATATTTTGTGAAGAAATTGTATAAATACTTCATCAATTGAAAAATAGTGGTTGGTTTTTGCATCTCAAAAAGCTATTGTACATTTTCAAGCTTCAGTGTACTTATCAATAATATAAAAAGCTCTTTCACAGGATTCTTGTGTCAAATTCTTGGTGAAGTGCCTCTATCATTTTATGTGTTTATTACTCTTTGTTTACCATATTTGCGTGCTTTCATAATTTGAATTATCTAATAGAAAGTTGAAGAACATAATTTGTTTTGATGTACACTTTGATTCTAGCTTTGAATAATTTTAATGTATTTGACTGATATTAAGTAAAATAATTCTTAATTGTTATTTACATAATGTAAATCCTTTCTCTTCTTCTTATTCACTTCATTTAAAATTAAAGAATCCAATTAGTTTGGCTACCTTTCCGTGTGAAATATATCTACAAAATACTGAAACAAATCCATCCTTCAAGTTACAAACTCCATAGCCCAACGTTAATCTATACATCAATCAACCATACATTTCAAACCAATTCATAAACCAAACCTTGAAATTTTATACCTAGCCTAATATTCGAAACCAAACAAATCTAAATTTGATAGAGAGATCCCTCTCTGAAACTAGGAGGGCTAGATCCCAGCTTCCAAAGTGGTTTTGTGGTTACCTCTGCAATTATTTCCCAGCCTTATTAAATTACAGAGTGATAAAAGGACCAATTAAAGAAAATAAGTATTTAAATAAGTCCTACTAAAGGTAGAAACCTATTTTCTTATACAAATATTTTCCTATGCAAAACCCATATTAAAGCTTATATTGTAACTCATAGAAATTATAGTAGTCAATTGTAAATGGGTATTTGTGAACTTTTGAAAAGAGACAAAATTACAAATGTGCGTTATGCACCACCCATTCACCCACACAATACACACTATAAAATTAATGCGCAATGAAAATTAACAATTTTAATCATTATGTTCTCTCGCAAATACCTTGTCCTCTACAAAGTTTCATAGTTCTAAAATCAAATCTCTTCACAATTGTCCCCCCACACATAATTAGTACTTAGAAAATTAAAATCTCCATACAAAAAAACAGAATAAGATTCCCCACTCTCCTGCACATACTCATTCATATCATATACAATCATGAAATTTGTAAAAGTATTAGATTTGTTTGGAAAATTGATAGTTTATGTAGTAAGTCATAAAATCTACAGTAGTCAATTATAAATGAGTCTTTTTAAAGCATTACTGAGTAGGGAAATAGCTAAGCGCAAGTTTTTATGTGCTACTGCATAAGGAAAAGAAGTATAATTACAAAATTTCTTTATGCACCACCTATCACCTACATAAAATAACAGTAAAAACACCTCACAATGAAAATTAATAGCTTTAATCATTATGTTCTCTTAGAAACACCCCATCCTCTACAAAGATTCATAGTTCTAAAAGAAAATATGTACGAAATTTATCCCTCACGCATACTTCATCTTTCGTAAACATTTATACTATATATGATGTGAAAATTTGTAAAAGTATTAGATATGTTCACGAAATCATTAAGAATACACCATCTTTGCACAACGGAACATAATAGTATTTCCCATTCTCCTACACATACCTTCATATGATACATAATCATAGTTCTTTTGAAAATATGCTATCCTAATTTTTTCTTTGCCATAAAAGATCAACAAAGTAAAATCTCTGCACAATGAAATCTCCCACACATACCTCGTTCTCCACAAAGATTCAATTTTAGCACTAGTGCTCAAAACAATAATGAATTAATTGATTAATGCCAGTCTCCACACAAATTCCTCGACACATGTTTCTTCTGTACATGTTTCCTTTGCACAACCACCTTCGAAAAACCACATGCTTCCTCTGCATAACTACCACTGTACAAGCTTGACATATTAACTTTTAGCGAGACTAAACTAGAAAGAGATGAAAAAGAATTTCTCATCTGATAATGAAGATCAAGATTGCACAGTCTAGAAAAATCATAACATTGAAATTAAGAATATTAATAATTTCATCAAAATAAAAGGCTCTAATCTCAAAATCTGTATGCAACTGCTCTCCCGCAAAAAATTCGTAAACCACACAGTAAACAATTGTCACAACAAAACATGATAATATTCCCCATTCTCCCACACATACCCCATCCTCTATAAAAATTCATATGATATACGATCAGGAAATTTGTAAGAGTATCCCACACAATGACTTGTGTATCTTGCCACTGCCAACATTCAACTGACCATGAATTTTTCTCCTCAAGAAGTGAAACTTCTCTTTCTGCTCCTCATAGAGAGTTGACAACTGAGCTGAAAGAAACTAATCGACATTATTTCCTAATCACATTTTAATCATGCTCATCGTTATCTAGATACATTGTTATCAATGCAATATTGACAATGTACAACCACGAGAAGTGACAGGAAGTAATTTAATGCAATCCATATCTGAATACTAATAAATTACCATAATTTCTATAATAATAATAATGACAATTGAATTGAAATAAACTAGTGACAGTATTTCCTAATCACAGTTTAATCTTCCTCATCATTACCTAGATACATTATTATTTACACTGGATTTTTAACCATCACAATGCTTTTAATGAAACATTGATGATGGAAAGTCAACGTGATGCAGAAGCATCATGGTTCCAAAAATTTGTACATTTAGTAGAATTTAGGGATCTTGTGTTTTTTAAGGAAGTTGGTTTCCTATGCATCAAATTAATGTAATTCTAATGCTTTTGTGTAATTTTATGAGAATAGGATCTAATTAAGTATTGAGAAGCATATTGTAAATGTTATCGAATGAAGGGGAACATGAGAGAATCAAGATAGTTGAGAGTTCATAGGAATGGATAGATTTGGAAATTAATTGTAGATATTAAATTAGGAATTAGTTCATGATTTCTACGATTGAGAGGATTCTTAGGGTTTAGTTTAAATTATTAAGGATCTCAACGAGAATTGGTTCACAGAACCTTTTGTATAAAAATTATAAGCATCAAGGCATGGAGGGATTCAGAATTTAGATAGATATTAAAGGTTTGAATTGTGAGCTTACGGGCAAGACAGTAGGTGAAGAGGCCACTGATTAGAAATCAAGCCTAAGAAAATAACCCTTTTGTAAATATTTGTTTATATATAGATATATATATATATATCTATATATAGATATATATATATATATATATATATATATATATATATATATATATCTATATATATATGTATATATATATATATATATCTATATATAGATTCAATTATGAATTATATAGTGTACAGGAAGTGATTAAACTACAAACTGTGTGTAAATTGTGGAATATTAATGTGGAATATAGATGTGTAGGTGAACTTGAGCAAATTTACACAAAGGACAGTGCATAATCAATAGTGCGCAATCGAGACTGTAGACAGTTCTACATGCAAACTCGGCGTGTGAGAAATACACCGAAGAAGCTCATAAATGGTAGCAGAATTGCAAAGATTGCGAGGTGTGACACGGTGGAATTTTGAGGTGAATGTGTTGTAAACAAAGAATTCTTTTAGATCATGAACTGGTGGAGGAAGAAAAAGTGCAGAACGTGAATAAAACTGACATCAATCACGAGAGTGTTGTGATCGTCGATGGTAGGAGATCCTATGATCCTATGATGACTGGGTTTGAACTAGCATGCGAGCTATCCAAAGCCGACGACCCAATGCATCTATTAACCAAATTTTATTTGTCAGTTCATCATGATCGTTCGTTCTAGTGATAATCGGATGATAATCACTATCAAATTTGAGAACGCGTTAACACACTGGGAGGACCCGATGAGTTATTTAAAAGAAGTTTAACTTCTTTGAGTTTCAACGACAAAGATGGTAAGCAATATATCGCATGGAAATAAAATGGTAAGCGGAATTCCTTGAGAGCGCGCGATAAAACATGGATGTGACATGTAGCATGCCGAGGGGGAAGCAAAACAACTTTTCTCACATGCTTCCGGAATTTTATCCGTTGTGCTAGTTAGAGCGCGGTATGATGCGATAACCATTGGGTCTGTAAGAAGAGAATTAACGGTGGAGATTTGAAGTGTAGGTTGGGCATCAATAAATGTGCAAATTCGTGTGAATTGACAAAATGGTAAATTAACAAAGGGTTAAATGGTTTATGTATAATTTCTACTATACAAGAGTTAAAATAGAAATAAAGCAGAATAAATATAGTATGGTTAATGTTTGGATTAAACTAAAATCCAAGTTAAAGGGGTATTATTGATATGTGTGGATAATAATAATTAACCAAAGATTATGGAAGAATTTTATAAGGTTCTGCTCGAATGTTTATAAAGGTTTAGACTTTGGATAATTGAATGAAATGTTTCCACATAGATTGTTAGGTGTGGAGCCTGATTATATTCTGTATTCAAAGGTTTCAGCTAAATGTATACGACAGGAAGATTGTACACCCCTCCACGCAAGGGGATGCGGGGGGACTTGTCCCCCCAGTGGGGGTCTGGGGCAGTGCCCCCAAAGCTAAAAATAGATGTAAAATTTCCTTGTAAAAGTCTAGTGATTTCTAGTCAATCTGGGACATTCATTAGGCGAATGATCTGACAGTAGAAGTTATGTTTAATTTAGGGTTTTTTCCCTAGAAGGCAACCCCTCACTATATATGAGGGAATTGTATTGCGTCTATGTATATCTGTATTCTGAGTGGGGAAGAGAGAGGAGATTGAGAGTGAAGAGGGTGTTATAGTGGATCTACTGTAGGTTGTATCTCTTCAGTTTGCTGGATAATATATAAAAAGAAGGACTGGCTATTTCTCTGTGGACGTAGCCCAAACTGGGTGAACCACGTATATCTGTGTCTCTCTTGTTTTATGTGTTTTCTGTGTTAATATTTCTGCAATATTTTATGTGTTCCATTGGTCCGTAATATATAATTTTCTAACAAATGGTGTCAAAGCCGAAGGTCTATTTGGCTAATAAACTCACAGGAGAGAAGGGTTCCTGGTTCGAGTGGGAGCAATGGCGGAAGATGGTAGGTTTAGGGTTGAAAAATTCAATGGCCAAAACTACCAGTTGTGGAAGATGCAAATGGAAGATTATCTGTATCAGAGAGATCTTACCTACCATTGAGCGGAAAGACAAAGAATCAGACGAGTATGACAGACACAGAATGGGATATTTTAGATAGAAAGGCACTTGGAACAAAATGGCTATGCCTAGTAGTGTCGGTAGCATTCAATATTTCAAAGGAAACGACAACACAGGGTTTAATTTCAGCGTTAGACAAACTATATGAAGAACCCTCGGTGTCAAATAAGGTATTTCTTATGAAGCGTTTATTTAATATGAAGATGTCAGGGGGTGGATCTGTTGCTGATCATTTAAATGATTTTAATACAGTTACAAGTCATTTAAGTTCTCTAGGGGTAAATTTTGATGATGAAGTTAGGGCTTTGTTATTTCTGTGCTCATTGCCAGAAAGTTGGAATGGTTCAGTTATGGCCATTAGTAACTCTGTGTCTAGATCTAGTACTTTAAAGTTTGATGATGTTGTCGGTGCAATCCTTAGCGAGGAAATGTGACAGAAAATCTCTAGTGAGACATTAGGTAATGCTTTGACTGCAGAGACTAGTTGAAGTAAAATGGAAAGAGGAAAGAGCCCAGGATATCGTAGTAAGTCAAGAAAAGGTAGATCCAAGTCCAGATTGGGGATAGTGTGCTGGAAATGTGGGAAGAAAGGACACATGAAGAAAGACTGCAAGTCTCGGAAGGGAAAAGAAGGAGACGCGCAGTAAGAAACTAATCATGAAGTGAATGTGACAGGTGATGTGTTGCAAGATGCCTTGATTCTTTCATTAGAAAATATTATTGATGCCTTGGTGGTAGATTCAGGGGCCTCATTCCATGCCACACCTGATAGGAAACATTTTCATGATTATGTTCAAGGAGATTTTGGACAGGTTCGATTGGGTGATGATAAACCCTGTAAAATCGTTGGAATGGGTACAATTTTCATAAAACAACAAAATGGAAATCAATGGCTATTGAAGGAGGTAAGGCATGTTCCAGATCTGAAGAAAAATTTGATTTCAACAGGGTAGTTGGGAGGTGAAGGTTGCATAAGTACTTTCACAGATAAAACCTGGAGGGTCACTAAAGGATCCTTGGTAATTGCAAAAGGTGGAAAGGTTGGTACATTGTATTTATGCAATGGTATTTCTAATTTTGTTAATGCTTTAACCTCTACAAGAGAAGATACAGCATTGTGGCATCATAAGCTTGGGCACATGAGTGAGAAGGGGATACAGATTCTTCACTCAAGAAATTTTTTGCCAGGTTTGAAGCATGTTGATTTAAAATTCTGTGAGAATTGTGTTTATGGAACATAGAAGAGAGTCAGATTCCTTAGAGTTGGGAAAGAAAAGAAGAGTGAAAAATTAGAGATTGTGCATACTGATGTATGGAGACCTGCTCAAGTATCATCTCTTGGTGGCTCTCGTTATTATGTTACTTTTGTTGATTATGCAACCAGAAAAACCTAGATTTATTGTATTCGAAATAAATCTGATGTATTTGATACCTTCAAGAAATGGAAAGCTTTGGCTGAAAATGAGACAGGGAAAAGGTTGAAGTGTCTCAGATCAGATAATGGAGGAGAATATTTTAGCAAAGAGTTTGATAGGTACTGTTCAGAGAATGGAGTTCATAGAGAGAAGACAGTTCCAGGAACACCACAAGAAAATGGTGTGTCAGAAAGGATGAACGGGACAATCATGGAGCATGCAAGGTGCATGAGATTGCATGCAGGATTGCCTTTACAATTTTGGGTAGATGTTGTAGATACTATTATTTATCTAATAAATAGAGGGCCTTCAAGTTCCTTGGATGGTGGTATTCCAGAAGAGGCATGGACAGGTAAAAAGGTAAACTACTCATTTTTAAAGACTTTTGGTTCTGAAGCCTTTGTCCACATTAATAAAGAAAATAAAACAAAGCTTGAGGCAAATTCAAAGAAATGTACCTTTATTGGATATGGTGTTAATGATTTTGGTTATCGTTTATATGATTATGAAAATCACAAAATCATTAGGAGCAGAGATGTAATATTCAATGAAAAGGTCTTGTATAAGAATCAGTTGTAGGAAAAGAAACAAGAAAAAGAAAATAGTGAATACACAGTGCTTGATGATATCACAAGAAAAGTGATGGTGCCTAAAGATCATAATGATCAACAGCTAGAGAAACAACCACAACAACAACAAGCACGTCAAAGACTAGAAAGTGGTGTTATAAGATCTACTAGGATAAGTAGACCCCCTGAATGATACTCTCCTGCATTATATTATGTATTGTTGACTGATTCTGGTGAACCAAAATGTTATGAAGAAATAGTGCAGGTAGAAACCAAGAAGAAGTGGGAGCAAGCCATGAAAGAAGAGATGGACTCCTCAGCACATAACCAGACTTGGGACTTAGTCAGGTTGCCTGCAGGTAAAACAACATTGCAGAATAAATGGGTTTACAAGCTGAAGGAAGAAGATGGAGTAAAACAGAGGTACAAAGCTAGACTTGTGGTGAAGGGGTTTGCACAGAAGAAAGGTATAGATTTTGATGAAATATTTTCTCTTGTTGCTAAAATGACTTCAATCATAACTATTTTAAGTCTAGTAGTAGTTGAAGATTTTCATCTTGAGCAGTTATATGTAAAGACAACCTTTCTCCATGGGGATTTGGAGGAAGAGATATATATGCGACAGCCACAAGGATATGAGGTAAAAGGGAAGGAGAAACTAGTGTGAAGGTTGAAGAAGAGCTTGTATGGCTTAAAACAGGCTCCAAGGCAGTGGTATCTAAAATTTGAAAGGTTTATGTCTGAATAAGGTTATACTAGTTGTCACTCTGATCATTGTGTTTATCTCAAAAGGCAAAAATTATGGAAGCTATATTATATTGTTATTGTATGTAGATGACATGCTTGTTGCAGGTTCTAACATGCAGGAAATAAATGTGCTCAAAAGGAAATTGGCAAACTCATTTGCAATGAAGGATTTGGGTGTTGCAAAACAAATCCTTGGTATGAGAATAACTAGAGACAGGAAGAATCACAAAATAAGACTGTCTCAAAGTGAGTACATAGAAAAGGTGTTGAAAAGTTTTAATATGCAGCATGAAAAACCAGTTATTATACCTTTAGCTAGACATTTAAAATTAAGTAAGGAGGTGTGTCCCAAGACTCAAGAAGAAATGGCTCAGATGTCTAAAGTTCCATATGCATCAGTAGTTGGAAGCTTAATGTATGCAATGGTCTACACAAGGCCTGATATTGCACATGCAGTGGGAGTTGTAAGTAGGTACATGAACAATCCAGGAAAAGAACATTGGATGGCGGTGAAGTGGATTCTCAGGTATTTGAGAGGTACCACAAATCAAGCATTATGCTTTGGTGGTTCAAACAATGCTCTACAGGGATATGTTGATGTAAATATGGCAGGTGACAGAGATAATAGGAGGAGCACTACGGGATATGTATTTACTGTAGGTGGAATAGCTGTCAGTTGGGTTTCAAAAATCCAAAGTGTTGTTTCACTTTCAACAACAGAAGCAAAGTATGTTGCTGCTACAGAGGCTAGTAAAGAAATGATTTGGTTACAAAGGTTTCTAGATGAATTAGGTAAAAAACAGGAGTTGGGCATGTTATGCAATGATAGCCAGAGTGCCATACATCTTGCAAAGAACTCTGCATTTCATTCCAAGACTAAACATATATAGCTCAAGTACCATTTGATACGGTCAGCATTAGAAGATGGATAGTTGAAGCTGGAAAAGATGCACACTAGCTAGAATCCTGCAGATATGTTAACAAAAGTTGTAACCAGGGAGAAAATAAGAGTCTACTCAGTTTCAATTGGTCTTCAAGTATGATGAAGAAGATGAGAAACAACTAGGTCCAAAGTGGAGTCATTTTCTAGCAAATGAAGCAACGGTGGAGTTGCTATAATCAGTCTCCACGTGGGAGATTGTTAGGTGTGGAGCCTGATTATCTTCTGTATTCAAAGGTTTCAGCCAGATGTATACCCCAGGAAGACTGTACAGCCCTCCATGCCTGGGGGTGTGGGGGGGACTTGTCCCCCCCGGTCGGGTCCCGAGGAAACGCCCCCCAAGCTAAAAATAGATGTAAAATTGCCTTGTAAAAGCATAGTAATTTCTAGTCAATTTGGGCTGTTCATTAGGCGGATGATCTGACAATAGAATTTATGTTTAATTTAGAGTTTTTTTTCCCTAGAACCCCTCACTATATATGAGGGAATTGTATTGCGTCTATGTATATCTGTATTCTGAGTGAGGAAGAGAGAGGAGATTGAGAGCAAAGAGGGTGTTACAGCGGATCTACTGTAGGTTGTATCTCTTCAGTTTACTGGATAATATATAGAAAAGAAGGACTGGCTATTTCTCCATGGAAATAGCCCAAACTGGGTGAACCACGTATATCTGTGTCTCTCTTGTTTTATGCATTTTCTGTGTTTATATTTCTGAGAGAGTAAGATAGTAGTAAATGGCGGAGTATGTACCAACCCAAGGATGTGCTGGAGATGGAGATTGAAGAATTATGGCAGTTGATGATGAAACATTCCAGGTTGAGGAAAATGATAGTAGGAAGAGTGATAAATTAGAATTTGAAACTAATTGAAGAGAGGAAGATGAACCAGAAGACAACATATATACAACAACAACAAAGGTGCAAGGCATTTGGGCAGTTACAAACTAAGGTTTGGGACCATGGAGGTTTTTTTTATTGGCATATGAAGACACATGATCTGGAGATCATGAATGTTTTCTATCTTGGGAGTTTGATGCAGGAGCATCATGGTTCCAAAAATTTGTACATTTAGTATAATTTAGCGGTCTTGTGTTTTCTTAGGAAGTTGGTTTCCTACGCATCAAATTAATGTAATTCTAATGTTTTTGAGTGATTTTATGAGAATAGGATCTAATTAAGTGTTGAGGGGCATATTGTAAATGTTCTCGAATGAAGGGGAACATGAGAGAATTAGGATAGTTGAGAGTTCATAGGAATTGATAGATTTGGAAATTAATTATAGATCTTAAACTAGCAATTAGTTCATGATTTCTGGGATTGAGAGGATTCTTAGGGTTTAGTTGAAATTATTAAGGATCTGAACCAGAATTGGTTCACAGAACCTTTTGTATAAAAATTATAAGCATCAAGGCATGGAGGGATTCAGAATTTAGATAGATAGTAAAGGTTTGAATTGTGAGCCTACAGGCAAGAGAGTAGGTGAAGAGGCCACTCGTTAGAAATAAATCCTGAGAAAAGAACCCTTTTGTAAATATTTGTTTATATATATATACAGAGATTTGATTCTGAATTATATAGTGTAAACTAAGTGATTGAACTACAAACGGTGTGTAAATTTTCGAATATTTCTGTGGAATACAGATGTGTAGGTGAACTTGAGCAAATTTACATAGAGGATAGTGCACAATCAAGACTGTAGACAATTCTACAAGCGAACTAGGCGTGTGAGAAATACACCGAAGAAGCTCAGAAATGGTAGCGGAATTGCAAAGATTGTGAGGTGTGACACAGTGGAATTTTGAGGTGAATGTGTTGCAAACAGTGAAGTCTTTCAGATCATGAACCGATGGATGAAGACAAAGTGTACAACATGAATAAAACTAACAACATTCATGACAGTGTTGTGATTGTCTATGGGAGGAGATCCTACGATCCTACGATGATCAAGTTAGAACTAGCATTCGATCTATCCACGACTGACAGACCCGATGCATCTATTAACCAAATTTTATTCATTGATTCATCATGACCATTCATTCAGGTGATAATATGATGGTAATCACTCTCAAATGTGAGCACGAGTTAACACACTGGGCAGACCCAATGAGTTATTCAAAAGAAGTTTAACTTCTTTGAGTTCTAGTGGGAAAGATGGTAAACGGTATCTCGCATGGAAATAAAATGGTAAGTGGAATTCCTTAAGAGTGCATGACAAAATGTGGAGGTGACACATAGCATGCCGAGGGGGAAGAAAAACATCTTTTCTCGCGTGTTTCTGGAATTTTATCCATCGTGCTAGTTAGGGCGCAATATGACGTGATAACCATTGGATCTTAAGGAAGAGAATTAATGGTGGAGATTTGAAGTGCAGGTTGAGCATCGGTAAAAGTGTAAAGTTGTGTGAATTGGCAGAATGGTAAATTAATGAAGGGTTAAATGGTTTATGTATAATTTCTTTTTACAAGAGTTATAATAGAAATAAAGAGGAATAAATATATTATGGTTAATGTTGGGATTAAACTAAAATCCAAGTTAAAAGGGTATTATTGATATGTGTAGATAATAATAATTAACCAAATATTATGGAAGAATTTTGTAAGGTTCTGCTTGAAGGTTTATAAAGGTTTAGACTTTGGATAATTGAATGAAATGTTTCCACATAGATTTATTTGAAAGAGCATTAAACCTTGACCTAAGAGATTTTTTCCTAATTATGTGATTGAAATTCCCGGGACATGATTATGACATGCATTTATATCCATACTGTGGATATGTGCGGCTAAAGATGCATCACAACGAAATTGACAATAAGAAATTTAATGGAATACGAAACAAGTACCATAATTTTCATAATAATCGCAATTGAATTGAAATAAAATAGTGGTTGCTAATCCCATATCGATTACTATAGATTTGAGAAATGCTACATGTAAGTTATCATTTTCGAACTAAACTAAAACTATTTCATGTACTTTTCACATGTAAGCATATCGATCTCAATCTACAAGTACTAATGATAAAGTGAGTGAAATAATCTTCTACCAAAAATGGAAATTCTTGCAATCACACTAGAAATAGATAATGCCATGTTAATACTTCACACAAGAGCTAAATCGATATCGAGAAAAAATGAAATATTATATTGCTTTCTGGTTTTCTATGGTCCAAATGCACCAAAACGATCCAAAGAGAGCCCTACTATTATGAGGAGCCCCTACTCGATCACAATGTTCTCTGTTGAGAATATGATCATATGATGCAATGTTAACGAATGAGGAATGATGGACTTGCCATTAATTGTATTATCATATCCCCGTATCCTCATCACATAATATTATAATTGATAGAAAATGCTCAACACATATCAACACATTACATTATCCTCAACACCATGTAATAACTGTCTACCGAAAATAACAATTCTTATGAATCTGCTACAGATATAAAACTACAACAAATAGAACGAACCCAACAAAAGAAACCAGTAGGACAACAAGCACACTAGCAATAGATAATGATATTATATTAATACAAACAAGAGTTAAAGGAGTATATAAACCAACAAGATATTATATTTTTTTCGTTGTGTTATGATCCAAATTCACCAAAATCCTTCGAAGAGAAGCCCTATGATTATCAAGAGCCCCTACTATATCAGAATGTTTTATGCTGAGAATATGGGCATATGATGCAATGCCAACGAACTATAAATTGTTGGCATTATGATACATATGTTGTACTTGATGGCAACCCACTCATCTCAGATGATAAATTATAGTGCAACAAAGTTCACGCACTTTCATGTAGAGAAAATTTCACGCACTTTCATGAAGATAAAAGTTTCTTTCATGTAGAGAAAAGTTCACGCACTTTCATGAAGATAAAAGTTTCTTTCATGTAGGGAAAAGTTCACGCACTTTCATGAAGATAAAAGTTTCTTTCATGTAGAGAAAAGTTCACGCACTTTCATGCAGAGAAACGTTTCTTTCATGTAGAGAAAAGTTCACGCAATTTCATGCAGAGAAAAGTTCCCTTCATGCAAGAGAAAAGTTCACGCACTTTCATGATTGGTTCATGGTATTAGTCCGATAGTTTTTGATCCTATGTTTTTGGTCCGTGGTATTGCATCCAAAAGTGTTGATCTCACGCACTTTCATGGTTGGTTCATGGTATTAGTCCGACAGTTTTTGATCCTATGGTTTTGGTCCGTGGTATTGCATCCAAAAGTGTTGATCCCAAGTATTGGGTCCGTGGTATTGTGTTATTATGGTTTGGGACCGTGGTATTGTAAAAGGCCTAAGACTATAAAAGAGGAAGGAGATCATTCGGCAAAGCATCATCTGAATTATTGAATATCTGATAAAGTGCTAGATCTGGAATACTATGATTGGGTTATGGTGCAGATCTGGATTTGAGCTAAAGAGGGATCTCACCAGTTGATGGAGAACAAGATCTAAGGATAGATCAGGATCAAATGGCTTGAAATGAACTATCTCTATATAGTTGATTATGCTTATTCTAGATCTGTATACTAACGCTTGTAATGATATGAACTGGGTATAACTTAAGTTTGAAATCGCTGCAAGTCATGATTGAATATTTATAGATCTGTACGCGGGTTGGCTTTGGTGAAAGCGCGTATGTACGTAGGTTTGGTTCATTGTAGTAGCGTATACCATTTGAGCTATGATGTTTAAAGTTACAGGTGGTTCAGGCTGTTGATGTGTTCTGATGACTATTTAATGGTGTCAGTATTCTACATATTCAGTTTGATTGATTGTGTTGATGTATGAGATCTAATAATGGATCAGGATCATAATGACTCATATTTATGTGATCTAATGGACTAGATCGGGTTACTAACACACATATTATCCTTTTATATGATTCAAAAGATTGATTGATTATGTACTTCAATGATATTAATGGGTCCAGTATGAAAATTGGATGAAACGTGGCCTTTCAGAATACGATGTTGTGCTTCAGTGTATCCAGTCTGAAAATTGATGAAACGTGGTACCTGGAGGAAGAAAGAGAAGGTTGTAGCCTTCGGTAGGTCGGCACCTACGTACTAGTACATCAGCTAGTACAAGAGCCAAGGGGGTGGTAGCTCCCTTCTAGTAGCAGCTGGAAAACAAGTAAAGGTTGGAGCATTTCAGCAGGTAGCAGCCTGCGTACTAGTAAATGGATCGGCTAGTACAAGAGCAAAGGGGGTTGTAGCTCCCTTCCAGGAGAGTCTGGAGAACGAGAGAAGGTTGTATCCTTCTGCAGGTAGAATCCTGTGTACTGGTATAAGTCTGCACCAGTACAGAACTATTGTAAAAGGTATTTCTTATTAAAGAAGATTGAGATGACTTGCAACAGGTGGTTTTCACCCACATTGGGTTTCCACCTTACATCATGGTGTTCATGTGTGCTTCTTGTGTGTGATGATATGTTCTATTTTACTGCTCCTGTTTACTACTCATACGGTTAATAATGTTCTGATGCACGCATTAGAGATCAACTAACTGAATCATATGTTTACTGGATATATACTTGTTGCATCACATATGAATCTTAATATGGAAAGTGAAAAGTTATATTGATTTGATAATACTGATTCACCCCACCCCCCTCTCAGTATTATTTCCAACAATTGGTATCAGAGCAGGTCCTTTTGTAGAAGTTTGATCGCTTGAAGGAGATCCGTGGAACAATGGGAAAGAAGCTTAAGAAGAAAGAGCCTAAGCAGAAGAAGACATCTCAGAAGAACTATGATAGTGGGAGAATCGATTGGGGATTATGTGGAAGAAGCACTTCAGATTCAGAATCATTTCAGAATGAAGATGAACTATCAGGTATGAATTTGTTATCCTCTGATGTTCCAGCTATCTATCCATTTGGAAAAGATGAAAGTGATAGTGAAACAATTGAATTTTCTTTTATGGGTGAGCAAGAAAGATATCAAATAGAGGCAGACTTTAAAAGGCTTACAGACAAAATTAGAGATCAACAAGATCTATTGAACAAAAGGGAATGTGTCTTCAAAGAAGAAGCTGCCAAACTAAAAGCTCAACTAGAGGAAGGAAACAAGGTAAGGAAGTTATTCAAGGAAAAATATCAAAAGTTGCAGGATGAAGTAACATCACTAAGAGATGAAGTCAATGAAAGAAGCACAACCATCAAGAAAATCAGAGATAGATCCAGTTATTATGAAAGTCTTGAAGCCACGATCCGCTCGCTAAAAGAAGATCTTGAAAAATCAAAGAAGCAAAATAAAGAACTACTCGAGCTCATGAAAATGAAGTTCTTGAACTAAGACGTCAGTTGGAAGAAGAAAGAAATGCTGAAGAAAACGTGAAGAAGTAGTATCTTGAAAAGGAAGAGCAACATCAAGTTGAGGTAAATATTCTAAAAGATAAATTAGAAGAAAATGATAAACTGTTACGATTTCAAGATAGTACTAAAGTCTTGGATGATATTCTTAATAGTAAAAGGTCTCCTGCTATCAAAACTGGTCTTGGTTTTCATGAATCTATTAAAGGTGAATCTAGTTCACAAAGTAAGACAAGGGACTCTACTGCAAAATCTGAAATGCTCAATAAGGAGATGAAAGGTCAATCTCATCATCAACCAAGGAAAGAAATTCTTCAAAGAAAATCTTTTACTCCTCCTATGAATAATGTTGAATGTTATGTATGTCATAATCTTGGACATGTTGTAGCCAGATGTAGAAGAAGAAGGTGTCAAGACCATCATGCTGAAAGATCATCACATTCAAGGTACTTTAATGGATATTGCTTTGCTTGCAATGTGTTTGGTCACAGAGCTGTTGATTGCTATAGAAGAAATATGAGATGTTACACATGTAACAAGCTTGGACATATAGCTAAGGAATGCAGGAACAAAGTATGGGCACCATACCAAAAGGAGAAAACATCATCATCACACTTGAAGATGTGGAAGAAGAAAGAAGTACAGTCAAAAAGAGGCGGCACAACACAACATATAGACATAACATAATTAGAGGGAGCTGGAAGTGTAAAACTTCAGTGTCCTAAATCTCATACGCAAGTTTCTTAAAGAGAAGTCACGTATATACGCGAGTTGGTTATGGCATAGTTGCGTATATGATTGTTTGAGGAAAGGCAGTAGGGACAGGTTCATGAAAAGGATCAGTTATGATTTGGTTTATTATTTGCGCTATTTGATAATGGTTACAATTTGCTGATGATATGTGGAAATGACTTGATGGTTAGAAGTGTTTTGTTTCTAACTTGATAATGATGATGTCTTGATACTTCTTGCTAATATGCATGATCAGATGTGATAGTAAACAAGATGGCACAAGTTTAGGGGGATAATATGATTTTAATGCATTGTTGGCATTATGGCTAATAGTCCTTGGTGATGATGCTTATATAGATAAATGATTCATCTTGCTATGATATGGTTATGAGTTGTTCAGATGATTCTTGGGGTTACATAGTTGATATTTAGATCAGATTTGTGTTTGATTCTCTAATGGTGCTTACATGGTGATCTTCATAAGGATAAGGAGAAGTACATAGCTTGAATTCACATCTTCTTTACTTGATGATGAGTCACTCATATGTTGTTGTTGTCATATGCATAAAGATCATATTTTACAGTTATGATGCCAGATTCCTATTGTTCTTGGCACATATATGGATGACGATTGTTGGTTGGATACATGGATGATTATTCAAAGTTGCATTGTTTGAGACATGATGATGATGAGTTCTTACCTATATGATGATAGGTTGTTTCGTACATATGTTGATTGATGCAGATATTCCCAATTGATGATACTTGGTTCATGCAGATCTGGATGGCTATGGTGTTTCTCACATATGATAAGAATGTGAATGATTCTGTATATACAGAATTTTGTTCAAAAGGATGAGTTGATACGGACATACCTTGATGATTCATGCACTAATACAAGTTGTTGGTCTAGTTGCTGTTGACAGATGCTATGGAGCAGATCATACAGTGTCGTTGCTGATGTTTATCATGATCTTATTTAGGTGATTGGTCTCTGTAAAGGTCATATCAAGACTCATGATGTAATAGTGTGTCTCTATCTATTGTAGTCATTTGATGAGATCTCTTCAGGTCATGTAACGGCCTATGTTGGTTTCCCCACTATGCCTGGGATGAATGATGTTATTCTCTTATGTTATCATATGTAAACTTTTGGTATATCACCATTGTGATGGGAGATAGATGTATGTATGAATCTTTGGTGATAGGAAGGTCATTTATGATGTATAGAGTCATGTTCTTCTTGTAGAACATCTTTTTGCAGACCTTGCTTACAGTCAGGGGGAGCATGAACAGCACACTTCAGCAGAGCAGAGATTTTAGCATGTAGCATGGACAGATTGGTACACCTTGGCATATACAAAGGGGGAGCTCATTCAGAGATTTCAGCAGGTACTCAGAGGAAGCATGGACAGAGTAGTACTTCTTGGCATATACAAAGGGGGAGCTCATCTAGGAAAGAGGTTATCTTGGTCTGCCCTTTGCCCTTGATGTCAAAGGGGGAGAGTGATTGGTTGTTGTTGCCATCAAGTCCAAAGGGGGAGATTGTTGGCATTATGATACATATGTTATACTTGATGGCAACCCACTCATCTCAGATGATAAATTATAGTGCAACAAAGTTCACGCACTTTCATGTAGAGAAAATTTCACGCACTTTCATGAAGATAAAAGTTTCTTTCATGTAGAGAAAAGTTCACGCACTTTAATGAAGATAAAAGTTTCTTTCATGTAGGGAAAAGTTCACGCACTTTCATGAAGATAAAATTTTCTTTCATGTAGAGAAAAGTTCACGCACTTTCATGCAGAGAAAAGTTTCTTTCATGTAGAGAAAAGTTCACGCAATTTCATGCAGAGAAAAGTTCCCTTCATGCAAGAGAAAAGTTCACGCACTTTCATGATTGGTTCATGGTATTAGTCCGATAGTTTTTGATCCTATGGTTTTGGTCCGTGGTATTGCATCCAAAAGTGTTGATCTCATGCACTTTCATGGTTGGTTCATGGTATTAGTCCGACAGTTTTTGATCCTATGGTTTTGGTCCGTGGTATTGCATCCAAAAGTGTTGATCCCAAGTATTGGGTCCGTGGTATTGTGTTATTATGGTTTTGGACCGTGGTATTGTAAAAGGCCTAAGACTATAAAACAGGAAGGAGATCATTCGGCAAAGCATCATCTGAATTATTGAATATCTGATAAAGTGCTAGATCTGGAATACTATGATTGGGTTATGGTGCAGATATGGATTTGAGCTAAAGAGGGATCTCACCGGTCGATGGAGAACAAGATCTAAGGATAGATCAGGATCAAATGGCTTGAAATGAACTATCTCTATATAGTTGATTATGCTTATTCTAGATCTGTATACTAACGCTTGTAATGATATGAACTGGGTATAACTTAAGTTTGAAATCGCTGCAAGTCATGATTGAATATTTATAGATCTGTACGTGGGTTGGCTTTGGTGAAAGCGCGTATGTACGTAGGTTTGGTTCATTGTAGTAGCGTATACCATTTGAGCTATGATGTTTAAAGTTAGAGGTGGTTCAAGTTGTTGATGTGTTCTGATGACTATTTAATGGTGTTAGTATTCTACATATTCAGTTTGATTGATTGTGTTGATGGATGAGATCTAATAATGGATCAGGATCATAATGACTCATATTTATGTGATCTAATGGACTAGATTGGGTTGCTAACACACATATTATCCTTGTATATGATTCAGAAGATTGATTGATTATGTACTTCAATGATATTAATGGGTCCAGTATGAAAATTGGATGAAACGTGGCCTTTCAGAATATGATGTTGTGCTTCAGTGTATCCAGTCTGAAAATTGATGAAACGTGGTACCTGGAGGAAGAAAGAGAAGGTTGTAGCCTTCGGTAGGTCGGCACCTACGTACTAGTACATCAGCTAGTACAAGAGCCAAGGGGGTGGTAGCTCCCTTCTAGTAGCAGCTGGAAAATAAGTGAAGGTTGGAGCATTTCAGCAGGTAGCAGCCTGCGTACTAGTAAATGGATCGGCTAGTACAAGAGAAAAGGGGGTTGTAGCTCCCTTCCAGGAGAGTCTGGAGAACGAGAGAAGGTTGTATCCTTCTGCAGGTAGAAGCATGTGTACTGGTATAAGTCTGCACCAGTACAGAACTATTGTAAAAGGTATTTCTTATTAAAGAAGATTGAGATGACTTACAACAGGTGGTTTTCACCCACATTGGGTTTCCACCTTACATCATGGTGTTCATGTGTGCTTCTTGTGTGTGATGATATGTTCTATTTTACTGCTCCGGTTTGCTACTCATATGGTTAATAATGTTCTGAAGCACGCATTAGAGATCAACTAACTGAATCATATGTTTAGTGGATATATACTTGTTGCATCACATATGAATCTTAATATGGAAAGTGAAAAGTTATATTGATCTGATAATACTGATTCACCCCCCCCCCCCCCCCCTTCTCAGTATTATTTCCAACATAAATTATTCAACTGTTATTGATGTTATTATCATATCCCCATCTTCTCAACATATAAAATTTTAATTGAAATATTGAAAATTTTTATCAACAAAGAGGATGCCAATGATAGAGATGATGATATCATGGTCATTGACCAAAATGCATAGCAATAACACACTGTCAAAGCACTCGCGTAAGCTGAAGCACTATAAAGAAAAACATATTTCATTTTGCAATGCTCATGTGTAAACCAATTTTCGTAAGTGATCTATTTATAGACATATGCCGTTTGTTTAATTAAAGCAAATAAATTTTTAAATAAGTCCTACTAAAGATAGAAACCTATTTTCTTATACAAAATATTCTCCTGTGAAAAACCCATATTAAATCTTATATTGTAATTCATAGAAATCACAGTAGTCAATTGTAAATGAGTATTTGTGAACTTTTTAAAAGAGACAAAATTAAAAAATTGCGTTATGCACCACTTATTCACCCACACAAGACACACAGTAAATTTCTAGCACAATGAAAATTAACAATTTAATCATTATGTTCTCTCACAAATACCCTGTCCTCCACAAAGTTTCATAGTTCTAAAATCAAATCTCTTCATAATTGTACCCCCACACATAATTTGTACTCAAAAAATTAAAATCTCCATACAAAAAAACATAATAAGATTCCCCACTCTCCTGCACATACTCATTGATATGATATACAATCAAGAAATTTGTTTGTTTGGAAAATTGATAGCTTATGTAGTAAGTCATAAAAGTTACAGTAGTCAATTATAAATGAGTATTTTTAAAGCATTACTGAGTATGGAACTAACTAAGTGCAAGTGATTATGTGTTACTGCATATGGAAAAGAAGTATAATTATAAAATTTCTTTATGCACCACCATTCTCCCGCATAAACTAACAGTAAAAACATGTCACAATGAAAATTAACAACTTTAATCATTATGTTCTCCCACAAACACCCTATCCTCTGCAAAGATTCATAGTTCTAAAATAAAAGCTCTATGCAATTTCTCTCTAAAGCATACTTCATCATTCATAAACATTCATACTATATATGATGTGAAAATTTGTAAAAGTATTAGATATGTTTAAGAAATCAATATGCATAGACCATATTCGTACAATGGAACATAATAATATTTCCCATTCTCCTACACATACCTTCATACGATACATAATCATAATTATTTTCAAAATACCCTATCCTAATTTTGTCTATTTCATAAAAGCTCAACAGAGTAAAATCTCTACACAATGAAATCTCCCACACATACCCTGTTCTCCACAAAGGTTCAGTTTTAGCACTAGTGCTTAGAAAAATAATGAATTAATTGGTTAACACCAATCTCCACACAAATTCCTCCACACATGTTTCTCCTATACATGCTTCCTTTTCACAACCACCTTCGAACAACCACATGCTTCCTCCACAAAACCACCACTGTAAAAGCTTGACATATTAACTTTTAGCGAGACTAAACTAGTAAGAGATCAAAATGAATTTCCTGATGCTCATCTGATAATGAAGGTCAAGACTGCATAGTCTAGAAAAATCAGAACATTGAAATTAACAATATTAATCATTTTTTCAAAACACAAAGCTCTAAAATCAAAAGCTCTATGCAATTTCTCTCCCACACAAAATTCATAATCCACACAGTAAAATCTTTTCACAACTAAACATGATAATAATCCCAATTCTATCACACATACCGCATCCCTTGTAAACATTCATATGATATACGATCAGGAAATTTGTAAGAGTATCTCCACACAATGAGTTGTGTAGCTTGCCACTGCCAATGTTCAACTGACCATGAATTTTTCTCCTCGAGAAGTGAAACCATTCTTTCTACTCCTCGCAGAGACATGACAATTGAGTTGAAAGAAAATAATCGACATTATTTCCTAATCAAATTTTAATCATCCTCATCATTATCTAGATACATTATTATCAATGCAATATTGACAATGTACAACCACGAGAAGTGACAGGAAGTAATTTAATGTAATTCGTATCTGAATACCAATAAATTACCATAATTTCTATAATAATAATAATGACAATTGAAATGAAATAAAGTAGCTGACATTATTTCCTAATAATAATTTAATATTCCTCATCAGTATCTAGATATGTTGTTATTTAGCCAAGATTTTTAACCATCACAATGCCTTTAATGAAATATTGACAATGGAAAGTCAATGAAATTGATGGTAAGCAATTTAATGGAATAGGTAACAAGTACCATAGTTTTCAGAATAATCGCAATTGAATTGAAATAAAATAGTGGTCGCTATTCCAAAATCAATTACTATAAATTTGAGAAATGCTACGTGTAAGTTATCCTTTTTGAATTGAACTAAAAATATTCATGTACTTTTCACACATAAGTGTATCAATCTCAGTCTGCAAGTACCAATGATAAAGTGAGTGAAATAATCTTCTACCAAAACTAGCAATTCTTACAATTTCACTAGAAATAGATAATGCCATGTTAATAACTCAGACTAGATCTAAATAAATATCAAGAAAAAATGAAATATTATAATTTTTTTTGGTCTTCTATGGTCCAATTGCACCAAAATGATCTGAAGAGAAGCCCTACTATTATCAGGAGCCCCAACTCGATCACAATGTTTTGTGCTGAGAATATGATCATATGATGTAGTGCTAACGAACTAAGAATGATGCACTTGTCATTAACTGTATTATCATATCCACATATCCTCATCACATAATATTATAATAAATAAAAGATGCTCAACACATATCAGCATATTACATTATCCTCAACACAATGTAATAATCGTTTACTGAAAATAACAAGTCTTATGAATCTACTATAGCTATAAAACTACAAAAAATAGAACGAACCGAGCAAAAGAATCTAGTAGGGCAACAAGCATACTAGCAATAGATAATGCTATTATATTAATATAGATAAGAGTTAAAGGAGTATATACAAGCAATAAGACATTATATTTTTTTTCGATGTGTTATGATCCAAATGCACCAAAATCCTTCGAAGAGAATCCCTACGATTATCAAGAGCTCATACTAGATCACAATGTTTTGTGTTGAGAATATGGGCATATGATGCAATGACAACGAACTATAAATTATGCACCTGTCATTAATGCTATTATCATATCCCCATCTTCTCAACATATAACATTATAATCAATAAATTGAATATCTGTGTCAACAAAGAGAATGTCAATGATAGAGATGATGATATCATGATCGTTGACCAACACTTGTAGCAATAACACACTGTCAAAGCACTCGCGTAATTTGAAACACTATAAAAAAAAATCCATATTTCGTTTTGCAATGCTCAAGTTTAAACCAATTTTCGTAAGTAATATATTTATAGACATATACCATTTGTTCAATTAAAGAAAATAAGTGTTTACATAAGTCCTACTAAATATAGAAACCTATTTTCTTATATGAATATTTTTCTATGCAAAACCCATATTAAATCTTATATTGTAAGTCATAGAAATTATAGTAATCAATTGTAAATGAGTATTTGTGAACTTTTTAAACAAGATAAAATTACAAAATTGTGTTATGCACCACCCGTTCACCCACACAACACAAAGTAAAATTCTTGCACAATGAAAATTAACAATTTTAATCATTACGTTCTCCCGCACATACCTTGTCCTCTGCAGAGTTTTATAGTTCTAAAATCAAATCTCTTCACAATTGTCCCCCCACAAATAATTCTTACTCAAAAAATTAAAATATCCATACAAAAGAACATAATAGGATTCCCCACTCTCCTACACATACTCATTCATATGATATACAATCAAGAAATTTGTAAAAGTATTAGATATGTTCAAGAAATCAATAAGCATACACCATCTCCACACAATGGAACATAATAATATTTCTCATTCTCCTACACATACCTTCATACAATACATAATCATAGTTCTTTTGAAAATACCCTATCCTAATTTTGTCTTTGTCATAAAAGCTCAACATAGTAAAATCTCTACATAATGAAATCTCCCACACATACCCCGTTCTCGACAAAGATTCAACTTTAGCAGTAGTTCTCATAACAATAATGAATTAATTTATTAAAGCAAGTCTCCACACAAATTCCTCACACATGTTTCTTCCGTACATGCTTCCTTTTCACAACCACCTTCGAACAACCACATGCTTCCTCTGGACAACCACGGAAATACAAGCTTGACATATTAACTTTTAGTACGACTAAACTAGAAAGAGATCAAAAAGAATTTCTTGATTCTCATCTGATAATGAATATCAAGATTGCAGAGTCTAGAAAAATCAGAACATTGAAATTAACAATATTAATCATTTCATCAAAATACAAAGCTCTAAAATCTAAAGCTCTATAAAACTGCTCTCCCACACAAAATTTGTAATCCACACAGTAAAAGCTTCTCACAAGGAAACATGATAATATTCCCCGCTCTCCCACACATACCCCATCCTCTATAAAAATTCATATGATATATGATTAGGAAATTTGTAAGAGTATCCCCACACAACAACTTGTGTAGCTTGCCACCGCCGACATTCAACTCACCGTGATTTTTTCTCCTCGAGAAGTGAAACTTGTCTTTCTGCTCCTCGCAGAGAGATGACAACTGAGTTGAATTTAAATAATCGACGTTATTTCCTAATCACATTTTAATCATCCTCATCATTATCTAGATACATCGTTACCAATAAAATATTGACAATGTACAATGGCAAGAAGTGATAGGAATTAATTTAATGAAATCTCTATCTGAATACTAATAAATTACCATAAAAGCTATAATAATAATAATAATGAGAACTGAATTGAAATAAAGTAGCTAACATTATTTCCTAATCACAGCCTAATCTTCCTCATCGTTATCTAGATACATTTTTATTTAGCCTGAATTTTTAACCATCACAATGCCTTTAATGAAATATTGATGATGGAAAGTCAACGAAACTGATGATAAGAAACTTAATGGAATTTGAAACAAGTACCGTAATTTTCATAATAATCACAATTGAATTGAAATAAAATAGTGGTCGTGATTCCCAAATCGATTACTGTAAATTTGAGAAATGCTACATGTAAGTTATCCTTTTCGAACTGAACCAAAAATATTTCATGTACTTTTCACACATAAGTGTATCAATCTCAATCTACAAGTAATAATGATAAATTGAGTGAAATAATCTTCTACCAAAAATGGAAATTCTTGCAATCACACTAGAAATAGATAATGCCATGTTACCAATTCAGAAAAGAGCTAAAGCAATATCAAGAAACAATGAAATATTATATTGTTTTTTGGTATGCTATGGTCGAAATGCACCAAAATGATCCGAAGAGAATCGCTACTATTATCAGGAGCCCCTACTTGATCACAATGTTCTGTGCTGAGAATATGATCATATGATGCAGTGCTAATGAACCACAAATGATGCACTTGTCATTAACTATATTACCATATCCCCATATTCTCATCACATAATATTATAATCGATAAAAGATGCTCAACACATATCAACACATTACATTAGCCTCAACACAATGTAATAATTGTCTACTAAAAATAACAAGTCTTATGAATATTCTACAGCTATAAAACTACAAAAAATAGAATGAACCCAACAAAAGAACCGAGTAGGGCAACAAGCACACTAGCAATAGATAATGTTATTATATTAATACAAAGAAGAGTTGAAGGAGTATATACAACCAACAAGAGATTATATTTTTTTCGATGTGTTATGATCCAAATGCTTCAAAATCCTTCGAAGAGAAGCCCTATGATTATCAAGAGCCCCTACTAGCTCACAATGTTTTTTGTTTAGAATATGGGCATATAATGTAATGCCAACGAACTAATAGATTATGCACCTATCTCCATCTTCTCAAAATATAACATTACAATCGAAAAATTGAAAAGTTTTATCAACAAAGAGGATGCCAATTATAGAGAAGATGATATCATGCTCGTTGACCAACACTCATAGCAATAACACACTGTCAAAGCACTCGTGTAATTTGAAATGCTATCAAAAAAATCCATATTTCATTTTGCAATGCTCAAGTGTAAACCAATTTTCATAAGTAATCTATTTATAGACATATACAATTTGTTCACTTAAAGAAAGTAAGTAGTTAAATAAGTCCTACTAAAGATAGAAACCTATTTTCTTATATGAATATTTTCCTATGAAAAACCCATATTAAAGCTTATATTGCAAGTCATAGAAATTACAGTAGTCAATTGTAAATGAGTATTTGTTAACTTTTGAAAAGAGACAAAATTACAAAATTGCATTATGCACCACCCATTCACCCACACAAACACACAGTAGAAAACCTACACAATGAAAATTAACAATTTTAATCATTATTTTCTCCTGCAAATAACCTCTCCTCTACAATGACACATACTTCCTACTCCACACAGTAATATATTCATACAACGAAAAATAATAATATTCCCTGCTCCCGTACACATACCCTATCCTCTGTAAACATTCATACGATATCAGGAAATGTGTAAAAGTATTAGATTTGTTCAAAAAATAGATATCTTATATTGTAAGTCATAAAAGTTAGAGTAATCAATTGTAAATGACTATTTGTAAAGCATTACTGAGTATGGAACTATCTAAGTGCAAGTAATTTTGTGTTACTTCATATGTAAAAGAAGCAAAATTACAAAACTATGTTATGCACCACCCATTCTCCCATGCCAACCCACAGTAAAAACACCTCATAATGAAAATTAACAACTTTAAGAATTATGTTCTCCTGCACCCGTCCTCTGCAAAGATTCATAGTTCTAAAAGATAACCTCTACACAATTTTTGCCTGCACATACTTCATACCCTTCATAGCAAAAATCTTCATACAATGAAACATAATAATATTACCTGCTTTGATGCACATACCGCATCATTTGTAAACATTTATGCGATATAGCATGAGGAAATGTGTAAAAGGATTAGATTTGTTCGCAAATTGATAAACAAACCCATGAGAATTCTCCTCCTCATGCCATCGCTGGTTGTTTCTCTAACATCCTGTCACATCATCAAATTGATCAATAATCCATCCCATCTCTATCCAATGCTAAGTAAGCCATATCTAGGTCCATGAAGTAGTCTACATCTCATATGTAATATGCTATCGTCAATTTTATTTTCCATGTGCTTCCCCTGGTCATGTACCAACAACGACATCCATCCAAGAATCATCATCACTGTATGTGTGAGGGGCCTTACCCAAAGGCCTCTTTTTCATACTAGTGGAGTCACCTCTATCCACATTAAGGTACTACACCCACCCATCTCCAAAGGTCTAGTGCATGACAAGTGGAAGCAATTTTCATCCCTGACACTCATCCACCTATGTAATAGATTGATTATGCATCCTTAAGTACTCATGCATAGAAACAACCTCATCTCTCATACATCCAAGATTCTCAAGCTTTTCATTTGTCAATTGAAAGTCATATATGCCCATAGAATACTTGCAATAGTCCAAAATCCTAGCTGGATATCTACCTATATACTCCTCTCCATCTTTTTCCTTAGAAGAAGTACTCAGACTTCCTCCCTCATCAAAAACCTCATGGTGAAGCCTCACAATAGAAGATACATTTGTCTTCTTCTCTATGATAGGTGGAACTACCCTTCCACCTCCATCATTATTTTCCTTCATGGCTCTCGCAAAAAAAATGATCATCCTCTTCTCCTTTATTACTTTAGTCACACATCTATTTTAGCGGCTACAACCACCCTCCAAATTTTTGGCTTGCATGCAAATTTCAGAGCCTATCTTGGATCCTACAATTGATCATTCCTTGGACACTTGTTCGTAAGCTGATGATCTCAAGCTCCCCTCCTTGATATTAAGAGTTTTCCATGTTCTCATATTTATGGAGCATGTGTCATCTTTGGGCATAGGGATTGTTGTTTATCATGCAAAGGGGATGTTGTTTTGCTTCAAGGGAGAGCATGTGTGCATGAGTTGTTATCATCACATAGACATGTTTCATACTCACTTCATGCACCCTTGTCATGAAGGTTGTTGCATCAAGTAGAGTATGTTTTATACATTCTATGTGGTCTATATTGTATCACTAAGTGTTCATGTGTTATCATAGTTGAGTCCTATCACTCTTTACATATGTTTCACTGATCTCACACTTAGCTCATGTCCCTAGAAGCTTAGCCTCATACAACTTCTTGAAACTACACACTTTGCTTCTGCAACCCCCAATACTTCTGTTAACACCCAGGTTGTTCCCTATGACTCCCAAGGGAATACGGCCGGGGTAACCACTAACCAATCTTTGGATTACAGCTTCTAGCCAAACTGTAATCAGAGAGGGCTCTCTCTTTATAATTTGTCTCTGTTCTGATAGTATTTTAGGCTAGCTATGTTGTTCAAACTTTTGTTTTTTGTGTTTGGTTGGAGAATGTTTCAGTCAAGATATGTATGCTCTCACTAGAATGTTATATGTCATTGGGCAATGGAGTCAGTGGTCCTTTAGCTGTTTTGAGGTGCTGTGTGATGCTGTAGTGATGCTGCAGAGCAAGGTTAGTGTCTGAGGAACAAACGTTCATAAAGTGATTGGGTGGGTTGTATCCAGTTTATGCAAGGCAATCAAGAATCTTACAGTAAACTGCTAGAGAAAGACAGTGATAATATTGACCTAGAAGCAATGAAGAATTTCTAGGTAACATTCATATATATAGAATTAACAGCTACATGAGCAATTAAGAATTCATGTCCATGGTTAATTCTGAAGACAAACATTTACAGCAGTAAAAATTGAGTACAAGGTGTAGTAAAACAAATCCTGCACTATTCTTTTTCTTTACTGCTAGTTTAGTGTAACATGAATATGATTTGATAAACATAAGAGAGACAAGAACAGAGATTGAGAAAAAACTTGTTATTTCATCAGACAGCACAGGAATTCTGCATCAACACACGAATCATCAGCAAGACACCACAGTTCCAGGAAGTCACTGAGCTGATCTAGCTCTTTGTATTAAGCAATTCTGAAAGTGTACCATACATTTTCTCAGAGTGAAAATTACCAACCCCTTATGCGTTACTAAGGGGAGTATATATACAAAGTTTACATAAGAAAATATCTGAATGGAGAGTAAATGTTTCATTAATAGCATGCCAACCGCTGGAGTGTAGCAGCTGAGAAAGTTAATGCTGTAATAACTTTTGTTCCCTTAGCTGTCAAAAAATGGTCAGAGCCTGTTGACTTGGTGGCAGTTGGAGTCGGCTGAGGAGACGCTGTCAAAATTTGTGCATTTCTTTATCTTTTGGGCTAGCCGTCGTTGTCTATGTGCTGAGTCACATTTCGGCTGCTTTTAATGCTGACTTTATCATGCTGTTTGTCTTGTAGTGACCTGGAGCTGGCAGTGACCGAACAACTGAAGCTACCGTGGCAGAATTTGAAGCATTGCTTGCCACCAATCCTCTTTTGGCATTTGATGCCTCCTAATCTTTATCAAGGTCTCATCGGCCTCTGTATATCTGTAGAAGTTAGGAGGAGTTTCAAACAGATGATTCACTTCATTCTCAATAAAGAACAGGCCTTCCAGTTTGTCATACAAGCTCTGTCCTGAGGGAGGCCCTGTTTGTTCAGATGTACTGCCAGATGCAGTAATCTGATTCTCAATGTATGTTGCCATTCTGTTGGCAAATTGATCCCGGGAGACTAGTTTTCCTGCACCAGTTAGGAGGCTGGGCAGGCCTTTTGCTTGCAGCACTGCCAACTTGACTTTAAATTCCTCCACATCTGCTGTGATCTCATAGCACTTCCTCTCCACGGTTTGTACATAGTTCCTGAGAGTTAGCACCTTCTTGGCAGTGAGGACAGCCTCTGTTCTGTTGGGAATGCCTATGGCTGCCAGTTCCTCCTTTTCCTGCCTGTTCAGGAAGTCTATCATTCTGTTGGCCTGCTCTGGTCTGTTTTGCAGCAGTGTTTTGGCCTTATTGATTTCTGTTTGTGCTTGGCCCAACAAGTCCATCTGTTCATGCATTGTTTTTATTGATCTCCATTGTTGAGTGATGGATTGGCCTATTTTGGCCCATAGAATTCTTTTTATGTCGGCCATGGTTGTCTTCTCCACCAAGGTTGCATAAACCATTTCTCCAGCTTGCTTGTGGAGCTCTATTTGGTCCATGGGATGGATGTCTTTGGCCAAGACCTCCACCCTTGTCTTTACAAAATCTGCAGCTGACTTAGGCTGCGGTATTGTAGGCTTAAAGTGACTGAGCATTATTTTTTCCTCTTTAATGTCATACACAGACATTAGCCTTTCTTGCTGGGCTGGTGTTGCATCTATAAATTGCTTGTAAACCTCATCCCTTAGCAGATCATTTTGAGCTTTTATTTGTTTGAAAGAAGCCTTAGTGCTCTTGGGCTTCTTGCTCTGCTCATAAAGATTGCTCGTAGGTGGACAAGTTGATCAGCTCGTTGTAAAGAATGAGCAGGCAAATCATCGAGATAGGGTTGCACAATGTGCTTGATGTCATGAAATGCATAAGACATTGCCCGTTGAAAAGTGGCCCCGGCATTCTTAAGTCCAAAAGGTAATTTGCAATAAGCGAATGTCCCCCATGGACAAATGAATGCCGTTTTTGGTTGATCGGCAGGTAGAATATTGATTTGATTATAGCCGGAGAAACCATCCATGAAGGAAAACATCTCACTTCCGGCACAATCATCAATTATTTGATCGATATAAGGCGTAGGATAGTTGTCTTTTGGACAAGCTCGATTGATATCCCTATAGTCGATACAGATTCTTATTGTTCCTTGTTTTTTATTGACGGGAACAATATTCGATACCCAATCCGTTAACGGGATCGGATAAATGAAACCTGCTTTCAACAGCTTTTCGACTTCTGCTTTAATCGCAGCCGCTTTTCGAGGGTGAATCTGACGCAACCGTTGCCGAATGGGTTTAGCATCCGGGTAGGTTTTGATCTCATGAACAACAATGGCAGGATCAATTCCCGGCATTTCCTCGTAAGACCAGGCAAACACGTCGCGGAATTCTTGGAATAGGGCCTTGTAAGTTTGGATTTCTTCTTCAGTACATGCGGCACCTATATGAATGTTCTCCTCGATTCCGGGCTTCACTGAAATATCAATGGGAATAGTACGAGAAATATTCCCTAAATTCAGCTCTGAATCAGAATGTTTCGTTGGATCCTGAGCGTCTTTGACATATTCAGCGGTAAAGATAGATGAAAAATCATTTTCAAATGCATCATCCTTAGGTAAAAACGAAGATCTGTGATGGAGATCTTCCCATGGTAGATCGTCTACACTTAGGATTTCGCGAAGTTGTTCGTCAGATGACACTTCTTCGGGAAACGTTATCCGTTCTAAGGGTGAGGTGAAAAGTGACTCCTCACTGACCACATTCATTTGGTCGGTTGAATGAAAGTCGGTAAAAGACATAAGAGCTTCATAAGCAATCTCATACGGACTCAACGGCATAACATCACCGAGTGAGTCTAGCTCAGAGTCAGAGGGAACATACCAAGGATCATCATAAATAATGTTTTCTGACGTGATCATATGAATTGTTGCGAACGAAGGGTCTGCATTGAGTGGAGGGAGAGGAAAAGTTCCCAGTAAACCGGAATCCTTAACTAAACCTACACCAATGTCCCTATAAGGGATTGTCGTTTTACCAACATGCTGGATAGTTTCTAAAGAGGTTGGGTCGGATGAAAAGTATGTCAGCTGATCAATAGTCACGATCTTACCGTTATGTGGAAATTTAATGACTCTGAAGACCGATGACACGACCGCTGTCATAGCATATGACCAACTTCGACCCAAAAGAAGGTTGTAGTCTAGAGGGGCATCAACCACTTCCACATCCAGACTAACGGTTTTACCTTCGACCCCTATAGGCAATTCTTGTAGAATACCAAACGGACGGAACCCACGGCCATCAAAGGCCTTAAGGATGGTGGGGGATTGGTTCAACGAAGGAGAACCAAGCGATCTCCAACATTGAATCGACATAATACACATAGAAGCTCCCTCATCAATCACAGTCTGATGAATAGGCCTGTTTTTGACTATCACTGGAATTTGGAAAGCCATTTGATGGGGGAGACGTGGTGTACTACTTTCTAGATCAAAGATCATTAGGTTCGGGTCCTGAACATCGACAGCTCCAATAGCCGACAAAAGTAATTTTCGTTGCGCTGGACATGATTGCAGCACTTCGAGTGCCGACATCGCTGAAGGTGAAACAGCTAAGTCTTCAACAATGTTGTAATTCTGGGCTGCTCTCGCATGTGGATTGAAAGCAGACCTTCGAAGTACACCCTTGGCGGGCGGCTTAATCACTAAGTCTGGGTTAGGTTTTTTGATTTGTAGTGGATCGGAACCAGGAGCTGAGGTTGATGGGTTAGAGTGAGAAGATTCTGCTTCTTTACCATCAACAGGAGCCTTACTACCATAATCTTGCGATCGAGTCGCAATCCTGACATGAGACATCATCAAAATGGGTTCTTCACTGGCATTCGAAGAAGAACCTATCATCTTATTCTCCTGCTCTGGAAATGGATTTTTTAACACAGCAGGAGTGGGAGAACCTTTGACTATTTTCACTACCTCGGCCCGATGAGGGCAGTCTCTCGTAAAATGATCTTCTTCACAAATAAGACAAGGATAGCGAGGTTTGCGCTTTTCGTCATTGGTTTCCGACTTTTCCGTTTTCTCCTTTGGAGCCTTGTCTGCTTTAGCCTTCTTCTTTCCTTTCTTCTTTCCACCGTTTTTGGATTTGGCCGTAGATGACTCTACAGCGTGAATGTCGGCGGTAAGTTCAGGAGGAGAAGACTCTCCTGTCGGAGAATCAGGCAAAGTGATAATTGGAGTATTGGAGGTCTTGGAAGACTTCTTCTTACTCTTCGTAGTCACGATACCGATCATACCATCAGCGGCATGAGATCCCGAAGGAGCAGCAGCGATTTGGTTTGACTTTGGAAGATCCAGAATTTTCTCATGTAACGTACCCGACTGAGTGTAAACTAAGTCAAGGTATTGTGCCTGAGCAATGACTTGCTCCTCAGTAACTACGCCGGCCTTAGCTACATCTTCAGTAATTCTTGGTAATAATGATTTGACAAACCATTCAGCTAAGATTTGGTCCGGGATAAAAACTTTCACTAATCTTCTTCGACGTCTCCACTCATGGATGTGATCAGAAATGTACGTGGATGTCGATTGTTTTAGCGAAGTTAATAACTCTGTACCATTATCGTATCTGACTGGTAACTGAAAATGAGTTAAGAACGAGGTAGCTAACTGACTAAAGTTGTAAAAAGAGGCCCGTGGTAACTCAATGTACCACTTGGCTGCGAGACCAATGAGTGTACGCTGGAAAAGACGTAAGCGGATGGAATCATCTGAGATGGAATTTGATGCACACCAGAGGTGGTAAGTCATCACGTGATTAGACGGATTCTCTCCAGACTTACCTTCGAACTTGGGTATATCGCTGGGCAACTTATTTGGCATTGGCGGCCAGAACGGAAGATATTGAATTGGATCGTTCGTTAGGCGCGTCAAGTCGGGTAAATCTAAAGTCGCAATAAACGGTAACTGCCGGTTAGGATCTTTAAAACTCTGAGTCACAATACCAGCCCCAGGAGGAGGATATCCAGGATAACTAGGAACAGGAGTCGCATTGGGGATATTATATCCTCCTGGAAAACCAGGATTAACCGGACCGTACTGGGGTTGCTGAGGTGGTTGATAAGTGTACCCAGGATACGGTTGATACTGGTAAACCGGTTGTTGGGCAGCTTGCCCAGGTTGATACTGTCCCTGGTACGGAGGTTGAACAAATTGAGGTTGAGTAGTAACAACCGTACTTGTACCAGGTTGGCCTGCAGGCATCTGGACTGTGGTTTGAACCGTGGGTCCAGACAACGGTACAGATGTCTGAGGAGTGGTTACAGGGACAGTAGAAACCGGAGCTGCCGATACTCCAGAAGTAAGCATGGTAGATGAAGCGGTAGTTGCTGCAGCCGTGTGAGGTGGAGTACTAGGTGCAATTGGCGGCTGAGTAACTACAGAAGTTACAGGGGTCTGAACACTTGGCTGGACAGGTTGCGGTTGCTGGGGTGAACCAGGAACTGCAGGTTGTCCTACTAGAGGTACCGACTGTATACTTGGTTGCGACATTTGTTGACCCTGTGACGGATCCCATGTTAACATTCCAGGGTATTGACTCGTAACAGGTTGAGGATACTGAGATCCATAGCCGTATTGAGGATAGGGTTGATAACTATAAGGTGCAGTCCCATATGATTGCCCTTGAGGTGGTTGATAACCTTGACCAGGGTATTGACCCGTAGGTTGATAACCTTGAGGTAAATACGAATACTGGGGTTGACCTTGACCTTGAGGTTGGTATCCTTGAGGTTGATACCCTTGGGGTTGATACCCTTGGGGTTGCCATCCTTGAGGTTGCCATCCTTGAGGTTGATACTAATACTGAGGTTGACTTTGGGGTACATATTGAGGCTGGGGTTGATACCCTTGGGGTTGATACCCTTGAGGTTGCCCCCCAGTCACGAATGAAGTACCTTGAGGTTGCCCCCCAGGCATTAACGAAGGTTGCCCCCCAGGCGGTAATTGGCCACCTTGAGGTTGGTTAATGGGAGTTGAACCTGACATCATATAAACTTCACCTATACTTAATGGTACATTACCACTGTTTCCAACTAATAACCCATGATCAATGGGTTGAGGAGATGCTCCCGCAAAGGTACCAGAAAGTGATTGATACCCAGTAGGAACAGAAGGACCGCCATGTAAAAATGATTCAGGACTTTGTGAAAACACAGATGACTGACCAGACATATTTACAGGAGAATGAATTCCTCTGGGTGGAACCGGAGTACGAGGTGTAGAAAAACCTACTGAGTTGTCTAAAAAATTGGTTAATGCAAGGTACCAAGATTCACTCCTAGGAGGACTGTAAAAGATGGATTCACGCTCCCTTAGATCAAGGGTAATTAGATCTTCAGAATCAGAAACGCCTATTTCTTCCTCTGGAACAAGTTCTTCTATAGCAATTAATCCAACAGGAAGATTTTCGGTGATAATTCTTTCTATTCTTGGTGAATCAGGAACACTAGGAGTTGGAGTAACAGGTTCTGAAATTTCAGGTTCTTCGCCTGTTTCACTGGCAGATGAAAAACTACCAGCAAGCTCGGAAACTGTAACAGCTTCGGGATTGTAACCTGTTTCTAAACTTTGGTAATCTGGATGGACTACCAAGGAAGATTCTCCTTCTTCAGGTGATCCTACTCTACTGCCACTAGGAGGAGTTACAAGGACCTTTAACCCTTCTAAATGACCCGGAATGTCTTCAGGAGATTCACCCCACGATTTACGGAGTTTTCTTAACAAATCTATTCCGGTAACAATCTCAGGAGACTTGCCCCGAAGTCTACGGGACTGTCTCGGTAATTCCGCCACAATTAAAGATTTTAACTACAACACACGAAAACAAAGTAAAAAATTTCAAATCAAACCACCTAAAGTCTTCTAAAGAACCAATCAAATTTGAAGCACACGCCTAAATAATCTAGAGCGTCAAACCACACACAAACAGTAGTCTTCCGGACCAAAAACGCTAGTTGGTGATTAGGCCCAACCTCGCAGGATTCAGTACAGAAATAGTGGGTGGAACAGTTACCCCGGCAACCTGCTTAATGAATAGACTGGACCAAGTTCCTCCACTTTAACCGTCTCGAAGTGAAGCGAACCCCCCAGAAAATCCAAGTGAGTATAACCGACGTCTGCTCCAGGTACAGTGGGACCTTCCCTCCACCGTCACCTTGGGTAGAATCCTAGATATTATGGCCACTAAGGTTACCAATCACAACAATTACACCTGGGGGAACAGTCTAAACTCCGACAGCACGCAAGGGCAGAGTAGCAAGCTCCAATCCCCTTACCGGCTCCTTGACAACAATCCAAGGTTTACCGATAAGTGACCCCTGGCTCCTCGACAATGGTTAATCCGAGGTTTACCGTTTGTAATACGTACTGCCTGGCGTCGTTCCCAACGAGGGAGGAATGATCCCCTCACTGGTTCGGACACGAGCTCGTGTTTCTCCTTTAAGAGGAGCTTTCCCAGAATGTAACTGAAACAATTGGATTTGTTCTACTCAAGATAGACTATCTGTTTGGTTTTGTAGTCTTGGAGAGTTAAGTACTCACCTACTCCAAGACCCTAGCCTAAGCTATGTTGGTGCTTCAGAGCCCTAGAAAAATAAAGATTACTAGATTGATTTTAATTTAAGCGTTACTTTTAAGGTTGTTTCTTAAGTCAAAAGGTGATGGAAGTGAAACTAGTGGTGTGTTGACTCGACTCGAAACCACTACAAAATGCACCTAGAATGATTTATCCACTACTTTACTTTTTCGATGAATTGCTTAACTAAAAAGTTGAGAGAATGCAATCTTTATAAAAGCAACTTCTTAATTGAAGACAATCAAAGAAACAATTCGTTTTTCTTTTCCAAGCATAAAAACATAACTTCTCTTTACATGCACGAAAAAACTCTTTTCTTCTTTTGAAAACAAAAAGCTACTTGAAACAAGACTTTTTAAGAAGATGTTTTTGTATTTTTCTTTTAATAAAGCAAGTAAATCTAATGTAACCAAAAATCAATCTTAACAACTCTTAAAATCTATGAAAATGCACTCATAAGCAAAGTCGAAATTTGTCACACGGAATTTGTCAAGGGTGCGGACACGACTGACCTTCCTAGAAGTCTAAGACATTCTAATGACAAACAAGACAAAAAGGAGTGATCTTTCTCTAAATACACCTTTTACAACATGAAAACTACAAGTGTTTAGGCTTACCTTATTCCAAAACGCTGTTGTTGAAGTCCGTTCTTGACGATCCGGATGAGCTCCTCCTTCAAGTCAATTCCTGCAACCACAAACAATCAAACAATTACCAAGCACTTGCATTTCATATAATAAAACATATATTCAACATGCAGACCAAGGAACACATGAAATAACTCATTAACACAAGCTATTGAGAAAAATAAACCAGTTTGTATTAATAACGAAACAAAGAAACTCTTACAACCTGGCCTTGGTGTTGTGCAAGTTCCTCCCAGGGTCCATCAAGGGTTTTCCTCTACTTTGACAAAGCTCACCCTCTCCCAAGTAGAATCAAGTGAAGACAATCTCTCCTCACAAAGGCTCTAATGGAAGACCTAAATCCTGCAGCATTTACCCAAAGAAAATGTATAGCTCCAACCTCCTCTCCTTCTGGCTCAAAGCCTTTATTTATAGTGCTGTAAAGAGGTTATTCAGGTCCACTATCAATGGGATCATCCCCCTCTTTGGGTGGGATAGCTCCCTTATTGATGGGATAAGTTCCCCCTTAATAGAGATACATGAACCAACTGGAGGCGCATCCATTTCATCAAACCGACCTCTAGAATGTTCTAGAAGTAACCACAAGTAACTTTTTCAAGATAAAACTCGCGCATTTTGCCTTTTACAGAGGGACGCACCTGTCCCTTAACATACAGAGCGTCCATGGACGCAGATTTTGTGAACATGGTCAGCGTCCCCGCAGGTGAGGCTAGAGAGAACCTGCGACCCCAGAGATAAACATAGTTTTTACAAGACTTTCTCTCTTCTTTGAGTTTGAGATGGATAACAGAGGCATGAGACTTGCCTAAGAGGGTAGTATGACTGTTGATTTGAGCCATACTAACTGTAAGTAGTCAAGGTGACATTTTTTAGTGTAACATGTCTTCTACCTCTGGGGAGTCTAGTCTTTGCCTTTTGGCTTCTGGTTACTGGGAGGATCCACTAAGAGGAGTGGACTCTTCTCTATCTCTTTTTGTACCCCTTTCCTCATGTGTTGGGGTCTGCAAAATTGGGGCAGTCAATGGCTCAGTTTGAGGTGGTGGTGTTTGTATTATTGAAGCTGTTGGCAGCTCAGTTTGTGGCAGGACCGTCTGCCCTTGTTGCTGTTCTGGCTGCTTAGTTTGCTGCTCATTTACAGGGGCAGGCTTTTCTTTCACTGCTTCCTCCTCTGCACCCATTATCCCTTTGCCTTTGTCTGTAGCCGGTGCTGATGTGGAAGGTGACTGTATGACTGGTGCAGTCCTTGTGGCCGAGGTCCCTTCTCCTGCTGAGTGAGGCCGTTTGAAGGGTACCTACTGCACATAGTCTAGGTCAATAGTTTTTTCAAGCTCCTTCATATTCTTTAGCATTATCTCTTCTTCAGTTAGCTTTTCAACTAGAGTACCCTGCTGCCATTCTTGCTGGTTGGCATATCTTTCAATGTGTGGGTATTGACAATGCCTATAACCTAGAAGCCTATACTTGTTTCTTCTAGCAGTAATGAAGCCTTGAGGGTCATAAGGTACCCACCGAAAACTATATGACAGCTTGTATTTATCTTTGAGGATTAGGTCGGACTCTTCCCATCCTTCTTTCTTATTCATGATGAAGGGGCCCAACTGGTGTTTGAACTTGAGGTGGGCCTTCTTTTTGGAGCTGTGGAAGTGGGTGAGGTCAGACTGAATTAACTGCCTGTAATACTCCAAGGCAAATAACCTCATAGGCACATATTTTGGGAGCCTGTATGGACAGAGCTCACAGCCATAGGCTCTGATGACTGTATGATTCTCATATAGGTACCAATCACCTATTTTGTATTTTTTGGAAAGCTGCAGAGCTTTTTGTATCTCAGTTGATATTATGGGAGGAGGGGACCTCATCAACAGGCAAGAGACTGGGTATACAAATTGGTCAACAAATTCACAGAAGGAATAGGGTGAATTTGAGACTTTGTGATAGACAGAGGTCCAGAAGATAACAGATCTTCTTTCCCCTCTATAATCCAGCTTTTTGATGTAGCATGGAAAAGCATCAGACTGATAGTACATGAAAAGGTGGTAAATATAGGCCGAGTACTTGAAGACACCTTGTCTGTCCACTTTGCTCAACTGATCATGGATCTTGTTAGCTATGAACTTAGCAAAGTTATATTTGCGGGCAGGGGGTTGGCCTAGGCTGTAAGCAGCTAGCAATACCAGCATTGTTTCATCCACATGCTCACTGGTTCTGTATCCCAACACATAGGCAATCATGTCCAGCAAAAGCCTGCCTACATCAGTGAAAAAGACATTTAGGTAGGGAGGTGGCCCTACAGGCTGGCACTTAGGTCTCATAAATGTCCTGGTGACCTTCTGAATCTCCTCACTGGTCATCTTGGCACTAGTGTCCAGCAGATAATTCATGGAAAAGGGGAACAACAGCTCAGTCTGATCAAAGTGGAGCATCTTATTGATAGTCTCAGGATTGATGTGAAAGAAGATGCTCCCAGATGGAGACTTAATGGCTCTTTGCTGCACATCATAGTTTCCAGCACAGAGGTGAATGATCTCAGGAAAAACATTTACAGATGGGAGACAATAGTATGGCAGGTTTGACTCCCATATCCCATATGTATCATGACCATTCAGGTAGTCCTCTCTTAAATGACTGAAGGTCTGCAAGAAGTCCCTGTTACCCACAAAGTCTTCAATGAGGTAGTCCTTGTCAGCAAAGGGCAAGGCCTCCAGGTCTTTATTTGGTGGATTTAATGGAGCTACACTAAGGGCTGAGGGTGAAGGGGCAGCCATTGTATAATCTTATTTTGAACAAGATGAGTGCCAAGGTTTGCAAGGTTCCTCAGAGCTTAATTGATAGCCTTACTGTAGACAATGTCTGAAATGTTTTTTACAGTTGAAAAGGGAGGCTTGCTTCTGCAGTCTTGGTAGGTTCACAGAGGTTGTGAAATGCTAGGGGTGAATTGCAGAGGGGAAGTGAGATTTACTTTGGTGAAAAATGCTGTTGGTCTGCACCCGGCAAAAGGGAACAATGCCGGGCACCTCAAAGATAATTTCACAGTTTTGGCCCGCGAATTGACTGTTTCAATGCTGAATTTATGGTTCTGGGGGTAAGCAGGTTAGCTTGGCTCACTTTAGATAGTAGGTGCAGAGTTTATATGGAACTCAACAGGTATTTTAATGGCAATTTACAGAGAAATGGTATGCATGGGCGAAAATGGGGAATTACGGTGAATACCTGGATAGAACGCTTAAACAGCCTGCGGGCCGAACTCTGAAGGTTGACTTGATGAATTGGAACGGTTGCAATTTGAATTTGGAGGCCTGAAGGTGCTTTGGCAGCTGCAATGGCTATCTCTTCCTTTACGCGAAAATGACATAAAAACTGCCCAAAACGTGACTTTAACGACAAAATTCGGAAAAAATAGGTAATTGGCGCCTTTTCGCTGATGACATCAGCATGACGTCATGGCGGGCCCGGGTACGGAGGATGACGTGGCTGCTGAGGTGTAGGCCAGGGTGGCAGGACACGGTGGCGGGTGGATAAGGTGGCAGGGTTACGTGGAGGGCCACACGGCGCGGGGGCGGGGAAGGGCGCTACGTCATGCTAACGTATTGATGACGCAAGGGGGAGGCGGTAACGGGATGGTGGTAAGCGGGTTCCCCGCACCACCTTTGGGCAAAGGCGGTATCGGGGAGGGGGGCTCCAAACAACCCCACCGCCTGCCACGTGTCCCTTGTACGGGGCGGAAAACCACTTTCCCCGGACGCTAAAGGTCGGTAGGTCGGGGAGCGAAAATGACCGCCCACCGTTAGATCTGGGCGGCGGAGATCGGACGGCTGGCGGGTCCTCCGACGGATCATGCAGGTTGGGGGGGTCCTGCTGGCCTATTAAAATATTCAATTAAATACTTTTAGGCGGAGAACCTTAGGGTTAAGGGTTTTTGTGTGTATTTTCGGGATTTTTGGGTTTTTCCAGGGTTTTATAAGGAAAAAGAGGCTTAAGAGTGGGTTTAGTAGGGGGAAAGGGGTTTTCTGTGGCATTTTTGAGCAAAGGGAAGGTGAGGGCTTAGGGGAAAGGTTATCACTCCAACCAAAGGTTGAAGCAATCCCATTACAGGGTTGACCATAGTCCCTGTTGGACCAACGTCTCCCTAAACAACTTATTTAGCTATAGTGCCAGGGGAGGGATATTTATACCATGTTTGGGGTTTATACACCATGGTGCTATAATAGTAGGGAAAGGGCAGTTTAGGGGATTTAGATAATAGAAGTTAGGGGTTAATGTGAGTGAGGAAAGTGAATGAGGAGTGATGTCATTAAGTGCATTTGAAAGTCACTTAGTTTAGGGAGTAGATCAAAATGAAAAGAATTTTAGACAAGAAATGTGGCTTTTAAAGGGATAAGAACCACCATGAAACCTCAAATTCTTCTATGAATCTCAATAGATGAAGGGATGTTAGTAATGAATGGAAAAAGGGAAAATTGGGAAGTTAGACATGCTTCTTTGCTTTGCTGCAACCTGATAGAGAAGAAGACCTTCTCAATCCATTGATTTTCCTTTGTGGACATTTCAGCACATATTTATTTGCAAGGAATGATATTTCTGCAACCCCAACTGCCTACCCATCTACTTGCCTAGCATTTTTTGTTTCTTCTTGGAGGGTGCACTTAGGCTTGCAGACCCTTGTTTGCCTTTTCTTTTCTTTGGCTTTTTCCTTTTGATTTTCTATCTAATGCTACCCTTATTGCTTCCAAGGTCCCAGATTAAGCAGTTGGGAACCTTAATTCTCTACCTGAGCTACTTGTCTGCCAAGATTAAACATTTTGGACAGACTTCTTTCTCTATTCTACAACTGAAAATTTAAAACATGGCATGATCCAGATTAGGCTGTTGGATCACCCATCAAAATTGAGTCCACATCAAGCTATATGCACATATGGTTTTCTCTTGGAAATATGTGATCTTTGTATCATCAAAGCAGAGCATATTTGGAACTTTTAATTGCCAATCATGAAATATGAAACCTATTGGTATAGGTAGCTAACAAATTCTACCTTGCCTGCTGGAACTCTACAATGCACAAAGATCCCAGCCTGCCCTTGCATCCAAAACTGCACAGTGGTTTCCTCTAGCATATTTTCTCCAGCTAGAACCTAGTGTCTCCAGAAATTGCACAGTCTTGTCCCTCAGCTAATGAGTCTTCCTTGCAACCTGAAACTATGCAGATGTGTCCTCTTAGAACCCATCCTGCAACATTTCCTTTCATCCAAAAACTGTGTAGTATTTCCTCTCAGCTACCCAACTTGCACTGCACTCAAAAATTGTGCAGAGGTGTCCTCCAAAGACCCCATCCCATAACAGTGTCTTGTGCTTCAAAACTGCACAGTGTTGTCCAAGCTACCATATCAGTCTTGCATTCAGAAACTGTGTATATGGGCCTCCCAGGGATTAATCCCGACAGTAGTCACTGCCCACTGAAACTGTGCTAATTTGGCTCTCAATGACTATAGGAAAAGGTGACATGCTGAGATCACTCCCAAGGAGTTGAGAAGAAGGACCAAGATACCAAGTGATGGAAAAAGATCAAGACCACATGCAAACTCAGTTAGATGCATGATCATCTCGAGGGTAAGTATGGTAAGTAAAGAACAACTTTCGAAGTACACCTCTTATTTGAGTTTGCAAGACCACTTGCCATTGTCATATGATCCTGTCTTAAGTAACATGCATGGATGTAAACACAAAAAATTCATTTCATGTGTTTCCTCTACATATCTTGCTTCCATTTTTCTTATTTAACTAAATGTCATCTTTGACATGCTAATTTCTATGTCATGCTTGTGACCTCGTTCTGGTGATATCAAAGGTTTTTCTTTATGTGCATGAGTTGTGTTCGCTATGTAAATATTTATCGCACTTGCACACGAAGCTGTGAACAATGTCGCACAAGTGTCATCATGGTCATTCAATGACCCATCTTGATTGTTGTACTTCTCACTCTTAACAGCTAGACAGTCGCACTAGGACATTTTGTCTTGTTTGATTGAGGTGTCTCGTCATCGAGTCATGTTGAGTGTGTGTTCACAACATCATGTACACATGAGTTCACTCGCTCACACACTTAGCCATTTTTCCGAAAATCTGTGACGATACCACCCTCCATCAATCGGACCTCCACTAAGCTGCAATGTGCAGTCACAGTTCTCAATGACCAATAATTGTTGTCCAGAAATGTGTAGAGCTTAAGACTTCCCTCCAGGCAGTCTACACTATGTAGTTCTAGAATCAACTCAGTTGACTGTCACCCTAAATAGTGCAAAATTTTCCCAAGAATCCATCTTAGTCTACTCTGCCCATAAGCCTATCCATCAAGCCTCTCATTTGTCAACCAGAGAATTTAACTTCAGTAGTGACCCAGGGTTGCACTCATCTCCAAGATTGTGCAGAAGTTGTCCACCCTACCTACATGTACTACCTGTAGAAACTACGTAGACATGAAGGACAAGCACCCGCTGCATATCACTACACTATGCTAGGAAATTGCATAGTTTTGTGAGGCAGTCCCCCCATTGGACTATTCTCCACTCCTCCTGAAAACTACGCAGTTTTCAGTGACAATCCACCTGCTGCGTGACACTCAACTTTGCCCAAAAAATGTGCAGTCATGTCCTGCTTGAATACCTCCCATAACTGCACAATCCTGAATAGCAATCTCCCACAGCCCGATCCCAACCTCCTGTGGAAAACTGTGAAGTTTTCACTGCTAGTTCTCCCTAGTGCCCGCACTTCCTTCCCTAGAAAAAATGTGCAATTTTTCCTCCCAGCTGAGCCATATCCTGTAGATGTCATTTTTGTCTTGAACTATTAATCCCAGCCTCCTATTGACCTTTGTGCATTTTTTCCTGATAGTGTCCCAAAGCCTCGCATCTCGACCTGACATGTGCTCTGTGCTGTTTCATACCCTTGTCCTTTATCCCTGTCACTTGCACTCAGAAACAAAAAATAATGCATCATGGTATATTAGGATAAATCTAGATTTGATGTTGTCTCACCATGAGTGATTGCAAAATGAGGTACATGAATGGAACATGGCGTGACGATGAACGAGATGAAAAGGGAGTACATGCTAGAAGACTTCCTCGCAGTTGGACGAACACACGAAGCATACAAAGTAGCAAGGGAAGGAGATACATACACATGCATGAACCATTAAGCAAATACCAAGACCATCAAAGACCCTGCACACTTTGTCATGTGGAGGTAAAGATATGATACACCAAGAGAATACTCATCACCCAACAACATAGCAGGTTGACATAGACACCACAATTATCATGTTCATGTCAGCAGTGTCATGTGGAGTTGTGTCATGAGTTTTCTCAACCACATCACTACTTTGGGCCATACTTGTTGTAATCGTAATGTACCGTGTAAGTCCAAAAGACCCAATAATGAAGTTGAAGAGTCATGTAAGTCAAATAGTCATGAGGGAAGTCGAAGAGTCACAAAGGTTAGTTTCACCCTTGACTAGATATACCCCCTCATTTGTACATGCAAAGGACATTTTCACCTTGGCTCCTCCTCCATAGCCTTGAGAGTTTGTAATCTTTTCTTTGAGGAGCGAGCAGTGGCTCCAACGCTCCACTAATAGGTATAGTGATGTATGGCATACAAATGTGTCTTGGAACTTTCGCTTAATTCAAAAGACTTTCACAGACCAACAAGTTTTCATGCATGTGTTGCATTCATTTGTAAAATTATTCTTTAAATGCTTGTAATGCATGTTTTCTTAACTCGTACTAGGATAGTTGAACTACTTTGGTTATGCTAGTGCATATATTGTTTAAGATGTGTTGTAATGGTCACTATTTTTGTCTCGTCCATGTGGACTACTCCACTGGACACTAGACATATTCATCCTTATATATTTTTATAACGACCATCGCATCCATGTGAACTACTCCGATGGGTGTTGTACATGCTATCCGTTCACCATAGTGTTTATGACTACTACATCTGTGTGGACTACTCCATCGAAAGCTACACAGATCTTGTTGTGTTATGTGTGTCTCTTCCTGAGTTGGGACTACTCCCTCTCGACCTGAGACTCACTTTCACCCTCCCCCTCTGCAGTGAAGGAACTTAGACACAAGTTACACTAAGCACTCACTAGGCACACATACCTCGTTGTTTGAAGACTAAGTATACCACTCTCATGTGCTGACAAGCAAGAGCTAAGGCATATCTTTAAGAGAATGGCAATTGGGTCATAATACAGATGAGACTCCTACACCAAATGGTTTGAGGTCTAGTTGGGACTTCATACTGGGGAGATCCCCTAAATGTTGGCAGATCCATCACTGTCAACAACATCCAAGTTCTCGTTTCTCCACATACTCATGCTTCACATTCGAGTCCTTCTCATACAAGTTTTTCGAAAAAATCCTTGGTCGATATCCCAAGGGACTCTTGCTTGTCATCAGCACGATCATGGTTTTTCCTTGAGTTGTAATCAAGAGTATGTCATGGTCCACCATCAATATGGCTTGTGAAGCTACCAAGAAATACTACCCCAAGACCATAGCATGATCATCCATATCAATCACTTTCAAATCCAACTTTCCAAACCACAAACCCACTCTCACTTGTGTGTTCTTTAAAACACATATCATAGCTCTCGTGGTTTAGTTAATAGCTTTGTAAGCACTCAACTCTATTTCCACTTAAACCTTCTTCTCTAAATATGTTGCTAGAGTTTTACAAAGGAAACTATGTGTAGATCCCATGTGAACCAATGCAAAAAACTTCTTCCCACATGCAGTCACCTACACAAAACTCAAGCTTAAGGTATCTCCATTCTCCATAGGATTAATCTTGTATCTTATCTCAACAACCTTCTTCAACAATTGCCACTCAGAGTTGCCTTTCATCTAATTTATCGACCTAACTATACTCTTGAGGTATGTAACTTCCCCTTTCATTTCATTCAAGAAATCCGATCCCAGTCTAGCATGTGTTCCATCAAGCTTCTCCTTCTTCGCATGTTGCTCAACTGCACCTACTTTGCATGCATCGACCTCTTCCACTCGGATTTCTCCCACTGATCGTAAATAATCCTTCATTTCATGATAGTAAGCTCCACATTTTTCAATGTAATCAATGTCAACTTCTTCTATAACAACGGGTTTATGATCAAGAAAGTCCCTCTTGCTTTATTCCTCAATTCCCTTGACTTTATCCCACAACTTGGCACTTTTTTCCCTAAATGAACTTATTCATCCATGAGTTCTTGGAGTCTACGGTTACCCTATTGTATCTTATTTTCAAGTTCCTTAAGTTCAGTAGACCTTCCATAAAGATTTGTCAAGGCCTTCCACATATCTTCTATTCCATCTCTAATGTGCCCCAAGAGTTCCCACACTTGCACAAGAGCTTAATAGTGTTGTTGCCTCTTTTCCTTCCAATAATATGTCATGTCTTGAAGCTTTTGGAAAACCCTTCTATATGCCATCTTCCTTTTTTCAACTTGGTCCAATATTACTGCCTTGCCCATGCTCAGTTTCCTAGTGTCACATTGCAACCAACTACAAAATGATCCAGCTTCAATACCAAATGCAGCTCTGCTATTGTATTTTTGCTTCAACATCAAATCAGCTCAGCTCACCATGAACCAAGATTTGATACCAACTATCAAATAGTGGTAGTAGTATCACTGCTTCACAATTTAAATCTACAAAGCCCACTTCTCACAAAATGGGCTATGATACCATCTATCATGCCCTTACGTGAGTGGTGCCTTCCAACCACAGATAGGTGGTTGTGGCACCAATGAAATTTTTTGTTTCACCACTACTTAAGTACACACACTATGCCTACTCAACACTTAGTCCAATTTCTTCAAGTGTTCATAATGCAACAAAAATAACATTCATTCATTTATCTTATTCAATTATCTTCTTTCATATGTAGTGGAATAAAAATCATCATCATAACACAATTACACACATTTACATGGGAGGGGAAACTCCCTAACAAGTCTACCCAATATTATGTAAATTCTACAAGATACCTTACAAATACAAGTGTTCACAAAATCCTGCAGCCTCCTAAAGTTAGCCTTCATACTGATGAGCCCCAAAAATGGATAATTATTTGGGCTCATTCAACCTCCTAATTCGACTTAATCCACCATTCTCATTAGTTTATTGCATGCTTTTGATTATATTTATGCTAATAGAGTGAATTGGGTTAGTCATTATGCCAACAAGTCTAATGTGTGCTTTGTGTAGCCTTTTTGGTCAATTTGGAGACAAAATTGAAGGTTTTAATGAGCACTTGGCAGCCTAATTCGTGGGAGAACAAGGGAGAGGATTTGTAGGAAGGTTTCCCCTTCATTTATGGGCCCTTACGTCAAATTCTCCACCATCAGCTCGGAGTTCAAGGGCCACCAAATCAATTAGCACAGGGCAGCCAAGCAAGTCAAGTAGGACTACAGTTAACTACAAGTTTTGGGCAGCCGAGTTCCTAAAGTTTAGGAGGATTGTTGGGGTCCTCAATTTGTATAAATAAGAAGGCTTAGGGCCTCATTTTGGGGGTTAGCCAGTATTTAGTCATTTTGTAGTTCGATTTTTAGGCAGTAGATTAGCTTTGCTTTCAGCACATTTTCAAGTTCTCCTTGTGGACAGTTTTTGGAATGTAACATTTCTTTTGATCAATAAAGATGAATCCAGCTTTGCACCAGCTCTAAATATCTCTTAGGAGGCTGTAGCTCTTGGGGTTGGGCCCATCTCAAGTGCCCAGTACCTCCTTTGTTTACTTTCATGTGTCTTTGCTGCATTCTTAGAATAAAATCTATTATTTAGATTTAAACCTTGTTGTATTATTTAGATTGTTTTTTATGAGTAAAATAGCTTTTCATGCTCAAATTTAGTTGATAGGTTGTTAACAGAAAAAGCTTCAAGGAAAGGGCCAACAAACATCTGTGGTTTCACCTCTCCCATAGTGGGATCAGGAGCTGTGACTAGGATGACTTTGCTGCCCACAAAAACACTGATTTTGCTTTGCCATGCAATCACTAGTGTTTGATCTTCATGTGTAGAAGTTGGTTACAAGTTCAGACTTTCATTTGCTTAGTTGCATGAGTTAAAATACATGGTTTCATTGTAGATAACACTTTTGTTCATTATCTTTAGTGACAGCTAGCAAATTAGGTCAACGAAACTAGGTCTTTGAATTTACAAGTCTTTGTTGGTTCAGAATGGAAAAATGACTTGTAGAGCACCTGTACCACTCCTTCATCTGCTTATTCTCCATCAGCACCATCCACTCCACCCTCTACTTAGAATCCTTACCTCACGTTTGCCACATTTGCTCACATAACCCTAGTTTTTGTACATCATTGTTTAAGCCTTCTTTGAGCCAACTTAGCTATCTACACCTTCTCACCACTCCATCCACCAGTCCCTGGGCCACTTCAGACCCCTATCCTACCTCCATATCCATTCATGCATCTTCCCTCACTCACCCATCCTCCAAAATCCAATTTTAAAACATCCTCTAGAAATTTCTGAACATCCTGTAGAAATTCCTAAAACATCCTGTAGAACCCCTGCAGACTTCCTGTAGAAGCTCACGAATGAGGTTTCTTGATAGCTAAACTCTGTGAAACTCTCTGGAAGGGTGTTAGGGACCCCTTAGGCCCTCTCTGAACCTTCCTGACCTCTTCCAAGCATTTCCTCTCGCCAATCCACCTCTGCACAGTCACAAACAATTAAAAGCACATGCATGATAATTATAATAACTTATTCAAAAATACAAAAAGATGTTTTCTTCAGGTAGAGGTAGTCTAGACACATGTATTTTACCTTCATAGAAGTAATGGCATCCCTTCCAGTAATTTGCATTCTCTCCTTTGCATCAGTAGGACTAGCTGGTAGAATTAGGGTTTGCTAGGGTTTGCGTTACTTTTTGGCTTTCAGTTTCTTTCCGCAAGTAGATTAGCTTCCTTTGAGTTAGCTTTCATCCATCAGTTAAGAAGCTTCTTCTAAGAGCTCATAGAAGTTGGCTTAAGCCCCTAGCGGACTTATGCCAGCTGACCAAGTGACAGCTGCGACAAGAGCTAGTACTTGTGCATACAGCACCGTCGCTTCCAAGTTTGTTACAAACTACCAGGTTGATAAAAGTAAAGAAGGGAGTCCTAGGAGTTGCAGCATTATTGCTACAATACTGGAGCCCACCATCTTTTTTGCGCCATTGCCGGGGAAGTGTCAGAGTATTGGTGATTGCTGCTTTTCTTCTATTTTCCACTACAACCTTCTGATAAGTAGTTTATTTCATTTCCATTATGCAATTTCCTTTTTGCAAAAGTAGATTAGAATTTCCCGCTTTCATAGATTAACATTTCAATTCCGCAATTTCATTTATGCAAGCGTAGATTATTATTTCAATTCCGTGAGCGTAGCCTAGCATTTCATTCCTGCAATTTCATTTTAGCAAAATAGATTAGTCCTTTCCTGCTTTCATTTCAATTCTGCATTTTCATTTCAGCAAGATAGTTAGTTGCAGTTCAATCTATTTTAGTTTTTGCAGGTACAAGCAGAAAAAAGCAAAAATCAACCAAAAAGATTTCATTTCATGCCTTGTAGGAGTAGAGGTAAGTTAGAAAAATGATTGCACAACACCCCCACTGCTTCACACAGCCAAAATTCTCTCTTCTTCGATCGCTGTGATTAAAGAACCCTTAGGTGGACAGCAAGACATATTTGAAGAACCTCAAGGGAAGAATAAGAAGAAACCATTCCTCTGGAGCAAATGGCTACAAGCAGAAATGTTGGGAGTAGTACCTTGTCCAAAAACGAATTTGAAAATCAGATGGAAGATTTCAAGAGTGATATGAGGCAGCTTCTTGCCATGCAATTGGATACCTTGCGAATCCAAATGAATCAAGAAGAAGCCAAGAGGGCTTTGGACATCTTTTGTCCTAGGTGCACTAGAAAGCATCCTAGGAACGAATGTCCAATGCACTCCCTAGAAGTGTGTTTCGTCTGTGAAGGATACCATCCTACGAATTAGTGCCCTTCTTTACCTGGAATTAAAGCTGCATATCAGAGAGCCAAAGGAGCCACTGAACCACTCTATTATATGAACCAAAGGAGGCCACATAGACCTAGATCTTACCAGCAGAAACTGCAAGGGACATCCGAGACCTATTATGACCCCTATCAAGCCACTTTCATGCCTTCTTAGGGTCCCCCTACTCATCCTTCCTGGTCCACACCCCCTCCTTGGTCAGATCCATCTCCATATTATGCCCAACCAGCTGCTCATTTGTTTCACTCTTATGCTCAGCCACAGCCTCAGTGGAATGCACCTCATCAGGGGTGGAGGCCCTAGTACAAAACTCCTCCCACTTATTTTCCTCCACCACTTGCTCATCCACAACCATCGCCTCCTGCTCCACCAAGGCAACCCAAAATGCCTACCCAACCACAACCCCATCCACATCCATCTCAAATATACACCCCCACTCAACTACCCATACCACCAGTTCCAAACCCGCACATTGGAATAGCTCAACCTAATTGCAAAGCTGAGGCACAACATGTCCAAATGAATCCTCTTGAGCTTAATGATCTTCACCATAGCTTAGGAAAAGCATTGCAAAAAAGAGATTATCTTGAAAGCATTGAAGGACCACATTCAGCAAAAGAAGATTCAAAGGAGGAGATCAAAGAACCATGGGCTGCGCTTGATGAAGAGAAGACATCAGAATCAGATATCGAGAGAGCTTGCTCATGGTTACAATCAAATCCTCCATGTATTCAAGAGAAAGATCAGCAAAAAGAGGAAGATGAGAAAGTCATGGTAGAAGGTGACATGAAACATGATCCAGATCAGCAAAAGGACCAAGGATATCAGAGCTATATTGAAATATGGTTTCAGACAGTCACTAAGTTGTAGCAGTACTCTCTTCCTCAACTATGTTTGATCCCTTCAAAGTCAAATCATTTGGTCTATGAAATCCGGATAGCTGTCAAAGCATGCATCTCAAGCCACCACATCATTTTGTCTCTAATCTCGATGTGCACATGGCTCCATTGGAAGTATTCTTACACTTGAAAATGATTTTGTTTTTCAAGTAGGGTAGGGTAGAAAAAAAAAATGAAAATAAGAGGAAAAATAAAAATCTAAGGTGAAAACCTCCTCAAAAGCGCCTTAGATTGGCTCATTGATTGAAAACCTCCATGAGGCGGTCAATGGGTTGAAAAAAAGGAGAAAAGAGAATAAGATCTCTGGGTGAAAACCTCCCTTGGAGGCGCCTAGGGCAGGAAATTAGGGTGAAAACCTCCATGAGGCGCCCTAGTTGTTTTTCAAAAAAAAGGAGAAAAAGAGAAATAAAAATAAACCTAATTTCCATTGGATAATTCATGTTGCAAGAAGGACATTACAGGTTAGGAGGATCACTCAAAACAAACACAAGGAATTTTTGTGCCTTCTACAGGAAGTTCTGTATTTCTACAAGAAACATCCTGTAGAACCTTCAAGCGAGCCATTCCATTTTGGAAGGGAATCTAAATCTTGGAATCTATTGGTTATGCCTGCAAGCATCCATTTTTCCATTACTCACCCTTCTCCATCATTTTTTTCCACCTCATTGTGCTTTTTTTATGAAAACTGTGTTTTCTACAGGAAGTTCTGTGTCTTCTACAGGAAGCTTACAAAAAAAGCCAAATTGATCTCTGAAGAGGACCCGAAGGCTGGGAATATGTCTATGAGGCCTGCACACATCCATTTTTCCATCCCTCACCCTTTTCGATCATTTTTTCCATGTCATTGTGCTTCTTTCCTCAAAACTGTGTTTTCTATAGGAAGTTCCTGTAGAAATTACAAGAAGTTAAAAATGGATTGAAAAAAAGTAGTTTGGCGAACATGGTAGCTTCCTCAAGGGTTCATAAGTCCTCCTACAATTTTCAAACTCCTCCTCCATCATCGCCATGCCTGCATCACAACCCAAGCTCATTCTTTTTCACCATGCAAAAACTTGCAGAATGCTTTGAAAAAAAACTACATAGAACAGAATTTGTTTTTTCCCTAACTTGAAAACCATCCATCCATTTGAAAAACCGTTTTATGGGGAATTGTATAGGGGTGATGGCAACATGCCTGAGCAGTTTCAGCCAATTCCGGTGCACGGTTTCCAAGAAATCCACCTCCATCACCGTCAGCATTTTTGCATTTTCTCCATATCCATGCATCCATTTCAAAACCTGTTTCATGGGGAGATACATATGGGTGATAGTAACCTACCCAAGCAGTTTCAGCTGATTCTGATGCACGGTTTCCGAGAAATTGATCTCTGAAATCTTCAGCCATTTTCCATTTTTCTCGAAATATGTGCATCCATTGATCGCCATTTTGCTATGGGAGGTGCATAATGATGATAGGAACATGCTCAGAAAGTTTCAGATCGATCCGATCTATCGTTCGGGAGCAATGGTGAAAACAAGTTTTGGTCCTATGAAAATTCAGCAACAACAGCTTAAGGGTGCAGATTTGAACGTGACGCGAACTCCTGCAGCTTAGATCCAGCTAGAGGATACCTGCACAAGCAAAATAACCACACATGAGATAGCAAAGAGCTTATAGCACAAAGGATCCAGGCATGCAGCAGCGAAACAGATGCATGCAGTAGCAAAAAGCACCTCACAACAACCATTTGACTTCAGGTACATGACTAAAGCTTGTTCCTCTATTGCATGAATCTAATCTAAGCACTGCATGAACGAAAGAGATGGGGGGATTCAGCGAGGAAGCTAGCCATATTTGATTGCACTCATCCAGGCAGAAATCACGCAGCATGCGTGTATAGTCATTCACGTGGAAGTTGAAAAACACAGGAAGTGGTGGACGTGTTGAACTCCAGCGCACAAGACATCAGATGATTAACAGATAGAAGAAGACATGCAGTTCATAACATCACTGTAGTTCGAAAAAGCCAGCGCACATGTTTTTGCCACCTCACCACAAATCACGCAGCAATTAAAGACAGCTCAGCTGAAACTCATGAACTGCTGTTCATGTGCACTTTCCACATCCTCAACTGAAGTGTGCACAATCGGTTAACCTATAGTCCTCCACTGAGTTTTTCTACCTGTCTTCGAGATTCTGCTGCGTATCAGGCTCGCTCAGAGGTGCAGGGGCGCTCTACAGGCATTTCTACAGGAAGTCGTCTACAGGAAACACAGAAAACAACCATGCAGAAAGAAAACGTGGGATTTTCGGCAAATTTCAAGCTCCAGACGAGGTAGGCTCAAGAAACTTCTCTGCATATGATATTGATATAAGGTGGAGGATTAAAAACACAATATTGGGTTGAAAGAAAGGGAAGTGAAGCTTAAAATGTTGCCTGTGTTTTTTCCCTCCTTTAGGTTATACACAGTCTCTCCATTTTCCTCCTCTGCATTCGAAATATGCCTTTTCCTTTCTCACATTCTTTTGAAAAAAGGATGCAACCATATAAGCCAACCTATGAGAAACAAAATTTGCAAGACTGTCCACTCTCTGAAGCAAAACCTTGTGTTATAAATATTCTCTGTTCTGTCAAAGGTATTGATTTTTCTCAAAAAAAAGAAAAAACCGAGAAGCAAATTCAAGTTGGACACAGTTCAAGGAAAAATTGCAAATTGATGTTGTGAAAAAGAAGAACATGAGAAATTCCTGACTCCAGAAATACAAACCTCAGCCATTTCTCTATTTCCGGTTTTGAAAGTTTGTTTCCTCCCTCCTCACCTGAACATTTCCAACAGTCACCACACATCATGACAGGGAGATTTTTAGAAATATCACGGGGGAAGCCATAGGAAAAGGAAGAGGAAAAGCAAGAAAGAAGAAGAAGGAAGAAACAGAGAGAAAAAACAAGTTTAATCCCTGGAAATTGTTGCAGGTTGCAGGAACACAATGTGGAAAGGGGGTCTCCCAACACAAGCAAAAGGGTCCCTACCAAGTTCCCAGGCATCCTCACATCCATCCCATCCATGAGCACTCATTTTTTTCAGGGTTTGGACACAATATAGTCATGGTTCAACCTTCTACAGGACGCTACAGGACTTTCTACAGGAAGTTCTGTATTTCTACCAGAAACATCTTGTAGAGCCTTTGGGCAGGCCAGAATCGATTGGAGAGGGATTTGAAGCTTGAAGTCTGTTGAGGAGGCATGCAACCACTCTTTTCTTCCATCATCCACTGGTTTCATCTCCTTTCACCACCATTGCCACCATCTGATTGAATATACTTGCACAATCATACCAAAGCTGAAACTTCTCTAGGAAAAGGAGCACAGGCAGTGGGAAGAAGCAAAGAGAAAAGCATGGTTTCATGACTAAAAAGAGGACATCACTTCAGAAGCTTAGCATGACAAGGAGGCCACCAGGGCCATCAAAGATGAGGAGATAGATTGGTTGCTCAGAGGATGATCAACACTTTCAGTAGGGGCTGATGATGAGCCCCAAAAATGGATAATTATTTCGGCTCATTCAACCTCCTAATTCGACTTAATCCACCATTCTCATTATTTTATTGCATTTTTTTGATTATATTTATGTTAATAGATTGAATTGGGTTAGTCATTATGCCAACAAGTCTAATGTGTGCTTTGTGTAGCCTTTTTGGTTAATTTGGAGACAAAATTGAAGGTTTTAATGAGCACTTGGCAGCCAAATTCGTGGGAGAACATGGGAGAGGATTTGTAGGAAGGTGTCCCCTTCATTTATGGGCCCTTACATTGAATTCTCCACCATCAGCTCAGAGTTCAAGGGCCACCAAATCAATTAGCACAAGGGCAGCCAAGCAAGTCAAGTAGGACTGCAGTTAACTACAAGTTTTGGGCAGCCGAGTCCCTAAAGTTTAGGAGGATTGTTGGGGTCCTCAATTTGTATAAATAAGAAGGCTTAGGGCCTCATTTTGGGGTTTAGCCAGTAGTTAGTCATTTTCTATTCATTTTGTAGTCATTTTGTAGTTCGATTTTTAGGCAGTAGATTAGCTTTGCTTTCAGCACATTTTCAAGTTCTCCTTGTGGACAATTTTTGGAATGTAACATTTCTTTTGATCAATAAAGATGAATCCAGCTTTGAACCATCTCTAAATCTCTCTTAGGAGGCTGTAGCGCTTGGGTTTGGGCCCATCTCAAGTGCCCAGTACCTCCTTTGTTTACTTTCATGTGTCTTTTCTGCATTCTTAGAATAAAATCTGTTATTTAGATTTAAACCTTGTTTTATTATTTAGGTTGTTTTTGATGAGTAAAATAGATTTTCATGCTCAGATTTAGTTGATAGGTTGTTAACAGAAAAAGCTTCAAGGAAAGGGCCAACAAACATCTGTGGTTTCACCTCTCCCTCAGTGGGATCAGGAGCTGTGACTAGGATGACTTTGCTGCCCACAAAAACACTGATTTTGCTTTGCCATGCAATCACTAGTGTTTGATCTTCATGTGTAGAATTTGGTTACAAGTTCAGACTTTCATTTGCTTAGTTGCATGAGTTAAAATACATGGTTTCATTGCAGGTCACACTTCTATTCATTCTCTTTACTGACAACTAGAAAATTAGGTCAACGAAACTAGGTCTTTGAATTTACAAGTCTTTGTTGGTTAAAATTGGAAAAACGACTTGCAGAGCACCTGTACCACTCCTTCATCTACTTATTCTGCATCAGCACCATCCACTCCACCCTCTACTTAGAATCCTTACATCACGTTTGCCACATTTGCTCACATAACCCTAGTTTTTGTACATCATTGTTTAAGCCTTCTTTGAGCCAACTTAGTTATCTACACCTTCTCACCACTCCATCCACCAGTCCTTGGGCCACTTCAGACCCCTATCCTACCTCCATATCCATTCATGCATCTTCCCTCACTCACCCATCCTCCAAAATCCAATTTTAAAACATCCTCTAGAAATTTCTGAACATCCTGTAGAAATTCCTGAAACATCCTGTAGAACCTCTGTAGACTTCCTGTAGAAGCTCACGAATAAGGTTTCTTGATAGCCAAACTCTGTGAAACTCTCTGGAAGGGTGTTAGGGACCCCTTAGGCCCTCTCTAAGCCTTCCCGACCTCTTCCAAGCATTTCGTCTTGCCAATCCACCTCTGCACAATCACAAACGGTTAAAAGCGCATGCATGATAATTCTAATAACTTATTCAAAAATACAAAAAGATGTTTTCTTTCGGTAGAGGTAGTCTAGACACATGTATTTTACCTTCATAGAAGTAATGGCATCCCTTCCAGTAATTTGCATTCTCTCCTTTGCATCAGTAGGACTAGCTGGTAGAATTAGGGTTTGCTAGGGTTTGCGTTACTTTTTGGCTTTCAGTTTCTTTCCGCAAGTAGATTAGCTTCCTTTGAGTTAGCTTTCATCCATCAGTTAAGAAGCTTCTTCTAAGAGCTCATAGAAGTTGGCTTAAGCCCCTAGCGGACTTGTGCCAGCTGACCAAGTGACAGTTACGGCAAGAGCTAGTACTTGTGCATACATCACCGTCGCTTCCAAGTTTGTTACGAATTACCGGGTTGATAAAAGTAAAGAAGGGAGTCCCAAGAGTTGCAACATTATTGCTACAATACTGGAGCCCACCACACACTTTTCCCAAGTTACACAGTATTCGTGCCCATTCATGTAACTCGTGCATGCCACACTGTTGCTACTCACCCTTCTGCACCGTACTATCTGCACTACCTATTCACCAACTCTAGCCTCTTTATGCACTATTCACTGAAATGTATTTCATTATATCTATCATCATACTATTTCAGCCTGTCGTGTTGTTCAGGCACACTCTGGCCTGACTCTGCTGCATGGTGGAAACCCTAAATTTCAAGTGCCCAAACCGTCATTGAATACTCTACAATTCTTCCAGTCGGTGTGGGTGCATGTATTTCATATATCCATGTGGCCTACGACCCACCCAAGCCCCACTTCGCCCTTGGCCCTATTTGAATGCCCTTGCATAGAAATCCACCTGAACAACTATCTTCCCAAACAACCCAAACTCATGTGCTTGACTTAGTTGTGTCACTTAATTATTCGCACCATTTTGTAATGTTTGAATGACTCTGCGATGTTGTTCAACTCCATCATCTCTCTACTAATATATATGTCCTCCGCCAAATCCCTCTCTCCAACGGATGCATAATTTCATTCTACCCATGGTTTGAACTTGGCTCGGCCTACCCATGCATCCAAATAACTTACCCACTCCACATGACATGACCCTTCCGCAGTTCTTCACAACCAAGCCGATTTCTACACTACTTGTCTAACAGACTCGTCACACTTACTGATGGCTCGTCTACCCATGTGCTGGAATCATGTCACCCATGTCGTCTTTCGCACTTTGGTCGCTTGTCTCATCAGGTGGGTACCCTCCCTTCACGATGTGATTGATACATTTTCTCACCCACCTATCACATTTAACTAACTGCTACACCTGAGTTGCCTTTAACTAACGGTGGGGTTTCACATAATCGAACTTCCACCTCCAAGTCATCTTTAATTGAACACCTCCACACGAGTCACCCTTAACCAAACGTAGGCATCCGTTGCACATCATCGGCATGCCCTTACTATGACTTCGTTTTTTTTTACTCCCTTGGGCATTTCTAACTCTATGTCCTGACATCCTCTCCCACTCTAAATAAGGTTTTCATCCTCAAAAAATCCCATCATGTGACAAACTCCATCACCAATATCAAAATGTTGCAAAGTATCACTAACTCCAACATCTAATTGCCATGCTTCCCAACTCATCACTCTCATCACACGAAACTCCACCAAGGCTCATTACTCCATGTATGGGTAAGTCTCCTCAATCTAGGGTCATCAGCCACATCTGTTGCAACCCCCCTCATGCTACTTCACTTGTGGAAGGTTGGTCCTTTCCTATTGGGTGTGGAACCTAATTATCTTCTTTATTCATAGGTATTATTGCATTGGACCCCATTTCCTAATGGGGTGACAACACTGCCTGTTTAATCATCATCACATGGCAACATCCCTGTTGGATACCTATACTAATAGGTTTCATATTTCATGATTGGCCAAGGAAAGTCCAAATATGCTCTGCTTTGGTATAACAAAGATCCCATATTTCCCAGAGAAAAAGAGGTGTGTAATCTGTTTCAAATATTGAGGACCTTATTTCAATTTTGTGGATGATTCAACAGTTTAAACTAGATCATGCCATGTTTCAATTTTGAGTTATAGAATAGAGAAAGAAGTCTGTCCAAACTGTTTAATCTTGGCAGACAAGTAGTTTAGGTAGAGAAGTAAAGGTTCCCAACAGCTTAATCTGGGACCTTGGAAGAGATAAGGGTAGAAGTAGATAGAAAAGAATAAAGAAAAAGCCAAAGAAAAGAAAAGGCAAGTAAGGGTTTGCAAGCCTAAATGCACCCTCCAAGGAGAAACAAAAAATGTTAGGAAAGTAGCTGGGTAAGCACTTGTGGTTGCAGAAAAGGTATTTTCACCATTTCACACATGTCAAGAGGTGTTTTGCCAAGGCAAAAATCTATCAATGTACAAAGTGGTGAATTCCATCAAATTACAGCAAGGAGCATGACTAACCTCCCTCTCCCCCTTCATTCCATTACTAACATTCCCTTTCTTTAGCTGAGATTTATGAAGAGAGATCATGGTTTTATGATGGTTCTTGTTCTTTCAGAAGCCACATTTCTTGTCTAAGATCTTTTCATTTTGATCTACTTTCAAAACTAAATCAACTTTACATAAACTCAGTAAAATCCCCTTCATTTGCTCCCCTCATTCATATTAACCTCTAATTCTACTATATAGCTCCCTTATCTTACCCTTCCCCTAATAATACTAACACTATGGTGTATAAAGCCCCAAAATCTTATAAATACCCCTTCCTTTGGCATTATAGCCATATGTTCTTCAAAAGGGACCAAAATGACCTCTGGTCACTTTGGTGAACCTGTCCCACCCCACTCCCCCTTGCTACAAACCAACTTGCTCTTCAAACCACCATTTGCATTGAAAAACCCTTGTAAACCCTCTTTTACCCCTAAAAAACCTTTGCAAAAATTACCCAAAGTCAAAAACCCGCCTCTGGCGCATTTCCAAAGGGTTAGCGCGTAGTTTGATTTTATGAAAAACATTGAAAAACCATTTAAAAAACCCACAACCCAAAGTTTTGCCAGCGCATATAACCCGAGCATGTTGTTGCTCCGCCCACCGTCGGATCAAGTCCCAATGATCCGACGATCCACGATGATATCGGAGGGGCTCCCATGCTGGTCTTTTACCGCCCGAGAAAGTGACGTTGCGTCACGTCACGGGCAGGCCACGCGTCAAACGTTAAGGACTCTCGGAGCCGGGTCTGACAGTTCTGAGACCGTACCTAAACCGCCCCGAGAGACCGTAGCGGCCAGCCCTAACCGTAACCGCTACGGTCCTAACCGCCACCTGTTTCCCATCAATGCATCGCCACGTCATGTCCGCTTGTCCTCGCCCCTGTTATTCGTCCACCTGGCCGCTGACATGGCTGCCACCTCATCGCCCCCATGGACCAACAGTGTATTGACACGTCACCCGATGACGTCAGCTGACGTCACCTCACCTTGACCCACCAATGACGTCATGCTGACGTCATCACTAAAAAGCGCCAAAATCATAAAAAAAGCCCATATTAAGCCAAAAAACGTCTATTTTTCCATTGTTTGCGCATTTCTCCACTGTTTTCTCTGCATGAGCGTTTACGTCCTAAAACTCTGCCAACCTGCTCAATTGACCAAGGCGACCTCCAGAGCTCCAACCGTGCATGCCTATGCGACCTCTGTTCGTCAATTAACAGGTATTTATCGTTTTCTGCCCTCCATACGCCTGTTATTGAAATTGAAGTTACTCAGAAGGCTAAGGAGACCTTAAAAATTATATTTTCACCGGCCATTTCCCTCTGCACGTCCACATTCGCAATTGTGAAGCCCAAAGACACCAGCCGAGCCTTAATAAGCTGTAATTTCGCTCAAAAACAACATTCACTGCGTATTCCCGGCTAATTTCTTGTTAAGCTCAATTCACCCGCTGAAAGAGGACATAGTGAGACCATAGAGAAGCCCTGCTCCTGAAACAAACAGTATTTCAACTGCTGTTGTGTAATTTCCTCCTCTGGTCTCTGAGAAACAAACTGTTTTTACAGAAAAACACTTCTATTCTGTGTTGCTTCCATTTAACTATCTACCTACAATTGTTGAACTTTGAAGAAGGCCATGGAGACTCCTATTGCTCTAAATATCAAGCCCCTCAATGCTCCTCACCAGGAATTAGCATGGAAAGCCCTGGGAGACATGGACTATCAAATGCTGGACTGGTTCCTTATGGGATCCAAATACAATATCCAGATGATGAATGAGTTGAAAGCCCAGCACATGAGTGGGGCAAACATCCTGGGAATTTGGGACTCAAACTTGCCCATCTACAACCTCCCCCAAGTAAATCCTATGCCAGAGTTGATCTACAGCTGCCAGGAATGCTATGACCCAAACCAAAGAGCTGTCATCAGCCCCACAGGCTCAGTCTTGTTCCACATCACCTCAGAGAGTATTAATGAGATGTTGCACTTCCATACTGCCAAGCAATTGACCCCCCTCCATATGCAGGATTTGATAAACAAAGGGAGCAAGCTGTCAGGTGACCAAATCATTAAGATTAATCAGCTGTTTGTAAGGCCAGGCTCTGACACCATCAGAACTCCTCCTATTGGGTATCACTACTTGAATGATTTGGGCAGGATGTTAGTGGATTTAATCAGTTATGTCCTAGGATTCAGGGGGATGGAGGATGTGGATGATAGCCTAATGGCAATGCTGTCTATATTCTCTCCTGGTAAACCCCCAGCTGTACATTATGACTATGCAACCTACATTGCAGATAAAATCCATGAGCAGTTTATGAACTTGAAGAGGGAAAGACTATTCAGGTATACTTCATATATATACCATCTATTCTTGTTCTATCTGCTAGCCACCTTCTCTTTTCCTTTGAAGCAACTCGATGCCCAGGGAAGTCCAAGGTCAGTTGTGTTCTGGACTTCTGTTTTTCATCATACCTCTGTATCACCTTACACATACACTGAGTTTATTGACTTATTCATTTATCCAGTCATGACAGTATTGCATGGTACTCCTCCTCCTAGACTAACTGATGACATGAGAAGAATTCTCCATTTGAATAAATCCTACAGCATTGGTAACTGGTACCTCTACCAGAACCACACAGTCATCAGAATATATGGCTGTGAGTTGACCCCTTTTAGGTTGCCAAGGTATGTCCCCATGAGGCTTTTTGCCTTGAAATATTTCAGACAGTTTGGGAACTCAGACTACCTCCATTTTCAGAGCAAGAACAAGAAGTCACAGCTAAAGGTGAGGAGCCAGCTGGGTCCTTTCCTATATAATAAAAAAGAGGAGGGGTGGAAAGAGGCAGACAGTATCCTGGAGGGCCTCAAACTGCAAACCAGCTTTGAATGGATACCCTATGACCCCAATCATTCTGTCTCCCTCAGGAGGATAAAATTTAAATTGGGTAGCTATGCACACAAGAGACAACCTGAGATTGAACAGTATGCCAATGCATCAAGTTGGGAAGAGGGTACCCTAGAGGAGGAAGTTACTAATGAAGAGCTACTAGAAAGAGAGGCTAGAAACATTCAAAAGGAAGCTGACTTAGAAACTTGTGGACAGGTTCCCCTCTCATACAAAAAGCAGCTTGGAGCAGCTACTACATCATCAACAACACAGCAGCAAGCTGCCGGAAAACACCACAAACAGCCAGTCAAGATAAAGGGAAGCAGGTGGAGCAGCCACCCCCATTGACAGAAGAACAAGTGGATACATTGCTACAGCAGCTAGAAGAGATGGAGCAGCAGGAACAAGGGCAGCAACAAGAAGAGGTACAATATAGTGAACAGCAGCCCTTGCAGCAAGAAAAAGCGATTGAGGCTCCAAGCTCCACTGAGCAACAGGCTCAGACAATAGTGCCTCCTAGGGCAGAGACTACTGTTGATACCTCGGTCCTCCAAACCCCACAAAAGGAGGACTTAACCAGGAAAAGAGATAGAGAGACTCCCCTGACTTCATCCATCAATCGGGAGAGAAAAGACAAAGACTAAATGACTTTCCGGAGGATGACATAGCAGTGAGGCAAGCAATGGGCATGGGCCCACCCAGCCGAGAAGTGTCAGCCAGTTCATTCCAGCATGAACATGATAGAGCTATGGGAGGAGAGGTCAGCTCCTCCAGCCAGCACAGAGAAGGACAGTCAAGCATCAAGCAACAATTTATTGACATTAAGAGGAGAAGTGATCCTATTAAAGTACAGCTGTACAATCATTTGCTGAACCTGGCTCCTACCAATCAGCAAAGACTCATGTCTGCCTTTGATGTAAGTGAAGGCAAGATGATCATGAGTCACTTCATGCCCACAACACTGCATCCTCAATCTACCTCGGATTATCTAAGAACCAACATGGAGGTTATGGCTAAAGACATACACCCTATGGATAAGATCGAACTGCATAAACAAACTGGTGAAATGGTGTATGCCTCCTTGGCAGATGAAACATTGGAAAATTATAAATTGAAGAGCAGCCTGGATAATACAGCCTCTCAGCTAGAATTGGAGAGAGCATCATCACAAGCCAAGGACAACAGGATCAAGTCCTTGGAAGAGGTAATTATAGAAATAGGACATGATCCTAAAGATGTTAAAGGCATCCAAGAACTCTTGAAGCTAAGGGATGCAGACATGGCGGCCTTAAGAAAGAAAATCAAGCTCCCAGCTACCATCCACCCTCAAACAGATGAAGTTGCCCAGCAAAGGCAGGAAAAGGATGCTACAGACCTACTGATATCCCTGTACAAGGAGCTGGTTCAGACTCAAGACCAGCTAGGACAATCAGAAGCTGCAAAGGCAGCATTACAGACAGCTTTGAAACAAAAAGAAGGGGGCCAACCCTCCCAGCCTCCTCCGGTGATAATCAACCTTGAGGAAGTCCAGCCAACAACTACTCCTCCTCCTCAACAGACAGGGCCTACAGCACCATCTACAGCACCATCTATAGCACCATCTACAACAACAACTACACCAACAACAGAGCAGACTCCTACTCTGGATATGCAGAAGCTGCAGGCTGAAATCCAAGTCCTTGAATCCCAAATGAAAGAGCTTGATGAAGTCAAAAAATCTTTGGCCAAGGTGAATGAAAAATTTGACAAAAGCAAGCAGAATGAGGCAGCAAAGGAAAGAGAGGTAAAAGCTCTAAAAAAGAGAATAGCTGAACTAGAAAAAGAGCTTGCACTAGAAAAAGTAACAGCAGAATTGAAAGCAGTCCTCTGGGGCAACATTGGTCGATCCATCACCAATCAGTGGCAGTATATTGAGACTATGGATGAGCAAATAGCACTCATCACGAAGGCAAACAGGGAGGTACAGAGAGCAAGAGCAAGCCTTGGCCACATGCCAGATGCTGCCAGCAGAATGATCAATATTTTAAATAACAAGACAAGCTCTCAGCTGGCCACAATAGGAATTACCAACAGGACTGAAACAATCTCAGTAGTTAAAAGAGTCTTGACACTAAGAAGCCTAATTGGAACGCTGGAGAGGAGAACACAGGATATGCAGACCGAGATCAACAAATTCCTGGACAGATTTGTGGCATTACAAAACAGAGGCCTCCCCAGCATATTAAGCAGTGTAGGAAGGCTGCTTACCCTGGAAAATTACATCAAAAGGGTTGATGCGCATGCTGCAGCACAAATAGCAAAACAACCCAGTACCTCAGCTGAAACAGGGCCAGCAACAGGGCAGAATTTGTATGATAGGGTGGATAACCTGTTCTTTATTATGAATGAAATTGATCACCTGTTTGATACCCCACCAAATTTCTTTAAGTATACAGAGGCAGATGAAACTTTGGGGGCAATCGTAAGACACCAATTGCCCACACAGGAAGAGTGGAGGAATTTGACACAGGTAATCTTATCAGGCCCGAACCTGTAGGGTTGGTTTTTTCTCCAGTTTATGGGCAGTCATGCACAGGCAGAATTTTGATAGATAAAATCTACAAGGAAGAGACAGATGCTGAGCCAACTCAGCAGAGCTATTTACTCACCACAGCAGCAGTCACAATCACAGGTGACAAACCCAGAATACAGCGTACAAGCCATAAAGTCGGGTTCTCCAGCATTTAATCAAAGTATCTCAACCGACTCAGCAGATCCCAAAGGCCAAAATATCTTCTGACAGAACATTAAGATGCCTTTATTTTGTATTCAATGCTGTAATAAATTTCTGATAATAATATCTCAAAAGTTGGTGAGAATATTAAGTCTGAGATAACTTAGAACTCAGATATTTTGTAAAGAATCGCAAGTATATATTCACCCCTCGCAGAAGCTGAAGGGGTTGTTGTTATTTTCTTTTTGGGCATCTCATTTGCTGTAAAACTCTCAGAGAAATAATACAAAGGGTGAATGGAATTTCCGAAGCTTGGTGTACCTTGATGCATTGTGATGAATGGTGGATGTTGCAGGATTCCAGAGTGTTTCATAAAACAATAAGTCTTTCTTAAATCTCTGTGTTACATGTTTTCGAGTCTTTTGTTCTCTTTTATTGTCTAAATGTTTTACACTTAATAGCAAAGTAGAAGAATAGTTCCAGGATTTAATCACTGATTACCCTGAACTCAATCTGAGCTATTATCCATGTTTTCTTCAGATACAGTGAATGAAGTGTAATTCTTAATTGCTGCACTTTAAAACTATATCTTCTACAGTGATAGACATCCCCAGGGATTCAAGTTTTGCTCCTGAGGCATCTATCTGTTTCTCATACCTAGTTTGGTGGAAATACTCGAATACTTTAGTGAAAATTCTTAATTGCTTTCACTGGTTTTTTCACCTGTTCGTGTTATAAAACAAAAATTTTGTTGTATGAAGTATCCAAATGGCCCTGTAAGTTTCACCAGTTCACCTCAAGGTTTCTAGACACCTATACAGCCATAGACTCCATTGCCCAATGATAATTGACTCTTTGAATACTACATCATAAGACCTAAAAGAAACTCTTCAACCAAAACATAAACGAAACTGTGCATAATAGCTAGCCTAAAACCCTATCATAAACAGATACAAATCATAAAGAGAGAGCCCTCTCTGATCACAGTTTGGCTAGAAACAGTGATCCAAAGATTGGTTAGTGGTTACCCCGGCCGTATTCCCTTGGGAGTCATAGGGAACAACCTGGGTGTTAACATAATTGGCGACTCCACTGGGGACTTCATAAAGATTTTTCAATTACTATCTATCTTCCGAAGCTACCATCAAGCCCGAAACTAGCCAAGAGGCCTTAGGACTGTTTCTGTGCCGCAGGAACAGCTTTAGGGAAGAGCTGATTAGGGAATCTTCATCCTAGCTTTGAAACATATATAGCCATTCCAAAATTTTCATCCAGTCCTTGCATTTATATAAACTTCTTGTACAAATTCAAAAGAAATTAGAAGCTGGCTCCCAAAAGAAACCCAAGGCACACTAGGGCAAACCCTGACCCTAATCAACTTATCATTGTTGATAATCCAAATATCATTCCAAAGAACATAAGGAGACAACAAAAGCAGGAGAAGCCTGCTGATTCAGATATAAGTTCAGATCGACCTATCCTTATTCCTACTCCTTGCAAAGTTCTTTTCCGGTCCACCCCTAGTTCCCCTAGTTCATCATCAACACCGCAAAGCCCTCCTCTCCCATCTTCACCATTTGCACATACTCTTTCAACCAGTTCCCCGCTTGTTACTCATACCATTAACCCTGTCACACCTGTAATCCCTGTTGTCCCATTTATTCCTGTCAACCCTGTAAATCCCATAAACATGGCTAACAGGTATGCACCTCTGCAGATACCAGCTAATGCTCCAGCTCTACCCCAAGATTACCAAACCAAAATCTCATTTTTTGACTCCCATGGCCCTTTGACAGCTGTCCAGCATGCTAAGAAGATGCAAGACCACTTTGAGACCTATGAAATAGATGATAACAGCGTCAGGATGAGAATTTTTGTTCAAAGCTTAACTGGGGATGTTAGAACTTGGTTCAGATCCCTCAATGCAAACTCCATTGCAACACCTGATCAGCTTTACGAAGTTTTTGCTGAGAGATGGGAGAAGAAGAAAGATCCTCTACACATACTTGGTGAATATAACACTATTAAAAGAGGTCCCCAAGAAACAGTTTTGGAATATTGTGCTAGGTTTAACAATGTATATAATGCTATCCCCCAGAACTTAAGGCCCCCTCCTGATTTGGCCCTGTATAACTTCCCTGACGGTTTTGATTCTGATATGGCCTATCAGTTGAAAGAAAGAGATCCTCCAACCCTTGCAGAAGCTCAAAGGGTTGCAGTCACTGTAGAGGCTAACCTAATTGCTAAAAGAAATAGGGCAAAGTTGGAAAAGAAGACTGGCTTCAGAGAAGAGCCCTCGGGTTTTGATCAAAAGCTGGATGCAATACTAAACAGCATGAAGAGATTGGGTGAAAGAGTGGAATCAGTTGAAAGAAAATCATCATGGGAGGCATCACAAAGCAACCCTCCTAGAAACCCGAATTTTAGGAGAACTCAGAACCCAAACATAGGAAAGACAAGTGCTGACCAAGACATTAGACCTCCTTTTCAAGAAAACTATGCAGAAACTTCCACAGACAATCAGCTCAATGAAGATCCTGAAATCAACTTAATGGGTCTGGATGGTAAAAACCATGTTTTCTTAACACAAGAAGACCATGAGGAGGATGAAAGCAAAACATTTCAAACTAAATCAGGAGAGTCCTTTGACTTTAAACAAGGGTATGACACTGCTGTCTATGAAGTCCATAAACAATACAAACTAAGGAGCAGGACTGTGAATGTAAATCAGCCTGAAAAGATAAAGGAGAAACAACAGCCTAAAGAAACCTCAGTCACAGAACCTAATGACAAAACAAACTTGCCTACAAAAGAAGTAGTGGTTGAGGAGGTTACTGAACTACTGTCCCCACTACAACAGCCCATGGCAACCTCGTCCTCTCACCCTAACCCAAACATTACCCCTCAAGACATGAGTATAAGGGGCAGGTTTCAAAGTCAAGATGAAATCCAACAAGAAGATTTAGTGAACAAAGAAAAGACTGCTATCCTTGACTCTAAAATCCAAGTTGACAAACCTTTTGACCTAGGCACCGAGATTGGCAAGCTAAAAATAGCAATTCCACTCTCAGAGCTAGCCAAGCATGATATCTATAAACAGCAGATCAAGAACTCCCTTCAACTCACCAATAGCAAAGATGATGTAAATGTGCTAGATGACACTCCAGAATTACTGTTTGGCCCAGAGGTAGATGGAAAAACAATAGTCACAGGGGTTTTACCTTTTTATGTCAACCTGCATGTTCATGATAAAATACTGCATAATGCAATGTTCGATTCAGGCGCCTCTCACAACCTTATGCCAAAAGCAGTCATGGAAAGATTGAATTTGGATATAACAAGACCATACAAAGACCTGTTTTCCTTTGATTCTAGCCAAGTCAAATGTTTGGGCCTAATAAAAGATTTATGTGTGTCCCTGGTTCAATATCCCAACAAGACCATTCTAATGGATGTTGTAGTTGCTGATATCCCACCCAAATATGGGATGCTGTTATCAAGATCATGGGGAGCCAAGCTCCAGGGCTCCCTGCAATTAGACATGTCATATGCAACTATTTTTGTCTTTGGGCAACCAAAAAGACTTTATAGGGAAACACTCATGAAGTATATGGTCAGCAGTGAAGAGAAGCCTCAAAATTTTCCAATATACGCTGTTCATTCGGACATAGACTCCTTCATCCTCTTCAATGACAACGCAGACCTCTCAAACAATGACATTAGGACCGAAACACTCACACAAGAACAAAACATTGATCAGACAAGTAGCACCTGCCAAACATCAATCAGCCCAACAATACACATTAACCCTTCTCTAGTCGTCAAAGATTGTCAAAAAAGTGATGAAATTGTCCTAGAAAACAAATGGGAAAAGAAACCCCAACTCATGCTCACATTGCCATCCCATGAACAGAATTTTAAATCTTCTGTTCAGCAAGATATCCTGTGGGTCCTAGAATTTGATGGGTCAGTCAACAAGTTAGGGGCAGGAGCTGGAGTGTGGATATATAACAAAGAGAAAGGCTATGCAGAAGGCAGGGCTTATAGGTTAAATTTTAGATGCACTAATAACATGGCAGAATATGAAGCTCTCTTGCTGGGCCTAAAGCTAGCAAAATCACTACAAGCTCCTAAACTCTCCATCATGGGAGACTCTGATCTAGTAATTCAACAAGTAAAAGGAAACTTTGTCACCAATGACAAAAGATTGAGGTCCTACAGATCTGCGGTAATTGAAATATTAGAGACCTTCTCTGAGTGTGTTATCACAAAAATTTCAAGAGGCCACAATCTCCATGCACACAGCTTGGCAACGTTTGCCAGCACCTTCGAATTCCCATTAGAACCCAATAACTGTTTCACAGCCGAGGTCAAGTACAGACCCTCTATTCCAAACAATGTTAAAGAATGGCAAGTATTTGAGGATGACATGCAAATAAACAATTTCTTGACTTTGCAACAAGAGTTCATGGGATTAAATATTGATATTGATGGAGCAAGTCAATCACAAATACTTGAGTCAGCAAGTCAATCACAAATACCGTTTCAACAGTCTGCTCACCCAATGTCACCTAGAACAGCAAAACAATTACTGAGTCCAACTATTTTCAACAATGAAAACATTCAACAAATTCACCAAATTGACTGTGAAGAGATGAGCAGCGCTGAAGCTGAAATCATACAACTTAAGGACAATTTCCTTCCAGTAGGCCTTACCCCATTAGAAGACATTTTTGATTCAAATGATGTCCCCAGGAAACCAAAAATGCAGCCATTAGATGCAGCAATTGAAGAATGCAACATTGGTACTACTGACAAGCCTAAAATAATAAAACTATCTGCTTCTTTGCCCCCAGATCAAAAACCCAAATACATTGATCTCTTTAAAGAGTTTCAAGATGTTTTTGCTTGGGGTTATGAGGATCTAAAGTCCTATGATACCTCTGTTATCCAGCATACCATTCCCCTACACTATTGGTGTCTTCCAACCACACATAGGCGATTGCAGCACTACCAAAATTTTTCATTCCACCACTACTCAAGTACATGGACTACACCTACTCAACACCTAGTCAAATTTCTTCAAGTATTCATAATGCAACCGAACTAACACTCATTCATTTAACTTATTGAAGTATCTTCTTTCATGTGCAACAAAATAAAAAACATCATCATAACATAATTACTCACGTTTACATGGGAGAGTAAACTCCCTAACATGTTTGACCAAAAATATGTAAATTTTGCAAGATAATTTACAAATACAAGTGTTGACAAAATCACACAGCCTCTAAAAGTCAGCCCATACACTTTTCCCACGTTACATGGTAGTTGTGCCCAATCTTGTAGCTGGTGCCCGTCAGATTATTGTTGCCCACCCATCCACACTGCACTATCCAAACTACCTATTCACCAACTCTAGCCTATGCTCGCACTGTTCACTGAATCGTATTGTATTCTACTTGTTGTCACAGCATTTCCACCTATCATATTGTTCTTTCGCACTAAACGTTCCGTGTTAGCACTTCGTAAATTTCCCTAGGCTAAAGAGAGAATTTCCAGAGGTAACCACACACCACTTTTAGGCTAGGATCCAACCCTACTAGCCTTAAATAGGTCTCTCTCATTGTGTTTCTTTCAATCAATCTAGTGACTCAAAACTCTTGATTTTAGGCTTGCTATAAGGATCAAAAGGGTATATTTATGTTGTTGTTTGAAGGTAGGTGGAAAAAGTAGATCTACGTCAACGACACCATTTTTTTTAGGTTCAAGTGAATAAGGGATATGACGGTATTTTGAGAAGGGGAAAGATACGCAGGCCTATTGATATTTAACCAAATCTCGTTGTAGTGAGTGGATGATTGCAACATCATAAAGGATGAAAAATAGAGGATCACAATACTCATGAATTCATATTTCCATAGAAGAAGAGAAAACACCTATGATCAACTCATCTAAAATAGAGAACTAACCGAATTCTCAGATATTATTTTCAAGCTAAGCATGAAAAATGTTTACACCATGGAAATATTTATTAGAAACAAAACACAAAGGAACACACATACCACTAAGAACTGACACAAGTATCTCTGTCAAAAGAAAAAATTCCTTCTTCTATTCACTTGAGGAAACGATACAAAAATGCAGAATTGTGTAGTCTAGCTTCTTCCCACTGACCAACCCCTTTTCCATTACATGTACATCATAATACATAATCAAAAGTATCATTTCACACCTCCACAGGTCAAATTCCTCATTAGGAATGTTGTTCCTAATTTCTGCAAGGAAAATAGAACTAACTGCTAAAAACTAGGCACTTGTTTAAACTAATTATTTTCAAAGAATTTATATCAATTCCTGAACCCCAAATCTAGCTTCTGAGTTTCCAAATGTTTTATTACAATTTATAAAATCTACAAATCAAATTACATCATGTTTTGACTAAGATAACGCGCTTAAAGATGTGATTGTCCAGTTTCCTAGTGCATTCACACCAAGTCTGCTACAAAATAGGGACTGAATTTCTTGAAAAATAGGGTTCAACGACTAGCTCATATATCCTAAATCCTTACATGTGTTACAAAACAAAAGGAATTTTTTGTAGATGAGATCTTGTTTGAGAGAAACCTATTTTTATTTCCAACAATTCTTCTATATCTCCTCATAATATGCACCTAAACATCATAACTAAAATAGGAAATGACAAACACTTAAAAATTGGATGTAAAGATGCATTTGAATATTCCAATATATGACACGTGCAAAACATGAAGTATTTTTCTGTTCTTTGGTTCGCTCTTGAAAAGAACCTTTTTTTTTTCCAAAATTTAGTTCCATTTGGTTAGAAACAAATTTTGAAAATGGTGACAAAAACAATGAGTTTTGCAACAAATTAGTAGCAAGTCCAAGTAGCCCTCCATGCTTTGTATGGTTGCACACCTCCTATGGAAAATGGATCAAATGGGTAGGCTTGAAATGTATGTTTGATGGCGTTTAACTCTTGAAGTATTCTCTCCAATGCTTGTAAACCTCCTACATGGTCAATTCCCATTTGTGTAGTAGATTCACGACAAGTCCATCATTTCGAGCTTATGATGGCCTTTCTGCATCAAAATGGTTGATGAGCACTCTTATCACATACAAACACCTTAGAACACCTTATCAAACTTTCAGAACTACAAAACTCCCACACTTCACCAAAATGAGGGATCTTTGCAACTTGCATAGCAAATGGGTAGCAAATGTGAATGCACATCTAAAGTTGGTATACTTCGGGTCTTATGCAAACTTTGAGACTCGTTGGAGGGTGTTCAACCAGCTTCATGCTAACATTTAAAATCTAAAAGAAGAGAGAAAAACTCTTACCCAAATCCCAAGGGGGTTGCACCACTTATGCACTAGTTGTGTAGCAACATGTCACTTGCGTAGAAGATTCGTAGCAAATGTTTGTCTAAGCCTCCAACTCACTTCTTCGGTGTTATCAATGTTGTATTTCACCTTCAACTTCCTCGAGAGCTCAAACCAGACTTTAGATGAGAGAAAATGAGAGAAGTTTCAAACAATTTTGGATTTTTATGCCACCCAAAGCCTTCTTCCTTTTATGATGGTGAATATTGAATGATGTTAAGTGAGATGAAATGAGAGGGTACTTTTGTAATCATGAACTTGATATGATGCTAATTGACTCTCCAACCAACTCACATGATTGACTTGACACCAACAACTAATTTATGATAACCAATTTCTGCATGACCTGACCCTTTTTACACAAATAGTTATAATGACACTTTGATAAATTTGACTTTTTATACAAAAAAAAAAAACCCTTTAGACAATGACACTCATGAAATCATGACTAACATTTACAAAAATTACCTCAAATGAAATAGTAAGACGAAAAATCTATAATCCCTATATAATACTGTGTCTTTCTTCCAATTAATGCTGGCTCATGATCTGCCGCAATGCGTGCAGTCACTCACCCAAGCCCCCACTCGCCCTGGGTGAGGCCTTCTTCATTTCCGTCTCTTGTCTCGTTAGGCGGGCGCCCGCCCATTAGGACGCGACCAGGAAGTGACGGCTACACCTGCTCCCCCAAATAACCAAACTTCCACCTCCAAGTGGCCTTTGACGGAAAGCCTCCAACCAGGTTACCTTTAATCTTTTAATCGAATGCAACTTGCCTCGCACATAATAATCAAGTCACTATTACAACTTCAATTTTTCGACTCCCTTGAGCATTCCCAACTCAAAATCCTCACACTACTCATGACATTCATAATGCAACCTATATTTCATTTTATGGCATATTTACATAAATCATTTATTAATATTTTAAATAATTTAGATTAAAACATAAGTCAAATTTTAGAGTGCCCGGCTCTCTTTTTTCTTTATCTAAAAGGAAAGGAAATAATAAGAAGGAAATCACTTTATATTTGTTTTATTAAATGTAAATCATATAACACTAAAATAAATATAAAGTCATATAACTAAGTGTTATGACTTTTCTACTATTTGTGTTAAAAAGATGTGTGTAGTATGATTTTTTTTCTAATTTAAAGAGATGTCTATCACCAAGTCTTATTTTTTATATATATATACCATAATGTAAATTTTAAAAGATATGTTTTTATTTTATAAATTTATTATATTGGTAAACTAAAAGAAATAATAAATATTATAAAATTTAAAATTTATTTTAAAATCTAAAATTATTTTTAATTAAATTTAAAAAAATTTCTAATTAACTTAAAATCTCATTTTTTCTAATGAAACTTTGGTATATGGTATCTAAAAAAGAATTATTTAGTTTGATTTAAGATTTTATTCTAGTGATGAAACTTTGGTCTATGGTATTTTATTCCTATGTTCAAAAAGCTTGAAAAGAAACTAATTTATAAATAAAAGCCTAGGAATGTAGGTATTGGTAGTTTCTTTTGAATATATTAATTTTCTTACCTGCTAACACCATTCTTTGAACTACTTAACAATATTTTTAATGTTATTAATATTGTGCAATGCAACATTTGGATCTCCCCAATGGTCCCAATAGTTTAACTAGGCCCTTGTGTCTTTATACTAACATAGTTTAAGTTTTAAGTGGTTTTGACTGGAATTTAAAGCTAGATTAAGAAGTCTATGGTCTCCTATTTACACATAAAATCTCCTTATAATAAACATCTTTTCCTCTAACTCTAAATAAGCCAGAGCTATTCCAACCTAGGTTGTTTTCAACACTCGGAGTTCCAGACCTTAAGATCTAGAACTGGTTCCTTTCCTGCATTGCGAATTCCATTTTGAAAGACTAATTATGGGTAAATTAACGTATTCTTGGACACTGGAGAAATTATTAAATTCTAGAACTTGTTATTTTTCTGCTTTGTAGATTTCGATGTGAAAGAAAAATTAGATGTAAAATTAAGTTATACGTGAAGATTAGAGAAAGCGAGAGACTCCCATTGCGTGCATAGCGGCCAGAGTGAAATAAACAACGTAAACACACAAAACTGAACTTGTTGGTTGGTCGGGCCAACCATTTTTCGCGTAGTAGATAAGTTGCTGCATCTGCAGCAGACAAGGGACGACACTACAACAACGTGATCCATAATTACAAAATTACAGAGACCCTTTAATGCTCCATGTGCAACTCACATTCACATCATTCACATTTATATAAAGTTTTCTACGAATCTTCCCACAGCAACTGCAGGGAAGCACTCGTCGATTGTTCAAGATATACAATATTCGTTCCCAGCTCTTATCTTGGAGGAACATAAGTGAAAGATTCATTAATTAATCAGTATACATAATAGAAGCCTAATTTTCAATTTTGTATTAATGTAGGGTCAATCTAATCTGTTATTAAAGAGTTTCGGGATGCCGTTGGTCTATAGCTAACTGAACATGAATCTCATTACCATGATATCGTAATGCATGTAAGAGTACGATTCGCCTAGGATGACCAGCATAAAATGTGATTCCTGGTACGTACCAGCTACAAAAAAAAAAAAAAAAGAGGGCTTATATGTACAAAAAAGAAGGCCCATAATGCTTCTGTAGGGAACTAGTCCTTCCCATTTTAAAAAAAAGTTACCATTAATTGTCAGACCATTAAAACATAAACGCCTTTTATTTACTCTATAATTAATATTTTTTTAAGCCACTCTTATTATGTTAGGTTTATAGTATCTAAAGATGTGTTATGTCATTTTATACAGTTTGACTGGGTTTAATGGTTAATGGTTAAGAGCATGTGTTTCTTTCTAAAAAAGGTACAGATTCAAAACTAAAAGGGGTGGACTGAATTGAGTCTCTTATCCTACAAATAAGGGGTTTGGTACACCAATTTAGTGTTATTTCGCAAACAAAAAAATTCATACACCAATTTAGTGTCTAACTTGACTCTAACCTTAATAGCTTAAAGCTGACCTTAAAATTAAATAATAAATAATAAAAATAATTATATTATAAATTTAATAATTTTTATTATCTATGTTAATGACAGGTTTTATATTAATCGTCTTTTGTTTATAAATGGGTCAATGTATTCCTCACTCACCAATTTTGTAAATTTATCATTCAGCAAAGTCATAAGGTTTATTTCCAAAAACACATCCGGAACGCTTATTTTGACATGGAGGAAAAAATTAATAACAGTGCCTTTAGTTTATTACAATGAGCACAAACCCTAAAGACAAGAACCCTAAACCTATAAGCGTTACATGCAGTACGGTTTACTTCTAAAGAGACATGCGTAACGTTTATTCCTCACAAAAGGTCAAAAAGAAAGAGCAAAAACCTTTATTTTTTAAAAAGGAGCACAAACCCTAAACCGACCAGCGTTACATGCAGTAAGGTTTGTTTCCAAAGAGACATAAGTAACGCTTATTCCTCACAAGGGAAACAAAGAACATAACAAAGACTTTATTTTATTACAATGAAACACTAACAATGACTTTATTTTATTACAATGAAACACAAACCCTAACAAAGTCTTTATTTTATTACAATGAAGCAGAAACCCTAAAGACAAGAACCCCAACATATGACCCTTAAATATTGCAAATGACCTTGGGAATTCAAAAGTGTTAGGAAAGGACTTAAACCTAACGGCAAATTCCCAAAGTGCTGGAAAGAACCCGAACCTAGCGCCAAAATTATGATTTGTTTGGGACTAAATAATCACTTATACAGAAATAAAATTGAGTCTGAAATTTGTGCTAATATAGCCAATTTTTTTCGTATTTAATTTATTATTTGTTTGGCATATCTATATTTATTTATATATTTATTTATATTAATATTAATATTAATATTGTGTCTATGTTATCTGGATGGTAAAATTATGTAGAATTTTTTTATTTTAATATTTTTTTAGATTCGTTTTTTTTTCATTTATGAAATTATATTTATAAATCAAATTTTATTTTTATTTTTATTTTAAAAATCACCAAATAGATAATTATATTTGATAATTGTTTTTAATATTTTATTTCCAAATTTTCTTAATTTCATTTTAAAATGTAATTCATAAATATATTTTTTTTCAATAAATTTTTTCACATCTTAGTAATTTATATCTTTCAAATTTCTTTATAATTTAAAATCAAATAAATCAAGAAAATGACAAGATTTTAATAAATTTTCAACACATATAGAAATAACAATATTTATTGTTGGAAGTCCTTGTTACTCAACCAAAACTACATAAATTCCATGGTAATGTGATGCATGATATGATAAGTTCACTCTAACAACTCTTCACATATTAACAACAAATTTAACTAAAACCTTATCCCAACTCATTATTAATTTGGCCATTCCCATTATTTAATAGCCATCCAAGAAAATTTAATCTAAGTTCCAATCTTGTTAGGAATTTCCGAAGTGCTGGAAAGAACCCAAACCTAACCCCAAAATTATGATTTGTTTGGAACTAAATAATCACTTAGAGCATTATAAAGAAATATAATTGAGTCTAAAATTTGTGCTATTATAGCCCCTTTTTTCATACTTAATTTATTATTTGTTTTGCATGTCAGTGTATATATGTATTTTTAATATTAATATTGTGTTTATGTTATTTGGATGAAAAAATTTTAGAGAATTTTTCTATTTTAATATTTTTTATTATTTTAAAAATATTGTACTAAATGGATAATTATATACCATAATTGTTTTTAATATTTTATTTCCAAAAAACAAATTATATTATTTTAATATGTATTTATAAATTTTAATTTTTTTTTCAATAAATCTTTTCACATCTTAGCATTCTATATATCTCAAATTTTTTTATAATTTAAAATCAAATAAATCAAGAAAATGACAAGATTTGAATAAATTTTCAACACAGGTAGAAATAAGAATATCTATTGTTGGAAGTCCTTGTTAATCAACCAAAACTACTTTAATTCCATGCTAATGTGATGCGTAATATGATAAGTTCACTCCAACAATTCTTCACATATTAGCAACAAATTCAACTACAACCTTATCCCCAACTCATTATTAACATGGAGTTTCTCATTATTTAACAACCATTCAAGACAATTTACTCTAAGTTCCAATCTTGTTAGGAATCTAAATGAAGATAAGGTCACTTCTTAACTCTATATTAAGTGGGATTTATTTAAAAACCTACATGAACCTAATAGATGACAACATGATTTTGGTTGTTGAGCTTCCCTTGCATCAATACCAAGTCCTTACATCTTGAAACTATTGGAAATAATACTGAGAGGGGGGCGGGCGGGGGCGGGGGGTGAATCAGTATTATCAAATCAAACACTTTTTCATTTTCATACTCAAATTCATATATGCTACTTCAGTGAAGGGAAACTACGTGTACATGAAACTGTGTCTAATGCAACCAATAAACTTATGATTGAGTTAATCCATTAAATGTTGATCTTTAATTAGAACATTATTAACCATGTAGGTGCAATAAAACGGAAGAGATCATCACACATAAGAAGCACACATGAACACCATGATATAAAGTGGAAACCCAATGTGGGTGAAAACCACATGCTGCAATTCATCTCTATCTTCCTTTAATAAGAAACTTCTTTTTACAATATTTCTGTACTAGTGCAGTCTTATACTAGTACACAGACTTCTACCTGCAGAAGGCTACAACCTTCTCTCATTTTCCAGTTTCTACTAGAAGGGAGCTACAACCCCCTTAGCTCTTGTACTAGCCATTCCATTTACTAGAACGTAGGCGCTGACCTACTCAAGGCTCCAACCTTCACTCCTTTTCTAGCTGCTCCTCGAAGGGAGCTACAATCCCCTAGCTCTTGTACTGGCCGATATATTTACCAGTATGTAGGTGTCGGTCTATAGAAGGCTACAATCTTCTCTCTTTCTTGAGGGACCACGTTTCATAAATTTTCATACTGGACCCATCAACAACATTACAACACAAAATCAATCACCACTGCAAAACACCCATCAACTACACCTCATCACCAATCTCTGAATCACCCAACACTGAAACACTGAAACCCTATCAACAACACAGTCACGAGAACACATAAAAAACAACAGAACTCTGCAACAATAACCAAATCCAACTGCAACTTCAAATATCATATCTCATAATGTATACGCTACTATGATGAACCAAACTGGCGTATATATGCGCTTTTACCAAATCCAACCCACGTACAGATCTGCAAATATTTACTCATAACTTTGCAGCTGTTCCAGACATCAGTCATACCCAGATCATAACATTCATACAATAAGACATGCGTCAATAATTCAGATCTAGTCTATCCATGATCAAACCACATAATTATAATACATTCCAAGCCTCATGATCCTGATCCATCATCCATCATCAACCACATAGGTGCATCCTTGATTCAGATCAAGCTAAGCATCATAAACCCATAACCAGCATACTAGATCTCACACTTCATCAGATATTCATCACATGCACAACTTGCACCACACTTGGCCTAATGATCTTTTCCTTATATAGGTTTAGGTCTGTCTCAATACCATGGTCCAAAACCATGTAGGACTAGTACCTTGGACCTAATACCTAGGGTCAACACTTCGGACCAAATACCATGGACCAAATACCACGAACCAAATACCATAGACCAAAACTTAGTTTTCCAACATGTACGCGCCTTTCCTTCTGTGAACTTGCATGTGTACGTATACGTGCCTTTTGCTCTTCTCACCTGCATGTATACACACTTTCATCAAGGTTAACCTGCATATACCTCTCTCTTGACCTGTTGTACTATGATTTGTCCATCTGATTGAGTTGCCACAAATGACAACACCTGTATCATACCTCTGAGTGAGTTGCCATCAAGGACAACACATGTATCATAATGCCAACAATCTCCCCCTTTGGACTTGATGGCAACAACCACACCAAGTCACTCTCCCACTTTAACATCAAGGGCAAAGGGCGGTCCAAGATATTCTCTTCCTTGATATACATTCTGCTGTCCATACTCCCCCTGAGTACCTACTGTAATCTCTCATTGAGCTCCCCCTTTGTACATGCCAAGATGTACCAATCCATCCATGCTCCCCCTCAGCACATGCAAGGTATTTATAACAAATACCATGATAGTCATCAGCCATTATCATACACCATATATGATCTGCACCATAAGCATCAACACCGAGTCTTGTAACCTGCAATACCATTCTTTTGACCAACCAGCAAGATGTATCATTTAGCACATAAGCATCATCACTAAAGACTTCTAACCATAATTCCAACAATGCATTATTTGATGTATATGCTCCCCCTCAGTCTATGCCAACCATCATATACCATGACCGAACCATTTCCTGAGTCTGTTCTGCTGCTTTTTCTTCTGAGCTCCATATACGCAATTCTACAGCCTCTAACTCGCATATATACGCGACTTGTCTTCATGAAATATGTGTATGAGATTTAGAACACTAATGTTCCACACTTTCAGCTTCCTTTGAGTCTGTCATGTCTGTGTACTCTGTTATGCCCCATATTTCTGGTTGTACTTCCTTTTTCTTCCATATCTTCAACTGTGATGATGTTTTCTCCTTTTGGTATGGTGCCCAAGATCTTCTCCTGCATTCCTTAGCTATGTGTCCAAGCTTGTTACATGCATAAAATCTTACATGTTTCATATTCCTTCTGTAGCAATCAATAGCTTTGTGACCAACCATATTGCAAGAAAAACAATATCCCTTAAAGTACTTGGAACGTGATGATCTTTTTATGTGATGGTCTTGAACCATTCTACTTCTGCATCTGGCTGCAACATGTCCAGGATTATGAAATACATAACATTCAACATTATTCATAAGAGGAAATAATCGTCTATCACTTCCACAGTTAGGAAAAAAAAAATATTCTTTGAGGAATTTCTTTCCTTCGCTATTGATGGGGTTATCTTCTCATCTCCTTGTTCAACATTTTAGATTTCTCATTAGAGTTCATTGCCTCACCTTGTGAGCTAGATTCGCCTTCAACACATTCATAAAAACCAAGACCAGTTTTGATAGCAGGCGACCATTGACTACTAAGAATATCATCCAAAATCTTAGTACTGTCTTGAAATCGTAATAGTTTATCCTTTTCTTCTAATTACCTTTCAAGATATTTACCTCAACCTAATGTTGTTCTTCCCTTTCGAGACATTGCTTTTTCAAAATTTCTTCATACTTTCTTCCTTCTTCCATTTGTTGCCTTAGTTTGAGAATCTATTTTTCTTTTTCTTCATTCAGCTCCTGCAGCATTTGACGAACTTTGAAGGCACATTTCAGTTGAGCTTTCAAGCTGATAATTTCTTCTTTGAGGGCACTCTCCCTTTTGTTAGGTAGATCTTGTTGATCTATGATTTTATCTGATGCTTCATTTGCTTGTTCATCTTCAATCTAAGGTGATTAAGGATCTAAATACGTGCTTCCACTCAACGGCAGGCTGTCATTGTTCCTTTGAGTTGTCTTCTTCTTTTGACATGCTTTCTTTCCCATTGTTTTATGGATCTCCTTCAAGCGATCAAGCTTCTACCAAAGGACCTGCTCTGATACCAATTGTTGGAAATAATACTGAGAGGGGGGGGTGAATCAGTATTGTCAAATCAAACACTTTTTCATTTCCATACTTAGATTCATATACGCTACTTCAGTGAAGGGAACCTACGTGTACACGCAACTGTGTCTAATGCAACTAGCATATATCGAGTAAAATTATGATTCAGTTAATCCATTAAATGTTGATCTTTAATCAGAACATTATTAACCATGTAGACAGTAAACAGGTGCAGTAAAAAAGAATATATCATCACACATAAGAAGCACACATGAACACCATGATATAAGGTTAAAACCCAATATGGGTGAAAACCACCTGCTGCAATTCGTCTCTATCTTCCTTTAATAAGAAACTTCTTCTTACAATATTTCTGTACTGGATCAGTCTTATACTAGTACGCATGCTTCTACTTGCAGAAGGCTACAACCTTCTCTCGTTTTCCAGTTTTGTTATAGACATTTTTGTGCCTTACAGCTATAAGCATGAAATGTCCATAAACCAAGGGATCCTAAGTCCCTAAAGATGTTGTTCCAGCTCCTAAAGAAACAAGGTCAACAAATGACAGCTTCTCCCAGAAGTTCTCCACCAGAAACTGCTCAAAACTAGTCAAATCAGGATCAATTCAGAGGCTCCACTAGCTGCCTGCGTTGCAAAGCACCCAAATACATTGGCTAGGTGCGTTGCAACGCAGGTGAATGCACTACCAGGGTGCGTTGAGCGGGAAATGACAAATGGCAAGCTCATTCAACGAGGTGGAAAGACACTGGAAGCTTCCAGAATCTTCTCCAATGACACTTGCCTCAATGAATTCGACTAGTGATGAGTAAGAGGCTCTTAGCCTCCAAGTGGAAGCAAGAACTGACAGAGAGAAGCCACAAGTCAAAACATAAGCTGACTCATCCTCTCTGCTTACATCTATATATGGATCCCTCACCCAGAGATCCAAGGAGGCTGGAATTTTGTACTTTGCAGAGAATTGTTGTTGGTTTGAGATTGAGATTAGTGCATTGGGTGATTTATGCTTTGTTGGAGGAGAGGAAGGGATTCCTTTGCTGGGAGGTAGATGTTAGATCGGGACTCACTTGGTTGTATCTCCTCTTGGACTTTCTTATCATATCAATAAAACTATTTGAGTTTCTCCTATATGCTTGTATATCAATGATGCTTTGTTATATTTGCATGTTTAGTTTAATCTGATCCTAAACTAGTTATGAATGTAAATCTATGTCTTTTGTGTAGTTTTCCTCTCTTGTGATCTTGCAGGAACTCGGTGAAGCTGGACCGGTAAGGGAGCAGGCAGCGGGAAGCGAACAAAGGAAAGAGCGATTGGATCAACAAACTAGCGAAAGACACAGGTTAGTTACATCCTTCCTCTTCATTTACATTTCATAAAGAAGAATACGAGAATAGTTTTCCTTGTTTGTTGCTAAGGCACTGTCATACCTTAGAGTGGGATAGGGGCATTCCGAATGGATACTTTTCCCAACGACAAATTGGCGACTCCACTGGGGATCGTGTCTAGTTAGTTTGTTTGTGTTTCTTTTGATTGGTTGTTTCATAAACGCAAGAAGTAGCAATCGAAAAGCATTTGCCATTATCAAATGCAAAGTAGCTGCTACTCCAATCCTTTCACTAGGCTTTGTTTATGATCTGAACAGCTGATCCACAAATGCTCTAACTGCCCTTTGTGATAGATCTTAGTCCTCCTTTAAATCATCCCTCTAATTGTACCTTATTGATAGCTTTCATTCGGCCAAAAACCATAGATCAAACTGCAAACTGTGACCTAGAACCCAGAGACAATTCTCTTTTCTGCTTCAGCGCAGGCTCTGTGAAGAGGTTCTGCATTTCAAGGCAGGTCCCGAGAGGGCTACCTGCGCTGCAATTCAGTTTCTCTGTGCAACAGGTGCGTTGATCAGCCTTTGCCCTGTGCAGCTGTGGTTCTTTGCTTCATTTTGCTCTGTTTTGTCTCTGATTTTTGCAGCCTGTTATCAGTGTGTGTACCTATCTGAAAACCCCTTTTCTTTGCCTCAATTCCACCTCAGTTGTATAAAAGAAACTGTATTTGTTTTTGTGTATTTGTTACATCATTTGCAGTTTCCCATTACAAAATTAAATTAGTCATACTGTCGCCCTTGGATCTAGACCTGTCGTAAGTGTCGTTTTGATCTTAGGAGTAAGTTTGTTTGCTGTTGACAGTTGATTACGCTTTTACTTTTGTATTTTGGTTTGAATTTGTGAATTTCTAGTGTCGAAACAAGTGTTTACTTCAAAATCATAAAGTGTTGTAATCGTCTTTTTGATTTCGAAAAGAAGCTTGTTTGTGTTTTTCACTTGAAATCGAATTCAAATTTGTACAACAACTTTCTTTTTAGGCATTAATATTAAGAAAGTGAAAACAAATACATGCATATGTGCATTTGCATTTTGACATTTTGTATGGATTGATTTAGGAAAAGTGCATTTACAGTGTGCTCTATGCTCTTTGAGAAAAGATTGTGTCTTTCTTTTCCCCTTGTAGCTAGGATTTTCATTGTTGAAAAGAGATAAAAGCTTGCTTATCATCTTTAGACTACATTTAGGAATTGTATCTACATCTCGTGGTGATCCAAAAAGGAAAACTTCTAAGAAATGTCAACCTAAAATAAATTGAATGAACTTAACAACGCTTTGTAACTTAACGCACAACATAGAGGTCTAGGCTAGAGACGTGTTGCGGTGTCGTAAAACCTGGTAACTGTTGCCTCACTGATGGTTGGGTGATTCCTCCTGAGAGACAATAAGTGCTAGTATGGATTGTGCTCCCACATACCGTCGAGTATATATTGGGAGACCCCTATAGGCATAAAACCTTTATCCATAGGAAGCCGTGTCGGCCGCCCTACTAATCGCAATGCACTGAACACAGCATTCGGGAAGACTGACCGCCCGTACCCTAAAAAGTATTCTGCGGTTTTGCGATTGGTTTGGCACACCCTCTACCTAGAACTCCAGAGCAGTCCCTTTCGTTCCTTTTCAGACTCCTTAACGGAAAAGGTCCATCTGAGCACTTGTCACTTCAGGCTCATTAAAAATCGAAGGAGACTAGAGTCATCTTTTGCTTTTTCTCGACTCTTTAAAATTGAAAAAGCAAGTTGTGTCTAAGTGTCGTTAAAATTTATTTTAAACGGAATATTCATACCCTTTTTCCTGCGTTGATCTTTAGGTTGAGAAAATGGAACCCACCAACCAAGGAATTCCCCTTGGTGGAAATCCTAGTCCCTTCTCCCCTTGGGGAGATGTTGGTGTGCCCCATATGGCCACATTTTCGCTTCCAGGACTGACAATTGGCTTGCTGGTCTGGCTCTTCTCAACCAATGTCGTTCAGAACACCACCATTCCTGAACAGTCGAATCAGTAGTTAGACGAGTCCAGAATTTCCCACCAACCTTCTACTTCCTCTCTTCCTTCCTCTTCGCGTGACGGGACTGGTAAAGCTAAAAACCAAGTTCCTAAGGAGAAAAACGAAAAGAAGAAGAAAGAGAAAAAGAAGAAGGAGCCAAAGGCAAATAAGGGAAAACAAGTGTCGTCTAATGAAAATCCACACATAGCACTGACCAGGCCTAAATCGCCATGTGTCATTTGCAGAGGAGACCACTTTCACAGAGATTGTCCTTGCATCCCCCGGATACTAAGGGACTGGTCTCCTCGTTTGCACAATCCGGTGTCGTCAACCTCTGATAGCCATGTTGAAAGCACACCGTCAACTAGCGAAAGTGAAGTTCCAGGACAAAAAGGGAGAGCTAGACCTCCCTGTAGATTGTGCGAAGGTGACCATGCCCTCCACCATTGTCCCTTCTTAAACGAGGCTAAAAGAGTCTTGGAAGATCGTCCGGTTTCACCGTTATGACTTCCTCCTGGATATAAAAAACTCTTGCCAAGTCCTTCGTTAGTTGAGAATCCAGCTGGCCCGCTCAAGTGGTCAGCTGAAGCGTCTATCATTGAAGATAAACCAACTGAATCCATACCAGACGAAAGTCAAAAGGTCGAGGCGGCAGTTGACCCGGTCTTGCCTTCAGAGGTTTTATCTTCGAATGATACAGTCACTGAAGAGGATAAGGATGACACCGTCCAAATTCTCTTCATCAACACAGACTCCGATGAACACGGGGGCAATCCACCCATTCCTTTATCGCAGGAAGGATGTTCGTCAGAGCGATACCCGGCCGTCTACTTGGTCCCACCACCAAGAAACCTAGTTGTGTCCTTTGACTGGAACCAACTAGGTAGACCCCGCTTGCCAGCTAGCATACCATTCAGAATTATCGTCCAAATATACAGAATAGTCATGGCTGGCACCATCATTGATGAGGGGGCGTCTGTGAGTATCCTTTCCTCTATTACTTGGAAAGCGCTTGGTTCGCCATCGCTTTTGCCTGAGATGAGAAATATGTCAGGCTTCGATAAAGGAACCAGTCGACCTTTAGGGATCCTCCCCAATGTGCCTATCACATTGAAAAGGAAGACCGTTCAAATGAACGTGATGGTCGTTCAAGGACCCTTGGATTATAACCTACTCCTTGGACGAGACTATATATATTGCATGGGAGCCATCGTCTCCTCACTCTTTAGAGTAATGTGTTTTCCGCACGAAGGAAGAGTGGTCAAGCTCGTGGACCAGCTTTCATTTCCCGGATCACGCATCGCAAATAGTCATATACCATCCCTAAATGGTCTCTTCACGCAAGAAATGTCTCAACCCACGGTCCGTCCTCCCGATGAGCGCGAGTAATTCGGAAGGATATGACTGGAACCCAAGGGGCATGCGTCCTGGTCTGCTTCGGCAGGAAAACTTCGGGTATAGAGTAGGTTTCTGTGGGAGAATATGACTAGTCCGTACCCCGTCCATGATTGGAAGAGGGGTTGTTCTAGAATAAGATTCTTTTGTCAAAGTTATGTGTTTGGCGCTCGTTGTCACTCACCTTTGTTTATCTTGGTAGACATCGCCAAAGAAGTGTTTTGTTTGCTGCGCAAATGAGACAATCTTTGGTAACCTGAAAGAGGTAGGCCTCTCCCTGTTAAACAAATGTTTTTCCTGCAAATTGAGGGGTAACCTTGAAACTCTATTTTATACCTGGGGGCATGCAAACCTTTTGGAGTGCAAGCAAGGGGCGGCTATTTATTTTTTAAATTTTTAGGTCCTCCCTTTAAAACTGGAGGTCTAACCCTTTAAACTCGTAGGATTAGTCATTTCCGAACTTGCATAAAGAAAGGATTCTGGAGCAAAGCTTTGTAAGGCGCAAGCTCCATAAAAAATGGCATCTTAAATGAGACATTCTTATCATATGACTGGATTAATCGAGCAGTTTTAACACATAGTTCATGCTCGTTAAAAAATAAACATAAGATCGAGCAGTTTTAACACATAGTTCATGCTCGTTAAAAAATAAGCATAAGACCGAGCAAGTGTTTCAATCCGCGTTTAAGCTCGCTAAAAAATGAACTATCCTCCGGTAAATAACCACCGTGAATGTAACGTTATCAGCCATTAAAGCCTTGGTCATGTTTGCACCGTCACCTCCACTTTTCCATTGGCCGATCATTCACCTCCATTTGATTGTTTACCCATTTTGAGGAACAGCTGCGAAGAGTGATCTCACTAGCCATCCTTGTGACACTGTCGTGCTTGGAAAATTCCAACCCTTACCTGGAATCAGCTGCTACCCGTCTTATCACTCGTTCCTCGAAAGACGAGTCTTCTTTAAGCTCTTTTCATCTGACTCGTAAAATATGAAAAGATTGCCAAGTTTTGGCCTTCTAGCTCGTTAAAGCGACCGGAAGTGCTATCCCTCCTCTAGATTTTAATCTTTTTGGACCTGAGGGATTATTGCACAAAAGGATCGAGCGCTTGTTTTGTTCGGCTCGTTAAAACTATCGAAAATTCATCCCTTCTGTATTGTTTTATACTTTTTCGGACTTAAGGGATTAGATGACGAAAAAGGACTTCCGGAGTTACCTTTATGTACCTTTTCAGACTCTCTAAAAATGAAAAGGACCGAGTTATCTTTGTCGTTAGACTCGTTAAAAAGATTAATAGCGACAAACTTGTCTTTAGATGAGAACGAGTTTCACTATCGCTAGGCTCGTTAAAACATAGCGATGGGTTTGCCCGAAGGGCAAATTATAGAACAAGCATATGTTATCCTCCTCAAGCTTGACAAAAATAAAGAGGTACTGGTCAGCAATGACTGGGGAAAAATTGGGAAGAAACTCAAAGAAACTTTATTGGTAGCAAGTCGCTCTTGAACATGACACTTCCACTCCATGTCTGAGTCGGGTTGGGTTGTTTCATTCACCGGTCACATCACCATGGTCTCGCCATACCATCCACCTTTGGGGTAAATGCTACCAATCCATCATATAAGTGTCGCTGATATGTTCAAGAGAAGTCATCCAGAGAAGTCAACCATGTCCCATCCACTACCATACATGATACTTCATTCTTTCATGACCGCCACCCTGAACCATATATCATCAGATCGTTTTCACCTCCATCAAAATCATTTGCTCCGTTCCGTGTCACTGATGTGGGATACATTAAGGCCCTCCTTTGATGGATCACTTCTTGTCGACATCAGCTCATTATCCAAGAAGTTGATCTAGGAACAACCCCTTCAGTACTTTGAAGCTTGCATGCCTCAATGGCAAGTTTCTCACTTCCGGCGACAGGTATACATCAATGACCTTCGACCGAAAGATTTTACGCGGTGTTCGACGCCAAGTCCTTTATTCACACCACGTGAATTGTACTGCAGTACCTTGAGGGTCATTATCATTATCGGTGATTCCTCTCGCGCTTGTTAACAGTTTACATCATTGACTGGTAATCAAGCGATGTCTTTCCATGTTCGACTTCAAAACATTTCTCACATGGATCGACTTGTACTTCGAGTAAAGATCGGACGAGATTGAAGACCCCGGATCTAGTTTCATCCATCCGGGCTGCGACATATATTCAGGAAAATAAAGACATTGAAATGAACAGCATTACAACACAGATAATCATCCTACCAAAAGGATGATGATTTCATCAAGATCATCAGTCTACCATCAGATGATTGTCTGTCTTATGTACATGAAAATGAATTTATAAAGTTGAGCATGGGAATGCCCGCCTCAGCTAGATCATGAAAATAGTATGAAAATAATGTATTGTATTGTATCTTATTACAGGTCTCCTCCTAGCATTGAAAGAACTTCGGATCCTCCTAATAAAGCATTTCACCCGATAAATGGCCTCATACTTTAGGGGGCAATTGTTATAGACATTTTTGTGCCTTACAGCTATAAGCATGAAATGTCCATAAACCAAGGGATCCTAAGTCCCTAAATATGTTGTTCCAGCTCCTAAAGAAACAAGGTCAACAAATCACAGCTTCTCCCAGAAGTTCTCCACCAGAAACTGCTCAAAACTAGTCAAATCAGGATCAATTCAGAGGCTCCACTAGCTGCCTGCGTTGCAAAGCACCCAAATACACTGGCTAGGTGCGTTACAACGCAGGTGAATGCACTACCAGGGTGCGTTGAGCGGGAAATGACAAATGGCAAGCTCATTCAACGAGGTGGAAAGACACTGGAAGCTTCCAGCATCTTCTCCAATGACACTTGCCTCAATGAATTCGACTAGTGATGAGTAAGAGGCTCTTAGCCTCCAAGTGGAAGCAAGAACTGACAGAGAGAAGCCACAAGTCAAAACATAAGCTGACTCATCCTCTCTGCTTACATCTATATATGGATCCCTCACCCAGAGATCCAAGGAGGCTGGAATTTTGTACTTTGCAGAGAATTGCTGTTGGTTTGAGATTGAGATTAGTGCATTGGGTGATTTATGATTTGTTGGAGGAGAGGAAGGGATTCCTTTGCTGGGAGGTAGATGCTGGATCGGGACTCACTTGGTTGTATCTCCTCTTGGACTTTCTTATCATATCAATAAAACTATTTGAGTTTCTCCTATATGCTTGTATATCAATGATGCTTTGTTATATTTGCATGTTTAGTTTAATCTGATCCTAAACTAGTTATGAATGTAAATCTATGTCTTTTGTGTAGTTTTCCTCTCTTGTGATCTTGCAGGAACTTGGTGAAGCTGGACCGGTAAGGGAGCAGGCAGCGGGAAGTGAACAAAGGAAAGAGCGATTGGATCAACAAACTAGCGAAAGACACAGGTTAGTTACATCCTTCCTCTTCATTTACATTTCATAAAGAAGAATACGAGAATAGTTTTCCTTGTTTGTTGCTAAGGCACTGTCACACCTTAGAGTGGGATAGGGGCATTCCGAATGGATACTTTTCCCAACAACAAGTTTCTACTGGAAGGGAGCTACAACCCCCTTAGTTCTTGTAATAGCCGATCCATTTACTAATACATAGGCACCATCCTACTGAAGGCTCCAACCTTCACTCATTTTCCAACTACTCCTAGAAGGGAGCTACAATCCCTGGCTCTTGTACTGGCCGATATATTTACCAGTACATAGGCGCCGGCCTACAGAAGGCTACAATCTTCTCTCTTTCTCGAGGGACCACGTTTCATAAATTTTCATACTAGATACTCCTGAAGCATAACACCATAATTTGAAGGCCATGTTTCATCCAGTTTTCATACTAGACCCATCAACAACATTGTGGCACAAAATCAATCAAGATTGCAAAACACCCATCAACTACACCTGCATCACCAATCTCTGAATCACCCAATACTGAAACACTGAAACCCTATCAACAACACAGTCACCAGAACACATAACAGACAACATAACTCTGCAACAATAACTAGATCCAACTGCAACTTCAAATATCATATCTCATAATGTATACTCTACTATGATGAACCAAACCAGTGTACATACACGCTTTTACCAAATCCAACCCGCGTACAAATCTGCAAATATTTACTCATAACTTTGCAACTGTTCCAAACATGAGTCATACTCAGATCATAACATTTATACAATAAGACATGCGTCAATAATTCAAATCTAGTCTATCCATGATCAAACCACATAATGATAATACATTCCAAGCCTCATGATCCCAATCCATCATCCATCATCAACCGCATAGGTGCATCCTTGATTCAGATCAAGCTAAGCATCACAAACCCATAACCAGCATACTAGATCTCACACTTCATGAGATATTCATCACATGCACAACTTGCACCACACTTGGCCTAATGATCTTTTCCTTATATAGGTTTAGGCCTGTCTCAATACCATGGTCCAAAACCATGTAGGACAAATACCTTGGACCAAATACCTGGGGTCAACACTTCGGACCAAATACCATGGACCAAATACCACAGACCAAATACCAGAGACCAAAACTTAGTTTTACAACATGTACGCGCCTTTCCTATGTGAACGTGCGTGTGTATGTATACACACCTTTTTTTCTTCTCACCAGCGTGTATACGCACTTTCATCAAGGTTAACCTTCATATACCTCTCTCTTGATCTGTCGTGTGATTGAGTTGCCACAAATGATAACGAGTTGCCACAAATGATAACACCTGTATCATACCTCTGAGTGAGTTTCCATCAACGACAACACCTGTATCATAGTGAGTTTCCATCAAGGACAACACCTGTATCAAAATGCCAACAGAAACTTCAAGGGACTTCAAGGACATCAAGAGTTGAAAAGGCTTAAGATAGACTATACCAAAGTTTGTTGAATAACTTCAATAGAATATCCACAAGTTCAATATAAAAGATTCCAAAGCCACTTTGCATGTTAAATTCAATTCTAGATGAGTTACATATTCAAAAAGAAACTAAAGCAAACTAAAGGTAAACTAAAGCTATTCTTTGTTAGATCTTTGATGCAAAACTTCCATAATTCTTTCAAAATAGAAGTGAAGACTCCTAAAACCAATATATTGTGAACCTATATACAGTATACTTTTTACATTATATATTTTTTGTATCAATCCTACACTGCTTATTAATGAATTAGTTTAAATTACTTAAACAAACTATGATCCCTAAACTAATAAAATTGTGTTAATTACATGTATTAGTCACTCACCACGACATTAAGGAAAAGGTGTTAATTTAAAAATGGTATGAAATGGGATCTATCTTAAACTTGCAATTGGACTAGCTTTTATGTCTGATACAAAATTATCTCTGGTATTCAAAAAGGTACGAAATATATCCTTCCTTAAAAATAAGTTTATGGTGTAACCCTGCCTTAAACTCAGTTTGATTGAATAGAGATTTAAAACATCTTGAAGCGTTGATTTGAATACTCAATTGGATTGAATAGAGATTTAAAGCATCTTGAAGCGTTGATTTGAATATATGAATTTTGATCTTTCCACGTCAAAATTGTTCAAGATTATTTTTATAAATTTTATGTAGAAGTATGAAAACCCTTGAGGGTTTTCTAAAAAGGTAAGAAAGCAAATTTATTTTGTTAATATATTTTTTAAATAGCTTAACTTTAATTTACAGATTAAAAAGTATATTTTTCATTTTTCTAACAATAATTTATATGTTTTATTTGAATTTGGAATAAAAAAAATATGACCACTTCAAATTCATCTCAAACATGTTTATTCTAAACATGTTTTATAAACATGTTTAGAAAAAACATGTTATTATATTTCATATCATATAGCATTTAACACATTTCCCAAATTTCATCCAATCCATCCTATGTGAAATAGTGTTCTTTTTTAATTGTATAAGTTTGAGCATATTTAATTACATACAAGTTTTACGAGTAGTCATGCATTTTCAATGGCAAAATATGAACAAAATAAAAATATTATATAAATTTTTAATTTAAAAAAAAATAAAATAAAACCTTATATGAAATATTTAAAAGGAAATAATTTAGATATAAATGTGATAGGTTTATTATTTCAATTTATTTTGTTAGATAGTATATAACTACAAAATAAAGACATGATTACAAATGGAATATAATTATGAAGAATAACATTAAGCTAACTTCCTTTAGTGTGAAAATCATTTTTCTTACTTTTTATTTATGAATGTGCTTTTTTCTATGATGAATTTTCATGTAAATAAGATTTAGAAAAGATTAAAAACATCTCCCAACAGTATTTTCAAGGATGTATATTTTTTGCTAGAAATAACAATTACAATAAAGACACACTATCTGTGGTTCACTCAATATGTGTATGTTCCTCCTCTATTCCCTTCAACTAAATGAAGAGATACAATCTATACTACATCCACTATAGCCTCCTCTTCAAACTTTTATAGTATCCTCTCCTTTCATTGTGCTCTCTCATAATACACAACCATGACATAATAAATTATCTCAATCCTTTTAAAGGAATAAAAACCACAAGCACAATACCATGAACTACCAATACCATGAGCCACCAACACCATGGGTTACCAACACCATGGGCACAAAAATCACTTGTTTACCTAAAATGGATTTGAATTTTTCATCACTAACATTCCTCCCTTTAAACTTGTGTTGAGGTAATTATGTCCTACACCCTCAAATTTCATTAATATATCCTCCCATTAAACTTGACTTGAGTTTATTATGTCCTAACCCCCTCAAATTCCATAACTAAGGTATCCTAGAATCTCACATGCTGCCCCCTATCACCTAGGTCTACATCTATATTTATTGGTAATTAACCATGGGTATGAATTCCTAACCAAGTCTTATAGTCATATGCCTATTTACATGCATTTTATTCTTTTAAATCCATTTAATTAGGAAGATAATTAGGCTCCATAATTGTCATGAGGACAAATTCCTCTTGTGGACAAGAGAAATCTCCCTAGGCATCTAAGAACCCTAGTAACAAACACAGTAATTGCTGCTTTTCTCTAACTTCTCATTGTTTGAAAGCAATAAAATGCAAGAGGCCTCTTACCAGTTTAGCGAACCGATTGATGAAGTCCCTCAAAGCTTCAATCACACACCCTTTGATGCTCTAAATATCCTCTTGCCGATCGCAACAAATTCCCTACAATGTTCTAAAATAGATCTGCAAAGATAGGGACAAACAAGAGATCAAAACATATAGGGCATAATCAAAGAGATAATAAACTAATTAACCAATTATGTATGCAAACTGATCAATTATGAAACCAAAACTCATGTTGGTTATCAACGAATACTACAAATCAAATCAATAGAGATTTAATTGAGAAAGAACAATTTCTTGTATTCATAAAACTAGAGAAAATACTTACAACCATGTAGCCTTGATGTAGCAATCCCTTTCTGTAATCTCCAACCCTCTCCCTTGCAATACAAGCCTTCCAACCTAATCTCAATAGCATAAACCTACTTCGAACAATCCTCCCTCGAAATTGAGACCTATAATGGCTTTATAGGCCAAGGATGAGAAGTTATGGATCCATTCTCCAAGGGATGAGATCCACTATTAGTGGGATAGAGGTACCACAAAGGAAGGGGAGATCCACTATTCTCCAAGGAAGCTTGTTTGTTGGGATAGATGCTACCAACAATGCTTATAGACTTTACTTTTTATTTTTACGTACTTCAAGTCATGTTCTTAGGTCATAGTGGAAGATAGTGGGTACTTTTGTGTAGATAATAAAGGTATTCCCTGTGTATGCATAGGAAATGACTAGGGAACTACGAACATAGCCAAAATCAGGGTTTCATACCATAGGATATAGAAATTCCACCTTCTTTGGCATGATTTAGTTTCAAACTCTGTAGGGTAATACTCTAGAACATGTGTGGATAGCGAGAGATCCAAAGTGATGATCATTTGCCTAATGTGACAAAATTATGTGTAAGAGATTGCCCCCTAAAGCACAAAGTCACAAGAAATATTTTGATGACTAAAGTGCTTTATCATGTGAAGGTTTTGGTTAGAGACTGCAATTGGAGACTTGAAACAATCACAAAAATGTTATAATGTAATATATAATATCATCAGTGAGGTAGGAATTCCCATTGTCAAAACATAATTGTATGAAATCACAGTATAGAAATACATCAAAGATCCATGTCAAAAATGGCATTGCATGGATGCAAACATCACTGGATCTATGTTTACAATCATGAATATTTAATAACTCCACACAACCTCGATGGATGAAACTAGATCCAGGGTCTTGATCTCCATCTTTCGATCTGCAGTACGAATCTGGCCATGTGAGTGAATGTCTCGAAATCAAACATTGTAGAAACCACTTGATTACCAGTAAATGATGTGAACTGTTAACAAGTGTGAGAGAAACCACCAATAATGACAATGGCTCTCAAGGTACCTCTAGTAAAATCTATGAAGTGTGAATAGATGATTTAATTTCGAACACTCATAGAATAATCTGATCGAAGGACAATGACGAGAACGTGTCGTCGAAGGTGAGAAACCTACCATTAAGGCATGTAGGCCTCAAGGTACTGAAGGTTTCTATATCATCTTCCTAGATAATGAGATGATGTTGATAGGAAGCGATCTGTCACAAGAGGTCTGCGACATGAAACTTCTGTGAAGTTTTGAAGAATAACAGTTTAGAGTATTTCAGGACTCACTTAGGGATGATCTATGCAACTAAAGGCTAAGACTGGAAAAGTAATTTTGACTGAGGTTGAACTTATGTTGAACATATTAGAGACACAACATGACTCAAAAAATAAAACCGAACCCAACTGAAGAGTTTCCATAAGGTATGGTCAACTGAGTAATAAATGGATTTCCCAACCTAGACATGAAAGTGATAGAGTGTCATGTTTAAGAGCGACATAGTGCCTTTTACAAATGTAAAACAAAGATTCTTTCTCACCTTTCCCCCCACCATTACTACCAAGTACCTCTTTATTTTTTACAGTCTTCAAAAGGATAACATACGCTTGTCTTGTAAGATCATCCTTCACATGAATCCTTCAAACATGTCTTCGATGTTGATGACATTTACTTCTCGAGTGGAATTCCACGCCGTGGAGAGGAAATGAGCTTGTATGGACATAGGCTTGGTGGTGAGACCAACGATACCTATTTTATACAGCATGGCATTGATGGGGCTCCTCACAAAGATGACCGAATTGATATCAAGACCATACATGAGATTCCTTTGAAATCCATTGGGTTTACTATTGTATTGTTGTGTGGTAGTTGTTATCACTCAGGTTGTCCTTAAGCTCTGGAAAGGATACGGCCGAGGTAACCACAGACCAACTTTTGACTGCAGGTTCTAGCTAACCTGCAATCAGAGAGGGCTCTCTCTTTTGGATTTAACTTTGTTTGAAAAGGATTTTATGCTAGGTCTCGAGTTTAGAGGGTTTTTGTTTTTTTTTTGGTGGGAAAATTGATGTTTTCAGACAGAGAGGCAAGGCATAGTCTGGAAGTTTCAAACCATTGGGCATGGAGTCAAGGATAAAAATTGCTGGTGCTTTTCCTTAATAACAGTGAGGGAAAATGGAGCAAGATAGCTGAGCATGAAACAATGTTCCAGGTTTAAGGGATGGAGAGAATTGCTAAGTAATGAGAGGCAGTTAAGAATCTCTCAATTATGCTTAACAAGGGAAAATGACAAGGCGCTACCTAGGGGCAGTTAAGAATCCCTAGATAATTAGAAAACACAGGTGAATTGGGGTAAACATGAGCCAGAAGGAATTCATATTCATAACCAATTCAATCAGAGGAAAACATAAAGAAACAGTAGAAATTGAGCATAGAGAGTATTTAAACTAATTCTAGGCTATTCTTTCTTTCTGCTATTTAGATAGTGATAACAACAAACAGAGGTAAGATGCACTTATTACTTCAGGCTGCAGCACAAGAATTCCATCTTCGTATCTCCAAAACTTTCATTTACAACAGACAGTCTGTTATCCAAGTGTTCTGCAATCTTTGATTATAGAAACAGTGAGGTATACAGTGCGAGTCTCTAGTGAAAATTCTCAATCGACCAACCCTTAAAACTATGCAGAGGGTGGTATATATAGGGCAAAACTATCTACAAAGTTCTTTATTACATCTTGACCTAATTAGGTCATAAAGAATAATTAATTTACCTACTCCTATCTGAAATAAATGCATGAAAATATCTCAAGCTGCGCTGGGGCGGCCGTATCAAAACTGAATAACTTATGTAGTCCTTGGTGGCTTGGTGCAGGTGCTTCTGAAATAAATGTGCATGGGTTTCTGCTTCTTTGCTGTCCTGTGGCTTTGAATGCCTTAATTGTGATTTGAAGGTAAGGATGGGCTGATGATACCTGATTTGACTTTTTGGGGGCTTTATTAATGTACAGGTGCTTTGAGCCACTGAACAAAATCTTTGCTGATACTCTTTGGCGTCCTTTCTTCCTCTGCTACTCTTTGGCAATAAATTGATGTTGTTCTGACATGCTGTAGGTCTTATTCACAAATTAATGGCCGTTGTTCGGCCTCTATTTCTTTCAAAACTATTTTTTGCTCCTTTTGGTATGCTCTGTGAAGAAAACGGGTCATTTTTGTGCTTTTCGGGCTTCCTGGGGGCTGCATAATGAAAAGATTCCCTGAAGATTCCCCGAAGATTCTCCATTTCGGCCTAAAAAATCCTGCGATGAGGTGCAAATCGCTCATCAAAAACTGCCTCAGAATTGGATTCCGGGGCTCCGAAGTGCAACTTTTTCTCCTTCGCACCAAAAAAGTGTTGATGACGTCAGCATGATGTGACGTTGTACGACGGGTGACGTCAGCGATGACATGAGCATGATGACATGGCAGGATGACGTCAGCATGATGTCATCATGTACGGACGACGACGTGGCATGACACGTGGCAAGGGGGCCATGCAGGCAGATGACTCGGCGACACGGTGGCAAGAGGCCACGCAGGTGGTTGACGTGTTGCGGTGACTGGGCAAGGGGTGACGTAACTGGGCAGGCGGGTGATGCAGGCGGGGGCGGTTTACGGTTTTGGGCGCACCGCCTTTGGGGGAGAGCGGTTTTGGTGGAGGGGGCTCCGCCACAGTCAAGGAGTTGACGCGTGGCGGGAGTACGGCGGTAATACCGCCCATCTCCCAGACGCTAAAGCTCGGGCAGCTCGGGGATGGGACGGCCCGCCAGCCGTTGATCTGTGGGGCAAGGAAATGGACGGCTGGCGGCGATGGCGAGGTGATGGCGTGTTAGGGCAGGGAATATTCGCAGGAATATTCCTTTTTAAATATGCACGTGGGTGGGTTTAAACTATGGGAAATGGGTTTAGGAGGTTAATAAGTGGCGGGGTTAATATTTAGTGCCAAAACTTTGGGTTGGGGGTAAAACATGGGTTTTGAGCGTGGGTTTTAGGGCTAGGAGGTTATTAATCTGGCCAGGTGTCAGATTGATCCCTTTTATGACTCGGATGGGCTAAAAATAGCCCCAGATGGACTATTTTTTCCCCAGACTTAAAAAAATATGGCTATATTGCCAGGGAGGGGATATTTACATAGGGGAGTTATATGTACATAGCTTTAGTAAGGGAATGGGAAAACTGATAGGGAGTTATATAATACTGTTAGTGGTTAATATGAAGGTGACCAGCAAGCGCTAAGGTCAGGGACCTTGGGTTAAATTTTGGGGAAAAGAATTTGCAAAGAGATGAAGTCCTTGAGTGAAGTAGATCTTCACCAAGGTGACTGATATGGATGATGATGAAACTAAGAGGAATCAAGCAGATCTTGACCTCTTTGGGGAGTTAGTAAGTGACTTGGGAATTAGAAGAAGGGGAAGTTAGTAATGTCCAGTTCTGAGCTCTTCTGAATAAAACTGCCCGCACTGATCTGAAAAGATAAAACAGTTTGAAACACAAAATTGATCATGCATCAGCTTTATGCAACCACAACTACCTACCCATCCTACTTTCCTAACATTTTTTCTTCTTTTCTGATTTGGGTGCACTTAGACTTGTAGACCCAGAATTACAATTTTTCTTTTGAATGCTTCGTATCTAAATATACACTTATTTCTACCAGGGCCCAGATTAAACAGTTGGGTCCCTTTGATTCTCTACCTATCTACAAAATCTGCCAAGGTTAAACTGTTTGGATAGATGCATTCTCTATATTCTACAACAGGAAACTGAAACCTAGGGAGACCAAGATTAGACTGTTTGGACCTCCCTTAAATGAAAATTCTTCAAAACTGGGACAACTCCTCAAAATGGAATCTCAGCAGTGGCATTTGGACTAGCACACTCTCATGGTATCTTCTGGAAATATGGAACACTGCAGCTTGCCAAGTATGACATATTTGGCATGTAAAAATGTCAATCATGAAAGATGATACCCTGTTGCAACAGGAGGCTAACAGTGGCTCCACTTGGGGATGGCTTTTCCTTGTGAAAAGTCAAGAACAGCAGGTCAGACTGCCTTGATCTTCTGTTTGTTGCTGTGGACTGGGAAATTCTTCTTTGTTCTCGCTGTATAAAGATATGAAACTTTGAACTATGAACAACCTCCTCCTCAACTGAGTTACTGTGAATTGTACAGCATCGCCTGCTTTCTTATGCATGCTTGATCTCTTATGTATAATGCTGCTGGAACATGCCTTTTAAAACAGTTTAGGGACATGGATCAAACTGCTGTGTTTGCCTTGCTTTTACTCAGAGCACGGTGCTGATATAAACTGAAAATTTTGCTCTGTTTTGATGCTTTTGAGACTGGAAAATTTGCATCGGCTACGTCCTCACCGAATTTATTGTTATTCCTCAAAAAATCAGCCAGTTTATACAAAAATAAAAAACTGAGTGCTGATATTTACAAATAATGTTGTACAAAGGTATTTACAGAATTTGCATTGTTTCAACAACAAGGATCATGATAATGTTTCAACATCCTGCCATTCACAGGGCCTTCTTCAACAGTGTTGTCCTCCATAGATCTGAGAAAATAAGTGTTGTTTCCCTGAACAACAGAAATTACAAATGGACCTTTCCATAGAAAATCAAACTTGGCATGTTTACCCTTGTCTTCTCTTCTTGAATCCCACTTTAGAACTTTGTCACCAACATTGAAATCTTCAGCTTTTGCTCTCTTATCAAACATCTTTTTGAGCTTTTCTTGCACAATCTGAGCTCTGTCATAAACTTGTTCTCTGGTTTGTTGCAGATGGATGGTCTGATTAATTCTTCTTTGAATGTCATTCGGTTCAGCCTGAATCTCTTGTAATAGCTTGATAGTAGGGATGCCCAGAGATGAAGGAAATCTAGCCTCCATGCCATATACTAGCTCATAAGGGCTCATTCCAATGGATCTTTTGCTTGAAAGTCTATCTGCCCATAGGGCATTTACCAGTTTTTTGTGCCAGTTCTTCTTGTTTTCTTCCAGCACTTTCTTTATGATGTTAATGAGGCTTTTGTTAGATGATTCGACCAAGCCATTGCCTTGAGGGTAATAGGCTGTGGAGTGGCCCAAGGTAATATGAAATCTGTGGAAAAAATTGATCATCTTTTTGGACTTAAAGGCAGCGGCATTATCAGTGATGATTTTCTCAGGGCAGCCAAATCTGGAAAGGATATTACACTCAAGGAATTGGATAATGATGGTATCATTGGCTTGTCTACAGGGAATGGCTTCAACCCACTTAGTGAAATAGTCGGTGGCTGTTAGAATCCATTTGTGCTGGCCTGAGGAAGAGGGATGGATTTCTCCAATGAAGTCAAGACCCCATTGTTGAAAAGGTTTTTCGGTGGAGATGGGTTTAAGGGGTAGGGGCAACAATTTTCTCTTGCCCTCAAAAATTTGGCATTTGTGACATGATATGGAAAACTTTTTTACATCTGCAAAAAGAGAGGGCCAATAAAAACCAGCCCTTAGAATTTTGTCAGCAGTGGACTTCCAGTAGAGATGTCCTCCACAATCACCTGCATGGAATTCTTTCATGACATTGTTAGTTTCATTCATGGTTAAACAATTAAGCAATATACCTTCATGATTTCTCCAAAATAATGCACCATCTATAACACAAAACTTTAAAGCCTTCATTTTCAAAAATCCTTTTTTGGTTCTGGACAATCCTGGGGGAGCACATAGGTTTAACAATACAAAGCATATATCAGCGTACCATGGGGATTGTAAAAATATTTCACTGATCTGTGGAGTCGCCAGCTCCGGTTCACTGTCCAGCTGGTTAATCTCTAAGGCTTGAAAATTCGTGTCGGACATCAGTTTAGCTAAACCTTGTCCCTTTATCAGCTTGGTTGGTTTTATTTCTATGTCATATTCAAGGATGTTTGCAATCCATTTACCTCTTTTGCCTTCTAATCCCTCTTGGGTCAGTATGTCTTTTACAGCGGCATGTGGGACGTAGGCAATTACGTGTGAATACAGTATGTACACTCTAAAATCCTTGATGGCCTTAACAAGTGCGTAGGCCTGTTTTTCCATGATTGGGTACTTCAACGGGGCGTCTCTTAAGGCTCGGCTGAAAAAAGCAATTGGCTTTTCAGCTCCCTGCTCATCCTTTTGTAAAAGGACAGCGGCTATGGTGTGATCAGATGCAAATGAAAATATGATAAAATCTTTATCAAACTGTGGGCTAGTTAGGACAGGGGTTTGGGTTAAGGCTGTTTTGATACTCTCAAATGCTTGCTTGGTTTCCAGAGACCATTTTACCTTGGCATCCTTCTTTAACATGTTGCTTAACAGTCTTATTAATTCAGCCAGATTTGGAATAAACCTTCTTAAGAAGTTGATTTTTCCAAGGAATGCTTGTAGCTCTTTTATGTTTCTGGGGAATGGGATTTGGAGGATGGCTTGTATTCTTTCAGGATCAATTCTGATCCCATCCTTTGATATGATGTGGCCAAGTAATTTGCCTTCTTCAAGGCCAAACAGAGACTTCTTGGGGTTCAAGGAAATGCCATATTTCCTGCATGTTATGAAAATTTGCCTGAGATGCTTGAGGTGTTCTTCATCAGATTTGGAAAATGGGGTTAAGTCATCAAGGTAGACAACTAGGAAGTCATGTATTTCTTTTGCAAAAGCAATATCCATTGCTCATTGAAAGGTAGCACCAACGTTTTTAAGTCCAAATGGCATCTTTACATATTTGAATGTTCCCTAAGGTGTAGTAAAAGCAGTTTTGTCTTGATCGTCTGGGTGAACAAGTATTTGGTTAAAACCTGAAAAACCATCTAGCAAAGAGATTCTAGATGATCCCACTACTCTCTGCAAGATGTGGTCCATTTTAGGCAAAGGGTAATGGTCTTTTAGGGAGACTTGGTTTAAATTTCTGAGATCTACACAAAGTCTGATTTCACCTGTCTTTTTTCTTGTAGGGACAAGATTGGACACCCAATCGGAGAATCTGATGGGTGCTATAATGCCTGCTTCGAACATCCGCTTTACTTCCTTCTCAGTCGGGGGAAGAAGCATTGGGTTAATTCTTCTAAGTTTCTGCTTGAAGGGTTTTTGGTTGGTTTTAAAGGAATGGTGTGTTGGATCACCGAGGTGTCATAGGATTTTAGATCCTCATAGCTCCAAGCAAATACATCTTCAAATTCTTTGAATAAGTCAATGTACTTGGGCTTTTGATCAGGTGGTAAATTTTTGGACAGTTTGATCATTTTCGGATTTTCTGGTGTCCCGATGTTGTGTTCTTCTATTTCAGTGTTTATGGGCTGCAATTTCGGCTTTCTGGGCACGTCATTATCATCAAACATATCTTCTAATGGGGTTAGGCCTGCAGGCAAAAAATTGTCTTTCAAGTCAATGACCTCTGCCTCCGTTTTGTCTATCTCTTCTATCTGTGTTTGTTTCAGCTGTTCTATGTTTTCTTTGTCAAAAATAGTTGGTTTTGTGATTTGCTTGACTGTTGCAACTGTTATATCTTGCTGATTTTCAGTTGTTTGGCATTCTGTATCTGTTATAGCATCCATGTCAATGTTAATATTTGAAAATTCATGCTCAAGGGTAAGGAAACTGTTAATTTGGGCATCATTTTCGAACACTTTCCAATCTCTAACGTTGTTTGGGACAGTAGGCCTATGTTTTATTTCAGCCGTGAAATGATGGTTTGGGTCAAAAGGAAGCTTACATGTACTAGCAAAGGTGGCTAGGTTGTGTGCATGAATGTTGTGATTTCTGGAAATCTTGTCAAGCTTGAATTCAGTGAATGCCTGGAGTATGTTTGTAGCAACGGTTCTATAGGCTCTCATTCTGTTGTCGTTGGTAACAAAATTACCTTTCATCTGTTGTATAACTAGATCAGAGTCACCTAAGATAGACACTTTTACAACTCCTAGAGTTTTAAGCAGTTTAAGGCCTAAAAGCAGAGCCTCATACTCTGCCATGTTATTTGTGCATTTAAAGTTCAGTCTGTAGGCATGACCTTCTGCATGGTTATTGTATGTGTTGTGAATCCACACACCTACCCCTACTCCTAACTTGTTGACAGAGCCATCAAACTCTAAGTACCATGTGATTTCTTGCTTGTGGTTCATAGTAATAGTTTGAGCTATCTCAGGATTGGGCAGATTTAAACTTTATGTTTGAGGATATTCTTCTGGTAGGCTGGTTGCATCAGCTGCTGTGACAGTTTCGTGGGTATGCGCAACCGATTCTTCATTGATGTGTGCTTGTTGCTCTAAAGCGAAGGGCTCATTATCAATTGAAACATTTGTATCATGATTAAACAAAATAAATGAATCCATATCAGAGTGGATTGAGTAAATGGGAAAATTTTCAGGCCTGCTCTCACTACTCACCACATATTTCATCAGCGTTTCTCTGTACAGTCTCTTTGGTTGCCCAAAGACTGAAATAGTGGCGTACGAAAGGTCTAATTGAAGGGATCCTTGTAACTTTGCTCCCCATGATCTTGAGAGGAGCATACCATACTTTGGTGGAATGTCAGCCACCACTACATCCATGAGGATAGTCTTGTTGGGATATTGGACTAAGGAGACACACAAGTCTTTGATGAGGCCTAAACATTTCACTTGACTTGAGTCAAATGAGTACAGATCTTTGTAAGGTCTTGTAACATCAAGATTTAGTTTTTCCATAACTGCTTTGGGCATAAGATTGTGTGATGCCCTTGAGTCAAACATAGCATTGTGCAAAACTTTGTCAAGTATATGCAAACTGACATAAAAGGGTGGGATAGGTCCATGTGTTGATTTTCCATTAACTTCTGGGCCAAATAGCAGCTCTCGGGTATCGTCTAAAACATTTACATCATCCTTGTTTTCTGGAATTTGAAGTGACTTTTGAATTTGCTGCCTATATACATCGTGTTTAGCCAGTTCTGAAAGAGGAATGGCTATCTTGAGTTTTCCTATCTCTGCCTCTAAGTTAAATGGCTTTTCCAGTGGAGTCTTGGTGTTGACAATGGCAGTTTTTCCTGCTTCCTTTGAATTCTCAGCGATCTGCTCTTGTTTATCTGCGTTATGGGAAGTTTTTGCTTGTGGTTGTACAGTTTCAGGAGTGCTTTTTGGGCTTCTGCTTGAATTTTCTTTTGAGGAATGGGGTGGCAAAGGCTGCTCAACCGAAGGCTGCGAATCTATTATGTCCTCTACAGTCACTTGATGTGGGTTTGGAACAGGTATATTAGCTGGTTCTGTTGTGACATCCTTGCCTTTGATCTTGTTGGGCTATTTACTATCCTTTGTTTTACTAGGTTCAGAAATGTCAATGGTCCTAGTTCTCAGCTTATATTGTTTGTGTACTTCATACACAACGGTATCATAACCTTGTTTAAAATCAAAAGACTCACCAGACTTGGTCTGAAACTGATTGTAATCGGGTTCATTTTGGTCTTCTTGGGACAGGACAGTTTGATGCTCGCCCTTTAGATCCATTAAGTTCATGTGAGTGTCCTCTATGGGTTCACTAGAAGTAGATCCTTCAACATAATTATCTTGGAAAGGGGGTCTTATATCATGGTCTTGGTTAGGCCTACCAGCATTTGTGTTCTGTGTTTTTCTAAAATTTGGGTTCCTTATGGTATTAGACTGTTGTCCTTCCCATGATGCTTTTCTCTCAACATTTTCTACTCTTTCTCCTAGCCTTTGCAGGCCATTGATAATAGCATCAAGCTTCTGGTCAAAGGCTGAGGGTTCTTCTTTAAAGGTGGTTCTTCTTTCCATTCTAGCTCGGTTTCTTTTGGCAATTAAATTGGCTTCTACGCTGACAGCAACATTTTGCATGTCTGCAAGGGTTTGAGGAGCTCTTTCTTTTAACTGGTATGCCATATTCGGGTCGAATCCATTGGGAAATTTGTACAAGGCCAGGTCAGGTGGAGGCCTTAAGTTCTGTGGTATTGCGTTATATACATTATTAAAAATGCACAGTACTCCAGAACAGTCTCTTGAGGACCTCGTTTGATCGTATCATATTCAGCTAGTATGTGCAAGGGGTCTTTCTTTTTCTCCCATCTGTTGGTAAAGGATTGGTAAAGCTCATCTGGGGTGGTTATGGAATTTGCAGCAAGTGATCTGAACGAAGTTCTTACATCACCTATCAAACTCTGAACAAAAATTCTCATCCTAACACTATCATCGTCTATCTCATAGTTTTCAAAATAGTCTTGCATCTTTTTGGTATGCTGAATGGCTGCGAAAGGACCTGTGCTGTCAAAATATGTGATTTTAGATTGGTAGTCTTGAGGTAAAGCCCCAGCAGGTAATTGCAGGGGTACATATCTATTATCCATATTGACAGGTATAAGTGGAACAACGGGGATAAGTGGAACAACTGGAGTGACGGGGATCACAAGAGTAACTGGAACGCTGGAAACAACAGTGGTGTCAATATATGCGATGAATGAAGGAGTGGAAGGAGTACTACGGGATGTAGATGAAGAATTGATGGAAATAGGAGTTGAACGGAACAAGACCTTGACAGGAGTCGGAAAACAGCTAGGGTAAGTTGTTTCAGGGCTCAAATCATCAAAATTTTCCTGTCCTTCTTGCTTCCTAAGAATTTTCGGGATTATATTAGGGTTTTCAAAAACAGCTGGAGGGTTGGGATCTGGATTTGACCTTGTATATCGTGGATTTTTCTTGGGAGCCAGCTTCTGAATTGTTTTTTGGGTATTTTTCCTGGGAATGTTTTTTGTAATCGACAAGGGACTAATTAAAATTTGGGACAACTTGTTTGTAACTTAAAACTAGCATGAAGATTGACTGAAGCAACATTTATTTACTCCTATTAATGCAAAGCAAAAAACAGTCTCAAAGGCTTCCTGGCTGACATTCAGGCTTCATCTGTAGTTTTAAGAGATAAACAGCAATTGGAAAGTTTGATTTATGGTCTCAGCAGAGCTTTCTTACCTTCTTCGTGAAACTATCTGAGGAAGTTCCCAGTGGAGCTTTCCAACTTAATCAATAAAACTTTCTGAGGATTAGAATCCCCAGTGGAGTCGCCATTATGTTATCACTCAGGTTGTCCTTAAGCTCCGGAAAGGATACGGCCGAGGTAACCACAGACCAACTTTGGACTGCAGGTTCTAGCCAACCTGCAATCAGAGAGGGCTCTCTCTTTTAGATTTAACTTTGTTTGAAAAGGATTTTAGGCTAGGTCTCGAGTTCAGAGGGTTTTTGTTTTGTTTTTGGTGGGAAAATTGATGTTTTCAGACAGAGAGGCAAGGCATAGTCTGGAAGTTTCAAACCATTGGGCATGGAGTCAAGGATAAAAACTGCTGGTGCTTTTCCTTAATAATAGTGAGGGAAAATGGAGAAAGATGGCTGAGCATGAAACAATGTTCCAGGTTTAAGGGATGGAGAGAAGTGCTAAGTAATGAGAGGCAGTTAAGAATCTCTCAATTATGCTTAACAAGGGAAAATGACAAGGCGCTACCTAGGGGCAGTTAAGAATCCCTAGATAATTGGCAAACACAGGTGAATTGGGGTAAACATGAGCCAGAAGGAATTCATATTCATAACCAATTCAATCAGAGGAAAACATAAAGAAATAGCAGAAATTGAGCATAGAGAGTATTTAAACTAATTCTAGGCTATTCTTTCTTTCTGCTATTTAGATAGTGATAACAATAAACAGAGGTAAGATGCACTTATTGCTTCAGGCTGCAACACAAGAATTCCATCTTCATATCTCCAAAACTTTCATTTACAACAGACAGTTTGTTATCCAAGCGTTCTGCAATCTTTGATTATAGAAACAGTGAGGTATACAGTGCGAGTCTCTAGTAAAAATTCTCAATCGACCAACCCTTAAAACTATGCGGAGGGTGGTATATATAGGGAAGAACTATCTACAGAGTTCTTTATTACATTTGACCTAATTAGGTCATAAAGCATAATTAATTTACCTACTCCTATTTGAAATAAATGCATGAAAATATCTCAGGCTGCGCTGGGGCGGCCATATCAAAACTGAATAACTTATGTAGTCCTTGGTGGCTTGGTGCAGGTGCTTCTGAAATAAATGTGCATGGGTTCCTGCTTCTTTGCTGTCCTGTGGCTTTGAATGCCTTAATTGTGATTTGAAGGTAAGGATGGGCTGATGATGCTTGATTTGACTTTCTGGGGGCTTTATTGATGTACAGGTGCTTTGAGCCACTGAACAAAATCTTTGTTGATACTCTTTGGCGTCCTTTCTTCCTCTGCTACTCTTTGGCAATAAATTGATGTTGTTCTGACATGCTATAGGTCTTATTCACAAATTAATGGCCATTGTTCAGCCTCTATTTCTTTCAAAACTATTTTCTGCTCCTTTTGGTATGCTCTGCGAAGAAAACGGGTCATTTTTGTGCTTTTCGGGCTTCTTGGGGGCTGCATAATGAAAAGATTCCCTGAAGATTCCCCAAAGATTCTCCATTTCGGCCTAAAAAATCCTGCGATGAGCGATTTGCGCTAGGCGCAAATAGCTCATCAAAAACTGCCTCAGAATTGGATTCTGAGGCTCTGAAGTGCGACTTTTGCTCCTTTGTGCCAAAAAAGTGCTGATGACGTCAGCACGATGTGACATTGTACGGCGGGTGACGTCAGCGATGACATCAGCATGATGACGTGGCAGGATGATGTCAGCATGACATCATCATGTACAGACGATGACGTGGCATGACACGTGGCAAGGGGGCCACGCAGGCAGATGACTCGGCGACACGGTGGCAGGAGGCCACGCAGGTGGTTGACGTGTCGCGGTGACTGGGCAAGGGGTGACGTAACTGGGCTGGCGGGGGCGGTTTACGGTTTTGGGCGCACCGCCTTTTGGGGAGAGCGGTTTTTGGGGAGGGGGCTCCGCCACAGCCCAGGAGCTGACGCGTGGTGGGAGTACGGCGGTAATACCGCCCATCTCCCGGACGCTAAAGCTCGGGCGGCTCGGGGATGGGACGGCCCGCCAGCCGTTGATCTGCGGGGCGGGGAAACGGACGGCTGGCGGCGATGGCGAGGTGATGGCGGGTTAGGGCAGGGAATATTCGCAGGAATATTCCTTTTTTAATATGCACGTGGGTGGGTTTAAACTATGGGAAATGGGTTTAGGAGGTTAATAAGCGGCGGGGTTAATATTTATTGCTAAAACTTTGGGTTGGGGGTAAAACATGGGTTTTGAGCATGGGTTTTAGGGCTAGGAGGTTATTAATCTGGCCAGGTGTCAGATTAATCCCTTTTATGACTCAGATGGGCTAAAAACAGCCCCAGATGGACTATTTTTTCCCCAGACTTAAAAAAATATGGCTATATTGCCAGGGAGGGGATATTTACATAGGGGAGTTATATGTACATAGCTTTAGTAAGGGAATGGGAAAACTGATAGGGAGTTATATAATACTGTTAGTGGTTAATATGAAGGTGACCAGCAAGCGCTAAGGTCAGGGACCTTAGGTTAAATTTTGGGGAAAAGAATTTGCAAAGAGATGAAGTCCTTGAGTGAAGCAGATCTTCACCAAGGTGACTGATATGGATGATGATGAAACTAAGAGGAATCAAGAAGATCTTGACCTCTTTGGGGAGTTAGTAAGTGACTTGGGAATTAGAAGAAGGGGAAGTTAGTAATGTCCAGTTCTGAGCTCTTCTGAATAAAACTCCCCGCACTGATCTGAAAAGATAAAACAGTTTGAAACAAAAAAGTGATCATGCATCAGCTTTATGCAACCACAACTACCTACCCATCCTACTTTCCTAACATTTTTTCTTCTTTTCTGATTTGGGTGCACTTAGACTTGCAGACCCAGAATTACAATTTTTCTTTTGAATGCTTCCTATCTAAATCTACACTTATTTCTGCCAGGGCCCAAATTAAACAGTTGGGTCCCTTTGATTCTCTACCTATCTACAAAATCTGCCAAGGTTAAACTTTTGGACAGATGCATTCTCTATATTCTACAACAATAAATTGAAACCTAGGGAGACCAAGATTAGACTGTTTGGACCTCCCTTAAATGAAAATTCTTTAAAACTGGGACAACTCCTCAAAATGGAATCTCAGCAGTGGCATTTGGACTAGCACACTCTCATGGTATCTTCTGGAAATATGGAACACTGCAGCTTGCCAAGTATGACATATTTGGCATGTAAAAATGTCAATCATGAAAGATGATACCCTGTTGCAACAGGAGGCTAACAGTAGTGCAACATTACATTTTCTCTCTAAGGCTCAGATGCAGAATTCTATGGATTTCTTTAATGGTACCATATTTAACTAGTGTGAGGTTGTAGTTGCCAACTTGAAAGGGAAACTAACTAGGGTTAGAACGAGCAGACTCAAAAACTTTGGGTATGGTGCCTTCGTTATTTCATTTGCTCTAGATCAGATTCCTCTTTTGGCTCCATAGGTATCTGTAGAGAGAGGAGGGCCTCGTGACCCTCACATGCTAAAATGGGGTACACTTATGGCACGTCATGGAGGTGGTGAAGGACCAACTATCAGGTTTATTGTTGACTTCTTTGAGTGCTTGGAAAGTTAGATCATCATGATCAAGGAATTTCCGTATGCAGGGACGGACTACACAGGAGATCCAGACATGCCACTACCTCCTAGGATGTAGTGGGGTTTTATAGGTAAAACTTCACGTTTTGGTTGATTTTAATATTTTCATTTTTTTTGTGAGAGAAAAGAGGAAATTATAGCAAATCTATTGTAGGTTGTATCTCTTCATTTTGTTAGATAATATAAAAGGAAGGACTGGTTGTTTCTTTGTGGATGTAACCCAAACTGGGTGAACCATGTATATCAGTGCCTCTCTTGTTTTATGCATTTTTTGTGCTTTTGTTTCTGCAATATTTGATGTGTACCATTTCTCTATAATATATATTTTTCTAACACTTCCAACTTAGATAGATGTTATCAATGCAACATATATCGTGTCAATCCACTACGTATCATCATAAAGTGAACCTTTGCATATGATACTCTAGTCCAACACAACACATCTTAGTAAAAACTCGACATGTCTTAGACATAGCTTCGTGCACTCCATGCCCCAATGTCTCGAACTAGTCAGGTGATTAGTCTAATTGTTGCACTCAATCCACGATAATGCTCCTACTCATGCCACCGTTGGTTGTTTCTCTAGCATCCTGTCACATCATCAACTCAATCAAGAAGCCATCCCATCTCTATCCAATGTTAAGTAATCCATATCCAGGTCCATGAAGTAGTCTCAATCTCATCTACAATAGGTTTTCATCAATGCTATTGTCCATGTGTTTCCCCTGGTCATTTACAAATAACCACATCCATCCAAGCATCGTCATCCCTGTATGTGTGAGGGGCTCTTCCCCAAAGGCCCCTTTGTCATTGTGGTGTATTCACCTCTCTCCACATCAAGGTACTACACCCACCCATCTCCAAAGTTCTAGTGCATGACAAGGGCCAGGAATTTTCCTCCATGACTCTCATCCACCCATGTATCATATTGGTGTCGTGTCCTCAATTACTCATGCACAACAATAGCCTCCTGTCTTGTACATCCAAGATTCTCAAGATTTTTCTTTGTCAACTAAAAGTCATATATATACATAGCATATCTGCAATAGTCCACAATCACAGATTGATCTGTTAGCTGTGTGGGGCCTCACCCAGGTTCAGAAGTGATTTACCCAAGCAAATCCCAATACTACTGGCCCTTTTGGCAACAGTCCGTGGAGCGTGGACTAAGGTCTCACCTGAAGTAGTATGGGTGGGTGTTGGAACCAGGTTTCCACACCTTGGGGATGTCTGATATGGGGCGATAGGGACGTGATTCAACCTTCACACCTACTAGGCTACACGCCTCACTGAGCCCCTTACATCCTTCGCGTAGCTCTAGCCACAATGCGACGAGTGTTAACTACCCAAGTCTTCCTTAATTAGGTTCTGTTCATGAATTATTTAGAAGGTTTTCATACATAAGCATTCATACCAATGTTTATCAAGTGCACGCATATAAATAAATAGATGCAATTAACACATAACATCAAAATACAGATCCACAAAATAGATGCACAATATGCCGAATAAAACTTATCTTTATTAATAATCCTTTTCAAGTAAAGTTCAATACAGACACGACTCTGCCCTGCACACTCAGCTGCAGGGGTCCGCACACTTAGCTGCGGACTCTACTAGGCCTCTGCGCACTCAACTGCAGATCCTCTTCCTACTACTACGACCCAATACACTTCAGATCCACTTCTATACTCTAACCATGCCTTTGCATCTCTCTATTACTTTCTTCTCAAAAACTACTTTTACACTTAGAGCCTCACTCTATTTATACAATCCCATGGTCTGCGGACCATGGGTAGGCTGACACATCTTTACATTATTTTACAATTCTTAGGGCTGATAACCCTTTGACTCATCCTAGACTTCCGTACTCTGCACTCGCACTTCGCGGAGTCTTTACATTACATTGACCAAAATTTGGGCTTTAAGCCCCAAAAACATGTTGTGGGGGGATCCGCTGCCCAACATGCCCCCAACATAATCATCATGACTTGTCCTAAGTCACTCTGTTGGTGCAGTGATCTTTGCGCGAAGCCCATCCAGCAGGTCTTGTGCAGCTTGGGTGTCCACAACACACTATTCGGCTGTTTGTTGTACTTGTTGCACACATATCTCTGAACCTTCATCAGCAGGGTCACATTCCTATCCAACCGCATAGAGTTCCTGCATCTATGCCAGCTTCCCTTGAATGGTAGCTATAATTGTGAAAGCTTCATCGATCCATGGTTGGATGTGTGCTTTAAGCAGGGCTTCTTTTTGGTGCATAGCATTTGATTGGTCCTTCAATGCCCTTGCCTACTGTAATCTGGTGAGTCGTTGAGTAAGGACAACTGTCTGCACGGTGCCTCGGACACTGTCGTACTCACGTTACAACTCATGTGCCTCTATCTCTAGGCGTTGTAGATTTGGGTCTTCTTGCAGGTGAGTAAGCATAGTTAGTTCTTGCTCCAACATTCTGGTATAATCCTATGTCACCTGGCCAATTTGCTCCAACCCCATCTGGATAGCATGGGCGCACTGCTATCTTACTTTTGGGGGCATGGAGGGTTGCACCTTCAATCACAACTCGGTGATCTGTAGGTTCAGCTCCAACTGAACCTTCACCATTTCCTCCCTAGCCTCACAGACTACGTTCGCTAATCTATGGACCCGCTCTGATGCTAATAGTTCTTTCGGCACGGCCAACTTTGTGACTCTCCTACACGCATCCTCTACTGCCTGCTCCAGTCCATGAGCTTACGCAACCAACTCATCATAATGGAAATTGGGCTGGTCCATGTTTATTTTCTGCTCATTCAGGACTTGGATCGCGCGGCCTTCCTGGGCGTGGAGCTCTGTGATGACCCCATCCTACAACTAGTACAAACTTTCACATGGTAGGGCTGCCAAGTTTAGGTCAACGCCTTTCATGTTGCTCATCACAGCCTAGTTTCCCTTGCTTGTTGCTGCTAGCGCACCTTCAGGTAATACCAAGGGGTTGTCCATATGGTCGTGCAATGTCTATTTGTCCTTGGTGGTTCCTACTATGACATACTCAGCCATTGTACCTGTTTGGGGGGGTTGCACATGTAAGCCTTGTAGCGTGTGCTGAGCACCCCCAGCATAATGTTCTGCTCCATCCTCAGTTCCTAGAGTGTGTCCTTCATGACCTCGCGAATCATTTCATTGATGTCAAATAGATCACCTTCTGTGAGTGTGATAAAGTCAACGGACATGCTTTTTGCTTTTACTTTCTTCCTGGGAGCTGGTTTCTCCGGGCCGCGCGACCGCTTGAGATAGGTCAATGCAGAACCAGGGTCTACGCATTCTTCTACCCTGTCCACTTCCCTAGGCTGCTGCCCTGTGGACATCTCCTGGCCGTCCTTGGGCTCTCTAGTTGGTGGTGTTGTGGTTTATGCCATCTACGTCGTTGTTGCTGCATCAACTGCCTTCTGCTGTGTGGTTACTTCTTCTTCATGGCGCCTCTTTTCAGCCAGTTGTACCTTTCTTTCTTTGTTGGGCTGCGACCTTCTCCATTTCTGCCACTTCCGGGGCACACCACTCTGGAGGCCATGACTCCATTACTGTGAAGATCACATCACCTATTGCGATGAATGGAAGCTTCACCCATTTCTGTGCTAGATCCTTGCATGCTTGGACATATAGGTTATGCATATCCGCCTTGAACTCTCCTGCGCTTTGCAAGCTATTATGAACTGTAGGAGATAGACATAGCCGTCGGTTCATCCACATTCCGATTCTTGCCTCCACGAATACCCAAAACACCTTCATCTCGTGAATCCTCTTCATGTCTTTTGTAGACCAAAGCGAGGTGTACCTCGCGGCCTTGGGCAGATCACCCTCAATGGTGGGAAACTGGCTATCCTCCGGTAGCTCCCCTACAACCAACAAGATGAATAAGAGCAACCACGCATAGTGGAAGGTCTTACCCTGCTCCTGGGCCTCCCTGCAATGCATCAAAAACTCGTCGCAAAGGAACTGCACCTAGTTGAATTAGACCCTCTCTGCACACTACTCTGCCAATGCAATCACAGACGCTGGTACATTCTTGGTGCGGCATTTCCTCATTAGCATGCCAACCAGTAGCTAGGTGGCTACACACACGCCTATGTCCTTAATTCTTGCTATTGCATACCCCTACTTTTTCTTCTCTAGTTTATACTTGGCCTTCATGGCTTCTGCGAGGGCCAAGTCACTGTTTTTTCCTGCTATGGCTGCAGGGTCGTGTCCTTTGAATGGCAGTCGAGAAATTCAGTGAATCAGGTCAGCCATGATGGGAATAAGCTCCTCCAGCCAGAGATACCCATCAGGCACGAGGCATAGCAACTGCTTGATGATGAAAATGGTGATGGGCATGTACTGGTAGTGGGGTATCCATCGCAGATGGAGTAACCCAGCCTTCTCCACACCGTGCAACCATTTTTGCTTCATTAACTTCTTTGCGGCTAGGTGTGGGAACTTCTCGTTATCCACAAGGTCCCAATACTCAAACTTCATGGTAGGTATTCGGCCCAACGATGGACCTTCAAATATTATACCATCAAGGAGGAGTGACGTCTAGAGCACATTCTTCGTGGCCTCCAGGTCCTTCAGTAACTTGGCTTTCCCCTTCCACGGCGGGACATACGGAGGCAACTTTGTCACGGAAAGAATTTGTGAGACATCCTCCACCTCATCGTCTTGCGCCTCAATTTGAACGATCAAAGCTTGCAAGTCTTCCTCCTCCTCATCTGTTTCAATGGTGATGGCTTTTACTTTCTCTATCATTAACAATTTGTCAAACCGTGGGTTTCTTGGGGATACACGGACTGGCCCCATAGTTTTCTTATCTTTCTACACCCACAACATTTTTGATGATTTTGAAACTTCAGGCATAACTGCCACCTCTCCACGCTCCTCATGGGTCATACAGGACTCTGCGGTATCTTCGGCGAATTGAACTCTTGTTCTAGCAATAGTCATCATGTCTATAGTCAAAGGTGGTAAGAGTATGCAGCGCTCACTGCTCTATAATTGCTCAATTCTCACACAACCAAGTGTTGCCTCGAGGCTAGCCCTAGGGATTTTATAGTATCGTTTGAATTTGAATTCGGACATTCCCCCCACTTCTGAGCCATTAATGCCTTCTTGGCGGGAGATCGTCCAAAATCTAGCTCTTAATTCATGACTTAATTGCCCACCGCTCGCTCATTTTTTCCTAAAATTGAACCTCTTGTCATGAACAGTGACACCAACAGTCACCTCCCAGCCTACCCGCGCGGTAGCACAGCCCCCTGTTTGCAAGTGTGACCCTTGTGACATACTGATCCTGCATGCAACCTCCTTATCGCACAGCTCCTGTATAGACTATTTTATAGTCCCGTGCTCTCTTTCAACTGCTTGGAGCACTGAGACTGTGCTCCCTATGGATAGTCAAGTAATCGCACCACCTATGTGAGGCTTCAATTCACTCTCCAACCTAGTCCCCGAGCACTCCTTAATTATCCTCGCGATAGTTAGTGTCTCGTTTTCTTCCTTATGCGGTGCACTCCCTTGGTTACGTTGCTTGGTAAGGTGCATTCGCAACCATGGTAGCAAAGCCATAAATTCTCGGCAAAGATCTTCTAATGCAGTAGTATGGCTTCCCATATCTTGTCCTGGAATTCTTAGCTTATCGACACGGCAGGCTTACGTGATTTCATTTTCCAATTCTTTGCTCTTTGCATCCATTAACATGCTTTAATTCCTGAGTCGTACCTAATCTTTGAGTTCACGAAGCTTACAGTTCCCTCGCCGAATGGATTTCTAAATCTGCATATGTTCATCCTCGTGCGGCTGTATAATTCCTTTGTCCTGGTCCTCATGTACCGTCCCAGCCATGGGAGCTACTACGTGAGGATCCCTTCCTTCCAAAACTATGGCCTCAACTTTGTTCATCGGCGTCGGGATCATCTCCACACTCAGGTTTTTGTACATCACCGTAGAGGCCCATAGGTCCCAATCAGTTTGTCTTGCCTGGTAAACCCTATTCAGGATTCCGCATACCCTCTTGAATGCTTCTATGTAGAATGTTTGTGGTGTGCGTCATTTTTATTACAGCTGTGTCCTATTCTGATTTTATATTCTTAGTTTGGGATGTGTTCATGTAGACTACATAGCACATGTCTGTACCCATCAACATAGGTGGGCATGCAAGCTACTTTGTCCTGGATGCCCGACTCTCATTCGAGGTTGGGGGCTTCCAAAGCACAGGCACATCATCCTTCTGCACCTATGCCAGTCCTCAAAATTTCCTTGATGTGTTCCCCACTAGCGTGTAGGTGTTGCGCGTAGTGCCCACTTCAATGCATCGAACTGTTGTTGTTTGGGTACCGTGTCTTCAAATTTGGCCAGGAATTAATCCATAGCTGTCAATCCATCATATGTTGGTAGTTATCTTGCCTCTTGTCACGCAACATAATGATCTAACCATCATGTTGCAGTTCAGCGTTGTCACTTCGTGCAACCAATTCTACTTCTTCGTTTGAATCCGAAGTGTAGCAACTTTTGTGCTCCCACAAGATTCTCCCATCTACAATTGGATTCACCTGATCCTGGTCTCACACAATTACCTTGTAAATACAATCCAACTCATTGTCATGCACTGGTTCAGTGTAGCGCGCTCCTTCGGCTGGGTCTAGTGGGACTACTACGTGTAGTGATTTTTTCTCAAATATCATCTTCTGCTTCTTCAGGTTGATGACTCCATTCATATTAGTGGCGCAGTCTATTCCTAATAGCGTGGGATAGGGATTGTTGTCATCGACAATATCTATCACTTCAAAATCTATCTATGTGCTCGCACCTTCAATATCAACTGTTACCCCTTGCAACCACCCCATGGAAAAAATATTCTGTTAGTTTTCCATTTGTAATTGAATAGGGGACCACTGTAACATGGGCCTTCCCATACGTTCCCATGTTTTCTTTGGTAAGACATTCGGGTCCGACCCGAGATCTAGGATTACCTGATCCATTTCATACTCACCAATCTGCACAGTCAATCTCATTTCCCTCCTGATGCAAAATTCATGCTTTCCTAATTTCCAGACTACACACGGTTCTCCTGACCCCGTACACCTGGTGATCAGCTCTTGTAGTGGCTTAACAACCTTGTTGTCGAGCAGCAGTTTCATGCATGTCTCCAAAAAGGTAGTAAGAACTGAAGGATCCATTCCTAGCTCTCGTTGATCCTTACTACCTAAAGTGGAGGCCTCCACAAAGCTCTTCTTAGCTTCCATGAACGTCTCCTTTATGTGTTCTAAGTAAAACTCAGGTTCCTTTGTAGGAGCCTTGCGAACCCATGTATCTTCCTCGGGCTATTTCCCCTTATCCTCCCCCATGGTCGCACCGCTTCTGAGCATCATGTTCACATTCAGGTCTTCTTTGTGTGGTTCAAACCTCATCATTTGTATATTCTGAATTAGAGGAGGCTGTAATACCCCTTTTTCACGCATCTGTGTGATCAATGTAGGACAATTTATTGTTTCATGATCAAACTAAGCATAGTATGAACAGGATATCCTTGTTGGGTTGGTACAATTGAGGACATAGTGCCCTGGTCCTCCGCAATTGTAACAAATTATAACTATCTGTGACCCTTCCTGGTCCCATTCCTCCTCGTCCTCGACCTCGCCCCTGAAATCTAGCACGTGCCATCCCCGCAGTTGGGTCGAGGGCTCGCGTTTCTGTCTGCATCCTATAGGCTAGGATCTGATCCATCATTAACTTGTAGCTACGACAAGTGCACTCGTCGTGGCCTACTAACCTGCAAAAATTACAAAATAGTTATTAGGGTGTTGGTGTATACTTCTGCAACAAATGACAATTATATGTCTGTGTTTTCCTCCTATCTAACAGATCGCACACCATAACGTGGGTGTCGCACTCAGCCCTGCCTATGCCTCTGGTCCCAATGGTGTTAGGCCCCCTCCTGCCAAGTAGTTCACAAACACTGGACAGTCATCCTTGTCATGGCCCTGGCCTTTGCATTTTATGCACCATACTTCCTTGCACTCCTCTAGCCATGATGCCCTATCCTACTTCAAGATTTGCATTTCCATGCATAGATTATGTAGTTGTGCGTGGATTTGTTGAACTCCCAACCCAGGGTCTTGTAGCGGGATCTCATGCAACCTCATCGCCATTTCCAATGCTTCGGCCTGGGTGGAAAGTTTCTGTTGTGACAGCGCCGTCATCAACTGCGGTGTTAGAGATGCCATAAACCATGCATGATGATGTGCATCCGTTAGCGTCATATTTGCCTCACGAATCGTACTCTTCATTCTTTGGTCCAGATCCCAGGGGGTCTTGCCTGGAAGCATCGCAATCTCTTTAAACCCGATGATTGACTGTGTCTCTGATTTCGGCTGGCTAAATTCTCTATTCAATGCCTTTGCATCTCTCTATTACTTTCTTCTCAAAAACTACTTTTACACTTAGAGCCTCGCTCTATTTATACAATCCCATGGTCTGCGGACCATGGGTAGGCCAGCACACCTTTACATTATTTTACAATTCTTAGGGCGGACAACCCTATGACTCATCCTAGAATTTCGCGCTTCGTACCCATACTTCGCGGAGTCTTTACATTACATTGACCAAAATTCGAGCTTTAAGCCCCAAAAACATGTTATGGGGGGATCCACTTCCCAACAAGATCTCTAATTGTATACTCATCTCCATATTTTTCCTTAGAAAAAGTACTCAAACTTCCTCCCTTATCAATAGCCTCATGGTGAAGCCTCACAGTAGAAGATACATATGTCTTCTTCTCTATGATTGGTGGAACTGCCCTTCCAGCTCCATCCTTCTTTTCCTTCATGGGTCTCGCAACAAATTCTATCATCCTCTTCTCCTTCGCTACTTGAGTCAAAAATCTAAGTTCCCTTTGCTCCAAATACTCATGCTTCACATTTTGGTACTCCTCATACAAGGTCATCGAAGCAATCCTTTGTCGATATCCCAAGTGACTCTTCCTTGTCATTGACATGATCATGGTTTTTCTTCCAACTGTAATGCAGAGTATGTCATGGTCCACCATTGGTATGGATTTTGCAACTACCAAGAAATATTCCCCCAAGACAATAGCATGATCATCCATCTCAATCAATCTCAAATCCAACTTTCCAAACCATGAACCCACTCTCACTTGTTTGTTCTTCAAAACACCTGTCACAACTTTCATAGTTGAGCTAATAATTTTTTAAGCACTCAAATCTCTTTCCACTTCACCCTTCTTCTCTAAATATGTTGTTGTCTTTCTACTAAGGAAACTATGTGTAACATTCTTGTCAACCAATGCAGCAAAAATTCCCACATACGGTCACTTGAAAAAAACTCAACCTTAAGGCATCTTGATCCTCCATAGGCTTCATCTTATGTCTTATCTCAGCAACCTTCTTCAACAATTCCCCCTCAGAGTTGAATTTCAGCTTATGTCTTGACCTCACTGTCCTCTTGAGGTATGCAACTTCCCATTTTGGTTCATTCGAGCAATTCGATCCTAGTCTAGCTTAAGTTCCATCAAGCTTGTCCTTCTTCACACATTGCTCAACTACACCTACTTAGCATACATCATTCTCTTCCACCCAGACTTCTCCCACCAATCACAAATCATCCTTCATTACATGATAGTAAGATCCAAGTTTGTCAATATAATCAATATCAGATTATTTTATAACAACAAGTTAACAATCAAGAAATCCCCTCTTGATTTCTTTCTCAAGTCCCCTCACTTTATCCTGCAAATTGGAACTTCTCTCCCTTAAGTGAACTTGTTCATCCATGAGTTATTGGAGTCTACAATTGCCCTATTTTATCTTCTTGTCAATTTTCTCAAGTTCAACTAAACTTCCATGATGATATTTCAAGCCCTTTTGCATATCCATTATTCCATCTCCAATGTGCCCCAAGAGTTCCCACTCTTGAATAAGAGCTTCATAGTGTTGTTTCCTCTTTTCCTTCCAAAAATCTATCATGTCTTCAAGATTTTTGACAACCGTTATATCTGCCATCTTCCTTCATTTAGATTGGCCCAAGCTCACTTCTTTGCCTCTCCTCAGCTTCCTAATGTTGCATTGTGACCAACTACAAAGTGCTTCAACTTAAATACAAACTGCCACCCTACTTTGTATTCCTACTTCAAATTCAAATCATCTCAGATCACCGTGAACCAAGCTATGATAGAAACTATTACGTAGTCACACTTGTATCATTGCTTCACAATTTCAATTGACAAAGCCCACTTCTTGGGAAATGGTCTCTGATACCATTTGTCATGCCCCTACACTAGTGGTTTCTTCAAATCACACATAGGCGATTGTGACACCGCCGAACTTTTTCATTTCACCATTACTTGAGTACATGGACTACGCCTACTCAACACTTAATCAAATTTCTTCAAGTGTTAATAATGTAGAGGAAATAACATTCATTCATTTAACTTATTTAATTATCTTCTTTGATATATAACAGAATAAAAATCATCATCATAACATAATTACGCACATTTACATGGGATGGGAAACTCCCTAACATGTATGCCCAATAATATGTAAATTTTGCAAGATACTTTACAAATACAAGTGTTTTCAAAATACCCTCCCAAAGTTAGCTTGCACACTTTTCCCAAGTTACACGGCAGTCGTGCCCAATCTTGCATCTCTTTCCCGCCGTATTGTTGTTGTCCACCCATCTGCACTGCACTATCCACACTACCTATTCACCAACTCTAGCCTCTGCCTGCACTGTTCACTGAAATGTATTGTATTCTACCTGTCATCACAACATTTACACATGTCACACTATTCTACCACACTCACACCTCACTCTGTTGCAAAGTGGAAACCCCAAATTTCTTGTGCTATGTTAACACTCCGTAAATTTCCCTATTCTAAGGAGATAATTTCCATAGGTAACCAGAGACCACTTTTAGGCTAGGATCTAGCCCTGCTAGCCTTGGATAGGTCTCTCTCACTATGTTTCTTTGAATCAATATAGTGACTGAAAACTCTTGATTTTAGGCTTGTTGTAAGGATCATAAAAGTAAATTTATGTTGTTGTTTGAAGGTAGGTTGAAAAAAGTAGATCTACCTCAATGAGACCATTGTTTTTAGGTTCAACTAAATAAGGGATATGATGGGATGTTGAGGAGGGGAAAGATACATAGGCCTATCGATATTTAACCAAATCTCTTTGTAGTGATTGGATGAGTGCAGCATTAGAAAGGATGAAAAATAGAGCATCAAAATACTAATGAATTCATATTTCCATAGAAGAAGAGAAAACACCTATGATCAGTTGATCTAAAACAGAGTACTAAGTGAATTCTGAGATATTATTTTCAAGTTGAGCATGAAGAATGTTTACACCATGGAAATATATATTAGAAACAAACCATCAAGGAATACAGATAGCACTAAGAACTAACACAAGTATCTCTGTCAAAACAACATTTGCCTTCTTCTATTCACTAGAGGAAATGATTAAAAAAATGCAGAATTGTGTGGTCTAGATTCTTCCCACTAACCAACCCCTTTTCCATTACATATACATTATCATATAGACTCAAAATTATCAATTCACACCACGGGTCTAATTCCTCATTAGGAACGTTATTCCTAACCTCTGCAAGGAAAATAGAGCTAACTGCTAAAAACTAGGGACTTATTTAAAATAATTCTTTTCTAAGAATTTACATTAATTCCTCAACCCTAAATCAAGCTTGTGAGTTTCCAAATGTTCCACTACAATTTATAATACTTATAAAACAAATTACATCATGTTTTGACTAAGATAACTCACTTAAAAAGATGATTGTCCACTTTTGTAGTGCATTCGTAGCAAGTTTGCTACGAAATAGGAACTGAATTTCTCAAAAAATAGGGTTCAACGACTAGCTCATATATCCTAAATCCTTACATCTCTTCCAAAACAAAAGGATTTTTTTTGTAGATGAGATTTTACTTGAAAGAAGCCTATATTTGTTTCCAATAATTCTTCTCCATCTCATAATATGCACCTAAACATCATAACTAAAATAGGAAATGACAAATGCTAGAAAATAGGATGTAAAGATGCATTTGAATATTCCAATATATGAAACATGTGCAAAACATGAAGGAGGTTTTGTTCTTTGGTTTGCTATTGGAAAAAAATCCCCTTTTCTTCCAAAATTCAGTTCCATTTGGTGAGAAACAACTTTTGAAAATGATGACAAAAACAATCAGTTTTGCAACAAATTCGTAGCAACTCCAAGTAACCCTCCATGCTTTGTATTGTTACACACCTCCTCTAGAAAATGAATCGAATGGGTAGGCTTGAAACTTTTTTTGATGGTGTATAACTCTTGAAGAAGTCTCTCCAATGCTTGTAGACCTCCTAAATGGTTGATTCCCACTTTCACAGTAGATTCGCAGCTAGTCCATCATTTCGAGCTTATGATGGCCTTTCTGCATCAAAATGGCTCATGAGCACTCTTACCACATACAAACACCTTATAACACGTTATCAAACTCCCACACTTCACCAAAATGAGGGATCTTTGCAACTTGCATAGCAAATGGGTAGCAAATGTGAATGCACATCTAAGGTTGGTATACTTCTGGTCTTTTGCAAACTCTGAGACTAGTTGGAGGGTGTTCAACAAGCTTCATGCAACATTTAAAATCGAAAATAAGAGAGAAAAACCCTTACCAAAAAGCCCTAGGTGTAGCAACATGTCACTTGCATAGCATATTCGTAGCAAATTTTTGTCTAAGCCTGCAACTCACTTATTTGGCCTTCTCAATGTTGTCTTTCACCTTCAACTTGCTCCAAAGCTCAAACCAGACTCGATGAGAGAAAATGAGAGAAGTTTCAAACAATTTTGAATTTTTATGCCACCCAAAGCCTTCTTCTTGTTATGATGGTGGATATTGAATGATGTAAGTGAGATGAAATGAGAGGGTACTTTTGTAATCATGAACTCAATATGACACTTATTGACTCTCCAACCAACTCACGTGATTGAAGTGACACCAACAACTAATTTACGATAACCAATTGCATGACCCTTTTTGACACAAATATTTACAATGACTCTTTGATAAATTTGACCTCTTTGTGCAAAAACCCTTTTAGACAATGACACTCATGAAATCATGACTAACATTTACAAAAATGGCCTCAAATGAAATAGTAAGACAAAAAAACTATGATCCCTATATTATAAGACCCTAACATGACCAAGCCATGACTCACCTTATCTCATCTATGTAGTGTGTCACCTTTTTCACTTAGGTCACTTGTGTTCTCCCCCACATAATCAAACATCCACCTCCAAGTCGCCTTTAACTGAATGTCTCTACCCTGATTACCTTTAACCGAATGCAACTTCCTTCCCACACACCCTCTCCCACATAATCAAAAGTCCACCTCCAAGTAGCCTTTCCTTTAACAAAAAGCAAAATCCGTAGCACATCATGGGCACTTTAAGTAAGTACTACAACTTCGGTTTTTCTATTCCCTAGAACATTCCCAACTCTAAATCCTCACACTAATGATATAACTTTCATGACATTCATAATGCAACCTTTTTCATTTTATCACATATTTACATAAATCATTTATTAATATTTTTAAAAATTTAGATTAAAGCATGAGTCAATTTGTTTATAAAGTAATTTTAGAGTGCACCACTCTCTTTCCTCTTTATCTAAAATGAAAGGAAATAATAAGATGTATATTCTCATGTATACTATGAGAAAAAAACCACTTCATATTTATTTTATTAAATATAAATCATATAACTAAGTGTTATGACTTTTCTCTTAAAAATATGTGTAGTATGATTTTCTTCTAATTTAAAGAGATGAGTGTAAGTAAGTCTCGAAGAGACTAACTAAGTGTTATGACTTTTCTCTTAAAAATATGTGTAGTGTGATTTTCTTCTAATTTAAAGAGATGTGTGTGAGTCAGTCTCAAAGAGGGGTGTCTCATTTGAGGGGAAATTGAATTTCTCGCACTAGAAGAAGGTGGTTAGAAATTTTTTTAGCTTTATAGAAAGATAGGGGTCAAGGAGTTTTTAGTTTACATTGTCATTAGGTAAAGCAATAAACCTTAGTGGGCACAATTCATTACACATCATATTATTGTTGTCATTAATATACTAATTTAGGGTCTTGTAAACTTTGGTAGACAGAGTTTATTACCCATCATATTATTGTTGTGTGTCATTAGTATAACAATTTAAGGTTTTCTAATATCAATCTAATTAGCTTTAATGGCAAACTTAACAAGATTATAAAAGGTGAGTAGAGTTATTGAAAATCCAAATTTGTAGTTTTTCTAATCTCCATCTCACTGCATTGAAAATTCAAATCTGCAATGAATGGCCATGTATAACTATGGTTAACTCTTTTCATGGGAATGAGCTTTAACACTTCCATGGAAGCCTATTCCAATATTGCAGGAAACCTATATATATATATATATATAAAAGGATAATATAAATTTTAAAATATATGTTTTTATTTTATAAATTTATTATATTGATAAAGTAACGGAAAGAATAAATAGTATAAAATTTAACATTTATTTTAAAATCTAAAATTATTTTTCATTATATTTGAAATTTCTTCTAATTAACTTAAAAACCCAATTCTATAATATGTAGACTGGAAGTCTCCTTATAACTTACTAATCAATGCAAATTATTTGAAGTAATATGAAACTCCTTAACGGGTGAATAAACATCCTTTCCTCTAACTCTAAATACGCCAGAGCTATTCCAACCTAGGTCGTTTACAACACTCAGCGTTGCAGGCCTTACAACGTTACGAAGATCCAGAACTTGTTCCTTTCCAGGATTGTAAATTCCAATTTGAAAGACTAATTATTGGTAAATTAACGTATCGAACACTGGAAAAGTTATTAAATTCTAGAACTTGTTATTTTTCTTCTTTATAGATTTCCATGTGAAAGACAAATTATATGTAAAATTAACGTATCCTTGAAGATTGGAGAAAGCAAGAGACTCATTGCTTTCACAGCGTCCAAAGTGAAATAAAAAACTGAAATTGTTGGTGGGTAGGACCAACTATATTTCGCTTAGTAAATAAGTTTTTTTCATATAAAAAAAAACACTTGTTTATATAATGTACCAATACACATTTTGGCCTAGTAGATAAGTTGCTGCATCTGCAGCAGACAAGGGACGACACTACAACAACGTGACTGATAAGTACAAAATTACAGAGACCCTTTAATGCTCCATGTGTACTGTCTCAGGCAACTCACGTTCATATTTATATAAAGTTTTTTAAGAATCTCCTGTAGGGAAGCACTCGTGAATTGTTCGGGATATACAATATTCGTTCCCAGCTCTTCTCTTGGACGAACATAAGTGAAAGATTCATTAATTAATCAGTATACATACGGAACGCTTATTTTTCACATGGTGGAGAAAATTAATAACAAAGCCTTTGGTTTATTATAATGAAGCACAAACCCTAAAGACAAGAACCCTAAACCTATAACCGTTACATGCAGTAAGGTTTATTTCTAAAGAGACATGCGTTACATGCGGTAACATTTGTGTCCAAAGAGACCTAAGTAACGCTTATTCCGCCCAAGGGGAGAAAAAACATAACAAAGAATTTATTTTATTACAATGAATCACAAACACTAACGAAGACTTTAATTTATTACAATGAAACACAAACCCTAAAGACAAGAACCCTAACATATGACCCTTAAATATTGGAAATGACTTTGGGAATTCAAAAGTGTTGGAAAGGACTTAAACCTAACGCCAAATTCCCAAAGTGCTGGAAAGAACCCAAACCTAGCGCCAAATTTATGATTTGTTTGGCACTAAATAATCACTTAGAGAATTATACAGAATATAATTGAGTGTGAAATCTGTGCTACTATAGCAAAAAAATTTCATACTTAATTTCTTATTTGTTTTGCAGGTCTATATATATATTTATTGTGTCTATTAAAATTGGGAAGAATTTTTTATTCTATTGTTTTTCTTAGATTTTTTTTTTCTCAGTTACAAAATTATATTTATGAATTAAATTTTATTTTGATTTTTATTTTAAAAAATATTTTACAAAATAGATAATTATATTTGATAATTATTTTTAATATTTTATTTCCAAATTTTTTTAATTTTATTTTAACATGTAATTCATAAAACTTTAATTTTTTTTCAATAAATCTTTTCACATCTTAGTATTTTATATTTCTCAAATCTCTTTATAATTTAAAATCAAATAACAAGATTGTAATAAATTTTCAACACGCGTAGAAATAACAATATATATTGTTGGAAGTCCTTGTTACTCAACCAAAACTACATAAATTCCATGGTAATGTGATGCATGATATGATAAGCTCACTCCAACAACTCTTCACATATTAGCAACAAGTTCAACTACAACCTTATCCCAACTCATTATTAATTTGGTGATTCTCATACAATCATCCAAGAAAATTTACCCTAACTTCCAATCTTGTTAGGAATCTCAATGAAGATAAGATTTGTTCTTAACTTTACATTAAGTGGGATTTATTTTAAAAACTAGATGAACCTAATAGATACCAACATAGTTTTTGTTCTTGAGGTTCCTTACATCTTGAAACTTGAGGGGACTTCAAGAACATCAAATGTTGGAAAAGCTTAGGATAGACTATACCAATCACTTCAATAAAATATCCACAAGTTCAAAATAAAAGACTCTAAAGCCACTTTGCATGTTGAATTCAATTCTAGATGATTTACATATTCAAAGAAGGAACTAAAACTATTTTGTGTTAGATCCTAGATGCATAGCTTCCATAATTTTTTCAAAATAGAAATTAAGATTCATAAAACCAATATGTTGTGAACCTATATACAATATAATTTTTACATTATATTGTTTTTTTATGTTAATCTCACAATGCCTCATTAATAAATTAATTTAAATTACTTAAAACTCTTAAAACCAATATGTTGTGAACCTATATACAATATAATTTCTACATTATAGATTTTTTTTTATTAATCTCACAGGTGCCTCATTAATGAATTAGTTTAAATCACTTATACTAATTATGAGTCATCAAAGTTAATAAAAAAAGTGTTAATTCATGTATTAATGAATCACCCTTACCTTAAAAAAAAGGTTAGTTTAAAATTTGTATGAGAAGGGATTTACCTTAAAATTTATCTCCCATACAAAATTATATATATATAGTATTCAAAAATGACCAAATGTATACTTCCTTTAAAATAACTTTATGGTATAACCCTAAGTTAAAATCATTTGGATTGAATAGATGTTTAAAGCATATGTAAACGGTTGATTTGAATATATGAATTTTGATTTGAATATATGAATTTTGATCTCTCCATGTCAAAATTCTTCAAGATTATTTCTCAGGTAAAAGTAATGAAAACCATGGACCATTTTCTAAAATGGTGTGAAAGCAAATTAAATTTTTAATATCAGTTTTAATATTAAAAATATATATATATATATAAAATATCTAATTTTGATTTACATATTAAAAAGTGCATTTTTAGTATAACACTTATATTTTATATCATATAACATTTAACTCATTTTGTCAAATTTCATCCAAACTATCTTATGTGAAAGTTTGTTTTTTCTTTAATTCTATAAGTTTGAACATATTTAATTACATACCAGTTTTACAAGTAGTCATGCATTTTCAACGTTAAAATATCAACAACAACCAAAATTATTATATTAATTTTCAATGAGGTTTTTTTAATAAATCTTTGATGAAATATTAAAAATATATATAGATCTATATATAAAAGTTTATTATTTCAATTTGTTTATTTATATAGTATATATTTAAAAAGTAAAAATATGGTTACTCATAGAATATAATTATAAAGAATATTATTAAGATAGCTTCTATTGATGTGAAAATGGAATATAATTATGAAGAATAATATTAAGAATAAGATAGTTTTCATTAGTGTGAAAATCATTTTATCACTATATTTTTTACTAATATGTTATTTTCTATGATGAACTTTCATGTGAAGAGGAATTAGAAGAGATTAAAAACATCTCCCAACATCTTTTTCTAAAATCTATTTTTCTTCTTAGAAATAACAATTAAAATAAAGACACAATATGTGTGGTTCACTCAATATGGTTAAGTTCTTCCATTATTCCTTTCAGCTAAATGAAGGGACACAACTTATAGTACATCCACTATAGCCTCCTCTTCGCACTTTTATAGTCTCCTCTCCTTTCATTGGGCTCTCTCATAATACACAACCATGACATAATAAATTATCCCAATTCTTTTAAAGGAATATAAACCACAAGTACAATACCATGAGCTACCAATACCATGAGCCACCAATACCATAGATTACCAACACCATGGGCTCAAAAATCACTTGTTTACCTAAAAAGGATTTGACTCTTTCATCACTAACATTCCTACCTTTAAACTTGACTTGAGTTAATTATGTCATACCCCCTCAAATTTCATAACAAATGTATCTTTCCTTTAAACTTGACTTGAGTTTATTATGTCTTACTCCCTCAAATTCCATAACTAAGGTACCCTATAATCTCACATGCTTTCCCCTATCACCTAGGTCTACATCTATATTTATTGGTAATTAAGCACGGGAACGAAGACCTAACCAAGTCTTATAGCCATATGCCTATTTACATGCATTTTATTCTTTTAACTTCATTTAATTAGGAAGATAATTAGGATCCACAACCAACAATCTCCCATTTGTAACTAATTACGACTTAACTACTACTACACCTCCTAGACTATGCTTCAACTTTGGACATTGGAAAGTTTATCATCTTCACAACCATGATTGAAGGCCAAAAAAAAATTGCAGGAACTTATAGTATTCCTAGTTATTGTCTTCATTAACATCTGTGTAGGATTTTAGCTAATGTGTATCATTTTTAATTTCAACTATCCATATTCCAAATAAATCATATGAAATGTTAGTTGAGCTATATAAGTTTTTTCTTAGAATGGAAAGTTAATTTCTTTCCAAGATGAATAGCACTATGGTTTTCATTATACAACCTACTATTCTCCTACTTTTTTCCTAATTCCTCCATAAACCTTTATAACCAAATCATCTCTATACTCATCTTTGTTGCAACAACATACTCTTCTTCCATTGTTGAAAGTGCACAATCTTTTGAAATTTCAAAATCTAACTTATTAATGTTATATTTAAAGTAAAAAAATACCATATTGTGCTCTTATTTCTATCTACATCACTTGTTATATTTGGAAAAAAATATCATGACTAGTGGTATACTATATTGTGGAATCTGCTTTATTTCCTTTCAATAATCTTATTACCTAGATATTTCATATGGCCACTCACAACTCCCATTGCATGTGAAATATTCAACCTTAACCACACCATTGCATACATCAAGTTTCTATTTTTTTATCAGTCTATAACCTTATACATATAGTATATCTCATCCTTTGTCTTGGGACACATCTCCTTAATCCATTCGAAATAGTTGGTCAAAGGTGTACTAATTAGTTTTGTATCATGCATTTAAATCTTTCCAACACCTTCTCTCTATACTCACCCTAAGATAATGTCAATTTACAATTTTCCCTATCTCTTATTATTCTCACGCCAAGGATCTACTTTGAAACACCCAAATCCTTCATGGAAAATGAATTAGGTTAATTTTATTTTGAGCATAATTATATCATGCATGTACTTATACCCTACAACAAACATTTCATCTACATACAATGACAAGATAATAGCTACCATTATCTAGTCTCTTAAAATAAATATAGTGGTCAAAATGACATATGATTACAACTTTGTTCTATCGTAAACTTGTCAAATTTCAAATACCACTCCCTTGGAGTTTGTTTAGGCGATACAAATGCTTCTTCAATTTACATGTTCACTTTTCCCTCCCTTTGACCTCATACTCTTATGCTTTCTACATATAAATCCCTACCTCCAAATCCGCATGGAAAAAAAAATGTCTTTATATCTAACTATTAAAGATTCAAATCATCTACGACCACTATAATTAAAATAGTTGTAATTGAAGTCATTTTAAATATAGGAGAATTTTATTATATGTTAATTTTGTGCAAACCCCTTTATGAAAAGTCTATTTGTGTACCTCTTTTTTCCTCCATCTTCTTCCTTCAACATAAAGACCCATTTAGTTTTTAATGTTATTTTTCCTATAGGAAATGGAACTAAGTCCCAAGTGCGTTTATGTACTAATGATTCCATCTCCTCTTTCACGACTTTCTCCCACTATTTTTTGGTTTCTACCTACATTACTTCTGTGTATCTTTATAGTTCAATTGAATTAGTCAATAGTACATAAAACAATGAAGGAGAGTATCATTGAGTGCATCTAATTATCTTGGTAGATATTTTAATAATATTTGTAGGAGCTTGAGGTACATGTTACTATTGTTGTTAAATATCCTTATTTTCTACAGCCTTTGGAATTTCAGTTTCTATGATTTTGTCAAACTCGTTATATTTTCCATTTTCTTTTTCCTACTTCTTTCCTTGCAAATGATCGTTTGACATGTCATACTCATTGAATATCATGTTTCTAATCCTAATGATTTGTGATTTTCATTAACTCCATATCCAATAAAAATAAACTTAGATTTTTCCTCAAGTTCCGTTATATTTTCTCTATCAATATGGAAAAATGTTTCATAACCAAAAGTATTCAAAAGTGAGTAGTTTACCTTTTTACTTATCCATACCTCCTCTATAATGTCACCATCTAAGGAACTTTAACACCTTCTATTTATTAACTAAACAAGAGTATCCACGACATCTACCCAAAATTAAATATGAAATCCTACATCTAACGTCATACTCCTTGCATGCTCCATGATTGTTTGTTGGGTGCGAGATCCCTCAAGGGAAGTTTCAGGGCTTAAAGCAAAGATTTTGGTGAAAAGATGTAAATCCGATGTAAAGACTCCACGATTTGTGGGCACGGAGTGCAAAGTTTTAAATGAGTCATAGGGTTGTTCGCCCTCATTTTTGTAATGTAATGTCGACTTTAGAGATTTACCCATGGACCGTGGACCATGGGATTGTATAAATAGAGCAAGGCTCTAAGTTGTAAATCAGTTATGGAAGTCATGAATGAATGATGAAGAATTGAATCTTGTCTGAAGTGTAGAGTTGAGTCTTTGGGTCGTACAGTAGGAGAAGGCTCTATAGCTGAGTGCGCAGAGGCCTAGTAGTCCGCAGCTGAGTGCACGGACTGCTGCAGCTTAGTGTGCAGGGCGAGTCGATTCTATAGCCGTTGGAGAAGTAATAAAGAGAAGCTTCATATCATTTTTGTGTATTTATTTATTGTTTTCTGCATTAAATGTATTGGGTGTAAATTATATTTCTATTGTTTATATGATGCGCAAACTTATATGGTTGTGTTGATTAAGTGAATATAAGATAAAGTATCTCTTTACGCGAAGTTAACTAACAGTTATAAGAAGATAAGTAAGATTGGTGCGGTAATTTTGGTAAATAGCACGGATTGTTGCCTTAGCAGTGTGAAAGCACCTCAGCCCCTGGTTACGGCTGCGTGAGGGCGATTATAATAGATTGCGAAGGCCTTGCACATCAGGGAAATGTGCGAAGTGTTACAAGTCAATTTGGGCACATCAACGCCAGCTTCTAGATCCATATTATTAGGGTCCATCAATCCCTAATTCAGTTGTTTTCATTCCCTAATGAAGTCAACCTACATCATGCTTGCCTCCCAAGAGTTTCCATGTCACCATTAATCCAAAAAGTGCCCCTAGAGAGATCAACATAGGTGGCCCTTTATCAGGCTGCAATGCATTGCAGGAACTACACTGTCTGGGTGCTATGCATCACACCTAGCCTTTGTTTCACCTGCACTAAGCGAGATTCATCGAATTTTTGAAATGAAGCCATTGGATTCCTCATCCAATGGATGCTTCTAGTAGTTTCAAGATGGATTGAGCTCACTTTTGGATGAGGAAGAGGATGAATGAACCTTAATCCATTATCCCTTCCTCCATGGAACCACTTCCCAATTTTGGCAAAGTATTCATGATATTTGTATTGTAATTGATGCAGGTCACCTTCCACTTCAAAACCTTCTCTCCAAATGGTAAAGCATCTCACTAGACATTGATAATCACCCTATGAGTGACCTCAGTTAAATATTTATTGAGTAAAAGTATTACAGAATCATGTGTTGGTGTGTGTGTCTATGTTATTTAGGCAATGGATCAATTAGATTGAAAATACACAGACACTTGAGATGGAAATACAACAGAGAAATACAATAAGAAAATACATGAACACAAGAACTTAATATGGACTTCACCTATCCTTCAGGGCTACATCTCCAGTCCAGCTCTCAGAGGTGGCCTTATTTTATTGTGTCTTAAGCAGAGAATTACAATGCATGAGCTCAATGTGAGTTTCCTGAAACAGATTTGCTTGGCAGGGTGGTTCTTGGATTCCCCAAGCCACTGGAGTGGATAGACTCTTTTACCTACCAACTCTTTGACCTCTCTAGTCTAACAGATCCTCTCGGGGATGGCTTGAATCTCTCAAGCTCTTTGGTGCTCGACGCTGTCGTTGGTCAACTCAGCCCTCTGTCTTCTTACTGCTTTTTCTTTGCTTCACTGTATTCTTTGCTTCTCTATCTTTTGTCTTCGGTTTTGTATGTCTTTTGTTCTATGTTCGTGGCTTTAACGCCATTCGGGCTCATGGCTGTTTGGTTCCTCTTCCACCTCCGTTGGATTGCCTACTACAGTTGTGCTTGGAGTTCACTGTTCGGCGTCATCATCAAGCTCATAGGGAGTGGCCACATTTCCTCCTGTAAATAACGCCAGCCTGCTTCGTCGGTTCAATTCTTTGGTTACGTCATGGAATGAGTCTTCCTCCACCTTGGCGGTCAAAGTGGACCTCAAATTCTTCTAAATCGTGGCTTATTCCCCCGTTAAATCCGGTCTTGCCATCAGGTGCGATGTCGACCATCCAATCTGGATCCCCTAGATCCAATGCCATCCACTCATTTCACGCGGTTGACTTGCTAGACCATTAGCGTGCGATGAGCGGCGGTTTTCTCTCTCCTTCTCTTTCCATGTGTCGGCTAGAATCGCTCTGATTTCACTAAAACTGCTTACCACCCAAGGAGCCCTCGATTAATACCACCAATTTCGGAGTGGGTCCTACCTTTTAGCTTTTAGCCTTTTCACCTTTTGTCCTTCAGTTCTCTGGCTCTCCATGCGACCATGTTAGAAAATTATATATTACAGAGCAATGGAACACATAGAATATTGCATAAATATAAACACAGAAAACACATAAAACGAGAGTTACATAGATATACATGGTTCACCCAGTTTGGGCTACGTCCACCCCGAACAGCCAGTCCTTCCTTTGTATTATCCAGCAAAATGAAGAGACACAACCTACAATAGATCCACTATAATATCCTCTATTTTCTCTCACAGTCTCACCTCTTTGTTTCTCGCTCAGAGAATACACTTCTATTACACAGCCAAAATACAATGCCCTCATACAAAGAGAGGGGTTGCCTTCTAGGGCAAAAAACCCTAAACTAAACATAAGTTCTACTGTCAAATCATCCACCTAATGAATAGCCTAGATTAACTAGAAATTACTATACTTTTACAAGGCAATTTTACATATGTTTTTAGCTTCGGGGGTGCTGCCCTCAAAACCCCCACCGGGGGACTACTAGCCCCCAGACCCCCCAGCCAGGGGGGATGGGCGCCCCCAAACCCCCGTGGGTGGGACAAGTCCCCACGCACCCCTCCGCGTGGAGGGGTGTACAAACTTCATGGGTATACATCCGGCTGAAACAAAGAGCTCTAAATAATCATGCTCCACACCCAACAATCTCCCACTTGGAGAATGATTGTAGCAACTCCACCGCTGCTTCACTTGCTGGACAATGACTCCTGGAACTGGATATTTCTCATCTTCATCGTTGTCCTTGAAGACCAATTGAAACTGAGCATATTCTTAGTTTCTCCCTAGTTACAACTTTTGTTAGCATATGTGCAGGATTCTGGCTAGTGTGTATCTTTTTGGGCTTCAACTCTCCATCTTCCAACACTGATCGTATGAAATGGTACTTGAGCTATATGTGTTTAGTCTTGGAATGAAATCCTGAGTTCTTTGCAAGATGAATGGCACTTTGGCTATCACTTTATAACGCACCCATATCATGCTTCTTACCCAATTCACCCATAAACCTTTGTAACCAAATCATTTCTTTACTAGCCTCTGTAGCAGCAACATACTTTGCTTCTGTTTTTGAAAGTGCAACAACACTTTGGATTTTGAAACCCAACTGACAGCTATTCCACCTACAGTAAATAGATATCCTGTAGTGCTCCTCCTGTTATCTATGTCACCTGCCATATCTCCATCAACATATCCCTATAGAGAAATGTTTGAACCACCAAAGCATAATGCTTGATTTGTGGTACCTTTCAAATATCTGAGAATCCATTTCACTGCCATCCAATGTTCCTTTCCTGTATTGTTCATGTACCAGCTTACAACTCCCACTGCATGTGCAATATTAGGCCTTGTGCAGACCATTGCATAAATTAATCTTCCAGCCATTGATGCATATGGAACTTTAGACATATAATCCATGTCTTCTTGGGTCTTTTGGCACATTTCCTTACTAAGTTTGAAATTTCTATCAAAAGGTGTACTAATTGGTTTTGCATTGTGCATATTAAATATTTTCAACACCTTTTGTATGTACTCATTCTGAGACAATGTTAATTTGTGATTTTTCATGTCTCTAGTTATTCTCATATGAAGGATTTGTTTTGTAGCTTCCAAATCCTTCATTGCAAATGAATTTGCCAATTTTCTTTTCAGCACATTTATTTCCTGCATGTTAGAACCTGCAACAAGCATGTCATCTACATAAAATAACAATATAATATAGCTTCCATCATTTTTATTTTTCAGATAAACACAATGACCAGAGTGACATCTAGTATAACCTTGTACAGACATAAACTTGTCAAATTTTAGATACCACTGCCTTGGAGCCTGTTTTAAGCCATACAAGCTCTTATTCAACATGCACAGTAGTTTCTCCTTCCCTTTTACCTCATATCCTTGTCGCTACTGCATATATATCTCTTCCTCCAAATCCCCATGGAGAAAGGTTGTCTTTACATCTAACTGCTCAAGATGCAAATCTTCAACTGCTACTAGACTTAAAATAGTTCTGATTGAAGTCATTTTAACAACAAGAGAAAATATTTCATCAAAATCAATACCTTTCTTCTATGCAAACCCCTTCACCACAAGTCTAGCTTTGTACCTTTGTTTTCCTCCATCTTCTTCCTTTAGCCTGTAAACCCATTTATTCTTCAATGTAGTTTTTCCTACAGGCAACCTGACTAAGTCCCAAGTCTGGTTATGCATTAAGGAGTCCATCTCTTCTTCCATGGCTAGCTCCCACTTCTTCCTGCTTTCAACCTGCATTGCTTCTTCATAACATTCGGGTTCACCAGAATCAGTCAACAATAAATAATATAATGAAGGAGAGTATCGTTCAGGGGGTATACTTATCCTGGTAGATCTTCTAACACCACTTTCAGGTGTTTGGGGTGCCTGTTGTTGTTGTGGTGGTTGTTGTTGTTGTGGTTGTTGATTATTATTATTTTTAGGCACCTTTACTTTTTCAATGATCTCATCAAGAACTGTGTATTCCTTGTTTTCTTTTTCCTGTTTCTTTTCCTGCAACTGATTCTTATACAAGACCTTTTCATTGAATATTACATCTCTGCTCCTAATGATTTTGTGATTTTCATAATCATATAAGCGATAACCAAAATCATTAACACCATATCCAATAAAGGTACATTTCTTTGATTTTTCCTCAAGCTTTGTTCTATTTTCTTTATTAATATGGACAAAAGCCTCACAACCAAAAGGCTTTAAAAAAGAGTAGTTTACCTTTTTACCTGTCCATGCTTCCTCTAGAACACCACCATCCAAGGAACTTGAAGGCCCTCTGTTTATTAGATAAACAGTAGTATCTACAGCATCTGCCCAAAATTGTAAAGGAAATCCTGCATGCAATCTCATGCACCTTGCACGCTCCATGATTGTTCTATTCATCCTTTCTAACACACCATTTTCTTGTGGTGTTCTTGGAACTATCTTCTCTCTGTGAATTCCATGCTCTAAACAGTACCTATCAAACTCTTTGCTACAATATTCACCTCCATTGTCTGATCTAAGACACTTCAATTTATTTCCTGTCTCAATCTCAACCAAAGCTTTCCATTTCTTGAAAGTATCAAATACATCAAATTTATTCTTAATAGAATAGATCCAAGTTTTTCTAGTTGCATCATCAATAAAAGTAACATAATAACAAGAGCCACCGAGAGATGATACCTGAACAGGTACCCATACATCTGTATGCACAATGATCCGGATTTAAGAAGGAATGCAATAGATTACAGAGATAACCATAAATACAGAGATGCAATAACCATAAAAACAGAGATGCAACGGAAATAATAATTCATTTCATTAATGGAGAATACTGAAATATTCTTACAAATAGAAATAACCCAGCTAGGGCGATGGTAGCTTATCTCTGAGAAGAGATGTGTCGGCTACATGCCTCTGAACTGTTTCGAACTGTGTTACAATGAGGCTCGAGGGCCTATTTATTGTTGAGAAACAATGGAAAACCCTTCACATTCCAAAACCTAACCCTAGAAGATGAAACGCCAAATTGTGGGCCCCGTTTTTGGGTAAGTTATTACATCAACTTCCCGGGGTCGCGAATTGGTCGTACTATCTCCGTTTGACGCACATGATAGCCCATTGGAAAGATCTCTCCGAGGACTACGAAATAAAAGACAAATTTTAGACAGAAAATCGCTGGTGGTGGATTTCCCAAAAAACGTCGTTTAGGGCCTCAAAACAGCTCCGGAAGTTTAGGACCCGAAAAACTGCTAAAAATAGTAAACTGTGCTATAATTAAGGAAACAAAAAAACTGAAAGAGATAGTTGTGGGGGTCCAAATGGGATAGGTGGGTGGCCACCAACATCCACCTGGATCACACAAGCTCTAATTTTTCGCTCTTATTTTATTTCCTAACTCTAAGAAATCTGACTCTCTTCTATTTTCCATAAATGCAATTCTCACAGAAGTGCAAATCAACATTCTTCAAACCTGGCAAAAAATTCCTTGAGTGAAGAATCTTCATCCCCTTCTCACTCATGTGTCTGAGCCTATGATGCCATAATGTTGCATCTGCTCCTTTGGAAGTTAAAGCATTAACAGAGTTAGAAATACCATTGCATAAATACAATGTACCAACCTTTTCGCCTTTTGCTATTACCAGGGCTCCTTTGGTGACCTTCCAAGCTTTATCTGTGAAAGTTGTCACACAACCTTCACTGCCTAATTGCCTTGTTGAAATCAGATTTTTCTTCAGATCTGGAACATGCCTTACCTCCTTTAGTAGCCATTGGTTTCCATTCTGCTGTTTTACAAGAACCTTACCCATTCCAACAATTTTACAGGGTTTATCATCACCCAAATGGACTTGTCCAAAATCTCCTTGAACATAGTCATGAAAATATTTCTTATCAGGTGTGGCATGGAATGAGGCCCCTGAATCTACCACCTAGGAATCAGTAATATTTTCGAAAGAAAGAATCAAAGCATCTTGTAACACCTCACCTGTCACATTTGCTTCATGATTGTTTTCTTGTTGTGCATCTCCTTATTTTCCTTTCCAAGATCTACAGTCTTTCTTTAGGTATCCTTTCTTTCTGCATTCCCAGCACACTATCCCCGATATAGACTTGGATCTGCCTTTCCTTGATTTACTGCGATATCCTGAGCTCTTTCCTCTTTCCATTTTCTTCCCCTAGACTCTACACTTAAAGCATTACCCGATGTCTCACTGGAGTTTTTCCATCGCATTTCCTCACTAAGGATAGCACCGACAACATCATCAAACTTTAAAGTACTAGATCCAGAAACAGAGTTACTAATGGCCATTACTAAACCATTCCAACTTTCTAGCAATGAGCACAAGAATAACAGAGCTCTAACTTCATCATCAAAGTTTACCCCCACAGAAATTAACTGACTTGTAACAATATTAAAATCATTTAAATGGTCTACAACAGATCCACCTTCCGACATCTTCATATTAAATAACCGTTTCATAAGAAATACCTTGTTTAAGGTCGAGGGTTTTTCATATAATTTCACCAACGCCTTAATCAAACCCTTTGTTGTAGCTTCTTTCGAAATGTTGAAGGCGACCGACGCTGCAAGGCACAACTGTACCGTTCCGAGTGCCTTTCTATTGAGAAGGCTCCATTCTTCATTTGTCATACCTGTCGGCATCCTTGTTTCTCCGCCCAATGGTGGGTACAGATCTTTCTGATACAAATAATCTTCCATCTGCATCTTCCACAGTGATAAGTTTTGTCCATTAAATTTCTCGACCCTAAACTTACCATCTTCTGCCATTGCTCCCACTCAAATGAGGAACCCTTCTTTCATGCGATTTTATTAGCCAAATAGACCTTCGGCTCTGACACCAATTGTTAGAAAATTATATATTACAGAGCAATGGAACACATAGAATAATGCATAAATATAAACACAGAAAATGCATAAAACTAGAGAGACATAGATATACGTGGTTCACCTAGTTTGGGCTATGTCCACCCCAAACAACTAGTCCTTCCTTTCTATTATCCAGCAAAATGAAGAGACACGACCTACAGTAGATCCGCTGTAATATCCTCTATTTTCTCTCATAGTCTCACCTCTCTGTTTCTCGCTCGAAGAATACACATCTATTACACAGCCTCAATAAAATTCCCTCATACAAAGAGAGGGGTTGCCTTCTAGGGCAAAAAACCCTAAACTAAACAGAAGTTCTACCGTCAGATCATCCACCTAATTAACAGCCCAGATTGACTAGAAATTACTATACTTTTACAAGGAAATTTTACATTTTTTTTTAGCTTCAGGGTTGCTACCCCCGAAACCCCCGCCGAGTGACCGCTAGCCCCCGGACCCCCAAGCTAGCGGGGATGGGCCCCCCCGAACCCTCGCAGGGGGGTAAGTCCCCCCACACCCCCCCACGTGGAGGGGTGTACAAACTTCCTAGGGTATACAACCAGCTAAAACAAAGACCTCTAAATAATCATGCTCCACACCCAACAGACCAAGTGCTCAGGGCTTCCCCATTTCGAGGGTTTTCACCCAGCGATGTGCGCTAAGCACTAATCGCGCATCAAAAGGTCCTTATGTTTCCTGATTTGGGCCTCCTAGGGCCTATATTTGTCTCCCGCGCAGTCTCCATGGGCCTCGGTGAGTGCGCTTTGACCGAGGTCCTCGTCGTTCCATGCTGGTTGCTAACTGCCACTGGTTTAGAGGTGTTTTTGAATTCTTTGAAGTCTGTCCCGACCTAGTATAGCCATGGTTCTTTTTATTATTCTTCATCGATCCAATTTGGATCAAAGGGGCAACTGTTATAGGTCAATTTGGGCACATCAACCCCAGCTTCCAAATCTATATTATTAGGGTCCATCAATCCCTAATTTAGTTGTTTTCATTCCCTAATAAAGTAAACCTACATCATGCTTTCCTCCCAAGAGTTTCCATGTCACCATTCACCTAAAAAGTGCCCCTAGAGAGATCAGTGTAATTGGCCTTTTATCAGGCTGCAATGCATTGCGGAACTACACTATCTGGGTGCTATGCATCGCACCTAGCCTTTGTTTCACCTGTGCTGAGTGAGATTCATCGAATTTTTGAAATGAAGCCATTGGATTCCTCATCGAATGGATGCTTCTGGTAGTTTCCAGATGGATTGAGCTCGCTTTTGGATGAGGAAGAGGATGAATGAACCTTAATCTGTTATCCCTTCCTCCATCAAACCACTTCCCAATTTTTTCAAAGCATTCATGAGGGCCATTAATGGTTTAGCCTGCCCCATTCAGCTATAAATTGACCAAGCATTCAAATTCTAGTCTAGGTTGGAATTTCTTAAGTTAAGGAAATGTTGTTTGAATGAGCTTATCAAGAGTATTGTAATGATGTTGAATTGTTGCTTCATGAGGACAGAAGGGTTTGAAGCTAGAAGGATGACACTGAATCAAGCATGCATCTACATGGGTTGTAATATTTCCTTCTATTAATAAATAATTCTAAGCTTTTTCCATTCATGTGTTCATATGATGTATATTATATTCTTGATTCTAAGATATGTTTAGTTAACAGATCGTCATTATTGTATGCTTTGATGGGTTTCTATCTCTTCTTGTGTGTAGATACTTTCCAAGTGAGTTAAGTACGGAGAGGAGTGGTGAAATCAGTCAACAGAGAGAGAGATCGAATGAAAGTTATAGGTTAGTACCTTTGTTCTTCTTTCTCTTATCTGTTAACTATAGGAAAAGCGACAAATTACTTTGTCTGTTGTTTCTAGACTGGCTGCTAGGTCTAGAGGGTTAGGAATTTGAAGAAACACTAAATTTACCCAAAACATGAAGTAAATTACGCAAAGGTATTCACAATTGGACTAAATCAGGCCCTCAGACATCTAAAGGGTTCAAAAACTTGGCTCCAGCATCCCCCCATACTGCTTCGGGTGGGATCTCAATTCGTGATCTGCGGGCTATTCCCGAAAGGGCCAGTAGTGTAGGGATTTGTTTGGCTAATTAACTCTGAACCTAGGTTAGGCCCCCTTAAGAAAAGGTGAGGGCACAACATGCAATTTCCATCACAATCAGAACAGAGGAGATCATGAGTGCAGTGAAAGACTGCACCAAACTTTTGGAAGAGTCGTTCGAGGTCCTAACCACTCTGGAGGAGGATCCGAACATACAATGCTTAGAAATAGAGGTGCATGAGCTATAGAAAAGATATGATGATATAAAATGGACCACGCAGACGAAGGCCCTTACACAAAGGCTCGTGCAAATGCAACAGGAAAAAGCGCTCAAGGAGTAGGCAGACACAGTGCGACATAAGGAAGAAGTTTTAAAGGTGTGCATACAACCTTGGATCGATGAGGCATTCATCATTACAGACTCGATCAAAGCCAAGCTTGTGCAGATGCAGGGAACGTAGGAGCAGATGGAAGGAAAAAGTTCAGATACAGTGGTCTCTAAATAGCACGTCCAAGAGTTACAGCAGGCAGCCACTCAGTGTGTTGTCGAACTTGCAGTGGTCCGGGCAGAGTTGGGAGTCTCCGTGCGAAGATATCCACACCGAAAGTATGACTCGAGGATGAGTCACGATGTTTGTGTTGGGGGCCTGTTGGGCGTGGGATCCCCCAAGGGAAGTTTTTGTGCTTAAATCCTAGATTTTGGTCAAAATATGTAAATCTAATGTAAAGACTCCACGATTTGTGGGCACAGAGCGTGAAGTTGTAAATGAGTCATAGGGTTGTCCACCCTCATTTTTGTAATGTAATGTCAGCTTTAGAGATCTACCCATGGTCTGCAAACCATGGGATTGTATAAATAGAGCGAGGCTCTAAGTTGTAAATCAGTTACGAAAGTCATGAATGAACGATGAATAATTGAATCTTGTCTTAAGTGTAGAGTCGAGTCTTTGGGTCACAGAGTAGGAGAAGGCTCTGATGTTGAGTGTGCAGAGGCCTAGTAGTCCGTAGCTGAGTACGCAGACCCCTGTAGCTAAGTGCATAGGGCGAGTCGAGTCTGTAACCATTAGAGAAGTAATAAAGAGAAGTTTCATATCATTTTTGCGTATTTATTTACTGTTTTCTGCATTGAATGTATTGGGTACAAATTACGTTTCTGTTGTTTATATGATGCAGGACCTTATATGGTTGTGTTGATTAAGTGAATATAAGATAAAGTATATGTTTACGTGAAGTTAACTAACAGTTATAAGAAGATAAGTAAGATCCATGGGGTAACTTGGGGAAATAGCACAGATCACTGCCTTAGCAGCGTGAAAGCACCTTAGCCCCTGGTTAGGGTTGTGTGAGGGCGATTATAACAGATCATGAAGGCCTTGTAGGTCATGGCAGTGTGCGAAGGTATTCATAGTTGGACTAAATCGACCCCTTAGACATCTCAAGGGTGTGGAAACTTGGTTCTAGCATCCCCCCATACTGCTTCGGGTGAGACCTCAGTCTGCACTCCGCAGGCTGTTGCCTAAAGGGCTAGTAATGTAGGGATTTGTTTGGCTAATTAACTCCAAACCTAGGCCAGTCCCCCTCAAACCAACATTGTCCACTTCAACCTAGAACTATTTATTCTTTATGATTCCCATTGGATGAATAGTAAGTATAGAACACCTTGCTATAGTATTCACCACCATTACCCAATTTGGGACACTTAACTTATTTCATGTCTCATTCTCAATGAAAGATTTCCATTTCTTAAAATTATAAAAAACATCATACATTTTTCAAATGCAATAAACCCAAATTTTCTTAGTTGAATCGTAAATGGAAGTAATATAATATTAAGAGCCACCAAGAGATGATACTTGAGCTATTCTCCATACATCTATATTCACAAGGTCTAAATTTCCACTCTTATTTTCTTTCCCAACTCTAAGAAATCTTATTTTATTCTATTTCTATTAACAAAAGACTCACAAAAATCTAAATAAAACTACTTCAAATTTCACAGTAATTTCCTTGAGTGGAGAATCTACATCCCCTTCTTATTCATGTTCTCAAATCTATTATGCTACAATGTTGTATCCACTCCTATAGAAGCTAAAGCAATAGAAAGGTCAACATTATCAGTACATAAATACAAGGTTATCTATGTGTTCTCCCTTTTATATTATAAATGGTCATCTAGTGGCCTCCCATGAATTTGTTGTAAATGCAATTGTACAGCCTTCACCAGGGAAAATTTTAGGGGCTAATATTCACCCATGGGCTAATTTTCTATACTTTTTCCAAAAAAAAAAAATCACTAATTTCCATTTTTTGTAAAAATGATTCGCCCAATTTTTATAGAATGAAATTATTTTACCCTAAAAATCGCCAAAAAATTATATATAGACTATATAAAAAGATTAAAAATTTGAATATTTTTATAAAAATATCTCCAAATTTTTATAGATTTCATATTATGGACTAGTGGGATTCGCCAAGGTTTCTAAACTTTAAGATAAATTTCCATCCTTAAAATTTTCCCTGACCTTCACTTCCCAACTTGTTAGTAGAAATTGTATTTCTTCTTATATTAGGAATGTGGCATACCTCCTTTAGCAATCATTGATTTATGTTTTTTAATTTTATCCATACCTTACCCTTTCCAGTAATTTTATGTGGTTCATCAACAACCAAATAAACCTAACTAAAATCACCTTGAACATAATCCTAGAAATATTTCCAATGGGGTGTGCCATGAAATGAATGCTCTAAATTTGACACCCAATAATCAACAATATTATCTATTAAAAATATCAAAACATATTATAATGCATGACTTACTATATATACTTCCTTATTATTCTCTTGTTATCCATATCCTTATTTTCCTTTAAGAGACTAATAATATTTCATCTTGTGTACTTTCTTCCCACAATGCTAATATTCCATTTGTGCTCTAGATATGGACCTACCCTTCTTCGACTTTCCATGATTCCATAGGATCTTTCCTCTCTCACTTTTCATTCCCTTATTATCTCTTTGGATAACACATAGGAGGTATTTTAGGCTTTAAGTACTCTTAGGAGGTGGTCACATGGGGTCACATGTTAATCAAATTATTAGAGATGACATGGAAGTTTACCACCTTGTTTTATTTGAAGAGTTCCCTACCTGAGGAGCCACATATTCCAACTCACCTTGGACATTCCACACATGTGGGGTGATGGAATACAAATGGAAATTTTTACTTCCTGATATGTGCACTTTGTCACTTATGGGAATTGGTTGGAGGGGAACCCTAGTCCATGCACACTTGTTGGCCTTTTCACCACTCATCTTCGGGACATAAGAACATTTTATGGGAGATTACACTTCTTGTAACATCCTTTAACACATGCATGTGGTGCCTTTTGAACATATTTTACCATTTCTAGTAGGGTTCCTTTCTGTTGGAATATTTTGATGGTTTTTATGCCTACATGATGTTGTATATTGCTCATGGTTATGAGATGAGCTAATGGTTTTTCTCGCGGTTATGAGCTAGCAAATTCTATTCACACCATGTATTGAGGAGGCCTCTTATCCATATAAGGAGGGTACATAACTCATTTTTATTTGTTAAATACTAATAGAAAATTTATGTAAAGAGTCTTTATGTTGAAAAATAAAGCTACTAAAAATCCAAAGAAGGATACCTTGCTCCACTTGTAGGGGTAAATAAAGGTATAGTCTTCTTCTCCCCCCCCTTAGACCCTTAAAGAATTGTTCCACTGCATTTAGGTAGGATTTCTTAGAGCTCCTTCCTATTCCCTTCGTTAAACTTTGAGATCACCTTACTACTACTTGCATGATATTCATAGAGGACCCCCTCTTCCCCCCATCTATTCTTGATAAAACCTAGTAGCCGTAGGAAATGCTTTAGAGGAAATCTTTCTCGATACCTTCAACACTATCTCATATTAAACTCTAAACCTCACTTAGATCTTCTCTAGTGACCCCATATCCCTCTCTAATAAATATTGTATCTTTTTCTTCAACCAAAATTCCAAAATCTTCATCTCTTTTCCTTTTCTTTTTGTTTATTTTGTAACCTAGGGATTTACTTTCCTGGTATCTTAATATATATTATTGTATCTAGGGATTTACATCATCTTTTTTGTAGATCTTGTCATGCTAATTGATATTTTAAGGTTTTCCATTTTAAGTTAGCTCTCTCTAAGGTATCAATATTTGTTTTTCATTCATTATCTTTGGAACTAATACAAAGTACTAATTATCTCAAATAACACTTTAATTTTCTTAACATTTATCTTAGGTTACTTTAATCTCATGCTTGGAAATACATGTGAAAGTTGGATCTTGCCCTTATATTCTCCATATGAGATTTCTGCCAATGTTGAAGTATTTTCATAGTATATACACATTAAGGGAATAAATTGATGATGAAACAAGTGAAAGAACTTTCCCTTTCTACATCAAAATATTACTTCTTAAATTTCAGTATTCAAGCCTCCTTGGGTTATGTTTTAGGTAAGAATATATCCTTGATGAAATGAAAGGTTATATGGCATCAAATTCTTAGAAATTTTCACCTAAAGGAACCTTGAAACCAATATTACATTTCCGATTACTATTGACATTGGTCTGATAAAGACCTCATGTAACGTAACTTGATATTTTTTTTTTTATCACTCACATTCATATCATTTGGGTTTGTTCATGGTTCTAAAACCATGTTCAAGAAAATAAATACAATAACAAGCCTAGTGAACTATATAATGATGCAAATATTACATCAAAATTCATTCATTTTTTGAAGGGTTTTGCTATTAGTTCCATTGCTATGTGTTGTCTAGGCAATCCTCTCTGTGGACAGAGATGATCCCTCTAGCCCAATGAGTGGGACTAGCAACCTACGTGACAATATACTAGACACTTTCCTAAGTTACAATTGAAATAGAAGAAGAGGAAGATGGCCTACCTCGTTTTGATGCTATAATATTCTCCTTTGTTGAAGACCTTGAATTTCTTGCGCCACGGGCTTGGTCCTACTCCTCACATAGTTTAAATGCATGCATAAGAGATCAAGACACAACAAAGAATGCAAGTACAAATATCATAATCAAAATTAACCTACCTAACAAATCAAGGAACATTAAGATAAATGATGCATTAACATACACATTTATGGAAAATGAACCAACATTTGTATATATTAATAAAATAAAGGAGGAATCATACAGCCAAGCCTTGATGTCAATAACCTCTCCTTGAGTGAATGTCCAATTCCAATATCAAGCTCTCCAAGGACTCCTTCTCCAAGCCATATTAGTAGCATGTGTGCACAATCTCACCATAAGGGTGGAAATAGCCAAAGACCAACCATTTGGGAATGGGAGAGGATGAATATATGGCAAGGAAAGGGAGTTAGGATCTCTCCAAATATAGGAGAAGGCCCTCATTTCAAGGAGATAGCTCATAGGGATAAGACCAAAAGGAAAAGTTGAGAGAACTCGACCTCATCCACGTTGAACAACCTCCATCTTATCATTCTAGAAGCCTCTAGATCATGAAGCTTCTTGTCCTCTTTAGGAAAATTTCCTTTTAGGGATCATCGCTAGTATCCAAGCCAAAAGAACGATGGCATCGCGGGGCTAGTATAGTGCAACTAGGAATCATCATGATTTTCAGTATCAGGGGAGCGATGATTCTACAATTATGGTTTTAGAGCCATTTCCTCGAGGGGAAGCTCAAGGCATTTTCCAATCAGTGTTTTAGGGAGGACTTGAGCTACATATTTGGATGAGTACATTGCATGATGGTCATGTTTCAGGCACTTTGGGGTATGTCATGGGGAAGTACAGGAGGTGTGGAAAAATACTATGTAACAGATGCCCCCTAAAGCATGAAGGTAGAACATGGAGTGATCGCTAAGATGCTTTACGAGATTTTACAAGGATGAGAACAAACACTATAAGGAGACTTGAAAATCAAGAACACATATACATACACATATCTAATATCAAATCATGAATCCAAAGTATGGATGCAGCCATCTTGATAATAAGGACTATGTGAAAGGATCCATGGTATGGGCGCATCCATCCAAGACAGAAGGATCATCATAAATGTAAAGTTCCACGATATGGTCACAACCATTCATATAGAAGAAACATGTGTACAATCATTGTGATTCAGGAAAGTGTTCCCTCTGTGGACAGAGGCAACCCCTCTAGCCCTAGAGTGGGTCTAGTCACAAACAACGATAGATCAACAATAGCTTTCCTTAAACAGTCAAAGTTGGAGGCCTACCTCAACCGGTGGTCGATGGAGTTCCGTTGCGCTGCTCCAGCTTCCGCTTCCTTCTCCTTAATGAGTGATCAACCTGAAACAATGCAAAGGAAATATAATAAAGCATGTAACCAGAAAACAACAATGGTCTGTTTACTCACAAAGTCAAGAAGTCATGAGCTATCAAGTAAATTACATACTATACATTGCATTAATAATGAAATAAGAGTAAGCTTACAACCAAAGTCTTGACGTCACAAGCATTCTCAAAGGGATCCAGCCAACATGTTCTTCAAGCATTCACTCTTTGAAGATGGATCTCCCAACATACAAGTCTCACTCTCTCACTCACAAGTTTTACATGAAATCAAGGGCACTTTACAACCTTCCCCAAGCTAGCAACACTCTCACACTTATCACACTCACACCAGCTATCTATCAAAAACACTAACATCACTCCTCAAACCAAGAATTTACCAACTACCAACTAGATGATCATACTAAAAGTGAGTGTTTAAATAAGAGAAGGAGCCTCCATGAATGGTGGAAGAGAGAGCTTATCCTCAAGGAAGGTAGCACAATTGACGGAACTACCACACTAGGGAAAGAAGGGTGACACAAACTATGCCAACAACCAGGTCTGGAGTCATCCAGAAGGCTGATTGTTGGAACAAATTCGCCCAATCTGGATCATCGCAGGTACAAAACTAAGATTCAGCGCTGACATCGCTAGTGAGCAATGTAGCCAGTGAGGTCATCAAAAAAGACAACAAATAGCCCCGCACTGGTGCATGAAATCGGGCCATAGCAGGAATCAGATGTACTTCTGCACTGGCAGCGCGGCTAGACTGTTTAGGAGTGCCCTTCAACACGGATATTAAGTCCATAGTCGCAATGAGGCAGATAACTTAGCGAAAGTGGGTCAATTGGCAGAATACAAGAGCATTTGTTCAATATGAGCATGTTTGACTTGGACACATGACACAGTAGAAGGATCGGGAGTGAAGGCGGTGACAAAGTACTATGTAACAGATGCCACCTAAAGTATGAAGCCTGAGAGAGTGGGAGGGGTGAAATGCTTTACAAAATGGACTAAGCTGGAACACCATCTAGAAGAACCTATAGGTGCAAGTACAACTGATATCTCTGATGTGAAATACATGTAGTCTAGGCATGGACACAGCCATCCAAAAGACATACGAACTAGGTCTGTGGTATGGACGCAGCCACCCAGCTAACAAGACCATGATAATGATAAAGGTATGGTCGCAGCCATCCATGAAGACTCGGGTATGGTCGCAGCCATCCATCAATGAGTCATGTAATCATAAACCAATCCACGCAGCCCAAACATATGTAATCTGAGTTTGGGGTCTTGAACCCAACCGATCATAGTACAAATTCTACCATGCGAATAGATGTGCTAGGGTCGAGCATGATAGAAATTCGCTTGATTATCGGTCAATAATGAAAACCGTTAACAAGCGTGAGAGAAACCACCAATAATGGCAATGGTTCTCAAGGTACTAGCCAGCACAATCCACGAAGTGTGAAAAAGGAGCTGAAGTCGAACACTCGTGGAATCACCCAATCGAAAACCAATGATGAAAGTCCACTCTCAGGTGTGAAGAACTTGCCATTGAGGCATGCAAGCTCTAAGGTACCAAAGGGGATCTCTAGATCAATCTCCTGGATAATGAGCTGATGTCGACAGGAGACGACCTGTCGCAGGAGGGCCATAATGTTTCCCCCATCAACGACACAAGACAAGGAAGAAGAGGTAGATGGTGAAATAGAGTATGAGAGGAAGAGGCGAGGAGGTAAACTGCAAAAGGATTATACTCTTGAACATGTCGGCGACACGACCCCAGAGGGTGGCAGCATTCAGGTACCAAGGGATCAGAGGCTTAAATGGAGACGGCGTGACCCACCCGTGCTTCCTTTTACGCTTCGCTGAATTAATAGATCTTGGAACAACTAAGAATTTGTTTATTGGTCTCAGGCCTCATCTTCATACTCCAAACATGCCTGCTATATCGTTTCGGGTGCTCTTGCCGGGGAAGATTTGAATGAGAAAATGCGGCTTAATCGGATGGAATGAGACTGAATGGTAACCCAAACCCATGGAAGCCCAAATAATGATGTGTGGATGTCCCAACCCGACAAGAAGCAAAAGTGTCGATGTTCAAGAGTGACTAGCTACCAATGATGATTTCCAAATTTTCCTCACCATTGCTGGAAAGTACCCCTATTATTTTTGAAAACAAGCTTGAAGGGGATAGCATATGCTCGTAATATAAGTTCGACCATTGGTCGAATCCAACCTAGTAATGGTTTAACGAGCCCTATGAAGGAGAAGCTCGAGTCTTGTCATGGTGACGAGTCCAATGTCGTTAGGGTTTAACGAGTTCAGCATAGGTAAAACTCAAAGTCTTTTTCATGTTTAGAGAGTTTGAAAAAGACACGGAAAATAAAACTCCTGGAGGTCCTTTTTCGTAGATTTGTGTCTCTCGAGCCTGAAAAAGTATAAAACGATACTCGAAAAAACTACCCGACCATTACGATCGAGGAGTACTTTTTGTGATTAGTGACCGCGACCTAAAAAAGTAGAAAAGCGATCGAAATCACGTCGTTTTGTAACCAGTAATGAACCCGAAATGAAAAAGGTCCGACAATCTTTTCGTTTTTACATGGTCGGAAAAGAGCTTAAAGCAGACCGCCTCTTATTTCATTTAACGAGTCAAAAGGGAAAACTCGGCAATCTTTTCGTCTTTAAATGGTCGGAAAAGAGCTAAAAGCAGACCTCCATTTTTATTCTCTTTAACGAGTCAAAAGGGGAAAAAATACTCAACAATCTTTTCATCTTCTGTGAGTCAGAAAAGGGCTTTAAAGGTGACTCATCCTAGAGGAACGAGTGGTATAAAGGGTAGCAACTGGTTTCGGCAATGGTGGAACTGCTCAAAAAATGTAATGGTCAAGAGGCTAGCTAATAAAACCACTCATCGTTGTGGTTCCTCAAGAAAGGAAAAACAACCAAGTGAAAGCATATGATCAGCCAAAGAGATGGTGGTAATGGAATGAAACAACCAAGGCTCATCTAGTAGAATTTAGAGGATAAAAAACGACAATCACAAGGTGTAAATCATGTATGGGTTCATTTTTACACAAGCTTGACCCATGGAAAACTCTGCTTGGATTCGGTTTCATGTTTACACAAGCTTGAAATGAAAAACTATGCTTGTTATAAGTTCGCATGCCCCCAGCATAATGATGCAAATCGAGGTGCATGCCCCCCAAGCTTCATTGCATTCAACAAGGTGGATGGAATGAAGGTTCACTTTTGAGATCTTGGAAAGACTCGACTTGGATTTTACGAGATCTTAATCAAGGACTCGATTTGGAAAGGGAGTTATTTCATTTTTTAATGAGGTTGACACAGTGAAAAATAACTATCCTCATAACCCTTGTTTCATCTTTTAATGATCTTGCCACAAGATCAGGAACTATGCTCGAGACTCCTTATTTCATTTTTTAACGACCTTGACACAAGACAAGGAACTATGCTTGTGACTCCTTGTTTCATTTTTTAATGAGGTTGACACAGGAACAAAACTATCCTCGGGACTCCATGGTTCATCAGCCATATGAGAACATGGTTACCAAGAGGTCTTCACGGGATGGAAGGAACGCACTCTCAGAGGAATACATGTCATGATGCACCAATGACAGATCGGGTTCCAATGCCCCTAGTACATGATGTACGAGACCATCTGCATGATCATTAGTAGAGGCAAAGATGGAATGGGTAGCCACATAATTGACCTATGGCAAGGAAGGTACTGCTTGCGAGAAAGAACCGAGAGGGGATGACAGCTGCACAGGAGGCACCGGGGTACTGAAGAACGATAATTGATTGATGGTCACCATTCTTCCATCATGTGGAAAACAAACCACACAGAAAAGTGAAGAGATGAGGGCCCCCATGGCATAAACATAGTCACAGCCAAGGAGAAGATTGAAATCTAAAGCACCTTGGACAATCATAACATCTATATAGATGGTTTTGCCCCCGAAAGTAACAGGAAGCTTCGAGAGGATCCCTAAAGGTTGACTAGTTCCTCCATCAAATGCCAACAGATTCTGTGTGACTGGCATAAGCTATGGGGAGCTCAAAGCTTGCCAAGTAATGGAAGGAATAAGACTGACAGATGCACCCTCATCCAAGACAATGCTAGGTACTGCCTTATCATAGGCATGTACTATAATATGGAAAGGCACGTAGGATGGAAGGTGGAATGCAGTCAAATGACTCCAGTCGAAGGAAATGACTGAACTACTTGGTGGGGGTATCATATGATTGCCCCCCTGCTCTACAGGAACCGATGAAGAACTCTCGTGATCAGCAAGGATAAGAGGGTCATTCTCGGACTCAGGAGAATCTGACGAGATGAGAAGAACATGAGCATGACGCTCTTCCGAAACAGAGTGATCAACAAGTGGTGAACCCAAGTTGACACTCTCTCCGACCAATGGTTGGTCTGGAACAGGCTTAGCACAGCCAGGTTCAGAAAGAGGAGGACGGACAAGAGAAGAATCTAAGTCAATCTCTTTGTCGATAGGGAGAGGGTCTAAAGAGAGCCTCTGATAACCAACGAGAAGTTGGGGTGAAGAAGCTGTAAGACTTTCCAAAACGGCAGAAGCTTTATCCATGAGCGGACAAAGGTGAAGGGGATGGTTGCCTTCACACAGTCTACAGGGGAATCGAATCTTCCCTTTCTTCTTACCATTTCCAGTTGATAGGGTAGCATCGCTATGAACTTCAGAGGATGATGAGGGACGAGCCAGATCATGAGACCATGCTTCTAAGATCCTAGGAATGCCAGGACAATCACGAAGAAGATGGTCACCCTTGCACAATTTACAAGGAAACTTAACCTTCTATGGAGGAGCAGAAGGTGTTCCGACCTGAGAGGTACTCAGAGTAGTAGTTGCACAGGTGACCTTGCGCTTATCAGACTTCTTCTTCTTCTTCATCATCTTCTTCTTCTTCTTAGTCTCTTGGTTATTAGATGTGAAACTTTCACCAAGCGAAGGAGGAGAGGAGGAGGAAGAAATAGGGGAAGAAGGCGTAGGCTCAACTTTGGAGGCAACATGTCGTGGTTCAGACGAAGGATACGGTGGAATAGGAGTCATGACGCTCAGGACCACCGAGGTTGAAAACAACCATACGGGCAAACCGATGGTTAACCCAAGCAAAGACAACGTTGCCATATACGGAGCACCAGCATTTCCAAAAGGCGGAAATGGACCAGGATTTCCATCTGGGGGAAGACCTGGGCCGGTAGATTCAGAGGATGTTGCCATTGGGAACGAGCCTGAAAAACACTCTTCTCACAACCAAGAACTTGAACTGTTACGAGGAATATTTCGTGGGCAGTAAATTTTATGATGCAGGAACAAAACTTGACCTTTTCATCTTTAAAGAGTCGCGAAAAGGACCAAAATATGACTCTAGTTGCCTTCGAATATTTAATGAAGCTGAAGTGACAAGTGCTTAGATTAACCTTTATTTTAGAGAGTCTTAAAAGGAACAAAAGTGACTACTATGGAGAACTAGGCAAAATGTTTACCAAACAACCCTTAAAACTGCATATACACCTCGACAGTCACATGAAAACCAAGGATTTTCCTTACGACAGTCAATCTTCCCGAATGCTATGTTCAGTGCATTATGGTTTGTAAAGCGGAAAACACGGCTTCCTAGGGATAAAGAATGATAACCTAGTGGGGTCTCCCAACATATATTCGATGACACATGGGAGCACAATTCCGTACTAGACCACTATTGAGTCACAGAAGGAGGAATCACCCAACCTTGAGTGGAAACAAAAGTGACTAGGTTTAACAATGCTGGAGCATGTCTCTAGCCTAGACCTCTAAATAGTGTACATTATGTTCCAATGTGTTGTTAGATTTATTCAGTTCATTTTAGAGTTGATCTTGGATTATGTTTCAGTTTTCAGGCCTTACCGTATGTATATCAAAGAACCTAGGATGCAGCTAGAATGAGTAAAACATATTTTTACTTCAATGAAAACCTACCTACAGGAGGGTAGAGAGATCATTCCCAAACCAAGAAAATCAATACAAGCAAGTGCAAACACTAAGAAACACAATGCATCAATACACTAATCTCACGATGCATCGATACTACTAATGAAAGATTTAAAATGTGCTTTCCAATTTTTCAAACATGAAAATTCATAATGCAAATGTACCTTCACTTTTGTATGATAAATTAATGCAAACATTTGATTTTCTTTTCATTTTAAATTCAAAGAAGAAAATAAGCAAGTTTGAACCGATCGATCCAATCAATTGTGGTCTATGCTTGGTAGTAAAGAAATCAAATCAACATAAACAATTGGTTCAATAATCGACACTAAAAATCAACCAGTAAGAAACCAAGCAGTGAAAAAGCCTCAAGCAAATCAATAAGAGGGTTGTGGATGAACCTTGAACAGACAGTTAACCCAAGCAAACGGTTTCTCGACGAAACTTATAAAGGGCTAGGTCACATGGTCCAAAAAGCACAAGACTCACTCAATGAAATCAAAGAGACAGTATCCCAACCAAAAGCAATTAAAACAAGCCAATGAGAGAGACAAGAAACAACAGGGGATAAACAATATTGATGAATTCAGGAGGTAAAGTTGTAAAAACAACTTTACAGGAATCATCACAAGTGTTACACTAACAACTAGAGATGTCATCGCTAAAGTAGATACCATCATTAGTGATGCACAGACAACTAGAGATGTCAACGCAAGTGTTACACTGACAACCCGAGATGGTCGCGAAAATACACCTATTTTCCGCGATGATGCGATTTAAAGAGTCATCACGGGAATTAAGCTAGTAACCTGAGATCATCCCAGGTACAAAGCTATAAAATGGCGATGACGTCGTGACTGTTAGGCTTTTTTCCGCAATGTTGTTAAAAACAAAGGCAAACGAACCAAAAACTCCCAAACAAAAGCCAGCCAATCTAACAGACAATAGAGGGACTTCCCAAATCGATCTAGGTGACCCAAAAGACTGATAATTAATCCCCAAAATTCAAGAGAGACCAAATCAAAATAAAAACAAGAGCAAACAAGAGAAGAACATAGGACAGACTCCCTAGCGGAGTCGCCAATTTTTGATGCAGGAAAGTGTTCCCTCTGCGGACAGAGGCAACCCCTCTAGCCCTAGAGTGGGTCTAGTCACAAACAAGGACAGATCAATAATAGCTTTCCTTAAACAATAAAAGTTGGAGGCCTACCTCAACAAATGGTCGATGGAGTTCCATTGCGTTGCTCCAGCTTCCACTTCCTTCTCCTTAACGAGTGATCAACCTAAAACAATGCAAAGGAAATATGACAAAGAATGTAACTGGAAAACAACAATGGTCTGTTTACTCACAAAAGTGAAGAATTCATGACCTATCAAGTACATTACATACAAGACATAGGAAAAAATCATTGATTACATTAATAATGAAATAATATTAAGCTTACAACCAAAGTCTTGACGTCACAAGCCTTCTCAGAGGGATCCAGCCAGCATGTTCTTCAAGCATTCACTCTTTGAAGATGGATCTCCCAACATACAAGTCTCTCTCTCTCACTCACAAGTTTTACATGAAATCAAGGGCACTTCACAACCTTCCCCAAGCTAGCGACACTCTCACACTTATCACACTCACACTAGCTATCTATCAAAAGCACTAACAGCACTGCTCAAACCAAGAATTTACGAACTACCAATTAGCTGATCATATCAAAAGTGAGTGTTTAAATAAGAGAAGGAGCCTCCATGAATGGTGGAAGAGAGAGCTTATCCTTAAGGAAGGTAGCACAATTGACAGAACTACCACACCAGGGAAAGAAGGGTGACACAAACTATGACAACAACCAGGTTTGGAGTGATCCAAAAGGCCAACTGTTGGAACAAATTTGCCCAATCTGGATCATCACGGGTACACAACTGAGATTCAGCACTGACATCGCTAGTGAGAAATGTAGCCAGTCGGGTCATCGAAAAAGATAACAAATAGCCCCGCGCTGGTGCATGAAATCAGGCCATCGTGGGAATCAGATGTACTTCCACGCTGGCAGTGTGGCTGGACTGTTTAGGAGTGCCCTTCAGCGTAGATATTAATTCCATAGCCGCGATGAGGTAGATAACTTAGGGAAAGTGGGTTAATTTGCAGCATAGGAGAGCATTTGTTCAGTATGAGCATGTTTTACTTGGACACATGACACAGTAGAAGGACTGGGAGTGAAGGAGATGACAAATTACTGTGTAGAAATCATGAATAATACATAACTCCATGCAGCCTTAGTCATATCAGACAAGACTCGGGGTCTTGCGCTCCATCCCAACCTGACCAAAGTAAAATTTCTAACATGAAAATGAATGTGTTGAAGTTGAACATGCTAGAAAACTACCTGATTACCAGCCAATGATGTGGACCATCAATAGGCATGAGAGGAACCACCAATAATGGAAATGGTCCTCAAGGTATGACAATGCAATTCATGAATGTGAAAAATGAAGTTGAAGTCGAACACTTGTGGAATCATCTGATTAGAGGCCAATGATGAAAACTTATCTTCAAATGTGAAGAACTTGCCATTAAGGCATGCAAGCTCTAAGGTACTAAAAGGGAGTCTCTAAGCCATCTTCCTGAATAATGAGTTGAAGTTGACAGGAAGTGACCCATCGAAGGAGGTCCATGATGAGTCCCCCATCATCGACATGAAACGAGGAATAAAATGGAATAAAATTAATAATATCCAAGACTGTAGTGAAGGGTGAGATAATGTATAAGTAATAGACTACAGATAGGACTTCTCTTGAACATCGGCAACATGACTCCAAAGTGTGGCAGCATTTGACTCAGCATAAGACCAAGGTCATGATGAAATGGAATATTTAGATGAGAGGCAAAATGGATCACCCAAACCTAGGAGGACAAGTGACTGAGTGAGGATATCCCAAACCTAACACGAGAAGCAAAAGAGTGTCATGTTCAAGAGCGAAATGTCACCTATACAAAGGACGTTTCACTTTCATTTTTCCCCACTATTTCTAGCGAGTACCCCAATTAATTTTTTTCACAAGCTTGAAGGGGATAAAATATTCTTGTCATATAAGTTCATTCTTCGAATGAATCCAACCTAGTAAGTTTTACGAATCCTAGGAATGAGAAACTCGGTCTCATCATGGTGACGAGTCTTTCGTCATAAAGTTTTAATGAGTCCAATGGAAGAATAACTCGTTATCTTTTCATATTTAGAGAGTTTGTAAAAGAGACAAAAAATAAATCTCCATCATGTCTATTTTCTTAATTTGTCCCTCGAACCTGAAAAGGTAGAAAATAATATTCGAGAGAACCTCTTGACCATGTCGACCAAGGTTACCTTTTTCATAAATAGTCAATCCAAGCTCGAAAAAGGGGTAAACATATACTGAGAAGATGTCAATTCATTTAATTTAGCGAGTTGGAAAATACAAGTACTCGGTGATCTTTTCATGTTTTGAGAGTCATAAAAGAGCTTAAAGATGATTCGAGGGGGGTTCCTTTTCTGTTTATTTTTAACTAGTCCGAAAAAGATATAAAATAAAACTCATCAAATCTATCAAGAATAATCACTGTATCCACCAAAAAGTACCTATAACTGCACAAAGACAACCACACATCACTGATATTGAGGAAAATATTAAAATATTGGCAAAAAATGAACTTAATACTTATAAATAAGCTAAAAGTAAAAACATTTTTACCATTTCACTTCGAGTAAATTTGAGAGTGCATTTTCACCCCATTTTCTTCAATTTTTCATACGATCAATGTGGGATATCTAGGGAATCATTTCTCAAACCATCAGTTCTAGATAAGATCTCTCCCTTTTCTCTTACATTTCATTGTGTTTTCATGCATTTTCATCGAATTTTTGCTTGCGAGAGGGAAGGATTTCAATTTTTTATAATGGGGGTGATCATCGCGGGTTTTCTCATCAGACCCATGATGGTTTCCCCTGAGTCAAAAGGCCCTCGCGATGACATCGCGGGTTTAATAAAAACAGACGTGATGACTGAGAGATGGAATTTTTGAAGAAAAATCTTTCTCTTAGGGCAAAAAATTTGAGTTTTAGTCCATAAAAAATCATTTAATTAATATTTAATGGTTGTTTTGCATGATATTTTGGCATCATGGTCCTTGAATGGAAGGAAAGAGGCCATGAGGCAGAAGACCACCAGGCAGGCCAAGATCTAGAATGTGTGAATGCTTTGAGGAACTGTGGGTTGCTGAAATTATTTTGAACTATGGGTTGCACTACCTGATCAGTTTATGGGATGTTGATTGGGAGATTTTCATTATTGGAGACTAGTAACTAGAACTAGAAGAAACATACATCTATTCTATTACTAGATTGTCCAAATGAGGGGAAAGGGTCCAACTCTTCGGATCTCGTCCTAGAGGTGAGAGCACCAATGCTTTAATCAGGAGACATTTCCCGGGTGTAGAGGCAACAGTGGGTGGGAAGGTGAAGATAGCGACAGTCAACAATCTTCCCTTGAGAATGATTCTCTACACCATAGCTCACATATCTGAGTCGTAAGCTTTACATGAGATTTCAAAATCTCAATTCTAGTATGGAGTAAAATGCCTCACTCCAACAATGTTCAACTAGTGTGGGGGGTTATTGGCCAATATGAAGAGGCAACTAACCAAAGGTAAGCGAGGAAACTTGAAATAGTTTGTCTTTGGTTCGATTCTGGTTACTTTCTTTCTGGAGCGTGTGCCCTACTTTTGTATCAGTGGACAGAGGTATGAGGTCCCACTCCATAAGATCCAAGGCTGGTTAGATGGAGTGAGCTTATGCCTCAAGGAGGAGGAGGCCAGCATATGCATTTCCCTCTACAATTTTTTGGTTGGTTGCACCACCAACTGATCATGGTGGATGACTACGCCTATGCAGGTACAGATTTTAGATGGGATCCAGATCTACCTCTACAACTAGGCAAATAGTGGACTAATGCAGGTAAAATGTGTTTTTGGTTTTTTCAATTTTTATGAATTTTTTTTTGTGAAAGTGTATCTAAGATTTAACTTATGATAAATGTGCAGATGTTGGACCAGAAAGGCCTCTTAGTATGTTTCCAGTATCATGGTGAGTAGAATGTTAGGTAGAAGATGCTCCCTATGAGGAAGGAGAAAATCCCATGGTGGAGATGGAATGCAATCTGGAAGTGATCACCCGTGGGATTCCAGAATATGTGACTATAGATGATGTACCACTACGATACCAGAGGCATATAGTCGGAGTGTCTGTGAGACTACATCGGTTATTAGGTTGAGAGATTAGAGCAGTCTCATGTTATTGCGAGCATCATGCAGGAAAATAGCCTTTCTAGTTGTTTTTTGCACTTTTGTAGGATTTGAAAGCCATGTGTCTCGGAACACTTTATTTTTTGAGATTTTGATGGAAAAACTATGACAGACACGATATATATGTGTGTGTGTGTGTGTGCACGTTTTATTTTCTACTTATGTGTTCATGTGTTATGGTGATATGATCAGTTTTAGAAATTATGCAAATGTTTATCAAGAACATAATTTGCTGATGCATCTGTTAATGTATTTAGGTTACGTGGAATGTGTTGATATGTGATAAAATAAAAATTTCTTTTCAGTAATCGAACACGTAGATACATACGCATATTTTGTGGATTTCTTACTCAGTGATGATTATTCAATTGTAACACAATGAGTTGTGAAACTAGTTTAACAACTAAATTTCTAATTCCAAGAGCAACTACTTTTGACAATAGTTCAATGACTACACTATATTCGGCAATATTATTAGTTGTCCGTCTGAGGAAAATACCTTGTAAATCGACCAAATCGCCATCAGGGGAAAAGAGTGCCCAAGCTGCGGAAGACGGGTTTTGTGTGCTACAAAAAGCACCACCAGCAAAACCAACATAATGGTTTGACGACATCTGCAAACCGACTGGAATACAAGGTAAGAAGAAAAAACATGTCTACAAAGCAAACAATCACACCAAAATAAAAATAAAAAATGCATACCAATGAACTCACACACTAATGTACAAAAGTAATTACACAAAACTCACGAGTAATACTTTTTCACATGTAACTCATTGCAAGGCTATGACAATGCATTTCCTTCATATTTAACTAGCTCATAGGTGCCCTTTTGTAAGACACATTTACAATATAGGGCCCATGCCACATAGGTTCGAACTTTCCATCTCCCAACTTATCGTTGCATTGATCATATAGGAGGACCAAGTGCCCTTCCGCAAAAGTGAGTGGATAAACACTTTGATCAAAATGAGCTTTAACACGTTTTTTTGGGCTTCAATCACCATCGCGTCTCATCAAGTCTCTCAAGGTACAATAACCGCTCCTCTTCACGCGAGGTATTAGAAAGTAGCTTGATAGCTAATTTCAATGAAGGGATTTCACACTCAATTGGGAACAAGGAAAATTTTAAGGACGGAAAATTTTCTTGAAGTTTAAAACATTGGCGAATCTCGCCAATCCGTAATATGAAAAATATAAAATGTTTATTGATATATTTGTAACATATTCAAATTTATAATGATTTTATATATAGTCTCTATATCATGTTGGCGATTTTTAAGGTAAAATAATTCTATATTCTAAAATTTGGGCGAATTGTCTTTCATAAAAATTGGAAATTGGCGAATCTTTTTTGTGGAAAATCATGGAAAATTAGCCCACTGGGCGAACATTAGCCCCTAAAATTTTCCATGATTGGGAATGTTGCCTCTAAACCATAAACCAACTGGAATGGAGTAAATCCAGTGACTGTCTTAGCCAAAGTCCCGTAAGCCCAAAGAGCCTAGAATAACATAAGGTGCCAATCTTTTTTTTGCTTCCCAATGGTCTGTTGAAGCATAGTAATCAAAACTTTGTTAATTGCTTCAACTTTGCCATTGGCGTGTGGATAGTAAGGAGTCGATCTATCACAACGAAGACCCTACTGACAAAAATGTGATCCATGGTCAATGAAAATGGCTTGAGGGATGCTGAAATGGGCTATGATGTGGTTGAAGAGGAACTGAGTAGCAGTGATACTGTGAGCATTATATGTGGGCATCCTTTTGACCCATTTAGTGAAGTTGTCGACGGCAGCAATGATATAGCCATGCCCCCCGATTAGCGGCTAACCGAGCATTACATGTCATGAAATCTATGCCCCATGTCATGAAATATAGCCATGCCCCTTGCTTAGAGAGCATTAATTAGACTTTTTTTTGTCCCTAAAGTTATGGAAATTCTGGCTATATTTTGATAAAATGTTGTAGGTTTTTTTAAAATTTAAGCTATAATTGTCAAACTTTAAGATTTTACCTACCCTATAAGTTTTTTATGGTGTTGAATGCATTTCCACCATCAAAAAATTGATTCAAACACTGCATCTACAAAAAAATTGAATTCTTTTTGCCTTTATCAGTCATGGCAATTCCCCTGCTCACCTCCTTAGATTACTCCTTTCATTAATCACCACCCTGGTTTGTGTCTCAATGATTTCATCCATCGCATTTCTGTATGGTTCGACCCACTAGGCTTTTTAATGCACTAATATAAAACCCCTAGGACTCTCTATTTGTACTCTCTGCTTGTAGAAGAAACCATTGATCCTTTGTTTCAATCATCTTTAGATTTCACAAAATGTATATATTTGAGATGAGATGACATGAAAGCGGTTTGTTTATTAAATGGATCAGAAGTAGCTGCCATGTTGCGTGAGGTTTAATTATCAGTGGAAATCAATAAAGCAGGCATAATTGTCTAGATTTCAACTATTAGTAAATTCCTCACAAAAATATCCTTGCGATTATGTAATTTAGGCATTTGGTAAAGCGCTGAGACAAAATTCAATTAATTTTTCACAGCTATTACGTCATAGATTTTGAATCATATTTAAAATTAAAGTGCACTGGCCTTGAGTGCCAGAATAATGTGGATGAATGGGAATGTTTGAATCCACTAAGTTTAGGATTACATCTCCACACTAAACCACAATAGCCCATAATCAAATATATTGTTTCAGTGTCATTTTTTGCTTCCTTTTTGTTTTGGGATTGATGAGCTTAGCCTTTCCCGCACTAGCAATGGCACCGTCGCCCAAGGCATCACCAATTCAATCCTCGACAGCGCCATCGCCCACTTCTCCTCCTACTGCAACTGCCCCAACTGTCTCTTCTCCAATGGCTTCTCTGTCTAAAGTCGCCACCCCACCAACCTCATCCACCTCTCCCACATTTCAAAGTCCAGCATTTAGCCCCTCATCTCAAGGCCCGATCGTCGCTTCACCACCGAGCAGGGTTGTCTCTTCTGCCAGTTTGGAGACAATGGCTATATTTGGAGCCGTCTTGCTTGGAGGAGCCACTTTCCTCCTTTAAGTTGCATCATGTGCTTTTTTTCTCTTTAGATTAAATGAGATGATTGTTTCTCTATTTCGTATAAAAGAAAATTATTCCACTTTTAGCTTGGCTTGACAGAGTGCAGAGTTAGTGTATTTATTTTCATTTTTTATTGATGATGATGATGGTTAATGTCCCCTGAAACCTAAAAAAACAAATTATTTAATTTGATTTAAGATTTTATTTCTATACACTTTCTATTTTAATATATATTTTTTCTATTTTAATATATATTTTTCTAAATATTATATAGATGAATTTAAATAAAAATCATCAAGTCATCAATCCAACAAGTCTTTGGTTAATCTGAAAACAATAACGCATAAGTCTTTGGTTAATCTGAAAACAATAACGCATAATTTAATGGCACTCCCACAATTGATGTGAACTTTGTATGATTTATATTATCAACATCTATGGACTATGGGCTGAGGATTATATTGTTAATGTTACATGAAAATGATTCAAATTTCCAACGCTTGCACTATAACCCAGACCACTCGATCGTCCTCACATGGAATTTTATTACTTTCTTGTATAACTCCCATTTGAAGATTGGTTGTTAACGATATTTATTTAGAATAAAATCTTTATTTTTTTAGAATTTTAATGTAAAATAAATGGATAATGTGGAATACTAGGTGTTAATTAATAATACTAAGTTTTAATTAAGTCACATATATGGGTGCATTGGATAATAAAAAATGGAAGCATAAAGTAATACAGTTGAGTTTTATGAATTACTTGATTTCAGTGTTTCGTTACTGTATTGAGAATGTCAAAGACTGAATGGCAATGACATTTTTGACATGATCGAGTTTGGGTTTGTTACTTTTTTACGTTATGTTTTCTACTGTTTAAAAAAAAAATACAATTTCGTGATAAATAGACATTTCCATAATATTAAATATTTTTTATAATAATTTCCAACTTTGCTAAAAATGCAACACACTTTACCAAAAACACGACAAACAGATATACGGATATAGATATTTCATGTTTCATTCATTAATACAATAATATATATACTCTTTACAAGAATCATTTATATTTTCTTTGTGTTTCTCAAAATAAAAGATATTTAAAAATTAAAATTTAAAAAACATTATATTTCGAGATCTAATTAATTTGATTTAAGAAGTTTATATTTATTTGTATTTATATTTATAAATTATAATTTAGAGAAATAAATGAAATATTATAATGTATAAATTAGATAAATATAATATATATTTTCTTTAACTTTTTCTCTCAATTTAGAAAGATTATTAATAATTTGGTAGGACATATGAATGTTGTCTTTTAATATAATACTAGCAATTGCCCTAAAAAGTGCAAAAAGAGGCCGATAGATTTTTTTAATTAGAAAAATAGTATGGAAATTGGAAAAATGATAAAAAAATGCATTTATAGATATGTATTCAACTCATAAAAATGAAGGACCCCCATAACAAAAATGAATAATATATATTATAATTTTTAAAATATAATAATTAAAAATTAAATCTTATTGTTTTGAAAAAATTATTAACAATTAATTATTTAATGGTTAACATTTATGAATTCCACAATTTACTTCTCATTACGATTATTAGATTTAAAATAATATGTTTTTATCAACTAAACAAAATGGTTGGTTTTTTTTCCTTGACTTCCATTTAGTATAAAAATCATGTACTAACATTTTAATGGAATTATTTCCTTCTATTTTCATGTTAAATTTAACCTTTTTCGCATTATTTCATACACACATTTCATATATAATCATAATCATTTCTAATGATAACATATTATTTAATATTTCATACCTACATTTGATATATAGTCATTTCTAATGATAACATATTATTTAACAATTCATGCCTAAACTGAAATTGGTCAATTTAACTTTGAGATACAATTAATTTAACTTTGGAATTAAGAGAGTTGGTCAATTTAACTTTGAGATACGTTTAATTTAACTTTGGAATTAAGGGAGTTCCATTATAATGTGTAATGGAGTGTCATTATAATGTGTAATGGAGTGTGTGGTTGAGGTACTTTTCTTTTTAATTATTAATTCTTATTATTTTTAATTCAGTTAATTTTAATATTTTTTTAATATAATATTATTTATTATTTTTTAATTGTTTTGTATTTTTTTAATACAATATTATTTTTTAATATAATATTATTTAATCCAAAATAGATTAGAGCTTACGTATACTTGTTCACAAGGGTGAAATGATGGATTTTATGATGGAGATTGGGAATAGGAGAGTTGTTCTAAATAGGGTAATCGACAATGTTCTAAATTGGCACTCAAGGTGCACAAGGGAGAATCAAAGGGTAAAAGCAAGTATGTTCTCTCAATGTTCACTTGTTTATGGAATGTTGAATCCATGTTGCAATGGGTGGAGGGATATATACTCTATTGGGAGTAGCACAACTTCATTGAGCTAGTTCACAGAAATGACACAAAAGGCTCATCAAGATCCTTCCTTATTCCAACTCTAGTTGTAGTCCATGGGAGCCAAAAATGGTTTATTCCAAACATAGAAATGCCAACTAAGGTAACATATAACCCTATTGAAACCAATAATTACAAAAATTGCAATTGTAGTATTAGAGGAATTAATTAACGTAAGTATTTGTTTTTAAATCGTGAAAGACCCTATAAACATAAACATGCCTATTGCAGGTTATTAATAAGTTGTCACAAATTGTCACAATGGTGTTGTCAATTTTAAGCTAAAAGTTAAGTTGTAAAAGACCCTATAAACATAAACATGACTGTCACTAGTTATTAATAAGTTGTCACAATGTTGTTGTCAATTTTAAGCTAAAAAGTTAAGTTGTGAAAGACCCTATAAACATAAACATGACCGTCACTAGTTATTAATAAGTTGTCACAATGGTGTTGTCAATCTTAAATTAAAAAGTAAGTTGTGAAAACCCTATAAACATAACGATGACTGTTACTAATTATTAATAAATTATCACAATGGTATTATCAATTTTAAGCTAAAAAATGAGTTGCGAAAAAGCCCCATAAGCATTACCATCCGTGATTATTAATAAATATTCACAATGGTGTTGTTAGTTGTGAAAAACCCCATAAACATAAAGATGAAAGTTTTTATCACAGAAGGTTAGTTGTGAAAAGCCCTATAAACAATGTCACTAGTTAGTTGTTAATAAGCTTGCAAAAATGCATGCGAGACCTGGATAGGTTGGGCTGATCGATATCAATTGTGTATACTCCACTTATGGATAGGTGATTCATTTAAAGTTCTCACTGAGACCAATGGGCACTGCCTCTGGCTACCCAGCTCTTCTTTTAGTAAAAGCAGCCCAACTTATATATTTGTATTATTCTTTTCTTGTTATTTATTAGCCTAATAAGGGCTGGTTGAGTCGTGGATTCTGCAGCATTGACTTTTCATTATATGTGATCGATATCAATTGTGTATGCCCCACTTATGTATAGGTGATTCATTTAAAGTTCTCACTAAACCAATGGGCACTGCCCCTTGCTACCCTGCTCTTCTTTTAGTAAAAGCAGCCCAACTTATATATTTGTATGGATATTTTCTTGTTATTTTATCAGCCTAATAAGGGCTGATTGAGTTGTGGATTCTGCATGCTACTGACGCTGATTACTACAGTTCCACGTATTGATCGTGATTACAACAATTCACACATTAACCTAAATACTTTTTTTAGTGAATAGTTAATGACTTTGAGGCAGATAGATCAGAGGAGAGTACAGGACACCAAATTGGTGGTAAACAATAGGCATCCTGGAGCAATGCTTTAATTGTTGTATATGTGTAGATATATTGTCGATATGTGTGCATGTGTCCAATATATACAACAATTAATGATGCACTGTGAGGTGCATAATGCTGTGAAGTGGTAGGCCGTCATGGTTACACCGAGTGGTTGGGACTCATTGTTTATGCTGTTCACCTCGGTTTAAATCTCTGGATACCTACTGATGGATGATGGTGGGCTTTGCATGAAAAAATTAAGGGTTATAGTGATTACCTGGGGTTTTGATCCTGTGTCACGTGGATGAGATTTTGACTGGTTACTAATTTTGTTGGGTTAGTAAAAATAGCATGCCAACATGGTAATAAATTATCTGGAGAACGACTCTAACAAAGCAGCTACACTAGTATGTAAAAGATCGTTTCAAGAATTATATCAAAAGTATATATGAAAAAGCAACAGTAAACTTGAATTTTGGAAACGGAATCAAATCCATAGATAAGAAACAGTTATCCTTGGATGTAAAATATCATGTACAAGGAAGCACACATAATATACAGCGCTTCATGATGCAACGATTGGTCCCATGCACATAAACATGGCTATGTTTGGGTGGAATCCATCAAGCTATGGAAACAAAGGTATTTCTGCTTTGAAAATGCATCTTATATTCCATTATTAGACAACAAAAATTACATCAAGAATTATAGGCTGTGGCACCAAAGCATGAACATGCAAGCCTCCATGATTTAAAATGCCTAAAATTCCATGCAGTCAACAAATTATTTTAACCCGATGAAGGAATGTCCGTGAGTATGTATGGTACCAAACTTGAAAAGTCGATAGTGCATGCAAAGAGTCTCTCTAGGAGCAATAAAATAGGCTGCAGTGTACTAAAACTTTTGGGAATAACATGTTGGCCTCTCATATGCCTATAATGTAACTGCAAAAATATAAATATACTAAACTGGCAATACCAATGACCAAAAAACCATACCTGTGTATGATTTCAAGTCAATGAAGATTCAAGAAAGATGGTTTCTAATTTTTGCAGGTTGTTTCCCCATCCATGAATCAATCATGTTCCTTTACTCTGTTTCTCAGTTGCATATCCTCATTTGTTGAAGTTTTTCTTCCTGGGCAAACTACTATCATACTTAAAAGCATGCAACATAAAAATAACTGTAGGCCTTTAGAAGGAGATCATACTGCTTGGCTCAGAAGCTGAACAAAACAAACATTCATGTATTTGAGTAGGGTTTTTTCAACTCTAGCAAGAAGAATGCATTTTAACACATGATATCTCTCAGCTTTCAAAAAGAGTTAAAACCAATTTAAACTGCAGATTGTACAACCCAAGCAGGACACTTGGCATGAAAAAGCGAGCTATAACTCATGGAATTAGACTATGTCTACATCCCATATTCAAGTGTTCTTGCCTGTATGCTCAATTATGTGCATGGATAAATCAAAAAGTGCTTTTCAGTTCTCCTGTCTGAATCAGCAAGCCTTGAAAAAAATTAGGCTGATGAGATATAACATTATAAGAATAAGGTGCTTCCCAACATAGCGCCACTTCTAGAATATATTTAGTTATTTCCAGTGGTAAGATTTAAAAGATTTCCAAGAACTCCTATAATGCTCACAACCAATGCCATGACAAGCATAGCCCACGGGAGAATCTTCTTCCTTAATCCTAAGCTTTCCTCTCATTGGTTGGGGTGAGACCTCAGGGCTATCAAAGCAGGAAATATGAAACCTAAAGATAGACCTGTGGTTGCTCCTGTGAACTGAAAAGCTACCCAAATATTGGGAATCAAAGTAGATCCCATGTAAAGAAAAACCAAAACAGTGATAGTCAAGATGACAAACCTCCTGTTGCTCTCAGAGAGGGGCTTCGATCCCTTGAAGACCATGCAATCCATTGTCTGCCGAAGTGAAAAATGGATCACAAGAAAAACAAGCATCAAATGGAGCACATATCCAACCCTAATAATGTTATCAAGAATGGAACTGAATGGAATTTCAAGGTCTTTGTCAAAATTTGACAAAATATCTGAATCTGTAGATTGCCCAAATAGAAGATAACCTGATATTGCAGTAGATTCGTACACCAACAAACACAGCACTGTGGTGATCCTTCCAACCCTGTTCATATTAGCAGGCGTTCTATCCTGCATTTCGTTATAGATCGGCTGTACATTGAAATGACATATGTATGCATTGGTCATGATTGGGATTACCACGAGAAGATCCAAAATTGCCCTTTTGGACCCAACATCAGGAAGCAGCCGAGGCCTCTCGATCTTGCCTTCTATAAGCCTAACAAAGGCAATAATTGATGACAAAACAACAAAAACAACTGCAAGTGCAACAGATGCAGCACATGTGAATTTCAATGAATCTATCTTCTTAAGAGCACAGAGAGGCGCCAGAACAAATACCATTGTGATGAAAACTATCAGTCTCCGATCGCTCCACCACCCTTCCTTTCCTGTCCATTGATCAAAAAGCCCCTGGTGATGCGAAGATCCGGACATCACATCTCCCATGATAATTAAATAAACAATCATAATCCCTGCATTGTTTACAATAATACAAATCTCTGATAAAACCCTGGCAGAGTGCCCACAAACAGATTCAACAGTTTCACCATAATTAGAAGCTTTCAGGCGAACAGAAAACTCGACCAGCAACTCAATGCTTATTTCCGAGAGAATACCCATCAGGATTATCACTGCAAAGCATAATGGCAGACCCAAAACTTTCATTGTTGCAGGCAGTGCCATAATTCCTACACCAATTACAATCGTCGCCAGATTGAAAACTACACTAGGGATACCAGATCCAGACGCCACTTCTGCTATCCCTGATTTTTTTGTTGACAATAGGGGTAAAGCATCACTGTCTTCCGAACGCAATGCCTTTGAGGTAACCCCATTGACAGACTTCTTGATCTCTGCGTCGTTGTCCAGCGATATGTCCTGTGTTTGCAGCTCGATGAACGAGTGCTTTATTCGGCCTGCATTGTGTACCTGATGGAAATTTCCTGAGAGATATTGAGAATTCTTTTGATTACCTGATTTGTAGGAAAAATAGAAAATCGTCCTTTGGCCTCCTCTGTTTGATGAGATCTGCTATTGATGGGAAATGAATGATAAGATCTGCTTTTGTTTAAAGTCTGCTTCAGCTGTTATTTGCATAGCTTGCTGCCATAATTTTACTTTCATTCTAAAATTATGTCTATATACTAAATTACAAAGAAAAGCAATTTTCCAAACAGAGGACTAAGCCCTGATCCATTCTTGATTGAAATAATTCTGGAAAACCCTAGGATAAATTTGCACAAAGCAGTATCTTGACAGCCTATACACAGCATCTCCTCATATTGCGTCTCATAGGACATTGTCAAAAGCTCTACGAAGGGCCACTTAATGGCACTATCTATTATGGAACACTTTTTTTTCTCTGATCAATTCTTTGATTGTGATTACACTCGCTTTCAGGGTTCCATCTCTATTAGCATGTCGCTCTATCAGACAAGCTTCTGTTTTGTAGGTTCTCATTTGAGCTCTGGTGAGAAGGAAGGTGATGAGATACGGAGGAATTCTGATGTTATGGAAATTTTAAAGAAGACACACTTTCCACCAATTCCCAAGTTTTCGGGGGAGAAAACACCAGAAAGCATTTTGGAGCATGAGTAAGTTTTAAATTAGCATCTTTACACATTGTAATACATATATATTACTTTAAATCTATAGCTGTTTTTATCTATCTTCATATATGATAATACATTACTAGGCACACCTGCAGTTAAGAAAAAAGAGAAGGGGAATTTGGTTATTCCTTTATGGGTGAAGACTAAATTTTCCAGTTGGGAAGTTTTTTAAACCCTCCTTATAACATTAAGAGATTTCTGTAAGCTCTCCAACATATCGAGCATAAAAAATCTGCAACAAAAGGTCTAGGGCTTCATCAATGATCAATGCTTCAAAGTTATAAACGACTCTATGTAGAAGAATTATAAAAGACTAAATTACAGATGCAGGGTTTTTGGAACTCTCAAAGATGAAAGTGCAAATATTGTTAAATCCACTGGTAAGAATTCCTCAACCTGCAAAGAACACAACAATGATGAGCAAATGAAATTGCAAAAATAAATTGAGAGTTATTATCAAATGCCAAAGAAGAGGGAAATGGAGAAAATCAAAGGTCTGATTCCCTCAAAGGAAAACGCTGCAACCCCATTTGCAAATGGTAAGGCCTTCGGACATTTCAATGCGCAAAAAACCGAACCCTTCTTTTTCCAGCTCATAATTCAGAAAAATACTCAACTTCTTCCATTTAAATACACAAAATCTTTTAATACACAAAATCAAGACATATAACAAATGAACACCATATAGCCCTAACCTGTTGATTCGAAATACATGAGTCTTCCAGATCGATGGTAGTCTTCCACTGAAATTATAAGTTCAAATAAATGTTTGAGGCATTCAATCTTCTACATAAACTCACAAACAAACCATACAAAAAGTTTAAATGTGAAGGATCTAAGATTTTTACCTTTCAGAGGACATTTTCACTTCAGGAACCTCTCATTAAACTTGAATTTATGCAAAATAGAACAGCTCATAAAACCTTAACCGATACCAAATTTGACAATCAAACAAGCATTGAAAACAAACTAGAAAACATACCGAAATTCATGTTGATCTTCGCATCAACGGCACAATCGTGCGTATCAGTAACAGCTATAGGGATGTCCTTATTGTAGGCAGCACAGAGATTACATTGAAAACACAAATTCTATCGTTGTAAAAAATGCTCCAAAACCATAAAAGAGAAACAGAAGACGCGTGAGAGTCTACAAAAATAACTGAAACTCGTTACCATCGCTAATAAAACCGCTGTCATCAGTAACCCTCTTCCACTAGTAAGAATTCCTCAACCTGCAAAGAACACAACAATGATGAGCAAATAAAATTGCAAAAATAAATTGAGAGTAATTATCAAATGCCAAAGAAGAGGGAAATGGAGCAAATCAAAGGTCTGATTCCCTCAAAGAAAAACGCTGCAACCGCATTTGCAAATGGTAAGGCCTTCGGACATTTCAGTGCGCAAAAAACCGAACCCTTATTTTTCCAGCTCATAATTCAGAAAAATATTCAACTTCTTAATGATTAGTTAATCCTGCTCTACACGTGGTCATACTGTCCCTGGAAAAATCCGGGCAGGAAATTACAGAGGAGACACAGGCAAACCTGAGATAAAAAAACAATTTATAATCATTTTTTCAATATTAAACAAGAAATGCATAATAGGAAAGAAGAAAGAAGAAGACAAATAGGAAAGAAAATTGGAAAAGGAATAAGAGCACTAAAGAAAAGGAATTGCAAGGGGCTCCGACACAAAAAAGAAGCCAAAAAATTCCAATGCTCATTCCGGAAGAAAACGAGATTGCAGAACGCTGGTGATCAAACCCTACGAGCTCTCCCACAAATTCATCTCTACAGGAGCTGCCGAGATCCTTGCTTTGGAGCCAATTTGTAAATATTGGAAAGATTTTACACCCAACCTCCCTGAATTCCATAGGGGTTTTTAGGGTGTTTTCGGCATAGTGCTTGTCTAAATATTCTGCAATTTCATCAGAGTCTTGGATCCATGTTTCCCATCTCTAAACCCTGCGCTTGTGTTTATACCTGTTAACATTTTTTATGAAAAAGGAGAAAACTGAACTTAAATGATGATTCATTTCGAAATGTAAAGAGGTCATGCATGAAGCTGCCATTACTGAAAAAAATAATGATTCACTTCAAAATGTGAAGAGCTCCTGCATGAAGCTGCTATTGATGAACAATTTCGGTGCCTGATAAAGAACAAATGACTAAAATGACCAAAGGAGAGAGTCGTGTGCGATCAGATTTGAGTTCTGGCAGCCTTGGAGATGAGGAAATCTGTAGCCAGATCCACATGGCTGAATCTTGCGAAACAATAATCCTGGAACTCCGGCGTAAAATGGGTAACAACTCACTGTAAAATCGGCTGCAGAAACCACGTGTCAGGACGAGATTGCAGAACTCCCGGTTGTGCTTCCGACGCCACGTGTCAGCATGAGGAACAAAGGGACGACGAAAGTCCCTTTCAAAGGAAGGCCTATCGGCCTAAATATACATTTGATTATGATGTAAGAATTGTTATTATAAAAAACTTTAAATTTAAATTTTGATCTTGATAAATCATCATCATTACCATTACAATGATATTATAATTGTTAGATCTTGATAAGAGGTTGGCTTAATTTTAAATTTGTCTTTAAAGAGGATTGTAAATAAATCTTTTAAATATAAATTTGATTATAGTTTAAGAATTATTATTATACAAAGATCTTAAATTTAAAGTTTGATCTTGATAAGTCGTCATCATCATCACTTGAGTTTAAAATATTGATCGCTTGTGCTTACAATCGTTAGGGTTTATAATATTAACATCTTGGCCTTATGATTGTCTTTGAGTTTATAAAAGTAATAATTCCTTGGTAAATCTAGGTCAACAATGGTCCAACATCACATTGTCACAAATATTGTCTTAATATGAAAATCATCGATGGTCGACCATGGTCCAAAGGTGAACTGTGACTAAGATTGTTTCAATAGGAAAATCAACCATGGCCAACCATTGTTAAATGTCGCATTGTGACAAAGATTGTATCAATACAAAAATCAACCATGTTCAACAATGGTCAACCTTATTTATTTTAGGGTTTATAATATTTATCTTATATACCTTGGGTTTATAATATTTATAATACTTGTCGCTTGAGTTTAAAATATTGATCGCTTGGGTTTACAATAGCTAGGGTTTATAATATTAACATCTTGGGTTAATCATTGCCTTTGAGTTTATAAAACTAATAATTCCTTAGTCAATCTAGGTCAATCATCGTCCAACATCACATTCTGACAAATATAATCTCGACATGAAAATCATCAATGGTCGACCATGGTCCAATGTGAAACTGTGACAAAGATTGGTTGAATATGAAAATCAACCATGGTCAAATGTCACATTGTGACGAAGCTTGTGTCAATATGAAAATCAACCATGTTCAACAATGTTTATTTTAGGGTTTATAATATTTAACTTATATACATTGGGTTTATAATATTAATCCCCTCAATTTAATATTATTTCCATGGTTAACCATGTTCAATCATGGTCAATCATGGTCAACCATGGTCACACAATGACAAATATTGTCTCATGGTCTAGTGTTGCATTGTGACAACCATGGTCATCCATGGTCAAACATGCTCAACTATGGTCCAATGTCACATTCTAATAAATATTGTCTCAATATAAAAATCAACCATGGTCAACCATGGTCCAACCTCACATAGTGACAGATTCTCTCAATATGAAAATTAATCACGGTCAATGATACTTAACCATGGTAAACCATGTTTGTTTTAGGGTTTATAATATTTATCTTAAGGTTTATATACCTTGGGTTTAGAATACGAATCCCTTGGGATTTTAGTCTAAATCCCTTAGGTTTATTAGTTTCTTGAGCTTATAATATCAATCCCTTGGGTTTAATAATCTAAGGGTCCATATTCCTAGGGTTTAATATTATTGGTAGGGTTTATAATATTAATCTTAGGGTTTAATATAAATCCCTTGGGTTTATAATATTAATAATTCCTTGGGCTTATTAATCCATTGGGTTTTTAATATTAATCCCTTCGGTTTTTAATATGTTTGGATTTTTATATGAATAATTCCTTGAGTTTATAAATCATAAACCCATGGTCAACCATCGTCCAATGTCGCATTGTGACGAAGATTGTTCCAATATAAAAATTAACCATGACCAACCATGGTCCAACATCGCATTGTGACAAACATAATCTTAATATAAAAATAAACCATGGTCAACCATGTTCAATCATGGTAAACCATTTTGCGACATCGCATTGTGACAAGCATTGTCTCAATATGGAAATCAATTATGGTCAACCACAGTCAACCATGGTCAATCATAGTCAATCATGCTCTTCCATGATCAATCATGGTCAATATGAAAATCAACCATGGTCAACCATGGTCCAACGTCTCATTTCAATAAATATTCTCTCAATATGAAAATAAATCATGGTCATCCATCATCAACCATGCTCAACCATGGTCAATCATGGTCCACCATGGTCCAATGACACATTGTGACAAATATTTTTCTCTATATGAAAGTCAACCATGGTCAATAACCATGGTCACATTGTGACAAAGATTATCTCATGGTCCAACATCACATTGTGACAACCATGCCCATTCATGGTCAACCATAGTCCAACTTCACATTGTGGCAAAGGTTGTCTCAATGTGGAGATCAAACACAGTCAACCATGGTAAATTATGGTCAGCCATGGTCAAGCATGGTCCAATGCTGCATTGTGATAAATATTCTCCTAATATAAATATATTATGGTGAACCATGGTCAATTATGGTCCAATGTCGCATTGTGACAAAGATTGTCTCAATACGAAAATCAACCATGGTCAATCATGGTTAACCATGTTTGTTTTAGGTTTTCTAATATTTATCTTAGGGTTTATATACCTTGGGTTTACAATATTTATCCCTTGGGTTAAATATTATTCCCTTAGGGTTTTAGTGTTAATTTCTTGGGTTTATAATGTTAATAATGCATTGAGTTCATTAATCCCTTGGGTTTATAATATTAATCCATTGGGATTGTTAATACATTTGGTTTATAATGTTAATCCCTTAGGTTTTATGATTTACGATAGTCAACCATGGTCAACTATGGTCTAACGTGGCATTATGGCAAACATTCTCTCAATATAAAAATCAACCATGGCCAACCATGGTCAATCATAGTCAACTATGGTCAAGCATGGTCCAACGTTGCATTGTGACAATATTCTCTCAATATGAAAATTAATCATGATCAACCATGCTAAACAATTGTCAACCATGGTCCAACATCACATTGTGACAAAGGTTGTCTCAATATGAAAATCAACCATTATCGGCCTTGGTCAGCCATGTTTTTTTAGGGTTTATAATATTTATCTTAGTGTTTATATACCTTGGGTTTACAATTTTAATTGCTTGGGTTTAATATTATTCCCTTGGTTTTTTAGTATTAATCCCTTAGGTTTATTATTGTCTTGGGTTTATAATAGAAATCCCTTAGGTTTAATAATGTAAGGGTTCATATTCCTAGGGTATAAATATTCTTGATAGGGTTTATAATATTAATTCTAGGGTTTAACATAAATCCCTTGGGTTGAGCCCCAAGGGATAGCTTAGTTGGTCGATTTATTGTTGCTAAATACCTTTCCATTTGGGAGGTCATGAGGTCAAATCTCCTTGATGCCCTTGGGGTTAGGCTTAGTATATTAGACTGGTGGGTAGATCCCTTTGAGTGGATTTTCCCAGATTATTTCCCATGGATGTAGAGGCCACTCAATGCCCGTCAACCACAGTTGGTAAATCCCTTGGGTTTTTAATCTGTTTGAATTTTAATATGAATAATTCCTTGGGTTTATAAATTATAAACCCCTGGTCAACCATGGTCTAATGTCGCATTGTTACAAAGATTATCTCAATATGAAAATCAACCATGGTCAAGCATGGTCCAATGTCACATCGTGAGAAACATTGCCTCAATATGAAAATCAACTATGATCAACCACGGTAAACCATTTTCAATAATGGTCAACCATCGTCAATCATGGTTAATATGAAAATGAACCATGCTCCAACGTATCATTGTGACAAATATTGTCTCAATATGAAAATCAACCATGGTCAATCATGGTCAACCATGGTCCAACATTACATTGTAACAAATATTGTCTCTATATGAAAATCAACGATGGTTAACAATGGTAATCATGGGAAACCATGGTCACATTGTGATAAAGATTGTCACATGGTCTAACATCACATTTGTGACAACCATGGTCACCCATGGTCTACCATGGTCCAACATCGCATTGTGACAAATATTATCTCAAATATGAAAATCAACCATGGTCCAATGTTGCATTGTGAAAAAAATTCTCACAATATGAAAATAAATCACGGTGAATCATGGTAAACCATCATCCAATGTAACATTGTGGCACAGATTGTCTCAATATGAAATCAACCATGGTTAACCATGTTTGTTTTAGGATTTATAATATTTATCTTAGGGTTTATATACTTTGGGTTTACAATATTAATCCCTTGGGTTTAATATTATTCCATTGGGTTTTTAGTGTTAATCTCTTGGGTTTATTAGTGTCTTGGATTTATAATATTATTAATGCATTAGGTTCATTAATCCCTTTGGTTTATACTATATTAATTGCTTCGGTTTGTTAATCTGTTAGGTTTATTAATCACGTGGGTTTGTGTTGATTGCTTGAGTTAATGATCCCCAAGTATTATAATATTTATCCCTTGGGTCATTGGTTAGTTTGGATTTTAATATAAATAATTATTTGGGTTTATAAATTATAAACCTGTGGTCAAACATGGTTCAATGTTGCATTGTGACAAATATTGGCTCAATATGAAAATTTGTTAATTTTAGGCAACAATGATATGTTCCATGATTTAGAGAAATTTTACTTCAATTTCTTTATTATCCCAGTATTAATATTCATATTAGCAATCACATAAAAATGATAGTAAAATGCAAATAGAACATAAACATAAATAGTAGAAGACAAGCCAAGACAAGAGGACACAAGATGTGGCACCAGCCAGGGACAAACCCCAATGTGGGGAAGCCCTTGATCAAATCTTCTTTTAGTCTTCAATAGTTTAGCAAAGAGAGATAGTACAATTTACAAATATGATAATTTATAATAACAACAAAAGAGCCCTAACCATAAAAGTCAACGCTGGTCAACAGGGAAAATTTTACCCTCAGCAAATCGGTCAACTTCAGTCAACTTCGGCCTCCAAATAGCAAGATAAAACAACCCTCAAAAAATTCAAATTCAACCCATTCAAAGTTTGGTCAAACTGTTCAGAAATTTGGTCTCTTGAAATTTCGCCCTCCTGAAATTTTACTCTCTTGAAATTTTGGCCTCTTGAAATTTCGCTCTCCTAAAATTTCAAATGTGTGGAAAGAGAGAAGTGTGAAGATGAGTGTCTCCAAAAGAGGCTAAGTCACCTTCTATTTATATGAAATTTTGAGGATGAATACACGTGACTGTTGAGCTTCTGAGCCTACATAAGTTTTCTGGCCGACCTTGACAATTTGACCATAATCAAAAATAAATTCATAACTTCTTTGTACATGTTAGAATCGGATGATCTTTAGATCAATCCTACACCTCTCGGAGAGAGGAATACAAGAAAAATATCAGTTTTCATAAATATGATGACCCATGTGGATTTTGGCCCTAGTTTCCAATTTTAACACTTCCTCTCAACTAAGGATAACTCCATCTTCTAATCCATCTTCCAATATGTACTATCTCTGCCATCAATGCACTGCTCTACTCTGCTAAAATATGAAGAAGAGGAAGTGATCGAGAATGTATCATACCATTCTCTAGTAACCTGAAGTCAATCCCAATCAAAGGAGAGTGTGTCATACCACTCTTACTGACATGAACTGAGTTCCAATCAAAAGAGAGTGTATCATACCACTCTTATTGACCCGAAGTCATTTCCAATTTATCCCAGGTCAATATCGGTCATCCTATAATAGGGAGTATGGTAGTACATGATGCATCCATCGGTATTACTATGGTCCCTATCCTCATTTCCCTACTTATTTTCCAAATGATAAGTACTTCCCATGAGTCCTAGACTGCATGGGTAGGATGTCTTAGTAGGAGAATGATGAACCACTCATCCTGCCTACATGTCGCCAAGGGGTATCGCAGGGGAAGGCTGAACCACTCACCCTATACACAGAAAACCACTAGGGGAAGGATAAACCACTCACCCTATGGTTTCTCATTGCTCCAAGAAGTACCCCAAGGCCCCCCCCCGGCCCCCGGGAGCTCCTAGAGCTCAATGTCCATCTCATACAGGACCCTCATAAGAGAGTCTCTCCACAACTCCAAGTCATTCTCGGAAGGCCATGAACTTGAATTGTCATAATATCAGTGACCTTCTCATCAATCCCAATGTGACAGAGCCTTATTGCTCCTCGTTGTACCATATCCTAGACAAAGTGGTACTTGATATCTATATGCTTGGAGTGATCATGAAACATGTGATTCTCTGATAATCGAATCCCACTCTGGTTGTAGCAGAGAATCATGGTGGTATCTAGCACATGTCCAAACATGTTACTAAAGAGCTTCCTCAAATAGACAGCTTCATAAGAGGCCATACTAGCAACTATCTGTTCGGCCTTGATGGTGCTCAAGGAAATCGATTTTTGCTTCCTTCTCATCCAAGATATCGAAGCAGACCCCAAAGAAAAACAACATCCAAAAATTTTCTTTCGATCCACCACACTACCAAACCAATCAACATCAGAATAACCATGTAGCCTAACATATCTGATAGTGTATCTCATTCCATGAGTGATTGTGCCCCGAAGATATCTCGGAATATTCTTGGCACTAATCCAATGTATATGATGAGGCTCAACCATATATTGGCTCAATGTGTTAACTAAAAAACATATGCTCGGACGAGATTTCACCAAAAAAATTAGTGCTCCTATGAGTTAAAAATACTCAGAAGCATTTCCTAATTCAGGTCCAGCAACACTACCACATAACTTCTTAAATTTAAGTTCCATCAAAGTAGTCACAATCTTGCATTCCACCATCCCAAATCTTTACAATATCTTCACAACATATTTTATTTTAGAGAGGAAAATTTCACCTGACTTTTGCTAGACCTCCAACCTTAGGAAATAGTGCATCCATCCTAGGTCCTTCATCTCAAATTCAGAAGCCAACTCCCTCTTACATTTGTGAATGAGAGGTTCTGGACCTGTCAGAAAGAGGTCGTCTACATAAAGTACCAGAATGAGAGGTTTATCATTTTCAACCTTAAAGTAAAGGTTCGTATCAACTTCACTTCTAGTGAATCTTGGCTTCATCAGATAGATATCGATCCTCTCATACCAAGCTCGAGGTGCTTGCTTCAATCCATAGAGATCTTTCTTCAACCTACATACATGAGATTCCTGATCATGAACCTCAAACCCCTCAGGTTCTTCCACATAGACTTCCTCTTTAAGTGAACCAAGCAAGAAAGTGGTCTTGACATCCATCTGATGTAGGTTCCATCCTTGCGAGGCAATAAGAGCTATGATCGATCGGATGGTGGTGTATTGGGCAACAGGTGAAAATATCTCAGTGTAATCTACACCTTCCTTTTGATAGAAGCCTCAAGCAACAAAATGAGCCTTGAACTTTCTTGCACTTCCATCAGCTCCATGCTTGATTTTGTAGAGCCACTTAGAGGTGACAACCGATTAGTCCTGGGGTCTAGGGACCACATCCCAAATAATATTTTTCATAATTGAATCATATTCTTCATTCATAGCATCCTTCCATACTTGATTCTTCATGGCTTCTTTGAATGATGAAGGCTCATTTTGAATGATTGTGCTTATGGCGATCAAATATCCTTGATACCTATTCGGCTTCTTGCTTTCACGAAAAGTCCCCCTTGGTGCAATGTGTCTCTCAGCATCTTCGAGAGTCTCCCTAAGCCATGAGGGTCTCATTTTGGAGGAGGAGGGCTCATGAGGAGGAGGATCAATAGGATCCATAGGTTCATCAACATCAAGCATCATTTCATCTTCTTTTTCACCCTAATTTCCGATGTGAGCTTCTTTGTCCTTCCTTAGGATGGGAAGCTTGTTGATCTTCCTGAGGGCCATATCTTTGTCGAAGTTGACATCATGAATTATATCAACTTATTTTTTACCAGCCACATAAATTATATATCCCTTAGAATTTTCACTATAGCCCACAAAGGTTCCTTTCTTCCCAGATGCACCCAATTTGCTTCTTTTCTCTTTTGACACATGAAAATATACGAGACTTCCAAAAATTCTAATGCCTGATGAGGGAATTGATTTTTAACATACATGATGATATTTGCAACTTTAGCCCATAGGAACTTTGGAAGGCCTTGATCATGAAGCATGACATGAACTACTTCCAAAATAGAGCGATTCTTCCTTTCAGCCAGACCACTTTTCTCAGGAGTGTATGGAATTGTAGTCTCCCTCTTAATGATAGCATCTCTGCAATAACCTTGGAATTCATTGGATTCATACTCAGTCCCATTATCAGTCCTCAAGATCTTTATTTTCTTCTCAGATTGGTAAATTTCGGTCAGGGCTTTGAAGTGTTGAAACCAGGTGAACAATTCATCCTTCTTTTTCAAGAAGTAGATCCAGGTCTTGTGAGAATAATCATCTTTAAAGGTGAGATAATATAAGTATCCTCCCAAAAAGTTTATAGGAATCATAACAGACATGTCGGAGTGGATCAATTGCAATATATTTGTGGTCTTGCTATTACTTGATGGGAATGGTCCCCTTGTAAGTTTTCCTTCTGCACATCCCAAACATGCTCCTTCATATTCTACTTTGAACTCGGGCATACATGTCACCATCTGTCTCACATTGGGTATGGATTTATAATGAAGATTGGAAAACCTCTGGTGCCATAGTTTAGATTGTAGATATGTGTTGCAAGACATGGCTCCCAATGGACTTCCTCCAACTTTATAGAAAGTGTCAACCCTGAACCTAAGAGTAAAATCATCTTTTAAATTTCATTTCCAAAAACGTACCTTTCCATCGATGAATGCCACCTTGAATACTTTGTCCTCCATGGCTAAAATGGACACCGGGTTCTTCTGGAGATCAGGTACATATAGTACTTATTGAAAATTAATAGAGTTACCTTGATTCAATTGAAGGGCAACATTCCCTACTCCCTTCACAGGATAGGTGGCATTGTCTCCAAGGATGATCTCCAATCTTGTCTCCTTTTTTATCAGATTAGAGAGTTCTTCCTTGTATCTGGTGAAGTGCCTTGAGGCACCACTATCAATCAATCAATTTTTCAAAGTGTCAAGAGGAGAGGCAGTGGAGAGGGTCAATATAAGATAGTACTCCTTTTGCTTATTTTTAACAACATTTGATTCTTCATTCCTGGAGTTCCTTGATTTCTTGGAAGGTCGACCATTTCCTTGATGTCCCACATTCCTTTTTCCTTTGCCATTTGACTTGTCATTCCTTTCATCGTTGTTGTTCAAGTTGCCCCTGGAATGATTGTGATTATCATCATGCAATTTTTCCCTTCTATTTGGACACTCCCTTGCATAGTGGCCAAACTGATCCAGGTGGATATTGGTGGCGACCTGCCAAGTCCACCTGGACCCCCACCATTGTCTTTCTCAGCATTTTCAGTTTCCTTAATTGTAGCACAACTTACTATTTTTAGCAGTTTTTCGGGTCCTGAACTTCCGGAGCCATTTTGAGGCCCTAAACGACATTTTTTGGGGAATCCGGGGGCAACACGAGTCCATGGGATGGACTGGTGTTGCCCGTTCCAACAATGATAGTGCTCGGATAGATCTTTCTAATGAGCTATTGTACACGTCAAACGGAGATCATATTCCAAAGTTACAACCCCAGGAAGTTGATGTACCAAATTACCCCCAAACGGGGCCCACAGTTTGGCGTTTCATCTCCTAGGGTTAGGTTTTGGAATGTTAAGGGTTTGTCCATTGTTTCTCAACAATAAATAGGCCTTCGAGCCTCATTGTAACACAGTTCAGAGGCATGTAGCCATCACATCTCTTCTCAGATAAGCTACCATCGCCCTAGCTAGTTTATTTCCATTTCTGTCTGTAAGCATATTTCAGTATTTTCCATTAATGAAATGAAGTATTATTTCCGCTGCATCTTTGTGTATATGGTTATCTCTGTAATTTGTTGCGTTCCTGTTTAAATCCGGATCAGTGGTATCAGAGGGGTCTGCTTTTTCTCTGTTTTTCTTTGCATGTCCCCAACAAGGTCGGGATATAAGGAGTTAGGGCTTGAACTGGTTGAACCTTTGCAAGACCAGCCTCGCAAATCCCGACGGCCTCCCATGGCGGACGAGAAGAAAGACGAGGGGGAAGGAGATCCCATCAAAATCTTGCTCAAAGAAGCGCTCGAGCGACAACGGAACGCGATGATGGACAGCTTTGCGCAGATCCTTCAGCGGCTACCCAGAAGCGGCGCATCGGCTTCCAGCAGCTCCTCTGGAAACGCCACACCCTTTAAGGTACAAGTTAATTTTGAAATCCCCATATTCGAGGGTCAGATAGACGCCGATGCCGTAGATAAATGGTTAAATCTGCTAGAGGGTTATTTTTCTGTTCATGAATTTTCGAGTCGGGAAAAGATTGTTTTTGCTCTTCTCAAAGCAGCCCCCCACGTCAAGGACTGGTGGGAAACCTACTGCGAGCAGAAGGATGAAAGTACTAGCTCACTATTTTCAGCCGCACCCACCTGGGATTCGTTCCGGGATGCCATCAAGGAGCAGTACTACCCTGTCGGAAGCTATGAGGATGAATACATAAAGTGGACCACGCTGCGGCAGGGAAGGGACCAAGATGTGTCGGAGTTCACCAATCTTTTCCATACCCTTCGCACAAAGTTGGGTATCAAGGATTCGGAGCAACATTTGATACTCAAATACCGTGGCTGCCTGCACAAGTACATCCAGGAAGAAATACAGTTCCTAAACATCCCCTCGCTCGGCGCAGCATACCGGTATGCCGTCAAGGTCGAGCAGAAGTTTAAACAAAAGAAGCGAGACTTTGGATCTGCGAATCCAAAGCAGGGGAAAGGTGCCCCTAAACTTCAGAACAAAGGACAAAGCCAAGGCGGGACAGCCCAAGACAACCAGCCGAAGCTGCAAGCAAAGAGCAACGCCGCGAAGCCGAGAAAGGACACTGGAAAATGGTGTGAGTTCCATAAGAGCTCCACTCACAACACAAGTGAGTGTCGGGCCAAGCAGTCACTGGTGGCTGAGCTAAAGGTTTCAGAATCAGATGCATGTTCCGACTCTGAGTCAGAACCCGATAAGGGGTATGAAAAAGGGAAGCAGATCATTGATGCGGATCCCAGCGCCACTGTTGCTACCGCAAAGATCCAGAAAAATGAACCCGAAGATCCAGAGGAGGAGGAGCGTCTCTTCCACTCCCAGATGTGGGTAAAGGGCTCCCCGATACAGTTCATTGTTGATAGCGGGAGTCAAAAGAACCTCATTTCGGCAGAGGTCGTGAAGCGGTTGGGCTTACCGACCACAGCACATCCACAACCATACACCATTGGGTGGCTTCACCAAGGGTGAGATCTTCGCGTGAGCCAGCAGTGTCGCCTTCCATACAACATCAAGCCCTTCACAGATGAGGTATTGTGTGACATTGCTCCCCTTGAAGTTTGTGATGTATTACTAGGACAACCATACTTGTGGAAGCGACATGCTGTGTATGAATCAAGGCCCCATGCTGTTATTATTACATTGGGAAATAAGTTGTTCAGGATACCAGAGGTAGCACCACCTGCCGCCATCTCTTTGATTACTGCAAAACAATGCAGTAAGATCATTTCCAAAACCAGGAAATTTGTTTTCCTGATGATACGCCCTCAAGGGAAGAAGAAGACAGTGGCTGCGGCCTCCAAACGGGGTCCCTCTGCACGACAGCTACAGATGGACAAGATTGTGGAGGAGTACGAAGACATCTTCACCTCCCCGGCAGGGGTTCCTCTGCACTGTCAAGTCAAGCACTCCATCGATCTGACCCCAGGTGCGCCGCTACCCAATGGACCAATTTATCGGCGCTTCGTTCTGGAGAATAATGAAATCAAGAGGCAGATTCAGGAGCTCCTGCAGAAAGGTCACATCCGTCCGAGTTCTTCGCCCTGTGGGAGCCCGATAGTGTTGGTACAGAAGAAGGATGGGACGTGGAGACTCTGTATTGACTATCGGGCGCTGAACAAGATCACTGTCCGTAATAGGTACCCGATCCCGCGGATTGATGACCTCCTAGACCAACTAAAGGGGGCGAAATATTTCAGCAAGATCGATCTGAAGTCAGGATATCACCAGGTACCAATTGAACCCTCAGATGTGTGGAAGACTGCCTTCAAATCCAGGGAGGGCCTCTTCGAATGGTTGGTCATGCCTTTCGGATTGACGAATGCTCCTGCAACCTTTATGAGGCTAATGGATGACATCTTGCGGCCATTCACCAACTCCTTTGTAGTAGTATACTTGGATGACATTCTGATCTTCAGCCAGAGTTGGGAAGAGCACCTCCAACACATCCGACAGGTTCTCCAAACACTGCGGCAACACAAGCTATGTGCCAATTTGGAGAAATGCACTTTTGGCATGACCGAGGTTCAGTATCTGGGATACATCATTGATGAACAGGGGGTGCATGTCGATCCAGCCAAGATCCAAGTCATTCAGGATTGGCCCTCTCCAACCACTCTAACAGAGCTCCGCAGCTTTCTAGGTCTTGCCAACTTCTACCGCAGGTTTGTGTTGGGATTTTCTCATATTTCTTGGCCCTTGAGTCAAGTCACCAAGGGCGGGGCGAAAGCAAAATTCTTTTGGTCTGAATCTCAACAGAAGGCATTCAGGGAGTTGAAGGATCGCCTCTGCACGGCACCAGTGCTCGCGTTACCAGATTTACAACAACCATTTGAGGTCGAGACAGATGCCTCTGACTATGCTATTGGGGCAGTCCTTACTCAACATGGACATCCAGTGGCATATCACAGTGAAACACTTTCAGACACAGTCCGGAAGTACCCCACTTATGATAAAGAGATGTATTCCATTGTACAGGCCTGCCGACAATGGAAGCATTACATCTTGGGGAAGGAAACGGTCATCCACACAGACCACCGACCTCTGCAGTTCATACAGACCCAAGGGAAATTGCAGAATGATCGCCATCAGAAGTGGTCTACATACCTGCAACAGTTTCACTTGAATATCAAGTATAAAAAGGGCAGCACCAATAATGTTGCAGATTGCCTCAGTCGACCACCGATCATGGCGCTAACCACCGTGCTCAACTCTTGCGGGCACGAGACTTCTGATTGGCCACTTCTCTACAAAAGCGACCCAAAATTCGGCCACACATACCAGACACTCTTGGAGGGTCGGCAGGTTGCAGATTTTCACCTCCAAGATGCCCTATTATGCCACCTCGGTCACCTTTGTGTTCCTTCAAGCGAGCGTGCCAAGATGATTTGGGAAGCACACTACAGTCGGGCTGCTGGGCATTTCGGGGTCGAGAAAACAGTGGCAGTACTGCAAAACTATTTCTATTGGCCGAATCTTCGATAGGATGTTGGGAAGTACATCCGATCATGTGCTGCTTGTGCCCTTGCCAAACCGACCATTAAGAAGCAAGGCCTCTATACCCCGTTGCCTACCCCTGGTCGACCTTGGGAATCCATCTCCATGGATTACATGTCAGGCCTTCCTTCCACTAAGCATGGAAATGACTGTGTTTTTGTGGTCGTCGAATGGTTCTCAAAGATGGCCATTATGATGGCCTGCAAGAAGAATATCACAGCAGAAGCCACTGCTAAACTCTTCTTTGAACGAGTGTGGGTGCACTTTGGGATCCCACAGTCTATCATCTCAAATCGGGACAGTCGGTTTCTCAGCACCTTTTGGTCCAGTCTCTGGTCAATGCTGGACACCAAACTCACGAAGTCCACAGCCTTCCATCCTCAAACTGATGGCCAGACAAAGGTTGTCAATAGGATGATTGTGCACATTCTGCGCATGTATAACTCAAAGCATCCACGCACATGGGACGAGAGCCTCCCCTACGTTCAGCACAGCTACAACCGAGCTCTTCACAGCTCCACTGGCCATAGCCCTTTTCAGGTGGGTTTGGGATTCCAGCCACTATGCCCCATTGATGTGGCCATGCCACTTGCAGCTACTCACATGAATTCAGCTCATGTCCAGTCCGAAACAGATAAGGCCACCAGCTTCATTGAGCGCATCCAACATATTCGCCAGCAGGTCCATGACATTCTTGAGAAATCAAATGCCAAGTACAAGAAGCGACATGATCAACATCGGGTGCCACACAAGTTTCAGGTGGGCGACAAAGTCTGGTTGCATTTGCAAAAGGAACGCCTTACTGGGGCCTATCGGAAATTGAGACCACTCCCATATGGTCCTTACACCATTACTAAGGCTATGGGAGATAATGCATTTGAGCTCAGCATTCCCCCATTCCTTGGCTTGCACCTAGTATTCAATGTGGACCGCCTTCGGCCATACTTTCCACCATTGCTAGACACATCCGACATTGCAGAACAGCTCAAACCCAAAGAATTAAATCCAGATTGCATGGAACAAGCTGCAACTGATCGGATCATGGACACACAGATCAAGAACACTCGCCAACAGAATATCCCACTGTATCGAGTTGTCAAAGCGGGCCAACTCCTTCAGCAGGGCAAGTGGCTCACCCGGGAACAAGTTCAGCAGAAGTTTCCTCATCTCATGGAGGAGCTCAACGCAATGGGGACCATTGCTTCCTAAGGGGGGAGGAATGATCTAGGTGGATATTGGTGGCCACCTGCCAAGTCCACCTGGACCCCCACCATTGTCTTTCTCAGCATTTTCAGTTTCCTTAATTGTAGCACAACTTACTATTTTTAGCAGTTTTTCGGGTCCTGAATTTCTGGAGCCGTTTTGAGGCCCTAAACAACATTTTTTGGGGAATCCGATGGCAACACCAGTCCATGGAATGGACTGGTGTTGCCCGTTCCAACAATGATAGTGCTCAGATAGATCTTTCTAATGAGCTATTGTACGCGTCAAACGGAGATCATATGCCAAAGTTATGACCCCGGGAAGTTAATGTACCAACTTACCCCCAAACGGGGCCCACAGTTTGTCGTTTCATCTCCTAGGGTTAGGTTTTGGAATGTTAAGGGTTTGTCCATTGTTTCTCAACAATAAATAGGCCTTCGAGCCTCATTGTAACACAGTTCAGAGGCATGTAGCCATCACATCTCTTCTCAGAGATAAGCTACCATCGCCCTAGCTAGTTTATTTCCATTTCTGTTTGTAAGCATATTTCAGTATTTTCCATTAATGAAATGAAGTATTATTTCCGCTGCATCTTTGTGTATATGGTTATCTCTGTAATTTGTTGCGTTCCTGTTTAAATCCGGATTACAAACTTATTGAGAACAAAGCACCTGTCCTTCGTTCCTCCCTTAGATCCAGGCTTCCCATGGAAATGACCTTTTGACCCTGCATTATTTCTCCTTTTGGCATTAGTGAAGAATGCAGTAGTGTTGAAATGTGGAAACAAGAATATTCCAATTTTAATTTGTCCTTGAATTAAAATTCGAATTTAGTCTCACCAGCTATATGAAAAATAATTAATTAATTCATTATGGATTAATTAGTTGGAGAAATTCAAACATGAAGTCTTTGTGAAGTCATGCAACAGTTATCCCTTTGATTGAGGAAATTATCCCTTAATTAAGGAGATAACGATGAGTTGTATTTGAGTTATAATTAGTTAGCTCAGTTAACTGAGTTAAGTCCAATTAGATTAGTTCCAAACAGTTTGTGGAACTCATTGTGAGTTCAATGAGTTAATGCATGCATACATGAAACTAGTGTACTTCAGATAACTAAATATTCTATCATAAATAACTCATGCATGTTAGTATAGACAAAGACCTAGTTGAGATTAAAGGCAAGGATAGTGTACTATCAGTTGCAAGAATTTTCCTATATTGCATGCAAAAGGAATTCATTCCTTGAGATTTGCGCAATTTTACAGTGTGTTGGAGTAGTGTGTGAGAGCAGTGACACATAAGGTTACAGCTGGAGCACCCAGGGAAAACTGTGCAAGGAAATAGGAGGCTTGGAGGGCAGAGGGACATGCATATGAGTTGTCTATTATGTCTATGAGTAGCAAAGAGTGATTGTACTGAGAGTTGGATAGTTATGAGAGCTAAAGTTGTGTGTAATCTTGAGACATTTCCACCTGTATGATAATATAGATAGCAGGATTTTTAGCTGAGGCTTTCCGCAGAGTATTCTTCTATGTTCCTTGTGTATGGTTTCTTCTTCTCTGTTATATGTGTTCTAATTGATATTGCTCAAATTGATTAAGCCTCCACAAAGTTTGATTGTAGAAATAGATCAAGTATTTTGTTTTAGTTACATTGCATTATCAGTTTGATCTACAGGAGAATTTCTACATGGTATCAGATCAAAGGTGATCAAAGTAGTGAACAGTATACTGTGAAGGGAAAATTCAAAGTTTTGAAGTTCTTGATTGTAGGTACAAAATTGAATTCTTATCACACCTCAAAGTTCACTAATGGTGTTCAATGGCTTGAGACTCGAGTATGCTCTGGATGGTAGCTCGAATTACATAACATGGAAAGATCGCATGGAAGTTATATTAGAAGATAATGGTTTGAAGGATTTCATTGATCAAGATATCCCCAAGCTAGCAGCAGATAATGCCAAAGAATTAGCCGAATGGAAGAAGTGTGTGGTGAAGGCAAGGCAGATTCTTCTGGAGGGAGTTCGAGACCATATTGTCTCGAGTCTCCATGGGAAGGAGACTCCGTATTCAATGTGGAAGACATTGAAGGACCTATATTAGAACAGCAGTGACCAGAGGAAACTAGTGCTCGAGGACAAGCTTTGAAAAATCAAGTGTGAAAAGGGCAACACTATTTCTACATATCTGAACAAGCTCACCACCTGCAAAGATGAGCTTGGTAGTGTAGGAATAATGACTGCCAATGATGACATGGTGAGTCTTTCTCTCCTCGATCTTCCAAAGAGCTGGCATAGCTACTAGGACTTGGTGAATGGAAGAGAGAAATTGTCAGATTGGGAACAACTATGGTTGGATCTGATGTAGGAGGAGATCAGGAGGAGCACCAAAGATGGTTCTTCATCTAAGCATGATGATGAAGAAAATCTAGCCTTAGCCAGTAAGGCAAGGAAAGGGAAAAGGAAGGCTTCACATTCCAAATCGAGCTCTTCTCATGGTGGGAAGAAGATTGACAAACATAAAGTGAGATGCTTTAATTGTCATGAGATGGGCCATTATGCAACTAATTTTCCATTGAAGAAATCCAAGAAGGGATCCTAGAAGGGATAAGAAGGTGTGGCACTGGCCTCTCAGTTCGAATTGGATTTTACCCTCATCGCATGTATGGTTTCATCAATGGCGGGTTGTGTTTGGTATCTAGACAATGGAGCCTCATTCCACATGACCGGCAATCAAAGTTTGTTCAATACCTTGGAGGAGAAAGACATCAAGATGTGCATAGAGATGGGCGATGATGGAAAGTACCGTGTTTCAGGTGAAGGCGCAATTGTTTTTCAGAGGGAGCCTGGAGCTCCTCTCACCCTGACTGACGTTAAGTATGTTCCTGGACTGAAGAAGAACCTAGTATCGGTCATGATGTTGGAAGACAAAGGCTATGATGTATACTTCAGTAAAGGAAATGCGTTCCTAAGACACATAGCCACGGGTCAGACCAAGAAGATTGGGATTCGAGTGAAGAATGTCTACAAACTGGAGGTAGATGACTATGTTGCATTGAGTTCGAAAGTAGAATTGGTGCAAAGCCAAGATTGGTGAGCTATGGCATAAGAGGATGGGCCACTTGCATCATGGGGACTTGAAGATAATGTAACAAATTTCTACCGGACTTCCCAAAGGTAAACTTGAGCAAGTGGACACATGCAAATGTTGTACCTTGGGTAAGTATGCAAAATCTTCCTTTCATGATCAAGACAGTCAAGCTGAATCAATCTTGGAGAGAGTTCATATAGATGTGTGTGGACCATTCTCGATAGCATCCACCGCAAAGCAAAGGTACTATGTTATTTTCATTGATGATTTTTCTCATAAGTGATGGATCTATTTCATGTAGAAGAAGGATCAAACCTTCTCAAAGTTTTGTGAGTTAAAAGCTTTGGTTAAGAAAGAATCATGGAAGAAGATCATGATCTTGAGAAGTGAAAATGGTGGAGATTATGTCTCTCAAGAGTTTAAGGACTTCTGTGTAGCAGAAGGAATTAAATGGGAGTTGACGACACCTCATAACCCACAGCAGAATGGGGCGGCCAAGACGAAGAACAGAACGATTGTGAGAGCTGCTCGGGTGATATTGCATGACCAAGGCCTACCACTTCATTTGTGGGATGAGGCATGCAACACAACGGTCTATTTGCAGAATAGAAGCCCACATCACATACTTGGGATGAAGACACCAGAAGAAGCTTTCTCCGGAAAGAGACCAGATGTGAGTTACTTTAGGATCTTTAGCTCATCAGTGTTTTTCCATGTGACCAAGGATGCCCAGAAGAAGCTTGAGCCGACAGCAGAGTTGGGGATACTTATGGGGCACACTAATACACCTCACAACTATCAAGTGTACATGCCTACTAGTCAGAGGATAGTGGTTCGCAGAGATCTTAAGTTTGATGAGCAGAAGTCCAAGCAAGTTTCTCTTGAGAGGGAGCTCCAACTACAATCCGTGGAGAACCTTTTGGTTCCTAAGGAGGAGGAGCCTCAGACTGATGCAGAGCAGCCACATGCAGAGGTTCCAAGAGTGGAGGCATCCACTCAAGCAGAGTCTTCCAGAGATGGGAAAAAGCGCACAAGAGAAGCTGATAGATTGTTGTCGAATGCGAGAGAGAATGTGGGAGAACCATCTTCTCAGCACAAACAAAGGAGGTCACATGATAGGTACACTAGATACATGGCCCTTGTTGGAGAATGTGTTGAGACCGAGCCATTTTCCTTTGAGGAAGCAGTGTAGCAGCCGATTTGGGTTGATGCCATGGTGGAGTATGACTCCGTAGTTTGGAACAGTGTTTGGGATGTCGTTCCAAGACTAGAGAACAAGTTAGTTGTGAGTTCCCATTGGCTTTACAAGGTAAAGCAAGCTACTAATGGTAGTGTGGAGAAACATAAGGCAAGATTTGTTGCCTGTGGTTTCTCACAGGTCGAGGGGATCAACTATGATGAGACTTTTTCTCCTGTAGCAAGGTACTCATCTATAAAATTGATGTTGGCACTATTAGCACAGATGGGTTGGAAGATCCATCAGATGGATGTGAAGACTGCATTCCTCAATGGCAAGATTGAGGAAGAGGTGTATAGAGAGCAGTTGAAAGGTTTTGAGAACTTCGATTGTGAGTCACATGTCTGCCGACTCAAGAGAGCTTTGTATGGGCTGAAGCAAGCACCTCGTGCTTGGTACACCAGGATCGACAAATACTTCACCAAATTGGACTTCACAAAGAGTGAAGCGGATTCGAACTTGTACCACATCATGATGGAAGGTAAGCAGTTGATCATTGTTCTTTATGTTGGTGATCTGATATTAACAGGTGATGATGAGTTGATAATGTCTTACAAGGAGGACCTTGCAAGAGAGTTCAAGATGAAAGACATGGGTCTCATGCACTACTTTCTAGGCATGGAAGTGTGGTAGAAGGATGGGAAAGTGTTTGTGTCTCAAGGAAAGTATGCCAATGAGATACTCAAGAGATTCCACATGGAGAAGTGCAAGCCCATGCAGACTCCTCGAGCAAGAAACTAGAGGAAGGAGGATTCTATTTTAGGAGAAGTAGTAGAAGCCACTGTGTATCAGAAACTTGTGGGTTCACTAATGTATTTAGTGAACACATGACCAAATTTGTGCTATGCGATGAACCAGCTAAGTCAAGCTATGGTTCAGCCTACCAATCTATTTTCGAAGGCGGCTAAGCATGTTTTTAGATACCTCAGAGGCACATCATTATGGTACAGACGGTCAGAGGGAGTGAAGCTATAGGGCTTCACCAATGTAGATTGGGGAGGGAGTCCATCGGATCGGAAGAGCACATCAGGTGGAATTTTCAACCTTGGTTCAGCTGTAGTTTCTTGGTACAACAGGAAATAGAGATCAGTTGCACTTAGCTTAGAAGAGGCTAAATACATGGCTGCAAGTTAGGTAGCATGTGAGGCCATTTGGATGTGGAAAATTCTATTTGGTTTGTTTAATTAGAGGATGGATCCAACTTTGATCTATTGTGATAATCGAAGTTGTATCAAACTCTCGGAGAATCTAGTATTTCATGATAGGTCGAATCATATCGACATTCATATCATCATCTCAGAGACTGTGTGGCAATGAGGATCATGTTGTTGCAGTATATTTCAACCGAGGAGCAGGATGCTGACATTTTGACTAAGGCATTGTCAAAGTGTAAATTTGAGTTCCATAGAGACAAGATCGGGGTGGCAGATAATCCCTTTCTTGTTGAGAGGGAGTGTTGAAATATGGCAACAAGAATATTCCAATTTTAAATTTTCCTTGAATTAAAATTGAGAATTAAAATTAGAATTTAGTCTCACCAGCTGTTTGAAAAATACTTAATTAATTCATTATGGATTAATTAGTTGGAGAAATTCAAACATGAAGTCTTTGTGAAGTCATGCAATAGTTATCCCTTTGATTGAGGAATTTATCCCTTAATTAAGGAGATAAGGATGAGTTGTATTTGAGTTGTAATTAGTTAGCTCAGTTAACTGAGTTAAGTCTAATTAGATTAGTTCCAAATAGTTTGTGGAACTGATTGTGAGTTCAGTGAGTTAATGCATGCATGCATGAAACTAGTGTACTTCAGATAACTAAATATTCTCTCATAAATAACTCATGCATGTTAGTATAAACAAATACCTAGTTGAGATTAAAGGCAGGGATAGTGTACTATCAGTTGCAAGAATTTTCCTATAAGAAAATCTCTTGCATGCAGAAGGAATTCATTCCTTGAGATTTGCGCAGTTTTATAGTGTGTTGGAGCAGTGTGTGAGATCACTGTCACACAAGGTTACAAATGGAGCACCCAAGGAAAATTGTGCAAGGAAATAAGAGGCTTGGAGGGTAGAGGGACAGGCATATGAGTTTTCTATTATGTCTATGAGCAGTAGAGAGGGATTGTACTGAGAGTTGGATAGCTGTGAGAGCTAAAGCTATGTGTAATCTTGAGATATTTCCACTTGTATGATAATATAGATAGCAGGGTTTTTAGTTGAGGCTTTCCCTAGAGTATTCTTCTGTGTTTCATGTGTATGGTTTCTTCTTCTCTGTTATATGTGTTCCTATTGATCTTGCTCAAATTGATTAAGCTTCCGTAAAGTTTGATTGTAGAAGTAGATCAAGTATTTTGCTTTAGTTACATTACATTATCAATTTGATCTATAGGAGAATTTATACAAGTAGGGTTTCTTCTATTAGAAGGCATTTCTTGCTCTACCGTTCTTGTTTATTCTTGAATGCATATCGAAATCAATTCTTCAAACCCTGGAATTCAATCATTGTTGAGGATAGTGGTTCTAAATACATACCACTCAGGTGGGTGTCCTCTAAGGGTGATGAGATTAAGTTCCCTGTCAGGAATGACTTCTCTAATCGAGAGTAGATCATTCTTGATCTCAGTAATCCTCAAGAAATAGGATTGAATATCCCTGTCCTTGCCCTTCTTAATATCCTTCAACTTTTTCTTGAGAAATAGAATTTGATTAGCATTAATAACCTTGAACATGTCGACCAACCTATCATATATCTCCTTGGTTGTCTTCAATTTGGAGATGTAGGCCACCAAATGCTTTTCAATGGAATCCCTCATAATATTCTTTATTTTGACTTCATCCCTATTGTACTTGGTCTTCACAGTAGTTGGTTAATTTGAAGGAGGTTCTGGGATTTTACCCTCCACATAGTCCATCAATTCTTTTTCTTCCAAGGTCAAATCAAGAGACATATTCCATCCATGATAGTCAGGTTTATCATCGAGCTTGTCTTCATTCAGCAAGTACGATGAGGAAACCATTTAACCTTTTGTCCTTGTCCAACTTTCTTTGATGATTCCTCTTTCACTCTTGCTTTGGATTTGTCTTCACCTCATCTCAGATACCATGTTAATTTGAGGCAACAATGATATGTTCTATGGTTTAGAGCAATTTTACTTCAATTTCTTTATTAGCCCAGTATCAATATTCAGATTAGCAATCACATCAAAATGATAATAAAATGCAGATAAAACATAAACATAAATAGTAAAAGACAAGCCAAGATAAGAGGACACAAGATGTGGCACCAGCCAAGGAAAAACCCCAATGTGGGGAAACCCTTTATCAAATATTCTTTTAGTCTTAAATAGTTCATCAAAGAGGGATAGTACAATTTACAAATCTTATAATTTATAATAGCAGCAAAAGAGCCCTAACTAGAAAAGTCAATGTTGGTCAAAAAGGCATATTTGACCCTTAGCAAATCGGTCAACTACAGACACCTTTAGCCTCCAAACAACAAGATAAAAAAACCCTCAAAATAGTCAAATTCAACCGAGTCAAATTCTAGTCAAACTGTCCAGAAATTCGGTCTCCTAAAATTTTGGCCTCCTCAAATTTCGCTCTCCTGAAATTTCACTCTCCTGAAATTTGAGACGTGTGGAGAGAGAGAAGTGTGAAGATGAGTGTGTCCAAATGAGGCTAAGTCACCTTCTATTTATATGCAGCGCTGATGATGAATAGACATGATTGTTGGGCTTCTAAGTCTACATAATTTTGCTGGTAGATCTTGAAAATTTTACCATAATCAAAATAAATTCATAACTTCATTTGCACATGTCATAATTAGATGATATTTAGATCAATCCTACACCTTTCGGAGAGAGGAATCCGTGAAAAATATCAGTTTTCATAAATAAGACGTCCCATCTAGATTTTGGCCCTAGTTTCCAATTTTAACAAAATTAACGATGATACACCTTCGCATTGTGACAAAGATTGTCTCTATTTGAAAATCAATCGTGGTCAACCATGGTCCATTGTCACATTGTGACAAATATTGTGTTCAAATTAAAATCAACCATGGTCAACAATGGTAAACCATGTTTATTTAAGGGTTTATAATATTTATCCTAGGATTTGTATACCTTGGGTTTAATATTATTCCCTTGGGTTTATAATCCCTTGGGTTTTTAGTATTAAATCCTTAGTTTTATTGGCCCCTTGGATTTATAATATCAATCTGTTGGGTTTATTAATCGAAGGTTTCATATTCCTAGGGTATAATATTATTCATAGGGTTTATAATATCAATGATATTAATCGTAGGGTTTAAGATTGTCTCTATATGAAAATAAACCATGGACAGTCATCGTCAACCATGGTCACATTGTGACAAATATTGTCTCATGGTCTAACATCACATTGTGAAAACCATGGCCGTCCATGGTAAACCATGGTCTAATGTCACATTGTGTAAAATATTGTCTCAATAAAAAATGAATGATTCCCAACCATGGTCAATCATGGTCATTCATAGCCAACTATGGTCCAACGTCACATTGTGACAAAGATTCCCTCAATACAAAAATCAATCATGGTCAACCATGGTCCAATGTCGCATTGTGACACAGATTGCCTCAATATGAAAATCAACCATGATCATCCATGTTTGTTTTATGGTTTATAATATCTATGTTAGGGTTTATATATCTTGCATCGAGAATAGTAATCCCTTGGGTTTTAGTATTAATCCATTGGGTTTATTAGTGTCTTGGGTTTATATCAATCCCTTGGGTTTAGTAATCTAAGGGTACATATTCCTAGAGTATAGTATTATCGATAAGGTTTATAATATTAATCCTGGGGTTTAATATAAATCCCTTTGGGTTTACAATCCATTGTCTGTATAATATAAATTCCTTGGTTTTATTAATTCCATGGGTTTATAATATTAATAATCGCTTACATTTATTATATTAATCCCAAGGATTTATAATATTAATAATCACTTACGTTTATTATATTAATCCCAAGGGTTTATAATATTAATCTCTTGAGTTCTCAAAATTAATCCCTTGAGTTTTTAATATCAATCCCTTGGGTTTATAATAATAATCTCTTTCAAGGGTTTACGATGTCTTCGGCCTATAATATTATTAGCTTGATATTATTATTATAAATTATCATTATAATTATTAACCTATTATTTAATATTTAATATTATTTAATTTAGAATTATTTATTATTATTTACTTATTTAATAATAATATTAATCGATAATAATATCAATATTAATCAATACCAATAATCTTAATAATAATAATTATTTAGTACTAATAATAATTGTTTTAAAATGATTATAATAATATTTTATTAATTAAAGATTTTATTTCATATATAATAATAATTTTGTTGTAATATTCTTTTTTACTATCATATATTATGTGTTAATGGTTTGGTAAATACAAATGAAGTTTTAGGTTTATATCAACTACATTAATATTTGGTTGTGTTAATTACAAAAGATTTTAAAGGAGTTTTGAAATTAGAGATAGATTAGTTTTGAGTTTAAATTTTGAAATGAAAAAACATTTTAAAAAGAAAAAATTAATGTGTAATTTTAGTTTGTGAATTATAATTTTAAAATCTTTATATTAATTAAAATTATTAAAAAATATTTATATTTTAAAATAAATGAGAAGAAAATAATAGAAAACATTACTCTTCTAATAAAAAAATATATATTTATCCAAATATTTAATATGTGTACTATCTATTTTTTCTCAATTGAAAATTTTTCATTTAAATATTTATTTGAATTTAAATTCAAACATGGTAACTAATATTTATATAACTATAAATTAAATGATATGATATTCGAGTGGCCAATAAATATTTTTTTAGTTTATAACACACCATTGCATTTGAAACTTTGTTCCTTTTTTCTATGTAAATTTCATTTGGAAAGAGATATTATAGTTAAATTAACATATTCGTGAAGACTGGAAAAAGCCATTGTGAAGAAGGAAGGTTCCCAATGCCTTCATAGGTAGAGGTGAGTAAACAACGTAAACATATAAAACTGAACTTGTTGGTCCGTCGTGACAGGAATATTTCACGTGGATCATAAGTTGTTGCAGCAGAAGAAGACAAGAGACGACAATACAGCAACATGATTGATGTTTATAAAATTATTGAGACCATTCCTACCTCCATGTCCACGGTCTCAAACAACTCACATTCATATATATATATATATATATATATACACAAAAATCTTCCCACAGCCACTAGAGGGAAAGAATCATGACTGGTTACAATTAATGCACATGATAGATTCTGAATCAGGTTACATGATATCAATCCAATGTGTCATTAAAAAGTTTCATGCATGTTGTTGGTCGGCATGAAACTGCCCATCAAGTGCGTTATCTTGATATCACAATGGTTGTAAATTTTGGTTAAAGCTCCATTGAAATAATGTATAATTCGGTGAGTCAAAGAATATGACTCAACTAGGATTGTATCTGTGAACAACATAAAATTTAATTTAGCATCCGTAAATGGATCATTGTACGTTCTATTAAACATTAGTTTTTACAAATGAGATATACTTACTAGATGCCACATCACATATCTCTCAAATAGATCTCAGTGCGGACAATGGAACTATTTGTTGGCTTGAAGGTACTTGGATCTAGGTTCAGGGTTACCTACACTAACCAACAAAGCCCTAAACTATCAGCCTTTTTGGAAACAACTCATTTAAGGCAGGCTGCACTCTCACCCTGGGATCTATGTTTATGTTACTTGGGAGCCGAACCGGGAGCGGAGAGCAGGAGCGAAAACGGGGGCAGGAGTGACCATTTTCAAAAGCTCCGAATTTGGGAGCGAATCCCGGAGCGATTATATATATCTATATATATATATATATATATATATATATATATATTTGATACATATATGTCAACAAAAACATGTAGAATGATGAATTAGATATAAAAAACATAAAAAAACATAGATTGAACCATATAACAACAATCATCTAGAAGTGATAATCTTCATCAACCACGTCCGCAAGTTAGTAACATAGTAACATACAACATATTGAGTCTCATGATTCATCAATCTTAAAGTTTCAAGCTTTCAAAATTCAATATATAACATTTATCATCATTGATCACCAAATTTGTACTTGTAAGCTAAGTGTAACCTTTACAACAAATAATATCTAACATAAAATGAAATGAAACAACTTTCAACTTTCATGAAGCATCATATTCATAATTCATTACTAATGAGTTATAATTGCCAACTTCAAACTTAAATTATCATATATTGTTTAAATAAATATCATAATAAATTTGAAAGAGTCAATAGTTATAAAAGCTACTAGAAACTAGAAAAAGAGAAGTAAATCTATTATCTATTTCTTATGCTTGGCCTCTTGCCACCATGAGAAATGTCTAATTTTTTAGTCTTGTTGCAAAATCAGGATGTTTGTCATTAATATCACCCTCCAAGCATTAATATCCAAAGGTATCTTTGTCATTACCTTTGTATCTGTATAGGGATCTTTGTCATTAATATCACCCTCTAAGCATTAATATAAGATAGAAAAAGCATAGCATGTCAAGTCAAGATTTTGTTTGAGTGATGCGTACATTTTTAGGAGGGCCATGATAGAGGAGTTCGACAACCAATGTCACTAACATCAAAGTACATAGAGGGATTGGTGCTCTTGATTAAATACGAGTTCCATACCCTAATACATGACAAAATTCAATGGAAACATTGCAATCCCCCAATCCTGAAATCTTGAAAAACTGATAAGTCTGCTAGATTTTGAATGAAATCTAAAATTATACTTTCTCCATATGAAATCCAATGAGGACAAAACCACTCTCAAACATCCTGAGTCATTTCATGGTAATGTTAAAAATTTAAGTAAAAGGATGAAAATGAATATTAAGGAGAATGCCACTTTTACTTTAAGAATTTAACATTACCATGAATAACATATCAATACTAGGGCCTAGACTTGATCATTAAGCTGCCCCACTCAAAAACTATTTGTTTCTTTCAAAAAAAATTGCATTTCGAACATTACTACAAAAAAAATGCAAAAAAGGCAAAACGCTCCTGAAAACGCTCCCGGAAAGGCAGGGAGCGAAATTTTTTTAGGGAGCATGCTCCCAACCCACTCCTGATTCACTCCCGCCCAGAGCGCGGATTGGGAGCAGGAGCGGGGGTGGAAGGCACTCCCCCGCAACATAGTGGGGGATGTTAGAACCAATTTTTTTGCATCCAAAAGGTTATGTGATGTGGGGGTAAGGTGTTTCTTCAGTTTAATACTTGATCTAACCTTCGCGAATCCTTGTTCTCAAAATCCTTAAAATTAAAGAAAATTCCAATTAAAGAGAGTTATGAGCTTTGTCCAAAAATCTAATCATGCATAAAATAACATATAATTGTAGATTCAGATCTTCACCAAGTAATCAAGAAAATCTTACAGAAAAATGACATTCAACTGAGCATAGATACAGAAAACACATAAGTATACAATTAAGACACATAATTTCTTCAAATACTCTTTATTATCCCAGATCTTCAATACATATATGTTCTGATCCTACGCACGCAACTACAGGTGCCCGCGCACTTAGTTGGAGATTTACTACGGTCTTCGCGCACACAGCAACATGAGTCTTCCCCTTCGCCCAAATACAGAAAGATCTCATAATTACAAACTCAAAAACATCTCATCTCATGAATTGATTGATTTAGACTTGCTAAGACACCCATTTATAATTTTTTTCTATTACAATACCATGGTCTGCAAACCATAGTTGGAGCTCAAAACAATACAAAAGCTAAGGGGTTTTGACCTTCCTAAAACCCCTTGACTCCTAGTGACCTATGCACTACATGCTCCGTTCCTTAAAATGTTGAATATTTTACAAAAATTAATCAAAATTTGACATAGGGGACCTCGTCCCAACATAAACCCATGGTCAATCATGGCCTAATGTCATATTGTGACAAAGATTGTCTCAATATGAAGATCAACCATGGTCAAGCATGGTCAAACGTTGCATTTTGAAAAACATTGCCTCAACATGAAAATCAACTATGATCAACTATGATCAACCATGATCAATGATGGTTTATATAAAAATAAACCATGCTCGAACACCTAATCGTGACAAAGATCGTCTCAATATGAAAATCAACCATGGTCAATCATTGTCAACCATGGTCCAACATTGCATTATGACAAAGATTGTCTCTATATGAAAGTCTACCATGGTCAACCATGAGAAACCATGGTCAATAACTATGGTCAGATTGTGACAAAGATTATCACATGGTCCAACATCACATTATGACAACCATGATCATCCATTGTCAACCATAGTCCAACATTGCATTGTGACAAAGATTATCTCAAATATGAAAATCGACCATGGTCAACGATGGTCCAACGTCACATTGTAATAAAACTTCTCTCAATATGAAACCAATCATGGTGAACCATGGTCCAATGTTGCATTGTGACAAAGATGGTCTCAATATGAAAATCAACCATGTTTTTTTGGGGGTTTATAATATTTTCTTTAGGGTTTATATACTTTGGGTTTACAATATTAATCTCTTGGGTTTTTAGTGTTAATCCCTTGGTTTATTAGTGTCTTGGATTTATAATATTATTAATTCATTGGGTTCATTAATCCCTTGGGTATATGCTATATTAATCCATTGGGTTTGTTAATCCTTGGGTTTATTAATCCCTTGGGTTTGTGTTGATTGCTTGTGTTAATGATCTTTAGGTATTATAATATTAATCCCTTGGGTGTATATTATTATTTAGTTTATTAATCCATTAAGTTTGTAATATTAATCCCTTGGGTTTATTAATACTTTGGGTTTTTAATATTTATCCCTTGGGTCTTTAGTTCGTTTGGATTTTAATATAAACAATTCTTTGAGTTTATAAATTATAAACCCATGGTCAAACATGGTTCAACGCCACATTATTACAAAGATTGTCTCAATATGAAAATCAACCATGGTCCAATGTTGCATTGTGACAAAGATTGTCTCCATTTGAAAATCAATCATGGTGAACCATGGTCCACTATTGCATTGTAATAAAAATTGTGTTAAAATGAAAATCAACCATGATCAACAATGGTAAACCATGTTTATTTTAGGGTTTATAATATTTATTTTAGGGTTTATATTTATCTTAGGGTTTATATACCTTGGGTTTATAATATTTATCACTTGGGCTTAATATTATTCCCTTAGGTTTATAATCCCTTGGGTTTTTAGTATTAATCCCTTAGGTTCATTAGCCCTTTCGATTTGTAATATCAATTTGTTGGGTTTATTAATCTAAGGTTTCATATTCATAGGGTGTAATATTATTCATAGGGTTTATAATATTAGTAATATTAATCGTAGGGTTTAATATTAATCCTAGGGTTTAAGATTGTCTCTAGATGAAAATAAACCATAGCCAACCAAGGACAATCATGGTCAACCATGGTCACATTGTGACAAAGTTTGTTTCATGATTCAACGTCACATGGTGACAACCATGGTCATCCATGGTAAACCATGGTCCAATGTCGCATTGTGTCACATATTGTCTCAATAAGAAAATGAGCGATGGTCAACCACGTCAATCATGGTCAGTGATAGTCAACCATGGTCTAACGTGACATTGTGACAAAGATTCCCTCAATACAAAATTTGATCATGGTCAACCATGGTCCAATGTCACATTGTGACAAAGATTGCCTCAATATGAAAATCAACCATGGTCGTCCATGTTTGTTTTATGGTTTATAATATTTATCTTAGGGTTTATATATCTTGCATTGAGAATATTACTCCCTTGGGTTTAATATTATTCCTTTTGTTTTTTTAATTAATTCCTTGGGTTTATTAGTGTCTTGGGTTTATACCAATCCCTTGGGTTTAGTAATATAAGGGTTCATAAGGTAAAAATTAAATCTAGATACTTCCCAAAAAATGTCAACCTCTACGAGTATCATCCAAGGTTCGAACCTCGTCGCCTCGCAACTGGGGCAAATGCTGGAATGGAGGCTAAAGAATGGCGAGATCGTCAAATGCAGACCTGCTTTCAATGGGAAATTGATTTTTCTAACTTCTGGTTTCCGCATGCCTGCAGAAATGAAGGAGAAGAGAAAAAGCCCTTTCTCTTCCGCTACTAGTAATGTCGAGCACGCATCTGGCGACGCTGCTGAAGTGCAGGAAGAGATGCCGGAAGAGGTTCTCTCCTGGGCGCGGCTGGGGAACTTCTCCATGCTCACCTATGAAGATCTGTTTTCCTACCTGGAGCAAAGGATCTTTAAAGAGGAGGCACAACCTACAGCATCCCTGGGTGCTGAGATGTCAAGGACGATCCAGACAGCTACAGCAGAGCAACTGCCGAAGGAAATCGACTATCATCTTGCCAGTATCTCAGGGTTTCCTGTCGGACCTGCTGCAAACATTGCAAGCAACTTGTACGCTGCTTTTACTGTTGCAGCGAGGACTGGCGAAGTCACCATGGGTAGGGGCTGCAGAAGGATTAACCCCATGGAGACGAACCAGCCAGATCTGCCTGAAGAAACACATGCAATTCAGATCCAAGTCAATCTCTCAAGAAAGATGACAATGCAATGGGTACGCGTAACAGATCTCGTGCAAGATCTTTTGCAAAAACTCGAATGCCGGCTGGGGATCCCCTCCTCTTACCTCAGATTTCTATATAAGGGTAAGCAACTTATGAATCCCCTTCCTCTCTCCTCTTACAACATTCATAAGGACGCTTCTATTGTGGCTACCTTTCGTTTAAGAGGTGGTTCCTTTAGGCAGACCTCCTCTGCCCCTTCTTTCTCTTATAAAGATGCAGTCCGCAAAGACGATACCCAACCACAGCCCTCTTCGAAAGCAGCCCAACCATCTGGGGCTCCAAAGCCATTTTTGGTAGACAAATCAGAGGAAATTCCTTCCATCAATTTCTCTCGTCCTAAAATTGACGATCGCTACCAGATGTTTGCAAAATCCACACTCATATGCAGATTTAATGGGCTCTAGCCTCGCACATCTGATCTATACCAATGGATCCATACCAATTGGACTCAAAAAAGCGAGATCTACTTATGTTCAAAAGGATTCTTCCTTGCGGCTTTTGACTTAAATGAAGATTACCAGAAGGCCTTAATGGGTGGCCCTTAGTTCTGGGGCTCGGTTCGGCTTTTTCTCACCCCCTGGTTTCCAGACTTCGACCCTTCTACAGCTGTCATCACCAAGATTCCCATTTGGGTCAGGCTCCCGAATCTTCCGGCACATCTCTGGCATATCTCTATCTCCTTAGCCATTGCAAACACTTTAGGACGCTACCTGGCTATAGATTCTTCACGAAAGGCAAATGGACTCTACACTTACAGTAGAATTTGTGCAGAAATAGATATTAACAAAGGACTGTCAGATGAGATTAATCTCAAGATTATAGATTTCCACTGGACTTAATCCTTGGATTACGAGAATACAGCATTCTGTTGCCGCCATTGTCAACAAACGGGGCACCTCTAGAGTTCCTGTACCCAGTTCCTCGACAAAAAGAAGAATCTGAATCACCAACCCAAGTCTAAAAGCTGGAATCCTCCCCGAGCTATGGACGATACAGATTCCTCTAGTTCGGATGAGGAGTAAATTGTAGCAGATGAGCAGAATGTTGAGATTCCACTGGACGCTCCCTCGGTCGATCTGGCAGACCCCTCTGCCCCTTAGATCTCTCAGAAACTTTCTCATTTATCTTCGTCCTCAGACTCTGATAAGGATATTCCGCTGCCAGAGCAGAATAGTCTACAACTTGTTATGGCTCAGCCAAACTCCACTGGATGGGTCAAAGTAAGCAAGAAAAAAGGCAAAAAATGTCGTGTGGCAGTAACTGCCCTCTCAGGGTAGATCTCTCTGCTTAGTTCCAGTTTTTGTATTCCCGTGTTTTCCATAGCCCTTTCCTTGATTGTCTCTAAGGAGCGAGGTGGATAGCCTATCACCTTCGGCTCCCATGCTTTTCTGCTTTGCTTGCATGCAAGCTTGATTGTACTATACTTTTCTTATCTTAATAGAATTAGTCTTTATTCAGAAAAATATAAGGGTTCAATAAGGTTTATAATATTAATCCTGAGGTTTAATATAAATCCCTTTGGGTTTACAATCCATTGTGTGTATAATATAAATTCCATGGTTTTATTAATTCTATGGTTTTACAATATTAATAATTTCTTACGTTTATTATATTAATCTCAAAAGTTTATAATATTAATCTCTTGAGTTCTCAATATTAATCTCTTAGGTTTTTAATATCAATCTTTTGGGTTTCTAATAATAATCTATTTCATGGGGTTTATGATATCGTGGGCTTATAGTATTAATATCTTGATATTATAATTATAAATTAACATTATAATTGTTATAATTATTAATATAATATTTAATTTAAAATTATTTATCATTATTTATTTATTTAATAATATTATTAATTGATAATAGTAGCAATATTAATTAATATAATAGTAATCTTAATAATAATAATTATTTAGTAATAATAATGATGGTTTTAAAATGATTATAATAATCTTTTATTAATTAAAAATTTTATTTCATATATAATAATAATAATATTATTATTATTGATAATAATAGTAATTTTGTTTTAATAGGTTTTTTTAATATTATTTTTATTATTATATATTTGTAAATGGTTTGGTAAATACAAATGAAGCTTTAAGTTAAATAAAGTTGTGTTATTTTTTTAAAAAAAAGAAAGAGTTTTCAAATTAAGGATAGATTAGTTTTGAGTTTAAGTTTTGAAAGCAACAGATTAATATATTGTTTTTTTATGAATTGTGATTTTAAAATTATTTATATTAATTAAAATTATTAAAAATTTAAAATAAATGAAAAACATTATTGTTATAATTAAAAAATATATATATCCAAATATTTAAGAGATATACTCTCCATTTTTTCTCATTTCAATTTTTATCTATATTTAAATTCAAACTTGGTAACCATTTTTTCTCATTTCAATTTTTATCTAAACATATATATCCAAATATTTAAGAGATATACTGTCCATTTTTTCTCATTTCAATTTTTACCTAAATTTAAATTCAAACTTAGGAACTAATATTTATATAGCTATATGTTAAATGATATGATATTCTTTGAATGGCTAATAAGAATTTTTTGAGTTTATAACACTCCTAAAAGAGATCCAAACCTTATTCCTTTTCTTCTATGTAAACTTCATTTTGAAAGAGATATTATAATTAAATTAAAGTATTCGTGAGGACTGGGAAAAGCCATTGTGAAGAAGGAAGACTCCCGATGCCTTCATAGATAGAGGTGAGTAAACAACGTAAACATATAAAACTGAACTTGTTGGTCCGTCGTGCCAACAATATTTCACGTGGATCATAAGTTGCTGCAGCAGAAGAAGACAAGAGACGACAATACAGCAACATGATTGATGTTTACAAAATTATAGAGACCATCATAGCTCCATGTCCACGGTCTCAAACAACCCACACTCATATTAATATATATACAAGAATCCTCCATTAAACGAGATGTACTTACTAGCATCTTTCATATAATATCACAACCCAGATCACTATTACAGAGAATATTCATCTAAATTGAGGATTTTTATGTATTTGCGAACGAGTAAACCGAGCGAATTAGTATGCCTATTATTCATCTAAATTGTGGGCTCAAATACTCAGATGCATAGTGAAACCAGTTAAAATCATATTTGCTTTTCATTCACCATGACTTGTTTGTTGCCGCAGCCACTGCAGGGAAAGAATCATGACTTGTTTCAACTAATCAACATGATAGATTCCGAATCAGGTTACATGATCCGTTCCTAATTCTATATTAATGTAGGGTCAATCCAATCTGTTATTAAAGAGTTGCATGTATGTTGTTGGTCTGTAGGAAACTGCCCATCAACTGCGTTATCTTGATATCACAATGGTTGTACATTCTGGCTAAAGCTCCAGTGAAATCATGTATAATTCGGTGAGTCAAAGAATATGACTCGACTAGGATCGTATCTGTGAGCAGCATAAAATCTGATTTAGCATCCGCAAATGGATTACTGTACATCCCATTAAACATTAGCCATCACAAACGAGATGTACTTACTAGCATCTTTCATAGAATATCACAACCCATATCATTATTAAACAGAATATTTATCTAACTTGAATATTAATCAACTCTCAATATGGAAATCAACCACGGTCAACCATGGTCAATTATGGTCTAACGTCGAACTGTGACAAAGATTGTCTCAATACAAAAATCAACCATGGTCAATCATGGTTAGCCATGTTTGTTTTAGGCTTTCTAATATTTATCTTAGGGTTTATAATGTTAATAATTCATTGAGTTCATTAATCCGTAGGGTTTATAATATTAATCCCTTGGGTTTGTTAATCCATTGGCTTTATAATGTTAATCCCTTAGCTTTTATTATTGATGATGGTCAACCATGGTGTTGGCTTAGTGGGTCTTCACCGACGTTCAGAGTTAATTGTGCCAAACAAAACCCTACACTACTGGCCCTTTGAGCATCAACCTGTGTAGCGCAAACTAAAGTCTCACCCGAAGTAGTATGGGGGAATGTTGGAACCAAGTTTCCGCATTCAAATATCAGTGTGATGACTTTTTATGCCCTAGATCTGCCTCCGCACAAATCTATAAGCCCTTTTGGTTTGCTACTGTAACTTCCTTTGAATGGCTCCTAGACCTCTGAGAAGGTCTACGATCGGCTTTTGCGGACCATGAACAGGTGAAATATCTATTTATGTGCACCATAGATTATCCTTAGATAAGAATCTATTCGGATCTACTTAAGTACTTAATGAACATAACAAACTGTATTATATTCTTCATGTAATTACTTATCTTGTATTGCGCTCAATTAATAAGACGTATCGAGTAGATTTGCACACCAATATATCAATATTTCAAAAAGACATCATTTCATCACAGCATACATTGTAAACATAAATAACAGAAGTAAACAAATAAAATGCATGATTTTTTCCAACAATCTTCTATATTGATCTTCAATATAAGTTTACAGACTCGAAACTTCCCTATGCACTGATGATGCGGGAGCATGTAACTCAGAGGGGAAAATCTTCCAAATTATTTCAAAAATCAAAAAAAAAAAATCTACAGGCAAGGGAGTGGGGTCCTTTAGCCTGCAATTTCTATGCTTTCTTAGTTAAAAAATAGAATAAATTCTAGCAATAAATCATGCTATTTGTAACAGAGCTTTTCAAGCTTTAAATCATCCTGTAAAGCATGCTTTTCTTTGTATCGGATAAGGACCGAGAGGGCCTATCCTCAGTTATAAATAAAGAGGCAGCAAAGCTCTCAAGAGACAGAGGAGAGGGGCGAGTGCCATATTATTATTTAAAAAAAAAAAAAATTCTCTCAGTGTCTCTTATTAATGACTCTGTAATTGCATGCATAGATTATGGGATAACGTTGACGATGTTGAATGGTTCTAATTCCTCTCGCTGCAATTACTATTTATTAATCATCGAAATCAATTTCCCTTTCATTTTATGTTTATACAGGCTTTGAGTTTCAATTGCGCGTATATTCTGGTTAGACTTAGAACTCTAGCTATTTTTCATTAAGTGGGCGTAGTTGATTTGAAATCTTGTAACTGTAAGTTCTTACTATATTGGTCCGAAACCATATCTGCGCCGAGAGGTCCTTTGGAACGTTAGTCGTATGTTCAGTTTACAAAGGTTTTCAGTTTGAAGGGAGCCACATCATAACAAGGGCCGAGTCCCAATTTTGGAAGCCGAATTAACATAAACTGCGACATATATATATTGCCAGGTCCGTCGTTGCGGAGGTAGGAAGTTAGTATTTGAGTCGACCGCGAAAAGCGGAACCACCGATTTATTAAAGGCTGCGTAATAGTGTATCGGGTCCGTTGATTCGGAGGACAGCAGATCTTTGTTGAGCGATCGCCGACTTGTATATCGACCAAAACCAACATAAAGGGCAGAGATACATAGCGACGGTGCGATATATATATTCGAGCTTGGTACACAGTAAGGCCCCACCTACACTCATCGGCGATGCGATCTCGCATCAGGCCAAGGAGCAAAGGGAAATATAACTGTTATATGTAATGATGTGTGCATAAGCGGTTTGGGGTCATAAGGATCGCTTGCTATAGTGGAAATATGGGCACTGAGGTGTAACCACGGTATAACGTGGTATATATATATAGTGTTATGTGCGTCTACCAAGTGGATATCTCTTTTAAAGACTTCTCCGAAAAGCCACGGTTTGTTAATAAAGCCCGATAGTGGGGTTTTTAAAAAGAAATGAAATATCAGTTTAATGACTGATGCGCTCAATCCAGAAAAAAGGAAAATTGATCAAGACGTTGAAGAACTTGCAAGTAGATTAGGGAAATTGTCTCTAACACTTGCACAATCGCCATCATTAGTGGTATTAGAGCCATCAACTGACATTGAATTGAGTCTCAGGAGTAGAAGAAGGATGGCTTTTAGAGTTGGAAGAGGACGAGGACGTGGTGGAAGAGGATGACCTGCTACAAAGGCTGAACTAATGGAAACAGTAGAAGAGCTGCGAGCTAGAGTGGATGCATTAACTTCGGATAGAAATATAGATGATGGAGATGTCAGTGAGCCCGAAATTGAAGCTGCTGAAGAGGAGGAAGTTGTACAGGTTACTCCTTGTTGGCATTTTGGCACAGGTGTGGCGCTACGGTACAGGTGTTGTCCTTGATGGCAACTCTCTTTGATGACAGATCTCAGTTCAGACTACAAGAATGAAGAGAAATTTCATATACGCAGGTTCATTAAGCCCAAGTTGCGTATACACGCTGGTACGCTATATACTGAGTCGCGGATACGCAGGCTCGCTATATACAAAGTCGCGTATACACGCAGTGTCATGAACAGAAAAGAGCGTACATGTCGAGAAGCTTCCCTTTGGTCCGTGGTAGTTAGTCCTCGGTACTTGAGCCTATGTTTTTGACCAAGGTATCTCGACAGACGTGTTGATCCCTAGTTTTGAAGTTGATGGTATTGTGTTACTATGGTTTTGGACCGTGGTATTGAGAAGGGCCTAAGGCTATATAAGGAGAAGAAGATCATTAGGCATTTGTATCGAAAAAGTCTTGAATATCTGATAAAGAAAGAGATCTAGTATGCAGGTTCTGGGTTGTTTGATCTAAGCTTAGGAGAGATCTCACCGGTTGATGGAAGACTAGATCTAAGGATAGATCGGGATCAAATGGTTTGAAATGAACTATCGTTATATGGTTGATTATGCGTAGTTTTAGATCTGCATACTGACGCAATGTTATGTTCTGAGTAGGACTGATGTCTGGTACAGCTGGAAGTTATGAGAAATTATTTTTAGATCTGTACGCAGGTTGTCTTTGGTAAAAGCGCGTGTATATGCGGGTTGGTTTCATTGAAGTAGCGTATATCCTTTGAAGCTTAATTTTTGGGATTGCAGTTGGGTCTGACTGTTCTGTAGTCTGCTCTGTGTTCTGGTGACTGGGTGTTGATAGGGTTTCAGTGGTTCAGTGATTCAAAGATTGATGATGCTAGTATTGGTTGTTTTGTGCTTCAATGATCTGTTATGAAAATTGATTGTGGTCTTCAGATTGTAATGTTGTGCTTCAGGAATATCCAGTCTGAAAATGTATGAAAAGTGGTACCTGAAGGAAAGAAGATTGTAGGCCAGCACCTACTAGTACAAGAGCAAAGGGGGTTGGAGCTCCCTTCCAGGAGAGTCTGGAAAACGAGAGAAGGTTGTAGCCTTCTGCAGGTTGTAGCCTGCGTACTGGTATAAGGCTGCACTAGTACAAAAGATTGTAAACTGAAGTTTCTTATTAAAGAAAGATAGAGACGACTTGCAGCAGGTGGTTTTCACCCACATTGGGTTTCCACCTTATATCATGGTGTTCATCTGTGTGGCTTTTGTGTGATGATCTGTTCTGTTATACTGCACCTGTTTACTATTAATATGATTAATAATGTCCTGATGCATTTACTGAAGATAAACTAACTGAATCATAAGTTTTCTGGTTATACGCTGGTTGCTTTAGACACAGTAGCGTGTACACGCTGGTTCACTTAACTGAAGTAGCGTATATGTTTTTGAGTATGAAATTGAAAAAGTTTTATTGATCTGATAATACTGATTCACCCCCCCTCTCAGTATTATTTCCAACACTCCTGAGATGAGATTCTTTTAGTCAGTGTTGAAATCCACAGCCAGGCCATGGAACCAATTAGTACCGATATATCAAGGAGGACTGAATCCAGAAGAATTGATCGACTGGATTAACAGCATGGAGAAATTCTTCGATTACGAGGAAACAGAGGATGAGAAGAAAGTAAAGTTTGTTGTCACCAAGTTAAAAGGCCATGCAGCACTCTAGTGGAATGGTGTGCAGGCGGAAAGGAAGAGACTTGGTAAACAGCCTATCAAGAACTGGAGCCGAATGATAGCAAAGTTAAGAGGTAAGTTCTTGCCAAGTAATTATCAGTAAACATTGTTTAGACAAATGCAAAATCTTAGACAGAGAGCTTTAACAGTAAAAGAATATACAGAAGAGTTCTATAAAGTGAGCATAAGAGCTGGAGAAGCCCAAGACACAGATGAGAAGGTGGCTAGATATATGAATGGTCTCAGGATGGACATTCAGGATGAGATAAGTCTGCTGTCTCCTAAAACAGTAGAGGAAGCTTATCAGATAGCGCTGAAAGCTGAAGAAAAACTCATAAGGAAGCAGTCTGCCAAAGGGAGAGGGACTTTCAGAGGAAAAGGAAGTCAAGGTGGTAGAGGAAGATCTACAACACCTAGAGATGGAGCTAGCAGTAGCTCAACCCAGCATGCACCCAGAGAAGGTGATGCAAGAGGCAGAGGGAGTTTTTCCAGAGGAAGAGGAGGCAGAGGAAGAGGCAGAGAAATAAGATGTTACAGATGTAACAAGTTGGGACACAGAGCTTTTGAGTGCCCAGAAAATGCAGATATAAAGCAGAGGAATGCAATTGTTTCTCCAGCTGAAGAAGAAGCGGCAGCGGCAGCAATAGCAGAAGAAGAAAATACACCAGAAAGAGGAGAATCTCTGGTGGTTAATAAAGTCTTACTTAAGCCAATGAAGGAGGTGGCTGCTGAACTGCCACAAAGGAAAACTTTATTCAGGACAGTGTGCAAGGTCCAAGGGAAATGTTGCCAGATGATCATTGATAGTGGCAGCACTGATAATTTGGTCTCTACAAAAGTAGTGGAGAAATTGAAGCTGAAAACAATGAAGCATCCAACGCCTTATAAGGTGTCATGGTTACAAAAGGGACATCAACTGTTGGTAAGTGAACAGTGTGAAGTGGAATTTCAAGTGGGCAAGTACAAAGATAAAATTGTTTGTGATGTGATGCCTATGGACGTGTGTCATATATTGCTTGGGAGGCCTTGGCAATATGACAGAGGAGCCATACATGACGGGAAGAGAAACACCTACAAGTTTGGAAAAGATGGTGTCAATCATACATTGTTGCCTCTGCAAGAAGAAGAGGTGCCGGGGCAGAAGACTAGTCCAAAAACTCTGTTACTTGGAGGGAAGGAATACTTGAAGCAGATTGAAGAAAATGAGGTAAATTTTGCTGTAATTTGCAAGCCCAAGGTAATATTGACTTCTACTAAAATTTCTGAATTACCCATTGAAATTCAAGAAATGCTGGAGAATTATTATGATATTATTGTTGATGATTTGCCTAATGAATTAACGCCAATTCAGAAAATCAGTCATCATATAGACTTGATTCCTGGAGCAAGTCTACCTAACAAAGCAGCATATAGAATGACTCCTGCAGAAAATGAAGAAGTTAAGAAACAGGTGCAAGAATTGCTTGACAAGGGGTTGATTAAGGAAAGCCTGAGTCCTTGTGCGGTGCCAACAGTGCTGAGCCCGAAGAAAGATGGAGGCTGGAGAATGTGTATAGATTCAAGAGCCATCAATAAGATTACAATTAGGTACAGATTTCCATTACCCAGAATTGAAGATTTAATGGATTGCTTGTCTGGCGCAAAATATTTTTCAAAGTTAGATCTTAAAAGTGGCTATCATTAGATAAGGATAAGAGAAGGGGATGAATGGAAAACCGCTTTTAAGACCAATGAAGGATTATATGAGTGGAGAGTGATGCCTTTTGGGTTGTCCAATGCACCAAGTACATTCATGAGGCTTATGAATGAAGTTCTTAAAGAATTCATTGGTAAATTTGTAATCGTATATCTAGATGATATATTAGTCTATAGCAGATCCAAGGAGGAACACTTGAGGCATTTAAATTATGTTTTACAGAAGTTGCAGCAAGAAAAATTATTGTTGAATCTGAAGAAGTGTTTATTTATGAAAGAGGAGCTGGTGTACTTGGGATTTGTTATCTCAGCTGAAGGATTGAAGATGGATCCAGAAAAGATCAAAGTAATTGTGGAGTGGCCTTCACTTAAGAGTATTTTTTAGGTAAGGAGTTTTCATGGTCTTGCTAGTTTTTACAGAAAATTCATTAAGAATTTTAGTAAGATTAATGCACCTATTATTGAGACTATAAAGAAAGATAAACAACCATTTAAGTGGACTGCTGAAGCAGAAAGAAATTTTCAGCTGTTAAAGAAGAAAATAACTGAAAAGCCTGTTTTGGTTCTTCCTGATTTTAACAAAACTTTTCAAGTTAAGTGTGATGCCAGCGCAGAAGCAATTGGAGGAGTTTTAAGCCAAGAAGATAGACCAATAGCTTACTTTAGTGAAAAGCTAAATGATGCAAAAAGGAAGTATTCTTCTTATGATAAGGAGTTTTACACAGTTTTGCAGGCACTAAAGAAGTGGAGGCATTATTTAATGTCGAAAGAATTTATTCTTTATTCAGATAACCATGCATTGCAGTTTATAATGTAGTAGCCCAAACTTAGCCAGAGACATGCTAAATGGGTAGAATATCTTCAAGGCTTTCATTTTGTGTTGAAGCATATAACTGGACAATCAAACAAAGTCGCAGATGCCTTAAGTAGGAGAAATGTATTGCTGCAAGAATTGGGGTTTGATTTTCTTAAGGAATTATATGAGACCGATTCAGATTTTAAGGAGGCATTTGAGGCTTGTAAGAATCCTGTTTTGGCAGACAGGAGCAAGTGGCTGGATTATTTTATACAAGATGGTCTGTTGTTTAAGAAAAATCAGCTGTGCATACCCAACTGTTCAATGAGAGAGAATTTAATCAAAGAGAAGCATAGTGGAGGACTTGCAGGGCATTTTGGTAGAGAGAAGACCTTTGAACAGCTCAACAGATTTTACTTCTGGCCGAAAATGAAATCTGAAGTAGAGAAGTATGTAAGAAATTGTAAAGTCTGCCAATATGCAAAAGGAAGAAGCCAGAACACAGGGTTGTATATTCCATTACCAATTCCAGATAGGCCTTGGGATATGGTAAGTATGGATTTTGTGCTCGGATTGCCAAAGACTCAAAAGGGCTATGATTCAATTTTTGTTGTAGTGGACAGATTTTCAAAAATGGCACACTTTATTCCATGTTATAAAACTAGTGATGCTTCTCACATTGCTAACTTGTTTTTTAGAGAAATTGTAAGATTACATGGATTTCCCAAAAGCATTGTTTCAGACAGAGATTCAAAGTTCGTTGGACATTTCTGGAGAACACTATGGAAGAAGCTGGGAACTAAATTAAATTTCAGTTCTGCCTATCATCCACAAACTGATGGATAGACTAAAGTTGTGAATAGAAGTTTAGGCAATCTTTTGAGGAGCTTTACTGCAGAACATCCAAAGCAATGGGATCAAGTGTTACCACAAGTTGAATATGCATATAATGAATCACCAAACAGGAGCACAGGACAGAGCCCATTCCATATTGTTTATGGAATGCACCCAAGAGGAATATCTGAATTAAGGAACTTGGGAAAAGAAGAAATAAGAAGTGCAGAAGGTGAAGACTTTGCTTCAAGAATGCAGGCAATACATGAACAGGTGAAACAGCAGCTACAGGATAGCAACATTCAATATAAAACCAAAGCAGACATGAAGAGAAGAGAAATGAACTTTGAAGTTGGAGACTTGGTTTTGGCACACCTCAGAAAGGAGAGATTTCCAAAGGGAGCATATAATAAGTTAAAATCCAAGAAAATTGGACCATGCAAAATACTGAGGAAATTCTCTGCAAATGCTTATGAAATTGAATTACCACCTGGTGTGGGAATATCACCAATTTTTAATGTTGCAGACTTGTACAAGTATGAGAATGAAGTTGCAGATGATATAGCACAGGATCAAGAGACTCCAGAGATTGACCGGGTAAAACAATTACCCACAGCCAGAAAGAATTCTGGACAAGAAAGTGCATAAGAAGACAAGGGGATGAGAATATTTCCAGTATTTGATGAAATGGAAGGGACAGCCGATCGCTGAAGCTACTTGGGTTACAGAAGACATTCTACAGAAATTGGGCAAATCTGTAGATGAGCTCATGGACAGGAGCCCATGAAGAATTTTGTCCTCAGGAGTCTGATGCGGGAGCATGTAACTCAGAGGGGAAAATCTTCCAAATTATTTCAAAAATCAAAAAAAAAAATCTACAGGCAAGGGAGTGGGGTCCTTTAGCCTGCAATTTCTATGCTTTCTTAGTTAAAAAATAGAATAAATTCTAGCAATAAATCATGCTATTTGTAACAGAGCTTTTCAAGCTTTAAATCATCCTGTAAAGCATGCTTTTCTTTGTATCAGATAAGGACCGAGAGGGCCTATCCTCAGTTATAAATAAAGAGGCAGTGAAGCCCTCCAGAGACAAAGGAGAGGGGCGAGTGCCATATTATAATTTAGAAAAAAAAAAAAATCTCTCAGTGTCTCTTATTAATGACTCTGTAATTGCATGCATAGATTATGGGATAGCGTTGACGGTGTTGAATGGTTCTAATTCCTCTCACTGCAATTACTGTTTATTAATCATCGAAATCAATTTCCCTTTCGTTTTATGTTTATACGGGCTTTGAGTTTCAATTGCGCGTATATTCTGGTTAGACTCAGAACTCTAGCTATTTTTCATTAAGTGGCGTAGTTGATTTGAAATCTTGTAACTGTAAGTTCTCACTATATTGGTCTGAAACCATATCTGTGCCGAGAGGTCCTTTGGAACGTTAGTCGTATGTTTAGTTTACAAAGGTTTTCAATTTGAAGGGATCCACATCGTAACAAGGGCCGAGTCCCAATTTTGGAAGTGAATTAACATAAACTGCGACATATATATATTGCCAGGTCCGTCATTGCGGAGGTAGGAAGTTAGTATTTGAGTCAACTGCGAAAAGCAGAACCACCGATTTATTAAAGGCTGCGTAATAGTGTATAGGGTTCGTTGATTCGAAGGACAGCAGATCTTTGTTGAGTGATCGCCGACTTGTATATCGACCAAAACCAACATAAAGGGCAGAGATACATAGTGACGGTGTGATATATATATTCAAGCTTGGTACACGGTAAGGCCCCACCTACACTCATCGGCGATGTGATCTCGCATCAGGCCAAGGAGCAAAAGGAAATATAATTGTTATATGTAATGATGTGTGCATAAGCGGTTTCGGGTCATAAGGATCGCTTGCTATAGTGGAAATATGGGCGCTGAGGTGTAACCACGGTATAACGTGGTATATATATATAGTGTTACGTATGTCTGCCAAGTGGATATCGCTTTTAAAGACTTCTCCGAAAAGCCACAGTTTGTTAATAAAGCCCGATAGTGGGGTTTTTAAAAAGAAATGAAATATCAGTTTAATGACTGATGCGCTCAATCCAGAAAAAAGGGAAATTGATCAAGACATTGAAGAACTTGCAGGTAGATTAGGGAAATTGTCTCTAACGCTTGCACAATCGCCATCAACTGAGCTACAGGGGTCCGTGCACTCAGTTGCGGACACTACTCTAGTCCTTTACGCACTCAGCTGTAGAGCCTTTTCCCCCTCTAAGACTTACTTCTCTGTGCTCACTCTCTAAGACTCCATTCATTGTACCCATAGACCAAAAACATAGATTTTCCTTAGACTCTCTAAGACACACCTAATTATGCAATCCCATGGTCCGCAGACCATGGGTAGATCTCAAAAATGACTCAACTTTTCATGAATGAGGGTTAAAACCCTTTTTGACTCCTAACTAACTACACACTCCGCATCCACAATTTGCAGAGACTTGACATATTTTTATCAAAATTTACAATAAGACTTGGGTTTTTAACCCAAAACTAATCGAGTGGACCACATCCCAACAGACCCCCAACACAAAGGTCATGAGCTTCCCTCGAGTCACTTGGCTGGTGTAGTGATCTTACTGCAAAGATCCCCTAGCTGCACCTACATAACCGCTACCTCAGTAGCGCTTTGTGTAGTTTCCTGCTTTACTTGTTCGATGAGCTGCTCCGTAGTTGGTCCTTCATCGGCTAGCTTGATCTTCTATTGTGTGAGCTGCAAGTTCGTCAACTTCTCCTGAATGTTGGTTGAGACTTTGTAGGCTTCTTCCAACCAAGGACCCAACCTGGCCTTAAGCACGACCTCTTTTTTCTGAGTTGCTTTCACCTGTGTGAGGAGCTGCTTCCCCTCCTGTAACTTGGTGGGGTGTTGTGTTGTAGGAACTAAGCACATCATCGCCCTCACTTTTTCATACTTCTACTGGAGTTTGCGGATCTTTGTATTCAATCTTTACAAGTTGAGGTCTTCCTACAGGGTCGTCACCAACTCCATCGCTTGTTCAAATAAGTTTGTGCAATCAACGATTACAGAATCCACAATGGCCATTCCTTCCTTGATGGCGGCTTCACGTTGTTCCCTGACTTCGAGTGAAGTTGAAGGCTATGACTTGAGCTGAAGCTCCATGATTTTCATGTTGAGTTCAAATTGAACTCTTGTAACTTTTTCCTTTGTGTCGCGGACGCCTGCAGCTAGTTTCTAGATCTTGGCCTTTGGTTGTGTGTCCTCATGTATCTGCAACTGGGGCACTATTCCGCATGCCTTTGCAACTACGGCTGTCGGCTGGGAGCTCTGTGCTTGGATAATATCCCTATCTTTCAAGGCCTACTTCTTCTCGGTGAATATTTGTTCATTTTTCACCCAGTACTCACTAATTAAACTAAAAGCATGCTACTCCTGAGTTCTTAGTTCCACTTTCATTCTTTTCTGTAGTGCATTAAGAAATTCATTGGGGAGCGTTGCAATATTTAGGCCAATGTTCTTAAGGGTACTGATGATGATCTTGTCATCGGCCGATTCTGCACTCAGGGACCCCTCTAGCAGAGCAAACATTCTAAGGTCCATTTTCCTTACTAGTTCTGCAGCCTGACTTTTCCCTAGTGCCAAGCTCATTTGTGCGACACTCACTTGACCTACGCCGACCTGTATTCTGCTACTTTGGATCTGCATCTTGCGTAGATCCTTCTAGACATTTCCCAGCGACTGCATGTACTATTGCTCGAATTGTTGCAACAGTTCGGTTGGAGTGTCGCACACCTTGTCACCGATCTCATCAAGATCGCCCTTTATCAGGGTGATGGGATCCATCTACATTTTAGCTGACTTCATCTTCTTGTGAGAACCCTCATGTTTCTACTGTTCTCTGTGCCTTATTAACCAAAATGGGGTGTTATGCCCCTTATCACTACCACCACCTTGTGCAGACTATTCTTCCTCCTCGGTTTAGGGTGAAGGGGATCTGCCGCTTTGCTCGGAGTTGTGTTATTCTTGTTCAGCCTGTTCCTTTGTAGTGCGCTTCCATTTCATTCGAGCCTTCTCTTTGGCTTCCTTCTTTCACTGTGCAACCAACTTTTGTGCTGCTTGTTTCGGTGCATCCTTCTGTTTCTTCTTAGCTGAGCTCCTCGTGCCTCTGACAGTACTTGCATCTAAGTCAGACAGGGAATGTCAATATGTCAGCCAACACTTGATCACTTCCTATATAGCATCATCAGAGACCAAATACGGCAAATCGAACCACTTCTGATGCGGGTCCTTCTGCGCCCAAATGTAAACGCGGTGGAAGTCTGCCTTGAACTCAACATACGTAGACAACTACTGATACAAGGTTGGGGAAAACCTTGGGTGCTGGTTGATGGTCATGGGGAAGCTTGATTCCATTAATACCCAAAAAATCTTATACTCTATGACCCGCGTGGGGTCCTTTGTGGTACAGATGGAGGCGAACTACATGGCCTCCAGCAATCCTTCCTTCAATGGAGGAAACTGGCTATCCTCCGGTGGATCCCATGCAACCAACACGATGGAGAGCGGTAGCCATGTGTAGTGGAAGGGCTTTCTCTCATCTTGAACGTCGCAACAATTTGCAATAAATTCACTGCATAGGTACTGTGACCAATTAAGCTAAACACTCTTCACACATTGTGATGTTAACGATATCACAGGTGCCAGAACCTCGTCCATGTGGCACTTCCTCATAACCTTGCCTACCAATATTTGGATGGAAATCTTCACCACGGGATCATTAATGTATGTGATGGAACAGCCGCGTGGCTTCTTGACTAGTTCAAACTTCTTTTTCATCTTCTCCACCAAGTCTCTTTTCCCTGCCTTTCTGCCAAACTCCTTGTCTGGATTTAAACCCTCATGCGGAAGGTGTGTGGCCCTATGGATGAGCATATATGTGATGGGTAGAGGCGCACCAAGCCATAGGCACCCATCGTGCACTAAAGTAATTTATAGGAGAATTTGAATTCAAATCCTACCATTCCCCCCAAAATTCAATCATTAATGATGATTTGGTGGCAGATCTTCAAATATTTTAGCCTTAAATGCCAGTATCCCGCTCATCCTAACCATCTCCTGGCTGTCAAATCATGAAAAATGACTATAACAAACATTTTCTAGCCGTGTTGCGTGGTATCTCCCTCCATAGTGGGGCTTTTGATATTGTGACGTCACCCTTTTGCATGCAAATCCCCTACCATGTAGTCCCCAAAACCAAGTAGTGTAGTTTATAGTATCGCACTCCCTTGCAACTGCCTAGAGCACTAAGGCTGTCCTGTCATCATATATTCATTGAGCTGGATCTCCTACATACAGCTTCAATCGGCTTCCATTTTCTCTACCCGGAAAAGGTTCACCATTCATCTTTTCTCTCTGAACCGTGCCCCCATGTGTGATTGCTTTGATGACATATGGCCCTAGCCAGTGCATCTGAAACTTTCCTGGAAACTTAACAAACTTACTATCATATAATAAGACAAATCATTTGTTGGGTTGTGTTATATTCTTTCCACGACTAGCCCACGTAGTTAACTGGGGGGTTAGAAGGGGGGTGGAGCCTCCCCTTTATTGTGCCGATTGCATAGTGGGGGGGAGTCATAGGGGGTTTGAGAGGTGCAGGTAACCCCACTCTATGGGGTCCGAAGCAGCGCCCTGGAAAATTTTGGTTTTGGACCCTATATTAGGTTGGACGGACCTAACTATGGTTTTGTGCATGTTTTTTGCACATGGTTTTGGATGCGACGGTTTTCAGTCCATGGTATTGGATGCTTCGACATGTATAGATATGTATTGTAACATTGAAAGGAACATAATGAAAAATCAAGCTGGTAGTCCCGGTTTTGGGATGCAGGAGAAAATCTCTGTGTATATGTTTTTTATGTGTTATGCTCTTGCATTGTTTATTTCTGTGTTCTAGAATTTGTATGCAAGTAATTTATGTTTGGGGTTAAAACCTACATCATTTACCTTGAATATGCGTAGCTTGATGTGCTGATCGTGCCAAGATTTTTCTCGTTCCTTCTGAACTTGCTAATGGAATCCATCCAAGAATCTGTCTTCTTCGAGCTAAACTAGTTGCACAATCCGCTCTTCCAAGGCTCTGTGGTCCGCTATCCCTGTCAAAGCTGCTATGCATAAACTAGGCATGATATATTCCATAGGAATGATAGCTTCTATGCCATACACCAATCGAAAAGGTGTCTAGCCTGTTAGCTTTTTGCAAGTAGTTCTATATGCCCACAGTATTGTCGGTACGTGCACGTCCCTTTCATTTCACTGCGCGTTTCAAATCTTTATCAGTGCATTCTCCAAGATTTTATTAAAGGCCTTAATTGTTCCATTAGCCTAAGGATGATATGGTATACTCTTCTAATGGTAAACCTAGAACTCTTCGGCCAACGCGCTGATCGCTTCATTAAGGAAGTGCATACCGCGATCACTCGTGAATACTTTTGGGCAATCGAATCTGGTTAACACATATTCAAACGAGAACTTTGTCATTTTGGACCCTATACAATCCTTCACTAGCTATGCCTCTGCCCATCTGGTTAGATACTTCGTTGTAGTGATGATATAGCGCACACCTGTCTTCTTTCCTGGAGGTTGGATTGGCCCCAAAAATTCAATTTCCCATTTTTCAAATGGATGCAAGGATACTTGAGGATTTAATGGCAACTTGTCCCTCTGCGATGACCTACCCGTTCTCTGACATGCATCGCATGCCCTACAATATGCTTTAGAATATTTATGCAACGTAGGCCACCATAACACCGCGCACAAAATCTTTTGTGATGTTGCCTTTCCTGCATAATGTCCTCCTGTAGCCTTGCCATGGACTTCAGCTAGGATGGTACTTTGTTGAAAATTAAGCACATACCGTCGAAGAATTTCGTTTGCACCCATCTTATATAAATGCCCTGTAATTACTAAGTAATCTGCCACGCGCACCACTAGCTCTTATTTTTCTGACTAGTGTATCCTTCTAGAGTTGTCCCTGTAGTCAAAAAGTGGATAATATATACGAAATGGTTATCCTCTATGCGCACCACAAAGAGTTGCGCATCAGGAAGTCCTTCCTCCAAACTATTAGGCTCCTCTTCTGTTTCGATCTATGACAGATGGTCATGGACTGCATTCAACCTTTCTGGCTTCACAATAACCTCAAAGTCATGCTCTTGAAATAGCAACAACCATCTACATATCTTACCCCTCAACACAGACTTATTGACTAGGTATTTCAAAGTAGAATGGTTTGTGTACATCTTGAAATGTCCACCCAATAGATAGTGCCTGAACTTTTGAAGTGCGTACACCATAGCCAATCCTTCGTGCTCCGTCATTGAGTAATTCTTCTAAAATTTTCATAATTTCATGCTCGCAAATGCTATAGGGTGATCCATCTCTCCTTCACCATCCAATGTTAGCACTGTTCCCAATGCAATACACGAGGCATCAACGTGCACATGGTGTTATGAAACTAGCTCACAAAAAGATAGAAAAGATAGATCAATGCCTTAGAGATCAACCTCTTTGAGGGGGCAACCTCCTTTACATTACACAAATGAACAATTCTCGAACGATACCAATGACAAGGCCTCCTTTCTATATATAGGAGACTAAGGGGTCATAATGTAATCAGAGCCAACATAACAATAATAATGTAAGTGTACAACAATAACAATAGTGGGCTTGTATGGGGTACAATAATAACAATATGGGGACTATATGGGTACAACAATATAATAAGGGGGTTGCACTAATAAAAATAAGGGGTTACACTAGTAGTATAGGGACCTAACATGCCCCTCTCCTTCAAAAAATGTTGTCCTCAACGCTTGAGTAGTTATGGATGCTTATATATAAAAATTGTGTCCTCCCATGTGGAATCTTCAGCGAGTAAGTTCTTCCACTTGATGAGATACTCTGAAATTAATCGATTTCGTAGCTGTCAGGTTCTTGTTTCCATGACTGCTTCAAGTTCCAATATGATTTTTCCTTCCTCGTCAAGTTTCGAAAATATTGTTTGAACTGGGATCTTGTCACTTATAAAATTATTTAAGAATGAAACATGGAAAACTAGGGGCACTCGGGAAGATGCAGGAAGCTCCAATTTGTATGCCATAGTATCAATATTTGCCATCAAACTTCCTCATATCATTTTTTCTTGATTTTAGGAGCTCGATCTTGAAACAACTGTAACTCTGTAATTTTAGATCTTTAAGTTCTGAAATATCTTCCTATGATAGCACTTTGAGTCCTCTTTCTAACCCCGCAAGTCTGATCGCAATTGGATTCCCGAAGAAAGAGTTATTCCTAATCTCCCATGGTGACCTAATTATAGAATGGTTCAGTAGAGTGAACTTGTATGATGTTCCACGTGTCACTTTTTCAGACTTAGGTTCTGAAACTAATACCCAACAAACTGAAGTCTGTCTTCCTTCCGTCACTTTTCACGAAATTTGAATCAGATGCTCTGACAGAGTGTTATGACGATTTTCCCAAGGTCACCTATTCAAGATGTAATTTGGGTGCTCACAAAAACCCTAAATGTCTCGAACCTTATCTCCCAAAATATAGCGAAGCAAAATCTGAAATTTGGGCCTGAGCTTCACCAATATTTTGGGTCACATGGGTTTAAATTTCAAAATGTAAAACTTCGTAGAAAACAACTTATAGCAAAAATTCCACGATGACCTATTTGAGATGGAATTCTAGAGCTTGCAAAAACCCTACCTTCCTTAGATCATATCGCCGATAATATAGCAAGACAAGATCTGAAATGCGGACCCAAGGTTTAGTGCGATTTCAGTGCAAATGGGTTTTTTTTAGCTTCTAAAACGTCGCAGAAAAAAAAATTATAGCGACAATTCCAAGATGACCTATTTGGAGCAGTGAAACCCTAGAATCCAAAGCTCTAATACCAAATGTTATGAAACCAGCTCACAAAAATATAGAAAAGATAGATCAACACCTTAGAAATCAACCTCTTCGAGGGGGCAACCTCCTTTACATTACACAAATGAACAATTCTTGGATGATACAAATGACAAGACCTCCTTTCTATATATAGGAGTCTAAGGGGTCATAATGTAATTAGAGCCAACATAACAATAATAAGGTAAGGGCACAACAATAACAATAGTGGGCTTCTATGGGGCACAATAATAACAATATGGGACTACATGGGCACAACAATATAATAACGGGGTTTCACTAATAACAATAAGGGGTTACACTAGTATTATAGGGACCTAACACATGGAATTCCTTCTTCCAGTCTGGGAAGGCTAAGATTTTGACACAGTGACCATATTTTCTTTCAATACATCCAGACTGCGCTGACAATCTTCATCCCAAAAGAATGTAGCGTCCTTCTTTAATAGCTTCTCCATGGGCACAGTGATTTGAGCATAAGCCTTGATGAACTTCCAATAATATCTGGTATGCCCCAGCATTGCGCGCAGGTGTTTGACACTCCACGGGGCCTCCAAATTCACTATCACTACGATCTTGGTAGGATCCACCATCAGCCCTTGCTTGCACACTACATGACCCAGTATAATTACAATGGGGACGTAGAATAAGCATTTCTTCAGATTGAGCACGATTTGATATCTTTGGCACGTTTTCAAAATTAAGCGTAAACTGGTTACATGGTGCTTTACTAACCCAAACACTGTCTAGTCATCAAAATACACCTCTAAGAACTTGTGAATGAATTCTTTGAACATCGTGATGTCTATGCGAGAGAATATTTCCAACACATTCTTGAGTCCAAATGGCATCATTGTATATTGGAAACAGCCCCATTCTGTGGCGAAGGTTGTTTTTCTCCTATCTTCTGGTGTGATCTTGATATGATGGTACCCAGAGAACCCATCAGTGAATGAGTAGGCCTCGTGCCATCCAACATTGTCTAATACCTCATCTGTAAATAGTGTCAGAAATGGATCATGGACGCAAGCATCATTAATATTTCTTAGGTCTACACAAATCCTTATTTCTCCCTTCTATTTATTTTCTTGAAACACCATCGGGCGCACCTAATTAGATTCCTCCATTGGTTTGATAATGCCTGCCTCAAGTATCTTGTCCAATTCTAAGTGAACCTTTTCCTTATATTTGGGATTCAGGCGATACAATCTCTACATAATAGGCTTTGCATCTGGCTTCAAAGTTATCTTCATCACACCCAATTCACCTATGATGCCTTTCAGGCCTGAAAATTTGTAGGAAAAATATCCTGGTACTCATGGAGTAACTCAGCAACTTTATCCATTGTGGCATCATCCCAGTAATCCCCGATCTTCACAAATTTTGGCTCTTCTTCAGTCTCAATGTTCACTTGCCTAGTCTTCAATGGCGTAGTGATGTCCGAATTTTCTATCTGCAGACCTTCAACCTCACGGTGGCCTTCTGCCTCTGGGATATTAACATTTCTTGGGTCTTCATTACCCCCCGTCAGCAGTCATATTATATCATTCCAGCGCATGGCACAGCTAGGTGCTCCAATCCGATTGAACCAATTCCAAGGGGTCCTATGGTTCTTAAGATCATCGCCTTAACCTCCTGTAGAGCTTCATCAATTCTTTCAAACGCATCCTCAAAACTAAAGGTCAACAAGAATCCTTCCCTAATATATCCCACTCTACGGTGCCATGGAGGAGCTTCATTTCCAGGTACCAATTCATAGTAATTATATCCAAAGTATGACAGAATAAGTGCACCCATTCCGGCTATGGCTATGTTCCATAGAATTTAGTCCATTTTTCCAAATGATCACCTGAATCATTCCTCCCATCATATTTCTTAGTTAATCATACTTTAAGGCGACCAAATTGCAACCTCATCATCCTCCTGTAGTCATGCCATTCATCAAAGTTTTCCTTGTGTGTACCCCACCATCATGCATTCGCAGTGCACAACAACAAATCCAGTGCTTAGAAGCGATGATCCTTAGGGACTTCTCTTTCAAAAGCATCCAAAAACTTATCTACATCAGATAAACCATCATAATAAGGTAAATTTCTTACTTCCGATGACACACAACACAGTGATTTAGTCATCATGTTGCAGCACAATGTAGAGACTTCATGTAGCCTATTTTGCCAGTGCTCCAACTCTTCATCTGAGTCTGAGGTACATGAGCTTTCGTGGTCCCATGCAATCCATCCATCAGCCATTGGATTAATCCAGTCTTGGTATCACGTCGTTATTTTGTAGATCTGATCCAAGTCATCTCACTTTCTTCGTAGTCACGGACTGGTTCAGTATAGCATGGTCTTTCTGTAGGATCCAATGGTACTACAATGCGAAGCGATTTCCTTTCAAACGACATTGTTTGCTTCTTCCAGTTGATGACCCCATTCATATCAATGGCCCAATCAATTCCTAGGAGTGCGGTATAGGGATTACTATCATCAACAATCTATATTACTTCAAAATCAGTCAGCGTGCTCACACCATCTATATCTATGACGACTCCCTATAGTCATCCCATAGAGATAATCTTCTACTGGTTTATCATCCTCAGTTGAATCGGAGACCACTTTAGTGAAGATCTCCTCATTCTCTCCCATGTTTGTTTCGAAAAAACATTCACATCAGACCCCAGACCCAAAATAACCTGATCCATCTCATAGTCTCTTATCTGTGCAATGAGCCTCATCGCACGCCTCATTCTTGCCTTATAAATGCAAATCTTTGTGACTATGCAGTGTTTGTCAGGAGCATTTTCCTTACCAGAACACTTGTTTATCAACTCCTTTAGCCCCTTCACAGCCTGGGTGTCACACAACAGTTTCATACAGGTCTCCAAGAATGTGGTGAGTACAGAAGGATCAACCTTTGCAGGTGCATTGGTTTCTTTGTTCTAACTTTGTGAGGTAAATGCCTTTGTGAAGCTTTTCTTAGCTTCCATAAACGTTTCCTTTGCGTGCTCCAGATCAAAACCCACATCCTTTTTTGGGGCCTTACAGACCCATTCGCCTACTTTGGGCTTCTTTCCCTTATCGTCCCCAGTTGTTACTCTGCTTCTCAGTACTATATTCATGTTTGGATCCTCTTCGCAGGGTTCAACCCTCATCATCTGTAAATTCTATGTAGGTTGCTGAGGTTGCGCCTTCTTTTCCTGCATCTTGGCTATTAACACAGGGCACTCTTCTATAGAATGATCAAACTAACTACAATATTGGCATGATGGGCATGTCAGATTCTGACATTCCCATGTATAGTGTCCTGGCATTCCATAGTTATAGAAAATAACTTGACCTCGACCTCTACCAGGCCTTCCTCCTCCTCGGCCCCGTCCTCTTCCTTGATATCCTCTGCACAACCCTCTTGCACCTTGATGTGGAGCTCGAGTTTCCACCTACATCCGATACGTAGGTGTTCTTTCCATCATCAATTCGTAGCTGCAACAGTGGTGCTCATCGTGGCCTACTGATTTGCACAAATTGCAAAACAATTGTTGTGGTGTTTGAACAAACTTTTGCAGCAAATGATAATTATCTGTTACATGTTTTCCAGCCACCTGACATATAGTGCACCATAGCATGGGCCCCGTACTTGATCCTACTAGAGCTTCCTATCTCAGGGGCATTAATCCCCCCCCCGGGGTGATATAATTTGTGAAGACAATGCAATGATGTAAATCATGCCCCTGGCTCTTACACTTGAGGCACCAGACTTCTTCGTGCACCTCTGATCTAGCCTCTTTTTCTTTTTTCAAGCTTTGCAATTCCAAGTAGAGGTTTTACAATTGTGAGTGAATATGTTAAACTCCCAAAGACGCATCCTGAATAGGCATTTCATGTAACCTCATCGCGATTTCTAGGGCTTCTTCCTAAGTCGTTATCTTCTACTGTGATAAAGCAACCCTCAGGTGAGGCGGGAGTGAGGGTATAAAACACTCGTGGTGCTAACTGTCTGTGAGATGCATATTACCTTCGCGGATCACACACTTCAATATTTGATCTAACTCCCAGGGTGATTCACCAGCCTTCATCATGATTTCCTTGAACCCAACTCCTAACTACAAGTCAGCCTTGGGCTTACTAAACTCCTTGTTCAAAGTGTCTTTAGTATCCGCTAATGGTGCCAAAGGATTATCAATGAAGTACTTAATGTACCATGTCAACATGCGATCATGCAGAGCGGTCACCAACTATGCATTCTTTATATTATCATCAGTAATTTTTTGTGCTGTCTACACAGCATTCACAATGAACCAAAATTGATCCGTATCCCCACTGCATATGCCCTTGGAAACTAGCAATTTCATCGTATTCGACATGTTGAACGGCGATGGTGGTGGTGGTGTGGGCGAAGGTGTATGCTGTGGAGGTGAATGTGGAGGTGGAGTGGATGGATGAGCTATTCACGGAAAGCCTTATATTATCAACTAGAAAGAACTCCGCGATGAAGCATGTACCACTCCCTCATTTCCATTTGATGGAGGGCCAATCAACGGGCTATATTCAACACCTATTTTTTCTTGATTTCTAAAGATCTGTCCACTTCATATAGACCCAAACATCAAGGCAATGGCATAAACCGTTTCTCACACAAGAGCATCTTAATCCAGGTATCCATGGATCTAAAATACTTACCTTGTGGTCCCTTGAATAAGCGTCGCTCTACCTCATTGTAACTGACTGAGGTATCAACCGCAAATTTTGTCACAAATCCTCCTATGATGCGATCGAGGAAGTGATCAACAACGCATGTGATATTATCCTCAGAAGCTTCTAGCCTTCGCACTAATTTTGGAGTCCACACTATTAGACTGTCAAGCTTCCACCTTCCTTAGTCATCTACCAATTTAGCTGTCCACTCATATAGCTTGATCCGGAAGGTGTAGAAGAAAATTTCGTGTATTTCAGTGTATAAATATCTGTCCAACCACTATTCTTTTAATAGGCACAAATTCTTGTTTTCATGCACCATGAATTTGTGAATCTTCTTATCCAACCACTTCTCGACTTCCTTCTTAGTTGGATTCCAGGGATACGACATCACACATCTCCTTGGGTAGATCCCGATCTCAGCAACAGAACCATTTTTTGGCTTAGTAGTTCCTCACCCAGGTTCAAAGTTAATTTCTCCAAACAAAACCCTACACTACTAGCCCTTTCAACATCAACCCACACAATGAGGACTGAATTCTCACTAGAAGCAGTATGGGGGGATGCTAGAACCAAGTTTTCGTATCCAGATATGAGTGTGATGTCTTTTTATTCCCTAGATCTGCCTCTACGCAGATCTATAAACCCTTCAAGTTTGCTACTATAACTTCCTTTGAACAACCCCTAGACCTCCACAAAGGTCTACAATTAGAGTTTGCAGACCCTGAATAGGTGAACTATCTATTTACGCACACCATAGATTTTCCTTAGATAAGAATCTATTTGAATCTACTTAAGTACTTAATGAACATAACAAATTGTATTGTATTCTTCGTGTAATTACTTATCTTGTATTACACTCAATTAATAAGACGTATCCAGTAGATTCTCGCACCAATATATTAATATTTCATAAAGACATCATTTTATCATAGCATACATTGTAAACATAAATAAAAAAAGTAAACAGATAAAATGCATGAATTTCTCCAACACTCTTCTTTATTGATCTTTAGTATAAGTTTACAGACTCAAAAATTCCCTGCACACTGAGCTACACGGGTCTGTGCACTCAGCTGTGGACACTACTCTAGGCCTCTGCACACTCAGTTGCAAAGCCTTTTCCCCCTCTATGACTTACTTCTCTGTGTTCACTCTCTAAGACTCCATTCGTTGTACCCATAGACCAAAAACATAGATCTGCCTTAGACTCTCTAAGACACACCTATTTATACAATCCCATGGTCCATGGACCATGGGTAGATCTCAAAACCTGACTCAAATTTTAATGAATGAGGGTAAAAACCCTTTTTGACTCCTAACTAACTACGTGCTCCGCATCCACAATTTGCGGAGACTTGATATATTTTCATCAAAATTTACAATAAGATGGGTTTTTAACCCAAAACTGACCCAGGGGACCACATCCCAACACATGGTCATCAAAGATCAACCATGGTCAACTATGGTCTAACGTCACATTGTGACAAAGATTGTCTCAATATGAAAATCAACCATGGTTAAGCATGGTCCAAGGTTGCATTGCGACAAAGATTCTCTCAATATGAAAATCAATCATGGTCAACCATGCTAAACAATTGTCAACCATGTTCCAATGTCACACTGTGATAAAGATTGTTTCAATATGAAAATCAACCATTGTCAATCTTGGTCAACCGTGTTTGTTTTAGGGTTTATATACCTTGGCTTTACAATATTAATTCCTTGGGTTTAATATTATTCCCTTGGTTTTTTAGTATTAATCCCTTTGGTTTATTATTTTCTTGGTTTTATAATAGCAATCTCTTAGGCTTAATAATGTAAGGTTTCATATTCCTAGGGTATAATATTATTGATAGGGTTTGTAATATTAATGCTAGTGTTTAATATAAATCTCTTGGGTTAAGCCCCAAGGGATAGTTCAATTGGTCGAGTTCTTGTTGCTAAGTACCTTTCCAATTGGGAGGTCACGAGGTTAAATCTCCTCAATGCCCTTGGGGTTAGGCTCAGCATATTAGGCTAATGGTTAGATCCCTTTAACTGGATCTGCCTGGATTATTTCTTGTGGATATAGGGGCCACTCAGTGCCCATGAACCACAGTTGGTAAATCCCTTGGGTTTATAATATTAATTCCTTGGGTTTTTAATATTAATCCCTTGCGTTTTTAATCTGTTTGAATTTTAATATGAATAATTCCTTGGGTTTATAAATTATAAACCCATGGTCAACCATGGTCTAATGTCACATTATTACAAAGATTATCTCAATATGAAAATCAATCATGGTCAAGCATGGTCCAATGTTACATTTTGAGAAACATTGCTTCAATATGAAAATCAACTATGGTCAGCCATGGTTAACCGTTTTTAATAATGGTCAACCATGATCAAACATGGTTAATATGAAAATGAACCATGCTCCAATGTCTCATTGTGACAAAGATCATCTCAATATGAAAATCAGCCATGGTCAATCATGGTGAACCATGGTCCAACGTTGCATTGTGACAAAGATTGTCTCTATATGAAAATCTACCATAGTTAACCATGGTTAATCATGGGCAACCATGGTTAATAACAATGGTCACATTGTGACAAATATTGTCACATGATCCAACATCATATTGTGACAACCGTGGTCACCCATGGTCAACCATGGTCAAACTTCGCATTATGACGAAGATTATCTCAAATATGAAAATCAACCATGGTCCAATGTCGCATTGTGATAAAAAAACTCTCAATGTGAAAATCAATCGAGGTAAACCATGTTCCAATGTCACATTGTGGAAAATATTGTCTCAATATGAAATCAACCATGGTCAACCATGTTTATTTTTGGGTTTATAATATTTATCTTATGGTTTCTATACTTTGGGTTTACAATATTAATCCCTTGGGTTTAATATTATTCCCTTGGGTTTTTAGAGTTAATCTCTTGGGTTTATTAGTCTCTATATGACAATAAACCATGGTTAACCATGGACAATCATTGTCAACCGTGGTCACATTGTGACAAAGATTCTATCATGGTCTAACATCACATTATGACAACCATGGTCCAACGTCGTATTGTGTCAAAGATTGTCTCAATAAGAAAATTAACGATGTTCAGCCATGGTCAATCATGGTCATTCATAGTCAACTATGGTCCAACATCGCATTGTGACAAAGATTCCCTCAATACAAAAATCTATCATGGTCAACCATGGTCCAATGTCGCATTGTGACAAAGATTGTCTCAATATGAAAATCAACTATGGTCATCCATGTTTTTTTATGGTTTATAATATTTGTCTTAGGGTTTACATATCTTGCATTGAGAATATTAATCCCTTGGGTTTTTAATATCAATTCCTTGGGTAATAATAATCTCTTTCATGGATTTATGATATCTTGAGCTTATAATATAATAACTTGATAGTATTATTATAAATTATAATTATAACTATTATAATTATTAACATATTTTTTAATATTTAAAATTATTTATTATTATTTACTTATTTAATAATAATATCCATATGAGTTAAAAACAATAAAATTAATAATAATAATTATTTAGTAATAATAATAATTGTTTTAAAATGATTATAATAATCTTTTATTAATTTTTTTATATATAATAATAATAATTTGTTGTAATATTTTTATTTTTTATTTTTTTATTATTATATATTTGTTAATGGCTTGGCAAATACAAATGAAGTTTTAGGTTTACATCAACTATTTTAATATTTAATGTGGTTGTGCTAGTTACAAAATATTTTAAAAGAGTTTTGAAATTAAGGATGGATTAGTTTTGATTTTAAATTTTGGAATAAAAAGAGATTTTAAAACAAACAGATTAGTATGTAATTTTGTTTGTAAATTATAGTTTTAAAATTATTTATATTAATTAAAATTATTTAAATTTTAAAATAAATGAGAAGAAAATAAATGGAAAACATTACTATTATACCAAAAGAAATATATTTATCCAAATATATTTATCCAATTATTTATGATATGTACCGTCCATTTTTTTCTCAACTGATTTTTTTTCATTCAAAATTTTAACTAAATTTAAATTCAAACTTAGTAACTAATAATTATATAACTATAAATTAATTATTTATGAGATGTACTCTCCATTTTTTTCTTAATTGAATTTTTTTTATTCAAAATTTTATCTAAATTTAAATTCAAACTTAGTAACTAATAATTATATAACTATAAATTAAATGATATGATATTCTTTGAGTGGCCATTAAATATTTTTTTAGTTTATAACACAGCATTGCATTTGAAACTTTGTTCCTACTCTTCTATGTAAATTTCATTTTGAAAGAGATATTGTAGTTAAATTAAAGTATTCGTGAGGACTGGGAAAAGCCATTGTGAAGAAGGAAGACTCCCGGTGCCTTCATAGATAGAGGTGAGTAAACAAGGTAAACATATAAAACTGAACTTGTTGGTCCGTCGTGCCAACAATATTTCACGTGGATCATAAGTTGCTGCAGCAGAAGAAGACAAAAGACGACAATACAGCTACATGATTGATGTTTACAAAATTATAGAGACCATCATAGCTCCATGTCCACGGTCTCAAACAGCTCACATTCATATTAACATACATACAAGAATCCTCCATTAAACGAGATGTACTTGCTAGCATCTTTCATATAATATCACAACCCAGATCATTATTACAGAGAATATTCATCTAAATTGTGGGCTCAAATACTCAGATGCATTGTGAAACCTGTTAAAATCATAAATGCTTTTCATTCACGATGACTAAAACTATAAAAAATATCTTAATATAAGATTCTTGACATGTTTTTTATAATATAATATGGATAAGGGTCCTTATGTCAATTTCATATAACCCTATCAAACAGTATTAAATGATTAAAAAAAAAATCCTTATATTGTATATTATTTATGAAATTTCTATTCTATCAATGGCAATGAAAATGTAAATGTATTATATGGGTGGTTTTTACTTTGTTTAAACTAGCTTAAAATTATCTTAATTCTAGATTGGGGATCAAATTCTTCACATGTATTATATATATGTTTTTATTATTTTGTTTAATTGAATTTAAATCTATTTTAATTTAAAATGTATGATAAACCATAATACATTTTTATTATTTTGTTTAATTGAATTTAAATCTATTTTAATTTAAAATGTATGATAAACCATCAAATTTTTAAAGCTACAAACATTTTTTAAGGGGCAAAACTAAAGGAATGATTTGTATGTTTAGGGATTTGATTTCTTTTAACAGGTGATAAATTTTAAGTTAAGATAAGTACATGATAGATATCTTCCTCTATAAGATATCCTCCTCTATAGGAGTGTTCAAGATGGTTCCCTGTATGGTGTAAGCTGAATTATAAAGACTCTTAAGATAGATATTCCACATCTTTAAGGGGTTTAAATTATTTTATTTCCTTTTAAAAACAATAATTTGCCTCCAAAATTTTTGAGGCTCAACTTTAAAAAGGTGAAAAAGATATTATTGTCTCTTATTTATATAAGATCTTTTCTTCCTTTTGATAAGACCTTTGTACATATTTATTTTTTCAAGCTTTAAGGTTTAATTACCGACATCTCTAATTGTTTGCCTAGAAATTTTACAATCATTATCATACCACGGGTTGGAACTTTTATTATTCTTTTTATAAGACACTTTGATAAGAAACTTGTTAATGGTAGTGGAAAGAGTTGTAGTGAAATGTGGTAGATGTGATCAATGTTATCATTGTACTTTAAGAAATCTAAATCTCTTTTTAAATCTCTTAAGAAGAGGTCCATTTTACTTTTGTCAAAATGAATGTGTCTTTGATTCTCCCACTTCTATATGTGCATGTCAAGGTTTAGAGTTAAGTTGAGAGGTTTGTGGTCAAAGTCAAGCTTGTGCTCAGTTAGGAGGTCAAATTTTAGAGTATGGTTGAGAATATGGGTATCTAATATCTACAACACTACTGCCAAGCTCATGAATAAAATTCATCTAGCCTGGTCTTGGGAACTACGGAGCTTGATTAGCTTAGTACCAAATAAGTTCTAGATTATGTTTTCAAAATTTCTTTTGAATCTACTAAGTCAAAGTCATCATCTAGCCACAAGGGATTAGGATGAGATTATTAATTAGGAGAGAAGCTTGGTTAGTAGTAGTTCTAGCATTGAACTCCCCTATCAAGAGAATATTACATTTATTTCTTAGACTGTGAATATCATGTTCTAAGGTATTGAAGGGACAATTCTTATCCACTTTGTTTTTCTTGTAGGAGGTAGAGTTGATAGGAGAAAAGTAAGAAATTTTGACACAAATCCTATTGATGTGACTCAAAATTATATAACATGTTATGCCACCAAAACCTCTACCATAGGATTTCTAGTTCTAAGTTCATCGCACAATGAATCCATCTATATGGGAGACCTTAGATTCACCATATTCCCACTTTTCAACTAAGAAAATAAGATCAATATCACTTGGGATCCAACTTAAGAAAAGATCTTTATTCCATGGAAAACCATGACAGTCCTAAAAGAGGATCTTAGGTATTCCCAATTCCTATTTATGACTTTTATTTTGGTATGTATATCTAATAATAGCTTTTCTATTTTTAATGATTTTCCATTTGTTTTCCTTTCTTGCCTCTTTTACCTTATGACCCTCTTTATTTTGTATTAGAATATTAAAGAAATGTGAGAAATATAGTTATAAAAATTGTAACATTATTAATATATATTTTATTTTTATTTTATAAATGTATTGTATTGATGAGTAAATGAAAGTAAAATAGATAATAGAAAAAATAATATCAATTTTGAAATAAATTTAAAATTGATTTTAACTAAATTTAAAAACATTTTAACCATCAATCAATTCATTTCAAGTTATTTTAAATAATATGATATTTTTTAATTTAAATCAAGCTATTATATTTATAGATATGTTTATTTTGGAATAAGGTTTTTAGAATTTTAATTTAATTATCAATAATGATTAAAGAGATTTAACCTCCACATAATATTTTGAAACATTCTTAGAAGTATTCACAAATGAGATTTACCTTTTTTAATTAAATTAATTAATTAATAAATAAATATTATATAAAATAAATTATAATCCTTTATATATATGATATTGATAAACTATATAAATGACTTATAATATTATAACAAAATATTTAAAGTTAAAAGTCTATATAATATAGAAAATTTAGCTTTAATTTATATTTAAAAAATTATAATTAATAACAATAATAATAATTTAAAATAAAATTATGATATAATTTGTTTTTTTATAGTCTATAATTTTAATAATGTGATCTGTATTGTAATGTGAATTTTATAATAAAATAAATATTTATTATAAATTAATAATTTTCAATTTATATTATAATTGTTAAAGTTATTAGATTAGGAAAAATACAGAAATTAAACAATTTCATAAAATTCAATCAGTTTCACACTATTACTAATAATGTGGATGACCTAACATGCATGGTTCATATTCGTTTTTTTTTACAGAGAAAACAATAGGTCTTTTATTATGTAAAAGCTCATTACATAATAATAAATAAATGTGGGGTCTATATACTTGTATAAGAACTCTGAGCTTAAGCTTCCCCAAATATTCGAGAATATGTTAAAAAATTGACAACACCTATGTCTTTCCGATTCCCAAATATTCAGGGAATCAGCAATCCACATAAAAATGCCCATATAAAAATATATGAAAATTCATATTTTATTCACAATGATTTGTTAATTTGCTTTGCTGTGCCAGAATGCTAAGTGCAGTGATTCCTAAACACAATATAGATGGCAGCGGGATCACTAGTAGGAAATGGCAACTGAGTGGAGATTTTCTTTTTTAGTTGCAGTGTTTCCCCGAAGGGTTTAGGAAGCTAACAAAAAAAAAAAAGGAAGAATTTGAGTTTGAAACGCGAAGTTCAGCCAATTCTATAAACGGTAACTGATTTTTTAAATGTGTTTATATCAGGAGAAACCTTACACAAATAAGTTTTAATATTTGATGTTTAAATATGTGTTAATTAAAAAAAAAAGAAATTAGACTCGTCATGAAACTAGGGAGGGATTAGTTTTGAATTTGAGTTTTGAAATGGAAAGAACCTAGGGAGGGATTAGTTTTGAATTTGAGTTTGAGTTTTGAAATGGAAAGAGAGTGTGGTTTTCTTGGTGAATTGTAATTTTAGATTTGTTTTGATTAATTAAAATTATTAAAAATTATTTAAATTTCAAAATAAATGAATGACATTGTTATGGAGAAAAAGAAATATATATATATATATATATATTTCCCAGAATTCAAAATTTTTCATCCAAATTTATCTAAATTCAAATTCTAATTTTTTTTTTCCAGTGAATAAATATCCTTTAGTGCAGAACACTCAGCGTTGCATGCCCTACAACGTTAAGGATATCCAAAACTTTGTTCCTGTTCTTCTATGTAAATTTCATTTTGAAAGAGAAATTATAGGTAAAATTAACGTATCCGTGAAGACTGGAGAAAGCCATTGTGAAAAAAGGAAGGCTCCCAATGCGCTCAGAGAGGCAAAAGGTCAGAGCTAGCAAACAACGTAAACATATAAAACTGAACTTGTTGGTTGGTCGTGCCAACAATATTTCACGTGGATGATAAGCTGTTGCACCAGCAGAAGACAAGAGATGACAATACAGCAACATGATTGATGTTTCAAAATTATTGAGACCATTTCTAGCTCCATGTCCACGGTCTCAAACAACTCACATTCATCTATATATAAAGTTTTTTAAGAAACTTCCCACGGTCACTGTAGGGAAAGAATGATGAATTGTTCAAACTTCAATATATAGAATATTAGCCCCCAGTTCATCATTTTCTGCCGATCTTTTTGTTTGCATAGTCCCAATATAAAAATGGTGAAATTGTTTGATAGGCTTTGTCATTGCACCAAAATTTGCAGGCTTAGGTAAACTTCTAAACTCTTGTCATTATTTTGATTAGACAATTAATCTCATGTTGATGTTGTTGGGTGGTTTTTAAGTTTCTAACTAAGTGAGTATGTCCAATATTCCAATATTTTTTTGCAAAAACAACTCTGAAAATAAAACCCCATCATATGTCAAGTTTTCAAGATTTAGTAAACTTTCACATCTTTATTATTGTTTAAGTAAGCAATTAATGCCGTGTTTCTAGGGTAAATCCAAAATAACAATTAATTGACATGATCAACTCCTAATAAAATGAGTGTGACAAATACTCCAAGATATAAAATTCGATTCCAGCAGTCAACTTACATTGATTCCAAATTCGATTCCAAATTCTATATCAATGTAGTGTCAATCCAATCTGTCATTAAAGAGTTTCAGGGATGTTGTTGGTATGTAGCAAACTGCGTATTAACTCTGATATCATGATATCACAATGCCCGTACATTCTGGCAAAAGCTTTAGTGAAATCATGTATTTTCTTGAGTCAAAGAATATGACTCGACTTGCATCGTATCTATGAGTTTAGCATTCAGAAATGGATTACCGTACGTGTCATTTAACATTAGGTCTTGCAAACCAAGAGGTGTACTTGCTAGCATTTTTCATTGAATATCACAACCCAGATCATTAATAGGGAGATTATTTATCTAAATGGTTGAGGATTTTTATGTATTTGCAAATTAGTAAACGGAGCGAATAAATGTTTTTCATTCTAGCTCACTAAAAATATAAAAATATCCTAATATAAGATTTTTGAAGTGTTTTTTATATTACAATATGGACGAGGGTCCTTCTTATGTAACTTTTATATAACTGTATTAAACAGTATTAAGTTATTAAAAGAATTAAATATTTTTTCTTCTAATTTATGTTATTTATGAAATTTCTATTCTATCAATAGAAATGAAAATGTGTTATATTTGTGATTTTTACTTTTTTAAATTAGATTAAATTTATCTTAAGTGTAGATTAAGGATTAAATTCTTAGTATGTATTATATTTGAGGTTAAATCAATTTAAATCTATTTTAATTTTAAATTTATGATGTGATTAGAGTATCAAATATTTAGAGGTATAAACAATTTTTAAGGTGTAAAATTAAAGAAAATGTTTGTATATCTAGGGATTTGATTCCTCTTAACATAGTATAGATTCAAAGTTAACTTAACCACATGATAGACTTGGACTTATAATGAATTTAAATTCATATTGTGATTTCACTCATTGAATGCCACCTCATGACTTTAGATCATCAATATTTGTATGTGCTTTGAAAATGAATTTGATCCTTTGAAATGTATCAAATATCATTTTTAATTTAAAGTCGAGTCTAGATCCATCTTAACCCTGGATCTATCAAGCTCGTAGAGGGATCAAACCTCTCCAAGTGAAAAACACTTTTTGTGTGAAAAACTAGAGGAAAGGTTTGTACCTTTAGAGATTTGATCATTCTCAGTGTGCTTGATAGATCCAACTTTAAGATGGATCTAGGTTGGTTTCAATAGTGCACAGTTACACAAAATTTCTTTAATATTTAATTATTATGATCATTTTAAATATGCTAAATATGTCTAAGATTAATTTGGCTATTTTAATTTTAAATTTACTCAGTTAGCTTAGTTTTTGTTGAGATAACAAAAACAATAATTTAAATGATTAAATAAAAAATGGAATGCAAAGTGACAATGCAACAGTGTTCAATAATAGAAAATGTGAATAATAAGAATGTAGTCAATTACAAATAGTCTTCATTGTGATCAATCGCAAACAATTTTCTTCTATTGTTGTTATTGTCAAGATTGTTAGTTTTGACATCTTTTCATATCGTGCAAATGAAAAGGGAGGATGAAATCATAGATTGTTCAAATATTTAACTCAAACTATTGTACTAAACATCATATCTTATCTCTCTCTCTCTCTCTCCAATATTAATAGCATATTTCTCCAATGTTAATCATTGTGACTTATGGAGTGTTAAACCCAAGTGTCAATAGTAGTTGTTTTCTATTAGCTCCATTCAATTGAAATGGACTAACTATGTTGAATGATGAAAAATGGGAATAAGAAGAACGTAGTAAATTACAAATAGTTTACAATATCAAGAAGCAAGCATTTCAGGTTAGTGAACATGTTATTTAATATGAAAATTCAAGTATTTTATTTATGGTTGAATTATTGTAACAAGGAAATCAATGCATCTCGTCAATCTTTTTTGTGTTCTTACAATAAAATCAATGTATAATATTAATATAATTACTTTGAAATTAATATACATCATACATCTAGTTACATCAAAAAAAAAGTCAGAGAGATATAGAGTTAGAGATAGAGGGGATGGAGGGAAGAAGAAAGAGAAAGAGATGAACAATGCAACAGTTTTGAATGATAGAAAATGTCAATAATAAAAATGTAGTCAATTACAAATAGTACTCATTGTGATCAATCTCAAATTATTTTTTTCTATTGTTCTTACCGTTAAGTCTGTTAGTTTTGTCATCTTTTCATATGTATCAAATGAGAAGGGATGTTGAAATATTAAACCATTTCTTGCTCTCCAATATTAATAGTAGCTTTCTCAATGTCAATCATTGTGACTTATAGAGTGTTAAACCCCAAGTAAGTGTCAATGGTAGTTGTTTTCTATTACCTCGTTTGAATGCAAAGTGGTTAACAATGTTAAATGATGGAAAACGGGAATAACAAGAATGTAGTCAATTACAAATAATTTGCAGTTTCAAGAAGAAAATATTTCATATAACTGAACAATTTATTTAAGATGAAAATTCAAGTATTTTATATATGGTTGAATTAATATAACAAAGAAATCAATGCACATTGTCAATAATGTTTTTGTGCTTACACTAAAATCAATGTACATTATTAATCTAATTACTTTGAAATTAATGTACATCATACATTTAGTTACATCACATCAGAAATCAACATCTATACCAAAATCAATGCATCTAGTGCAAGAAATCAAATAGGATTAGAAATCAACATCTATACTGAAATAATTGCATCTAGTGCAAGCAATTAAATGGGATTATAAAGCAACATCTACACTGAAATCAATGCATCTAGTGCAACCAATCAAATAGGATTAGAGATCAACATCTACATTGAAATCAAAACATTTATTTTAGTGAAAATCCAAAATATTCATGGATTTCTAAATCCAACTTCTTTTACCTTTTGTAAAAGCCTTACTTCATCTTTCTCTATGGTTAATAATGTTCAATATTATATAATACTATATAATATATGTATTTGTCTCAGTGTAACTTTTTCTTCTTCTTCCTCTCTCTCTCTCTCTCTCTCTCTCTCTCTCTCTCTCTCATCTATATCTATATCTCCCTCCATATCTCCTTCTTTGTCTCTCTATCTTACCCACCCAAATACACACACTCTCTCTCCATATCTATATATCTATTCCTCCCTCTCTTTTTCTCTCGCTTCTTCCCCCTCACCCTCTCCACATACATCTCTATATCTCTCCATATCTCCTTCTCTGTCTCTATCTCTCACCCCCAAAACTTACACACACTCTCCAATCTATCTATCTTTCTCTCCCTCCCTCTCTCTCTCTCTCTTCTCCTTCTCTCTCTCTCTCTCTTCTCCTTCTATCCCTCTCTCTCTCCTTCTCTCTGTCTTCCCTCCCACTCTCCAACATTATCGCGTTATGTATTTCTTCTTCCCTTCCTCTCTCTGATTCAGGCCCAGGTGTGACAAAAGGACCCTTCCAAGACCTTTTACTTTCGTGATGTGTTAAATTGCATTTTTAAAAGAACATGAATGAATACATCTACATGATGAAAAGAAGAGGAACATAACAATCATCAACAACATAAAAACATAAGTCGTTGATAATGGAGTTCGTCTAGGAGGGACTACATCTCCGGGCCCTAGTGTCAAGATGGTGTAGGCTGCTGCATTAAGTGCTGTCAATAGTAATGATGTACGTAAGAGGTGATGTCATTAACATACTAGGAAAATTCCCTCATGTAGGAGTGGCGCCACGAGATGTTCCACTACAGGAACTCTCAGTCAAAAGACTCCTATTAGTATGACACAAACGCATGCATGATGAGCATCCCGCCAACATGGCATAAAAGGGATCTCAATGCAAACAGACATGACGACAACCTGAGTATCCCATCAACATACAACAAAGGGATCTAAAAACACAACATGACAAATCATGATAGTAGGTACATCACGTAGATGATTCTGTATCACATCAAGCATGAATCATGAAAACGAGTAAGAAACAAGATGCCACATCAACATCAAACAACGATCTTTGCAGCACAATGCATCGCAAAAGAAGTACATGTACACACTGCATATACCTCACATCCAGGGGCCATCTGAAGAAGTGGATGTCAAATTGTTGAAGTTTCTCGTGCCATCGATATCACGGCATCAATTACATTCAATCGATATGATGATGCACAATAAATAGGAAATCGATGGCACGAGCAGCTTTAGCAGCTTGTTTCTTACTCATTTTCATGATTCCTGCTTGATGTGATGTGGAATCATCTGCATGATGTACTTACTATCATGATTTGTCATGTTGTGTTTTGAGATCCCTTTGTTGTATGTTGATGGGATACTCAAGTTTTCATCATGTATGTTTGCATTGAGATCCCTTGTATGCCATGTTGGTGGGATGCTCATCATGCATAAGTTTGTGTCATACTGATAGGAGTCTTTTGACTGAGATTTCCTATAGTGGAACATCTCGTGGCATGACTCCTACGTGAGGGCATTTTCCTAGTATGATAATGACATCACCTCTTATGTACATCATTACTATTGACAGCACTTAATGCAGCAGCCTACACCATCTTGACACCGAGGCCCAGAGACATAGTCCCTCCTGGACGAACTCTGTTATCAACGACATATGTTTTTATGTTGTTGATGATTGTTATGTTCCTCTTCTTTTCAGCATGCAGATGTATTCATTATTGCTCTTTTAAAAATGCAACTTAACACATCACGAAAGTAAAAAGTCTTGGAAGGGTCCTTTGTCACACCCGGACCTAGATCAAGTGGTATTGGAGTGGTCTTTGCGTGGATGTGAATTGCAATGTGAACAATGGAACGTGTAGCGACAAAGGATGTAAAAGCGATGTAGGAGACCATGCTCAACATTTCCAAAAGGGTGGAAATTATGTATGAAATTCTATAGAAAGAGACAGAGGAAAAGAAGCGATTGCAGCTTCAGTTGCAAGCCATAGAAGAGGCCTTGGAAGAACTGAAGCATAACAAACTTAATCTTCAAACTGAGAAAGCTGAATTGAAGATGTGTCTACATGAAGAGAAAGAGGAAAAAGAAAGTTTTCTATGACAGCTACAAGCAAAGGACGAGGCCTTGAAAGAGCTGCAGCATGACCCATGTGAGGTAAAAAGTAGTTCTCCGAATTCATGTATGTTTCCTAATGATGATTTCACTTTTTTTTTAAATCATACCACATGAATTGGCTCCAAACTGTTGAAGAAAATGGGGTATGAAGGAAAAGGCTTGGGCATTAATGGCCAAGGCATTTTCAACCCCATCAGAGTAGAAGAATTAACCCGTCAAGTAGGACTTGGGTATGTCAGAAAAGAAGTTGGGGAATGCGCCGAGATAGCTAGCGAACCACCAACAACAGATGATGAGAAGCCCTCATCAGTTCTTTCCAAATCGACAGAGGAGGTAAAAGATGTTGATTTCCTTTCGGTTTCGTCTTCACATAGTATGCTTTACGTTGGAGATTTGGAGATCCCAATTACAGCGAAAAAAATGAGGCTCCTTCCTAGGATGAAGCACGGGAAGGAAGAAGAACTTGGTGTTACTAAATGAGGCATAACTCAACCATTGAAGGTTGTGCAGAGACCTCAATTTGCAAGCTCGAGATACACTAAAGGAGAATGCTCGAAGGTGTCAGATTCATCCAAGGCATTATCGAAATCATCAAGGAAAAAGAATGATGGGATGAAATCATCCCCATCATTCCATTGCAGGGAAAGAGCTGAGGCAAGTTCTCATCGTCATAATGACATCAAAGATGGCAAGGAAAGGTATAACCACTTTCGATCTTTTAATGTTCATTTCGATTATAATCATGTTGTTAGAGATGAACGTAAAACATGGCATAGAAAAACATGCACCTTTTGTGGATTGCATAACCATACATCTTCTAAGTATTGGAAAAGAATGGCAACACACAAATGGATGAGCCGTGAAAAACCCTCTAGACAGCAGGTAAAGAAACATGTTAAGAAGATTTGGAGGAAGAAGACCTATTACAGTCATTGTGACAGAAGTGGCCATCAAAGAGCCACTTGTTGGAGGTTTCATCCATAGTAGCACCTTAAGGACAAAGTGTCGGTGCATGAACTAGGTGAAAAAATTGTTCGACAAGCAAAACCGCCACAAGGAGGTGACCCATTCACATTGATAAGTGAAAAATGGTTTCTAGATATGTTAGCTTGTCATGTTCGTGATTTTGTAAATCATTTGTTGCATTTTAAAATGTAAAAGTGATGATGTGTTTTCCATCACTTGTTCGCAACAATGATGTCTAGTCTTATTTTGTGTTGCATGACAAACTGTGAAAGTGATGTTGTGTTTCCATCACTTGTCAAAACAATAGTGTTTGGCCTTATGTTTGTAAATCATGTGTTGCAGTGATGATGTGTTTTCCATCACTTGTTGAAGCAACAATGATATATTGGCCTTGTTTTTGTAAGTGGAGTATTGTGTCCATCTTGTTGTAAACTTGACCACTGAGTATGTGTTATAAACTCGTGGCAAGTGTGGGATATTTGGGTCATTAGTTGGTCATGAAAGTCAAGCATGTAATTGGTGAAACAATTTACTACAAGTTTCAGAGGTTACAGGTGTCGGCTCATCGCTTAAGGCTCCGAAAAACAAAGGTGAAGGAGATGGAAGCGAGACCTTTTTAGGACGCTTGTGATGCAGAAAAGGTACAGAGAAGTTTTCAATTATCTTTCATGCTTTTGGAGGACCAAAAGCTCCTCAGTGGGGAGGATTGATCCAGGTGGCTCCAGAGACCCACACAGGACAAAGAGGACTGATGGAAGCTCAAAAATCAAAGTTCTTGGAAGTTTCTCGAACCAAGTTCAGGATGTAGATCTCGTCGTCTTGATCACAACGGTGTGAACGGTTTGTCAAACTGAGTCCATATGGAGAAGTTAGAGCTAGTCAAAGTTTAGGGTTGACTTGCTGACTAGGCAAGGTTAAGGAGGACACATTTTGGACAAAACTTGGCCACCAGATTCCAGCCAGCTCTAGCTGGATTCCGTGTGAATTTGTCGCCTCTTTAAAAGCACTCCTTCAACCTATTTTTAGATATTTAATATATATATATATCTATATATATATATATATATATATATATATATATATATATATATATATATATATATATATATATATTGTTGGAGGGCGGGCCATGACCTCCGCCCTCCCCAACCGCATAACCAATATGTTATTAATGGCAGGGTTGGGGACATGACCCCACCGACCCCCCTGCTCCAATCGAAACCAATATATATATATATATATATATATATATATGGGTTCTTTTAAACAAAAAAAAAATATGTATTAAAAAAGGAGGAGGCGAGGTTTGACTGGACCTCCTCCCTATTAAACGGATCCATAACCAATCAACCTACAACCATTTTGTTGTTTATTCTACCCACTAGTTTATATAAAACACTCATTTAATCAGTGCAGGGGCAGATGGAGGAACCAGGAGCAGGTGTGAATTTCGAGGCGGAGGAATATAGTACACGATGTTCAAGCTAGAATTTTGCAAGAGGAGCGAAATTTCACTTTGTCAAAAGTTGACAAATTTTATATGGTTTCAACACTTCTCGATGCCATGAACACAATGGCATTGTTTATTTCACCATCAGAGTTTTACATTTTTCAGCCATTTTTCAGTATGCAGGTGGAACCATGATTGCTGCAGAAACAGGGAGCAGAACCATGATCCTTGAAATTTTCCCAAGGAGATAATTTTTCTCCATGTCAGAATATAGTCAAGTTTATAGTCGTTTTTCATGGTTTCCCATAGGGATTTCAATGGCGAGGTCAGATTTGCCTTTGGGGTTGCAGATTTCTAGTCAACCTATGAAGCAAAATCTTTGAGGAATCTAGGGGGAATCTAAAAGATTCCTTGAGCCACAAATTCTCAATTTCTCAAAATTCAAAAATTGGACAATCGATTTTTCAATATTCGATGCCACAAATTTGATGGTGCATTCAGATTTCTCATTTTCTCATTCTATTCTTCAGCCACTTTCCTAAGTGGAATGCAAGTGTCAGCATCTATGTGTGAGTAGCCATTTCCATGTGATTGATGTCGTGAGATCGATGGCATGAGCAACTTCAATAGTTTGACATCTGCTTCTTCAGATGGCCCTTGGATGCGAGGTATATGTAGTGTGCACATGTACTTCTTTTTCCATGCATTGTGCTACACAAATCCCTGTTTGATGTCTAATGTCACATCTTGTTTCTTACTCGCTTTCATGATTCCTGCTTGATGTGATATGGAATCATCTGCGTGATGTACTTACTTTAATGATTTTTCATGTTGTGTTTTTAGATCCTTATTGTATGTTGATGGAATACTCAAGTTGTCGTCATGTATGTTTGCATTGAGATCCCTTTTATGCCACGTTGGCAGGATGCTCATCATGCATGAGTTTGTGTCATACTGATAGGACTCTTTTGACTGAGAATTCCTGTAGTGGAACATCTCATGGCGCCACTCCTGCGTGAGGGCATTTTCCTAGTATGATAACAACATCACCTCTTATGTATATCATTACTATTGACAGCACTTAATGCAGCGGCCTACACCATCTTGACACGGGGGCCTGGAGACGTAGTCCCTCCTGGACGAACTACGTTATCAATGGCTTATGTTTTTATGTTGTTGATGATTGTTATGTTCCTTTTCTTTTCAACATGCAAATATATTCATTCATGTTATTTTAAAAATGCAATTTAACACATCATGAAAGTAAAAGGTCTTGGAAGGGTCCTTTGTCACACCCAGACCTAGATCACTCTCTCCCACTTTAACTCCATCTCTCCCTCCCTCCATCTCTCTTTATCTCTCTCAAGTCATCTCTCTCTTCCTTCCTCTCTCCCCCTTTCTCTCTTGCCTCCCTTTGTCTCTCCCCCCCATCACACTCTTTCTCTACCCTCCAACTCTGTCATTATCACCCTCCCTATCTCCTTCTCTCTCTCTCCTCCTCTCTCTCTCCCTCCCTCCTCCCTCCATCTCTCTCTCTCTCTCTCTCTCTCTCTCTCTCTCTCTCTCTCTCTCTCTCTCTCTCACTCTCTCTCCTTATCTATCCCTTCCCTCCTTCTCTCCTCTTTCTCTTACTCTCTCTCCATATATCCTTTTCCTCTCCCTCTCTATCCCCCTACAAATCCATCTCTCTCCCCCTCCCTCTCTCCTTCTCTCCCTCAAGTCCTATTTATCTTCCTTCCTCTTTCTCCCTTTCTCTCCCACCTCCTTCTGTCTCTCCCCCCATCTCTCTCTCTCTCTCTCTCTCTCTTCCAACTCTATCATTATCTCCATCCCTCTCTCCCTTCCAACTCTATCATTATCTCCATCCCTCTCTCCTTCTCTCACTCTCATTCTCTCCCCCTTACATCTCTATGTTTCCCTCTCATCTCTTCCATTCTCTCCCTCTCCCTCACCTCTCTCTCCCTCTCTTCCTTCCTTCTCTCTTCTCTCCCTCACTCTCTCTACATCTCTCCCTTGTCACTCCCTCTCTCTCTCTCCACCTCCATATCTTTATGTCTTTTTTCTTCCCTCCCTCTCTCTCCCCCCTCCAACTCCATCTCTCTCTTCCTTCATCTCTCCTTCTCTCAACCATCCTATCTCTATTTCTTCCTCTCTCTCCCTCCCTCTATCCTTCCCTCTCTCCCACCTCCTTCTCTTTCTCCCCCTCTCTCTCTCTCTCTCTCTCTCTCTCTCTCTCTCTCTCTCTCTCTCTCTCTCTTTCTCTCTCTATCTCTCTCTTTCTCTCCCCCGGGTGCATATGATGGATAATTATCACTCTATGTAATCAATAGTATTTCTAAAGTCTAACATAATAATACTTATAATGAAGGTGATAATATTGATAAGAACGCAGGAGTATGGTGATGGAAACTAGGGTTCAAGGTTCCAAACAATACAAGGTTTCTCATTCCTGTAACCATCGATGTGAACTACGTTGGGTATGGCCTAGGTGATGTCGAATCGAGGTGTTGCATTATGCCCACTAGTTTCCTTAGATGTGAGGCGTACATTTCACATCAGAATTTTCTTTTAGATATTTTTGGTCCAAAATGTGGCGATGGTCTTTCTCCTATGAAAGAAGCACGGATATAGGGGCATGGAAAATATAGAGGAGGGGTCAACTTAGGAGATGCCCCTTTTGATGTGAACATCTCATTGAGCTACAAAAATACCTCCAAGAGCCAAGCAACTTGGATTGATTGTGTAGATGGAGGCCCCCTTTTCCTGGATTGGGAAGGTGGATTTTGTACACTTTTCTTATCAACTGAGGATAGTTCGGTTGTCATAGTATGGTGGGGTTTTGGGTCTTCTTCTAAGATTAGGTAGTTCTATGGAGTGTCGAACCCTTGCTTCAACCTTGGAAATAACAGTTTGGGTTCATGTGATTGATCTCTAGGGTTTTTGTATTTTCTCTATGAAGGCAAGATTCATAGACTCTCAATATGCTTAGACGTTAATTGGAAGGTTCAGACACTGCTATGCTGGATTTTTTGGCTATGGTCACACATCAAAAACTTTTCAAACTTTGTGCACCCTCTACCTTCTATTATGAGCTATAAAATATACTCTATCTCCTTGGGAAAGAAGACACGAGTGATTTCATATTTCGTGAACAAACTATTTTTTTACCCACATAAATACCTACTCCAACTTATGAATCCTACATAGTTTAAATATCAAGATTCGGTGGAGAGGGAAAACCCACAAAGATCACCATTCTTACCTTTGGGATATTCTTAGCCTATATCTATAGATGTAAAGGAGAAGAATTTTTTTTAAGGTATTTATAAATAACTTGATTGGGAAGTCCTGCTCCATTTGTGTTATAGACAATTTTGTGCCTTACAGAAACAAGCATGAATTGTCAATAATCCAAGGGATCCAAAGTTCCCTAAACATGATGTTCCTACCCCTAGAGGAACAAGGTCAGCAAACCAACAGCTCTCAGATCAGTTCTCCACCTGAAAACACTCAAAAACAAGCAATCCTGAAATCAAAGCAGGTGCTCCACTAAGTTTCTGCGCTGAAACTCAGTTGCTCCATGGTGTACCTGCGTTGCAAAGCAAGTGGGACAAAGGCCACCTGCGCTGAGCGAGAAGGGACAAGTGGCACAGTGAGTCATTGCTTTGGAATCTTCCAAAAATGACACTTGGATCAGGTATTTCGCCTTGTGATGAGTCAGAGGCTCTGTTTCTCCAAGTGGAAGCAAAGTTCTCCAAGTGGACTCAAGAACTGAAGATCAACTAAAGATTAACTGAAGAGAGAGAGGACACAAGGCAGCTACACATCAGTTGCAAGCTGACTCATCCTTTCTCAATTCATCTATATATTGAGCTCTCTCCTATGAGCTCAGGAGGCTAGAATTTTGTGCAAAGTAATGATATGCTGTTGGTTTCACTACTGAGTTATTGGGTGATTGTTTGAGAGAGGTGAAGAAGAGCAATTCTTTCTGCTGGGAGGTGTTGCTGGGTTGGAGCCTTCAATGGTTGTAATACTCTCAGAACCTTTATTTCTTCATTAATAAAAGCTATTGAGGTTCTTCTATGTGCTCTTGTTTCAATTATATATTGTGATGATTGCATGTTTGGTTTACACTAATCCATGAACCAGTTATGATTGCATGCCTCTTGTAGTTTCCTTCTTTGTTATTTTGCAGGATCTCATCATAGTTGGGCGAGCAGAAGAACAAAGAGCTAGGAGCAAGCAGCCAAAGAGAAGAGTTTGGATTCGACATTAAGCGCAAGGCAATGGTTAGTGCTTTCTCCATTCTCTTTTGCTTTCATAAAGAAGTAAACCTTAAGTAGTTTGTTTTACAGTTGTTGCTAAGGAACTGTCACCCTTAGAGTGGGATAGGGTCATCCGAGTCGGATACTTTTCCCTACAACAAACTGGCGACTCCACTGGGGATCGTATCCGTTTGATTGTGTTTGTAGTATTTTGCTATTCATTTCCTGAACAAAAGAGTACCAAATCGAAAAGCTTTTGACTATATCAAAAGCGAAGTAGAGGGCAGCTACTCTTGCTCATTTTTTGAGCAAATTCATGATTTGAAGAGCTGATCTACAAGGATCCTTGTAAGCTCTTAGTGATAGCTTTGCACCTTCCTAATCATCCCTTTGAGTGTGCTTGACTGATTGCTTCTGATTTGAGCAAAAACCGTGCATTTTTGAGAAAATTATGACCCGGAAACTGTGAAAACGCAATTCTCGTTTTCCAAAGCAGGTAGTACACAGGCTACCTGCTTTGCAACGCAGGTCCCGAAGGGGCTACCTGCGCTGAGAGCCAGACTGGCTGTGCAGCACCTGCGTTGGCCCAATTTTGCCTAGTGCTGTTGGGGTTTCCTCCTTTTCTCTTGCCTGTTTTCACCATTGATTTGGCTGCCAGTTACCAGTCTTGCACCTGTTCTGAAACCAATATTACTTGCCATCATTCTGCCTCTGTTATATAACGAAATTGTACTTGTTCTTTGTATTTCTTACTCATTTACAATTTCCCATAACGAAAAGTAAACTAGTCTTGCTTTTGGCCTCTTAGATCTGAACCTGTGTTAGGCATTTTGCTGGTCTAAAGAGTTAGCTTGTTTGCTGTCCATAGCTGATTAGTCATTTTACTTTCGTCAGTATGGTTTGATTTCATGTATTTCCAGTGATTAAGCAAGTGAATCTTAAGGTGTCTTTTGATTTTGGACAAACTTGTTTGTTTTCGCTCTAAATCGAAATCAAAGTTATATAACCACTTTCTTTTTGTAATCCATCGACATTAAGAAAGGGAAAAGAAAATACATGCATTGTGCATTTTGCATTTGAAAAAGTTTGCATGATGATTTAGGAGAAAGTGCATTAGTTTGTGCTGTATGAACTGTGTGAAAAGAATTTGCCTTTCTTCTCCCTCAGTAGTTAAGATTTTCATCAGTCAAAAAGATTTGAAAAAGCTTGCTTCTCATCTTAGGCTGCATTTAGGAATTTGTCATATACATCTCGTGGTGAACCTTGAAAGGCAAACTTTAAAAAAGATCAACTTAAAATATACTGAATGAACCTAACAACGCATTTGAAACATAACGCAAACATCTAGAGGTCTAGGTAGAGACGTGTTCCGGCGTCGTTAAACATAGTGACTGTCGATCTCTACGAAGGTGGGTGATTCCTCCTGAGAGTCGGTGGCACTAATACGGACTTGTGCTCCCACGTACCGTCGCGTATATATTGGGAGACCCCTATAGGCAATTATCCTTTATCCATAGGAAGCCGTGTCGACCGCCCTACTGATCGCGATGCAGTGAACACAGCATTCACGAAGATCGACCACCCGTACCGTAAAACGTATTCTGTGGTTTCGCGAAAGGTTTGGCACACCCTCTGCCTAGATCTCCAGAGCAGTTTCTTTTGGCCTTTTTCAAACTCTATAACTGAAAAAGTCCAACCGAGCATTTGTCACTTCGGGCTCGTTAATACATCGAAGGAGACTAGAGTCATCTTTAGCTTTTTCTCGACTCTTAAAACATGAAAAAGCAAAGTTATGTTTAAAAGCGTCTAATAAAATTCATTCAAATCGGAATCACAAATTTTCCCCTTTATATTTTAGTTGATCGAGTAATCCGCAATCGTGGAAGAAAGTCAATTGAATATCCGTCGTTCTCGGAGGCTTGCGAGTCAACCGTCTTTGTCTCCGGAATCGAAAACAATCCGGACAAAGCGAGCTCGTCGAACCAGTTCAAAATCTCCTTTAAAAGTTAGAACAAGTGTTCCAACAACATCTGAGATTCTGGTCACTCCAAACATTTCCGGAAACCCTACCTCTATAGAAGAAGTTCGATCGCCACAGAGGGACAGTAATACTGATCCTAGTCTGGGGGCAAATACTTGTATGACTGAACCAGTTCCATCTGTAACCGGTCCAGAGAGTTTTGTTCCTCAAACATCCATCGCGGTCGATACAACCCCTTCTTCGGCACCGGAAATCTTTTACGGACCTGACGGTCTTCCTCTTCCACCTGGTCTGATTGCGATAGAGGAAATTATAGAAGAACCGCAAGTATCCACTCCAATTCAATTTGGAGTAGGGGTCACTCTATTTCCTGCTACAACAGAAGTTTGTCCATCACCAGTGGAAGTTCCTGTAGAATCACTAGGCGATCAATTGGATAGACTAAAAATGACTGAACAACCGTCGACATCTAGGACTGTGTCGAATGACACGGCGACGGCAGAATTACCTGCTGCAAATCCAACAATGTTCGCCGGCATACCATCTGTCCCAACTAGCTCTCATTCGCTAGAAGGAGTCCACCAAGAGACTATCTCGACAGTATGGTCTGTTCCTGTTTGTTCCGGAGTAATGTCTGGTAACTCTCATGGTGAGACTCATCAAATTGACCCTTTTGGGAATCTAATTAGGCCATCCAGTCCTCCAGGACAATCAATTGCCTTGAGTTCTGGGTTGCTACCGTATGGGGGGCAGTATGCCCTTTCATTACCCCCTCCGGGAGGGTACCCATACGGGAGTTCTCAACCTTATTCAAGTTATGGCGGAATTGCAACGAGTAGTTGGGTACCTATGCTATCCCAGCCACCGAGAGTTGTATATTCTATGCAACAGTGTGTACCTGTGACAAACATCCCAACTACACCGGCTATTGTGACCGTGTCGCAAGTTCAAACAATGCCTGTTGTATGTCAACCTCAGATTTCTCAGGTTCTCATACAACAGCCCCTTGACCCTGCGACCCAACCACAATCACCTACTGGTGGGGCAACACAAGTACAGTTGGGTACAACTACCCCACATCTTGGTCCAATGGTTAGTGTAGCGCAACAACCCATGGTGTCGCAACCGTGGATAATGCAATACCAACAGCCGCAATTCCAACAAGTGTACCAAGGTTCTGAATAGCAAATATTTGCGAATACTGGACAACCATATATTCAAAATGGTCAAAATCAACCACTTTATAGTGGTCAAGTCCATCAACCGTATACATCATACCAACATCAACTCCATTATGCTGGTATGCAAAGACCGACTGTTCAGGCGATTCCATCGTATCCTGGTTACGCTTCACCTAACTTGAACCAGCAGTTACCATTCGTGGCGACTTTAGAGTTGCCTGATTTACATCGGTTAACCAACGATCCAATTGCTTACGCCCCTTGGTGGCCAGTGATTCCGCACAAACTCCCATCCGACATTCCTAAATTCAATGGAAATCCAGGTGAAGACCCGTCGAATCATGTGATGACATTTCATCTATGGTGTTCGTCGAACACTTTGAATGACGATTCGATAAGGCTTCGCCTCTTTCAGAGGACATTGACAGGTCCAGCGGAAAAATGGTATATAGAATTGCCAAGAGCTTCGTTCAACAATTTTAGCTCCCTTGCCACGACATTTTTAACCCACTTTCAATTACCAATAAGGTATGAAACGGGAACAGAAATATTGACTAACTTCAAACAGACAACCACAACTCATATATCAGATCATATACATGAGTGGCGACGTCGACGAAGAATGGTTAAAACATACGTTCCTGATCAGCTTTTAGCTGAGTGGTTTATAAAGTCGTTACTTCCGCCATAACGGAAGATGTGGCAAAGGGGGGAGTCGTAACAGAAGAGCAGGTTATTGCTCGTGCACAATATTTGGACTTAGTATATACTCAGTCCGGCACGCTCTATGACAAAATACCAGACGCCCCTAGACCAGAGTTTTCAATCCCTCCTCCTCCTAAATCAAATAGTGACTCTCATGCCGGCGATGGCGTGATTGGCACGGCAAACACGAATCCGAAAAGGACCAATCAAAAGAAGGCCCGTAAGGATTCGAATCAAAATGCGCATGAGGAAATTCTTGCTTCGGAAGTAAATGCCGTATCGACAGATAAAGGCAAAGAAACCAATCAACCAGGAAGCAAGAAGAAGCAAAACAAAGGGAAGAAGAATAAACAAGGTGAGTCATCCCCTAAGAAAAATTCTTCGAACTCTCCTGGGAATAGGAAACCGAATCCATGTCAAATATGCGATGACAAAGATCATAACACTAAGAATTGCCCATTCAAAGCTGAGCTAAAGAGGTTCTTTAAGAGTCTGCATACCTCAGCTGTGTCACGTGATCCATTTCCTAACCCAGGTCAAAATCTGGTTGATAGTGGAAACGCTTCCCCGTCTCAAGTACTTATGTTGTCGATTTCGAAACAGCAAAATGATGCTTTGATTTCGACAAGGAACAAAGATTACGGGAATCCACAGGTGTCGAACGATAAAGGTAAATATCAACCTAGCAGTTCGACAACAACTTCGGCAGAAGTTGTACCCCCCATCACACATGAATTAACAATAAAACCGCCAAAGGGAGTAGTACACAAGTCGACATTTAATCCTCGTGCCAGAGCGGCACAGCATTATAATATAGTGGAAGATTTGGCGCAATCGCCGTCTGCTATGTCAACTCTTGAAGTACTACAAAATTGCCCATCCCAAAGGCAGGCATCGTTATCAGCAATTGGTGGGGTGGATCCTAAAGATTCCAATCTTGTATCCTTTGATCACAAAGGATATGATCCTCAGTTACCAGCTCAACTAGCTTTCCTCGTCCAAGTGAAAGCCCTCAACAAAACTGTTCATCGAACAATTATTGATGAAGGTGCATCGACATGTATTATGTCGATGAGTTGCTGGAAAACTTTAGGATCTCCAACCTTGTCGCGATCATCGACAACATTAAAAGCATTCGACGGAAGGACATATACCCCTTACGGTATCCTTAGTAACTTGAAAGTTGAACTAGGGGGCAAAACAGTAGAAATAGATGTTGAAGTCATCGATGGCAATCTTGACTATAACATCCTACTGGGAAGACCATGGATTTATGCCATGGAAGCTGTTGTGTCGACCTATTTTAGGAAATTCGCATTCCCCTTTCAAGGAGGGATTACGATCATTGACCAACAAAATTTCCTCCCTAATGGTTCACAAGTTACAGGAAGCGTTCCTCTGATCCATGGAAGCGACCATTCGTTTCAAAATATCGGAGTAGGCCTACTAAAAGATCCTACATTAATGGGAACTTTCACCCTTCCGCCAACGTTCATTGTGGGAGAAGTGGCGACAGTAGGAACCTACAATATGATATCTTCCGCACAAAAGATGTCAGAAAACGATATCAGCATGGATCAGGCAAAGGTTTTGTCCCCAAGCCCAATGGAAGTATTGTAGCAATCAATTTTCTTGGCCTGGGGAGCAACCCCAAATCAACGCTCATTAAGCGTTTGGATAGATAGGTCTAGAGAATATGGCACCCCTTTAAGTCCTTGGTCGCGAGTGCATGGAACTGACAAAGGAATAGTCCAATCAATGGTAATTGACGGGGCACCATGGAATGATTCCCACCATCGTTCCCTTCTCCCAGGTTGTGGGGAAGATACTCCAAATAACCTTTATCATCCTTCAGTTTTCGATTTTCTATCGAGTACTGTAAATACAGTGGGCAATGAGGATAGTTCTTTTACTATGTCAACCTCATTAAAAAATGAAACGATCCCCTTTCCAGATCTCAATGGTAAACCTTCACTCCAACCAACAAAGTTGAATGCAATGAAGCTTGGGGGGCATGCACCTCGATTTGCGTTATTATGCTGGGGGCATGCAAACATATCATTGAGCAGTTTTAGCAATGTTCATGCTCGTTAAAAAATAAACGCAAAAATCGAGCAGTTTTTGTACAGAGTTCATGCTCGTTAAAAAATAAACATAAATTGTGAGCAATCTTTCCCTATAGTTCAAGCTCATCCAGAAATAATGAACCGGTAAATAACCATTGAGAAAAGTAACCTTTGAAAGCCATATTAAAAGCCCTTGGTCGTGTTTATATGCCATCACCTCCATCCGTTCATTTGGCCAATCATTCACCTCCATATGTTTGTTTACCCATTTTGAGGAACAGCTGCGAAGAGTGATTTCACTTAGCCATCCTTGTGACACTGCCGTGATTGGAGAATTCCAACCTGTACCTGGAATCTGCTGCTATCCCTGTTCATCACTCGTTCCTCAAAAGACGAGTCTTCTTTGAGCTCTTTTCACTGACTCGTAAAATATGAAAAGTTTGCTGAGTTTTGGCCTTCCAGCTCGTTAAAGGACAAGAAGAGCTATCCCTCCTCTAGATTTTAATCTTTTTGGACCTGAGGGATTATTACACAAAAAGATCGAGTGCTTGTTTTGTTCGGCTCGTTAAAGAAATCGAAAACTCATCCCTTCTGTATTGTTTTATACTTTTTCGGACTTAAGGGATTAGAAGACGAAAAAGGAATTTTGGAGTTAACTTTTCGTACCTTTTCAGACTCTCTAAAAATGAAAAGGACCGAGTTTTCTTTGTCGTTAGACTCGTTAAAATGATTAAATAGCGACAAACTTGTCTTTAGATGAGAACGAGTTTCCCTATCGCTAGGCTCGTTAAAACATAGCGATGGGCTTGCCCGAAGGGCAGGTTATAGAACAAGCATATGTTATCCTCCTCAAGCTTGACAAAAATAAAGAGGTACTGGTCAGCAATGACTGGGGAAAAATTGGGAGAACCTCACAGCATTAATGGTAGCAAGTCGCTCTTGAACATGACACTTTGTCCTCCGTATCACATCGGGTTGGGTTGTTTCATTCACCGGTCTCATAACCATGGTCTTCGCCACACCATCCACAATTGGGGTAATGCTACCAATCCATCACATCAGTGTCGTTATATGTTCAAGAGATGTGGTTCTATAAAGAGTCAACCGTGTTCCACCCACTGCCATACATTATCCTTCATCCACTTCATGACCGCCACCCTGAATCATACATCACAGTTTGTTTTCACCTCATCACAATCACTAGCTCCGTTCCGTGTCACTGATGTGGGATTCATTAAGGCCCTCCTTTGACGGATCGCTCCTTGACGACATCAGCTCATTATCCAAGGAGTTGATCTAGGAACACCCCCTCAGTACTTTGAAGCTTGCATGCCTCAATGGCAAGTTTCTCACTTCCGGCGACAGGTATACATCAATGACCTTCGACCAGAAGATTTTGCATGGTGGTCGACGCCAAGTCCTTTATTCCCACCATGTGGATTGTACTGCCGTACCTTGAGGGTCATCATCCTTATCGGTGATTCCTCTCGCGCTTGTTAACGGTTTACATCATTGACCGGTAATCAAGCGATGTCTTTCCATGTTCGACTTCAAGAAATTCTCACATGGATCGACTTGTACATCGAGTGAAGATCGGAAGAGATTGAAGACCCCGGATCTAGTTTCATCCATCCGGGCTGCGATATATATTCAGGACATAAAGACATTTGATATGTACATCATTACAGCAGATGATCATCCTTCTCAAAGGATGATAATTTCAGCAGAGAATTATCAGTCTACAATCAGACGATCGTCTGTTCTATGTACCAAAATGTATTTATAAAGCTGAGCATGGGAATGCCCGCCTCAGCTAGATCATGAAAAATGTATGAAAAATAATGTATTGTATTGTATCTTATTACAGGACACTTCTCAGCAGATTGAATGAACTTCGGATCCTCTCAATAAAGCATTTCACCCGATAAACGACCTCATACTTTAGGGGGCATCTGTTATAGAAAATTTTGTGCCTTACAGCAACAAGCATGAATTGTCAATAATCCAAGGGATCCAAAGTTCCCTAAACATGATGTTCCTACCCCTAGAGGAACAAGGTCTGCAAACCAACAGCTCTCAGATCAGTTCTCCACCTGAAAACACTCAAAAACAAGCAATCCTGAAATCAAAGCAGGCGCTCCACTAAGTTTCTGCGCTGAAACTCAGTTGCTCCATGGTGTACCTGCGTTGCAAAGCAAGTGGGACAAAGGCCACCTGTGCTGAGCGAGAAGGGACAAGTGGCACAGTGAGTCATTGCTTTGGAATCTTCCAAAAATGACACTTGGATCAGGTATTTCGCCTTGTGATGAGTCAGAGGCTCTGTTTCTCCAAGTGGAAGCAAAGTTCTCCAAGTGGACTCAAGAACTGAAGATCAACTAAAGATTAACTGAAGAGAGAGAGGACACAAGGCAGCTACACATCAGTTGCAAGCTGACTCATCCTTTCTCAATTCATCTATATATTGAGCTCTCTCCTATGAGCTCAGGAGGCTGGAATTTTGTGCAAAGTAATGATATGCTGTTGGTTTCACTACTGAGTTATTGGGTGATTGTTTGAGAGAGGTGAAGAAGAGCAATTCTTTCTGCTGGGAGGTGTTGCTGGGTTGGAGCCTTCAATGGTTGTAATACTCTCAGAACCTTTATTTCTTCATTAATAAAAGCTATTGAGGTTCTTCTATGTGCTCTTGTTTCAATTATATATTGTGATGATTGCATGTTTGGTTTACACTAATCCATGAACCAGTTATGATTGCATGCCTCTTGTAGTTTCCTTCTTTGTTATTTTGCAGGATCTCATCGTAGCTGGGCGAGCAGAAGAACAAAGAGCTAGGAGCAAGCGGCCAAAGAGAAGAGTTTGGATTCGACATTAAGCGCAAGGCAATGGTTAGTGCTTTCTCCATTCTCTTTTGCTTTCATAAAGAAGTAAACCTTAAGTAGTTTGTTTTACAGTTGTTGCTAAGGAACTGTCACCCTTAGAGTGGGATAGGGTCATCCGAGTCGGATACTTTTCCCTACAACAATTTGGACTAGCAATTTTACTTCCATCACTTTTATAAATAAATCCATTGAGAAAAAATAGGGTTTCCTTCATTCTTTCATAGCTTGAAATTTGAGAGAAATATCCTCAATTATTTTCCCCAGATCTAAGACTATAATATCAAAAGGAACTCAATAATATTTTTGAACACAATATTAAGAGGAGGATCCTCAGGCTCTAGGAATCCAAATGGGAATTCTACCTCCTTCAAAGATCTTTTGAAAGGAAAACCTCCCTCCCCAATAGAACAGATAAAAAAAAATAGTACCTTATATTGTTGATGAATTGGAGCATTCTCTAGCCATGGAAGTTGATCTTCCAGAGGTGAATACACTTTTCTCATTTCTGCAATCCAAGGTAGTTATCTACCAATTTAATGGCTTTTGGACCGAAGACGAAGCCTTATACCAATATATATTTTACTCTTGGACCCCAAATTGTTATTTATATATATCTATATCTATATAGATATGTGTGTGTGTGTGTGTGTGTGTGTGTGTGTGTGTGTGTTCCAAATGTTTTTTTATTGTACAATTTGATACATAGAAGGACTATGATTTTTCATTCAATGAAGGGCCGTGGTTTTGGGGTAAAGAAAGAATCTTTATCACTTCATGGTTCCCTGAACTCGATGCAACACATATGGTAGTTACAACACATTTGGTTTGGGTAAGGCTCCCAAATCTTCCTCTTCACTTTTGGCACCCATAGGTCCTAGAAGGAATTGGTAATACATTGGGAAAATTCAAAAAGAGGGACATGGAAAGAACAAAGAAAGGAATATTTACTTTCTCATGAATTTGTGAATAGATAGATATCAGGAAAATATTGATGGATCACATCATACTAAAACATAAAAACTGCCAATGGATGCAAATTCTAGACTATGATAATATTGTATTATGGTGTCGTTCTTGTTTTTAAATGGGACATCTACAGAATGCTTTCCCACAGGTAAAAAAAAACACAATAAAGAAAAAAGTGCCAAAGGAAAATGGATGGCAGTTTATAGATCCATACCTCTTTGAAGATGAAGAAGAAGACACAAAAAATAATACAGAAAAGGAAGAAGGACACAACCAATAAAATAATGAAAATGCTACTCACTTTCAAAGTGGGACAGGTTTGGTAGCTATCCAAGGGTTAGATCAATAGAAAAATATGTTACACAGTGAGGATGGATTGGTGGGCACAAAGCATGTCCATGTATCAAAAAGTTCAGATTCAGACAAAAAGCACCCTCCTGAGAAAACCAAGAAAAATATGGCTCTGGTACTAGTGGATCCAAAAGTAGGGAAATATCAATAGGTCCAGAAAAAGAATAAAAATAAGGGGAAGAATAACGACTTCTATTCTTAATCTTCTCCTTTGTCTTGTATTTCTATATTTATCTTTTTTGTTTTTTACTTCTCTTCAAGGTCATTTTGGTTGCTACTTACGAAATTATTATAAGCATATCTAATTAACTTCTGTTTTTCTATGATCGTAATATATGGATATAGGTAGATCTTGGTGAATGCACCTTTTTCGTGTGCATATATGTTATAGACATATTTGGGCACTACAACCCCAATCACATATGTCCATAAACCAAGGGCTTCTAAGTCCCTAAAAGTGTTGTTTCATACCCTAAAGGAGCAAGGTCAGCTGATTACATCATCTCCCAGAAGTTTTCCATGAGAAACCACTTAGAACTGGTCAAAGCAAGACCATACAGACTGCCCAATGCAAAGGGTGCGATGCATCTCACCTGCCACATGAAAAAAGTGTGATGCATACTAAAAATCCCTTCTGTAGGGTGCAATGAGCGAGAGCAAACAAATGGCACAAGTAGTTTGCTAAGTGGAGAACCTGAGAATCTTCTAGAAGCTGCTTATTTGACACTTGCCTCCCTGAGTTCGCCCAAGGATGAGTAACAGATCATGAAATCTCCAAGTGGAACCAAGAACTATCAAAGAGATAACACTAATCAAAATCCCAGAAGCTGACTCACCCCCCTGCAAATATCTATAAACGGATCCATCATCCCAGAGATCCAAAGGTTGGAATTTGGTAATTTGCAAAGAGGTGTTGCTGGTTTCTCTTTGAAGACATTGTTGGGTGATCTTGCTTTGTGTGAGGTGAAGAGGGCTTTCAAGCTGGGAGGATGGCACTGGGTCAGACCAAGTGGTTGTAATCCTCTCTTCTACTACTTTTACTAATCAATCTATTTGAGTTTTCCTCCATATTCTTGTGTATCTCTGAATATTGTGTTGATATATGCATTTGTATGGTTAATATATATCTGATCCTATACTGTTTACAATGAAAGATCTCTATGCTTTGATGGTATTATGCTACTATGAATCTACAGGTGTTCTTTGAAGTGGGGCAAGTAAGGAAGCAGTGGCAAGATTCTGTCAAAGGGGAAAGGAAACAAGCAAGGAGCCAAGTGGAAGGCTGAGGTTGGTACTCTCTACTTCTTTCCCATATCTCTCTTGTAAAGGAAAAACAAATGACTTTAATCTGTTTGTTTCTAAGATAGCTACTCGTCTTAGTGGGACTAGCAGCTCTGAATAGGCACTAGATTTCCCGATAAAAAAATGGCGACTCCACTGGGGAACAATTAGTTTGATTGTTTGTCTCTATTTGTTTGATTCATAAACCATAGACGGAACCTGAAGTTAAGCCAGCTAGCCTTCGAACTGCATTTGCTAAGCAAGTGCAAAGTAGATCAACGCTGCTTCAGTCAATCTCCACGTTTGTTTATGAACTGAACAATTGACTTGAAAACATCCTAAGTGCCCTAGAGGTAGCTTGAGTAACCTCATTAGATCAGCCCCTGTACTTTGTAGTTACTGACTATCATTTGCTCAGCCTAAATCCCTGAACTAAACTACAAACTGTGACCAAAAACCAAGTTAAAGTCTCATCCCTAGACCATCGCACCTTGTCTTCTTGGCAATATGGATGCATCACACCTCCCATGTGCAGTAGGTGGGATGCATCCCTGTTTCCCTGTGTTACAAGTGCGATGATCAGACAAGACTAAATTTGCCTCCAGATTTTGGTTTTTTCTTCACTCTCTTCAACTTTATTCAGGAGTTTTGATGTCTATGATCAGTAGACCACTATTGAAACCCCCTTTCTTTGCATCATCCAACCTCCATTGTACAAAGAATTGTGAATGTTTTTATGTATTGTGTGCCATTTACAGTTCTCTTTTACAAAGAAGTAGCTTAATCGAACTGTCGTCTTTTGATTTGGAAGTGTCGCAAGTGTTGTTTTTAGTCAAAGAAAAGAATCCCATTGTTCTTGATAGTCGATTACACGGTTACTCTTGTATTTGATCTAAATTTATAAGTATTTCAAGTGTCAAAAGAAGTTTTCAATTCAAAATCGCAAAGTGTTGTCTTGCCTTCCTGTCGTTTTTTGAAAAGAAAATCGTTAGTACTGTCGCTTTGAAAGAAGAGATAATTCAGATTTGTATTTAGCATTCTTTTTGTCATTCACACATTAAAAAAGTGGAAAACAAATACATGCACGTGCATTTGCATTTAGACTGCTTGTTGATTTTGATTTAGGACAGTGCATTCAGTGTGTGCTCTCTGCTCTATGTTGAAAGGACTTCATTTCTCTTTCCTTAGTAGCTAGGATTTTCATTGCAAAAAGAAGATTAAACGACTGTTTATCATTTTAGATTGCATTTTAGGAATTTTATATCTACATCATGGGGTGAACCTGAAAGGCAAATTTCTTAAGAAAGATCAACTGTAAAATAAATTCAATGAACATAAAAATGCTTTGGAACTTAATGCACAACATCTAGAAGTCTAGGCTAGAGACATATTCCGACGTCGTAAAGCCTGGTAACTGTCACTTTCATCGTAGGTTGGGTGATTCCTCCTCTTTGAGACGATAAGTGCCAGTACGGACTTGTTCTCCCACGTACCGTCAAGTATATATTGGGAGACCACAATAGGCTATATCCTTTATCCTTAGGAAGCCGTGTCTACCGCCCTATCGATCGCAATGCACTAAACACATAGGATGATTGACTGCCGTACCATAAAAAGTATTCTACAGTTTTGTGATTGGTTTGGTAATCCCTCTGTCTAGATTTCCAGAGTAGTCTCTTTCGTTCCTTTTCAAACTCCTTAAAGGAAAAGGTCCATCTGAGCACTTGTCACTTCAGGCTCATTAAAAATTGAAGGCGACTAGAGTCATCTTTAGCTTTTTCTCGACTCTTAAAAATTGAAAAAGCAAGTTGTGTCAAAGCGTCTAAAATTTATTTTAAATGGAATAATGCCACTGTTCCCTCGTTGATCTTGGGTTGAGAAAATGGAGTCCACCAACCAAGGATTTCCCCTCGGGGGAAATCATAGTCCTTTCTCCTCTTGGGGAGATGTTGGTGCACCTCATATGGCCACATTGTCCCTCCCCAGATTGACAATTGGCCTACTGGTATGGCTTTTATAGACCTATGTCATTCAAAATACCGTGATTCCTGAGCAATCAAATTAGCAACTAGATGATACCAGAGTTCCCCCTCAACCTTATACTTCGTTTGTCTCTCCCTCTCCTTCTCCATCTTCGCTTGGTGAAGATAGTAAAACTAAAAGCCAAGTAACTGAGAAGAAGAAGAAGGGCAAGGAGAAGGAGAAGAAGGAGCCAATGACAAAAATGGGCAACCGTGCATCATCTAGCGAAAATCCACACACTACACCATCCAAACATAAATCTCCATGTGTCATCTGCAAAGGAGACCACTATCACTGAGATTGTCCTTGCATCCCACGGATCCTAAGGGACTGGTCTCTCCGCTTGCACAATCTGGTGTCATCAACCTCTGATGATCATGTTGAAAGTACACCATCAACTAGTGAAAACGAAGTCACCAGACAGAAAGGAAAATCTAAATTTCCCTGCAGACTATGTGAAGGTGATCATGCCCTCCACCGTTGTCCCTTCCTGGACGAAGCTAAAAGAGTCTTAGATAATCATCCTGTATCACTGTAGTGACTCCCTCCTAGTACAAGAAACTCTTGTTGAATCCATTGCTAGTTGAAAATCCGACTGACCCAACTTGGAGTCAGTCGAAACACCTATCATTGAAGATAAACCCTCTAAGTCCACATCAGACGAAAGTGAACAGGTCAAGACAGCAGTCGACCCCATCTTGACTTCAGAAGATTTACCTTCAAATGATACAGTCACTGAAGAGAATGAGAACAACACCATTCAAATTCTTTTCGTAAACATAGACTCCAATGAACATGGGGGAAATCTGCCCATTCCTTTACCGTAGGAAGGAAATTCATCAAAGTTGTATCCGACCGTTTATTTGTTCCACCTCCAAGCAACCTAGTCGTTTCCTTCGATTAGAATCTACTAGGCAAACCCCGTTTACCATCTAATGTACCATTTCAAATCATAGTGAAAACTTACAAAATGGTCATGGTTGGTACCATCATAGATGAAGGGGCTTCTGTGAGTATCCTTTCCTCAACTGCTTGGAAAGCACTTGGTTCGCCATCGCTTTTGCCTGAGATACGAAATCTGACAGGCTTCGATAAAGGAACCAGTCGACCGTTAGGGATCCTTCCAAGTTTACCTATAACTTTGAGAAGGAAAACCATTTATCTGAACATAATGGTAGTCCAAGGACCTTTAGATTACAATCTACTCCTTGGGCGCGACTACATTTATAGCATGGGAGCCATCGTCTCCTCTCTCTTTCGAGTAATGTGTTTTCCGCATGAAGGCAGAGTGGTCCAGCTCGTAAACCAACTTTCATTCCCCGGTTCGCACATAGCTAATAGTCAAATGCCATCCTTAACAGGTCTTTTTGCACAAGGAATGTCTCATCAATCTCCAATCCGTCCACCTGATGAGAGTGAGTGATTCGGTGGTCAAGACTGACACACCTATCCGTTTAGGAAAATGGGATTAGACCGGAATAAGATACCTTTGTTAGAAGGTAGGCCTTTCCCAATAGAACAAATGTTTTGTCTGCAAATTGAAGGGTAACCTGGAGAAGGTAGGACTTTCCCAATAGAACAAGTGTTTTGTCTGCAAATTGAGGGGTAACCTGGGAAACTCTACTTCGCTATACCTGGGGGCATGCAAACCTTTTTGCGTGAAAGTGAAAAGTGACCATTTATTTTCTTACTTTGTAGGTTCTTAACCCTTTAAACTCGTAGGATTGGTTGTTCCTAGCTTACATAATAAAAGGAGTTGGAGCATAATTTCGAATGGTGCAAGCTCCCTAAAAAATGAACCTATCAATGAGACATCCTTATTATACAACTGGCACAAGCAATTTTACGCGAAGTTCAAGCTCATTAAAAATTAAACCTAGCAATGAGCATATGTTCCACCAGAGTTTAAGCTCATTAAAAAATGAACCCACCTCCAGTAAATAACCATTGTGAATGATTATCATTAGTTTTTGAGCCTTGGTCGTGTTCTTACCATCACCTCCACTTTGTTTTAGCCGATCATTCACCTCCATTTGATTGTTTACCCCTTTTGAGGAACAGCTGTGATGAGTGATCCTATTAGCCACCTTCTTTACACTGCCATGATTGGAAAGTTCCAAACCTTACCTGGAACCAGCTGCTATCTGAAAACATCACTCGTTCCTCAAAAAATGAGTCTCCTTTAAGCTCTTTTCATCTGACTCGTAAAATATGAAAAGATTGCCGAGCGATTGGCCTATCCAACTCATTAAAGTGATTGGAAGTGTTATCCCTCCTCTATATTTTAATCTTTTGGACCTGAGGGATTACTACACAAAAAGATCGAGCGTTTTTCTTGTTCGGCTCATTAAAACTATCGAAAAGTCATCCCTTTCGCACTGTTTTATACTTTTTCGGACTTAAGGGATTATATTACGAAAAAGGAATATTGGAGTCTTCTTTCCGTCTCTTTTCAGTCTCTCTAAAATTTAAAAGGACCAAGTTATCCTTGTTGTTAAACTCGTTAAAACAATAGCGACAAACTTGTCCATTCAAACAAGAGCGAGTTTCACTGTTGCTAGGCTCGTTAAAAAATAACAACGAGTTTTCTCGAGGGAAAATTATATAACAAGCATATGTTATCCTCCTCAAGCTTGACAAAAATAAAGTGGTACTGGTCAGAAATGACTGGGGAAAATTGGGAAGAAAACTCAAAGATAATTTATTGGTAGCAGGTCACTCTTGAACATGACACTTTCACTCCATCACCATGATTAAGTCGGGTTGGGTTAATCCGTTCACCGGTCATATCACCATTGGTCCACCATACCATCCACTTTTGGGGTTAACGCTACCAATCCATTTTAGTGTCTCCGATATATTCAAGAGAAGTTGCTCAGAGAATTCACCTACCCAACTTGTGTCTCATCCGCTACAATACCTTCACGCTTCATTCTTTCATGAATGCCACCCTGAACCTTGTATCGTCAGATCGTTTTCACCTCCACAAAATCATTTGCTCCTTTCCGTGTCATAGATGTGGGATCCATTAATGCCATCCTACAATGGGTCACTTCTTGTCGACATCAGCTCATTATCCAAGAAGCTGACCTAGGAACAACCCTTCCAATACTTTGAAGCTTGCATGCCTCAATGGCAATTTTCTCACTTCCGACGACAGGTTTACACTGATGGCCTTCGACCGAAAGATTTTGCGTGGTGTTCAACATCAACTCATGTATTCACACCACGTGAATTGTACTACAGTACCTCGAGGGTCATCATAATTATCGGTGATTCCTCTCGACCTATTAACAACTCACATCATTGGCTGGTAATTAGGCGATGTCCTTCCATGTTCGACATCAGAACATCTTTTCACATGGATCGAATTGTACTTTTGGGCGAATATTGGATGAGTTTTGAAGACCCCAGATCTAGTTTCATCCATCCAGGTTGCGATATATTCAGGAAAAAAAAAACATCAAATGTACATCATTGCTGCACAGATAATCATCCAAACTAAGGGATGATGGCTCTACCAGAATCATCAGTCTGCACACAGGCGATTGTCTATCCTATGTACATGAAAATGAATTTATCAAGTTGAGCATGGGAATGCCCGCCTCAACTAGATCATGAAAATATTATGAAGATAATGTATTGTATTGTATCTTATTACAGGTCACCTTCCAGTGCGAAAAAACTCGGGTCCTCATTATAAAGCATTTCACCTGACATCAAAAGATTTACGACCTCATGCTTTAGGGGGCAACTGTTATAGACATATTTGGGCACTACAACCCCAATCACATATGTCCATAAACCAAGGGCTTCTAAGTCCCTAAAAGTGTTGTTTCATACCCTAAAGGAGCAAGGTCAGCTGATTACATCATCTCCCAGAAGTTTTCCATGAGAAACCACTTAGAACTTGTCAAAGTAGGACCATACAGACTTACCAGTGCAAAGAGCATGACGCATCTCACCTGCCACATGAAAAAATTGCGATGCATACTGAAAATCCCTTCTGTAGGGTGCGATGAGTGAGAGCAGACAAATGGCACAAGAAGTTTGCTAAGTGGAGAACCTGAGAATCTTCTAGAAGATACTCATTTGACACTTGCCTCCCTGAATTCGCCCAAGGATGAGTAACAGATCATGAAATCTCCAAGTGGAACCAAGAACTGTCAGAGAGATGACACTAATCAAAATCCCAAAAGCTGACTCACCCCCCTACAAATATCTATAAATGGATCCCTCATCCCAAAGATCCAAAGGTTGGAATTTGGTAATTTGCAAAGAGATGTTGTTTGTTTCTCTTTGAAGATATTGTTGGGTGATCTTGCTTTGTGTGAGGAGAAGAGGGCTTTCAAGCTAGGAGTATGGCGCTGGGTCAGACCAAGTGGTTGTAATCCTCTCTTCTACTACTTTTACTAATAAAGCTATTTGAGTTTTCCTCCATATTCTTGTGTATCTCTGAATATTGTGTTGATATATGCATTTGTATGGTCAATATATATCTGATCCTATATTGTTTATAGTGAAAGATCTCTATTCTTTAATGGTATTATGCTGTTGCGAATCTATAGGTGTTCTTTGAAGTGGGGCAAGTAAGGAAGCAGTGGTGAGATTCTGTCAAAGGGGAAAGGAAACAAGCAAGGAGCCAAGCGAAAGACTGAGGTTGGTACTCTCTGCTTCTTTCCCATCTCTCTCTCATAAAGGAAAAACAAATGACTTTAATATATTTGTTTCTAACATAGCTACCCGTCTTAGTGGGACTAACAACTTTGAATAGACACTAGATTTCCCGATAACAATATACGAAATGTATTTTCTTTCAACGTCAATGGAAATATGTGTTTCTTTTCGTGGGAAAATAAATACTTATAATGGAGATTATTATTATTATTATTATATATTGGAATAATAATAATCAATATTATTGATTATCATATCAATAATGATATAAATAAATAACCTATTTTCCATAGGGTCATGGATAGACAGTGATCGAGTGTGTTTTTAAGGCACTCCTAGATGTTAAGTAATCGGTTAAATTACCTTCCCTATTTAGGTGTTATTCTTTGACATGACCATGATGTAGCCTCACTAATGCTAAACTATATATATATATATATATATATATATATATATATATATATATAGCTATATATATATATATATATATATATATATATATATATATATATATATATATATATATATATATTAAAGAAACAATAGTATGTTAACTTTACATTATTAACAAACCAATTTATTCTGATCAAATTGGTAGACGTGTGCCTTAAATTTTACATTACATTTTAGATTAAATTACATTACATTTTTCATTCTATGTTGGCCTAACATGGTATTAGACCACAGGTCCCAATTTAGCCTTTTCCTTCTCAATAACTACTCTTCTCTTAACTCTCCCTTGACAGAAAATCTGCATTTTGTCTTGAATCACAGTGTTGAATGTAGTGTAATCCCTTCCCATTCTCTACATTGAAACAACATGGAAATGCTTCTCTAGTCTTTGTGTTGTATTGTTGGATCATTGAATATATTTCTCTCTCCATTTATCCCTATGTGTGTTGTATTGAATGTCGAGCATCTCTGTGCTTTAAACCATGAGTCTGTGTGTAACTCCTAGTATTATTCCACTTCATTGAAGGTTGGTTCTTTGTGTGTTGATTGAAGGTTGGTTCATTCCATTTACTACTTGTGGTTGGTATGTTGATGCATCTATATGCATTGAAGTTTTGATGGTCATGTGATGATTTTTTTTATGGTTGTGGTATGCATTGGTATGATGGTACGTATTGGCTAGTCATTCTATTTAAATATGTCGTGAATTTATGTGCATATGTTGTGGACTATGGTGCAGGTCATAGAATAATGTTTAATAGTTTGATTTTGAAATGTGTAGATTGAAATTACATGTGAATTGGTTAGTATGTGCTTCATATTCAATGTTGAAGACTTATATATGCATTGTACCTTAAATTACATTCTTGTGGAACCTGCGTTGAACTATTGGCATATGATTTAAATATTGTGTGTTTGGTATGTTGGATGAATTGTACATGTTGTTGTATTGGATTCCAGTACATAGTTACATAACAGAGTTTCCAAGGTTTGTAAAATAGAGTGATTCTTTGTAGAGGTACCATTGTTTATTTAATAGAGTAATTGGTGTTGAAGATTGAAAAAAATACCATTCTCTCATTTATATTTATATATCTTGAGATTGAAAGAAAGCATTGGTTTTTGAGTTATTTTGAAGAAAATTAAAGATTGTTGTATGATGGTTCTTTATTATTTATAAGCATATCAGATTCTTGTTGCAATCATTTTGACTATTTAGGGCCCAATTCAAAATTTCATAATGCATTCACTCATCTCCATAGTTGGAGTAGTTCTCACTAGAAAAGAGAACTACCATGAATGGTCAAGAGAGATGAAGCATACCCTCATTTTTAATGAATTGTGGAAAGGTTTTTATGAAGGAGAAGGTGGAAAACCCCCAAAAATCCCACTTCAAATAAATAAATCACCATATGAGAGAACAAGAATAGCAAGGCCTATGCCTTGATTGCTATATAAATAAATGAAGAGGTGAGTCGTCACATTGCACCATTTACAAATACATTTAGTTCTTTAAGGAAGTTGAAATACTTATATGACTCGCACTCAGAGCTTGAAGTAATCCAATTAATGATCAAACTCTTCAATCTTGAATTGAAGGATGATGATCCCCTTTCCCTAGCCTCTAAAATGAGGGCTATTATGCATGATATAGAAGATATTGAAGGTAAAATAGATATTCATCTCACATATTTCGTTAGGGCACTATATCCCGCATATTCTAATTATCTTGAATCATTACAAGCTAGTGGAAAACTTAAGGATATTTCCTTTGACTCTCTTGTGGAGAAGTTTGGAGAAAGAGAGCATGCTTTTGGGAAAAAGAAGACAATTTCTTAGTCTTCTAAAGAATATGTATGTCTTGCAAAGAAAGAGAAGAATCAGACACATTATTCTTCTAGAGGAAAAAGTGGTAGAAGAGGACGTGGAAAGAAGAATAACAAAGGCACGACGGGCAAACATTATCAAGGAGGAAGACATGATATTCATTGCATACATTGTAACATAAATAGACATGATGCTTCCACATGCAGGCTCTCTTGGTACAAAATTAGACAAGAAAGGAATAAAGAGAAAGGAAAATCACCAGATCCATGGAAATGTAAAGCATCTGAATATGCTCATTATATTACGGCACATTTCAATATTTGAGTAAATGAAGACCTTTTTAATGCTTCACTTACTTTGTGGAAAGATGCATGGTTGCTTCATTCAAGACCAACCTGCCATGTGACCTCACAAAGATATTTATTTGAATAATTTAGTGACAATGTAGGTGGAGCATTCTACTTTGTAGACAAATCAAAACTCAGGCCATATGGACTTGGCACCATCAGGCTCAAACTTCCTGATATTCTTCACTTTTTTCTACATGACGTTCTCTACCTCCCAGAATTGCAAAAAAATTGTTTTCCTTGGTTCACATCCACCAGCAAGGACACTCCATTCACATGTTTGTTGGCAAGGTTGAGGTGAGAAAAGCATCAGACAACTCACTTGGGATGATTGGGATAGAAGAAAGACTCTTGAAGCTGCAAGGAACCTATACTAGTGAAAAAAACTTTGCATATAGTTCTTAGTATGATGAAGGTACACTACCATCCAATCTCTTATGGAATGCTAGATTTGTACATATGAACTATGACATTCTTAATTTATTGAATAGAAATGGTGTTACTAATTTTCCCACAATTCCTAGGAAACTTAAGCAACACAATGCTTATATCTTAGGAAAACACAACAAATAGCCATTTCATGATTCTCATTCCAAAGCACATAGAAAGGTTGAACTGATTCATTATAAATTGTGTGGCCATGTTCTTGTTCCTTCTACAATTGGAAATAAATACATGTTGACTTTTATTTATGACTACACTAGAATGTGTTGCGTATATATGTTGAAGAACAAATATGAAGCATTTGAAACTTTCAAAAACTTTCATGCATGGATTTAAAACAATACACAATCTCATATCAACTCTATATGTATTCATAATGGAAAATAATATACTTCAAATTAATTTGAAAACAGTATTTTCCAGCATGGTATCCAACATGAAACAATTATGCCTTATAATCCTCAACAGAATGGTGTAGCTGAAAGAATGGATAGGACAATCTTAAGTATGGTACTTTCAATGATGTTTTTCAAAAATGTTAAGTTGGTGTTCTAGGCTAACGTAGTTCTATGTGCAATGTATATTAATAACAGATGTCCATCTCATGCTCTCAAAAACAAGACTCCCTATGAAATGTGGTATGTCCATATTCCTTCGATGAGGCATCTCAGGGTTTTTGGTTCCACGTGTTATGCCTTGATTCCTAATGAAAAGAGAAAAAAACTTGGTGCAAGGAGTCGAAAATGTATCTATTAGGGTACTCAAATACCTCCAAAGCATATCATCTCTATGATGAAGAAAATAATAATTTTATACTATCTAGAAATGTATTTTTTCTTGAATCTTCCAAGACAAGCAATGTTGTTGATGTTGGCATTATGGTGTGCATGGTTCCAACTAGTTGATGTTGTCATTGGGCCATGATGGCACCTAGTTCATGTTGGCATTAATATCAACCCTGTGTAGCCTAGTTGATGTGTTGATGCCTTTCTTGTAGTATGGTTGCAGTTCATGCACTATTTTCAACATTATGTTGGTATAGTTCATGCACTTATGTCAACCTCAGGATGATGTATATTTTTGGTCTTATACTTTTCATGGAGAAGTTGGCTTGTGTTGGAATGTGTTTCCATTGATTTTGATCCTATGGTGATGGTAGTGACATGGTTTATATTCATATCTTCATATGTTGGTGGTGGTTCCTCATGTACTAGTGTGTTCATGACCTAGTGCAGGAACGTAGTTTAGGTACTAGAGGATGACATGTTACAATAGTGTGTTGGTCTGATGATGGTGGTTGTAGAGGTGCTACAAAGTGTGTTCACATGTGTTGCATCTTGTGTAGATTTCAAAGGAGAGGAGAGGACTTGTTGGTATTCTTGTCAACCATTTTTTGGTGGCCTCTAGGTCAACTTGATAGTGGAACTTGGGAGACATGTTTGGCCTATTTGGAGAGGTGTCACTGGTCTTTAAATAGGTTTGGAGGTGAGTTCAAATGTTGGAGAAGGTGATCCAATAGGTGGTAGAGGATCTGAGATAGATTTTTTTTTTTTTGACCATCCTTTTTCCCAACTACACCCGTGCAAGCTTGTGCATGTGGTTGAAAAGCTCCAACCGCATGGAGACAAGCTTGTGCATGCGGTTGCAACCTAGATAAGCTAGTTTTGTACATGACATTGTGTCTTTAGCTAGAATTTCTCTACATTCCTCATGTACATCCAGATTATTTCGAGTTGGAAATATCGGGAGCTTCTAGATTAATTAAAAAAGTTTGAATTGGTTTGAAAATTATTCCAATGGGTGTGAATACATTTAGTGCACAAGTAGTGATGGTTGTTTTTGCACTCTTGATCTTACTGGCCATAGGTGAATTCCACCAAGCATGTTTTATGTTCTTCATTTTGGAGCTGGGTGAGGTTGATGAAGTTAGCATGTGAGTAAGAAGGTTGCAGAGAAGTAGAGGAATGCTTCATACCTAGTAGAGAGCAATGATACAATGTGCATGAGTGCTAATGGCAGTATAATGAGTAGACCTATTTTCTAAAGCATATTGTGGATGCAAAGTTTTGAATTTCAGGTCAGAGATGCAGAGAGTTGTAGCAAAGTGCGTTGGTATAGATGGAGATTTTGGTATAACTCCATGTTTTAAATTCTCACTTTTGTTTTTCAGGTGTTGCTAGTGCATTTAGCACATAGCTAGTGTGTTGTATGTTGTTTATGGTATTATGCAAAAATTATAGTTTGCAGTGAGGGTTTGGTACTATCACTGAGTGTGAGATCTAATTTCGTTTTTGGTGATATTATTGTTCAGCTTTTTCTTGGATGGATTGTAGCCACTATTTTCTTGAGTAGAGAGCATACTTGTTGTGGTGTTTTTATTTGTTGATGATGTCTTGTTGCTAGAGATTGTATTGTAAAGTTGAATCTGTTACTTTTTCAAATTGTTCTATGTTGTTTCAATTACTTTAGCCCAAATCAATTATTCATTTAGAAATGCATCCAATTATTAATAATGTTTCCAATCACAAACAGTAATTGAAGATAGAACAATATATGTAATGACAAAGGAGACAATAACACAACCACAAGAGACACCAGATTGGTCAAAGACTAGGGAAAAACTCCACTAAGGGGGAAACCCTTTCAAAGCTTCTTCTTATTAGATTGTCATAAAATGTTTCAGCAGAGAGTACAATGATACCAATACATAATCATACAACAAATATTTACCCAATACAAATCATGAATAGACTTCCAGAACCACTTTACATCAAAGAGAAACCTTCCAACCTTCAGACATATGTAGTCAACTATGGTCAATTGTCAAAGCCTAGTTTAGAACCACAATCACACTCATTAATTTATTCTTTGAGTGATTGTGTGTTCCTGGTCACTCCCCGAGACATTCTGAGAGAGCAACTATGACTTCCTGGTAGCTCTTTGAAGCACTGTAATCGAGCAACTGTGGTTGGATCTGCTTATAACTATCTTAGAGCCTCGGCCACACCCTTCAATATGGTATGTGAATGATTGTGGCTTCATAGTCCCTCTTTGAGGAACTACGAGCATGCAACTGCAGTCAAATATGACCTACAGCAAGCATGCGACTAGAAAATAGAAACCCTAAACATGTGCGAGCCTTAGACTTGTAATTTCAAACCTTGTGCGGGCTTCCTCTATCAGACTTGTGTGAACCAAACGATCAAAGAAGAGAAGATGCTTCATGATGATAATCAAATTATCTTGAGGTCTCTTGTATTTATAGGCTTCCATGGGGTTCCATTTGATGTTTAGGCTGACTTTTCCGATTATACATGTGTGTGAGGTCAAACTATCCCAATATACATGAGTGGGTACATATATTCAAAAACCAACTTCTGTTTGTCCAAAGGAGGTGATATTTAGGTCAATTTTGGTCCTCTCGAAAAGAGGAATTCAATGAAAACATCATCTCCATCATATGATCTATCCAAGGTGAGATTTTACCCTAGTTTCATAAATTAACACTCCCTCTCAACTAGGAAGAATTCCACTTGCTAATATCTATCTGTTGATCATCATATCATCTTGTTCTACTATTGTCATGTTGTGTCCATCTTTGCTCAACTCTATCTGCTAAACATTATTGAATCTAAAAGAAGAATAATCGGGGAGCATTAGCTTCCACCCTCTATCTCATGGGGGAGTCACATATCTCAACCCCATATTGGGAAATAGGACATCCAAACACATAGGGGAGCACATCTCAACCCCGAAATCGCATCAGGGAGCTCATTCTTAACCCGGAACCACAGAAGGGAAAAAATCTCAACCCAATCCTATTTCCTTCCAATCTTCCTATCAATAAACCTCAAAAGTCGTGAGGTAGAACACATGCATCATAATCAACTTGGGTTGTACACCCCAAGTACACTCTCAACCGATTGACCAAATTGGGAGCGGTATTCCCAACACACTTGGCTTGTGGGTATGATTCCAATTAGGGTATACTCTATATAGAAAAGATTGGGGAGCAACATCTCCAACCCTATGGTTAGATAGGGGAGGAACATCTCCAACACTATGGGTAACAGATAAGGGTAATACCCTATTATCTATAGATCCCTCAAGCCCAGGATCCCTCTATATTAGTTCCTCACCCTGGGAAATCAACAGGTGGGAAGAGTTGGCTCAGTTTCCTCGATCAACATTGTCCCTTATCAGAAGGGGTCACATCCATAATTCCAAGATACTCCCTAAAGACCAAGAAATTCCCTTTTAGTAAAGACTTGGTGAGAATATTTGCAATATTCTCATCTCTCTATGTGTGATGGAGTCTAATGGCTCCTCTCTGCACCATGTCTCGAATGAAGTGATATTGGATCTCTATGTGCTTGGACTTATCATGAAATACGGGATTCTCTACCAGATGGATCCCACTCTTTCTATCATAATATATCATTGTAGTGTCTAGGACCTTCTTAAATAGATCTCCAAATAGCTTCCTTAACCAAACTGCTTTGCATCTAGCCATGCTAACGAAATATATTTTGCCTCAGTGGTACTCAAAGCTACAAAATTCTACTTCTTGCTCATCCAAGATATCATGGTATATCCAATACTAAAACAACATCTAGACGTACTCTTCATGTCGATATCATTTCCTACCCAATTAGCATCGGTGTATCCATGAAGTCGAACATCTCTAGTATAATATCTCATACTAAGTGTGATCGTCCCATGCAAATATCTCAAAATCTATTTGGTAGCGATCTAATGTTCATGGAGAGGCTCTATCATGAATTGACTCAACATGTTCACTTCATAGCATATGTCTAAACGGGGGTTGACAAGGAACATCAGAGCCCCAATCAATTGTCTATACTCATATGGATTCGCCAAATTCGGTCTTGTGGATTCTCCACATAACTTCTTGAAGTTCATTTCCGATGATGTGGGTAGGGACTTACATTCTGTCATTCCAAATCTCTTTAACAACTTCACAACATATTTTCTTTATGAAAGGAAAATATCATCATGTCTTTGCCACACATCAAGGCCTAGAAATTAGTGCATGAGTCCAAGGTCCTTCATCTCAAATTCATAGGCTAGCTCCCTCTTACACTCGATCATCAGAATATCACTACCTTTTAATAATAGGTCATCAACATATAAAAACAAAATCAATGGCATACCTTGAACTACCTTGAAGTAGAGGTTAGGATTGACATTACTTCTTATGAATCCCATCTTTACCAAATAACTATCTATGTGGGCGTACCATGCTCTAGTGGCTTTCTTAAAACAATATAATTATTTCTTCAACTTGCAAACATGTGTCTTTCGATCCTCTACTTCAAATCCCTGTGGTTGCTCAACATACACTTCTTCTTGTAACATTCCATGGAGGAATGCAGCCTTTACATCCATGAGTCCATCCTTGACTTGAGGCAAGGGATATTATCAAATGAATGGTTGTGTATTGAGCCACAGGTGCAAAGATATCATCATAATCCTCTCCCTCTTTCTGCGATAATCCTCGAGCCATGAACCTTGCCTCGTATTTCTCAATGCTACCATAAATTCCATGCTTGATCTTGAATAGCCATTTTGAAGTCACCACAGATTTCCCCTTCGGTCTCAGCACAACATCCCATACATCATTATTCCTAATTGATTCATATTCCTTGGCAATAAAATCATTCCAAACTTGTTCTTTTACGGCTTCTTTGAATGTGGAAAGTTCGTCTTGAATCATAGTGCTCATGGCTGCAACATATCCCTAGTACCTACATGGCTGCTTCTTTTATCTAAATGATCTTCGAATGGGAACATGTCTCTCAGCATTCTGTAGAGTGTCACTGAGCCAAAGTGGTATCTTCCTAGTAGGAGGATCACTTGGAGGAGGACCTAAGGGATTAATAGGCTCCATTGGGATCATCAACAATATCAGTGTCGAACCTAGCCACGCAAGGACCATCTAGAATATCCATGTTCGCATTCCTCTTCTCTAGAGGAGGAGGGGGTGGAGGAAGGTATCTTGCTTTTCCAAGATCTGCAGATTCATCGAATGTTACATCCATACTAATTTCCACCTTCCTTTGACCTGTCCAATTGTACATGTGTGTGAGGTCGACCTATCCCAATGTACATGAGTGGGTACATAAATTCAAAAACCAACTTCTGGTTGTCCAAATGAGGTGATCTTTAGGTCAATTTTGGTCCTCTCAAAAAGAGGAATTAAATGAAAAAATCATCATCATCATATGAGCTATCCAAGGTGGAATTTGACCCTAGTTTCATTATTAACAGAATCAAGATGAACAAAGAAATCTTGGATCCAGTGTGAAAATATATGAAATGAGGTCCACATAGAGTATAGGAGTAGTGATTGTGAAGTTCAATGAAAGGAACAATTTCTCCATCCAATCAAAGTTGGATAGTCAAATGGGACTTGGGCAAGGATCATTGACCGTGGTGGCTTTCAGCGAATAGTAGTCCATGGATCCATGTGAGAACACAGTCTTCGAAGTTTATTAGTAGAATCGAGTCTCCTGACTAATGGAAGTCAGTTGTTTGTATATGAGGTCGAATCTCCTGATTGATGGGAGCTAATCATCTATGTCAAATACCTTATTTTATTAATAGAATATTATGAGTAGCACATTAGTAGCACCGGTGGTTTGTTTCCCAGTGAAGGGTTTTCCACCATAGATACTTGTGTCTCATGTGTTGATACTTTTTTTTTGTTCATGGTTATGTTTCTCATATGGTTTACTTGCTGCTTATGATTTATGCATAAATTTGCAAATGTTTAATGAGTTCTTTATAATTAGTTTGTGTGATCCAGTTAAATTTTAAATCAGAAAAATGTGTTAAGAAGTTGCACTAATGATTCATCCCCCTTATCAATAGTACTCAAAGGTTACCAACAATTGGTATCAAAGTGGGGCTCTTGGTTGTATCTTGATCGCTGGAGAGTAGATCTAGGGTTTGTTGGCGAAAATTTTGATTTTATTTATTTATTATTTATTTATTTATTTATTTATTTATTTATTATTATTATTATTATTATTATTATTATTATTATTATTATTATTATTATTATTATTATTATTTTGCAGAATGACTTCTCAAGGAGTGGTTGTCCTCACTGCTACAAATTTCAAGGTATGGAGAAAAAATGTTAAATCTCAATTTTTATCTTGTGGATCTAACATTTGGAGACTGGTATGTGAAGGATGTGGCAAGGATCCAATTGCACCTGAAATTTTACAGCAGGATGCACAAGCTAGATGCATAATCTACAAGAATCTTCATGATGATGATTTGAAGAGGCTAGTAGGTTTGAAACATGCCAAATAAATGTGGGACAAGCTAGAGTCCATATATGGATATGGTACTAGCAAAAATAACGAAAATGAGAAAAAGAGAAACAAGAAGAATAAGAAGAAGGGCCCACAAAGTCAAGAATCCCAACCACAAGAGTCTCATTCTTCTAGTGCAAATGATTCAGTTGATCATGAGAAGAATGCAGAAAATCTTGAACCAAAGGTATGAATGTTAATGATTTTTTGTTAAGTTATAATTTTGATGATTCAAATTTTGATCATGTTGAAGTGCCTAGTGAAGATGAGAATGATATTAAGGGTCTTAGAGTTGATATTTCTAGGCTAACAACTGTATGCAATGATAAAGAAAAATGATTTTAGATATGTGATGATAAGGAGACCAAGATCAAGGCGAAGATTACCAGCATAAAGGTTAAATTGGCAGAATAAAAAAGAGTTGAGGAAGGTATGAGGAAGTACCAAGAGAATGAATATGAGTGTGAAATATTAGAAGTTGAAGTGGTGTCCTTGAGAAAGAATCAGAAGATGGAGAAGAGAACTATGGCCTTGGATAGTTTTCTTGATATCCAGAGATCACCATTGGATAAATCCGGTCTTGGATTTCAAAAGGGTGAGTCTGCTTTTCATGTAGGTAAAAACACCAAAGTTGAACAAAAAAACCTTGTAGCAAACAATGCCAACAGCAAGAGTAGCAAACAAATAAACTAACACCAAATCAGCCAATAGAACTAGTAGAAGTAGACAAGAAAACATCAAGGAGCACCTACATTTAAAAAATATTTTTCTCTTAAAGAGGGTCGTGGCAGACCTGTAAAGTTTCGAAGGAATAAAAGTCCTTATGTTCCTTTTGTGCATATGGTAGAATGTTACAGTTGTCACAAGTTTGGGCATGTTGCAGCTAACTGCAAGAGAAAAATGTATAGATCTAATCAATGGAGCTTGTAGTAGTATCAACATCCAAGAATATTGGTCAGTAGGTATAAGCATGGTTTTTATGGTTATTTCTATTCATGTAACATTTTTGGCCATAAGGAATCGAATTTCATATCTAACCAATGGAGGATAAGAACATTGCATGCAATATATATATCTGGCATGAGAAGCAGGAGATTTGATCCTCTTTATTCATATATTGGTCATGTGGAGTGCTACACATGTCACAAATTTTGCCATATGGAAAGGGAATATTTGTTGCCACATTATTCAAGGAAAATTCAGCAAAAGAAATAAAAACAAAGATGACCTAACAAAAAACTAGTGAAGGAAGAAAATAAGCAACCCAAGATTGTGTGGAGAAAGAAGGAGCAACAACTCTTCAAGTAGTGAAGAGCATCCCCTCCTGTAGTCCATGATTATTTCTTTCATACTCATAGAGGATTGTAGATGTTCATAAGAGGTGCATAACCTCAGGGGCAATATGGTAGAATTGTGATAGCTTGATGAGTACGAGTTATTACAGCAGCACATGATGAGTTCATTTGAGCCTCATGCACATTCAAATCCACAAGATCAACCTGTCTATTTGAGGTATATTGATCTCAGGGGTATTTATGCATGGTATGATATTTACATGAGTTATTTGACATTTCACTCATTGTTTTTCAGTCATTTATTTGTAGTTGCTTTACATATGTTTTCCGACTAAAAGTAGTACATTTTTCAGCCATTTATATGCTTTTGGTTTCACTGACAAGTTGGTTGAAAAGATAGTACAACCATGCATAGAAGGCATTCATTGGTAGAGGATGTATAGAGATGACATGAGACACGAACCAGCCATGTATAGGTGATTATACATAGTTTATTACAACAATGTATTTACCATTGTTTCATTATTTCACATTGGTATTGGGTCCAGTGATTAGTGGTTTGAGTCATTTTGATGATGAGCATGTTTTGGAGGAGTATCATGAGTCTATTTTGCAACCATGTGTATGGGCTAATGATGTAGTAATAATCATGATGTACCATGTATTTTAGTCATTGGTCCATAGGAGATGAATATAGGAGCCATGTATTTATTGATGTATTCATGTAAAATTCTCATGAAGCCATGTATTTATGTTGTACTATCATTGGGTCTTCTAGTCATGAGTCATGAGCTCATGTTATGGTCATATATTGGTAATATATGAGGTATTATGTCACGGTTACTAAAACCATGTGTTTATCAATGTATATGTCATTTGAGTCATGGACATGTTAAGTCTTGGTCCATATGGTGCTTCTTTCTTAGAAAGGAAGCAAATTTTGCAACGAAAGTGATCACAAAATATTGGAGATGGAATGTGTTCAAGGGGAACATTATTTGATCTTGTTACTTCAGCCATACATTGTTGGCATTATGATGCGCTTGGAAGTGTTATGATTTTCCTCATGTTATGTTATGTTTGTTGAGGTTTGACCTCATTATATGGGTAGGTAGGTTGATGATGGCCATTGATGTTGCTGCTAGGTGGTTGCTATGGAGAGTTGGGTCATTGCCTCATGCACATAATGTTGCCTTATGTTGGCATATTGTTGTTTCTGTTAGAGTTTGATTGGATTATACGTTTCTTGTTGCTACTTCTATGAGAAGCATGGATACTTGTTGATGTGCATTATTTTTCATCCATGGATGTAGATATCAGTTTCTCTAGTGTTAGTTCTTCATTTGTTACTATCGTGTCAGATGGAGTTGACCCTTTTCCATTGATGTCAAAGGGGGAGTGATAGAGAATATTGGTATAGAGTTTGTGTGTGGTTTCCATCAATGTCAAAGGGGGAGATTGTTGGCATTATGGTGTGCATGGTTCTAGCTAGTTGATGTTGGAATTGGTTCATGATGGCATCTAACTCATGTAAGCATTGATGTCAACCCTATGTAGCTTAGTTGATGTGTTGATGCATTTCTTGTAGTATGGTTGTAGTTGATTGTATTGGCATTGAGATGGTTGTGTTGGAATTGATGTCAACATTATATTGGTCTAGTTCATGCACTAATGTCAACCCCATGATGATGTAGATTGTTGGTATTATAGTGTTCATGGATCAGTTTGCATATGTTGGCATGTATTGACATTGATGTTGATCCTATGATGATGGTCGTGACATGGTTTGTATGAAAATATTCAGATGTTGGTGGTGGTTACTCATGTATTTGTGTGTTCATGACCTAGTGCGTGAACTAGAGGATGACTTGTTGCAGCAGTGTGTTAGTTTGATGATGATGTTGTGGAGGTTCTATAAAGTGTGTTCACATGTGTTGCAGCTTGTGCAGCTATCAGAGGAGACTAGAGGACGTGTTGGTAGTCTTGTCAACCATTGTTTATTGGCCGTCAACTTGACAGTGGAACTTGGGAGACATGCTTGGCCTATTTGCAAAGGCGTCATGGGACTTAAAAGGGTTTTGGAGGTGAGTTTGGATGCAATATAAGGTGATCCAATAGGTGGTAGAGGTTTCGATCTGAAGTTTTTGGTTTCTGACCATCCTCTACCCTAACTGCACCCATGCAAGCTTTTGCATGTGGTTGAAAGGCTCCAACTACATGGAGACAATCCTTTGCATGTGGTTGTAACCCAGGTAAGCTATTTTTATGCATTTCTTTGTGTCATTAGCTAGAATTTCTCTACATTCCTTGTGCACATTGTTGGCGGGAAAAACTTCCCTAAGGTAAGGGTTGACAACCTCAACAAATGGAAGGCAGAAAATCAACAAGAAGCATACATTCAAGCAAGATAACTATACAAACTACCAAAGTTTGGTCTGAGAGGAGCACCCATAGGTCCTACATTCAATGCTAATCCCATAAGGTCCAAACCCTTTGCTTCCTCCCAAGCGAGCAGACCTGCAACATAGTTCAGAGAAGAATATACATAAAAAGTAGTTCAAATTGTGTGCATAATAAAGATATTAGATCATCAAGAATAAACATATAAATCATGACATATTACACATGAATCATAAAAACATGAGATCATAACATATCAAAAACTAGACAAATCTTCTTTATTGATATCAGTAAAGAGTAATGGAGAGATACAACCTAATCCAACCATGGAACCAACGAAACCTTCCTCCGGATCCGTCCAGCCTAAGCCTCAAAGATCACCTCTCTTTCATGTGCAAAAGGATGCCATATAATGAAGGATGAGCATCTATGCAAGGAAATAAGGGTATCCTATGACTGGGAGTGCAGGAGACACAGGGAAAATCAGACTTGATCTCGGGACCGAGAAGACTATAATTTTGATATCCTATCTCTTTTCTCTCATTAGGCCTTCCCATGAGGTGTATAAATACCACCGAAAATAATTTGATTCAGTTAGGCCACGAGTTCATGTAGGTGGGACTTCGGTGAAACGTGTAAACCATGCCCAAAAAGTAGGATATTATTTTATTTTTTCATATTTTAAATAATATATGTGGGTTATGTATTATGGTAATTGTGTGTGTACGCACTTTTTAAAGGGAAGAGTCGTGTATGGAATTCAAAATATATTTTTTAAATAAATGATCAAGTATGTATGGAAAAGGGATACCCAAGGCCAAACTAGAGCATTAAAACTATAGGAGTGTTGAACGATGTTACAAAAAATGCCCCCTAATATATGAGGTCAGAAGGGGTACATGATGGCTAAAATATATTAAGTACAAAGAGAGAGCATTTGAGGACCTGAGAGGAGATCACCAGATTCCAGCCCACTGAATACCTATGGAAGGATTCAAAAAGAAGACTCGTGTCTATGGCAAGCATACCCATGCTCAAATATAGTAAATCATGTCCATTGATCAAGTATAGAGCGGATTCAACATGTATACATAAGTGTAAAGAGAACACTAAAGAATACATAGTGGATTATCTGATCATAGCCATAAAGGAACACAACAAAGCTATGTCTCAATATCACATATAAAAGAAAATATGATTAATGATTCTTGAAGAATGTGTGGTAATTGATGCTACATAACTGATCCTCATAATAGTACCAAGTCATATTGGTGGAATAGTGGTATTGCATAAAATTGGGTGTCAACATACAAAATGTTGTTGTGATGAACTGCAATGTATAATGGTGGTTGGTAACACTAGCAGAAAATTGAAGTAGCTGACAAGTGAACCAAGATGCTAACACAACTCGAGCTCTTCATCGTCCGCAGATGGTACATTTCTACACTATGGGAATAAATGAGCTGAAGTCGACCATGTGATAAATCGTTTGAATACCAATCATAGATGTATATCGTTAACAAATGCGATACAACTCACCAATAATGATGATGATAGTCAAGGTACCCCAATACAATCTAACAAGTGTGAATAAATGTTTTGAAGTTGAATACATGAGAGAATATATCAATCAAGAGGCATTGATGTATTCTCACTGTCAATAGCAAAGGAGTCTGCCACTGATGACTGTAAACCCTAAGGTACTAAAAAAAGGACTCTAGATGTTGTTCCTAGAGCAATGCATTGGATTCGATGGGAAAATATATGTTAGAAGGAAGGTATTAAGGCATCCTACATCAACCAATGCTAGTGTAACCCACAGGCCAATAATTTGGAAGAACTTAGACAAAAAGAGATGAAGTAACCATTATGAAGTACATTTCCGATGTACACAAGATGTGGCTAGCACACGACAGAAACCCTCTAAATCAATCTATAATGAGATCTAACATAGAGGCGAGGAATCCACCAATAGAGTCAAATGGAAACCAAGGTAGTGTACGAATCCCAATGTGTGATAATGTAAGTTGACATCAAACACAAGGGAAACCACTCAATCAAATACCCATGATACTGATCAATGTTGAGCACAAGGTCACCTATCAATGATCTAAATAGGGACAAGGTGTGGCTCTAGGAATACTCTCGGAGCAATTTGTTGGAGTCAATAAGAGTAGACCCACCAAAAAGAAGTTAATGGAGACCTTCTTAACCAGAACAAGAGAAGGAATAAATAACTAATGTGATAATGAAGATAACTTGACAGACCAGGCATGGTCAACTAAAAATGAGTCAAGATACATCACAGAATGGGAGACACAATTTGACTTCCCTTGAACAAAAGCACGACTCAAATGTGACTTTATGGAAGCATAAAATAACTTTGTATAAGTTTTCAATGCAGGAGGAATTAACAAATTCTCCATATGATTGGAAGATATAACCAACCGGAGGAGGACTGAATCAAGAACAAGGTTATGGCTCTCCTAAAGTCAAACTAAGTTCCATCACAATGGAGGAAAGACTTGTTTTGAGTGCCTTGTTCAAGGGTGACACAACTAACTCTTTCTTCCATCAAATATGGAAGTAAATGTCCCATTTCCCCCTCTTTTTTTAGAATATATCATTTTTTTCTCTTTTTCATATTTAAAGCATAGAAAAAGAATAAAATAATGCCTATAGTACAATGGAAAGAATGAGTGTTTAGGGAATATGCACTAGTTCCTGGGACTAGAACATTCCTATGCTCAATGCAAGGTGGTGAATACTAGTCATCAACACTCAAAGGAATGTTCTTTCCATGGATAAAAGGTGTTAATTCATAAAGGCTAATGAATGCATGGTTTGAACTTGCAGAAAAGTCATGGTCAAAAGTGGTTTATAGACGAGTCCAAATGAAGCCACCTTAAGGCAAAAAGAGTACAAGTAGTCAATATGCAATACAACATTACAACTTAACACATGGGAGCCTCTAGGGTATAAAGCCATAATAATAGCGAAGAAGAAGAGGAATGAGGCTTCATCAAAAAGACATGGTGGGACTAAAGAGGAATCCCAAGCCTAAACAATTCTTGCAGCATCGGAAACATATGCTAGCGAGGATCTAACTAGGAATCCCATGGAAGGAGTTTCTCTACCACTATGTTATGATTTTATAAGACGGTGAGTGAAAGTGATTTGAAAACCGCAACATAATGGGGTCGACCCTAAGGAAAAATATTGTTGTATGAGGTTAACATGCATAATGCAGCGGAAAAAGTGATATGTCCTAACCTATATGCCAGTGATGAAAATTATAGTTGTCACGATAGGTTTGTGATCATGGAGTCAAAGTGGTGAAAATTTGTCACAACGTGTTTATATACCCTATAAAACAACCTCCCCCAACACTTCAAGCCAAAGATTTTAAAAATTTATGAAATAATAAAGTTAAAAATTATGAAATTTATAAAAGTGGGTTCTAAAATTTTAATATAAAAGGACATTTTGATTCACCAAAATTTCATTTGAACTTGCAAGTGTTGAGAGCTTGAGAGAAAACTTGGGTAGCTCCATTTCACCGATTTCCTCCATCAATTCTTCAACCAAAGCTTCTGGGTAATTCTAAATTCACAATCTCATCCATTAGATTGCATTTTAAATGAATTCATTCGATTTTTAACTGTAGGATTTTGTTTTAGAAATTGTCTTTGTATGTACGTGGGTTGGCTCTTTGGAAACCACATATAAAAATCCCTACACGTGGGTTTCCATAGGAAAATTCACGTCTATACACAACTGTCTCTTAAGAAAGTCGCGTACACATAGAGAAGAATGAAAAATTGTTTTCTAATGGATGAATTCCCTCAAAGTTGCAGGATGGCAATCATTTTGAGAGAGAGGGAGCATAGTGATGTTGAAAATGAGGTTTTGAATGATCCTTTGGCATTGGATGCATTGAAAGGATGCGGATTGCTCAAGTTTTTTAAGATTCCAAATATGAAAACCCAAACTCAATTGTTAGAGATGCTTATTCATTATGAGCAAGAGCTCTTTAGGATTGATTAGATGCCTTTACAGATTGAGTTTGAATATATTTACTTCATCACAGGACTTTCCGAAGAGGGGAAGCAATTGATCTGAAAGAGAGGGCCTAGGGAGGCTTGAATGTTTCATATTACATAAGTCTCTATTATACAATAGGGACAGACAAGGTCAGGTCACATATTCCGATCAAAAATGTAGTGAGCATACCAATTAAAATTATCCTCTTTACCTTTGTCAGGGTACTAGCCTCAACATCACTACATCAGGCCTCTCAACCTGTCATGTTATTCGCAGTAGAGTGCCTTCGTTCGATAGTCTTTGATTGGTGCGCGAAGCTCTTGGTCCACATGAAGAAGCAATTGTCTTCAGTGAGATAAGGGAAAACGAAGCATTTTGGCAATGGAAATATACTTTGTTCATTTTTCTTTAAGAGAGTCCCAACGCTTTGACCCAGAGCATCTATAGCCATTAGCATTCCTAGAGATCCAAGAATGGCTAGATGGGTAGACTTTATCAAGCGACTTAGCAGAGGTGAAGTCACTCAAGCATCATTTGATGGGGAGTTCTTCCTCTGGTGGGAGAAACAAGTTGTAGCTATAGATGACTACCCTTATGTAGACATAGATTATCAAGAGGACTTGGATCTGGCACTTTTTGAGGGCGTTACATGGGGTGATATTGGTAAAAATTTTAAATTTTTATGTTATTTGATTTTTTTTGGATTTTAAATATGATCTTAAGAAGTTAAAATTATTTTTCCGTGAAACAAAAATATTATAAGATTATTTGATCATGATGCAAATGTTGGACCAATGAGACCTAAGGGCCTACCTAGGCATAGGCATTGTGGTAGAGACATGGAGAGAGCGGCAACAGAGTTTGAGAGAGTCCTTCATGCAGTCTGGAGGAACTTGGAGAGTTTGACTCACCAAGTTCCCATGGCAGTCATAGAGGATGTTCCTAAGGCCATTCAGAGAGGAGTGGTAGGAGTACCATAGGAGTGGGTGTGGTTCTTCTGATGGGTGGAAAATGCCATCATCTTTTTTTGTGCCGCTCATCTAGGGTAGGGCCCACAAACTTAGATTAGATGACTAATCTTTTTATGGACATTATCGGGCTTAAGCCATAATTTTGTAGGACATTTGTTCACATTTTGTAACATTTTGGACATATTATTCCTATCTATATACATACGGTTTTGCGATGATTTGATCAGATATAAAGATGATTAGCCAATCTAATGCTTGATTACCTATAGAATCAACAAGTGAATTTTCTGATCATGGAATATCAATAAAAGTAATAAAATTAAATGATTTTTGTAATAATCTCACTCTCAAAAATTACCAATGTAATAAAGGATCTCTCACACAATACATGTTATTTAATGGAGACACCACCAGTCGTGAATCCAAATAAACCACTAATGATTCAATACCAAAATATATTTCTTCAGATAGTAAATTAATGACAACACTGTATTCATCCATATTTTTGTAAGAAGGACCAATCAATATGCCTCTTGAGACTGACGACTAACCAGATGGATAATATATTACCCAAGTGGAAAAATATAAGTTCTGCGTATGTCTACTAGAACCATCGTCGAATCCTAGATACACCAGATCACCCATCGAAACCTGCCAAAGAAAATCAAAAATACCAATATCACCACGAGACCCATAGACAGAAACAAACAAATATGTACAATATTTACAAAAAAAAGAAAATTCTAGGAAATAGCCTAGGCATAATACTTCTTAAGATAGAGCCCATTTCTGGGCTCCAATAGCATGTTTCCATCAAAGTCAACCAACTCATATGCACCTTTCTTCAAGACCTTTTTGATGATAAAATGATCGTACCACATGGTTTTGAACTTGCCTGTCCCCAAGGTGTCATTATCTTGGTCATAGACCAGGACAAGTTCACCTTCAGAGAAAACCCTAGGATGCATAGTCTTGTCATATTTGGCCTTTACTCTCTTTTTATTACCTTCATTCATTTTGGTTGCATCCTGATGATGCTCATCGAGATGTTATAAATGAATAATGCATTCTTCAAGACTAGAGGTGTCTGGAAGAAGTTGAACCACTAATTTTAGAGATGAGATCTCACATTCCATAGAGAATATTGATTCCAAACCATAAATTAGTTGAAAGGGAGTAAAACCCATGGAGGTCTTGACAGACATCCGATATGCCCAAAGTGCAGGATATAACATGATGTGCCAGTTGGATTTAGATTTATTGATTGTCCTTTGCAGAATAATTTTTAGGGATTTGTTTACGACTTCAACCTATCCATTAACTTGAGGGTAGTACAAAGGCAAATGCTCCTGCTAAAATCCCAATTTTAAAGCCAACTCAAACATATTACCTTCAACAAAAATTTTTGATGGGGCCAAAGGATTTAGAATTTTATGAACACTTCCATTTGAAGAAGGATAAGACAAATTTGTTTTAACTTCATGCAAATCAGGGAGGAAATATGATCGATGATGCAAATCATCCCACGGTCTTTATGCACCAATCAATGCTTCTAAAATTTCCTCCTTAGATGGTAATACAATGTCAAGGCAATCCATAGCTGAAGTAGAGTCAATAGTCTAGACTCGAGCTACATCACCATCCAAATCCTCTTATGGGGGAGGAATGGGGGAGGAATTTGTAGAATTTGCAATATATTGATATGCGATTTATGTTGCAAATATAGGATATCCCATTCCACCTACTTTCCCCTATTCTATGTGATAGTAGGGGGGTAAGGGCCAAGGATTAGAAAAATAATGAGTTCTAAATGAACCTTTTCAAGGAACAATCCTGGACGACGAATGGAAATAATATGAGTGATATGAGGAGGAAGATCACAAGTACCCATCAATGAGGAATACATTCCAACTCCCAAATTCTCGATAGGTTGCTTTGTATTCTTCACCAATGGGATGTTAGAGTTAGAGGATGCATTGGGATCATTAGGATAATAAGCCATTTGATCAATTGTAAAAATTCTCCCTTCATGAGGGAAGAATAGGATGAAAAACAATTATGAAACAATAACATCCATTGCGTAAACCCAATTTCGAACCAATAAAATATTATAAATAAGGTTGGCATCAACTATCTCTACCTCGACATTGACAATCTTTCTCCCAACATAGATGGAAAAGGCTGGAAGAATTCCATGAGGCTTATGAGAATGACCATCAAAAGCTGTAAGGAAAGTAGGGGAAGTAACAACTTCTGGGGACCCAATAGCCTTCCAACATGATATCGACATGACGCATGTGGAAGCCCCTTCATCAACTACATTTTGAAAGATAGTCTTTGTTGGGTGCTAAAAGGTGTCTTTTAAAACTCCTAATTGCCTCACATTAATTATCAACCAGGGCAAGTCCTTTTATTCCAAGAGCGTACATAATATGTGCAAGCTATAGATCCAAAGAGTAATGCTTTTTAAAATGAAATATAAAACTCTCATACAAGAGTAAACAGATGCATTCATAAAACTCAAACTGCAACTATTAACGGAAATATTACATCTAAGCATCAAGACTTAATCCTCAATTGAAATCGTAATCAAATCTCAAACAAGCAATTCAATTGACAATAGCAGCAACTGAGAGCATAGTAACATTAACCAATCTCTTCTAGTTGATTCTATCTAAATCACACTCAATCTCAATTAAGCAATTCAAATGGAAATGATGTCAACCGAGAGTTCAATAGCATTAACCAATCTCTTTCAGTTGATTCTATAATAACCACACTCTTATCGTAATCAACAAGATTCAATGCCTTAACTGATAATCAATTTAATCTACAGTAAGCATAAATGGAATCAAATGACAAAGCTGCAAAGTACATAAGGTCAGAATAAAGGAAAGTAAACTAACTGTAATACAGGAAATCGAAAAATAGCAAACAAGATAAACTAGCAGAGAATGGAAAAACATCAAACCAATTAAACTTGTGTGAATTAGAAAGATATAACACAAAGGATAGCAGTTTGATCCACCAGAGGCTAGGCCCTTAGCCACCAATGAATACTATTGAGCTACTTCAAAGAATACGAATGAACAGCAACGTAAATTATGTATTAACCATTGAACTCAATCCTCATTACAATACGGTCGTGTTCCTCAAAAGCACGAGTTTGTAAGTTAAAATTACAATTTGAAATAAACAAAGATTGATTGATCCCCTTTCCTCCTACAATTTTCACTTTTATAGTCAAAAAGGGTAAAAGATAAATGTGATCCCTCAGGATCGGGAGATCCTGAGGGATTCACAACTAAATGCTATCTTCTAACATTCTTCTTATTTAGCATTGGTCCTCCTGATTCTTCCTCTGTCTTGACCATAACCGACACGCCTTATTCCTCCTTTGTTATTTTACATTGTTCCATCTCTAGGGAAAAAAATCTGTTCCTTTCGTCATTTTTCTACATAAAAAAGGAATAAGAGTTAGTTATGGTGGCTAAATCTTAATCGAGAGTAGTTCATTCATTTCTTATCATAATCCATCAAATACGTTAGCATATCAAGGTACGAAAGAGATAAGAAAATAGGAAAAAGGCAATGTAATTGAGAGTAAATACATACCTATTGCATAACTCAACATACTCCCCTGCTTACCCTGTTTCATGTCCTCATGAAAAGTAAATAGTTCTTATGCAATGAAATTAAAGATTAGGCTAGAGAGAAAGCTTCAAAAATTGTTCTAAAGCCATGATGTTGAGCCTGAAGCGCAAAGGCGGGCCTTTCTTTCCCTTCAAGAAACTCGTAGTCAGCTCGATACCCTTCAGGAGGATACCAAATAATGGGACTCTGAAACCGGCATCTGATGAGCCCCAAAAATGGACAAATATTTGGGCTCATCCAACCTCCTAATTTGACTTGATCCACCATTATCATTTGTTTATTGCATGTTTTTTATTATTTTTATGTTAATAGAGTGAATTTGGTTAGTCATTATGCCAACAAGTCTAATGGGTGCTTTGTGTAGCCTTTTTGGTCAACTTGGAGACAAAATTGAAGGTCTTAATGAGCACTTGGAAGCCAAATTCGTGGGAGAACAAGCTAGAGGATTTGTAGGAAGGTGTCCCCCTCATTTATGGACCCTTACCTCGAATTCTTCACCATCAGCTCGGAGTTCAAGGGCCACCGAATCAATCAGCTCAAGGGCAGCCAAGCAAGTCAAGTTGGACTGCTGTTAACTCCAAGTCTTGGGCAGCCAAGTCCCTAACTTTTAGGAGGACTGTTGGGTCCTCAAATTGCATAAATAAGAAGGCTTGGGGCCTCATTTTGGTTGGCTAGTGGGTAGTCATTTTGTGTAGCTAGTTAGTCATTTTGTTTTAGCCATTAGTTAGCTAGTTTGTAGTTCGATTTTTATGCAATAGATTAGCTTTGCTTTCAGCTCATGTTCAAGTTCTCCTTGTGGACAGTTTTGATGTACTTTTCATTTCTTGATTAATAAAGATGGATCCAGCTTTGCACCAGCTCTAAATCGTTCATGGGAGGCTGTAGCTCTTGGGGTTGGGCCAATCTCAAGCGCCCAATACCTCCCTTGTTTATCTTTATGTGTTTGCTGCGTTCTTGAAATAAAATCTACTCTTTAGATTTAATTCGTGCTTTGTTACTTAGGTTTCTTTTGATGGTTCAAGTAGCTTTTCATGTTTATAATAGATTGGTAGGAGTTTGTTATGCATTTAGATCTTTTGGCATGTTCTTGCTCACGTGATGTATATGGTTCCCTTTCCAAACAAAGCTGTTGTTTATTGATTTCATTGACAGTTGGATTGAGTTAGCTAGGACTTGGTTTGTTTGCAAGAATTCATTGATTCGTTTGACTAAGCATTGTGCAGGGCATCTTCATCACCTCCTCATTCATTTGAGCCTCGTTCAGATCAGCTCCTCCATCACCAAGTTTGTTCCTCATCTCCCATCTTCTCTTTTGCCAAGTAACCTTACCTTCTTCCCCATTGTTGTCTCAACCACCTTCAAGCCAAGTCAGCTTTCCACATCACCTCACCACTCCATCCATCAGTCCCTGGGTCACTTCAGACCCCCATCCTACCTCCATAACCATCCATGCATCTTCCATCAACCATCCATCCTCAAACATCCCATTTCAGAACATCCTGTAGAAGAATTGCAGACCTTCCTGTAGAAACCCCTGCGTTTCCTGTAGAATCCCCTGCAGACATCCTGTAGGAGGCCACTCACTCGGTTGCTGAGCCTCCGAACATGAGGAACCTCTGTGGACTGATGCTAAGGATCTCTGGGGACCTCTCCTAGCCTCCCCAACCTTTCCCAAGCTTTCCTTCCTTCCACATCGCATCTGCACAACCAAACCTTAATAAACACGAAATCACAATCACTCCATCCACTTAAAGAAAAAATACAAAAACATGTCTTTTAAGATGCAAGTAGCTTAGATCCATGCATTTTCACTCATTAGAAGTAATGGCATCATTGGTAGAAGTTTCATTCACACTCTTTGCATCATAGAGGTTAGACTAGTTAAATTAGGGTTTCCTAGGGTTTCCATGTTTTGATTTGCTTTCAGTTCATTTTTTCCAAGTAGATTAGTCTTCTTTGAGCTAGCTGTCATCCATCATTTAACAAGCTTCTTCTGAGAGCCTATAGAAGTTGGCTTGAGCCCTAGCGGACTTGTGCCAGCTGACCAAGTGACAGCTGCGACAAGAGCTAGTACTTGTGCATACAGCACCGTCGCTTCCAAGTTTGTACGAACTACCGGGTTGATAAAATTAAGAGACAGGAAGCCCCAGGAGTTGTAGCATTATTGCTACAATACTGGAGCTCACCACCTTTTTGGCGTCGTTGCCGGGGAAGCGACAGAGTATTGGTGATTGTTGTTATTCTTCTATTTTCTACTACAACCTTCTGCTAAGTAGTTTATTTCATTTCCATTATGCAATTTCATGTATGCAAAAATAGATTAGCATTTCTTGCTTTCATAGATTAGCATTTCAATTCCGCAATTTCATTTCTGCAAGCGTAGATTAGCATTTCAATTTCGCAAGCGTAGATTAGCATTTCCTTCCTGCAATTTCATTTGAGCAAAATAGATTAGTCCTTTACTGCTTTCATTTCAATTCCGCATTTTCATTTCAGCAAGATAGTTAGTTGCAGTTCAATCTATTTCAGTTTTGCATGTAGAAGTAGAAAAAAGAAAAAATCAAGCAAAAAGATTTCATTTCATGCCTTGTAGGAGTAGAGATAAGTTATAAAAATGATTGCAAAACACCCCCACTGCTTCACACAGCCCTCTCTCTTCTTCGATGGCTGTGATTGAAGAACCCCTGGGTGGACATCAAGACATATTTGAAGAACCTCTAGGGGAGAAGAAGAAGAAACATTCCTCTGAAGCAAATGGCTACAAGCAGAAATGTTGGGAGCAGTCCCTTGTCCAAATATGAATTTGCAAATCAGATCGAAGATTTCAAGAGTGACATGAGGTAGTTTCTTGCCATGCAACTGGATACCTTGCGGATCCAAAAGAAGCAAGAAGAACCCAAGAGGGCTTTGGTCATTTTTTGTCCTAGGTGCCTTAAAAAGCATCCTAGGAACGAATGTCCAATGCACTCCCTAGAAGTGTGTTTTGTATGTGAAGAATACCATCCTACAGATCAGTGCCCTTCCTTGCCCAGAATCAAAGCTGCATATCAAAGAGCTAAGGGAGCCACTGAATCACTCTATTATATGAACCAAAGGAGGCCACATGGACCTAGATCTTACCAGCAAGAGCTGCAAGGGATACCCGAGACCTATTATGACTCTTATCAAGCCACTTTCATGCCTTCTTGGGATCCCCCTGCTCATCCTTCCTGGTCTACACCTCCTCCTTGGTCATATTCTCCTTGTTCCTTCACAGATCCATATTATGCCCAACCAGTTGCTCATTCATTTCACCCTTATGCTCAGCCACAGCCTCAATGGAATGCACCTTATCAGGAGTGGAGGCCCCAGTACAACTCTCATCCCGCTCATTTTCCTCCACCACCTGCTCATCCACAACCATCGCCTCCTCCTCCACCAAGGCAACCCCAAATTCCTACCCAACCACAATTCCATCCATCTCCATCTCAAACTCACACCTCCACTCATCTACCCGTACCATTTCAAAAGCCATGCAATGGAGTAGCTCAACCTAATTGCAAAGTTGAGGCACAACATGTGCAAATGATTCCTCGTGAGCTCAATGATGTTCACCAAAGCTCAGGAAAAGTAATGAAAAGAGATCATCTTGAAAGCATTGAAGGATCACATCCAGCAAAAGAAGATTCAAAAGAGGAGATCAAAGAACCAAGGGCTGCACTTGATGAAGAAAAGAGATCAGAATCAGAGATCGAGAGAGTTCCCTCATGGTTACCATCAAATCCTCCATGTATTCCAGAGAAAAATCAACAACAAGAGGAAGATCAGAAGGTCATGATAGAAGGTGACGTGAAGAATGATCCAAATCAGCAAGATGACCAAGGATATCAAAGCTATATTGAGATATGGTTTCAGAAGGTCACTAAGTTGCAGCAGTACTCTCCTCCTCAGCTATGTTTTGTACTTTCAAAGTCAGATCATGTTGTCTCTGAAAGTTGGATAGTTGTCAAAGCATGCATTCTGAGCCTTTACATCATCTTGTCTCTAATCTCGATGTGCACATGGCTCCATTGGAAGTATTCTTATACTTGAAAATGATTTTTTTTTTCAAGTAGGGTAGGGTAGAAAAAAAAAAAAGAAAAAAAAAAAAAAAAAAAAAAAAAGAGAAAAAAATGAAAAAAAGGAAAATAGAAATCTAAGGTGAAAACCTCCTCGGAGGCGCCTTAGATTGGCTCATTGATTGAAAACCTCCATGAGGCGGTCAATGGGTTGAAAAAAAAGAGAAAAAGAGAGTAAGATCTTTGGGTGAAAACCTCCCTTGGAGGCGCCCAAGGCAAGCAATTAGGGTGAAAACCTCCATGAGGCGCCCTAGTTGTTTTTAAAAAAAAAAAAAAAGAGAAAAAAGAAAAAGAAAAATAAAAAGCTAATCTCCATTGAATAATTTCATGTTGCAGCAATGACATTGCAGGTTGCAAGAAGGACATTGTAGGTCAGGTGGATCACTCAAAACAAAGACAAAGGAGTTTTTGTGCCTTCTACAGGAAGTTTCGTATCTTCTACAGGAAGCTTACAAAAAAGCCAACTTGATCTCCGAGGAGGACCTGAAGGCTTGGAATATGTCCATGAGGCCTACCCACATCCATGTTTCCATTCCTCACCCCTTTTCCATCTTTTTTTTTCATGTCATTATGCTTCTTTCCTCAAAACTGTGTCTTCTACAGGAAGCTCTGTATTTCTACAGGAAACATCCTGTAGAACCTTTGGACGAGCCAAATACAATTTCAAAAGTGAATCTGATGGTGGGAATCTATTGATTAGGCCTACAAGCACTTGTGTGTCCATCCCTTGCCTTCATCCATCATATTTTCCACCTCCTTGTGCTTCTCATTGTGCTTCTACAGGATCTTCCTGTAGAAATTGTGGGAAACTAGGCATGCATTTCAAAAAGTGGTTTGGCGGGCATGGTAGCTTCCTCAAGGGTTCAGAAGCCCTCATGCAATTTTCCAACTCCTCCTCCATCATCTCCATACCTGCATCACAGCCAAAATTCATTTTGTCATGCCATGCAAACACATGCAAAGTACCTTGAAGCAAAAAAACACATAGAGCAAAATTTGTTTTTTCCATAACTTGAAAACCATGCATCCTTTTGACAAACCATTTTATGGGGAATTGTACAAGGTTGATGACAACATGCCTGAGCAGTTTCATGCAATTCCGGTGCACGGTTTCCAAGAAATCAGCCTCCATCACCATCAGCCATTTTCGCATTTTCTCCATATCCGTGCATCTATTTTAAAACCTATTTCATGGGGAGATGCACATGGGTGATAGTAGCCTAGCCAAGCAGTTTCAGCCGATTCCGATGCACGGTTTCCGAGAAATCAAGCTCTGAAATCTTTAGCCATTTTTCAATTTTCTCGAAATTCGTGCATTTATTGATCACGAATTTGCTATGGGAGGTGCATCATGATGATAGGAACATGCTCCCCGAGTTTCAGATCAATCTGATCTACCGTTTGGGAGAAATGGCAAAAAGAAGTTCTGGTTTTGTGACCATGTAGCAGCAGCAGCTTGAACGGGCAGAGTTGAACGTGGAAATGATTGCATGCACTCAGATTCGGCCAGAGGACACCTGCACATGAAAAAAGCAATCAAGGATTAGCAGCCAAGCCATATGCAATCAGGAAAACTAAGCATGCAGCAGCAAAATCAGAGCAGGCAGTAGCAAAAAGCTCACGGCAGCCATTCAACTTCGAGGTATGTGACAAACTCATTCCTCTATTGCATAAATTTAATTCGAAAACTGCATGAATTAATGGAATGGTGGGATTAAGCCACGAATTAGTAAGGTTCAGCTGATTGTCATCCCTAAGAACTTAGCCGGCAGTCACGCAGCAGGGTCATTCACGTGAAACTGAAAAAACACAGCCAGTTATGGATAGTTTAAACTCCAATGAAACAAATGGTAAGGGATTACAGGCAGATGGAACTGCAGGGGATGAACAGTTTGCATGGGCTAAGCGCAGGTCTCTGCCACCTCACCACAAATCATGCAGTGAATAAAGGAACGCTCGGCTGAAGACTCACGTAATTGTTGTTCAGGTACACTTGCTAACTGTTGTTCATTTACACTTGCAAATGTTAAACTCACGTCCTTCATCAAGTTTTGGGCTTGTTAACAATTCTCCCGCATGCAAAGATCATTCAAAGGCGCAGAGACATCCTACAGGCGTTTCTACAGGATGTCGTCTACAGGAAAGTGCAGCAGAATCTTCCCGAGCAGAGAAGCCTAAGGTTTTTCATCAAGTTTGGAGCTTGAAGAAAGATGGACAATTATCATATGGCCAAGGGTGAAAAACTTGTCCCTCCTTATGCTAGACAGGGGTATAATTCCTCTTGCAATACCACTATCAGAAGACCAATCAGGTGCTTTCACAGCTCTTCTAAAATGGCCAACCAGTCCAGAAAGCATGGAGATGCCCGTTGTACGAGTTCAGAAGTATGGTGTGTCACATTTAGCTAAGACTGTAAGCCACTGATTTCAAATTGAAAATGAAGCTCTTGAAGTTTTGCATGTGGATCAATATATTCATAGGATTCTGGTAGAAGAAGATTGGAATGGCTATGAGGACGCAGCAAATAGCCTCTATGCTGCTTCTGGAGATGCTAGCTGAAAACTTAGAAGTTAGCAATGCATGCAGAAAACTTAGAAGTCAGCAACGCATGGTGAACCTATACATGGGTGTGAAGGCTTGATTTCATAAATTGGTTGTTAACTTGTGCAATTTATGTCATCCTCTGCAGCAAAAGCAAAATGGTCACACGTTTTGGCTTCATCAAATCCTCACTGCAATTAGGTTCACCCATTGTCATTCCTCATATTTCTTACCTTTGTTACATAAGTCTACTTGCCAGCTGCAGCATAAATGTTTTATAGCAGCACATAAGTTGCTGATACAACGAGTCCAAATAAAAACGCATTCTGCCGCATGTTTCCCTAGCTCCATATTCCCATGGGTTCTTTGGGCATCCATGAAAGCTGCCACATTATGGCAGGTGATTCATATAGCATTTTGTTGGTCTTCTGCTTTGGAAACATTCCTAGCTTGGCCATGGAGGTCAACCAGGCATATTGCTCCAATTTTATGTTGTGCTATGACCCTAATTAATGGAAGCAAATCATCAAATCACACTAGCTCAGAGTTACAAGCAGCAGGCAGTGAACAATGAGCGGGTTACACGTTCAGAGTTACAAGCAGCAGGCAGTGAGGAAGAAGAGCAGGAAGGAGGAGGAGATGAAGGCTGCCACAGCCCAGCTGAAAGGAAAATCGCCCATAGCCAAGCAAGATACAGTGGTGCTGTCTGTTTCTATAGGAAGACAGAGGACTGTTTCTACAGGAAGACAGAGGACTGTTTCTACAGGAAGCTAGTGAACTATTCTATAGGAAGTTTGAAAAGAGGGAAGCCAAAGGAGAAATCGGCTGAGATGTTAGCCAAGGAAGCCACCAGGGCCATCAAAGACAAGGGGAGAGATTTGGTTGCTCAGAGGATGAGCAACACTTTCAGTAGGGGGGTGATGATGAGCCCCAAAATTGGACAAATATTTGGGCTCATCCAACCTCCTAATTTGACTTGATCCACCATTCTCATTTGTTTATTGCATGTTTTTTATTATTTTTATGTTAATAGAGTGAATTTGGTTAGTCATTATGCCAACAAGTCTAATGGGTGCTTTGTGTAGCCTTTTTGGTCAACTTGGAGACAAAATTGAAGGTCTTAATGAGCACTTGGCAGCCAAATTCGTGGGAGAACAAGCTAGAGGATTTGTAGGAAGGTGTCCCCCTCATTTATGGACCCTTACCTCGAATTCTCCACCATCAGCTCGGAGTTCAAGGGCCACCGAATCAATCAGCTCAAGGGCAGCCAAACAAGTCAAGTTGGACTGCTGTTAACTCCAAGTCTTGGGCAGCCAAGTCCCTAACTTTTAGGAGGACTGTTGGGTCCTCAAATTGTATAAATAAGAAGGCTTGGGGCCTCATTTTGGTTGGCTAGTGGGTAGTCATTTTGTGTAGCTAGTTAGTCATTTTGTTTTAGCCATTAGTTAGCTAGTTTGTAGTTCGATTTTTATGCAATAGATTAGCTTTGCTTTCAGCTCATGTTCAAGTTCTCCTTGTGGACAGTTTTGATGTACTTTTCATTTCTTGATTAATAAATATGGATCCAGCTTTGCACCAGCTCTAAATCGTTCATGGGAGGCTGTAGCTCTTGGGGTTGGGCCCATCTCAAGCGCCCAGTACCTCCCTTGTTTATCTTTATGTGTTTGCTGCGTTCTTGAAATAAAATCTGCTCTTTAGATTTAATTCGTGCTTTGTTACTTAGGTTTCTTTTGATGGTTCAAGTAGCTTTTCATGTTTATAATAGATTGGTAGGAGTTTGTTATGCATTTAGATCTTTTGGCATGTTCTTGCTCACGTGATGTATATGGTTCCCTTTCCAAACAAAGCTGTCGTTTATTGATTTCATTGACAGTTGGATTGAGTTAGCTAGGACTTGGTTTATTTGCAAGAATTCATTGATTCATTTGAATAAGCATTGTGCAGGGCATCTTCATCACCTCCTCGTTCATTTGAGCCTCGTTCAGATCAGCTGCTCCATCACCAAGTCTGTTCCCTCATCTCCCATCTTCTCTTTTGCCAAGTAACCTTACCTTCTTCCCCATTGTTGTCTCAACCACCTTCAAGCCAAGTCAGCTTTCCACATCACCTCACCACTCCATCCATCAGTCCCTGGGCCACTTCAGACCCCCATCCTACCTCCGTAACCATCCATGCATCTTCCATCAACCATCCATCCTCAAACATCCCATTTCAGAACATCCTGTAGAAGAATTGCAAACCTTCCTGTAGAAACCCCTGCGTTTCCTGTAGAATCCCCTGCAGACATCCTGTAGGAGGCCACTCACTCGGTTGCTGAGCCTCCGAACGTGAGGAACCTCTGTGGACTGATGTAAGGATCTCTGGGGACCTCTCCTAGCCTCCCCAACCTTTCCCAAGCTTTCCTTCCTTCCGCATCGCATCTGCACAACCAAACCCTAATAAACACGAAATCACAATCACTCCATCCACTTAAAGAAAAAATACAAAAACATGTCTTTTAAGATGCAAGTAGCTTAGATCCATGCATTTTCACTCATTAGAAGTAATGGCATCATTGGTAGAAGTTTCATTCACACTCTTTGCATCATAGAGGTTAGACTAGTTAAATTAGGGTTTCCTAGGGTTTCCATGTTTTGATTTGCTTTCAGTTCATTTTTTCCAAGTAGATTAGTCTTCTTTGAGCTAGCTTTCGTCCATCATTTAACAAGCTTCTTCTGAGAGCCTATAGAAGTTGGCTTGAGCCCTAGCGGACTTGTGCCAGCTGACCAAGTGACAGCTGCGACAAGAGCTAGTACTTGTGCATACAGCACCGTCGCTTCCAAGTTTGTACAAACTACCGGGTTGATAAAATTAAGAGACAGGAAGCCCCAGGAGTTGTAGCATTATTGCTACAATACTGGAGCTCACCAGCATCCCAACCAATAAGGTCCTTCCCTCAAAATAAGGTTGTTGTAGGTGATCATCCAGGCCACAGCAGCTTTAAAATTCCTATAATTAAATGGTTCCCTTTCTTTCACACTATTAGTTGAGATCGTCCATCTGAGGTTAGATGTAGTCAGGGATCTTTCTCGAATGGAGAGGAAATATGATATTCCTTTCTGCAGAATCTCCTTATGTATGGGCCCTAAAGTCTTAATCATGCCCTCTTAAGTCATAACATTTTATGGTTGGTAAACATTTGTAAAGGGTTTTTAGGTTCACTCCTCACCCAAAGATCCAATCCATGTTCCTGTTTTTGGAATGCATTATAAGCTTTAAACCATTTGAGTTGGTTAACTACAAAAGAGATAAAAGCCTGGAATTGAACATCTCCAACAAAAGGATTAGGGTTCTTTTCCACCTCGTTTTCTAATATGAAATTATGTAGATAGAACTCACAAAGAAGCCTTTGGACCTTTGCACCATGTTCCTTGTAGCAATTTATAAAATCTTCAATTGTCCCTAATTCAATTAGTTTACCAGCTCTTACGGCTTTGATTTTTAATAACAGATATTGTTCTACTAAGAACAAGGCATAATTGGTGGCGAGAGACCTACATGTCAGGACATCTGAATACAACGAGTAGATGGTGTTTGTCTGACTCATGACTCTATCTAGCTTGAGTTTCACCTTCTCCAACTTTTCTTCCCCCTTTCTACACCTGTCAAAGGTCTCGTTCTCCGTTATAGTTAGTTCCCTAAGCTGTTTCTATAGCTCTTGATATCTCTGCAGGGGAACTGTCTCTTGTTCATATCATTCTAAAGCGAGTTGGGCTTGTGTCAATTCCTCCTGAAGATTTAGTAAAATAGGGTCATGGTGCGTCAGGATGTCTTTGGCTTGTATGTCCATCTGAATGCCTATGCTACAAGAGGGGATATCCTTTGTCTAAGTGCCTATGCTACAAGAGGGGATATCCTCCGTCTGAGCAACTACAACTACTAGATCTGCATGCAATCCCACTTGAGTGGCAATTGTTTGAGTAGGTATGAGCTTAGTTTGAGTCCCTGTAGCCCTACCTTCACATAATTCCGTTTGCATGGCCACATTGGCTACCTCAAGGGTATTGTTCAGAGTTTTTCCCATTGTAATTCGGAGCCTCTTGACGATCTTATGAAGCTTCTGGTGTTCTTTTCTTAGCTTCCTCAATTTCATTCTAGCTCCGTGCCTCTTCTGAGGAGTAACTGATCTGCTAATGGTCTCGTTAATAGCCTCTGTCTCTAAAGAGCCTGGTTGTTCACCCTAGATTTGCTCCAATAATTTTGTGTCTCCAGATTGATTATCAGACTCCTGAATAACCTCTGTGTCTCCTTCCTCTTCTTGGCCTACAACTTCTGTGTCTAGACCTTCTTGCTGTTGATCATGACTGTTTTCCAATGGGAGAGTGTCACCATATTGGTTCTCTGATTCCTGAATAGCCTTTGTATCTACTTCCTCTGGTTTGTATCTTTTGGGGAAGTCAGAACTCCGGTATAGCTAGAATTCCTTGGAGAATGGGCTTCTCCTAAGTTAGGATTAAATGGTTCTTCAGGCTGCATGTAGACGTTCATATTGGTCAGGATCGGGGCCATCCCTGCCTTGAAATCCTACAAAATATCATCATGAGAACTCACATTTGGTGTTGGAGGAGGTCCTACTTTGTTTTCTCGTTCATCATCCTAATGCCCTTCTCCTTCCTGCATTGAGTCGGGTCTATCTCCTCCCTCGAGTTTTGTTTCAGGATTATCTTATCCCTGCAAGCCTTGTACATTTACCGGGCTAGATGATTCTTTTGGTTGACTAGCGCTACCTCAAGGATTTTTAGATGTTCCCTCGTATAAATTCAACCTTGTAGACCATCTACGCTTGTGAGTTCTGCTTCCTGAATGGGTAGTCCTTTTTCTTTTTGGAACAAGGTTAGGTGCTGGCAGGTTTTCACCTCTTTCGAGGGCCGATATGAGATCATCCCGTGTTGATTTTTGTTGGGAAAGGTTGTGACTAACTATTAACCCGATCAGACAATGGTGGCTAACTACTGTCTCTGGGTGTCGAGCCCATCTTAGCCTCTCGGCGGTGTCATGCAATAATGAATTCAACAGTGCAATAAAGCATTTTTGTTTTAAGACTGCTAAAAGTTTGAGTTGCCTCGGCCTTACCAATCTTGACGCCCATCACAGGTAATATAGTTCTAGACAATTCGTGCCAATTCTCTCCATGGCTCTCTAAGAGAAGATGGTTTAATGCCTTTGCCATTCTTGAATAGCTCTTGTCCTTCGTCCATAAAAATCTCCATAGCGTCACGCAGCTTTAGTCGCTTGTCAGCCCATATTGATCCTTCTGCCAGCAGCCCAGACACCTCTACTATCACAACATCTGATACAGTGATTTGTCTACCTCTGACCAAGGATTATCTATTTTGTAGATGTTGTATAAATTCAATGGCGATTTCCTCATTGGGGGTGTTATCACTTGGAACTATAGTTCATGTATATAAGGTTGTCCATAAGTTTTATATAAAGCCTTGAAGTCTTGTGAATAAGTTTATTAGTATATGTCAATTTGAAATTTGAAATTCAAGAGGTATTGATGTGAATTCGTGTAAAGGAAAAATCATTAGACACCCTCCATCATTGTTAGTTAAAGCATGTCATGTCATTAGTACTTTGCGCAGTTTCGCAGCGCGGGTTAGATGTCATTGGTACTTACGCAGTTTCGCAGCGCAGGTTTGATTGGTCAGTTTAGCTGCGAAATGATGTTTTCGTGTTTTCGCAGCGCTCTGTTTGTCAGCGATTTCGTAGCGCATCTTGTTAAATTTGAACTGCCCGCGCTACGAAATCGGGGTTTCAGGGTTTTTTTTTTTTTTGTAGTGCTTTTCCTCTGAATGTCAAATCCGAGAGTAGTGAGTCATAGGTCCGTTCATGATTGTCAGTTCACATCCTCTCCATGTCATGATAAACCATTATTTCGCCATAAGGTCCGAAGTCATGTATTTGAGTGTTAGTTTAGGGGATGTTACAAGAGATGGTTATATCATAATGGGTTCTTCATATTATGTAAACATGTTTGCTGTATGAGAAGCCCAAGTTCTTATTTAAACGGACTACTGCAAGCGAGCCTGCACTCCAAAGTCGAAGTTTGTTTTCGTGCTACAAGCTACCATTAGTTTCCTGTGTAAAAATATTCAAAGCAGCATGGAAAGAAAGGAACACCGATCTGGTAAGTGTGTGAGGACAGAGCCGGAGGGGTTAGATGTTACTCTCAGGGATGAAGAGGTAGCAAAGGCCTTTCGAAGTGCTGGCTGCTGGCGGTTTTGCGAAAAATTGAAGGGAGGACATGCAGAAGTGACCAAGGCTTTCGCATTAAACTTCACTGGACTGAATTCGAAGGTGGCAATGTTGGAGTTTCCAGTGTCTCCTGAAGTTATTTCCACTGTCACTGAAATTCCGAGGGGTGGCCAAGAATGGTTCAAAAACTTCAAGTTCGACATGGGTCCCTGCAAAGAGTTTTTGAAGGCACCTTATGTAGATGAAGACCACAACAAAGCAGTCCCAAGGAGTTATATAAAAGAGAATTATGCTATGCTCTTGACATGTATCCAAAAGTACCTGACATGTGAGGGTAGGTACAATAAAGTTTACTCCTACCACTTCAAACTTCTGTTACACTTCACAGGTAAGGCTTCAATAAACATACCTTTCTATTTGTTCAGGAGCATTAGCAAAATGTGTGATAAGATTCAGTTAAAGAAAGATGGTTGTGAAACATCCCTTTTTCATCATGGTCTAGTAAAATTGCTGGTGTTGGATAGTTTACAAAAAATTGGTAAAGATTGGGATTCATTTGTGTTTATGGCCAGTTTCCCAAGCAAAACAGGCCTCACTCCATTACCTGTGAGAGAAAGAGAAGAGAGGAGTGAGGAACCCACTTTGGCTGAACTTAGAAGAGAAGTGACAGACCATAAGAAGCCTAAAACTAAATCAAAGAAATCAGAGAGGTCTGTGGCAGCTAAAGAGACACCTGAAGCATCAATGAAGAAAACTCCTAAGTCATCTAGAGTATCTGAAAAGGAAACCCCTAAGTCATCACCTAAGGAAACACCTCAGTCATCAAAGCAGAAGACTCAGAAAAGGAAAGATGAAACTAAATCCAGTGAAGTTGAAAAGATTTCAAGGGTGAGAACTAAAGGCCAACTAAGCAAGGAGAAAGGAAAGTCAGTCCCTGTGGAAGAAAGTCCTATTTCAAAAGGTAGTTTAAATGACTTACTTGAAGCCATTGAACTAGAGCAAGATCATCCAATACAAATTGAACCACTAGAATTTGAGCGAGATCACTCGGTGCAACCAATGCATATTGATCTAACTCAGTCCTCACCTGAAAGTTCTAAAAAATCAAGGGCTTCTAAAAGGTTAAAATTTGAAGAGCCAAGTGAAGAATATGCCTTTAAGCCATGCAGACCAGTGACAAGAAGGCAAATCAAAGAAGTGGAGAAAGCTCAGAAAGAGAAAGCACCTTTAGAAATGCCTAGGACAGAGGTACTTGAAGTTTTCACTGAAATAGTTCAAGCAGCCAAAAGCAAGAACAAGGATAATAAGGTTATCATCAGTCAAAGTGGAAATGTTATTGCTATTAAGAAACAAGCTGGAGCAACAAAGGAAGAAATACCTCAGATTAAAAATGTTTTTAAGGAAAAGGCAGTAAGATATACAAGTTATAAAAAGGCTGTAATGAAAGGCAGAACAAGTTTGATTAGCCAAGCTGACTCAGTATCTGATGCATATGTGTGGACAGTGCCAGCTCTGAAGCAGGCAAAAATCATGAAACAAATGAATACAAGCTTAAGAGCAGAAAACAAGATGTTAAAGGAAGAAGTCAGCAGCTTGAAAGGGAAGCTAGGCAAACTAGCTAAATGATCCAAGGGGAAATTTGCTTTCCAAATTTTGGTATATTTTGGCTGTCATCATTTTAAAACTTGTTGAAACTTTTTGAAGTCCTTACACCTGTGTAGAATGGCTGAAGAAATCACAGAGTTAAGTTATTGTTGCTTTAAGGTTCATATGCTTAGTTTTGATTACCTACAGCAGTTTCGTAGCGCGCTACGAAACTGCTGTAGATGACTGTTTATGTAAAAAACTTGAGTTTGAATGCTGAGGTCAGCAAATCTTAAAAGGGATGACTCGAGGCTAGCATGGAGACTATAGAAAGTCATTCAGATGTTTAAAAAGGTGCCAGGTGTAAGTATTCGAAGAAAAGGTGAAATTTTGTCTTTTGTTGAAGTTTTCACTTTATGTCCGAATATTTAGGGTTCTGGTAGGGTTGTCGAGGTGTTGAGTGGTACACCTGTTCAGTTATGGGATGGCCAGATCATAAGTTTTCTTCCATCATACGGGACTATCAGAGGATTAAATGGCTTGAAACGTGATCTTAAATGCATGAACACTAATGGGAGGCAGAAACCGTGAACATAGGGTACAGATTCTTATTGGTTGATGAATCATCTACACATCAGGCATCCGAAGCTGCTCATCCAGTGAATGTGTTTTCAGTTTGGTTTGGCTATTATTGAAGTGCTACAGGTGTCAAGCTTCAAGAACACAGCAATGTACACGAGGAGATAGACTTGAAGTTTCAATGTAATGGAGTCCTCTGTTTTCGTAGCACAATATCTTTTGTAATTAATTAGTTTGTTTAAGATAATAGATAAGGTAATTAATGATAGAATTCCGAGCTCCCTTCATGCTTGTTGAGGAGTCTCAGGTAGTAGTATTTTGGTTGGCTATATATAGAAATGACTCTTATGTAAAAAAGGTTGGACATTTTATAGAAAAACAGAGTTGTTTTGGGCCATTGTAAGACTTATGACAGTAATAGTAAAACAGTGTTGATTTCTTCTCAAGATTCTCGATGGATTATTGTGTTCAAATGTAATGGTAGTGTTTTATATCATATGTTATTTTACAGCCTTGTTATAGTACAATCACTCAGAATTCATATCCTATGCTCTGACTTCCTGTGTATTTAGCAAGCTGTGGTTTTTTATGGAATATGTTTGGACATGTAATGCAAAGAGCCTTGACTTCCATGAAATGACTTTGTTTCTCTTGTTCACTTAGTGTATGAGACTCCATAGCCCAATGAGAACCAGTTTGATATGTTTCCAACCAGCTTTTGCTTTCATGAAAGAATAAAGAGTTAGCCATCTATTGTAGTGAAGGATTTTTATCAAGAGTTTGTGAGAGAGCCCTCTCTGATCAAAGAGGCTAATCTTTGATCTAAAGTTAGGTTGAAAGAGTTACATGAAATCTTGCTTGGTTGCAGCCCTCAGTAGTGATTTTGTGATAACAGGGGGGTTGAAATCTTGTAAAATATGTTGTCCATCCTGCACGAGCTAGAATTTCCCTGGCTCCATTGGAGACAGCCAGTATTAAAGGTTCTCGGCGCACTATTTTACCTCCCATGATGCTTGAGTTCTTCCTACTCCTGCAAACGATTAGTGTAGTGGAGAAAACACAACAACGAGCAGCAGCCAAGAGATGGAACAACGAGCAGTTGTAATAGCACTGTCAGGTGATGTTTTATGAAAATAAATACTGTTAAATCAAGGACTATTATAATGCCACACACTCTGTGATTATGGGATGTCATATTATCCTACAAAATCCAATAAAACGATGACAGTGTATGCATGATTTTACTGGAGGTCCCCGCCCCCTCTCAAAATTAAGGGTCGCCTATGACCGAATGGACGAAAAGATGACGTTCTGGCAGCGAAGTACAGGGGTGATGGATTGAGCAGTAAAGGCGGCAGAGTATGTATATTAATGAAAGGATCGTAAAAGGATATTGGAGTAATGAAAACGAGGCATGTAACGAGAATTATTAATAAGTGATAAGATGCCATGAGGTGATGCGATAAGTAAAAAGGACAGCATGTGTAAGAGATGATACCTTACCGCCATTATTCCACTTGAAAATGATGTGATTGATTTAGAAAAAAATTAACTCATGCATAAAGGTTCAAGGTAAGGTAAGTTAGGGAAATAATCTCTCCGTAGAAAAATAGAAAAATAAGAAGAGGGCATTGTAATAATTATTGATGTAGGAAATAAAACTTCAATACCATAAGCAGAGCTTCTGCTGCCTGCAGGCATAGCCTCGACAGAGTTGCTTTCTAACCCTTAGGAGCCAAGATCCTCTATGTATAGTTGGGGAAGTGCATTATGATGTCCACAATAGAGATCAATGTGCTGGCATGGTAACCAGATGAACACATTGCCATTCACTGGGAAGTAGCGAAAGTGGTCAGGCCGGCTCGTGATGAGACCTCCTGTTCCAAGGATTTTGTTTCTTGAGGCATCCATTGGATCATATCCCTGGTGTGGTGGCCATAGTGGGAATGCCACTTCGCCACATCCCTATGAACATGGTAGGCTGGCTCATGATGAGACCCCCTATCCTCCATCTGTAGATCAAAAAAATAAAATTGTTAGTGAATTATTATATATATATATATATATATATATATATATATATATATATATATATATATTACACTCCCCATTTTATATATAGAGGGTGGCTCAGTACTCCTTAAGAGTAGGGATGGCGGAAGAAGTTTAAACATATCGAAAAAGAAGTATACCCATAATCTTATTGATAATAAGCAGAGAGAATTATACTAGAGGGAGTAGAACCAACATGGTGAAGATAATTAATCAATATCATTTATAGTAGAAATGAGGACAGTAAAGTGATATAGATAATTGTGTCCTTTCTTTTTCGATCATCACAAAGCAGTCTTGTTAGAGATAATAATGTTAAGGATATTTGTCTACTTCAATAGACCCCATACTTGTTGTCCTCATATATGTATTGTACTTTATGCCATAAAGAGGATTAAAAAAATGAGCTGGGATGGGCTAGGAATGATCATGCAAGGGGAAGAAAGGGTTATTCTCAAAAATACTCCCAAAGTGTTGTTCCCTTGAGGGAACAGCAAAAACACTCGAAAAAGTGTTGTTCCCTTTAGGGAACAGCAACTTTTCCCTTGAGGGAACAACAAAAAAACTAGAAAAAGTGTTGTTCCCTTTAAGGAACAACAACTGTTCCTTGGAGGGAACAGCAAAAAACACTCGGAAAAAGTGGTGTTCCCTTTAGGGAACAACCACTGTTCCTTGGATGGAACAGCAAAAAAAAAAGAACTCGGAAAAAATGTGTTTTTCCCTGGAGGGAACAGAAAAGGAAAATATACAAAAAAGTGTTGTTCCCTTTAGGGAACAACAAAAAAATAGTCGCAGAAAGTGTTGTTCCTTGGAGGGAACAGCAGTTGTTCCTTGTAGGGAACAGCGAAAACACATGGAAAAAGTGTTGTTCCCTTCAGGGAACAACAAATCAACACAAAAAGTGTTGTTCCCTTTAGGGAACAGCAACTGTTCCCTGTAGGGAATAGCAAATCAACACACACAAAAAAGTGTTGTTCCTTTTAGGGAACAATAGTTGTTCCATGTAGGGAACAACAAATCAACACATGGAAAAAGTGTTGTTCCCTTTAGGGAACAACAACTGTTCCCCATAGGGAAAAACAAATCAACACACAAAAAAAGTGTTGTTCCCTTTAGGGAACAGCAGTTGTTCCCTGTAGGGAACAGAAAATCAACACACACGAAAAAGTGTTGTTCCCTGGAGGGAACAACAGTTGTTCCCTGTAGGGAACAACAAAAGAAAACAGGGAGAGAAAAAACACAGACAAGCAATCATCCCTACTGCTCTAAACAACAGAAGGGAAATCATACAAAAGAAAGAAAAACAATAGAAAAAGCAGAAAAAACAATTGTATTTACAAGTCTCAAAAATAACTTTTATAGAATTGGTGTTGCCAAAGAGTTTCCTTTTGCAGCAAGAATTTGTATCGTAGAATCTTCGCGTATCTGTTGGTAAAAGGATTCCCTTGTAAGCGGTTTGTGGTAGAGGCGTACCTGATGCCCATTTGCTTTAAAGGAGTAGCCAGACCCATCAATGGTGGCCAATGTAAGGGTGCCATTATCGTGCACTTCTTTTATCTCGTAGGGACCTAACCACCTAGTCTAGAGTTTGCCCGGGAAGTCTTGGAACCTAGAATTGTAGAGAAGCGCCTAGTCACCCTCATGGAATGTCTTTTTCTTGATGAGGGCGTCATGCCATTTTTCTCTTTGTTGTTGAATAATTGTCATATGTTGAAGAGCCAATAGTTGGATTTCATCTAATTCATTTATTTGTTGTAGTCTATTAATCTGTGCTTCATTCAAATCCAACCCCACTTCTTGGGCTATCATTAATGTCTGAATTTCAAATTCTATGGGAAAGATTGGTTCCTTGCCAAACACCAACTGATATGGGGAATATCCTGTTGTATTCCTCTAAGTTGTGAGATATGCCCATAGGGCTTTTGGCAATCGAGTAGTCCAGTCACATCTGTGTGAGGCAATTGTCTTTGTTAGAATGGCCTTGATTACCTTGTTGGTACTCTCTACCTAGCTGTTTGCCTGCGGGTGGTATATAGAGGTGATTTTGTGCAAAATGTGATGATTTTTTAGTGTAGCAACAATCTTATGGCCTACAAATTGTGGCCCTCCATCCGTAATTATTTCTCTGGGTAAACCATACTGCACGAAAATTTCAAAGAGAAAATTGATTACTGTTTCCTCTGTTGCTCTTGGTAACGCTACTGCCTCCACCCATTTAGTCATGTATTCCATTGCAACCAGTATATATGATTTTTTATTAGATAATGGATTTATTGGGTCGACGAAATCTAACGCCCAGCATTCAAAGGGTTCGATGATTAGCTGTGGGTGTAGAGGCATCTCGTCAGACTCGCCACGACGGCCCATTCTTTGGCAGCTATCACATGCCTGGACAAATTTCTTAGCGTCCTTAAAAATCATGGGCCAAAAATAGCCCATCTGTAAAATTTTATGTCCAGTCCTGCAGTCTGAAAAATGTCCACTGCAAGGTCCATCATGGCAAGCTTTTAAGATATCGTAAATTTCGTCTTCCCTGACACACCTACGGATATGCATATTGGCTCCTATGTGAAAGAGGTATCCTCCGATCCAAGAGAACTGAGTGTTGCATTGCACTATCAATTTCCTTTCTCTAGGTGTCAGGTGTTTGCATAGTTTTCCCACTGATAAGTAATTCTCCACATCTACATACCATGGTGTTTTCACGGTCACAGCAAACAGGTGCTCATCGGGGAACTAGTCTTCTACCACCACTGCATCATCTATTCTTGGCACTCGGGAGAGGAATTCTGCCACCAGATTTTCCTTTCCTGGTCAATCCTTGATTGTTATGTCAAATTCCTGCAAAAGGATTAACCATCGTGTCACTCTTCCATTCGTAATAGGTTTATTAGCTAAATATTTGATAGCAGAGTGATCAGTATATAGGACTACATGGTATCCTATTATATAGTGTCTATATTTATTAATAAAGTAGATTACAACTAGAAACTCCTTCTCTGTTACTATGTAATTCAACTCAGCAGGAGTTAAATTTTTGCTGATGTAGTATCATGTAGGTTTCTTGTCTTCTTCTTGGCCAAGAACTGCTCCAATGGCTGTATCTGATGCGTCTAATGAAATCTGGAATGGTATATCCCAGTTCGGGCCTCGTAATACTGGTGCTGTTGATACTAGCCATTTTAATTCTGCAAAGGTAATGTCACATTTTTTAGTCCATATAAAATCAATATTTCCTGTCAAAGCATATAACGGTGCAGCAATTTGTGAAAAGTTTTTTATAAATCTCCAATAATATCCAAAAAATCCCAAAAAACTACGTACCTCTATTTGAGTGCAAGGGGTTGCTAATAAGAGGATTGCCTGTATTTTTGCTGGATCTACCTGAATTCCAGCTGCTGAGATGTAATGACCCAGGATCAAGCTCTCTGTCATCATCATATGGCATTTATAATGGCTCAAGTAGAGCCTAGTAGCAATGCATCTTTCCAGGACTTTCTCCAATGTCTATAATGCCTGCTTGAAGTCATCTCCATAGGGTGTGAAATCATCCATGTATACCTCTAATCCCTCATTTATCAAGTCTGCAAAAATACTGAGTATGGCTCTCTGGAATGTAGTGGGTGCATTGCACAATCCAAAAGGCAATACCCTGTAAGCAAACGTCCCCCAGGGGTAGGTGAAAGTAGTCTTATCTTGGTCTTCAGGGGCTATTTGGATTTGGTTGTAGCCACTGAAGCCATCTAGGAAAGAGAAGATTTTTTTTCCTACCAATGTATCTAGAACTTGGTCGATAAACGGAAGGGGAAAGTGGTCTTTTTGCATTGCTTTGTTGAGCTCTCTGTAATCGATGCATATATGCCATTTCCCATTATTTTTGGGAACCAAAACTAATGGAGAGACCCATTTACTATCAGATATAGGATAGATAAAATTCACATCTAACAGTTTTTGCAGTTCGTCTTTAACAATATCCTTTAGGTGAGGGTTTAATCTACACTGAGGTTTTCGAATGGGTCTTGCATCTTTTTCATTGTAGATGTGGTGCATACATAGTTGAGGGTCAATCCCTTTCATATCTGGGTAATCCCAAGTGAAAGTCCCTTTATATTTCCTAAGGATTTGAATAAGCTTCTGCTGCTGGTCATCACTCAAGTTTTTGTTAATGTTAAGGACTTTCCCTGGCTCAATTTCAATAGGTTTGCTATTATAGACAATGGTCGTTGGTATTGTTTGGTCATTGATATCTCTTAAAGGATATTTTTTAGTTTCACTATCAAGGACTACATCAATCATGTGACATTTTAGATTAGATACTGCAGCAGGGTGGTTAATGCAAGTATTAATAATATCGTCTTCTGTTTGGTTTTTAAATTCAAGATCATCTGCTATAGTTAATGGTGATCGAATATTTTATTTTAAATATGCTACAAGCTACTTCCTAGTTTTTATTATGGTTAGGCTTGGCTGAGCTGGAGGGTATAAAGCTAGGTTCTTCACATCATTCCCTCTAGTTATAGTCATACTGCCTGTTTGGTAGCTTATATAAGCATCTGTAGTTGCTAGCCAAGGTCTTCCTAATATTAAAGGATGTCCATCTAGCCAGTTTCTAGGATTAATAATCAAAAAATATGTCGGGTATTCCCAAGAGTCTACAGACACCATCACATCCTGTAATGTCCCTTCTGGTTTAATAACTGAATGGTCGGAAAGTTCCAACAAGGTCGTAGTTGGATCTAAGGTTGTGATGCCAAGCCTCTCGCAAGTTGTTGTTGTGAGAATATTAATGGTTGCCCCTAAATCGACTAACGCATTGGGAAAGGAGCATCCATTTATTTGTACTGTGACAATAGGGTTTCCTGGATCTTCATATTTCACCGGTTCCTCTTTTCCTAATAATAGATCAGACAAAGTTCTGACTACATGGACAGTTGGTGTTAGCTTTATTTTCCTCGTAGACTTTTTGGCACACAATTCCTTAATGGTTTTTGCATAGATTGGAATGTCTTGAATAGCCTGGAGGAGGGGTATTTTTATGCAAAGATTTTTTAGTTCTCCCAGGAGATCGAAGTTGGGATATTCAATTGGGTGAGGTATAATCAATCTTTCTGGGAATGGCGGAGAAGAGGTAATGATCTATTTGTGACTTTTCTACTTGAATGTATTTTCCCTTTGAGGTGTTTGTTCTACAGTCAATGGATTATTTGGGTATGGTTCTTCAAGTTGCAGATTTTTATCATCCTCTGGTGCAATTATTCATTCAAACCTCAATTTGAGTTCATTACATTCTCTCAACTTAGTTTCCGGATCCAGACCTTCAATGATTTGTATCGACTAGACTAGTCTGTTGTTAGGATTTGGGTTGGGCTAGGCTGGGAGTTGCAGTCGTAGATTGGATTGAGGATTCTGCTACAACGTATAAGGTGCTAGTAGCATGGGTTGAGGTAGGGGGACTATCCCTACTAGCTGGTTCGTGGGTATTTCTAAGCTTCATTGCTAGTTTTGGTTTTGTGAAGTGTAGGGGGACCATTGAAATGGATATGGGTTGTTCTGCCAGAATGATGGAAGGTAAGAGGGATTTGGCCAACTATTGTTCGAGTTTGACTGATTGGACCAAGGCAGCATGGAGAATGCTTGTGGTGGCCAATTAGGAAAAGGTGGTTGGTTCTACCATGTAGCTCCTATATATTTCTCGGAATTATATTGTGAAGGCTGAAAGAATGAAGATGGGTCGATAGGCATACCTGTTTGTCGTGCTTGCCATTGGTGATGCTGGTTTAACACGTATACTGGTTCTGCTTCTTCCTCTGCCTCCTTGAAGACCGCTTTTAATCCTGGGAGTGATGGGCAATTTTTTGTGGCATGTTCCTTAGTGCATATGGCATACGTCTGTACCATATCCAGTGGGAATTCTTTATGACTACATTTCTTTTTGCATCAAGGACAAAAAATAACCATGTTTTGCTCTGCTTCGACCTGCTTCTGCTTGGCTTGCATGATGTCTAACTATGTTGTCAAGGTTCCCAGGATATCTGTTTTGAAATCTTCCAGCAGGTTGTCGATTTCAGCACGAGTAACGCTTCCTCCAGAGACTTTTTTGTCCCTAGTGATCACATCGCGTCCAGCTGGTTTCAGTCTTGTACTGCCCCTCAAGCACCTGATGCACAAATCAATAATATTAGCATAGTCTTCTTGATAAATATCACCTTTACCCATGATATTTAGTGTCTCTATCCACTGGTCTTTCATCCCTTTAATCATCATGGTTTTTAGAACATTATCAGGCATATTTGCATAAGGAGACCTTTGGAGGTTATATTGGAAATGCTCCACATATTCTTCCAAAGTTTCGCTAGGCCTTGCTACCATTTGGAATATCTCATCTTTTAGTTCTCTAGATATGCAATAATCTTGATATTTTTTAAGGAAGGCAGTTTTCATTTTGTCCCAATCGTTGATGGTGCCTCCACCCAGTCCCATAAACCAACGCAGGGCTGATCCCTTTAAAGTGGAGGGAAACAGCTTGAGTTTCTGGGGTAGGTGGTGTAATCATAATGCCTATATAGGACATCGAATTCAAATAGGAATGCATTTGGATCTTCTGAAGTGAGTCCATGAAAGGTGAGAATATTTTCTAATGGGATAGCTTTCATGGGGGCGTTGAAATTTGTGTCAACAATAGGATACAGTAGTGTAGAGGTCTGAGGTGGTTGCGGATTATTAGCCATTTGGTCAAAAATATGCCAATATCCTTCTGGGATCTCCGGAGCTGGAGAGTTGTTCCTAGGATGTCCAGAAGAGGCGAGAATGATTCTAATAGCACTCCCTTAATCTGGGACACTGGGTGTCCTCTGCTCAATTAATACCTCAAGAGATCTTGGTTCTGTTGATTTAACCTCAGATTTACCTGTTTCTCCTTCTCCTTCACAGAGGTTGTAAGAATTCCCTTCTTGTGAGGGAATTGATCGTGAATTTTCAATATCTTGAAAAATCTGTTCAGTCCCTTTAGTTTTACTGTGAACCTCAGTGTAGGCTACAAATGGTGATCATGTGGCCTGAAGGGAGACAATAGGGTGTCTAGAAGCAACGGTTCAGGGTCCTACCAATGGCTGAGACTCGGCTTTCCTTATGATTTCATCGATAAAAGTTGATTGTCCAAGGGTCGCCAGTACCTTAGATTTTTCAGGTTTGGGATGTGGGATTATATCATTTTTTGGTCTTTTCTTCTTAGTCATTCATGCAAAAATTCAAACGTTTATTTCTACCTTAAATTCCTAGCAATTCTACTGGAAAGCGGGCGGGGGAGCAGGAATTTTACTTGCTCCTTACGTAGGTTCTTACCTTCCATTTTTAATACCTAGTTCTCCCTCAACAAACAAACATCAAACACCTACTTCACTTTTATGTAAGTGTGCTGAAAAGTGGGCGGAGGAGCAAGCACCTTACTTGCTCATTACATACGTTCTTACCTCCCGTTTTCAATACCCAATTCTTTTCCAACAGCAATTATAAAATATACATCACTCTTTGTAAAATCGCAACACTCTCCCCGAAAACGGTGCCAAAATGTTGGGTGCTAAAAGGTGTCTTTAAAAACTCCTAATTGCCTCGCATTGATTATCAACCCGAGCAAGTGCTTTTATTCCAGGAGTGTACACAATATGTGCAAGCTATGAATCCAGAGAGTAATGCTTTTTAAAATGAAATATAATACTCTGATACAAGAGTAAATGGATGCATTCATAAAACTCAAACTGCAACTGTTAATGGAAATATTACATCTAAGCATCAAGACTTAATCCTCAACTGAAATTGTAATAAAATCTCAAACAAGCAATTTAATTGACAATAGTCGCAACTGACAACATAGTAACATTAACCAATCTCTTCTACCTGATTCTATCTAAATCACACTCAATCTCAATTAAGAAATTCAAATGGAAATTATGTCAACCGAGAGTTCAGTAGCATTAACCAATCTCTTTCAATTGATTCTATAATAACCACACTCTTATCGTAATCAACTAGATTCAATGCCTTAACTGATAATCAACTTAATCTAGAATAAGCATAAATGGAATCAAATGACAAAGTTGTGAAGTACATAATGTCAAAATAAAGGAAAGTAAACTAACTGTAATACAGGAAATCGGAAAATAGCAAACAAGATAAACTAGCAGAGAATGGAAAAACATCAAACCAATTAAACTTGCATGAATTAGAAAGATATAACATAAAGGATAGCAGTTTGATCCACCAGAAGCTGGGCCCTTGGCCACTAGCGAATACTGCTGGGCTACTTCAAAGAATACGAATGAACAACAATGTAAATTATGTATTAACCTTTGAAATCAATCCTCATTACAATATGGTCGTGTTCCTCAAAAACACGAGTCTGTAAGTTAAAATTACAATTTAAAATAAACAGAGATTGATTGATCCCCTTTCCTCCTACAGTTTTCACTTTTATAGTAAAAAAGGGTAAAAGATAAATGTGATCCCTCAGGATCGGGAGATCCTAAGGGATTCACAATTGAATGCTATCTTCTAACATTCTTCTTATTTAGCGTTGATCCTCCTAATTCGTCCTCCAACCTAACCGCAACCGACACACCTTATTCCTCCTTTGTTAGTTTAAGTTGTTCCGTCTCTAGGGAACAGTAGTTGTTCCTTTCGTCATTTTTCTGCATAAAAAAGGAATAAGAGTTATTTATGGTGGATAAATCTCAATCAAGAGTAGTTCATTCATTTCTTATCATAATCCATCAATATGTTAGCGTATCAAGGTACAAAAGAGATAAGAAAAGAGGAAAAAGGAAATGTAATTGAGAGTAAATACATACCCATTGCATAACTCAATAGTCTTGTTTCAATATGTATATTAATCTGGAAAGCCATGTGATGAGGGAGTCTCTTCTTAACACTTGAAATATCAAATCTAATAATGATATATTTCTTCATATCTACTCCATCGATCGCAGTGAGCAATGCACTCCTTTGTGAAGGACACCATTGGAGTACCTCTAATGCTGACATCACATAGGGGCTCTAAGTGAGATATTTGACAAAATAATCGTTCTAAGCAGCCCTAGCCTTGGGATTGACAATCGAACATTTTGTAGAGCCATTTGGAATCTAAGGTATATACTCAACTATGGGTCTCTCAATATGGAGTGGGTCTAGGATATTGGAAGCAGCCTTAGCCTTAGAAGGTTTTGGCTCTGCCATAATCATGTGAACTTGTAGCAACATCAACATGAGATATTAACATATATATATTCAATGTGTATTCCCCATCTGAGTTACCCCCTGTGGGGGTTACAATACTAGCATTAGCGCTAGCAAGAATTTACTACCCTTGGGGAAAAGTGTTAGTCAGCACAGCCTGGGAACTTGAAGAACCCTCTTGACCATCCTGAATATAAGGGAAAAGATGGGTCAAATGATCTCCATTGCAAAAATTGCATGGGAATTTTTCTTTCTTTTTCAATTCATTTTTTCCCTCTCCAGTATCATTACTGGGATTGTTCGCATTTCCCTTCCCAACCTTATCTTTCTTCTTACCATGTCTCTCTTCTTCCCATCAGATTGTTGGCTTCCTTTGGGATTTGAAGATTGGACAACATTAACTGCTAAATGTTGGGAATGAATAGATACTGACAATGTAGCCTATGATGGAGAAGAAAATTGTAAAGACAACTATCAATTGACCCTACAATTCCATCGATATGGGCTCTCAGCTTCGGTTTGGCTAGATTGATCTTCGATCAAGGAGCATCAGGCAGAATCTTGTAAAGGACTCCAGACTGAGAATAGATGAGTTCTAACTACTGGGCTCTAAATATGGCTTGTTCTTCAGTGAACACTCCAAAGAGTGACACATCCTTAGAAATCTCTGGCTACAAAAATTTCAAAAACCATTCCAGAAGAAAATCATCAGGGATGTATGCCTTGATTAGCCTATTCCTTCTGCACCACTCTTGGATGTGGTCAGAAATGTCATTTTCCTTATCTTGTTCAAAATTGGCTAGAAGCTGAGTTCCAACATCATATCAGACAGGCAACTAAAAATGATTTAGAAACATAGTAGCCAATTCACAAAGCATAGAAAAGATACCCTTCTAAGCTCAATGTATCACTTTGCAATGTTTCCAGTTAGGGTGTGTTGAAATAATCTCAACCTGAATGAATCATCGATCAAGGATTTAGATGAGCACCACAAATGGAACATGGTTATATGATAAGTTGGATCCTCTCCAGACTTCCCTTCAAATTTAGGAATATCAGATGGAATTTTGGTGGGTACTAGAGGCTAAGTCAAATTGTATCAAATTGGATCGTTTTTCAATTTTGAAAGATCTGGAAAGTTAAAAGTTTCTAGGAACAATAAACGAGGAGGAACAAGAGAATTCCACCCACCAAGAGAATAATTTCCAACATTAGAAAAAGAGTATCCTAGATTTGGAGAGGCATCAGGCTTTCCTAGGTTACTCATAGAAGGACCTAAACCATAAGGAAATCCTTGTGGCCCAGAAGTATTTGGAGGGTATCCACCCCCTGCCACAGGGTAACCATGCATAGGGTAGTTTCCTCCAAGTAGAACATTGAAAGAAGGGGAAAGCCCCTCATAAGTATTCCATGCACTAGCTAGTTGAGGAAAGACTTATGAGGTCCTGGTAGAAGGGAATGGAATACTCCATTGTTCACAAAATAGAGGGGATAAGTTCCCATCCCCTAAACCACTAATGGAAGGATTTTCCCATCCTTGACTTCATTGGAAAGGATTAACATTCTAAGCATGTCCAGAGAAAGGTACCAATCCTAAGCTCAAAGATGGATTGGAAGGAGGAATATGACCACTTCCAAAAGAAAAACCCTAAAAGGATGTTGAACCACTTTCCATAGAATTCATGGATGTGGAAACAACATATGGGAAGGTTGAAGGAACTAAAGGAATCCCACTAGATGGCATCCTGAAATGATAGGCACTAGTGAAAGGGGTAAAAGGTTGGGTTCCCCCACTCGAACCTGGAATGAAGGTAGATCCAACAACTACTATACTAGGCATAATAGTAGATATAGGAATATTACCCCCTCTTGCAACTGAAGGAGGTTTATGTACACTAGAAGTATTAGTAGCCATACTTACACCACTAACATTGGCCATCGGAAAAAAAGGAGAGTGAGAGGGGCTTTCCATCCTATGACTCAGGGTACCCATGTATTATACAACATAAGGAAGATGGGAAGGAAGAGTTTCTGAAGGAGTCAAGGGGAACTCAAGGATGTCTTCAATACCAACCTTGCCTTCCAACTGGAAGAGAACCCTAGCAAGGACTGTAGCATTTTCGTCCAAATTATGAACTGAGATAGGTTCACCCTATGAAATGAGAGCCCCTCGAGAAGAATTAATATTTGACGCATCACCTGCTACTGGTTGAAAATCACCAATTGAATTTCTCATATGCATTTTATATGAAGGCTCAACACTCGCAAGTGAAAGCCCACGAAGCCTCCTAGGCAGACGAACCGGTCGCTCAAATACTTTTAAATATTAAGAGAACTTTTTAAAGACTCAAAAATAAAAAATTATGGAAATCTAGGAGAAAAGAGAACTCACTAAAAAATCCCTAAAGATACAACCAAACAAACAGCTTCCAGGTATTTCCTCTCCGGGTGATTTGGATTGGACACCCAAATACAAGAAAGTGAATATAAGGATCTTCTCAAGATAGTTTGGGATAATTACAGCCCAAGCGTACTAGCGAAGGTGTCAAAAATAGTTACATTGACCTCCAGACAATAGCATTTTCCAGTTCAAGTACCCGAGCTTCACAAGGGCACCCTCCAGAATTACTATGAAAGTGATGCAATGTATGTCTCAGGTGCCAGGGGAATTCCCCCCTGCAGTCACCTGTGTAGTCCCTAGGATAGGAAGTTAAGGTCACCAACTCGTAATTGGAGGTCAGGCAGAACAATCATGGGTGAGGGATCCAACAAGTAGGAGAGCGGGTATCTCTCTTTCCCTGTCTCCACTCATCATCGTGCTTAACTCCTGTGTTAGAGGAGCTTTCCTAGACAACCTAACGATATTGTATTTTCACTCTTTAATCAACTTCTATGTTTCGGTTTAGAGTGGCCTTGGAGAGTTTACTCTCCACACACCTATTCCAAGGCACTAATCACCCTAGACTAATTCATGTATCTATGAAAAAAAAAATCCAATTCATTTTAAATTAAGCTCTTGATTTTATTGGTTTTTATTTAGGTCATGGGTAGTGGAAGTGCAACTTGTGATGTTCTGATGCAAAAAGAAACCAATAGAAAACTAGGCTACATGCAAATGAAACTTCTTTTTCTTCAATGAAAAGTGATCTCTATAAGGTTCTACAAGAAATCTATGAAAGAAAAACTCTTTTCTTTTTCCTTTAAACACACTCACACATTCAACATCTATTGAAAGAGACTAAAATGCCTAAAATGAAAACTACCTTAACGCATACTAAAATGCATGAATGCAAGATTCTATGGAATGCTCTAAACAAACAAATGTGTTCTTTCAAAGACCAAAAGACAAATTTTGACAAATAAGGAGAAACAAATATCCAAGAAAAGATATCCCAAATGAAGCCAATTTTAACCTTAAGAAAAGATTTGCACACTTGTTGAAAATACAAAAAGACCAAAAAACCAAAAAGAAAAGAAAAGAAAGGAAAAAACCAAATGTTTTTTCTCTTTTTCTTTTTAAGGACTTATGAAAAAACTTTCAAGAAGGAAAATCAGTGAATCACTTCAAGATCAAAATCAAGCGAAAAGACTCCAAACTTCACAAGCCATAAACAATAACCAAGATGATAAGAATAAAGTGAATAAGAGACAAAAAACTTGAACAACTTAACCTAGAATATATATAAAAGATTCAGAAAGATAGAAATATTTTAGAGAACCAAAATCCTTCACTGAACCAAAATTGCAAAGACCCTGCTCAAATAATCAAAAAGATACCAAATGAGTCAACTTCAAGAATGAAAAGCAAAGTAATGAATAGATTGGATTATAAGAAAGTTGAGAACCAACTCATTGTCCAAAAAGCATAGAACAGTCAAACACTTCACAAAGAAGGTCTGAAACCCAAACTTCAAATGCAAAAACTTTGAAAAATGCAAACCCTAGGTTGACAAAACCTTTTTGCAAAACCAACTAAAGAGATTGACACCGGCAAGAAACAAGATTATTCTAGTTTGTAGATGACTTCAAGAAAGCAAAAAAACTGGGCTATACCCCTGATTGAAGGAAAAACTTGAAAAATTCAAATTTCTCTAAATATACATGATTTTGTAATAACATACCCACGTATACATGAAACTGTTTCTGAAGAAACTGTCATATATGTTGGTTTCTTTGGTGGAAATTGCATATGTACGTTTCTTTGTACAAAAAAAAGAGCATATATATAGAAAAACCAGGGAAAATAAAAAGACGGACTGGATCCATAAGATCATACTAATTTCCCAAACTATAAATGAGTTAGAAATACTGGAAAAATCAAGAAAAAAGAAAGAAAAACCTAGATCAAGGGAAAAACAACCCTTCTAGGAAATACATGACTATATTCCCAAGTGGAGTCATCAGTTCTATTAGCGGGAAAAATTTCCCTAAGGTAAGGGTTTACAACCTCAAAATATTGAAGGTAGACAATAAACAAGAAGCATATGCTCAAGAAAGAAAACTATACAAACTGCCAAAGTTTGGTTTGAGAGGAGTACATGTAGGTCTTACGTTCAATTTCGATCCCGTAGTCCAAACCCTATGCTTCCTCCCAAGTGAGAAGACCTGCAACACAGTTCAGAGAATCATATACATTGAAAGTAGTTCAAAGTGAATGCATTAAACATGTTATATCATCAAGAATAAACATATAAATCATGACATTTTACACATGAATCATAAAAACATGAGATCATAACATATTGAAAACTAAACAAAGGTTCTTTATTGATATCAACAAAAAGTAGTGGAGAGATACAACCTGATCCAACCATGACACCAATGAAACCTTCCTTTGGATCTACCCATCCCAAGCCTCAAAGCTCACTTCTCAAGCATGTGCAAAAGGATACCATATAATGAAGGATGAGCATCTATGTAAGGAAACAATGGTTTCCTATGACTGGGAGTGCAGGATGCACAGGGAAAATTAGACTTGATATGGGGATCAAAAAGACTATAATGCTGATATCCTATATCTTTCCTCTCATTAGGCCTTCCCATGAGGTGTATAAATACAACCAGAAATCAGTTGATTCAGTTAGGCCATGGGCTGTTGTAGGTGGGATTTTGGTGAAACCCGTAAACCCAGCCCAAAAAATAGGATATTATTTTATTTTTTCATATTTTAAATAATATATGTGTGTTATGTCTTATGGTACCCACGTGTGTACACACTTTTTAAAGGGTAGAGTCGCGTAGAGAATTCAAAATATATATTTTTTAATAAATGATCAAGTATGTATGGGAGTCAACCTGGAAATACATCCAAATTATTTCAACCTGGAAATATTGGGAGGCTTCTAGATTAATTGAAAAGGGTTTTAATTGGTTTTAAAATTCTTCCAATGCATGTGAATGCATTTAGTGCACAAGTAGTGATGGTTTAGTATTGATTTCATCAAATCTGTGCACTCTTGATCCCAGGACTTTGCCCATCATGTTTTATATTCTTCATTTTAGAGCTAGGTGAGGTTGATGAAGTTAGTATGTGAGTAAGAAGGTTGCAGAGAAGTAGAGGAATGTTCTAAACCTAGTGGAGAGTAATGACACCTTGTGCATGAGTGTTAATGCCAGTGGAATGAGAAGATCTATTTTATAAAGCATAGCGTTGATGCAAAGTTTCAAATTATAGATTGGAGATGCTGAGAGTTGTAGCAAAGTGTGTTAGTAGAGATGGAGAGTTTGGTATTGTTGGTAGGCTAAATTGCTTCATTTTTAACCCTTTTTCCCCTCAAAACCATAACCTTAGACCTCTGTTTTAACCTTATAAACCTACCTATTCCTGCACTAGTCCAAGAATCGTGTCTTTTCCTGCACTAGCATTATATTTCATGATTAAGGGTTATGAATGTGATTAATTAATAATTTTCATAGATTTTGTACCTTTAAATCTTTGCAACTAATATTTCTCTTCCTAAAAGTATTTGATAGGCAATGTATTGATCATCTCATTAGCATGGTCGAGTGCAGGTAGGATTCCTACACTGCTGGAAAATCTTTAACTGTCGTGACAGCTCACCATGTGGACAACTTGTTCTAAAACAATTAATTCAAGTTGGGCTCAGAGCAGAGATGAAAGTCAAGGATATGGTAGAGATCGGGTCACTAGTTGAATATATAGAATAGTGTTTTGTTATAGACGAAAGGCTTAGAATGAACTGTTATTGTTATATTGTTATAGTTGAAAGGCTTAGATTGGAAGGCTTGATGTAATTTGGTTACGACTGTAGGCATGAACGAATGTATAAAATATAGGACTTAGATAGAAAATGGTATTGAGCGATATCTAGAGCAAGTATATTGTGATTTCGTTCTTCTGTAATTTTGCTGGTATCGCCCTCGTTCTGCGATGGATTCGAACTCATGATGTATATTTGTTGATTATTAATAGAAAGGGACTGCGCCATGATTTCTCAATATTTCATTGTAATTATGTGTTGATGCGTTGATTAAGAGCTTAATATTTACGTTTCCTAAATAGGGAAATGAGCTGTTTGGCTAGGGCCCAACCAACCCAGCTCGTTTTCCCTCGTGTTCTTGTTTTTCGAATAAAGTGTGTTAATTTCGTTTAATGCAAAGTGTGAAGTAAATATATGCTTTTATTCTTCTACAAAGTCTAAATATGATTTCATTATTGTGTGACGGATCCATGGTGTGCATGCTCAATTGAGTTTAATTTTATGATTTCCTTCCTTGAAGTTTAATCTCGTTTTTGCCTGGATCGTGCAAGCACGCATTCTTGCACTAGTGCATTTACAGTCTCGTAGGTTGATTCCTCTGGTTCATTAAAATAAGAGTCTTTTATGCTTATATGATTGATGAGTCTTAATGCGATTCTACAATGCATGATTTTCATTCTGAAGTGTTCTTGATATTTTGAATTAAACATGCTTTTGGTAATTTGAAACTGAACATCGTTCTGACACACTAATTTGTACCTATACTTCATACTATTTAGGAAAGATCAGACTTTATGTGTAATTATTCTTAAAGAGGACCTTTCTGAGTTAAGAAGGTTATGAATGCAGATCAGTTCGTGTGAATAACTATTAAAGGATTGAAGCCTACTATCACAATTAGATGATCTCTTTGGATTGCATGAAGAAGTTCCTTGATTAAGGAAGAGTCCGCTTTGGCTTTGGAAGTTAATTCTTGTTTTAGATATTAAGATTTGTTGAAGCATCTTTTGGTTTGAGGAATTTATTTTGAATTTCTTTTCACCTTTGCAAGTTATTTTCCTAAGTTAACACGTTCTTCATTTTCTTATAAGAAGGATTGGAAAACTTGGTGCAGGAAACTCTATCCCAGTACAAGAATCGATCTCCTTATACAGGAACAAAGTGCACTAGTCCTGAGGCTTAGAGCTCCTGCATGAAGACATAAATCTTTAGTACAGGTGTAAAATATACTTCCAGCTCCTAAACTTTGTTCTGGTACTAGTGCAAGCACATTGCAAAAGTACAAGAATAATAGCTTAGTGCAGGGCGAAAGATCTATAAGAAGTCAGATATCTTCAAGGGTCCAATTATTAACTTGGCACACAACTATACTAAAGATAAACATAGATTTACATTTTCATTAGTCAAATATTGTTTGCAAGAAGTTTGAGAGTTCCTTTCATTTATTTTCCTGCAAAAGTACTTTCTTTCACATTCCAACACTAGAATATCTTTGGTGTGAATTGTCGGGTGATCTTCTTTTTTTTGGTTCTACAAGATTACAATTAAGGAAGTAGGAATAGAGTTTGGAAAAGTTCATATCATTTCTGGCATTTCCTATGCTTCGTCTCTAAGTTTATGAAACCCTCGGGTTGACAATTAAGTGTTGAAGGAGTCTACCTAACCGCAATTCCTGCACCCAACATTTTGGCGGCGTTGTCGGGGAGGCGATCTGAAATTGGTAAGAACTTTCCATTTTCTGCAATAGGGGTAAGTCTGCTATTATTTTTTCCTACAGTATGCTTCTTTTGTTTCGAGGATTTTATGAGTACTGATTCTTTTATTCATTGCAGCAATTAACAGATTCTTTTTCTTTATAAGCATTTGAAATTTTTTTTTTGGATTTGATTTTTTAAAATGAATGCCTAAGAAAGGTAGGGTTCCAAAATCCAATAAGGGCCGAAAATATACTGAAAAATATGAAAAATTTTCTCATATTGGACCTTCTTTTACAGGTAGAAAGTCCAAGTAAACTAAGAGTCATCATGCAGGAACAATCCACTTGGATTCTGGAAACAATGGTTTAGGTGTGACACAACCCAAAAGGGGGAAGAAGGATGCTAATGGTGATCAGAAAGTTCAATTCAGCGTTATTCAACCTTCACCTTCTAGAAGTGGTTTGATAAGAGGCACAATAATGGTTGACCATGAAGACCATGCAAAGGGGACTAGTGAGAACTAGTTAAATGAAGACCATTCCACTTTTGGATTTCCAATAGTGAACTCAGAAGAAAATGTACAAATGAAGAATATTTCACCTTCAGCTCTTCCACACTTTCATGGTAAGGTGCACGAAGACCTAGATTCATTTCTTTTCGAATTTGAAATATTGTGTCGGAGTTATGATTATTCTTTTGATGCCCAGAAATTAAAGTTGTTTCCTGCAACTCTCAAGGATTCATCCTTGCGCTGGTTCATGGGACTAGGAGGAAACACTATAAGTTCTTGGGACCAAATGAAGAGATTATTTTGGAATTCAGGAATATTGTAAAACTAGAGAAATGCAGGATGAGATCTTCACCATTGTACAAGGTGATGATGACACTTTGGAGGATTACTTAGAGATATTTTTGTATATACTCCAAAGGTACAAACACAAATTTGATTTAAGTACTATTTGAACCTTGTTCCTACGAGGACTTACTAAGGATTCTAGACATAATATGATTTTTTTAGGACAAGGAGACATTGTTCAGAAGACTTTTGAACAAATTTGTCACTTTTGCAGGATGTTATCTAGAAATCAATCTAGATCCACTAGAGGAGGTTAAAGCAAAACTAACAAGCTGGGATCTACATATGCTATGATCATTGGCTTGGATAATAAAATGGACAACATGAAAATTGAAATAATGAATATTGTTAGTAAAAAAATAGACTCTTTGAAATTTTAGCAAAAATTAGTAAAGGAACAAGATTCATTGTCTATTTTTTGTCCAAATTGTACGAAAAAGCATCCTTTAAGAGAATGTCCTACTGATATAAAATGTGCTAATAAATTTGTTATTTTTTCAGAGAACCATGCCACCAAGGAGTGACCCTCCATACTTGGATTAAAATCTATACTTGAAGGAGAACATTCTGAACCTGAGCCATTACATGCCATGGGAGCATGAAGAAACTAGCCACAGGTAAGTCCAAGTATGGCTCCTGAACCACATTTTTAAGGCTATAATGAACTTCCATAGTCCTATTATAATAATAATAATCACTCTCAACATTGGCAGCACGAGAATCCTTTTCATCATGGATAGTCCTCTCAACCTTGGCAACAAGGATGGAGAGGGCCAAACCATTCATGTCATTCCTATCCTACTCAAATGCCATCATATCCTCCTTCCTATGCACCACAACATATGTCACAACCATTTCCTTTGCCACCACCTCAACTACCTTCTCGACCAGTACCAAATCCTAATAATAAGGCGGTACAACTAATTCATTCAATTGGACCATCCCCTCTTCCTACCTATCAAACCCTGTAGGTTGGGATAAATGAGCTTCAATTAAGATCAGGAAGGGTGGTTAAACCAGAAAAACAAAAATAGTCCAAGGTGATAATTGAGGAGAAAAATGAGGAGGTAACTCCTGATCATTTGAAAAATAATATCACCCCTCAGCCCATTATCATACCTTTAGATTCAACATCTTCTTCAAACCAGCCCCCCTATCCAGAGCGGTTGGTCATGGAGAAGAGGGACCCCAATTCCACTCTGGCTTCTAAATTAAGGAATATTTGTATAAATGCTCCTTTACTTCAACCTATATGATAAATTCCCATTTGTACAAAGATCATTCAAGGATTATGTCTTAAAAATCTAGGGAGGAAGAGAGTAGAACCTCATACCATTCAGTTTGTTGGTAGAGCAGTTGAGTTGATGACAGGATGTGTATTAATGGAGAAATACACATATCCTGGAAACCTAGTTGTTTATGTCCATATAGGTGATATCCTTGTCTCTAATTTATTAATAGACTTGGGGGCAGCCATCAATGTGATGACCAGGAAAACTATGGAACAACTTGGGTTGGGCCATATTCGTTCTACACCCAGCATGCTTGAACTTGCAGATAGATCTAAAATCAAGCCCGATGGAGTATTTGATAACGTGGTTGTCTCTATAGATTCATGGGAATACCCTATGTATTTCATTGTGCTTCAGCCAAAGAATCTAGTGGGAGGACATCCTTTAATTCTAGGATGACCATGGCTTGCCACGGCTGATGCTTAAATTGGATGTCGCTCCGGTGATATGTACATTTCACATGGAGACTCTAGGAAAAAGGTCACCTTATACCCACCTATTAGATCTATTCAAGAACTTAAGGATACCTTATGGTTAGATTATGATAGTAGTGATGAGGAGACCTGACCTATTTCTTCGATTCAGCATCATACTGATTCTATTGAAGATGGTGAATTGCGAGATTTCTTGAACAATCTAGACACTATGTCTAGTTTTGATACACTTCATTAGATATTTAGTATAGATTTTCAAGAAAACTTTGATTCCAAATCTTCCTTATCCCATATTGTGGCATCATCTTCCTATACTCTTGAGCTCGAGACAACTCTTGTTGAAATTAGTCAAGGAAAATCCTTACACATTAGTTCAGACCTGGATTCATCTCAGCAAGAGCAGCTTGTTACCTTGTAGCGAGATCATCTGGATGCATTCGCTTGGAGTTATGAAGACATGAAAGGCATTCCTCCTGAGACTTGTATTCATCATATCTATATCCAGGAGGGAGCCCAACCTGTTTGACAACCCCAAAGATGAATGAATCCTGCACTAAGAGATATTCCTAAGGAGGAATTACAAAAACTCTTAGATTCTAATTTAATCTACCCCTTTTCTAACAGTCAATGGGTCTCTCCATTAGTGATAGTCCCTAAGAAAGATGGGAGATGTCGTATTTTCATTGGCTATCGAGAATTAAACAAAGCCACTCTCAAGGATTACTTTCCCCTTCCTTTCATCGATCAAGTGCTAGATACCCTTGCCAGTAAAAAGTACTTTTCATTTTTATATGGATTTAGTGGGTATAACCAAATCCAGATCACACCCTCGGATCAGGAAAAAACTGCCTTTACATGCCCTTGGGGTACATTTTCCTACCGAGTGCTTCCTTTCGGGTTGTGTAATGCACCCGCTACCTTTCAAAGGGTTGTGCTGGCTATTTTTGCTAATCTTGAATGTGTCAACATTTATATGAATGATTTTTCTATGTTTGGTAACTCATTTGATGAAGCTCTTAAAAATATAGAAAAAGTTCTTTTACATTTCCAAGAGGCCCATATTACTTTGAGTGATAAAAAAATGTATATTATTGTGCAAAGCAAGAGTGGTTCTTGGTCATTTGGTTTCTGACAAAGGTATTTAGGTAGACCCCACTAAAATTGAAGTCATTATTCACCTGCGTGCACTCAAAACCCAAAGGGAAGTGAGGGGTTTCCTGGGACATGTTGGTTATTACCGGAGATTCATTGAAACATTTTCCAAGATTGCTACTCCCCTTTTTCGATTACTATCTAAGGATAGTGAATTCACCTGGTCCACAGCTTGCTAATAGTTATTTGAAACATCGAAGGAAAAATTAGTACAGACACCAGTTTTGAGAGGACCAAACTAGTCCCTGCCATTTCATATTTCCTCCAATGCTTCAGACATTTCCATTGGCACAACCTTAGGACAAGAGGAGAATAAACAGTCCTATGTTATTTACTACATCAGTAAAAATTTGTCATCTACCGAATTTAACTATAGCGTGACTAAGAAATAATTTTTAGCCGTTATTTTTGTTATCAATAAATTTAGACGTTACATTACAAGATATGAATTTTATGTGCATACTGATCATTATTCTATAAGATATTTAATGAATAAACCTTTAACTAATGGTAGAGTGACTAGTTGGTTACTTCTATTATTGGAATTCAATGTTACAATTATTGATAGACTAGGAAAGTCTAATGTCGTAGCTGATTATCTTTCCATATTAAACAATATTGGTGAAGTAATTCATGTTGATGATGATTTCCCTAACGAGCATATTTTTGCTATGTCAACAAAATCTCCATGGTTTTCTGACATAGCCAACTATTTAGTCACCGGAAAAACAACACCTCACTTATCTTCTCATGAAAAGAAGAATATTATTCAAAAAAGTGCTTCATATTCATGGATACAAGGAGACCTCTTTTATACTGGAGCATATTTTGTTATTCATAGATGTGTAAGAGAGGAAGAAATGTTTCATATTTTGAAATATGCCCATGATGAACCTTGCGGTGGCCACTTTGCTGACAAGCGAACTGCATATAAAGTTTTACGCACTGGCTATTTTTGGCCTTCTTTGTTTAAGGATGCCAAACAATATGTTAGGCATTGTGATAGTTGTCAATGAATGGGTCAACCTATTCAAGCCAATGAAATTTCTTTATGTCCTCAAGTCATGATTGAGCCCTTTGAAAAATGGTCTATTGATTTTGTAGGACCCATAAATCCCACATATTTAAATAAAAATCATATCTTGGTTTGTATTGATTTTGTTACTAATGGGTAGAGGCTAAAGTTGTTTCTTTTGCCACTGAAAAAGTTGTTGTTGATTTTTTGTTTAATGAAATTTTTACTAGATTTGGTGTTCCTAGAGAAATTGTTTATGATAATGGACTATGGTTTATTTCTAACTTGGTATAGGAAGTCATGAATCAATATAAGATTCAGCACAGGAAATCTACACCGTACCACCCACAAGAAAATGCCCAAGTGGAACCCACAAATAAGGTGATCAAATCCATCCTCACCAAAATAGTAAACATGCACAAGAAAGATTGGGCTAGTCGATTTCCTAAAGCCTTATGGGCTTACTGAACCACTTGGAGGAATAGCACGAGGCATACACCATATGATCTGGTGTACGGAAAACAAGTCCTTTTGCCGATTGAATTTCAGATAAAGACTTTTAGGACTACATTTCAGTTGGGTCTAGATCTCTTGGAAGCACAGCAGCAGTGTCTATTGAAGCTAAACGAGTTGGATGAATTTCGAAGGGATTTTTTTCAACAGAATATTTTGGTGCAGCAACAACACAAGAAGTGGCATGAAAAGTTTATCAGGAAGAAATAGTTCCAACCAGGTGATTGGGTACTTCTCTATGACTCTAGATTTAAACATTTTAAAGGGAAGTTCCATACTCATTGGATGGGACTGTTATGGCCTAGATCGACCTCAGGTTCAGAAAGGCAGGTCTAGGGTAACATCAAACCATGCTTGACCTGGTATTTAGCCCGACCAGGTCGGGAGAGGGTTCTCTCCTTGTCAATCTCAAGAAAATATAGCAAATGAGGCTCGAGATGACTGATGTAAAGAATAATTTTATGCTAGGTATATGTTCAGAGGAATTTAATTGAATTTTATGTTTGATTACTCGATCAAATGTGAAAGGCGGTTTTAGGTTCGGGGAATGAACTCAGTCTTGAAGAGATTTCTGTGGAGCGAGGTAGGCAAATGCTTTAGTACTTTGAATTAAGTGAAATGGAGAGTCTTAAGACTGCCGAGGAGTTGGAGAGGGCATGAATGTGTCATGAGTGTTACCGGGAAAACTAGTGTCTATTTAGAACTGCTAGTCCCACTAAGACGGGTAGCTATATTAGAAACAAAAAAAGTAAAGTTGTATTTTCCTTTACGAGAGATAGATGAGAAAGAAGAAGAGAGTACCAACCTCAGTCTTTCGCTTGGCTCCTTGCTTGTTTCCTTTCCCCTTTGACAGAATCTCGCCACTGCTTCCTTACTTGTCCCACTTCAAAGAGCACGTGTAGAATCACAGCAACATAATACCATCAAAGCATAGAGATCTATCACTATAAACAATATAGGATCATATATATATTGACCATACAAATTCATATATCAACAATATTCAAAGATACACAAGAATATGGAGGAAAACCCAAATAACTTTATTGATAACAGTAGTAGAAGAGAGGATGAAAACCACTTGGTCTGACCCAGCGCCATCCTCCCAGCGTGAAAGCCCTCTTCACCTCATACAAAGCAAGATCACCCAACAATGTCTTCAAAGAGAAACCAACAACACTTCTTTGCAAATTACCAAATTCCAACCTCTGGATCTCTAGGATGAGGGATTCATATATAGATATTTGCAGGGGGGTGAGTCAGCTTCTGGGATTTTGATTAGTGTCATCTCTCTGATAGTTCTTGGTTCCACTTGGAGATTTCATGATCTCTTACTCATCCTTGGGTGAATTCAGGGAGGCAAGTGTCAAATGAGTAGCTTCTAGAAGATTCTTAGGGTTTCCACCTAGTAAACTGCTTGTGCCATTTGTCTGCTCTCGCTCATCACACCCTACAGAAGGGCTTTCTAGTATGAATCGCACTTTTTGCATGTGGCAGGTGAGATGCATCGCACCCTTAGCACTGGGCAGTCTGTATGGTCCTTCTTTGACCAGTTCTGAGTGGTTTTTAATGGAGAACTTTCGGATATGATGTAATCAGCTGAACATTCTCCTTTAGGGTATGAAACAACACTTTTAGGGACTTAGAAGCCCTTGGTTTATGGACATATGTGATTGGGGTTGCAGTGCCCAAATATGTCTGTAACATTTGCCCCCTAAAGCATGAGGTCGTAAATTTTTTGATGTCGGGTGAAATGCTTTATAATGAGGATCCGAGGTTTTTTCGAACTGAAAGGTGACCTGTAATAAGATACAATACAATACATTATCTTCATAATATTTTCATGATCTAGCTGAGGTGGGAATTCCCATGCTCAGCTTGATAAATTCATTTTCATGTACATAGGACAGACAACCGTCTGTGTGTAGACTGATGATTCTGGTAGATCCATCATCCCTTAGTTTGGATGATTATCTGTGCAGCAATGATGTACATTTGATGTCTTTATTTTCCTGAATATATCACAGCCCGGATGGATGAAACTAGATCCGGGGTCTTCAAAACTTATTCAATCTTTGCTCGAAAGTACAAGTCGATCCATGTGAAAAGATGTTCTGATGTCAAACATGGAAGGACATCACCTGATTACCAGCCAATGATGTAAGCTGTTAACAGGTGCGAGAGGAATCACCGATGATGATGATGACCCTCAAGGTACTGCAGTACAATTCACGTGGTGTGAATACATGAGTTGATGTCGAACACCACGCAAAATATTTCGGTCAAATGCCATTAATGTAAACCTGTCGCCGGAAGTGAGAAACTTGCCATTGAGGCATGCAAGCTTCAAAGTACTGAAAGGGTTGTTCCTAGGTTGGCTTCTTGGATAATGAGTTGATGTCAACAAGAAGTGACCCGTCGTAGGAGGGCATTGATGAATCCCACATCTACGACATGGAACGGAGCAAATGATTTTGTAGAGGTGAAAACGATATGATGATACAAGGTTCAGGGTGGCGGTCATGAAAGAATGAAGCGTGAAGGTATTGCAGCAGATGAGACACAAGCTGGGTAGGTAAATTCTCTGAGCGACTTCTTTTGAACATATCGGTGACACTGAAATGGATTGGTAGTATTAACCCCAAAATTGGATGGTACGGTGGACCAATGGTGATGTGACCGATGAATGGAATAACCCAACCCGACTCAATCATGGTGATGGAGTGAAAGTGTCATGTTCAAGAGCGACCTGCTACCAATAAATTTTCTTCATGTTTTCTTCCCAATTTTCCCCAGTCATTTTTGACCATTACCTCTTTATTTTTGTCAAGCTTGAGGAGGATAACATATGCTTTTTTTATAATTTTCCCTTCGGGCAAACCTATCGTTATGTTTCAACGAGCCTAGCGATAGTGAAACTTGCTCTTGTCTGAATGGACAAGTTTGTTGGTATTGTTTTAATGAGTTTAACGACAAGGATAACTTGGTCCTTTTCAATTTTAGAGAGTCTGAAAAGAGACGGAAAGGAAACTCCAATATTCCTTTTCCATAGTATAATCCCTTAAGTTTGAAAAAGTATAAAACAATGCGAAAGGGATGACTTTTTGATAGTTTTAACGAGCCAAACAAGAAAAATGCTCGATCTTTTTGTGTAATAATTCCTCACGTCCAAAAAGATTAAAATCTAGAGGAGGGATGGCACTTCCAATCAATTTAACGAGCTGGAGAGGCCAATTGCTCGGCAATATTTTCAATTTTTATGAGTCAGATGAAAAGAGCTTAAAGGAGACTTGTTTTTGAGGAACGAGTGATATTTCGGGTAGCAGTTGGTTCCAGGTGAGGGTTGGAACTTTCCAATTATGGCAGTGTTAAGAAGATGGCTAATAGAATCACTTGTAACAGCTGTTCCTCAAAAGGGGTAAACAATCAAATGGAGGTGTATGATCGGCTAAAACAGAGTGGAGGTGATAATAAGAACACGACCAGGGCTCAAAAGCTGATGATAATGCATTTGTAATGGTTATTTACTGGAGGTGGGTTCATTTTTTAATGAGCTTAAACTCTGGTGGAACATATGCTCATTGCTAGGTTTAATTTTTAACGAGCTTGAACTTCGCATAAAATTTCTCATGATAATGGTCATTGATATTCGATTCACCGTTAACACTATGTCCTTTTGACGGTCGTACTACCTGTTCAATTGCTCCATCAAAGTGATTAGAAATGAGGACATATGCTTGAAAAATAAGTTAAAAAAACTAATACCCTACTTTAAATTACGTGAAAGGTAACTTAAAAATAGTTTCTTACCCTTTATTTTACCATTTCATTTGGAGTTGTGACTGTTGGAGCTCTGGAGGTGTTTTCCCCCTTGATTTTCATCAGCCGATTCCAGGAGATTCTATGGACGATTTTCGGCACTGTCTGGGCTAGGTAGGAGCTAAACCTGAGCTCTTCAATTGCATTCTTTCCTTTTTGAATTCTGAGCATGTTTTCCTGCTTTTCTGGGCCCCTAGGGTTTGAACATTTCGTTCTGCCCCCATCGCACCTAGTATACATCGAAAGGTGCGATGCATCCTAGGCTGGCCACTGGCCAGTCAGGATGCATCTCACCTAGTACACAGCTAGGGTGCGATGGGCACAAGGAGGAAAACTTTTTCACTGATTTTTCATGGAAATTTTGCCTTTTTTTTGCCAAATTAGGATCCTAATTCTTCCCTTGTTTGCTTTTCATAGATTCATCGGAGCAAAAATGGTTGTTACATGGCATGACCGTGAGCATGAACTGTGGCTTGCTCAAGTTCTTCTGCATGTCTAGCATGAGGCAACAAATCAGCTTGTTGTAATATTTCCTCGATGCATGGGATCCTACCAACCAGGTGTTCCAAATAAGAGGAAAATCCATCCCCATGACTGTTGAGGACATCTACTTTTTGACCAGTTTATCGAGGCGTGGTGCCCCTCTCTCATTATCAGGTTCTCCCTGTGGGGGTGAATCTGTGAGGGATTATATTCGTCGATACTGTAGAGAAGGATCTCAACCGAGCAGGGACGGCAAGATCAACATTTGAGATGTCACAGACCAGTCTTTGAGGACTATTTTATTCACCTTTTCTAGATTGGCTGGTAGTGCGGCCCTTCACTTGGCCAATAGGTCCTATATGCAGTATGCCTTGGAATGCCTCGAACCCAAGGTATTCAACTGGTGTGATGCAGTACTTCCAGTGATCAAGGAACAACTTACCAAGGTGAAAAACAGAAGATCTAAGAACTTTGGCTATGGTTCTGTTCTGACCTTTTTCACCTTGGAGAGGATCCCACTGATGCAGCCCTAGTACACCTCACTTGGCCTACCACAACCGACTAAGCCACGGATGCAGATGGGTCGACCTTATGGCTAGACATGCTAGTCATTCGTAGGTTTCATTCTCTGATGCTTTCTTCGAGTGGTTCAACCATCAGCAGATGGTTTATGCTGAGTATCCATATGCTGGGATGGATTTCCGAGGTGACCCATATTTGGTGTTGCCGGCTGGCGAGCAGTGGGGTGTCATAGGTAAAAATCTCTAACCATATCTCTGTTTATTGTTTTTATAATGTTCTTTTGTTTTTTAAATATTTATCAAGACTAATCAAAACTCATGTGCTTATGTAGATATCGGGCCAGTGCGACCAGTAGTGTGCCTGAGAGTAGCAGCTACCGTTCCAAGAGGAGAGGTTGTAGGGAGGGCCATTCTTCGCGGACTAGATGTATCTGAGACCCTTGCAGTGTTGCAGAATCAGATCAAGGGTCTCACCCTTAGTATTTCGGACGTGAGGACCGATGAGCTGCCTCTGAGATTACAACACCATACCACTAGCGTGCCAAGTCAATGGACTAGGCTCTTGCACATGATTGCACAAGCGGTAACTAGTTATCACCAGCACCACTAGATTAGGGTGCCCCCTTGCATTTTGAGTTTTTGGGTCATATGACCGATTTTGTCCTGGACACAGAACACTATATACAAACTATAAACAGTTATATATATATTTTTGATTTTCAAAGCTTTATTTCGGTCAAGTTATATGATCCTGATGCAGTTACTGATAAAATTCTTTTCTTTTACAAATGTTGCAAATGTCTATCTAACACATAATTTTCTAATGAATCGGTTAATGTGTTTAAGTTTCTGGAAATATGTTGATATTGAATAGAATTGAACTGCCTTTCCAAAATCTTGACCCTTAGGAACATGCGATAGATAGTTGGATTCCGAATGGAATAGATGCCCGTAAGCTGTAGAATGACAAGCTGTGAGTCTAGCCTGATGACAAGTTGGCATATGCCATGCACGATGGCATTAGAGAGGAGTTTTATCATCGTGCTATATTTAGCGATGTTGTTCGTTGATTGACCAATAAAAACCCCTCTGAAACTCACTAACTCACTGCTTCGATCAAAGATGGCCCAAGCTGCAGAAGATAGGTTTCGTGTACTACGACTCGCCCCGTCGGTGTATCCAACAAATGATTCCAATGGGTTCTAAATCTGTAACAAAATGAAAAAGTGGATTACCTAACCAAAATTATCGCTCTTAACGAAAACAAAAATGCAACAAAAGCATATGAAGAGGTTACCATGCCGAGTCAAGCATAGTAACGCTTAAGGTACAACCCATTTCTGGGTTGCGACAGTGGAATCCCGTCATAATCTACTAGCTTGTAGGCTCCTTTTGCTAATGCATGCTTAACAATGTAGGGACCCATCAACAAAGACTGGAACTTACCTGCTCCCAATTTATCAGATTCCTAATCATAAAGCAAGACCAGGTCACCTTCTGAGAAAACGCGGGTTTGAAATTCTTTTCAAATTGTGCTTTGACTCATTTCTTATGTGCTTCATTATCCAAGGCGGCGTCATGACGGGTTTCATCTAGTTGGATTAACTCTAATAAACGAGCCTCTTCCTCTGAAGTTCCAAGGAGGAGGTCAATTGCGAGCTTAAGAGACAAAATTTCGCATTGAACTGGTAAGATCGCTTCCAGGCCATACACCAGCTGAAAGGGCATAAATCCGGTCGCATTTCTTACCAATGTCTGGTATGCCCACAAGGATGAGTACAGGATTAGGTGCCAACTCCGTTTATGGACTCCAATCATCCTTTGCAGCATGCGTTTCAGGACATTGTTGATCGCCTCAACTTGCCCGTTAGCTTGTAGATAATATGCAGTAGAGTTGTCGTGGGACAGTCCTAATTTGGCAGCCATTTCAACCATCATGTGATTGCGGAAATGTGATCCATGATCTATGACTATAGCTTGTGGAACACCGAACCTGGAGACTACATGATTGAAAAATAAAAGTGTGGCCGTTTCACCGTTGTTGTTTAATGTAGGCATCACCTCGGCCCATTTCGTAAAATAGTCAACTACGACTATGATATACCCATGCCCCCTGGCCGAGGTGGGGTTACATTGCATGAAATCTATGCCCCATTTGGAAAATGGCCCAACAACAACTATTGGCTGCAGAGGTGCGGGTGGTATTCTGGTTTTGCGGTCGAAGACTTGACAAGCATTGCAACTACTGACTGTGGTTATGCAATCTTTGAACATTGTTGGACAGAAGTATCCCACTCATAAAATCTTTTGTGCCATAGCATAACCAGATTGATGCCCCCCACATGCACTTGAATGACAATCATTTAGGACTTTTTCAGCCTCCTCATGGGTGAGGCACCTTCGCAGAACTGTATCGATACCACGACGGTAAAGCATATCATTGACGATCATCTAGTCTTTTTCTTGGTATCGAGTACGTCGTTGTTCTAAGTGAGAGGTATTAGACCTATACGTTTGGGTTTGGAGATAAATGATTATGTCTCCATACCATGGATCACTTGAAGATATCAGAAACAAAAATTCATCCACGATTGTTGCTTTAGATGTTGAATCGTTGGACGACGATGGGAAATCACATACTAACTCCATGAAAACCAGAGGTTTCTTTGATTTGGATTTTACGAATTCCAGATCAAACTCTTGCAAAATTTCTATCCACTTTGAATATTTTCCCCCAAGAAACTGTCTCGACAAGATGTAAGTCATGGGGTTGCAATCTGAAAAAATGGTAGTTTTTCAAAAGAGAAGATAGTGTCGAAATCTCTGTATTGCTTGAACTACTGCAAGAGCCAGCTTTTCAACATAGGAGTATTTAATTTTTGTATCAATTAAGTTTTGACTTAAATAATAAACAGGATGTTCGATTCCATTGTCTTCTTGAACTAAAACCATTGCGATGGTCGTGGTTAAAGTCTCTTTGATAATCAGGAGCATACATTAATGATGCTTTTATTAGGGATTCCTTTAGAGCATCAAAGGAAGCTTGCGCAACCTGATCCCAGTTGAAGGGTACTTCTTTTTTCAAGAGACACATATAACCTTTAGCAAGTTTAGCATAATTTGGAATGAACCTCCTCAGAAAGTTTCTTTCCCTTGGAGTTTCTGAATCTGAAGTAAATTTGAAGGCAGAGGCAAGTCGATGATTGCCTGAACCTTGCATAGGTCGAGACGAATCCCGTCCTTTGAAACTACAAAGCCAAGTAAACGACCAGAACCGGCACAAAACACAACTTGTGCGGATTGAGTCTTATTTTAGTGTCAGCAACATTGAAATATTGCTCTCAAATGCTGTGGATGATCGGTCCGCTTTCACGAGTGAGCTGAAAGTTCATCGAGGTATGGTTGAACAATGTTTTTGATGTCATGGAAGGCATAACTCATTGCCCTCTGAAAAGTTTCCCCTGTGTTCTTTAAACCAAAAGGTAGCTTATGGTACGTGAATGTGCCCCACTGACATATAAATGCAGTCTTTGACTGGTCCTATGGGCAAATATTTATTTGATTATACCCATAAAATCCATCCATAAATGAAAAGATTTCGCATCTGGCGCATTCATCAATTATCTAGTCGATGAAGGGTGTAGGGTAGTTGTCCTTTGGACAAGCTTGATTTACATCCCTGTAATCAATGCACACTCTAATTATTCCTTGCTTTTTCATCATAGGAACAATGTTCGATACCCAATCAGTTAGAGGAACCGAGTAAATGAAACCAGCATGAAGAAGTTTTTCAACTTCTGCCTTGATGGCAACGGCTTTCTTTGGGTGCACCTTCTGAAGCCATTGTCTTACTGGTTTGACATCTGGATACATCTTAATTTCATGTTCAACTATGCTCAAGTCAATGCCTAGAATTTATTCATATGACCATGCAAAGACATCTCTGAACTCACGAAAGAGAGCGTAATATACTTCTATTTCTGAAGAAGAACAAGATTTACCGACATGAATATTTTCTGCAACATCTGGTTTGGTCGAGATATTTATGGCGATAGTTTCTTCAATATTGGACAGATTTCACTCAGACTCCACCGTATTTACAGTATTTGATAGAAAATCAAAGACTGATGGATGGTTAAGGTCGTCAGAGTAATCTTCGTTGTAATCCGGAAGATGGGAACGATGGTGGTAAACTTCCCATGATGCCCCCTCTATGTTCATTGACTGAACAATTCCTTCGTCTGTAGAATGTACATGCGACCAAGGATCTGAAGAGGTACCATACTCCTTACACCTATCTACCCAAATGCTTGATGAGCATTCATTTGGTTTGCCTCCCATGCTAAGAACATTGATTGCTACAATACTTCTATTGGTCTTGGAGGCAATACCTAGTGATGATCCATGCTAACATCGTGTTCGGATACTTTTTGAATGGAAGATACCATATTTCATGTTCCCACTGTGGCCACTTCCGCCAGGTTGTTTGGAGGCGGTAGGGCAAAAGTACCCATTAATGTAAGGTCTTTTAGCAGGCCTACTCCGATATTTTGAAGCAATTGAGAGCTTCTGTGGATCATCGGGATGCTTCCCATAACTTGTGAGCTGTTTGGGAGAAAGGTTTGTTGGTCAACGATTGTAATTCCTCCTTGAAAAGGAAATGGAATATTCCTGAAGTACGTTGACACAACAGCAGCAATAGCATAAATCCAAGGCCTTCCCAGTAGGATATTATAATCGAGATTTCCTTCGATAACTTCAACATCAATTTCTACTGTTTTTCCCCCCAGTTCAACTTGTAAGTTACTCGAAATCCCGTATGGAGTGTATGTTCATCCATCAAATGCTTTTAACGTCATTGACGATCATGAAAAGGGTGTGATCCTAAAGTTTTCCAGCAACTCATTGACATCATACATGTAGATGCCCCATCATCAATAATTGTTCGATGAACAGTTTTGTTGAGCGCTTTCACTTGAATGAGGAAAGCGAGTTGAGCTGGTAACTGTGGTTCATATCCTTTATGATTAAAGGCCACAATATTGGAATCCGGTTGGTCAATCCCACCTATTGCTGATAATACAGCCTGCTTTTGGGAGGGGCAATTTTGCAGTACTTCAAGTGTCGACATAGCGGACGGTGATTGGGCCAGGTCCTCTACTATATTATAATTCTATGCCACTCTGGCACGAGGATTAAATGTCAATTTGTGTACTACTCCCTTTGGTGGCTTTATCGTTAGCTCAGGCATGATGGGTGGCACAACTTCGGTCGAAGTTGTTGTTGAACGACTAGGTTGATCAGTAGCCTTGTTGTTCGATAGCTGTGGATTCCCGTAATCTTTACTCCTTGTCGATATCAAAGTATCATTTTTCTGTTTTGAAATGGAAAATATAAGCGCTTGAGATGGGGAATCATTGTCACTAGCAACCAGATTGGTTCCTGGGTTCGGAAATGGGTCAGTCAATACTGTTGAATTTCTTGAATTCTTAAATATTTTCTTAATTTCAGCTTTATATGGACAATCTCTCGTCCAATGATCATCATCGCATATGAGGCATGGCTGACTAGGTTTCCTCTACCCAGAAGGGTTTGCAGAAGATTTTTCAGGAGACGAATCATCCTGTTTCTTCTTTTTTCTCTTCCCTTTCTTCTTTCCCCTTGGTTGCTTCAGTTCTTTGCCTTTGTCGGTCGAAATGGCATTAACCTCCGAGGCGAGAAGTTCTTCATTTGTATTTTAACCAGAAACCTTACGGGATTTCTTAGATGCAGCATTTGTCAATTTCGTGCTTGTCGTACCTATCACGCCAACGGCAGAATGAGAGTCCTTATTTGATTTAGGAGGAGGAGGAACAAAAAATTCTGGCCTTGGAGCATCAAGGATTTTGTCATAGAGTGTGCCAGATTAAGTATAGATCAAGTCTAGATATTGCGCATGAGCAATGACCTGCTCTCCAGTGACGACTCCTCCCTTTGCCACATCTTCTGTAATAGAAGGTAACAAAGACTTAATAAACCATTTAGCTAGTAGCTGATCAGGGACATATGTTTTTACCATTCTACGACAATGTTGCCATTCATGAATATGATCAAATATGTGAGTGGCCGTTGTCTGTTTGAAATTTCTAAGAAGCTCTGTTCCTCTTTCATACCTTATTGGTAACTAAAAATGGATTAAAAAGGTGGTGGCAAGGGCACCGAAGTTATCAAATGAAGCTCTAGGCAATTCTATGTACCATTTTGCTGCTGAACCAGTTAACATTCGCTGAAAAAGGTGAAGCCTAATCGAATCATCATTTAGAGTGTTAGAGGAACACCACAGATGGAAGGTCATCACATGATTCGATGGATCTTCACCCAGATTTCCATTGAATTTAGGAATATCTAATGGAAGTTTATGAGGAATCGCCAACCACCAAGGGGCATAAGCGATTGGATCGTTCATTAGCCGATTCAGATCTGGTAAGTCTAAAGTGGCCACGAAGGGCAATTGTTGATTCAGGTTCGACGAAGCGTACCCAGGATAAGATGGGATCACCTGAGCAATGGGTCTTTGCATACTAGCATAATGCATTTGATGCTGATAACTTTGATAAGGTTGCTGGGCATAACCAATTTGGGATGATTGATGATAACCGTTTTGAATATACGGCTGCCCATTACCTGCAAAGCTTTGTTGCTCAGGTCCTTGGTAAGCTTGCTGGAATTGCGGTTGTTGATGTTGCACCAGCCATGGCTGTGAAACCATTTGATGTTGCTTGATACTGGATGTTTGACCAAGATGAGGGGTAATAGTACCCGTTTGAGCCTCAGTCGCTCCACTTAAGGAGCCACTAACCAGCGTTTGCAGTTGCATCGTGGAGACAAGACACTGTTTTATTACGACCTGAAAAACTTGAGGCTAGCATACAACAGACAACGTTTGTACTTGCGACACTGTCACAATAGCTGGTGTAGTGGGGATATCGACACAGGTAGACTCGGTTGCATTGAGTATACAATTCTTAGTTGTTGAGGCAGTATTGGCACCCAACCACTGGATGTGATTCCATTTTGACCGAAATTCAATTGAGAACTCTCATATGGTTGTTCTCCCAAAGGGAACAATGAAAGGGCATACTTCCCTCCATATGGTGGCAATCCAGTGCTGACAGAAAAGATTAGCCTTTGGAGACTGAACTGCCCAAATTGATACTGTTGTGAAGGATCAATTTTTTGAGACTCAACATAAGAAATTCGAGACATTATTCGGGACGAACAAACGGGAATAGACCATACTATTGAAATAGTCCCTGGGTGGACTCCCTCTAGTGGTTGAGAGATAGTTGGGACAGATGGTATGCTAGAAAACATCGTCAGAGTGGTGGCAGGAGGTTCTGCTACCGTTGTATCAGATGACACAGTCCTATATGTCGATGGTTGTCCACACATACTGATTCTATCCAAAAGACTTCCTAGAGATTCTACAGGAACTTGCGATGAAGGGGTATTAACTTCTGAAGTGGAAGGGTATAGGTAGATCCCAGTTCTGAAATGTGATGGAGTACTGGATGGAAGATCCTCTGTAATCTCTTCTATAGCAATCAATCCAGGTGGAAGAGGTAGACTGTTAGGTCCGTAAAATATTTTTGGTGTCGAAGAAGGTATAGATACTGCAGCAACATTTTGTTACCGGGAAAACTAGTGTCTATTCAGAACTGCTAGTCTCACTAAGACGGGTAGCTATCTTAGAAACAAACAAATTAAAGTTACTTGTATTTTCCTTTATGAGAGATAGATGAGAAAGAAATAGAGAGTACCAACCTCAGTCTTTCACTTGGCTCCTTGCTTGTTTCCTTTCCCCTTTGACAAAATCTCACCACTGCTTCCTTACTTGTCCCAATTCAAAGAGCACCTGTAGAATCACAGCAACATAATACCATCAAGGCATAGAGATCTATCACTGTAAACAATATAGGATCAGATATATATTGACCATACAAATGCATATATCAACAATATTCAGAGATACACAATAATATGGAGGAAAACCCAAATAACTTTATTGATAACAGTAGTAGAAGAGAGGATTACAACCTCTTGGTCTAACCCAGCACCATCCTCCCAACTTTAAAGCCCTCTTCACCTCATACAAAGCAAGATCAACCAACAATGTCTTCAAAGAGAAAACAACAACACTTCTTTGCAAATTACCAAATTCCAACCTCCGGATCTCTAGGATGAGGGATCCATATATAGATATTTGCAGGGGGGTGAGTCAGCTTCTGGGAATTTGATTATTGTCATCTCTCTGATAGTTCTTGGTTCCACTTGGAGATTTCATGATCTCTTACTCATCCTTGGGAAAATTCAGGGAGGCAAGTGTCAAATGAGCAGCTTCTAGAAGATTCTCAGGGTTTCCACCTAGCAAATTTCTTGTGCCATTTGTCTGCTCTCGCTCATCGCACCCTATAGAAGGGCTTTCCAATATGCATCACACCTTTTTCATGTGCCAGGTGAGATGCATCACACCCTTAGCATTGGGCAGTCTGTATGGTCCTGCTTTGACCAGTTCTAAGTGGTTTTTCATGGAGAACTTCAGGGAGATGATGTAATCAGCTGACCTTGCTCCTTTAGGGTATGAAACAACACTTTTAGGGACTTAGAAGCCCTTGGTTTATGGACATATGTGATTGGGGTTGTAGTGCCCAAATATTTCTATAACAATGAGTCCTCTTCAAAACAGTAGAAAACATGTAAAACTAATGAAACCCTAAGGTAGAGCACTGCAACATCAATGATTTCCACCTTTATACTTGATTCATCTAGTTAAGCAAAAAAGAGAGAGATAATGGCACACATAAACATATGATAACTTGAAATAGAGAAGGAAAAATAATACTAAGTCACCTTGCCACAAGAATCCCACAAAATGCTACAAACCCTAGTCTATTTCCTTGCCAAACTGCAGAGATGATGTACAATAGTTCTCAAAGCATTCACAAGAGTCAAACCTTTACAAATGACTGAAAAAGTACTAGATATAGGCAACAAAAAACTCATGCTAGACTTTAGGGGTCGAATTCATGAGTTTAGGAGCTATTTCAACAAGATCTAAACTAAGAACTGAAAGGTAGGCAGTGGAACAGCTTGCCTCTAAAACCTAGGAAACTGATTCATTCAGTTCAAAACCACCTATACATGATGTATCTACCTCCATGAGCGAATTTTTCTCATTTTTACATCAAATTACATCCATTTACATCAAATTACATCATGGGTTTGACCATGAGAGAGGAAAAAGTCAAACTGAGAAAAAACTAGGCGAAAAACAGAGTTTTTTGGAAAAAATGGCAATTTTCCATCTTGTGCGCCACGCCACTTTCCCTGTGCATAGAGCTTCTTTGCAGCTGATTTTGGAAGCCTTCCCATGCACCAAATTTTCTCCAAGTGGGCTTGTTATAAATTTTAGTCTATCTACTTTCTAGAAAAGGTGGAATTTCTGAGTTTGGTGTCCATTTTCCCCTCCAAAAATCAGTTCTCCCAACACTGTTTCTTGTGTGGCCAAAAAGGAGCAGAGAGGGCATTTTTGAGGTTTTTATGACCCTTTTGGAGGCCCAAAACTTGAAAAAACGTTCTAGTAATTTTTGGGTATGCATGACTTTTCACAAGGAATCCAAAAATGTAGAGTCTTCCTCCAGAGGAGGTCCCTAGCAAAAGCAAGCGCTGGGTGGCGCTACGCACCAGGTATAAAAACTTCTTTTTTCCTTCAAATTTTCAAAATTGTCAAAAAGTGTGCCAAATTTCTTGAAATTTGGGATGAGTGACCTGCATCAAGTACTGTGTTGAGCCAAGGAAGCTTCAGCCAAGATCTTGAGCTTATCTTGCTCTTTCTTGCACCTCAAAGTTTTCCTCAACTTAGCCTTTAAGGTCCTTATCCTTGCTTTGCAAATATTGTTTCTTGCCAAATAATGAAAAGCCATGTGCCTCAACATATTTTTCTCCTTATTTTCTTTCTCAAACAGCTTCTCCAAGTGCATATTTTCCCTCTCTAGCCAAGATTCCTAATCAGCTTCAATCTCTTGCTCTAGCGGTGTTAACTTAACTTTCCTCCTCTTTGCTGCTTGTCGGTTTTCCCTTATGTTTTGCAGCTCCATGATTGTCTGCTGGTCTTCCAACTGCTTGTTCCTTTGCTCAAGATAATTTATGATCCACTTAGCTCTTTCAAGGTTAAGAGATAATTCATGAACGTCAGCTTCTTGTTCTCTAATGATTTTCTTGATTTTTGAGCTTTGGGAGCTAAAATCAGTGTCCTCATCCTGAATCAAAATGAAATCTTTCTCCTGACCTTCAAAAGGCCCTTCATCATGCACTGGTCATTTCCCTTTGTCCTGCTTTGCTGAAGAAGAAGGCAAAGCCCCTTTCACCCCGAGTGAAGATAGCATTTGCCTATGGTCTAATGAAGGAAACGAGACCCCTTCCACCCCAAGTGGAGATAGTACTCATTTTGCAACTGCAAATAATCTCCTTGTGCCCTTTTGATAAGTGACAAATACTGGCACACTGTTAGTTTGAGTCTCATGCACTTTTTACTGATTTGAAGGCCCTCCTGCCTCATGAAATACTGATGGGGTCACTTGAGGGTTTTTGAAAACCTCATGTGAAATGAAATCATCACATGAAACATTGAGCAAGCTCAGCTGATGCGAAACCACGATCTTGATCAATGAAAAGTGATAAATGCTATTGTATTGTTGATGAGGAGGTTTTATCTGCACCAATGTGGTCATTTTCTCAATATTTATGCATATGAAATAGGGGATGTTCATCATCCTCACTCTAGTGAAATGCATAAATAGTCTAACATGATAAGTGTATAAACGAGAAAATCTACCTTCATAGCTGAAGTATTTGATAATGAGCTTCATGAGTAGAGCATATGTGTCCTGTAGGTATCTGAAAGGGAAGACCCTACTAATTTGTTTCTGATATCTAGCCTTCATATAAGGCTCATAATTCTCTTTTTCCACAAGTTGTCCTTTGTTCCACTATTCACCCACATTGGGAATACCTATTGCTTCAGTTATAGTTTCAGGTGTCAAAGTGAAGGTAACACCTGCCAAATTGACCTGGCCATTGTGAAGGTGAAGGACAAATAGTCTAGCAAGCTCATGGTGGTATTTCACTCTTTCCACCATCTCACAAAATTGGTAGCAAGATTGATGTTTGAAACATGCTACAGAAAGAGGACAAGCCAATAGCTCTATGAGAATTAGTCGGCTCCTCCCGGATGTGTTTTCCTCCCTTGTGTGGTTTAATTGGTGCATGAACTTCTTGGGAGGAATCACTCACTGTTTCCTCATCCCTGTCATACGCTAAATCTGTTTCCATATTTGCCACTATTTGGTGTGAAATGATGAGTATGAAGAGATTTTAAATCAAGAATAAGTGTTTTCTATTTAATGAATGGGATTGATGAGGGGGACAGTGAATGAGGGATTTTGATGTTGGTTGTAGGGTTTTTGGGAAGTGATAGGGTTTGGGTATACAAATTAGGGTTTGGGAATAGTGGAAATTTGTGTTAGGGTTTTAGGGTTTTGAGTTTAAGGGGGTAGGATGAGTGTGAACGGGAGAGGGAAAGGTAAATTAAATGAGGGAAGTGTAGTGGAGGGAAATGTGACAATGATGCAGGGGAACAAAAAGCAACAATGAAAAATTGCAAACCCTAGACAATTTTTTTCAATGCACTATGCAGTCACCTATTGAAACACCATGAAAGATGATAAAATCTCATGCAAAGGCACTTCGGAAGCCTTACTTACTTGGAGGAATGAAGATTGCAAGTTTTTGGAGCTTGGGCAAGTCGATTTGAGTGAAATTATGCTGGGAGGACTGGTGCGCCGCACCAAATAACAAGTGCACCATGCCACTCAGGTGCATCGTGCCCGTTGATATTCCAGTGCATTTTTTGTTGGAAATAATACTGAGAGGGGGGGTGAATCAGTATTATCTAATCAATAAAACTTTTCATTTCCATACTTAGATACATATACGCTACTTCATTCAAGGGAACCCGCGTGTATACGCAACTGTGTCTAAAGCAACTAGCGTATATCCAAAATACTTATGATTCAGTTAATCCATTAAGTGTTAGTGCATCAGAACTTCATTAACCATATGAACAGTAAGCAGGTGCAGTAAAACAGAATAGATCATCACACACAAGAAGCACACATGAACACCATGATATAAGGTGGAAACCCAATGTGGGTGAAAACCACCTGCTGCAATTCGTTTCTATCTTCCTTTATTAAGAAACTTCTTTTACAATGCACTGGTGCAGTCCTTTACCAGTGCAGGCTACAACCTGCAGAAGGCTACGGCCTTCTCTCGTTCTCCAGACTCTCCTGGAAGGGAGCTCCAACCCCCTTTGCTCTTGTACTAGCTAAGATACTAGTACGTAGGCGCCAGCCTACAATCTTCTCTCCTCCGGGTACCACGTTTCATACATTTTCAGACTGGATACTCCTGAAGCACAACACATAATCTGAAAGGCCATGTTTCATCAAATTTTCATACTGGACCCATAACTATCATTGAAGCTCAAAACAATCACTACTAGCATCATCAATTTCTGAATCACTAAAACACTGAAACCTTGTTAACAACATAGTCACCAGAACACATAGCAGACACAGAACTCTACAATAACAATCAGACCCAACTGCAACTTCAAATATCATACTTTAAAATGTATACGCTACTACAATGAATCAAACCCGCGTACATACGCGCTTTTTCAAAGGCCAACCCGCGTACAGATCTAAAAATATTTTCTTATAACTTTGCAGCTGTACCAGACTTCAGTCATACTCATAACATTTATAGAACATTACTTGCGTCAGTATGCAGATCTAGAATAAGCATAATCAACCATATAAAGATAGTTCATTTCAAACTATTTGATCCCGATCTCTTCTTAGATCTTGTTCTCCATCAACCGGTGAGATCCCTCCTTAGCTCAGATCAAGCAATGCATCATCAACCCATAACCTGCATACTGCATCTCATCCTTCCTCAGATATTCAAGACTTTTCATATACATTTGCCTAATCATCTTCTTCTCCTTTTATAGTCTTAGGCCTTGCTCAATACCACGGTCCAAAACCATAATAAATCAATACCATGGGCCAAATACTTGGGATCCACACTTCTGACAAGACACCATGGTCCAAAACCATAGGTTCAAATACCGAGGACTAACTACCACGGACCAAAAGTAAGATCTCCAACATATACGTGCTTTTCCTTGCATGAAAGTGCGTGTATACGCATACGCGCCTTTGTAACATCTAACCCGCGTGTATACGCGGCTTGGTCACAATGAACCTGCGTATATGTATTTTCTCTTCATACTTGTAGTCTGATCATCAATTCCTTGTTGCTAACCTTCTGCACTATGATTTTTCATCTGTGTGATTTGCCATCAAGGACAACACTTGTCTCATAATGCCAACAATCTCCCCCTTTGGACTTGATGGAAAATCTAACTTGTCACACTTAGAACTTGATCTTCTTATTCCTTTGAGTTGTCCTACATCCCATGCATTTAGTCACATCTGTAGATTGATCTAGTTATATGTAAGTGAGATGTTCTTCTATGAGAGGGTTGCCATCAAGTACAACGCATGCATCATAATGCCAACAATCTCCCCCTTTGGACTTGATGGCAACAACACCAAATTACTCTCCCCCTTTGACATCAAGGGCAAAGGGCGAACCAAGATATTCTCTTTCCAAGATAAGCATTCTGATGTTCATACTCCCCCTGAGTACCTGCTGAACTCTCTGAATGAGCTCCCCCTTTGTATATGCCAGGGTGTACCAATCTGTCCATGCTCCCCCTGAGTACATGCTGAATCTCTACTCTGCTGAAGTGTGCTAATCATGTTCCCCCTGACTGTAGGCAAGATCTGCAAAAGGATGTTCTACAAGAAGAACATGACTCTACCATAGATGACCTTTCTATCACTAAGGACTCATACATATAACCATCACCCAACCAAGTGGGGATACATCAGAAAATTACATATGACAACCAAGTTCATTACATGTTCATCCCAAGCATAGTAGGGAAACCAAGATAGGTCGTTACATGACCTTGACACCATAAAAGAGATACCACAAAAGAGATACATGACATAGAGATGAAATATCTAGAACAAGACTTATGAAAGTCACAAATAACTGATAGCAGCAGCATCTGTCAATCACAATTCAGATCAGAACCAAGATTTCCTTCTGTTCTCCTTCTGCCTCTGTTCCACCTAAAACCAACAACAGCTATGAACTAGAACCAAAAGCTTCTAAGATAATGCCAACAATGCATTATTACAAGTTAATCTGCTCCCCCTGAACCTGTGCCAGATGGTCTTTGTCAGACCCATATCAAACTCTTCTCACCCAGAGTCTGGCCCACTGATTTTATTCAAACCAACATATACGCAACTGTATCCACAGGAACTAGCGTATATACGCGGATACTCCTTGTGAAACTCGCATACAACCAATTTCAGATTAGCAACCTATAAATGTCCTGTAGAGTATAAGTCATCAACCTATAATAAGGTATGTCTTCATCTATTCATCCCTTTGAACAGAATTCAGAGTCATTCACATTATATCATGTGTGAAACCGCCATAGCCATTTCATCAACATCAAGATCTACATGATCCAAGTATCATTACTTGGGAACATCTCATTTGTCAAAACTTCTTTATATCATCAACTATGAGCACCAAGAGCTATAGGAACCTTGCATCATGATCTTTATGCATATGACAACAGCAGCATATGAGAGACTCATCATCAAGTAATGAAGTTCTGTATTCAAGCTTTGTACTTCTCCTTATCCTGATCACCATATAAATGCACCATCTAAGAATCAATCCACAAATATGATTTGAACATCAAATATGTAACCCCAAGGATCATATGAGATATTATCATGGACAACTCATAACCACATCATAGCAAGATATATCATTTAGCCATATAAGCATCATCACCAAGGACTATTAACCATAATGCCAACAATGAATTATTAAAGGCATATGCTCCCCCTCAACCTGTGCCATCTGTTAGATCTGATCATGCATATATTAGCAATAAGCATCAAGACATCATCATCATCAAGTTAGGATCAAAACACTTCTAGACATCTTACAAGTATCAAAACATTTCCACACATCCTCAGCAGACTGTAACTATTAACCAATAGAGCAAATAATGGACTAAATCATATCAGATCCTTTTTCTGAGCCTGTCCCCACTACTTTTCCTCAGACTGACATATACGCAACTTTGCAGTGTCTAACTCGCGTATATACGTGACTTCCCTTTATGGAACTTGTGTATGAGATTTAGGATACTGAAGTTTTATACTTTCAGCTCCCTCTGAGTCTGTTATGTCTGTGCTGTTCTGTATCTTAGTACATTGTGCTGTGCCACATCTTTCTGACTGTACTTCCTTCTTCTTCCATATCTTCAAGTGTGATGATGTTTTCTCCTTTTGGTGTGATGTCCGTCCTTTGCTCCTGCATTCCTTTGCTATATGTCCAAGCTTGTTACATGCATAACATCTTCCATGTTTCATATTCCTCCTGTAGCAATCAGTAGCTTTGTGACCAAACATATTGCAAGAAAAACAATATCCATTAAAGTACCTGGAATGTGATGATCTTGAACCATTCTTCTTCTACATCTAGCTGCAACATGTCCAAGATTATGACATTCATAGCATTCAATATTATTCATCTGAGTAATTGGCCGACTATTACTTCCATAGATAGGAGTAAAAGATTTTCTTTGAAGAATCTCTTTCCTTGATTGTTGACCTCTCATCTCTCTTATCTCCTTGTTGATCATTTTAGATTTCTCTTTAGAGTTCCTTGCCTTACCTTGTGAACTAGATTCACCTTCAACAAATTCATGAAAACCAAGACCAGTCTTGATAGTAGGAGACCTTTGACTACTAAGAATACCATCCAAGGCTTTAGTACTATCTTGAAATCGTAATAGTTTATCCTTTTCTTCTAATTTACCTTTCAAGATATTTACCTCAACTTGAAGTTGTTCTTCCTTTTCCAGACATTGTTTCTTCATGTTTTCTTCAACATTTCTTTCCTCTTCCATTTTTTGCCTTAGTTTGAGAATCTCCTTTTCTTGTTCTTCATTCACATCCTGCTGCATTTGACGAATTCTGAAGGCACATTCCAGCTGAGATTTTAAGCTGATAACTTTGTTTTCCTGTTTTTCAATAGCTTGGAGTAGATCTTTATTCTGCTTCTTTGTTTCTTCAAGTTCTTCCTTTAGCGAGAGGGTCGTAGCTTCAAGACTTTCATAATAACTGGATCGATCTCTGAGCTCCTTGATTGTTGTGTTCTTTTCAATGACTTCATTTCTTAGAGATGTTACTTCATCCTGCAACTTTTGATATTTGTCCTTGAATAACTCTCGTTGAGTCTTTAGCCTAGTAGCAGCTTCTTTGAAGGCACCATCTTTTATGTTCAAAAGTTTTTCTTGAGTTATAATTTTGTTTGTCAGACTTTTAAATTCTGTCTCTATTTGATATCTTTCTTGTTCACCAATAAGAGCAAATTCAGTTGTTTCACTATCACTTTCATCTTTTCCAAATGGATGGATAGCTGGGGCATCAGAGGATATCAAATTCATACCTGCTAGTTCATCTTCATTCTGAAAGGATTCTGATTTGATTCTGAATCTGAAGATCTTCTTACACCTAATCCCCAATCGATTCTCCCACTGTCATAGTTCTTCTGAGATGTCTTCTTCTGCTTATGTGCTTTCTTCTTAAGCTTCTTTTCCATTGTTCCACGGATCTCCTTTAAGCGATCAAGCTTCTACCAAAGGACTTGCTCTGATACCAATTGTTGGAAATAATACTGAGAGGGGGGGGGTGAATCAGTATTATCTAATCAATAAAACTTTTCATTTCCATACTTAGATACATATACGCTACTTCATTCAAGGGAACCCATGTGTATACGGAACTGTGTCTAAAGAAACTAGCGTATATCCAAAATACTTATGATTCAGTTAATCCATTAAGTGTTAGTGCATCAGAACTTCATTAACCATATGAATAGTAAGCAGGTGCAGTAAAACAGAACAGATCATCACACACAAGAAGCACACATGAACACAATGATATAAGGTGGAAACCCAATGTGGGAGAAAACCACCTACTGCAATTCGTTTTTATCTTCCTTTATTAAGAAACTTCTTTTACAATGCACTGGTGTAGTCCTTTACCAGCACGCAGGCTACAACCTGCAGAAGGCTACGACCTTCTCTCATTCTCTAGACTCTCTTGGAAGGGAGCTCCAACCCCCTTTGCTCTTGTACTAGCTAAGATACTAGTACATAGGCGCCGACCTACAATCTTCTCTCCTCCGGGTACCTTGTTTCATACATTTTCAGACTGGATACTCCTGAAGCACAACACATAATCTGAAAGGCCACGTTTCATCAAATTTTCATACTGGACCCATAACTATCATTGAAGCTCAAAACAATCACTACTAGCATCATCAATTTCTGAATCACTGAAACCCTGTTAACAACACAGTCACCAGAACATAGAGCAGACACAGAACTCTGCAATAAAAATCAGACCCAACTGCAACTTCAAATATCATACTTTACAATGTATACACTACTACGATGAATCAAACCCGCGTACAGACGCGCTTTTTCAAAGGCCAACCCGCATACAGATCTAAAAATATTTTCTTATAACTTTGCAATTGTACCAAACTTCAGTCATACTCATAACATTTATAGAACATTACTTGCGTCAGTATGCAGATCTAGAATAAGCATAATCAACCATATAAAGGTAGTTCATTTCAAACTATTTGATCATGGTTTCTCCTTAGATCTTGTTCTCCATCAACCGGTGAGATCCCTCCTTAGCTCAGATCAAGCAATGCATCATCAACCCATAACCTGCATATTGCATCTCATCCTTCCTCAGATATTCAAGACTTTTCAGATACATTTGCCTAATGATCTTCTTCTCCTTTTATAGTCTTAGGCCTTGCTCAATACCACGGTCCAAAACCATAATAAATCAATACCATGGGCCCAATACTTGGGATCAACACTTCTGACAAGACACCATGGTCCAAAACCATAGGTTCAAATACCAAGGACTAACTACCACGGACCAAAAGTAAGATCTCCAACATATACGTGCTTTTCCTTGCATGAAAGTGTGTGTATACGCATACGCGCCTTTGTAACGTCTAACCCGCGTGTATACGCGGCTTGGTCACAATGAACCTGCGTATATGTATTTTCTCTTCATACTTGTAGTCTGATCATCAATTCCTTGCTGCTAACCTTCTGCACTATGATTTGTCATCTGTGTGATTTGCCATCAAGGACAACACTTGTCTCATAATGCCAAAAATGTCCCCCTTTGGACTTGATGGCAAAGCTAACTTGTCACACTTAGAACTTGATCTTCTTATTCCTTTGAGTTGTCCTGCATCCCATGCATTTAGTCACATTTGTAGATTGATCTAGTTATATGTAAGTGAGATGTTCTTCTATGAGAGGGTTGCCATCAAGTACAACACATGCATCATAATGCCAACAATTTCTACGCTCTTTACACCGTGCCTCAACCCAGGTGTGCCATGCCAATGCCCAGGTGTGTCGCGCCAGTGAGAACCCTTGAAATTTGTTGCAACTTTGTCCTTTCTCTCCTCAAAATGCGATTTTCTTCTTGTTCTCTCTCTCTTTAGCATGAAATGAAGTTTTCTAACACAAGGATTACTTTATATACATTTGGACTCTAATTTTTCATTTAGAAAAACCCACTTTCTAAAGTTCCCTTTTCACTTTGCTTTTAAAAACCTTGTTTTTGCAGTTTGGCTCTTTTTTGTCATTTGATGGACTAATGCTGGGATTTTCTTGTCTTTTTTTTTGCAGGAGCTGGAGTGTTGGTGTTTGGCAAGGTGACCTAGGGCTGCAGTTGATGCTTTATTACATATGAAAACAATAAAATTACATAAATTTTTTACATGAAATGGAAAAACCCTGTTTTCACCTCAAAACAGAGTTTTGAGGTAAAAACCCTTTATGGAGAAAATCATCAGTAGAATTTGTGATTTTATGAATTTATTAAAAATCCATGTGTCTGCTGACCTCTTATTGAGCTTTTAAAGACCATGGTGGCAAACCTTAGACCTAATGAGACCTGAAAACCCTAAAATGACTTTTGCAAATGGAACGAAATAAAAATGATAGCAAACGATCTGTACTTGTGCAAATAGGCTAGCAGATGAAAAGCATGAGGCAAATTGACAAAGAACCACTGCCATCAGATGATCCATGACCTAATGGAATGCAGTTGATCGGATGAGACACCTAATATGCATGCAAAAAGAGAAATTTGATCACTGATGGATGGATGAAGATACCGACACTAACAGGGACTGTATGAGGTGATTCAATTATTCGACAATGGGTTTGTAAAATTCAAAACTATCGATGGGTAAGATTCAGTTTTCCTTGTGAATGGCCATAGGCTTAAAGTATATTTTCAACCCATCACAAAGGAAGACTTCATGCAGAAAGTGCAATAGCAGACTGAACTTCGGTTGGCAGGTGGCTATGCCAGCCTATTGTAATCTAATTTCCTCTCTCTTAAAATAAAATTTAAGGAAAATCCAAAAAAAAATTATATAAATAATCACATAAGAAAAATTAAAAAAAAGAAAAAAAGAAAAAGAAAAATAGTTTTTTCCCTGTGATTGTGAAAATCAGTTCTACTAACATGATTACAGAAGGATCAACCTGAAAACCAACTTGCTAGCAGGGAGATCAATTCTAATAAAATGGGAATGTTGCTTGATCTTTAGATGTCTTAACTGTCGCTAAGAAGAATCAAGTTCAAGTACAGGAACCAAGCCCTTATCCAAGTTGGGATAGTTAGCACAGAAATTTTTATTGAGGCAACACTCAATTCTCGCTACATTTATTTTATGGATCAGCACTATACAGGCAAATGTCAGGTGAAATTCTGCCTTTCTTCTATTCCCATTTTCAAAAAATCCCCTTATTTTCTTCTTTTTATCCCATAAATTTTACCATCCCTTTCTTCAAAGAAGTTTCCCCTATCCGATTTTGTATTTCCCTCTTTTCCCTTGAAATTTTTTCCCCAAAATCCTTTTTTCGATTTATCCCTCTTGGTGGTTTCGCTCTTGAATTCCCTATCATAATTTCCTTCCCATTCTAAAAATTTACCCTTTTCCCACTTCTTTTTTCCCCTCATGGATCGATTGCAAGATCTAATGTGAACTCACAAATCAGATCGAAAGGCATATGTCAACACCAAAGAATGGCAAATAAAACCTCCTTTGAATATTCAACAAATTTTTTTAATCCAGCCTATGAATTATATCATAATATTTTTTTGGTTCTTGTTATACTACAAATATCCCTGGTACAGGAATGTGTGTTTGAGTGCAATAAAATTCAGTGCAAGCATGGGTAGTGCAAGCATGCTCAGTGTAGGCATGGTTGGTGCAAGCATGCTCAATGCAGGCATGGTTGGTGCAAGCACATCCAGTGCAGGTAGTATAGGAATCCTCACTACTGAGCGCACCCAATTCAAAAAAAAACATGTTCTATTGTAGGAACACCTCATGAAAAAATGTGTGTTGAAGCTTATATTTTGTTTCATGAAACTTTGTACAAGCAGAATAATTGTACCACCTGCAAATCATGGCATTAAGTTTGTATTTTGATTAACGCTTTGTTTCATCATTTACCAAATTAGGAAGAAATTGTTTAGGTACAAAGATATTTTAGGATATGAAATATTATATTTTCAATGAGTACTAAGTACACCTTATGTGAAATCATGGAGTAAATGTGGAATGGTACGATTCTCCCGAAATCCAATACTTACCTTCCATTGGAAAAATCATTACCTGATAATAATGGCCTCACTCCATATCCGACCTTGCATGACCATTATGTGAAATTATTGTCTAAATTGCCGCCTCTTCCAATCATCATCGCCTTCCTATACTTGCACCAATTTGCATTCACATCCATGTAATTTTAATAATGAAGCACGATCTTTCGAGAAATGGTTGATATAATGGCAGATGTATAGCTCGATCACCATTTGAGCTATTTTGTTGTAATATCTTTTTAAAGTTTGAGACAGAGAGTGGGTGAATTCAAACAAACATGATGCCTATAAGGATTGAGCCACAATCCATACAAGAGATGGAATAGATAGTTGAGTACAAGAATTGTCTTGTAATGTTGCAGGAATTCAGGTTCCTCATGTTCTTGCAGAAGTTTAATGGATTTGACTCAATTGTGGCAATAGCATTCACCCGGACCTTTGATGGGAGCCGAGCCAAGGTTGGTTCATTAGAATTTGTAGTCATGGAAGAATCCATATCTTAGGCTACAGGGTTTCTAGTAGTGGGGGAGAAATGGTTCAAGAAGGAGAAGTTAGAAAAGAAACTATGGCACCGATTCGTGGTCAACCCGAAGTAGAAGGTGGACTAGAAGAACGACCTCTAGCAAAATGCTATGATCGGGAAGTGGAAGGATCTCATGTATGTGTTGCAGAAGTTCCTTACTTACGAGGGCTGCTACTCACTAACTTTCCTCTATCACATATTCCTACTCTTGCACTTTGAGTCCGGTAATCTCATCAATTTTTCAAAATATTTTCTCAAAATAATAGAAACTATGGCGAAAGGGGTTTAGAAAGGAAAGTCCAATCAGGCCACATACAAATTATATCACAATGGCTGATCACAATATTAGTTAAGAAAGAGCTAGAAGCTAAAAATGTGACTTGGGAGGAATTCCTGAATGCGTTTCAGGGGCGGAGCGTAGAGAAGTCGACTCAGAAGAAGAGTGCAAAAAAGTTGGCTCAAAAGAAGAGTGCAAAAAATCTGACTCAGAAGAAGAGTGCATACATGAATGAGAAATTAGAAACGATGACCCCACGTCCTACCGAGACTAGGAATTCGGCCAAGAGAAGGACTGCCTCTTCAAGGGAAAGTCATGTTCAGTCAACCTCTCAGATACTGTTGGATGACTCGCCACCTGCTTCACCGGGTAAATATAATATTTCAGTTCTTGTTGAGGCATCAGCTCATACAGTGGTTGATGGCGACTATGTGGAGAAAGAAGACGACACACCCTTGTCAGTCCTCTTTGGAAAAATGAAGAAAATAAAAGTGATGTCAAGTACAAGTAAGGACCCGGCAGAGGGTTAGGTGGATGACAGGGCACAGGGTACTGCAAACCTCAATAATTTTGAAGAACAGGGTACTGAAACCCTTGGTGTGATGGATGAGGAAGGTACTAAAACCCTCAATGATTTTGAAGAATAGGGTACTGAGGCCCCTTGTGAGATGGATGAGAAATTTATTGAAGCCCTTAATGACTTTGAGGAGTATGGTACTAAAACCCTTAGTAAATTGACTAAATAGGGTACTGAAACCCCTGATAGAGTAAAAATCCAGGACACTAAGACCCTTAGTAACATTGAGATTCCGAGTGTTGAAACCCTTGATGATATTACAATGCGGGAACTGAAAGGTGGCTAGGATAAATTTGACCTTGATAATGATGGCACATGTCTGGAATCGTCTTCCAAGAAGTCTGCACCTTAGGAATTGAGAGTGGAGAACTCCACCCTCTGTCTAAACAGTCGGATAGAAGAACTCAAGAAACATGTTTATGGCTTAGAGGTATTAAACCAAGCCATGAAAGAGTAGAGTACAGTGAAAAAAGAAGAAAATGCATAGTTGGCAGGAGTGGTGAAGGAGTAGAAAAGACAAGTTAATATATGGAAATATCGAGCCTCGAAGTGTTATGAACGTGTTAAAAAGGTGACCAAGAAAATAAAAAAGGCTCAAAGGAGGGAGGAAAAGACAATGAAAGCAGGGATTAGCATACAACTTTAGAATTGAAGGCAGGCTCTTCTATTTTGGTTTTTTTACAGCAATTAAAGGTTGTGTGAGGACCCACAATAGCTTAAGGATGGGAGGATGTTGGTAGGCTAAATTGCTTCATTTTTAACCCTTTTTCCCTTCAAAACCATAACCTTAGACCTCTATTTTAACCTTACAAACATCCCTATTCCCGCACTGGTCCAAGAATCATGTCTTTTCCTGAACTAGCTTTATATTTCATGATTAAGGGTTATGAATGTGCTTAATTAATCATTTTCATAGATTTTGTAGCTTTAAATCTTTGCAACTAGTATTTCTCTTCCTAAAAGTATTTGTTATGCAATGTATTGATCATCTCATTGGCATGGTGGAGTGCAGGTAGAATTCATGCACCGCTAGCGAATCTTTAACTATCGTGATAGCTCACCATGTGGACACGATGTTCTAGAATGATCAACTCAAGTTGGGCTCGGAGCGAAGAGGAAAGTTAGGGATATGGTAGAGATTGGGCCATCAGATGAATACCTAGAATAACGTTTTGTTATATCCAAAAGGCTTAGAATGAACTGTTATTGTTATTTTTATAGCCGAAAGTCTCATATTGGAACGCTTGATGTAATTTGGTTACGGTCATAGGACTAAATGATTGTATAAAATATAGGAATTAGATATAAAATAGTAGCAACCAATAGCTATAGCAAGGATATTGTGATTTTGCTCTTCTATAATTTTGCTGGTAACGCCCTCGTTCTGGGCTAGATTCGAACTCATGATGTATATTTGTTGATTATTAATAGAAAGGGACTGCACCATGATTTCTCAATCTTTCATTGTAATTTTGTGTTGATGCATTGATTAAGAGCTAAATCTTTATGTTTCCTAAATAGGGAAACGAGCTGGTTAGCTAGGGCCTAGCCAACCTAGCTCATTTTCCCTCGTGTTCTTCTTTTTCGATTAAGGTGTGTTAATTTCATTTAATGCAAAGTGTGAAGTAAATAGATGTTTTTATTCTTCTGCAAAGTTTAAATCTGATTTCATTGCTGTGTGACGAATCTGTGGTGTGCATGCTTGATTGAGTTTAATTTTATGATTTCCTGGATAATGCAAGCATGCATTCCTGCACTAGTGGATTTACAGTCTTGCAAGTTGATTCCTCTGGTTCATTACAGTAAGCGTTTTTTATGCTTATATGATTTATGAGTCTGTTGTGGTCACCAACAACCCCCCTCTTTGTTTGGTATTAGCAACAACATCTAGCAAAGGGGGACCCTTAACAAAAAATCCCAAAAATATTTTTATCAAAATTTTTGTATTTAACTCCCTAAAAGCTATATCGCATCGCAAAGAGAGAGTGAAGCGTTTTCCTATGCGCATAAATAAGCTACAAAGAAGTGATGCGAAATTCATCGCATCGCATATTTTGAAAGAACCCTTAAAAGAAAACCTAAGGAATCACCGACGGCCGATATGCGACGTCGCATATCGCAAAGTCGCATAAGCAGGGCACAGTGATCAAATGAAAAATGCGATCTTGCAATTTGCGATCTGCGATCTTACAAACTGCGATCTTGCGATTTGTGATCTGCGATGAATGAGACTATTAATTGCTGCGATGACACCTCTCGACATCGCAATCCTCGATGCTGCGATGCGAATCACAGAAACCACTCATCGCAAAGTTTCCTCGGCATGATCTATAAACCCAAAATTGAGCGCGCACCTTAAGGGAAATTAATGATTGCACGCCTGAGTATCCAAGGATGATCATGTTGCGTTTTCCGAAGAGTCAAGTCATTATGAGTGTCATGATTATGCATTCATTAGAACTTAAAGCTTTCATGTCAATCTTTTCGTCATTTCTCTTTTCCTTTGCGTAAACTGTAAGGCAACAACTAATATAAATCTATATGCAGGAAACATCTAAGGAAAAGGGGAAAGCGCCAATACTAGAAGAACAAAGAGGAGATACCTTCGCAAATGGATGTCACATCCAGTAGGGCCGCAGATTCCAGAGTATCACTCAACAGACACTGATGAAAATATACTATCCAAGACTCAGAGTCAAAGGCGCACAAAAGCAGCATGTTTGCAAAAGATCCTGAAGCTCAGACTGGGTAAAGCAAAAATAAAAACGCTAAAGAGGGAGGACGCTCCAGAAAAGCCTGGAACAAAGAACGGAAGAAGTTTTCAATACCGAAGATTGTTCAGGCAACGAAATCCCTAACTCATTGAGTCACTCGCACGGCTAGAAACCGAAATAGCAACAGCACAATCAGTTCGAAAAAAATATGGGTTATACTAAGTATGCACACAGCAAATACACCCAGCCAGAGGAAGATTTTCGAAAATATCTTCTAGTTTGTCAGAAAGAGGTGCCAACTTTTGTTATTTCTACTTTTATCGCTCGAACAAAAGAAAAAGACAACCAGCCGACTCTTTCCAGGCGAACCTTGCATTGCTTACAGCACTAAGGAGCAGATACAGTAACGGTTAGAAATTAGATTCAATTTTTAGAAATAAATTTGTTTTAGTAAAAGGGCGGTCATTTGAAGCCGTTTCCTAAATTTGTGTAATTAAGATTAGTTAGTTAGTAGTATTTAACCCTTCTCATGGCATTTCGAGAAGGGTCCAGAAATTTGTCAAAAAACTTGTCCTCAGGACATGCACTTTTGCACCCTCGGAGGGGGTTTTTGATGAATGGATGGATCAAGATTTATTTATGTTTGCATTTTAATGTCTGCTACTGATGTTGCACTTCTGTACTCTTAGTAGATGTTAGAAGTAAGTAGAGATAAATTGTTATTGCTTGAAGTTTGTGAGTGAAATCAGTCATAAATGGTACTTTTATCTCTTGATTAATTTCTGCTTATATTCTTAGAGTGATATACAGCTGAGTTGTTTATATGTTAATATACGAATGTGTGGGTTACCATTTGGCACTTTTGTATGGTGGAGTCATTTATTTGTGCTTGACATGTGAATAACTTATTATGCGATATGTTGTTCACAACTGTTTTGCCTAACTTCTTATGCAGAATGGTTTATCTTAATTGATTTATATTCTTATGATAGCTGAATGATATTTATTACCAATTATTGTATGAAATCTTTTTAGATCGCATGATGAAAGAATTCTACCCCGGGTTAGTATAGATTAGATGTGTTGTTTTTGTTAGATTGCAGTAGCATAGAGTCAGTTTAGCGTTTAGAATTAAATTAGCTTAAAATTACCTCTAGATTGGCATCATCAAAATCTACACACACACACATCCTTTAGATTGGGAAGTTGGTCCCATTATCCCCAGTCGGACCCGCTACACCAAACGGGCAAGGAGCCGCCAACCAGGTTCCAGACCGGGTGGGTATCCCCCTTGTTGTTGACCCGATTTTAGGGCCCTCAACATATTTGGCGCTAGAAGGAGGGCACGAACTATGAATGGCAACTAAGTCAAAATCTAAATACCATTCTGAGAGTAAATCACCCTCATCAACTCCCCCGACTTCTCCAGTACGGTTAAACCCAGAGTTAGAAGTCGTTCAAGTGTCCACCGCTGCTACCTACCCTAATATATCAGACCAACTCATCATTGAACCCCCTGAAATTCAAACTTTGATTCGTAAGCTCCAGGGATTCTCTATTTTTTCTCAGAGGTCTGATAAATCTCACAGCAGTGTGACTTCGCAGTACAATCCTGCTCATGCCCTGACCAGATTGAAGAGTGAAAAATTTGGTATTCAACCAAGTGAACTCCCTCTCCCTACTATGAAAAGAGCAAGGAAAACACCACCAGAGTCTGACAGTGAGACTCTTTCATCTACTTCATCCATTTCAACCCCCTCACCGCGAAGTCAACCACCCACATCCTCATCCCAAATCACTCATCCATCTTCCACAACCCTTCCTCTTCAATCATCAAATATCATAATATCTTCATCTTCTCAGCATCAAGAACCATCCTCTGCACTTTCATTAACTAGCGGCTCAACGATGGCCCAGTCTCCATGGAACAATCCTGGGGCGGTTTTAATGCCTCCACCCCTGAGCCCAATACCGGCCCATCCTGAGAAATGGCTACCTAAGTTCAATCCAGAAATAGGCATGCTAGCTGAAGAGCATATCAATAATTTCATGCTTTCTGTTAATCTCAATGGAGTTACCAATGAGGATGCTGTTGTCCAGCTTTTTCCTTATACAATGCAAGGAACAGCCGGGTCATGGTACTTTTCTTTACCTTCTGGGTCCATCACAAGTTGGGACATTTTTCAAAGTCAATTCCTCACCAAGTTTGGTGATGATAGATCAACAGCGACATTGATCAATGACCTATCTAATCTTAAAGCTGAGGCTAGAGAACCCATTAAAGATTTCAATTTACGGTTCAATAAGATCCTCAACAAAATTCCCGCTGCTTCTCAACCCAGCGAGGAAGTAAGATGTGAATGGTATATCACGGCCTTACCATCAAACTTGGCTATCTTCGTAGATAGGGCAAACAAGACGACCTTAGTTGAAAACTTGACAGAGGCGTTAGCAGTAGAAAAGTGCGTAGTTTCCCTAGAAAAGAGATCTGCAATAGAAGAACGCAAATCTAGGAAAATCTCTTTCAAAGAAGACACCAAGAAGAAGCAAACGAAAGATCCTTTCGATATGGAAGGATTAAAAAAAGTGTTAAAGGCCATGTCCAATGAGATGATTGACATAAGAAAACAAGTAGCAGAAACTTCTTCAAAAAAGCCCTACAGATATTTTAAAAGAAATCCTCCCATGGAGGTGAAACCAGCCAATGTTGTCTCAAACGTCGAATCTGAAAAAGAAGAAGAAGAAGAGAATACCACTGAAGGGCAGATCGATGATGAAGAAGTTGTGGAACTACAAGGAATGTGGGATTTCATCCTCCCACAATAAGAAGATCAAGAAGCATTTCCGGTTAGCACACGAAGAAAAAATCAACTTGATCCTCCCCAAACTACCCCTAAACAGAAGGGCGCAAGCCCTGCAACAAAAGATAAGGTCGCAACAAAGAAAACAACCGCTAGAGCGACCCAATTTAGCCCAATCCAATCAGATCAAGCACCTCCATCAAGAACACTGATAGTGTCGGATGAAATGGAGTATAACATTATCGATGACATGAAAAAGACTAGGGCTAATATCACTCTTTACGAATTGAGCAAATTGAAACATCAACAGAAAATAATGATGAAAGAATTACATGTCGTGCCTACTACATCTTTACCTACAGTTGTAGCTTCCCACAACATGGGAAGACCTCCAACCAACATGATCAATAAGATTGATCCAAATGACATTGCCTTGATTGGAGGAAGATCAAGATCTCATACTCCTCCTTTTCTTCTCACTTATGAAATTTTCAATAAAAACGTGCACAATTGCTTGGTTGATTCTAGTGCTTCAATGAATATTTTACCCAGATCAATATGTGCCAAATTGAATGTTCAGCCACAAAAATCCGCAGTGTGCATAGTTCAACTTGATCGATCTCAAGTCGAAGTGATTGGTGAACTTAACCAGGTGACCATAAGCTTGTCGTCTAACCCGAAAGTATGCCAGGTTATCGACATTCTAGTAGCTGATATCCCTGAATTCTATGGTTTAATTCTTAGCAGGGATTGGTCTGAAAAACTCCACGGATATTTCTCAACCGACTGGTCACACATGTGGTTACCCTACAACGGTAAACCGAATCAAATAAAGGTTGAACGAGAGTTGCACCAAAAGTACATAGTGACTGAATTGGAAGGAGAGAATGAAGCAATAGCATACAAGAGCAGTATCATAGGCAATTACTCGTTAGATTCTTTCCTCGACAATTTCAATGCTCACACCTCACCTTACTTAGAAAATTCAGTTTTGTCCCAAGTTGAAATTTTTTCCCAAACTAATGATTCAAAGTGTTTTAATTTTTTAGATAACTCTGTAAATACATCTTTGTTTTGGAAATTATATTTTGATGGCTCTAAATCTAACGAGGGAGCAGGAGCAGGATGCGTTCTGATTAGCCCAGATGGAAACAAGATCATGCTTACATGCAGACTTGAGTTCGATTGCACAAACAATACAGCGGAGTACGAAGCCTTGGTGCAAGGCCTATACAAAGCAATCGGGTTGAATGTTAAGTATCTTCAAGTCTTTGGAGATTCTGAAATTGTCGTCAAACAGGTACGTAACACCATACATTGCTTGTCAAGTCATTTAAAGCACTATCAATCTTTAGTACAAGATCTGACTTCACATTTCATAGCATTCAATATTTCGTCAATCCCAAGACTCCAAAATGTGAGCGCAGACCTGTTAGCTAACGTAGCCTCTAGACTTATTCCCTCCGAAGATTTTAGTCCCGATAGGTTCTTAATAGAATTAATCTTTAGACCATCCATCCCTGACAACATCACCAACTGGAGAGTATTCAACGATGATCTTGACATTGTAAATTTCCTCACTTCTGAAGGATCCTACTCAAATCAAATAATTGACGAAGACCATCATGATCACCAAATACAACAAAATAGCACTGATAATGCTATACCTAAATCGGTGGTTAAGTTAGAAGATTTATATGATTTAAAAAGTCGGTTTAAAAGGTCTGCCAATTCTAAACTCTACAGTTCAACTCTGAATTATGAATTAGTGAACCTAGGATCCGATCAGAAGCCGCAAAACGTTAATCTGGGCCACGGCCTAGCCGCTGAAGAAAAATCAGCATATATCCATCTTCTGAGACAATACAAAAACGTTTTTGCATGGAATTACGATGAGCTGAAGACATACAACACTTCTATCATTCAACACACTATCCCTATGATTGACAATGAAAAACCTGTCCAGTAGAAGCTCAGAAAAATCCACCCCAACTTAGAAAATCAGATAAAGACTGAGCTAAATAAGTTGTTGAGAGCCAGAATAATTTTCCCCATCAGACATTCCAAATGGGTATCCAATATGGTGCCCATTAGAAAGAAAAACGGAGATATCAGGATCTGTATTGATTTCCGGAACCTCAACAAAGCCTGTCAGAAAGACAATTTTCCCCTCCCACCTATAGAGCAAATACTACAGGCAGTAGCGGGCTCATAATTAATGTCTTTCCTGGATGGATTTTCAGGATACAATCAAGTGCTAGTACATCCCGATGATCAGTTGAAAACCACATTCCGAACCAAATGGGGCACATACGCATATCGGAAGATGCCATTTGGTCTGATCAATGCCGGCGCTACCTTTCAGAGAGCCATGGACATCACGTTTAAAGGTTTAGTCAATAAATCGGTAGTGATTTACCTGGATGATATAACAGTGTACTCCAAGAAGCGAAGTGACCATCTCAAAGATTTGAAACAAATATTTCAAAGATGTTTAAGGTATGGGATTTCACTTAACCCAAAGAAATATTTTTTCGCATTAAGTGAAGGGAAATTGCTAGGATTCATAGTGTCAAAATCTGGTATTCACATTGAACCTGACAGAATCAAAGAAATTTCCGAAATATCCATGCCCCATAACAAAAAGGCCATGTAATCTTTCCTTGGAAAAATCAATTTTGTAAAAAGGTTTGTCCCGGATTTTTCACGTATTATTTCTCCTTTACAAAATATGATAAAAAAGAATTCAAATTTTAAATGGGGTCAAGATGAGCACGAAGCATTCAACTTGATCAAACAAGCTATCATCAACGCTCCATCTTTAGCTACCCCAAAATTTTCAGAATCTTTTATCTTATACACTTTTGCCTCAGAGAAATCTTATGCCACGATTTTAACTCAAGCAAATCAAGAGAAGGCGGAAGCTCCAATCGCATTCTTTAGCTCGAACTTACAAGGTGATGAGCTCAATCATTCAGACGTGGAGAAACAGGCATATGCTGTTTTCAAAGCGATCAAATATTTCAGACCTTTCTTACTTAAAGCCCATACCAAAGTCGTAGTACCGTTTCCAGCGGTAAGAAACCTGCTGGTAGAGAAGGATGTGGGCGAAAAGAGAGCAAATTGGATTACCGCTTTACAAGAATACGATCTTGAGATCAAGCCAACAAACATCGTAAGAGGTCAAGGCTTCTGCAAGATGTTAGCTGGAGCATCACAAATTCCTGAGAACTCATCTAAAGAGGTACATACATATGAGGTAAGCCTAAACGACGTAGAATCATTATATGCGGACACCATTTATTATCTTAAGAACGGGTATGCTCCATCACACCTGGATCACACCAAGAAAAGAGCTTTGAGATTGAAAGCTAAACAATACCAGCTCATAAATGATGTTCTGTTTAAAAGGAATTACGATTCTGTACTTCTTAGGTGTCTTGAGAAAACTGAAGCCGAAAAGGTTTTGCAGGAACTCCACGATGGGCCAGCAGGTGAACACTATGCTGGAGAAGCTACTGCACATAAGATCTTACATGCAGGATATTATTGGCCCACGCTGTTCAAAGACTCATACAATTACGTAAGGAAATGCCAAATCTGCCAGACTGTTGCAGGGAAACAAAAGAAATCGTCCATGCCACTGGAGCCGGTCAACATCGAGCAACCATTCAGCCAATGGGGCTTGGACATAATAGGTGAGATCGTTCCTCACTCTTCTAAGCAGCATAGGTATATCCTCACGGCAACAGATTATTTTACTAAATGGGTAGAAGCAGTTCCTCTCAAGACAGTTAATTCTGAAAACATTATTGAATTCATAGATCAATTTATCATCACTAGGTTTGGATTGCCAACGGCCTTAATGTTTGATAATGCATCATACTTTTCTGGAAATACAATGACTGAGTTTGCACTTAAAAGAGGGTTCAAACTGAATTATTCTGCCAACTACTATCCGCAAGGTAATGGGTTGGCTGAATCAACAAACAAAAACCTAATCAGGATTATTAAAAGAACAGTCGACCAAAACCAAAAGAATTGGCACAAAGCGCTGGTAAATGCTTTATGGGCAGATAGAATTACGAAGAAAGCTTCAATCAGCACTTCTCCCTTTAATTTAGTTTATGGGAAAGAAGTGGTTCTTCCAACTCACTTAGTCATTCCCTCTTTCTCTTTAGTACAACACATCGATGAAGTATCTACTTCCTCCTTACAATTGAGACAAATGGAGATAATCAAACTAGAAGAACGACGAGAACAAGCTAAGAAAACCCATGCTCACCACCAAGCGCTAATAAAATCCTCTTTTGACTCAAGCATAATGACCAGAAAAATCTTTCAGATGGGAGATTTAGTTTTGAAATGGGATAAGGCTCATGAAGAAAAGGGCAAACATACGAAATTTCAGAAGCTGTGGCTTGGTCCTTTTCATATTGTAGAAGTCATAGGCCCATCGACGTTTGTGTTGCAGGATTTGGCAGGTAGAAGAGATTATTTGCCTGTGAATGGACAGATTCTTAAAATGTATTTTCCATAGAAGATCATTCTTCTATTTTTGTAGGATAGTTTTAGTTTTTATTTATTTATTTATTTGTTTTTCTCTTTCTTATAAATAAAACCGGTTGTAAATGATCATAAAAAAGGATTCATGAAAGAGCACACCAACTCTCTATCAGATTTTGATTTCACTTGTACAAATAGCAAAACTTTTCGAAAAATCTGATTTTTATTATTGACAAATAGAGTTAACTTTAGCCTGAATATGATATTAGTTTCAACCTCTCAAAAAACTTTGATGAAAGCAACCTTTGGTAAAAAAAAAATTTATGTCAGCACAACGAAAGGTATCATCAATAATAAAATAAATATTCTCTGTAAAGATGTTGTTTTCAAACTCTATTATTGTCGTCCAGAGCTTTCTTAAGGAAAAACAATGACTTCCTCCCTGCTAAAGGAAACCGCAACATTCAGAGAAACAATCCGAGAAAACACTATATCTCAAAGAATAAGAGGTCTCATCACGAGCCGGCTTATCATGATCACAGATATTATAACTTGCTGACTTTGCCAATACTGTCTATCAAAACAGGGCAACGACTCAAGATTGTTGCAATCAAAAGACAAGGGGTCTCATCATGAGCTAGCTTGTTCAGCAAAAGTGTAAATCAAGTGAATGACTATGTCATAATTTGGCCACCAAACCAAGACATTGTTCTTTAGAGAATAAAAAAGGAAAAAGTTTCAAAAAGGATTTTTCTCTGAAATGTTGTAAATAACCTCAAGCAGGAAAAAGGATCATTGCTGGATAACATGGTAACCCTGTCGAGGCTATGGACGCTTGCGGGCAGCAGAGGCTCTACCTACAACAAATGAGCATATTTTAAAGCCAGTACGTAGAGAAGACCTTATTTTATCTTTAAAAAGGACCGAGTAATGTCTGGTATGAATGCAAGAACTAAGCCTAAGGAAGCAGACAATTGGAATAAAAGAAAGGTTGAGACAAAGTATCATTGACAGGATAAGGGGTAATCTACTCTATCTGTCCATAACAAAATTTAGACATATGAAAATTTTTCTGTTTCGGAAGTAGAAATGTCAATAGAAAAGCAGAGATAACTGGTTCTTCACAGTGAATCGCCATTGTTGTGGTCACCAACAACCCCCCTCTTTGTTTGGTATTAGCAATAACATCAAGCAAAGGGGGACCCTTAACAAAAAATCCCAAAAATATTTTTATCAAAATTTTTGTATTTAACTCCCTAAAAGCTATATCGCATCACAAAGAGAGAGTGAAGCGTTTTCCTATGCGCATAAATAAGCTGCAAAGAAGCGATGCGAAATTCATCGCATCGCATATTTTGAAAGCGCCCTTAAAAGAAAACCTAAGGAATCGCCGACGGCCGATATGCGACGTCGCATATCGCAACGTTGCATAAGCAGCGCACAGTGATCAAATGAAAAATGCGATCTTGCGATTTGCGATCTGCGATCTTACAAACTGCGATCTTGCGATTTGCGATCTGCAATGAATGAGACTATTAATTGCTGCGATGACACCTCTCGACATCACAATCCTTGATCCTGCGATGCGAATCGCAGAAACCACTCATTGCAAAGTTTCCTCGGCATGATCTGTAAACCCAAAATTGAGCGCGCACCTTAAGGGAAATTAATGATTGCACGCCTGAGTATCCAAGGATGATCATGTTGCGTTTTTCAAAGAGTCAAGTCATTATGAGTGTCATGATTATGCATTCATTAGAACTTAAAGCTTTCATGTCAATCTTTTCGTCATTTCTCTTTTCCTTTGCGTAAACTGTAAGGCAACAACTAATATAAATCTATATGCAGGAAACATCTAAGGAAAAGGGGAAAGCGCCAATACTAGAAGAACAGAGAGGAGATACCTTCGCAAATGGATGTCACATGCAGGAGGGCCGCGGATTCCAGAGTATCACTCAACAGACACTGATGAAAATATACTATCCAAGACTCAGAGTCAAAGGCGCACAAAAGCAGCATGTTTGCAAAAGATCCTGAAGCTCAGACTGGGTAAAGCAAAAATAAAAACGCTAAAGAGGGAGGACGCTCCAGAAAAGCCTGGAACAAAGAACGGAAGAAATTTTCAATACGGAAGATTGTTCAGGCAACGAAATCCCTAACTCATTGAGTCACTCGCACGGCTAGAAACCGAAATAGCAACAGCACAATCAGTTCGAAAAAAATATGGGTTATACTAAGTATGCACACAGCAAATACACCCAGCCAGAGGAAGATTTTCGAAAATATCTTCTAGTTTGTCAGAAAGAGGTGCCAGCTTTTGTTATTTCTACTTTTATCGCTCGAACAAAATAAAAAGACAACCAGCCGACTCTTTCCAGGCGAACCTTGCATTGCTTATAGCACTAAGGAGCAGATACAGAAACGGTTAGAAATTAGATTCAATTTTTAGAAATAAATTTGTTTTAGTAAAAGGGCGGTCCTTTGAAGCCGTTTCCTAAATTTGTGTAATTAATATTAGTTAGTTAGTAGTATTTAACCCTTCTCATGGCATTTGGAGAAGGGTCCGGAAATTTGTCAAAAAACTTGTCCTCAGAACATGCACTTTTGCACCCTCGGAGGGGGTTTTTGATGAATGGATGGATCGAGATTTATTTATGTTTGCATTTTAATTTCTGCTACTGATGTTGCACTTCTGTACTCTTAGTAGATGTTAGAAGTAAGTAGAGATAAATCGTTATTGCTTGAAGTTTGTGAGTGAAATCAGTCATAAATGGTACTTTTATCTCTTGATTAATTTCTGCTTATATTCTTAGAGTGATATACAGCTGAGTTGTTTATATGTTAATGTATGAATGTGTGGGTTACCATTTGGCACTTTTGTATGGTGGAGTCATTTATTTGTGCTTGACATGTGAATAACTTATTATGCGATATGCTGTTCACAACTGTTTTGCCTAACTTCTTATGCAGAATGGTTTATCTTAATTGATTTATATTCTTATGATAGCTGAATGATCTTTATTACCAGTTATTGTATGAAATCTTTTTAGATCGCATGATGAAAGAATTCTACCCTGGGTTAGTATAGATTAGATGTGCTGTTTTTGTTAGATTACAGTAGCATAGAGTCAGTTTAGAGTTTAGAATTAAATTAGCTTAAAATTACCTCTAGATTAGCATCATCAAAATCTACACACACACACATCCTTTAGATTGCGAAGCTGGTCCCATTATCCCCAGTCGGACCCGCTACACCAAACGGGCAAGGAGCCGCCAACCAGGTTCCGGACCGGGTGGGTATCCCCCTTGTTGTTGACCCGATTTTAGGGCCCTCAACAGAGTCTTAATGTGATTCTATAGTGCGTGATTTTCATTCTGAAGTGTTCCTAATATTTTGAATTAAACATGTTTTTGGTAATTTCAAATTGAACATCGTTGTGACACACTAATCTATACCTATACTTCATACTGTTTAGGAAAGATCAGACTTTATGTGTAGTTATTCTTAAAGAGGACATTTTTGAGTTAAGAAGGTTATGAATGCGGGTCATCTCATGTGGATAACTATTACAGGATTGAAGCTTGCTATCACAATTAGATGATCTCTTTGGATTGCATGAAGAAGTTCCTTGATTAAGGAAGAGTGTTCTTTGGCTTTGGAAGTTAATTCTTGTTTTAGATATTAATATCAGTTGAAGCATCTTTTGGTTTGAGGAATTTATTTTGAAGTTCTTTTCACCTTTTCAAGTTCTTTTCCTAATTTAACACGTTATTCATTTTCTTATAAGAAGTATTGGAAAACTTGGTGTAGGAACCTATGTCTCGATCCAGGAATCGATCTCCTGATACAGGAACGAAGTGTTCTAGTCCTAAGGCTTAGAGCTCCTCCATGAAGACATAAATCTTCAGTACAGATGGAAAATATAATTCCAGCACCTAAACATTGTTCTAGTAGTAGTGCAAGCACATTACAGAAGTACAGGAATAATAGCTTAGTGCAGGGAGAAAGACCTATAAGAAGTCAGATATCTTCAAGGGTCCAATTATTAACCTGGCACACAACTATACTGAAGATAAACATAGCTTTACATTTTCATTGGTAAAATATTGTTTGCAATAAGTTTGAGAGTTCCTTTCATTTATTTTCCTACAAAAGTACTTTATTTCACATTCCAACACTAGAATATCGTTGGTGTGAATTGTCGGATGATCTTATTTTTTTGGTTCTGCAAGATTACAATTAAGGAAGTAGAAATAGAGTTTGGAAAAGTTCATATAATTTTTGGCATTTCCTGTGCTTCGTCTCTAAGTTTACGAAACCCTCGGGTTGATAATTAAGTGTTGAAGGAGTCTGCCTAACCACAATTCCTGCACCTAACAAGTATAGCTCCATATTTTAGACTCACTTTTATTTTGCAGGTGTTGTTAGTGCTTTTGGAACATAACCACTGTGTTGTATGCTGCTAATTTTATTATGTAGAAATTATAGTTTGGAGTGAGGTTTTTATATTATGCCTGAGTGTGAGGTTTATTTTTGTTGTTGGTGATATTATTGTTCAGTTTTTGTTAGATGGATTGTGGCTACTATTTTCTTGAGTAGAGAGCATACTTTCTATGGTGTTTTTATTTTTTGACGATGTCTTGTCATTAGAGATCGTATTGTAGATCTGATTCAACTCGAGCAAAGAAGTCTTAGATCTAGTGTGAAAATAGATGAAATGAGGTCTGCATAGAGTAGAGGAGCGGTGACTTCATGGGCATGGAGCGGTGATTGTGATGTTTCAACAAAAGGAATAGTTTCTCCATCCAAATGGAGTTGGATATTTCAATTGGGGGTGGGTGAGGATCATTGATCGTGGTGGTGTTCAACAAATGGTAGTTCATTGATCCATGTGACAACATAATATTTTGAGCTGAACAGAAAAATTAAGTCTCCTGGCTTATGGGAGTCAGCTGATTGTATATGAGAACGAGTCTCCTAATTGATAGGAGTCAGACATCTATGTAAAATGCATTATTTTCTTAATATAAGATTTAGAGCAACACAACAGTCTCAAGAGTGTCTTTTCCCCAATGAAGGGTTTTCAACTAGAAATACTTGTGTCTCATGCACTGATACTTTCTTGTGTTTCTGTTCATGGTTATGTTGCTCATATTTTTACTTTTTTCTTATGATTTATGCATAGATCTACAAATTTTTAATGAGTTGTTTTTAATTAGTTGTGTGATCCAATTAAAGTTTAAATCAACAAAATTTGTTAAGAAGTCACACTACTAATTCACCCCCCCGCTCTCAGTAGTGCTCAAAGGTTTCCAACAGTTGAGCGTAGCTTGATCACATGGAGACATTATAACATGAAAAATCATTTCAAGGATTTGATAATGAGATTCCACATCTTGAAGCGGGGATCCCTATCTTAAATCAATCTGTGGAATCTCCTTCTAAAGGACTCTCTCCCCCTCATGAAGCTCCAACCACTGATCAAGATGACACTTTGAGTGATGTGATTGAGAGAATTGTAAGGATAAATCTTGATTTAGCCCCATCTCAATCAATTGAATAGACTAAGCCATCTCAAAAAGGTCCTCCAGCGTTACTCACTAAGCCACTTGAAAGTGTCAATCCTAGTGAGGTTATAAAGATAGGAAGAAGAAGTTCTACTAGACATAATGGAGGTGTTGTAGACAATTTTGATTCAGTTATTGATATGGATGTTTCTTATGATTGTGAATTAAATTTTTTTACATATTTCGAACCAACTTCCTTTAAATGGGTTACTTCTCATTATGAAAGGAAATAAGAAATGCAGAAAGAGTATGATTCTATGATAAAGAATGGAACGTGGAATCTGGTGGACCCTCCATTTGGAACCAAACCAATTAATTGCAAGTGAGTCTCTAAGAAAAAGTATAAATCTTATGCCTCACTTGACAAGAATAAAGCAAGGCTCGTGGAAAAAGGTTGTGTGCATAAGGAAGGGATCGATTATAAGGATACTTTTGACCCAACAGAAAAATGGTCTACTATTTGGACTCCCTTTGCCTTGGTAGCTTAGAATGGATGGAAATTCCATGAAATGGATGTAAAAATTGCTTTATGAAATCGATATTTCAAAAAGAATTTTTTTATGTCTCTACCAGAAGGATTTGTTATGAAGGGACATGAGCACAAAGTATGCAAGCTTATCAAATCCTTGTATGGCCTCAAACAAGCACCGTGAGCCTGGTACGAGAAATTGAATAAGCATCTTCTGAAACTAAATTTGAAACAATATGATCTTGACGATGCAACTTTATTTGTCAAGAAAGTTGGAAAATTTATTGTATATCTTGTGGTGTATGTAGATGATAAAATAATGACAGGGAATGAAAATATTTGAGGAAAGGTTTTGAGATGACAGATTTGGGATATGTTCACTACTATATGGGTATTGAGGTAACCCAACATTAGAAGTTTATATTCCTCTCTAAAAATAACTACATTGGAGATTTCTTGAACAAATTTGGTATGGTTGAATGCAATTCTTTGACCACTCCAATGGAACAAAATTTAAAGCTCACATCTAAAGAAGGCAATGAATTTGAGGATGAAATTAATTACATACAACTCATAGGAAGTATTAACTACCTCACTACTACCAGACCAAACATTTCATTTGTTGTTAGAATCCTCTCCAGGTTTATGCAGAAGCCTTGTGAGTGTCATTGGTCTACTACAAAAAGAGTTCTAAGGTACTTGAAGGGAACTCAAGACTTTGGATTCAAGTATACACATGTGGATGACTTCAACTTGATTTCATACTCTGATTCAGATCTTGATAGAGATAAAGAGAATGAAGTATCTACTTCAAGTTATGATATGAGTCGTAGATCAAGAGTTGTCTCCTAAAGGTTATGCAAATAGTTAGTTCCAATGGATACCACAACAGAGGCAGAATATGTAGCAATTGAAGAGACAACGAAGGAAATTGTGTGGCTCAAGAAAATTCTTGAATATTTATAGGAGAAATAAGTGCATTCTACTCTTCTTTTGATTGAAAATACTTCTATAATAAAATTGGCTAAGAATAAAAAGTTTCATGATCGAACTAAACAAATCAATACATAGTATCATTCGATTCGACATCATGTTGAGGCCAAGACTATTCACCTATGCCATTGTTCCATAAACAAGCAAACTGTAGTGATCTTCACCAAAGTGCTTGGAAGAGAAAAGTTTGAAAGATTCAAATGATATGTGGACTCACAAACATCCCTTCAAATTAAGGGGGGAACGTTGACACCTAATATTTAGGGATTAGGAAAATATCGTAAATATTGTATTTATGATAACAAAGAATATGAAGAGACACTAGAATATGAATTCCAGGGGTTTCCCTCTCCTTGTATATATTAATTATCTTTTATTAATGGAAAAACATGATTCGTGGAGTCACCAATGCCTGAACTGGAATTTTTCATTACACATTACATTTCACATCACATTAATTTTACATTTTACATTATATTCTACATTTTAATTTTTTGTTGTGAAAGGAGTTATGGTTTTTTGGGCATGTGGTATTGATAAGCCATGGTATTGTAGAAAAACCTATTACAAGTTAATAATATCCATGGTAAATTGGGGGTGAATATCTACGGTTAAGAATCTTGTTATATTGTAATTTTACTGTAAGTATTAAGTTTTTTTGTAGCAACTACAACCACCCTCCAAAATTTTTCCTTAGCTTCATTTTGGAACCTCCCTACCAACCTTTCATAACAGCATGTCTTGCTTCATCAAGTACACAAGCTCCAGTGATTTTCTTACAGAAAGGCAGCCTGTCTATCAGAGCTTAATGCATTCCCCTCACAGGTTGTTTCTCCAAAGTTGGTCCAGCTGCAAGCTAAGTAGCTCCTTCAAGAAATTGCACAATTTTGGAGGGCAACGAACCTTCCCTCCATAAATTGCACAATTCATTTTGACAGCCTTCTAGGTTCTAGAATTGTGCAAATCTGCCAGTCAGGCTTCATCCAGAAAATTGCGCAATTCGTCCCAGCAGGGCTGCTCAGCCCAGGAATTGCACAATCCTAGGCAGCAGTGAGCTGCTCTGCCCAGAAATGCGCATCTTTTCCTCCCAACTCAACATACTATTGCATGTTCAATTGAGTTGATTGGTTCCCTCTAGGACCAAGAAAAACTTATTTTTATGCATGGACTACTTCTCCCAAGGCAGCATGAAAAGGCATCCCTTGATTCAGGGATCTACGTTTAGTAGCTGGAAGTTGCATGCAAGGATCATTTCAAAAACCTCCCACCAAGTGTCTCTCTTCCTAGATTTGTGGCATGCACATCACATCTTCAATTTTATCAAAAGCCATGAACCAGATGTTGCAGAGCTCATTTCTCACATCAAACTTAAAACTATAACATCCCACATTGCATCTAGGAGTCATTGGCACATTCAGCTTACTTGTTTTGGGGTAAGCCCTCCTTCCATGTCTCACACTGCATTTCTAGCTCATTTTCTTTTTCGCTTCATATGAATGTTGTCTACTTGATTTCAGTGAGCGCTTGCTATCATTTTGATGCATACTATATTGTACTAGCACCATTTCATTTTTCGTTAACATCTCACTGTTGTCGCATGCATGAAACTGTTTTGCACGAACGGTCACTGATTCAGTGACTTGCTTCACCCACATGCATGTTGTTTTTTTTTTCTGAATATTTCATTCAATGTTTGCATACATGATCAATCACTTCTTCTTACACTCAGTATCACCATGCATTCACTTTCACATTTTCTTTCAGTTGCCCATCGGCGGGTCTGGGTAGCCTTGGCCCAGACTCTTCCTCCCTAAGAAAGCATTGCGCAATCCTGAGAGGGAAGGCTCTACCTTACTCTCTGGAAATGTGCATTTCTACCCAACAGTTGTTCCCCAGGCCTGAATTGCGCAATATTGAGGGACAGTGACTGCTGGCCTAGAAAATTGCGCAATGCAGTCACTGAGCCTACAGTCATTGCTAGCTGAAATTGTGCATTGTGCAATTCCAACAATCAGCATTCAGCCTGGATTGCACATTGTGCAATTTCAGTAGCCAGTCATGCCTTCCAGATAACCCGAACTTCCTTTTTCGCAGTTTTGGTAGCCAGTCTCCCAGCCTCCCAAAATAAATTGTGCAATCCCTGCCTATCTTTCCCAAGGTATGTGTTATGTCATTCCCAAATTTGCTTTGATTTTTGCTGACATATTTCTTGCCATGCATGTCGATTTGTATCCAGATATTTCAGGTGTTCATCTGTCTCTTAGTAGTATAAGATCAATGGCCTCAAAGATATAAGGATCAAAGGACACTGACGGAAGTGCAACTAGAGTAGCGGTTGAGAGAGTGTTTGCAAGTCTATCGATCTATGAAGATACCAAGTTGATTCTAGACAAGGACATCAAAATGAAATGGAAATAGGTCAATGATGCATTTACAGGCACATTTGGGGAAGAGCTCAAAGACTGCCAGGTACACGTGAACATTCACAAGTCCAGCTTGTACCGGATTGTATGCAGATATCACATGTTCCCATGTGCAGACATGATACACTGGATCGTCTCACACACTAATCCCGAGACGATGACCTTGAGCAGTGTTAGCAGGATGAAGATTGTAACCTTCTGTTGAGGGCCCCGAAATCGGGTCAACAACATAGGGGGATACCCACCCGGTCGGGAACCTGGTTGGCGGCTCCGTGCCCGTTTGGTGTAGCGGGTCCGACTGGGGATGACGGGACCAGCTTCCCGTTCTAAGGGGTAGTGTGCATGTAGAAAATAGTGATATGTTGTGTGTAGAAAATGATAGTAGAAAATCTGTAATTGTTCCTTAACTAATCTAATTCTAAATTCTGAAATGATTTTATACTACTTTAATTTAACAAAAAAAATACATCTAATCTACACTAACCCGGGGCAGAATTTTTCCATTATGCAATCTAGAAAGATTTCACAGAATAACTGGTAATGAATATTATTAAGCTATTATGAGAATATAAATCAATTAAGATGAACCATCTTGCGTAAAAAGTTAAGCAAAACAGTTGTGAACAGCATATTGCATAATCAGCTATTCATGTATTAAGCACAAATCAATGACTGCACCGTACAAAAGTGCCAAATGGTAGTCCACTCATTCATACATTAACATATAAATAACATCAGCTATATATTACTCTAAGAATGCAAGCAGAAACTATTCAAGAGATAAAAGTACCGTTTATGACTGATTTTAAACTTACAGACCTTAAGCAATAATGATCTACTTCTACTTGCTTCTAATGCCTACTAAGAGTACAGAAGTGCAACATCAGTAGCAGGTATTAAAATGCAAACATAAATAAATCTTGATCCGTCCATTCATCAAAAACCCCCTCCGAGGGTGCAAAAGTGCATGTTCTGAGGACAAGTTTTTTGACAAAATTTCGGACCCTTCTCCAATGCATCGAGAAGGGTTAAATACTAATAACTGACTAATTTACTTTACACAAATTCAGGGAACGGCTTCAAATGACTGCCCTTTTACTAAAAACAAATTTATTTCTAAAAACTGAATCTAATTTCTAATCGTTTCTGTATCTGCTCCTTAGTGCTGTAAGCAATGCGCTGTTCGCCCTGAAAGAGTCGGCTGGTTGTCCTTTCCTTTTGTTCGAGCTTGAAAATTAGAAACAACAAGCGCTGGCACCTCTTTCTGTTAGATTAGAAGATATTTTCGAAAACCTTTCTCTAGCTGGGTGTATTCGTTGTGCGCACACTTAGTACAACCCAGTTTCTTTTAGAACTGATTTTGCTGTTGCTATTTCACTTTCCGGTCGTGCGAATGAATCAATGAGTTAGAAGTCGCGCTGTATGGACAATCCCCTGTTTCGAGAATTGTTTCCGTTCTTTGTTCCAGGCTTTTCTGGAGCGTCTTTCTTCTCTTGCGCTTCTTTCTCTGCTTTACCAAGTTTGAGCTTCAGGATCTTTTGTAAACACGCTGCTTTTGTGTGCCTTTGACTCTGAGTCTCGGACAGTCTATTTTCATCAGTGCCTGTTGGGCAATACTCTGGAATCCGCGGTTCTGCTGCATGCGTCATCCAATTGCGGAGGCATCTTCTCTCTGTTGTCTTATTGGCGCTTTTCCCTTCTCCTTAGATGTTTCCTGCATATAGATTTATATCAGTTGCATGTCTTGCAGTTTACGCAAAGAAGAAGGGAAATGACGAAAAGATTGACATGAAAGCATTAAATTCTAATGAATGCGAAATTAATGACATTCATCATAACTTGACTCTTCGATAAATGCGATGCAATCATTTCTGGATATTCAAGCATGCAGTCATTAACTTCCCTTAAGGTGCACTTTCAAATTTGGATCTACCGTGTATGTCAGAGAGTTCTTGCGATGAGTCTTTTCTACGATTGGTATTGCAATATTGATGGCTGCAACGTTATTTAAGTGTTATCGTAGATCGCAGATATCGCAGATCGCTAATATCGCAGATCGCAGCTTCGCATGGTCGCAGATCGCAACATCGCAAGGTTTTCACTTTGTCATTTTGTGCTGCTCGTGCGACATTGCGATGTGCGACGTCGCATATCGGCCGTCGGCGTTTCTTTAGGTTCTCCTTTTTCAAATGCTCTTAACGTGCGCGATGCGATGGTTTCTCACATCGCTCCTTTTTAGCGCATTTATGCACTTTGGGCAAGTGCTCCTTTTTCCGTTGCGACGCGATATAGCTTTTAGGGAGCTGATACAAAAGATTTTTTACACAAAAATATTTTTTGGATTTTTGGCTAAGGGTCCCCCTTTGCTTGATGTTATTGCTAATATCAAATGAAGAGGGGGGTTGTTGGTGACCACAACAATGGCGATTCACTGCAAAGAACCAGTTATCTCTGCTTTTCTATTGACCGTTCACTTCCGAAACAGCAAAATTCTTATATGTCTAAATTTTGTTATGAACAGATAGAGTAGATTACCCCTCACCTTGTCAACAATACTTTGTCTCAACCTTTTTATATCTCAGTTGCTTGCTTCCTCATGGTTTTTTCTTGCATTCGCACCAAACATTACTTGGTCTTGGTTAAAGATAAAATAAGGTCTTCTCTGCGTACTGGCTTAAAAGTATACTCATTTGTCGTAGGTAGAGCCTCTGCTGCCCGCAAGCGTCCATAGCCTCGACAGGGTTACCATGTTATCCAGCAATGATCCTTTTTCCTGCTTGAGGTTACTCGCAACATTCCAGAGAAAAATCCTTTTTGACACACTTTTCCTTTTTTAATTCTCTAAAGAACAATGTCTTGGTTTGGTGGCCAAATTATGACACAGTCATTCACTTGATTTACACTTTTGCTGAACAAGCCGGCTCGTGATGAGACCTCTTGTCTTTTGATTGCAACAATCTTAAGTCGTTGCCCTGTTTTGATAGACAGTATTGGCAAAGTCAGCAAGTTATAATATCTGTGATCATGATAAGCCGACTCATGATGAGACCTCTTATTCTTTGAGATATAGTGTTTTGCTTGGATTATTTCTCTGAATTCTGCAATTCCCTTTTAGCAGGGAGGAAGTCATTGTTTTTCCTTAAGAAAGCTCTGGACGACAATAATAGAGTTTTTTGAAAACAACAACTTTGCAGAGAGTACTTATTTTATTATTGATGATACCTTTCATGGTGCTGATACAAAACAATTTTTTCACCAAAGGTTGCCTTCGTCAAAGTTCTTTTAGGTCGAAACTAATATCGTAATCAAGGTGAAGTTAACTCTATTTGTTAATAATAAAATTCAGATTTTTTCAAAAATTTTGCTATTTGTACAAGCGAAATCAAAATCTGATAGAGAATTGGCGTGCTCTTTTCATGAATCCTTTTCACATGATCATCTACAACGGGTTTTATTCATAAAAGAGAAAGACAACATTAAATGAAATATAAAAACTAAATCTATCCTACAAAAATTAGAAGAATTTCTCTTCTATGGAAAATATAATTTAAGAATCAGTCCATTGACAGGTAAAGAATCTCTCTTTCCTGCCAGATCCTGCAACACGAATGTGGACGGGCCTACGACTTCTACAATCTGAAAAGGGCCAAGCCACAGCTTCTGGAATTTCGTATGTTTGCCCTTTTCTTCATGTGCCTTATCCCATTTCAAAACTAAATCTCCCATCTGAAATTTTTTTCTAGTTATGATGCTTGAGTCAAAAGAAGATTTTATTAGTGCTTGGTGATGTCCATGGGTTTTCCTAGCTTGTTCTCTTTGTTCCTCTAGTTTGGTTATTTCCATTTGTCTTAATTGTAATGAGGAAGTAGGTACTTAATTGATGTATTGCACTAAAGACAAAGAGGGAATGACTAAGTGAGTCGGAAGAACAACTTCCCTCCCATAAACTAAGTTAAAGGGAGAAGTGCCAATCGAAGCTTTCTTTGTAATTCTATCAGCCCATAAAGCATTTACCAGCGCCTTGTGCCAATTCTTTTGGTTTTTGTCGACTGTTCTTTTGATAATTATGATTAGGTTCTTGTTCGTTGATTCAGCCAATCCATTACCTTGCGGATAGTAGTTGGCAGAATATTTCAGTTTGAACCCTCTTTTGAGCGTAAACTCAGTCATAGCATTTCCAGAAAAATATGAAGTGTTATCAAACATTAAGGCCGTTGGCAATCCAAACCTAGTTATGATAAATTGGTCTATGAATTCAATAATGTTTTCAGAATGAACTGTCTTGAGAGGAACTGCTTCTACCCATTTGGTAAAGTAATCAGTTGTCGTAAGGATATACTTATGCTGCTTAGAAGATTGAGGAACGATCTCACCTATTATGTCCAAGCCCCATTGACTGAATGGTTGGTCGATGTTGACCGGTTGTAGCCGCATGGAAGCTTTCCTTTGTTTTCCTGCAGTAGTCTGGCAGACTTGGCATTTCCTTACGTAATTGTATGAGTCTTTGAACAGCGTGGGCCAATAATATCCTGCACGCAAGATTTTGTGTGCAGTCGCATCTCCGGCATAGTGTCCACCTGCTGGTCCATCATGAAGTTCCTCATACGTGTGTACCTCTTCAGATGAGTTCTCAGGGATTTTCGATGCTCCAGCTAACATCTTGCAGAAGCCTTGACCTCTTACGATGTGTGCCGGCTTGATCTCAAGGTCATACTCTTGTAAGGCGGTGATCCAATTCGCTCTCTTTTCGCCCACATCCTTCTGTATCAGGAGGTTTCTTACCGCTGGAAATAGTACTATGACTTTGGTATGGGCTTTTAGCAAGAAAGGTCTGAAATATTTGATTGCTTTGAAAACGGCATATGCCTGTTTCTCGACGTCAGAATAATTGAGTTCAGCACCTTGTAAGTTCGAGCTAAAGAATGCGATTGGGGCTTCTACCTTTTCGTGATTTGCTTGAGTTAAAATCGCAGCATAAGATTTTTCTGAGGCAAACGTGTATAAGATGAAAGGTTCTGAAAAATTTGGGGTAGCCAAAGATGGAGCGTTGATGATGGCTTGTTTGATTAAGTTGAATGCTTCGTGCTCGTCTAGACCCCATTTGAAATTTGAATTCTTTTTTATCATTTTTTGTAAGGGTGAAATAATACGTGAAAAATCTGGGACAAATCTTTTGACAAAATTGATCTGTCCAAGGAAGGATTGCATGGCTTTCTTGTTATGAGGTATGGATATTTCGGAAATTTCCTTGATTCTGTCGGGTTCTATGTGAATACCAGATTTAGATACTATGAATCCGAGCAATTTCCCTTCGCTTAATGCAAAGAAAGATTTCTTTGGATTGAGCGAAATCCCATACCTCAAGCATCTTTGAAAGATTTGCTTCAAATCTTGGAGATGGTTGTTTCGTTTTCTGGAGTACACTGTTATATCATCCAAATAAATCACTACTGATTTATTGACCAATCCTTTAAACGTGATGTCCATGGCTCTCTGAAAGGTAGCTCCGGCGTTGATTAGACCAAATGGCATCTTTCGATATGCATAAGTGCCCCACTTGGTTCGGAACGTAGTTTTTAACTGATCATCGGGATGCACCAGTACTTGATTGTATCCTGAAAATCCATCCAGGAATGACATTAATTCTGAGCCTGCTACTGCCTGTAGAATTTGCTCCATAGGTGGGAGGGGAAAGTTATCTTTCTGACAGGCTTTGTTGAGATTTCGGAAGTCGATACAGATTCTAATGTCTCCATTTTTCTTCCTAACGGGCACCATATTGGATACCCATTTGGAATGCTTAACGGGGAAGATTATTCTGGCTCTCAACAACTTATTAAGCTCAGTTTTTATCTGGTTTTCTAGGTTAGGGTGTATTTTTCTGAGCTTCTGCTGGACAGGTTTCTCGTTGCTAGTCATAGGGATAACATGTTGAATGATGGAAGTGTTGTAAGTCTTCAGCTCATCGTAGTTCCAGGCAAAGACGTTTTTGTACTGTCTCAGAAGGCGGATATATGCTGATTTTTCTTCAGGGGGTAGGCCCTGGCCTAGATTAACGTTTTGCGGCTTTTCGTTGGTTCCTAGGTTGACTGATTCGTAGTTCAGAGTTGAACTATAAAGCTTGGCATTAGCCGACCTTTTGAGCCGACTTTTCAAGTCATATAAGTCTTCTAATTTGACCACCGATTTGGGTATAGCATTATCAGTGCTACTTTGTTGTATTTGGTGATCATGACAGCCTTCGTCAATTATCTGGTTTGTGTAGGATCCTTCAGAGGTGAGGAAACTTACGATGTCTGGGTCGTCGTTGAACACTCTCCAGTTGGTTATATTGTCAGGAATGGAAGGTTTAAAAATTAATTCTATTGAAAACCTATCAGGACTAAAATCTTTAGAAGGGATAAGTCTAGAGGCTACGTTAGCTAACAGGTCTGCGCTCGCGTTTTGAATTCTTGGAATTGACGAGATGTTGAATGCTATGAAATGTGAAGTGAGATCTTGCACTAACGATTGATAATGCTTTAGATGACTAGACAGGCAATGTATGGTGTTACGTACCTATTTTACGACGATCTCAGAATCTCCAAAGACTTGAAGATACTTAACATTCAATCTGATTGCTTTGTATAGGCCCTGAACCAAGGCTTCGTACTCCACTGTGTTGTTCGTGCAATCGAACTCAAGTCTACATGTGAGCATAATCTTGTTCCCGTCTGGGTTGATCAGAACGCATCCTGCTCCTGCCCCCTCGTTGGATTTAGATCCGTCAAAATATAATTTCCAAAATAAAGAAGTATTTACAGAATTATCTAAAAAACTAAAACATTTTGAGTCATCAGTTTGGGAGAAATTTTCAACTTGGGATAAAACTGAATTCTCTAAGTATGGTGAAATATGAGCACTGAAATTGCCTAGGAAAGAATCTATTGCGTAATTGCCTACAATGTTACTATTGTATGTGATGGCTTCATTTTCTCCTTCTAGTTCTGTCACTATGTATTTTTGGTGCAACTCTCGTTCAACCTTTATCTGATTTGGTTTACCATTGTATGGTAACCACATGTGCGACCAGTCGGTTGAGAAATATCCGTGGAGTTTCTCCGACCAATCCCTGCTAAGAATCAAGCCATAGAATTCAGGGATATCGGCTACCAGAATGTCGATAACCTGACACACTTTTGGGTTAGTCGACAATCTTATGGTCACCTGATTAAGTTCACCAATCACTTCGACCTGGGATCGATCAAGTTGAACTATACGTACTGCAGATTTTTGAGGTTGCACATTCATTTTGGCACATATTGACCTGGGTAAAATATTTGTTGAAGCACCAGAATCGACCAAGCAATTGTGCACGTTTTTGTTGAAGATTTCATATGTGAGAAGAAAAGGAGGAGTATGAGACCTTGATCTTCCTCCAATCAAGGCAATGTCATTTGGGTCAATTTTATTTATCGTATTAGTTGGAGGTCTTTCCAGATTGTGGGAAGCCACAGCTGTAGGTAAAGATGTAGTAGGCACAGCATGTAATTCTTTCATCATGATTTTCTGCTGGTGTTTCAGTTTACTCAATTCGTACAGAGTGATATTAGCCCTAGTCTTCTTCATGTCGTCAATGATGTTATAATCCATTTCATCCGACACTATTAGTGTTATTGATGGAGGTGTTTGTTCAGATTGGAATGGGCTAAGCGGGGTCGCTTTAGCAGTTGTCTTTTTGGTTACGACCCTTTCTTTTGTTGCAGGGCTTGCGCCCTTTTGTTTTGGGGTAGTTTGGGGAGGATCAAGCTGATTTTTGCTTCTCGTGCTAACAGGAAATGCTTCATGATCTTCTTCTTGTGGGAGGATGAAATCCCACATTCCTTGAAGTTCTACAACTTCTTCCTCGTCGGTCTGCCCTTCAGTGGTATTCTCTTCTTCTTCGTCTTCTTCAGACTCAACGTTTGAGACAACACTGGGTGGTTTTACCTCCATGGGGGGATTTCTTTTAAAAGTCCTAAAGGGCTTTTTCGAAGAAGTTTCTGCTACTTGTTTCTTGATATCGACCATCTCATTGGACATGGCTTTCAACACTTCTTGTAATCCTTCCAAATCGAAAGGATCTTTCATTTGCTTCTTCTTGGTGTCTTCTTTGAAAGAGATCTTCTTTGATTTGCGTTCTTCTATAGCAGATCTCTTTTCTAGGGCTGCCACGCGTTTTTCCACTGCTAACGCTTCTGTCAAGTTGTCAACTAATGTGGTCTTGTTTGCCCTATCTACGAAGATAGCCAAGTTTGGAGGTAAAGCCGTGATGTACCATTCACATCTTACTTCCTCGCTGGGTTGTGAGGCAGCGGGGATTTTGTTGAGGATCTTATTGAACCGTAAGTTAAAATCTTTAATGGGTTCTCTAGCCTCAACCTTAAGATTAGATAGGTCATTAATCAATGTAGCTGTGGATCGGTCATCACCAAACTTAGTGAGGAACTGACTTTGAAAAATGTCCCAGCTTGTGATGGATCCGGAAGGTAACGAAAAGTACCATGACCCAGTTGTTCCTTGCATTGTATAAGGGAAGAGCCGGACAACAGCGTCTTCATTAGTAACTCCGTTGACATTAACAGAAAGCATGAAATTATTGATATGTTCTTCGGCTAGCATACCTGCTTCTGGGTTGAATTTAGGTAGCCATTTCTCGGGATGGGCCAGTATAGGGTTCAGGGGTGGAGGCATTAAAACCGCCCCAGGATTATTCCATGGAGACTGGGCCATCATGGGGCTGCTAACTAATGGAAGTGCAGAAACTGACCCCTGATGCTGAGAAGGTGAAGAAATCAGGATCTTTGATATTCGAAGAGGGAGGTTTGTGGAAGATGGGTGAGTGAGTTGGAATGGAAAAGTGGGTGGTTGACTTCGCGGTGAGGGAGTTGATATGGACGAAGTGGATGAAGGAGTCTTACTGTCAGACTCTTGAGGTGTTTTCCTTGCTCTTTTTCTGGTAGGAAGAGGGAGTTCACTTGGTTGTATGCCAAATTTTTCACTCTTTAATCTAGTAAGGGGATGAGCAGGGTTGTACTGCGAAGTCACACTGCTTTTAGATTTATCAGACTTCTGGTTAAAAATGGAGAATCCCTGGAGTTTACGAATCGAAGTTTGAATTTCAGGGGGTTCAATAATAGATTGGTCTGATATATTCGAATATGTAGCAGTGGTGAATACTCGAGCGACTTCAAATTCCGGGTTTAACCGTGTTGGAGAAGTCGAGGGAGTTGATGAGGGTGTATTACTCTCAGAATGGTATTTGGATATTGCCTTAGGTGCCATTCATAGTTCGTGCCCTCCTTCTAGTGCCAAAATATGTTGAGGGCCCCGAAATCGGGTCAAAAACATAGGGGGATACCCACCCAGTCGGGAACCTGGTTGGCGGCTCCGTGCCCGTTTGGTGTAGCGGGTCCGACTGGGGATGACGGGACCAGCTTCCCGTTCTAAGGGGTGTGTGTGCGTGTAGAAAATAGTGATATGTTGTGTGTAGAAAATGATAGTAGAAAATCTGTAATTGTTCCTTAACTAATCTAATTCTAAATTCTGAAATGATTTTATACTACTTTAATTTAACAAAAACAATACATCTAATCTACACTAACCCGGGGCAGAATTTTTCCATTATGCAATCTAGAAAGATTTCACAGAATAACTGATAATGAAGATTATTCAGCTATTATGAGAATATAAATCAATTAAGATGAACCATCTTGCGTAAAAAGTTAAGCAAAACGGTTGTGAACAACATATTGCATAATCCGCTATTCATGTATTAAGCACAAATCAATGACTCCACCGTACAAAAGTGCCAAATGGTAGTCCACTCATTCATACATTAACATATAAATAACATCAGCTGTATATTACTCTAAGAATGCAAGCAGAAACTAGTCAAGAGATAAAAGTACCATTTATGACTGATTTTAAACTTACAGACCTTAAGCAATAATGATCTACTTCTACTTGCTTCTAATGCCTACTAAGAGTACAGAAGTGCAACATCAGTAGCAGGTATTAAAATGCAAACATAAATAAATCTTGATCCGTCCATTCATCAAAAACCCCCTCCGAGGGTGCAAAAGTGCATGTTCTGAGGACAAGTTTTTTGACAAAATTTCGGACCCTTCTCCAATGCAACGAGAAGGGTTAAATACTAGTAACCGACTAATTTACTTTACACAAATTCAGGGAACGGCTTCAAATGACCGCCCTTTTACTAAAAACAAATTTATTTCTAAAAACTGAATCTAATTTCTAGCCGTTTCTGTATCTGCTCCTTAGTGCTGTAAGCAATGCGCTGTTCACCCTGAAAGAGTCAGCTGGTTGTCCTTTCCTTTTGTTCGAGCTTGAAAATTAGAAACAACAAGCGCTGGCACCTCTTTCTGTTAGATTAGAAGATATTTTAGAAAACCTTTCTCTAGCTGGGTGTATTCGCTGTGCGCACACTTAGTACAACCCAGTTTCTTTTCGAACTGATTTTGTTGTTGCTATTTCGGTTTCCGGTCGTGCGAATGACTCAATGAGTTAGAAGTCGCGCTGTATGGACAATCCCCTGTTTCAAGAATTGTTTCTGTTCTTTTTTCCAGGCTTTTCTGGAGCGTCTTTCTTCTCTTGCGCTTCTTTCTCTACTTTACCAAGTCTGAGCTTCAAGATCTTTTGTAAACATGCTGCTTTTGTGTGCCTTTGACTCTGAGTCTCAGACAGTCTATTTTCATCAGTGCCTGTTGGGCGATACTCTGGAATCCGCGGTTCTGCTGCATGCGTCATCCAATTGCGGAGGCATCTTCTCTCTGTTGTCTTATTGGCGCTTTTCCCTTCTCCTTAGATGTTTCCTGCATATAGATTTATATCAGTTGCATGTCTTGCAGTTTACGCAAAGAAGAAGGGAAATGACGAAAAGATTGACATGAAAGCATTAAATTCTAATGAATGCGAAATTAATGACATTCATCATAACTTGACTCTTCGATAAATGCGATGCAATCATTTCTGGATATTCAAGCATGCGGTCATTAACTTCCCTTAAGGTGCGCTTTCAAATTTGGATCTACCGTGTATGTCGGAGAGTTCTTGCGATGAGTCTTTTCTGCGATTGGTATTGCAATATCAATGGCTGTGACGTTATTTAAGTGTTATCGTAGATCGCAGATATCACAGATCGCAGATCGCTAATATCGTAGATCGCAGCTTCGCATGGTCGCAGATCGCAGATCGCAACATCGCAAGGTTTTCACTTTGTCATTTTGTGCTGCTCGTGCGACATTGCGACGTGCGACGTCGCATATCGGCCGTCGGCGTTTCTTTAGGTTCTCCTTTTTCAAATGCTCTTAACGCGCGCGATGCGATGGTTTCTTGCGTCGCTCCTTTTTAGCGCATTTATGCGCTTTGGGCAAGTGCTACTTTTTCCGTTGCGACGCGATATAGCTTTTAGGGAGCTGATACAAAAGATTTTTTACACAAAAATATTTTTTGGATTTTTGGCTAAGGGTCCCCCTTTGCTTGATGTTATTACTAATATCAAATGAAGAGGGGGGTTGTTGGTGACCACAACACCTTCAAGGCAGAGGATTATGATGAGATGTATCAGATCTTGAAGCCCATAACTATCATGGAGACTCCCTTCAGCTCACCAGCAGCAATGCCAAGTCCAGAGACATTTTGAAGAACTGGGTAAAGGAGCCAGCTAGATTCAGGATGACACCCAACCAAATCTACAAGATGAAGATATTGCAAAAGGCGTATCAATACTTGGTCATCTTTGCATGTCAACTGTATGGCCAAGAAAGCACATAAACCTTCCCACAGATTTGGGTGATTACGCAGGACCAAATGGCTAGAGAGGGAAAACCATGCAATTGGTCCAATATGTTAGCTCATTAGCTGAAGGAATAGGTAATGAGGGCTCGACAACCAACCAAAGGTATGCAAGTATAAATCTACATGTCCGCCTATACCTTGGATGCAATCTGTGCCTAACAAGAGTTCCCAGGTTTGAAATGGGCATGGTCACTAGTGGAGACTGTTGTGAACACTTATTGTAAGTTGTTGTCTAAATCCAGCTTTATAGGAGTTAACACACGAGTGTCCGATCATTTTGTCACCCCGGTCTACAAGATGATATTCGAATAGGATCCACCCTGCATTTCAAAGGAAGCAATGGAGGCACTGATAGACATCGCTGATTGGTGTGCCTCACTGCCTCGCACCTTCATATGAATGTACATTACGGAGAAGCCTCCGCATGTTCTACCAAATTTTTCCTTGGATGTGCTCATCATGCAGGACGTAGCATATCACATCTTGGTAGGATTGATAGCCAAGCTGCACCGGAAGAATAAGGCACCTTGGCCCGCTCTTCCGCTGCGCATTGGGCTATATGAGATCTAAAGTTTCAAGCACATGGATGTCGAAGCAGAGCAAATGAAGAAGTATTTGTTTGACCTCCGAAGTTACAATCCGTATGACCCACATTGTCTTGTGAAAGATCATTGAACGAGAGTACAGTTCATCTGGATCCACGGGGCATTTCATTGGGAGGAGGAGGATCCATGGAGATATTGCTACAATTTATCTAGACCCAATGAACATGTCGGCTTTGTTGTGGAGTGGTTAGCGAAGCAATGTGAAGCAGCAACCCCGAGGCACCAGAAGCAATAGCAATAGTAGAGGTGAACATACCAGTGTGCAACAAGGGCAAAAGAAAGATTGTCAATCGCATGGAGGAAGAAAAAAGTTGCATGTTCCGAGCATATCCACTTGTAGAGAAAGAAACTTTAGCTATAGACGAGAAGAGGCAACAACGTGATAAGAGAATCGTGCAAAGGTAGAGGGAGAAATGGAGAATGGAGGAAATAGAGAAGGAGTTGCATGAGTTAAAGGAGCAACTCTGAAAGGAACAAGAGTTGTGCAAACAGGAGAGGGAAGCACAACAATAATATGTATGGTAGGGGGCACAACATGTGCAGATGGATGAAACAACGCCCGTACAGGTAGTGGACTCATTAGAATAGCTGGCATCAGGAAGATAGGGTGAACCATCATAGGAGCAAGACTTCACTTATGATATAAGGGAAGTACTTCAACAGTTGGATACGAATATGGAGCAACAGGAAGTGGAACAAGACATCAACCTCATGCCTCATCACCAAGAGGCCGACTTACCTACTTCACCGTATCCAGAAGATGAGAAAGTCTCAAGCGACCAAGGAGACACTAAGGTACTTGGAGATAAGTTGGAAGGAGAGATGCAAAACATCTCATTCGATGAGTCTCAACATAGAGTTTTGCAGTCACGTAGATTGTTGACTCCGGATGATCATACATCTCCTGTGCAAGTTGAGGAATGAGTGATCGTGTATGACGTGCGCAAACATCCAACAGACTTGGCTGATGCTACTAGAGTGTATGCTGAAGCCACTAGCTCAAGTGTTTTCTTTCTGATAAATGAGAATGAGCGGATGGTTAAGGAACTACAGATGGCCAAGCAAGGAGGAGAGTTGGTTACAACATCCACCCGAGCAGAGTTGAAGAAGGCAATACTATATGAAGTTTTTTCCCTTGACATAGTCATGCGAGCATTGTATTCCAAGTTTAGTACCATGCATAAGGTAGTCATCCATCTCAATGGATGGAAAAAATGATGTGTTAGAAGAGCACGTATCTTGGTGAATGTGCATGCTGATATTGATTACATGCAAACATGGATAATGAGATACAAGGGAGCCCCACTTCACTTGCCTAATATGATGAAGCCCAGAGCAGCAGAGCTGAAGGCATGTATCCAGAGTCAGATCTGGAACTACGAAGAGCTCCTGCAGCTCATCACTAGTATATAGGCTTCCCATGCACGTGTATTCAAGAGTATGGATGTTGTGGTGCACGCACATGCGATCCCATCTATTGGGACTCTCACCCAGGCGAAGACAAAGGCACAGGTCCGACTAGATCTTGACTCATACTTTGACGAGTTGATGTGCATTACCACCAGCCCAGACTTGCCCATCAATGCAAATATCATGCACAAGTATGTTGTTGGTTCGACTGCATTGAAGACAATGATGCACATGCTTTCAGATGAGTTGGACATAGGATCCTGAGCATTGTACCCAGATGTTATGGAGGCAAGATTCAAGTTCCAGAAAGATGTCACCTTGGATCACATGAACACCATCGTGGACTATCGATCTTGGCATCAGTACGCTACTTTCAACCACAATGTAGATGTCGAAGAGTTGGTCTTCCAACAGTTGTCTGAGTCATAGTGATGTCTAGCATGGCTTGCTCAAGTCATTTTGTCTCACATGGGTACATGTGCATTGTAATGTAATGTCTTGTCAAGTGTAATTCAAGTGTCAATAGTTGGATGTAACAGTCATAGAGTAGATGGAGAGTCATGGGGGTAGATGAATTGTCACAAAGGGGAATGTCAAAGGTCACCCCACCCTTTGCTATAAATAGTCCCTCATAACTCATTGTATAGGCTTTTTGTTAGCCAAGCTTCCGATAAGACTATCTTGGAGAGATCTTGGAAAATATTGTAACGAGCCTTGGCTTCTCCACTATGCAGAGATAGTACATCTCTTTGGAGGAGCAAGTGATTGTGGCTGTAACATTTTACTGTCGGAACTAGTGGTTGGACATGGATGTATTGTATGACTGGAACTTACACTTCTTAATATAACAAGAGCCAGCATGTTTCATTCATATGTTGTATCGTATTCTATGCTATCTGGTTCACTCTAAATGATATATGTATATGTTTTCTTACACATGCATCTATAGCTTTCTATATATGTATGTATGAATCTTTCTAAAATGTGTTTTTGGTTTAACCATCACTTTGGATTACTAGCTAAATTGTCTTCCATGTTGTGATGCATCTTTTCTCGTGTGTTCCCTTCTTAACTCCATGCTATCATAGGTTTCCAAGGGGTGCACTCATCTCAACCCCCATGTGTTAGAACTTCTCATGCACCTTCCTTGGCTCACTGCATATGTCACACCCTTGCTACCAATAGATTTATATTACTTTCCTCTGTGCGAAATCGTGGTCAAGGCATTACCATATGATCCACTATTGGGACTCCTACACAAAATGGTATGAGGTCTAATTGGGACTTCTTACCGGGGAGATCCCCTGACATGTTGGCGGGTCCAGCACCGTCAACATTTCAGGCACTAGAAGGAGGGCCAGATGATAAGCTGTGTCCTCTCATCCTGTTTTGAACCTTTAGATATCTATCATGGAGTCTTGCACTCTACTCCCTCCACAATGTTTTTCGCATCACGAATCTGTTACCATCACAAGGGAGTTTTTTATCACTTTTCCACTTACGGATATGATGGTGAAGGCGAAATGGCTTAGACTGAGTTCTTACATGACTTACTTTCCATGCTCCATGAGGAAGATGGGCATTCTGACGAACAGGCCAATTTTCTTCTTGCATACACACTTCGCGAATCTCCACATCGATGGTTGTGCAGCCTACTAGTTGACAGCGTGCACTCACTTGAGCACTTCTATGATCTCATTGAAGACATTTTCTATCATTTTGATCCAAACCATCTTGACCAAAAATTGTTACAACAAGGGAAAGCTTCACATGAATCGACTATGGATTTTTGGCAACACTTCTGTGATTTGCAGTTTCAAGCTCCAAAGAGCCAGATGAAATTTTTCTATCTTTGGGACTGATTCCAATACTATGTTAAGAAATTTGCTCGTCCCAAGAAGAAGTTTGAAATCAAGCCTCGCTTATTATTCTTCAGTGATGGAGCTGCCACAGACGAATACAATCACTGTCACAAGTAACTATTTTTCGTCTTCTCTTCAAACAACTCCACCACTACAGAGTGACGCGGGAGATCATGCTCACACATCTGTTCAACTGTCACATCCTCCCAACATCACTTCGCTTAATTTTCACATAGATTTGGTTGTGAGTCCATCGAGTTTCCATATGCATTTTGTTCCACAACTTCCTTCTTCGTACTCATCTAATCCTCCATATGATACTGTCTTTTGTTCTTCCATTCCGGACTCTACACTTGGTGTGAATGAGGAACAAGCCACTGACAGAGTTGGTGTTGCACAACCAACATGCGCTATCATTCATGAAGAGTATGACTAGGAGCTTGAGCATCAACACTCAGCGAAGGATGACTCCCTTCCATCCGAGCCTCCACCATTCTTCCCTGACATCCATTATTTCGCATGTGTATCTTCATCTACAGATGCACCCATTGTTGATCACTCGCAGGACACACCAGATGTCATTCTATCATCTGGCAATGGAGAGGATAAGTTATTCATTGAAAATCAACTTAATTTTTCATCTGCCTTTTCCATAGACACAAAGGATGAATTTGTCCGCTTCTCATCTACCCCTCTATTAGATTCATTAGATCATGAGGATGCCAATGAAATCATTGATTTTTCTAATATTGACTGTCATGATCCATTTACTCCCATATTTGATCACGATCATGTTTCTATCGTAGTTGATTTATCAAAGCCACTGATTTATGATGATCTACCTGATGATGAAGTTGAAACATCCAAGACTATCAAGGTAGTTTATCCCGAGTTGATGGTTATGTCAGGCCCTCACTCTCTTGGGGTTAGTTTCACTTTCGATCATGTAATTTTTCAATCACCCAAGGCTCTTCATCACTCATCTGTAAGCATTGAAGATCAATCTCTCACATAGATCATACTTCCTCCACTCGAACTGCATAATCCCATCGGTTATGCATTGGAGGAATCTTACATTGCAAGCATGCGTGCATGATGCAAGATGTCTTTGTTTATTTTGTTTGCTTTCATGTCACGGTCAAGAGTGTGCATATGCTTCAAAGTTACACGTAGTATCACACAGCACCATGATAAGTCTGCGGACTACTCGTCATGCACTTGCACTCACTTATGTCCTGTGGGTACTTTGAAACATGAAGTGTGTTTGTCTTCATTGTTATATCTTTCTTACTTGCTGGTCTGCACAATTGGGTTGCTCGTGGACCAAGCCTTCACCAACATAGGTCAACCAATGCGTCGGTCACTGCATTGGAAATATCACTTCATGTGATCAGGCCCATGCATCGTTATCTTAGGAGTAGGAGTAGTGTTTGCTTTCAGTTGGTTTGCTTGCATTTTGTTTGCTTACATGTTTTGTTTGTTTATTTGTCTTCTTTCTTGTTTTCTTACTCACTTTGCTTTCACATTTTTTTTTTCTTCTGCTTTGCTTTGTTGTTTGTTTGTTATCTTTGTTCGTTGGTTAGTTTCGCATGAAACCATGTATGACTCTTGAAACAAGTTGGGTAAAGTACAGGAGGCCTTGTACTGCTATCACTACTTGGTTATATGTCATCCTGCCTCTGTATGATGAACTTGTTATCTTTATTCCATGATATGTCGAAGGAAAATACGTACTATTCGAAGTGAACCTTGGTGAAAACAAAGCACCTGCATGGTAACTAGTGTCACCTGCTCTAGTTGGTTGTTTTTGGGTTAACCCTTGTCAGCTCAGTCATGTAGAGTAAGGTGAGGGGGGAAACCTCAACAAGCACATTAGAGCTATATAATAAACTACTTCTCTGAAGGAATGACCTCTTATTCTCTCAATAAGTTGGGATCCCTCTTCTGCCTCTGAAACGAATAAGTGCTATGCACATTTGTGAAAATGGAAAAAAAAAAAAATGAAAAAAATGAAAAGTGAAAATTTCAAAAAATGAAAAATGAATAAGGCGAAAGAAGAGAAAGGCTTCCTACATAGAGAGGTGATGCAAGTAACTCCGTGGGGTTACTGACCAGGCTTTCTAGCAGCGGAGTGATGCTTGTGTTCCTGCATGACTCCGTCGGGGTACTTTCCAGGCTTGCTGGCAGTGGAGCAACATCAGAGATGAAACTAAGACTCTGACGATTATATTGCTTGTGCACCAATATCCCCCTCAACCCCAATCGAAACAACTGTGTTTCCTTGGCTTGGAATGTGTGTCAATTGACCAAGACTTTGGCAGCTGCTACATCTTACAATTAGGCTAGTGTGAAACCAAGACAAACTAAGAACTGAACAATACTTTCGAAGGAGTTAGACTTTCTTTTCACGAACAAGGTCCATTCAGAGAGCTTGAGTTCTACCAGTGTGTCACCACATGTTATAGCGGCTACAACCACCCTCCAAAATCTTTCCTCAGCTTCGTTTTGGAGCCTCCCTACCAACCTTTCACAGCAGCATCGCTTGCATTGTCAAGTACACAAGCTCCAGTGATTTTCTTGCAGAAAGGCAGCCTGTCTATCAGAGCTTGATGCATTCCCCTCACAGGCTATTTCTCTGGACTTGGTCCAGCTATAGGCTGAGAATATTCTTCAAGAAATTACATAATTCTGGAGGGAAACCAACCTTCCCTCCAAAATTTGTGCAATTCAGTCTCGCAGCTTGTTGGGCTCTAGAATTGTGCAAGTCTCCCAGTCAAGCTTCATCAAGAAAATTGCACAATTCCTCTTAGTAGGTCTGCTCAGCCCAGGAATTGTGCAATAATAGGAAGCAATCAACTACTCTACCTAGAAATTGCGCTAGGCATATAGCCCATCTCCCTCCCAGAAATGCGCATTTTTTCCTCCCAGCTGAGAAGACTGTTACATGTGCAGTTGAGTTGATTGGTTCCCTCCGAGACTGAGCAAAAATGATTTTCATGCATGGGTTTCTTCTCCCAAGCTAGCATGCAAAGGTATCCCTCGATTTAGGGATCTACTTTTAGCAGCTGGAGGTTGCATGCAAAGATCATTTTAGAAACCTCCCACTAAGTGTCGCTCTTCCTATATATGTGGCATGTGCATCACATCTTCGATTTTGTCAAAATTCATGAACCGGGCGCAGCAGATCTCATTCCTCAAATCGACCTTACAGCTCTAACATCCCACATTGCATCTAGGAATCGTTGGCACATTCAACTCAGTTTTTTTGGGGTAAGCCTGCCTTCCATGTCTCACACTATGTTTCTAGCACTTTTTATGTTTTTTTTGTATGAATGTTGTCTACCTGATTTCAGTGAGCACTTTTTGTTGTTTTGATGCATACTAGCTTGTACCAGCACCGTTTTAGTTTTCGTTAATATCTCATTGTTGTTGCATGCATGAAACTATTTTGCATGAACGGTCGCCAATTCAGTGACTCGCTTCACCCACATGCATGTTGTTCTATTTTCTTAATCTTTCATTCAATGTTTGCATGAATTATTAATCACTTCTGCTTAGACTCAGTATCACCATGCATTCACTTTCACATTTACCTTCAGTTTCCTATCGGTAGGTCTAGGCAACCTTGTCCTGAACTCTGCCTCACCAAGACAACATTGCACAATCCTAAGAGGGAAGGCTCTGCCTTCCTGTCCATGTTACAGGGAAAAGTGTCTATATAGAACTGCTCTATCCCACGAAGGTGTGACATCTGCCTTAGAAACAAACAGAGAAAAACTACTTTTGTTTTTCCTTTATGAATTATAGATAGAGAGGAACAGAAAGACCAACCTCTGTCTTGCGCTAATCCTTCGATTCGATCCCTCTCTTCTTTCATAGTCCTCAGCTACCTGCTCCCTTGCACGCCCAGCTTCACAAAGTACCTGTAAGATCACAGAAGCATAGCACTATACAAAGACATGGATCTATATTCATAAACAATCTAGGATCAGATGTAAAATGACCATACAAATGTAACAAGCATCAATGATACAAAACCATGGAGGAAAACTCAAATAGTTTTATTGATAAACAAGAAAAGATCCAGGAGGAGTTACAACCAGTTGTTTCGACCCAGCATCAACCTCCCAGCAAAGAAGCCCCTCTTCACCTCAAACAAAGCTTAGATCACCCAATAATCTGATGTTTGTCTCTAGAAACCAACAACAATTCCTTACAATATGCAAAATTCCAGCCTCTGGATCTCTGAGATGAGGGATCCATATATAGATATCTGTAAGGGGGATGAGTTAGTTTATGATTTGATTAGTGTCTTCTCTCTGATAGTTCTTGCTTCCACTTGGAGACTGAAGGCCTCTTACTCATCCTTGGTCAAATTCAGTGAGGCAAGTGTCACAGGAGAAGATTCTGGAAGCTTCCATTGTCTCTCCACCTCGCGGAATGACACTGCCATTTGTCATTTCTCACCCATTGCACCCCACAGAAGGGACTTTTGAAATGCAATGCACCCTCACAGTGTATTTAGGTGAGATGCTCCTGAGCAGTTTCTCATGGAGGACTTCTAGGAGAAGCTGTAATCTGTTGACCTTGTTCCTTTAGGGGTTAGAACAACACTTTTAGGGACTTAGGAGCCCTTGGTTTATGGACATTTAATGCTTGTGGTTGCAGGGCACAAAAATTTCTATAACAGTTGCCCCCTAAAGTATGAGGCCGTTAACCTTTTGGTGTCGGGTGAAATGATTTATTATGAGGATCCGAAGTTCTTTCAATGCTGGGAGGAGACCTGTAATAAGATACAATACAATACATTATCTTCATACTATTTTCGTGATCTAGCTGAGGCGGGCATTCCCATCCTCAGCTTTATAAATTCATTTTCATGTACATAGGACAGACAATCGTCTGAGTGTAGACTGATGATTCTGATAGAGCCATCATCCTTTTGAGTGGATGATTATCTGTGCAACAATGATGTGCATTTAATGTCTTTATTTCCCTGAATATATATCACAGCCTGGATGGATGAAACTAGATCCGGGGTCTTCAATCTCATCCGATCTTCACTCGAAGTACAAGTCTATCCATGTGAGAAATGTTCTGAAGTCGAACACGGAAAGACATCGCTTGATTACCAGTCAATGATGTAAACTGTTAACAAGCGCGAGAGGAATCACCGATAATGATAATGACCCTCAAGGTACTGCAGTACAATTCACGTGATGTGAATAAAGGACTTGGCATCGAACACCACGCAAAATCTTTCGGTCGAAGGCCACTGATGTAAACCTTTCGCTGGAAGTGAGAAACTTGCCATTGAGGCATGCAAGCTTCAAAGTACTGAATGGGGTGTTCCTAGATCAACTTCTTGGATAATGAGCTGATGTCGACAAGAAGTGATCCGTCACAGGAGGGCCTTAATGAATCCCACATCAATGACATGGAATGGAGCAAATGATTTTAATGGAGGTGAAAATGGTCTGGTGATATAAGGTTCAGGGTGGCGGTCATGAAAGAATGGAGTATAATGTATGGTAGTGGGTGAGACACAGGTGAATTCACTGAATGACTTCTCTTGAACATATCAGCGACACTGATGTGATGGATTGGTAGCATTAACCCCAAATGTGGATGGTATGGCATGACCATGGTGATGCGACCAGTGAATAAAACAACCCAACCCGACTCGGGCACAGAGTGGAAGTGTCATGTTCAAGAGCGACTTGCTACCAATAAAGTTTCTTTGAGTTTTCTTCCCAATTTTCCCCAGTCATTGCTGACCAGCACCTCTTTATTTTTGTCAAGCTTGAGGAGGATAACATATGCTTGTTCTATAATTTGCCCTTCGGGCAAACCCATCGCTATGTTTTAACGAGCCTAGCGATAGTGAAACTCGTTCTCGTCTATAGACAAGTTTGTCGCTATTAATCTTTTTAACGAGTTTAACGACAAAGATAACTCGGTCCTTTTCAATTTTAGAGAGTCTGAAAAGGAACGTAAAGGTAACTCCAAAATTCCTTTTTCGTCATCTAATCCCTTAAGTCCAAAAAAGTATAAAACAATACAGAAGGGATGAATTTTCGATACTTTTAACGAGCCGAACAAAACAAGCGCTCGATCTTTTTGTGTAATAATCCCTCAAGTCCAAAAAGATTAAAATCTAGAGGAGGGATAGCACTTCCTGTCCCTTTAACGAGCTGGAGAGGCCAATGGCTCGGCAATATTTTCATATTTTACGAGTCAGTTGAAAAGAGCTTAAAGGAGACTCGTCTTTTGAGGAACGAGTGATAAAATGGGTAGCAGCTGATTCCAGGTAAGGTTTGGAATTTTCCAATCATGGCAGTGTCACAAGGATGGCTAGTGAAATCACTCTTCGCAGCTGTTCCTCAAAATGGGTAAACAATCAAATGGAGGTGAATGATCGGCCAATGAAAAAGTGGAGGTGACGGTGCAAACACGACCAAGGCTTTAATGGCTGAAGTACTACATTCACGATGGTTATTTACTGGGGAATAGTTCATTTTTTAACGAGCTTAAATGCGGGTGGAAACATTTGCTCATGTCTTATGTTTATTTTTTAACGAGCTTGAACTATGTGCTAAAACTTCTCGATTGAATGGTCCCTTTTTTATTTTACCGTAAATAGCTTTGTCCTTTCAAAGATTGTACTGTATTTTCAATTGCTTCATCAAACTAGTCAGAAATGAACAATATATGCTTGAAAACGAGTTAGAACACCAATATTTTACTTTGAACTACGTAAAAAGTAATGAAAAAGTGTTTTTACCTCTCATTTTACCATTTCTTTTGAACTTTGGTTTGTTGGAGCTTTGGAGGTGCTTTCCCCCCTTGATTTTCATCAGCTGATTTCGGGAGATTCTGTGGACGATTCTCGGCACCGTCTGGACTAGGTAGGAGCTAAACCTGAGCTCTTTCATTTCATGGTTTCCATTTTGCCTTTTGAGCTTGATTCCTAGCTTTTCTGGGCCCCTGGGGTTTGAAAAGCTCGTTCTGCCTTCAGCGCACCCTCTGTGTATCAAAAGGTGTGTTGAATGTTGGCCATTGTGAAGGCCATCTGACATGCAACGCACCCAGAGTACTGCTGCAGGTGCGCTGGGCGCAGAGAAGGAATTATGTGCACAATTTTTTATGGAAATTTTGCCTGTTTCTTGCCAAAATCAAGATCTAACTCTTCTCTTGTTTTTTTTTCAGAGATCTTTGGATCAAGATGACCATTACATGGCGAGAACGTGAGCATGAAGAAGAGGACATGCTTTCCCTACATGATCCGGTTACAGTAAACGCACTGCGGAACTGTGGCTTGCTGAAGTTTTTCTACATTTCTAGCATGAGACAACAAATCAACTTACTGCAGTATTTGCTCGATGCTTGGGATCCTACCAACCAGGTTTTCCAGATCAGGGGAAAATCTATCCCCTTGACTGTAGTAGACATCTATTTCTTGACTGGCTTGTCGAGGCGGGGTGCCCCCATCTCTTTATCAGGTTCGGCCCGAGGAGGTGACTCGGTGAGAGATTATGTTCGTCGGTACTGCAGAGAAGGATCTCAGCCGAGTAAAGACAGCAAGATCATCATTCATGATGTCACTGACAGGTCCCTTAGGACTATTCTGTTTACGTTTGGTAGGATGGCTGGTGGTGCAGCTCTTCATGTAGCCAACCGATCTTATATGCAGTATGCCTTGGAATGCCTCCAACCGAAGGTGTTCAACTGGTGCAACGGAGTACTTCTTGTGATGAAAGAACAGTTAACCAAGATAAAGAGCGGGAGGTTGAAGAACTTTGGGTATGGTTCTATTTTTACCGCCTTTGCCTTGGAGAAGATACTATTGATGCAGCCGCAGTACATTGCACTCGATTTACCTTCTCCTACTGAACCACGTATGCAGAGATGGGTTGACCATATGTCTAGGCATGCTGGCCAGTCTCAGATTTCATTTTCTGATACCTTCTTCAGGTGGTTTGATCGTCAGGAGATGGTTTATTCCGAGTATCCATACGCTGGCATGGACTTTCGGGGTGATCCAGATTTGGTACTGCCGGATGGTGAATAGTGGGGCACCATTGGTAAAAATTTTGACCATATTCCTGTTTATCGTTTTTTGTTTATAATGTCCTTGTGCTTTATTCTATCAAGACTTTAATCAAACTCATGTGTACATGCAAATGTTGGTCTTGTTCGTCCAGCAGTTCGCTTGAGTGTACCAGCTTCTGCCCCAGCAGGAGAGGCCGTCGAAAGGGCTATCCTTCGTGACCTTGACGTGGCCGAGACTCTCACAACATTACAGGAGCAGGTTGAGGGCCTCACTCTTGGTATTCCAGATGTGAGGACCGACGAGCTACCTTTGAGGTTACAGCGGCATACTACTGGTGTGCCCAGACGATGGACTCATCTCTTACGCATGATCGCACAGGCTGTGACTTGCTATCTTGAGCATCATTAAACTAGGGTGCCCCCTAGCATTTTGAGTTTTTTGATCATTTGACCGATTTTGTCTTGGTTACAGAACATTATGTGTAAACCATAAACAGTTATATATATTTTTGATTTTCGGAGTTTTATTTTGGTTAGGTTACATGATCCAAATGTAAACATTGATGGTATGTTTCTTTTTATAAATGTTGTAAATGTCTATCTAACACATAATTTGCTAATGAGTCCGTTAATGTGTTTAAGTTTCTGGAAATGTGTTGATATTGAATAAAATCAAATTGTCTTTCCAAAATCTTAACCCTTAGGAACATGCAATAAATAGCTGGATTTCGGACAGAATAGATACCAGTGATTTGTAGTATTACGAGTTGTGAGTCTAGCCTGACAATTAGTCGGCGTATACCATGTGTGATGGCATCAGAGAGAAGTTCTATCAACATGCTATATTCAGCGATGTTATTTGTTGATCGACCAATACATACCCCTCTGAAACTTACTAACTTGCCGCTTGGATCAAAAATAGCCCAGGCTACGGAAGATAGGTTCCGCGAACTACGGCTCGCTCCGTCGGCATATCCAATACATGACTCCAATAGGTTTGACATCTGCAAAAAATGTAAAAAGTGGATTACTTGACCAAAATAAACACTTTAGCGAAAACAAAAACATAACAAAAGCATACAGGTTACCATTACGCATAGTAACGCTTGAGGTACAACCCATTACGAGGTTGCGCCAGTGGAATTCCGTCATGATCCATTAACTCGTAGGCTCCTTTTGCTAACACTCGTTTAACAATATAGGGGCCCATCCATAAAGACTTAAATTTTCCTGCTCCCAATTTATCGGATTCTTGGTCGTAAAGTAAGACCAAGTCACCTTCTGAGAAGACATGGGGTTTGACATTTTTGTCGAACTGCGCCTTGACTCATTTCTTATGGGCTTCGTTAGCCAAAGTGACATCACGACGGGTTTCATCCAATTGGATTAATTCCAAGAAACGAGCTTCTTCTTCTGAAGTTCTGGGGAGGAGATCAATTGCGAGTTTGAGAGAAGAGATTTCACACTGGATTGGTAAGACCGCTTCCAGACCATATACCAGTTGGAAAGGTGTGAACCTGGTTGCATTCCTTACTGATGTTCGGTAAGCCCACAAAGCTGAGTACAGGATTAGGTGCCATCTTCTTTTGTGAACTCCAATCATCCTTTGCAGCATGCGTTTCAGGACCCTGTTGATTGCTTCAACTTGTCCGTTGGCTTGCGGATAATATGGAGTAGAGCTGTCGTGAGACAACCCTAGTTTGGCAGCTAATTCGACCATCATGTGATTGCGAAAATGCGATCCATGATCTGTGACTATAGCCTGCAGCACGCCGAATCTGGCGACTACATGATTGAAAAAAAAGAGGGTAGCTGTTTCACCAGTATTATCTAATGTAGGCATCGCCTCGGCCCATTTGGTAAAATAGTCAATTGCGACTATGATATACCCATGCCCCCCGGTCGAGGTGGGGTTACATGTCATGAAATTGATGCCCCATTTGGTGAATGGCCCAACAACAACTATTGGCTGCAGAGGTGCAGGTGGTCTTCTGGTTTTGCTATCGAAAATTTGACAAGCATGGCAACTTCTGACTGCGGTTATGCAATCTTTGAACATTGTTGGCCAGAAGTATCCTGCTCGTAAGATTTTTTGCGCTGTAGAATATCTAGATTGATGCCCCCCACATGCGCCTAAATGACATCATTCAGGACTTTTTCGGCCTCCTCATGGGTGAGGCACCTTCTCAGAACCGTATCGATACCACGACGGTAAAGTGTATCACCGACGATCATGTAGTCTTTTGCTTGGTATCGAATATGTTTTTGTTCGGAGTGGGAGGTGTTTGGCCTATATTTTTGGGTTTGGAGATAAATGATTATATCCCCATACCACTCATTGCTTGTCGATATCAGAAACAAATTTTCGTCCACGATTGTTTCTTCGGATGTTTCATCGTTGGACGACGATGGGAGATCGCACAATAATTCTGCGAAAACTAGAGCTTTCTTCGACTTGGATTTTACAAATTCCAGATCAAACTCTTGTAGGATTGCTATCCATTTTGAATACTTGCCCCCCAGCAATTGTCGCGACAATATATAAGTCATGGGGTTGCAATCTGACAGAATGGTAGTTTTCCGAAAGAGGACATAGTGTCGAAATCTCTGTATCGCTTGAACAGCTGCGAGTGCTAGCTTTTCAACGTAAGAATATTTGCTTTCTGTATCATTTAAGTTTTTACTTAAATAATATATAGGATGTTCAATTCCATCGACCTCTTGAACTAAAACCATTGTGATGGTTGTATCCGCTGCAGCCAGATACAGGTTAAAATCTTTTTGATAATCAGGAGCGTACATTAATGATGCTTTCATTAGGGATTCTTTTAAAGCATCAAAGGAATCTTGCGCAACCTGATCCCAGACAAAGGGTACTTCCTTTTTCAAAATACGTGTATAACCTTTAGCAAGTTCGGCGTAATTTGGAATGAACCTCCTCAGAAAGTTTGCTTTCCCTTGGAGTTTCTGAATCTGAAGCAAATTCAAAGGTGGAGGCAAATTTATTATTGCCTGGACCTTACATGGGTCGAGACAAATCCCGTACTTTGAGACTACAAAGCCAAGCAAATGACCAGAACTGACGCAAAATACACATTTGTGTGGATTGAGTCGTATCTTGTAGTGTCGGCAATGTAGAAATATCGCTCTTAAATGTTGTGGGTGATCAGTCCGCTTTCGCGAATGAGCCGGAAGGTCATCGAGGTATGGTTGAACGATTTTTCTGATGTCATGGAAGGCATAATTCATTGCCCTCTGAAACGTTGCCCCTGCATTCTTTAAACCAAAGGGTAATTTTCGATATGTGAATGTGCCCCACGGACAAATAAATGCAGTCTTTGACTGATCCTATGGGCGGATATTTATTTGATTATACCCGGAGAATCCATCCATGAATGAAAAGATTTCACATCTGGCGCACTCATCAATTATCTGGTCGATGAAGGGTGTAGGGTAGTTTTCTTTTGGACAAGCTTGATTTACATCCCTATAATTGACGCACACTCTAATTGTTCCTTGTTTTTTCATAAAAAGGACAATATTCGATACCCAATCGGTTAGAGGAACCGGGTAGGTGAAACCAGCATGGAGAAGTTTTTCAACTTCTGCCTTAATGGCAGCGACTTTCTTGGGGTGCACCTGCCTTAGCCGTTGTCGTACTGGTTTGACATCTGGATACATCTTAATTTCGTGTTCAACAATACTCGAGTCAATGCCTGGCATTTCACTGTATGACCAGGCAAAGACATCTCTGAATTCGCGAAAAAGAGCGTTATATATTTCTAGTTCTGAAGGAGAACAACATTTGCCAACATAAATATTCTCTACAACATCTGTTTTGGTCGAGATATTTATGGCTATAGTCTCTTCAATGTTGGACAAGTTTCGTTCGGAATCCACCATGTTTACAGTATTTGATAGGAAATCAAAGACTGAAGGATGATAAAGGTCATCTTGAGTACCTTCTCCACAATCCGGGAGAAGGGAACGATGGTGGGAATCATTCCATGGTGCCCCTTCAATTACCATTGATTGGACAATTCCTTCGTCGGTGACATTCACTTGCGACCAAGGATCTGAAGGGGTACCATATTCTTTAGACCTGTCTATCCAAACACTTGATGAGCATTGATTTGGGTTTGCCTCCCATGCTAGGAACATTGATTGCTACAATATTTTTGTTGGGCTTGGGGGCAAAACCATTGCATGATCCATGTCGATATCGTTTTCTGAGATCCTTTTAGAAGATATCATGTTGCAGGTTCCTATCGACGCTACTTCCGCCAGGTTGATTGGAGGTGGAAGGGTGAAAGCTCCCATTAGTATAGGATCTTTTAATAGGCCTACTCCGATATTTTGAAGCGAATGTGTGCTTCCATGAATCATGGGAATGCTTCCTGTAACTTGACAACCATTGGGGAGGAAGTTTTGTTGATCGACGATTTTAATCCCTCCTTGGAAGGGGAATGCAATCTTCCTAAAATAAGTCGACACAGCAGCCGCCATAGCATATATCCATGGCCTTCCTAGTAGGATGTTGTAATCAAGATTTCCATCGATTACTTCAACATCTATTTCTACCGTTTTCCCTCTAGTTCAACTTTCAAGTTACTTAGAATACCATATGGGGTATATGTCCTTCCGTCGAATGCTTTTAATGTCGTCGAAGATCGCGACAAGGTTGGAGATCCTAAAGTTTTCCAGCAACTCATCGACATAATGCATGTAGATGCCCCCTCATCAATAATTGTTCGATGAACAGTTTTGTTGAGGGCTTTCACTTGAACAAGGAAAGCTAGTTGAGCTGGTAATTGAGGATTGTATCCTTTATGATCGAAGGATACAAGATTGGAATCCTTTGGGTCTATCCCACTAATGGCTGATAATAAATCCTGCCTTTGGGATGGGAAATTCTGTAGTACTTCAAGAGTCGACATAGCGGATGGCGATTGTGCCAAATCTTCCACTATATTATAATACTGTGCCACTCTAGCGCGGGGATTAAACGTCAACTTGTGTACTACTCCCTTTGGCAGTTTTATTGTCAATTCAGGAATGATGGGTGGCGCAACTTCTGTCGAAGTTGTTGTCGAACTACTAGGTTGATCTTTATCCTTGTTGTTCGACAGCTGTGGATTCCCATAATCTTTGTTCCTTGTCGATATCAAAGCATAATTTTGCTGTTTTGAAACCGACAACATTAGCACTTGAGACGGGGAAGCATTTTCACTTTCAACCAGATTTGTTCCTGGATTCGGAAATGGATCAGTTAACACTGCGGAGGTTTTCGAATTCTTGAAGAATTTTTTAACCTGAGCTCTGTGTGGATAGCTTGCGGTCCAATGATCTTCATCGCATATGAGACATGGATTTTTTGGTTTCCTATCTCTAGGAGGGTTTGAAGAAGATTTTTCAGGTGATGACTCCTCTTGTTTCTTCTTCTTCCCTTTGCCTTTCTTCTTGCTCCCTGGTTGTTTGGTTTCTTTGCCTTTATCTGTCGATACGGCATTTACTTCCGAAGCAAGAAGTTCATCTTTTGCATTTTGACTTGAAATCTTACGGGCCTTTTTGGATGTAGCCTTTGTCGATTTCGTGTCTGTTGTGCCAATCACGCCATCGCCGGCATGAGAGTCATTGTTTGATTTAGGAGGAGGAGAAATTGAGAATTCCGGTCTAGGGGCGTCAGGTATTTTATCGTAGAGCGTGCCGGACTGAGTGTAAATCAAGTCCAGATATTGCACACGAGCGATAACTTGCTCTTCTGTTACGACTCCCCCCTTTGCCACATCTTCCGTGATGGAAGGCAGTAATGACTTGATAAACCATTCAGCTAAGAGCTGATCGGGGACATAAGTTTTTACCATCCTACGATGACGTCGCCACTCATGTATATGATCAGATATGTGAGTGGACGTTGTCTGCTTGAAGTTGGTAAGAAGTTCTGTTCCTGTTTTGTACCTTATTGGTAACTGAAAATGGGTTAAAAAGGTTGTGGCTAGGGTACTGAAGTTTTCAAATGAAGCTCTAGGCAATTCGATGTACCATTTTGCCGCTGGACCTGTTAACGTCCTCTGAAAAAGGCGAAGTCTTATCGAATCATCATTTAGGGTGTTCGATGAACACCATAGATGAAAGGTCATCACGTGATTCGATGGGTCTTCACCCGGATTTCCATTAAATTTAGGAATATCTGATGGAAGTTTATGCAGAATCGCTGGCCACCAAGGGGTGTAAGCGATTGGATCGTTTTTTAACCGATTTAAATCAGGTAACTCTAAAGTTGCCACAAAGGGTAATTGTTGATTCAGGTTAGGTGAAGCATACCCAGGATAAGATGGGATTCCCTGAGCAGTTGGTCTTTGCATACCGGCATAATGCATTTGATGCTGGTATGTTTGGTAAGGTTGGTGGGCATGACCATTGTAAAATGGTTGATTTTTAACGTTTTGAATGTACGGCTATCCACTATTAGCAAAGATTTGTTGCTCAGAACCTTGGTATACTTGCTGGAATTGCAGTTGTTGGTATTGTACTAGCCATGGTTGTGAAGCCATGTGCTGTTGACCGATACTAACAGTTTGATCAAGATGAGGGGTAATTGTACTCGTCTGAACCTGTGTCATTCCACCAGTCGGTGGTTGTGGTTGAGTCGCAGGGTCAAGGGGCTGTTGCATTACAACTTGAGAAACCTGAGGTTGGCATACAACAGGCATCGCTTGGACTTGCGACACCGTCACAATAGCCGGCGTAGTTGGGATATTTGACATAGGTAAGCATTGTTGCATCGAGTATACAACTCTTGGTTGTTGAGGTAGTATAGGTACCCAACCGCTTGACGTAATTCCAGTATAACCTGAGTGTGGTTGTGAACTCCCGTATGGATATCCTCCCGGAGGGGATAATGAAAGGGTATACTGCCCCCCATACAGTGGTAATCCAGAACTCAAGGGAATTGTTTGCCCTTTGGGACCAGACTGCCCAAATTGACCTCCAAATGGATCAACTTGTTGAGACTCAACATAAGAGTTTCCGGATATTATTCCGGATGAACAAACAAGAACAGACCATACTGTCAAAATAGCCCCTAAGTGGACTCCTTCTAGCGGTTCAGAGCTAGTTGGGACAGATGGTATACCGGTGAACATTGTCAGAGTGATAGAAGGGAGTTCTGTCGTCGCTGTGTCGGACAACACAGTCCTAGATGTTGACAGTTGTTCAGACATTTGTAGTCTATCCAAAAGATTACCTAGCGATTCTACAGGAGCTTCCGCTGGTGGTAGACTAACTTCTGACGAAGAAGGATATAGAGTGACCCCAACTCCAAATTGCGTTGGAGTACTTGTTGGAGGATCTTCTACAATTTCTTCTATGGCAATCAGACCAGGTGGAAGGGGAAGACCGTCAAGTTCGTAGAATATTTCTAGTGCCGAAGAAGGTGTGAAATCGGCAGCGACAGATGTCTGAAGAGTAAGACTCTCCGAACCGGTTGTAGATGGAACTGGTTCGGTAACACAAGTGTTTACTCTCATACTAGGATCAATATCACTGTCCTTCTGTGGCTGCTGAACTTCTTCTGTAGAGGCAGGGATTCCAGAAATGTTTGGAGTAACCGGAGTCTTTGATGTCGTTGGAACACTTGTTCTAACTTTAATAAGAGATTTGGAACCGGTTAAATGAGTTCGCTTTGTCCGTACTGGCTTCGATTCCAGAGACAAAGACGGTTGACTCATAAGCCTCCACGAACGACGAGGTTTCAATTGACTTTATTCCACGATTGCGGATTACTCGATCAACTAAAATAAAGGGGAAGTATGTTTCCGAATTAAATGAATTTTAGACGCTTTGACACAACTTGTTTTTTCAGTTTTTAAGAGTCGAGAAAAAACAAAAGATGACTCTAGTCTCCTTCGATTTTTAATGAGCTTGAAGTGACAAGTGCTCAGATGGACCTTTTCCGTTAAGGAGTCTGAAAAGGAACGAAAGGGACTGCTCTGGAAGTCTAGGTAGAGGGAGTACCAAACCAATCACAAAACTGCACAATACTTTTTACGGTACGAAAGTCAATCTTCCCGAATGCTGTGTTCAGTGCATTGCGATCGATAGGGTGGCAGACACGGCTTCCTATGGATAAAGGATTTAAGCCTATAGGGGTCTCCCAAAATATACTCGACGGTACGTGGGAGCACAAGTCCGTACTGTCACTTATCGTCTCAAAGTGGAGGAATCACCCAACCATCATTGAGAACAACAGTTACCAGGCTTTACGACGCCGGAATACGTCTCTAGCCTAGACCTCTAAATGTTGTGCGTTGAGTTCCAAAGCGTTGTTAGATTCATTGAATTTATTTTAAGTTGATCTTGCTTATGAAGTTTGCCTTTCGAGTTCACCACGAGATGTAGATGTAATTCCTAAAATGCAATCTAAGATGATAAACAAGCTTTTTATCTCTTTTATGCAATGAAAATCCTAGCTACTAGGGAAAAGAAAGACAAAATCTTTTCACAAAGAGCAAAGAGCACACTGTAAATGCACTTTCCTAAATCAAGCCAAACAGACTGTCTATATGCAAATGCACATGCATGTATTTGTTTTCGACTTTCTTAGTATATGGATGCTAAAAATAAAGTTGATGTACAAATCTGAATTTCTTTTCAAGCGACAAATATAAACAAGCTTCTTTTCGAAATAAAAAATAGAGATGATTACGACACCTTATGATTTTGAAATGAATATTTGTTTTTGACACTAGAAAATTACAAATTCAGACCAAAGGCAATAGTAACAGGATAATCGACCATCAACAGTAATCAAACTTTCTCCTACGATCGAAATCGACACTTGCGACAGATTCAAATCAAAGGACGACAGTATGATTATGCTACTTTTGCAAAGGAGAACTGTAAATGACTCAACAAACACACAAAAACATCTACAGTTCTTTTGTACAGAGGAGGCGGAATAACAGTAAGGAAAAGGAGTTTCAAACAGACATACACTGATCACAGGTAGCAAAATTCAGGAATAGAACTGGAAGGAATGAAGCACTAGAAGCCATAGCTGCACAGAGCTAGTCTGATCAGCGCACCTGTAACACAGAGAATCTAAAATGCAGCGCAGGTTGTCTACTCAGGAAGTGTGCTAAAATTTAGAATCTCTGAACAGTACCTGCGTTGGGCTAGAAACAAGACTCTGTTTGGGTTCCAGGTCATAGTTTGCAGTTCAGTTCTTAGTTTTTGGCCGAGTAAAAAGCAATCAGTAATGCAACAATCAGGGGTAGATCTTAGGAGGATCTAAGAGCTATCACAAGGGCAATCAGATAGTTTGTGAATCAGTTGTTTAAATCATAAACAGATCCAGTACATGGATTGAAGTAGCAGTTATCTACTTTGCATTCGTTATGGCAAATGCAGTTCGAATGCTACTTGTAAGTTTATGAAACAAACAACAAAGAATGATAAACAAACAAACTAATTATCTCCCCAACGGAGTCGCCATTTTGTTACAGGGAAAAGTGTCTATATAGAACTGCTCTATCCCACTAAGGTGTGACAGCTGCCTTAGAAACAAACAGAGAAAAACTACTTTTGTTTTTCCTTTATGAATTATAGATAGAGAGGAACAGAAAGACCAACCTCTGTCTTGTGCTAATCCTTTGATTCGATCCCTCTCTTCTTTGATAGTCCTCAGCTACCTGCTCCCTTGCACGCCCAGCTTCACAAAGTACCTGTAAGATCATAGAAGCATAGCACTATACAAAGACATGGATCTATATTCATAAACAATCTAGGATCAAATGTAAATTGACCATACAAATGTAACAAGCATCAATGATACAAAAGCATGGAGGAAAACTCAAATAGTTTTTATTGGTAAACAAGAAAAGATCCAAGAGGAGTTACAACCAGTTGTTCCGACCCAGCATCAACCTCCTAGCAAAGAAGCCCCTCTTCACCTCAAACAAAGCTTAGATCACCCAACAATCTGATGTTTGTCTCTAGAAACCAACAGCAATTCCTTACAATATGCAAAATTCCAGCCTCCGGATCTCTGAGATGAGGGATCCATATATAGATATCTGTAAGGGGGATGAGTCAGCTTGTGATTTGATTAGTGTCTTCTCTCTGATAGTTCTTGCTTCCACTTGGAGACTGAAGGCCTCTTACTCATCCTTGGTCGAATTCAGTGAGGCAAGTGTCACAGGAGAAGATTCTGGAAGCTTCCATTATCTCTCCACCTCGCGGAATGACACTGCCATTTGTCATTTCTTGCCCATCGCACCCCACAGAAGGGACTTTTGAAATGCAACACACCCTCACAGTGTATTTAGGTGAGATGCAACACACTTAGCTAGTGGAGCAGCTGCAATGATCCTGTTTTGACCAGTTCTGAGCAGTTTCTCATGGACAACTTTTGGGAGAAGCTGTAATCTGTTGACCTTGTTCCTTTAGGGGTTAGAACAACACTTTTAGGGACTTAGGAGCCCTTGGTTTATGGACATTTCATGCTTGTGGTTGCAGGGCACAAAAATGTCTATAACAGTCCAGAAATTTGCATTTCTTCCTAGCAGCTATTCCTGAGGCCTACTTTGCACAATCCTGAGGGACAGTGACTATTGACCCAAAAACTTATGCAATGTAGTCACTGAACATGTAGTCATTACTAGCTAAAATGTCCATTGTGCAATTCCATCAGTCAGCAGTCAGCCTGGATTACACATTACACAATTCCAGCAACCATTCATGCCTCCTAGAAAGCCCAAATTTCCTTTTTCATAGTTCTAGCAGCTAGTCTCCCATCCTTCCAGAAGAAATTGTGCAATCCCTGCCTATCTTTCCCAAGGTATGTGTTATGTCATTCCTGAATTTTCTTTGGTTTTAACTGATAGATTTCTTTCCATACATGTCACTTTGTCTCCAGATATTTCAGGTGTTCATCCACCTCTTAGTAGTATAGGATCAATGGCATCTAAGAGAGTAGGAACAAAGGACACTTACAGAAGTGCAACTCGAGCAGCGGTTAAGTGTCCGCAAGTCTACCGATCTATGAAGATAACAAGTTGATTCTAGACAAGGACATCAAACTAAAATGGCAAGAGGTCAATCATGCATTTACAGGCACATTTGGGGAAGACCTCAAAGACCTCCAAGTATACATGAACATTCACAAGTCTAGCTTGTACCGGATTGCATGCAGATATCCCGTGTTCCCATGCATGGACATGATACACTGGATCGTCTTGCACACCGATCCTGATACGATGAACTTGAGCCGTGTCAGTGGGATGAATATTGCAACCTTCAGGGCAGAGGATTATGATGATATGTATTAGATGTCGGAGCCCGTAACTATCATGGAGACTCCCCTCAGCTTACCAGCAGCAATGCCAACTCCAGAGACATTTTGAAGAACTGGGTAAAGGAGTCAGCTAGATTTAGGATGACACCCAACGACATATACAAGATGAAGATAATGTGAAAGATGTATCAATACTTGGTCATCCTTTCATGTCAATTGTATGGCCAAGAAAGCACGGAAACCTTCCCACGGAGTTGGGTGATCGCGCTAAACTAACTGGCCAGAGAGGGCAAACCATGCAACTGGTCTGGTATGTTGGCTCATCAACTGAAGGATCAAGTAACAAGGGCTCAACAGCCTCCCAAAGGTACGCAAGTAGAAATCTACATGTCCGCCTATACCTTAGATGCAATCTGTGCCTAACAGGAGTTCCTGGATTTGAAATGGGCATGGTCTCTAGTGGAGACTGTTGTGAACACTTATTGTAAGTTTTTGTCTGAATCTAGCTTTAAAGGAGTTATCACACGACTGTATGATCATTTTTTTACCCCGATCTACAAGATGATATTCGAATAAGATCCACCCTGCATGTCGAAGGAAGAAATAGAGGCACTGATAGACATTGCTAATTGGTATGCCTCACCATCCGGAACCTTCATATGAATGTACATTACGGAGAAGCCTCTGCATGTTCTACCAAATGTTTCCTTGGACATGCTCATCATGCAGGAAGTAGCATATCACATCTTGACAGGATTGAAAGCCAGGCTACACCAGAAGTAGAAGGCACCTTGGCCCGCTATTCCACTATGCATTCGGTTATATGAGATCTAAATTTTCAAGCACATGGATGTTGAAGCAGAGTAGATGAAGAAGTATCTGTTTGACCTCCGAATTTACAATCCATATGACCCACATTATCTTGTGAAAGATCATTGAATGAGAGTACAGTTCAACCGAATCCACGGGGCATTTCATTGGGTGGAGGAGGACCCATGGAGATATTTCTACAATTTATCTAGACCCAATGAACAAGTCGGCTTTGTTGTGGAGTGGTTAGCAAAGCAACGTGAAGAAGCAACCCGAAGGGCACCAAAAGTAGCAGCAATAGTATAGGTGAACATGCCAGTGTGCGACAAGGGCAAAAGAAAGATTGTCGATCGCATGGAGGAAGAGAAAAGTTGCATGTTCCAAGTATATCCACTTGTAGATGAAGAAACTATGGCTATAGAGGAGAAGATGCAACAACGTGATAAGAAAATAATGAAATGGCAGAGGGAGAAATGGAAAATGGAGGAAATAGAGTAGGAGTTGCATGAGTTGAAGGAACAACTCTGAAAGGAATAAGAGTTGCACAAACAGGAGAGGGAAGCGCAGCAGCAACAAGTACAATAGGGGGCACAACATGTGTAGACGGATTAAACAGCACCCGTATAAGTAGTAGACTCATCAAAATAGCTGGCATCAGGCAGACAGGTGAACCATCGTAGGAGCAATACTTCGCTCATGAGATAAATCAAGCACTTCAACAGTTGGATGCATATATGGAGCAACAGGAATGGGAACGAGACATTGACCTCATGCCTCATCACCAAGAGGTTGACTTACCTGCTTCACTGCATCCAAAAGATGAGCAAGTCTCAAGCAACCAAGGAGGCACTGAGATCCTTGGAGATCAGTGGGAAGTAGAGATGTACAACAATTCATTCAACGAGTCTCAAAATAGAGTTGGTGCAGTCTCGTAGAGTGTCGACTCCGGATGATCATATATCTCCTACACAAGTTGAGGAATAAGTGATCGTGTCTGACATGTGCTAACATCCAACAGCCTTGGCCAATGCTACCAGAGTGTATGCCAAAGCCACTTGCTCAAGTGTTCTCTTTTTGATAGCTAAGAATGAGTGAATGGCTAAGGAACTACAGACGACCAAGAAAGGAGGAGAGTTGGTCACATTATCCTCCTGAGTAGAATTGAAGAAGGAAATATTAGATTAAGTGTTGTCCCTTGACATATTCATGCAGGTGTTGTATTCCGAGTTTGGTATCATGCACAAGGTAGTTGTCCATGTCAACGGATGGAAGCAGCAATGTGTTATAAGAGAACGTATCTTGGAGAATGTGCATGCTACTATTGATTACATGCAAACATGGATGATGAGATACAAGGGAGCCCCACTTCACTTGCCTGAGATGATGAAGCCCAGAGTGATCGAGCTGAAGGCACGTATTCAGAGTTAGATCTAGAACTCTGAAGAGCTCCTGTAGCTCATCACTAGTATACATGCTTCCCATGAACATGTATTCAAGAGTATGGATGTTGTGGTGCACGGACATGCGATCCCATCTATTGGGACTCTCACCCATGCGAAGACAAAGGCACATGTCTAACTAGACCTTGACTTGTACTTTGATGAGTTGATGCACATTGCAACCAGCCTAGACTTGCCCATCAGTGTAAAAATCATGCACAAGTATGTTGTTGGTCTAGCCGCATTGAAGGAAATGATGCGCATGCTTTCAGATGAGTTGGACAGAGGAGCTCGAGCTGTGTACCCGGATGCTATGGAGGCAAGAGTCAGATTCCAGAAATATGTCACCTTGGAGCACACGGACTACCGGTCTTGGCGTCAGTATGCTACTATCAACCACAATGAAGATGTCGAAGAGTTGGTCTTCCAACAGTTGTTTGAGTCATAGTGATGTCTAGCATGGCTTGCTCAAGCAATTTTGTCTCACATTGGTACATGTGCATTATAATGTAAAGTCTTGTCAAGTGTAAGTCAAGTGTCGGTAGTTGGATGTAACAATCATAGAGTAGATGAAGAGTCATGAGGGTAGATGAACTGTAAAAAAGGGGAATGTCAAGGGTCACCCCACCCTTGCTATAAATAGTCCCTCATAACTCATTGGTCAGCCAAGCTTCCGATAAGACTATCTTGGAGAGAGCTTGGATAGTATTGTAATGAGCCTTGGCTTATCCACTACGCAGAGCTAATACATCTCTTTGAAGGAGCAGGTGGTTGTGGCTTTAATGTTCTGCTGTCGGAACCAGTGGTTGGACATGGATGTATTGTATGACTGGAACTTACACTTCTTAATATAACAAGAGCCAGCATGTTTCATCCATATGTTGTATTGTATTCTATGCTATCTTGTTTACTCTAAATGATATATGTATATGTTTGCTTATGCATGCATGTATAGATTTCTGTGTATGTATGTATGAATCTTTCTAAAATGTGCTCTTGGTTTAACCATCACTTTGGATTGCTAGCTAACTTGCCTTCCATGTTGTGATGCATCTTTTCTCGTGTGTTCCCTTCTTAACTCTGTGCTATCACAGGTCTCCATGGGGGGCACTCATCTCAACCCCTGTGTGTTAGAACCTCTCATGCACCTTCCTTGGCTCACTACATATGTCACACCCTTGCTACCAATAGAGTTATATTACTTGCCTCTCTGTGAAATTGTGGTCAAGGAATTACATATGACCCAATACTAGGACTCCTACACAAAACAGTCTGAGGTCTAAATGGGACTTCTTACCGGGGAGATCCCTTGACATGTTGGTGGCTCCAGCACCGTCAACACATCCTTAGCAGCATGTCTTTCACTAAGCAATTACATAGGCTTCAACCGAGTTTCATTGGCTGCCTAGTTTGTGCATGTCAACTTGTTTGTCTCCCTCCAGATGTTGTCATTGTGGACTTAGTCAATTTTCTGGCTGAGATGCTCCCCCTAAAAATTGTGTAATTCTGGAGGGGAACCAGCCTTCCCTCCACAAATTGCGCAATCCTGGTGGCCTCTAGAAATTTTCAATATAGCTAGGCATCCTTCCCTCCAGAAACTATGAAATCCAGCCCAGTACTGGGCTTCACCACAGCCAAGGCTTCAGTCCAAAAATTACGCAATGCATAAGGGACAACCAGTCTTGCTCAACCCAGAAACTACACAGATCTCATCCCTGGGCTTGTAGACTGTTGCATGTGCTTTCAGGTTTACTAATTCCCTCCAAGACTGAGCAATCTTGATTTGCATGCATGGGTTTCTTTTCTCGAAAAAGCGAAAAGAAAAAAGCAAAAGAAATCCTTGATTTTAGGGATCTATTTTTAGCAGCTGGAGGTTACATGAAAAGATCATTTAGAAACTTCCCTCCAAGTGTTGTTTTTTCCTAGATTTGTGGCATGCGTGTCATAAGTCTCATCCTTATCAAACTTATTTATTCAACCCTACAAAGCTCATTCCTCACACCAATCTTGGAGCTCTGACATCCCACATCACATCTAGGAGTCTTTGACACATTCATCTTAGCTTTTTCTGGGTAAGTTTGCTTTTCATGTCATTTGCTACGTTTTTGTCGCTTTTTTTTATTTCACTTTGTACGAATGTTGTTTTCCTGGTTTTTTTGAATGCCTTCTGTCGTTTTAATGCATGTTAGCCTGTAGAAGCATTGTTTCAATTTTTTCATTGCATCTCACTACTATCACATGCATGACACTGTTTCTACACTAACGGTCGCCATTACAGTGACTTGTTTGACACACATGCTTACTTTCCCATTTTCTGAATATTCCACTCATTGTTTGCATGCATGATCATTCACTCTTGCTTACACTCAGTCTTTCCATGCATTCAAGCCTCTTCATGTTTTCAGTCGCCTTTCAACAAGTCTGGCCTACCTTGGCCCAGACCTTGTCTTACTTGGCCAACAATGCACATTCCTGAGAGTGAAGACTCTACCTTCCTCCTAGATTGCATAAATCTAACCAGAACGAGCCTCTAGGCTTGCTTTGCGCAATTCTAGGAGGCAGTGCACTACTGGCCCAAGAAATTGTGCAATGCAATTTGCTGGGTTTGCATGCCCTTGCTTACTGAAATTGTGCATTGCGTAGTTTCAGTCCTTGGAAGGACTGGCTAGAATATACATTACGTAGTTTTAGTAGTTAGTTAGCCTCTTGATAGCCTAAAATGTACCTTGCATAGTTTTGGAAGTCAGTCTCCCAGCCTCCTGGTGAAAATTGCGCAATCTTCACTGTCAGTCACCCAGGTATGTTGCATGTCAGTCCTCAAATTTGTTTTGGTTTTCAACTAACAGATTGCTTGCCATGAGTGTTTCTATGTCTCCAAGTATCACAAGTGTTTTTCTATCTCTCAGCAGTACAAGTTCAATGGCCTCCAAGAGAGCAGGGTCAAAGGACATCATTGGAAGTGCAACTAGAGATGTATTTGAGAAACTGTCTATGAGTTTTCCTATCTACGAAGACACCAAGATGTTCATAGACAAGGACATCAAGATGAAATGGTAGGACAATGACACATTCTTTGGCACATTTGAGGAAGATCTGGAAGACTGCAGGGTCTATGTCAACATCCATAAGTCTTGCTTGTACCAGATTGCATGTAGGTATCCCATGTTTCCATGTGCAGACATGATCTACTAGATTGTCTCACACACTGATCCTGAGAGGATGAAGTTGAGAATTCTAAGAGGGACAAAGCTTGCTACCTTCAAGGCGAAGGAATTTTAGGAGATGTATCACTTTCCACAGCCGGTGATCACAATGGAGAAACCCTTGAGCAAACTAAGCAACAGTGCAAACTCAAGAGATATCTTGAAGAGTTGGGCGAAATAGCCAACCAAGTTCAGGACAACACCGAGCCAGGTTTACAAGATGAAGATACTATAGAAGGCATATCAATACTTGGTCATATTTGCATGCCACTTATATGGCCAAGAGAGCACAGAAACCTTCCCGCAGAGTTGTGTGATTGCATCGGACCAACTGGCCAGTGAAGGAAGACCTTGCAACTAGTCTAACATGTTGGCTCTCAGGTTGAAGGAACATGTGACAAAAGTGTGACATCCGCCCAAAGGTTAGAAAGCATAGATATACATGTCTACTTACATCCTAGATACAATATGTGCCCATCAGTAGTTCTTATGCTTGAGTTGGGCATGGACACCTTCGGAAACCTTTGTGCACACTTATTTCATAGTGTTCTCCGCATGTAGCTTCCGCGAAGTTATCACATAGTTGTCAGACCACTTTGTCACCCCGGTGTACAAAATGATATTTGAGCAAGATCCACCTTGCATGTCACAGTTAGCGATGGAGGAATTGATCGACATAACAGATTGGTATGCCTCACCCCTTGGCACCTTCATACATATGTACAACGTAGAGAAGGCTCTGCATGTTTTACCAAAGTTTTCCATGGACAAGCTCGCAATGCAAGAGGTGTCATATAACATCACGACAGGGTTGTCAGTGAGACTATATAGGAAGAAGAAGGAAACTTGGCCCACTCTTCCTTTGTAGATCAGGTTGTAGAAGATACAAAATCTCAAGCATGTTGAGGCCGAGACGAAGGAGTTCAAAAGATTCACTTTCGGCACCAGAAGTTTCAATCCATATGACCCGCATTGCTTGGTGAAGGACCACTATGCGAGAGTGTGGTTTCCTTGGATCCACAGGGCATGTCATTGGCCTAAGGAAGACCCATGGAAATATTGTTATCACTCCATACTCAATGAACCATTTAGAATAGTTGTAGAGTGGTTAGCAAAGTAGAGGGAAGCAGCAGCTCAGAGAGCACCATCATCAGTAGTAGCAGAGGGTAACGTACCTACACATGACAAAGGCAAGAGAAAGGTTGTTGATAGTACAAAAGAAGAACAAATCTGCAAGCTCAAAGCAGATCCACTTATGATGAAAGCAACTTTGGATATTGATGCTAATAGGTGACATTGCGACAAGAGCAAAGAGAGAAACAAAATATGGAGGAAATAGAAAAGGAGTTGCAAGAGTTGAAGCAAAAACTCCAGGATGAACAAGAGTTGCACAGAAGAGAGAAGGAATTGTAACCAGGATAGATACAACAGGAGGTGCAACATGCACAGATTGATGAAAATGTGCCCATACAGGTTATAGACTCATCCGAGTAGTTGGCACAAAGCAGACAGGGTGAGTAGCTGCAGGAGCAGGACTTAGCTCAAGAGATTGCACAAATTCTAGAACAAATGGATACAATAGGGTGCATCCAAAGTCAGATCAGGATATTTACCTCATGGCTTGGAACCAAGATTTCACCCCACCAGCTTCACCAGATCTAGAAGTAGAGCAAGTCCCAAGTGATCAAGGAGACACAAAGATCCTTGAAGACAATCCAGAAGAAAAGTTGCACAACATATCTTTCAACGAGTCGCAACATAGAGTTGTGCAATCACGCAGAGTGCCCACTCTGGATGTTCACATATCTTCTGCATAGTTTGAAGAATGAGTGATTGTATCTGATGTGAGTAAGCATCCAGCAGCCTTGGCCAATGCTACCAGAGCATATGTCGAAGCTACCAGCTTGAGTGTTCGATTCTTGATAGCATAAAATGAGCGCATGCCTAAGGAGTTACAAGAGGCCAAGTAGGGAGGAGAATAGGCTACATTATCTGCCAAAGAAGAGTTGAAGAGAGCGATACTATATGAAGTATCTTCCCTCTAGACAGTCATGCAGATGTTGAATTCCAGATTCAGCACTGGTCATAAGTCTGTTGTACATCTCAAAGGTTGGCAGCAGTGTTGTGCTAGGAGAGCACGCATCTTGTCAAATTTGCACACTGTTGTCGATCACATGTAGACATTGAAAATGAGGTACAAAGGAGCCCGATTGCATTTTCTAAATATGATGAAGCCAAGGGTGGTAGAGTTGAAGGCACTCACCTGGAGTCAGATCCGAAACTACAAGGAACTCCCGCAGATCATCACTAGTTTGCAAGCTTCACATGCATGGGTGTTAAGAAGCATGGATGTCATTGTGCATACATAAATGATCCCATCTATTGGCACACTCACCGAGGCAAAGTCAAAGAACCAAGTCTGACTAGAGTTGGACATGTACCTTGATGAGTTGATGCGCATAGCCACCAGCATAGACGCTATGAATCAATATGTTGTTGGTCTGGCTGCACTCAAGACTATGATGCACATGTTATTAGATGATTTGGACAGAGGTGCCAAATCAATGTACTTAGATGCAATGGAGGTGAGTGTTCTCTTTCAGCAAGATGTCACCATTGAGCACGCAGACACCATCATTGACTACCAAACTTGGCATCAGTTTTCCACTGTCAATCATCATGAGGATGTCAAAGATTTGGTCTTCCCAGAACTATCCCAATATTAATAGTGTCTTGCATGGCTTGCTCAAGCCTATTTTGTCTCACATGGGTACATATGAATATTGTAATGTAACATCTTTTAAAATTGAAAGACCAAGTGACGATAGTAGAGTGTAACAGTCATGTAGTATTTGAAGAACATGAGGGTAGGTGAAGAGTCACAAAGGGGAATGTCAAGGGTCACCCAACCCTCTGCTATTTATAGAACCTCATAACTCATTGAAGGGGATTTTGGGAGCCAAGCTTCCTATAGGTGTATCTTAAAGAAAGCTTGGAGTGTATTGTAGCTAGCCTTGGCTTCTCCACAGTGTAGAGCTAGTATATCTCTTTGGAGGAGCAGGCAACAGTGATTGTAATGTTCTGTTGTCAAGACTAGTGGTCGTTCATAGTTGTATATACGATTGGAGATTTCACTTTCTTAATATAACAGAGCCAGCACATTTCATGCATATGTTTTTATTTTATTTCAGCTATCTTGGTTACTCTAATGATATATGTATTTGTTGTTTACGCATGTATGTATGGACTTTTCTATATATTTTTATATGAATCTTGTCGAGATTTATTTTTGGTTTAGCCATCACTTTGGATCCTTGGCTAACCTTCTTTCCATCTTGTGATGTATCTCTCTCGTGTGTTCCCTTTCAAGTTATGTGTTGTCATAGGTTTCCAAGGGGTGCACTCATACCCCCATTACGTGTGTTAGACCCATTCATGCACCTTCCTTGACTTGCTGCGCATGTCACACCCTTGCTACCAACAAGGACATCTTACTCACCTTTGTGCACAACCACGGTCAAGGTGATACCGTACTACCCCACTGTTGGGACTCCTACACCAAACGGTTTGAGGTCTAGTTGGGACTTCTTACCAGGGACATCCCCTGACATGTTGGCGAGTCTAGCACCGTCAACGTTTCTAGTGCTAGAAGGAGGGCCAGATGACAAGCTGGGTCCTCACATCCTGTTTTGAATCTTCTCATATCTGTCATGGATATCATTAGACTCCTACCTCCGTGAGGTATGTCTAATGTTGAACTTGTTGACATCATGAGCGAGTTTTATGACCTCTTGTTAGAATTCGCGTACAATGGTGAAGGTGAAGTTGCTTGGCCTAAGTAATTGCATGGCTTCCTGGCATTCCTTGAGGATGCAGATGAGTTCGATGAAGTCGAGTTCAACATGATGCTTTCACACACACTTCGTGAATCTCCACAATGATGGTGCCACAACCTGCCTCTCAGTTGTGTGCACTCACTTAAGAATTTTTGTGATCTAATTGAATCTACTTTCCATCATTTTGATCCTGAACCTCTCGACAAAAAATTGTTGAAACAATAGAAGACTCCTCATTAATCGCCTATGTACTTTTGGCAGCACCTCTGTGTACTTCAATTTGAAGCTACGAAAAACCAGATGAAATTCCAATATCTTTGGGATAGATTCATATATTGTCTTCACAAATCACTCAATCCCAAGATGAAGTTGAAGTTCAAACCCCGCTCAGCATACTTCAGTGATGGAATGCGCAATCACAAGCAGACACAGTCATTGTCACAGGTGACTATCTGCCTTTCCCTCATCAAACAGCTCCACCACCACAGAGTGATGTGGAAGAACATGCACACACATCTATTCAACTGTCATATCCTCCTAGCATCATTTCTCTCAATTTTCGTGCAGTTTTTGTTGCGAAGCCCATGGGTTGTCACATGCATTTGTTAGCTCAGCCTCCATCTTCGCGTTCTGCTGATCCTCTGGATTGCACTGTCTTGTTTTCTTTCATTTTGAACTCTACACCTATTGTGAACAAGGATAAATCCATCAACAGAGTTGGTGTTGCACAACCAACCTGCATTGGCATTCATGATCAGTATGATAGGGAATATAAACATCAACCAGTGGTGAAGGATGATCTCCTTTTGTCCACACCTCCTCCACTTTTTCTTGACATCTTTGGTGATTCTGCTATATCTGATTTTCCTTGTGTAAACTAATTCATGGATGCATCCACTATTGATCATTCACAAAACACACCCGATGTCACTCGATCATTTGACAGCGGAGAGGAAAAATTATTCATTGAAAATCCACTGGATTTTTCATTTGCATTTTCTGGAAACGCAGAGGGTGAACATTCTTGCTTCTCATCTACCCCTCTATTTGATTAACCTGATCATGAGGATGCCGATGAAATCATTGATTTTTATAATCATAGTTTCCGTGATCCATTTACTCCCATATTCGATCACGATGATGGTTCTATCATTGTTGATCTTTCAAAACCACCTCTTTATGATGATCTATCTATTGACAAAGTCGAAACCCCGCAGACTGTCGAGGCACTTTAGCCCGAGTTGATGGTTATGTCAGACCCCCGCTTTCATGAGGTTGGTTTCACTTCTGATCAGGAAATTTTTGAAACACCCAAGGCTCCTCATCACTCATCTGTATGCATTGAATATCAATCCAACACAAAAATTCCGCTTCCTCCATTTGAACTACATGATCCCATCACTCATGCATTAGAGGAATCTTACACAGCAAGCACACGTGAGCGACGTAATTTGTCTATGTTTCTCGTGTTTTCTTGCATGTCACAGTCAAGAGAGTGCGTATGCTTAACATCTACACGTAGTGTAGCATAGCACCATGGTAAATCCATGGATTGCATGTCATACTCTTTCACCTTTTTCTTTTCTGTGGACGCATTTAAACTCGGAGTGTGTTTGTCTTCATTTTTATATATTTCATGTTTGTTGATTCACTTGAATATGTTGTTCGTGAACCATGCCTTCACCAACATGGGTCGACCAATGTGCCGGTGGTTGCATTAGAAGTATCACTTTACATGAGCAGGCCCATGCACTGTTAGTTTAGGAGTAGGAGTAGTGTTTTCTTTTGTCTTCTTTGCTTGCATGCATGTTTTCTTCCTTACTTTGTTTTTGTTTGATTGTCTGCTTTCTTTGCTTACTTGCCTTGCTTTCGCATTTGCTTCTACTCTTTGTTTGGTTGTTGTTTGCTTATTTACATTCGTAGGTTAGTTTTGCATGAAACTGTGTGCGACTCTTGAAACAAACAAGGGTAAAATATAAGAGGACTTGTGTAGTTATGGATGCTTGGATATCTATCATCTTATCTTTGCATGAATAACTTGTTGTCTTCAATCCATGGTACACCAATGGAAAATACGTTCTATTTGAAGTGAACCTCGATGAAAACACAATGCTTGCGTGCTAACTAGTATCACCTACTCTAGTCAGTTGTTTTCGATTAACCCTTGTTAGCTTAGTCAAATCAAGTAAGGTGAGGGGGAAAACCTTCACAAGTAAGTCAAAGGTATATACAAAATACTTATCTAAAGGAACAACCTCTTCTTCTCTCAATAAGTTGGGATCCCTCTTCCACCTCTAAAATGAATAAGTGCTATGCACAGTTATGAAAAATGAGAAAAATGAAAATGTGAAAAAAATTGAAAAATGAAAATGAATAAGGCAAAAGAAGAGAAAGGCTTCCTGAGCAGAGAGGTGATGAAAGTAACTATGTCAATTTACTCACTAGGTTCGATGGCAGGAGAGCGATGCTTGTGTTCTTGTGTGACTCCATTAGGGTACTCTCCAGGCTTGCTAGTAGCTATTGAGCAGTAAAAAGGGTCTTTTTAACCTCTATTTACCCTACATTAATTATCAATACAGGTACGATTTTTTTATCTCAAGAGGGTACTCAGTTTGAGGCAGTCACTTGTTCAAGAGTAATGTTTGCAGTATAGTGCTTTACAAAGGTAAATAAATGCTGGAAACAAACTCTAAATGTAATGGAAAGAAACTTAAATGCTTTGTAACTAAATCATTCACTTAAGAAACTACAACAATCATCAGTCAAGGATGCAGTAATGATAACTCTTTCCTCTTTAAACTAATGTAAATGAAAATCAATCAAAGGAAAGATCTCCAATCTGAGAACTAGACAACAGTAGTCAATGTTCACTACAATTGTATATCTTTCTATTCACACCAAAGCAAATACTTGAAATGACAATTCAATTAACAAAAAAGGAACAACAACTAATCTATTGAAAAGATTGAACATCAAAGCTTAATCTACAGGAATGAATTAAGCAGCAATCTTAACAAAAAGGAATTGAACATCAATCTTTGAATAATAAAGGGACTGAACAACAATCTAAGGAAGGAACAACGAACCTAAGTAAATCTTCAGAAATTGAACAGCAAACTTAATCAAGTGTAAACACACAGTGAATCTAGAGTGATTGAATCAGTAATCTTATTAGTAATCTTTGACTAATAAAGGGATTGAATAGCAATCTAAGGAAAGAACAGTGAACCTAAGTAAATCTTTAGAAATTGAACAGCAAACTTAATCAAGTGTAAACACACAATGAATCTAGAGTGATTGAATCAGTAATCTTATTTTAGCATAATGAGCATTAACCACAGTTATAAGGGAACGACAATTGCAATGATAATGGAACAGTAATCGAATGAACAACAATCACAGTTGTAAGTAAACCGTAGCTAAATGAACAACAATGCCAATCTGTAAATGAATAGCAATATCAATTTGTAAATGAATAGCAATATCAATCTGTAAATGAATAGCAATGTCAATCTGTAAATGAACAGCAATATCCGAATTAGACAGTGCGATATTATTTCAGAATGAACAGCATAACATTTTCAGTTGCAAATAATAATCTTGCTATCCAATTACTAATTCGATATAACAGAGCAAGTCAATGAAATGTTTAGGAACAAAAGATTACTGAATAAAGCAAGTAAAGGAAATCAAACCACACATGACTGTAATCGTAAAATAATGATATAGGAAGTAAGTGATCCACTAGGGCCAGGACCTTAGCCACCAGGGACGCACTGCTGCAGTTACTCCAGGATCAGATAACGAAACAACAACGAAGTTATATATTAATCATAAAGGCAAAGTTAAAGCTATCGCTCTTTAAAGAGAGTCGATGATCAAAGTTTATATTACAATAGCAAACTCTACAAATCAACAATAATATCTGCCCCTTGGGCTAGCAGTGTTGTCCCTTTTTATAATGGCCAGGCGGAAATATCAAAATACAGATAATTCTTGAGGTAGCGATCCCTCAAGATCAAAGGATCCTAAGGGATTCGCCATATCTTTAATCTTCAGTTATATTTTAGTCCTCTTGCACTAATACTACATTTCTTCTTCCTTTTCCTGGTCCATGCGCTCCGATCTTGATTTCCTTGTCTAGATGCGGTTTCCTGTCAAAGGGACAACAATTGGTCCTGCTTTGCCTTTTGCTCCGGAATAGTGATTTTCCATTTTCTTCACTTTCTGCATAGAAAAAGATAATAATTAATCATTTTACATCAATCACAAATCCCCTTAATTCTATCATAATCCTTTAACATATGACCATCTTATAATGTAAAGAAGTTATAATTTAAAGGAAAAGATAAAGAAATAAATGGTAATTACATACCTTTTCCAATGCTCAACACACCCCCATGCTTACCCTTTTTCATGCCCTCATGAAAACATTGTAATTGACATGCAAGGTAGTTAGGGAATAAGCTGGAGAAGGATTTTCAGGCAGTGGTCTAAAACCATGATTTCTAGCTATTAGAGCCTACATTTACCTCTAGCTGAAAAGGTAAGATTCTAGGTCCACATCAAACCACGCTTAGCCTCGTAGCTAGCCCTACGAGGACAGGAGAGGGCTCTCTATGGGTCAATTTCAGCAAAATATAATCATATGGGGCTTGAGATGACTTATTCAAAAACTAATCTTAGGCTAGGTATGAAGTGCAAGGATTTAATTTGAGTTTTTGGGAGTTTTGTTGGAATCAAGGGAAAGGCAAATTTCGGTCCGGGGATGAGGCCAAATTTTTGCAGAGTTCTGGTTGGGGCAAGGTAGGCAGTAGTTTTGATGCTTTAGATTAAATTAATGGACCGCTGAGGAGCTGAAGAGTGCGTGAGGGTATCAATAATCCTCCTCAAACTGAAGAAAACATTGAGAATTAAACAAAACTATAGGCAGAGCACAACAAACTCATGGATTCTACCTTTCTCACTTAACTTGTTTAATTAAGAAGCAAAGAGAAGGGAAATGGCATGCATAAAACGTCAATGAACTTAAAATTACATTAAGAAACACAACATCAAAACATAGAGCCACAAGGATCCCAACAAGTGCTGCAAAACCCTGGTCTTCCCTTTGCCAAAATTGCATAAATGAATTGTACAATGGAGTGCCAAGCAATCCCAAGTATCCAACCCTGAAAATGACTAAGAAATTACATGATATATGCAAGATTAACTCATTCCCATGCCTCTAGGGATCTAGCTCATCATTCTATGAGCTGTTACAACCATATCTAAACAAGGAACTAAAAAATAGGCAATGAAACAACTTGCCTCTATATGCTAGGAAACTGATTCATTCATTTAATTTTCACTTTTTAGTGAATGAATCCTCTAGAACAAGTAAAAATGTGCCAATATTACATCATGGTCATCAAATTACATCATGAAATATCAAGAGTAACATCAAAAAGTAAAACTGGTCAAAATTGGGCGAATTTCTGAGCTGAAGAGTGAAAATGAGGCCAAATTTCTCTATGCGCCGCGCCCAAATTCTCTATGTGTCACGCCACTTTGGAGCTGATTTTGAAGCACTTCCTGAAGTCCAAAATTGAGCGTAATATAGCTCGTTGGAAAGCCCTACCTGTTTACTTTCCATCCCAAGTGGAATTTATAGATTTGGTGTCAATTTTCCTCTCCAAATGTCCAATGTCCCAAGACTACTTCCTGTGTGTCAAAATAGGGGCAGTGAGGTCATTTTTTGAGTGTTTTTTGACCTTTTGAGGGCTCAAAACCTGCAAAAATTTCTTTGCCATAGGTAGGAAAACATAATTTATCATGAAAAATCTAGAAATTCAAAGTCTTTTGGATTTGGATCCCTCTAGCGAAATCAAGCGCCACGTGGCGCGACGCATAAAAAGGAAAACCCTGTTTTTTAGTGTAAAAAATTTTCAAAATGCAAAAATTGCTCCAAATTTCTTGAAATTTGGGCTAGACCTTCTTCATCAAGAGCTATTATGGGCCAAGGATGCCTCAACCAATATCCGGAGTCGATCATGCTTTTTTTTCCTCTTTTTCCTTTTTGATGCCTTCCTTAATTTTGCCTTTAAATTCCTGTTTCGTGCCTTTTCAAACTTTGTTCCTCGCCATGTAATGAAAAGCCATGTGTCTCAGAAATGCCTTCTCCTTGTCGGCCCTATCCAGCAGTCTCTCTAAGTGGATGTTGGCTCTTTCAAGCCATGACTCTCGATCGGCATTAACCTCCTCCTCAAGTGAAGTGCCACCCTCCTCCTTTGGGCAGCTTGGCGATTCTCCCGAATGTTTTGCCACCTTTATGAGGTCTCCTGGGTGCATGTCCCTCTGTGGGTGAGTCACTTTGGGTCTCCTCTTCATAATCATATGATAGATCAGATGCCATATTTTCTAGTGGATGAACTGTCTTGGAGCTACCTTGATGAGAAATAGGTGAGCTGTGTTGTGTTGAACTGTCTTGATGGTGTATTTTGACTTTTGCCACCAAGGGGAAGAGTGATACAACTATAGGGGGAAGAACAAATAATGAGGGATTTAGGGACTGTTGGGGGTAGGGTTTAATCAAGGGAACAAGGGTTATAGAGTTGTTTGGGGAGTTTTTAGTATGGGACTAGGGTTCGGGAGTTTGATTTTGTGGCTTTAGGAATGGGGAGAGGGGATTAGTGAATTTGGGGAATAGGGAAATCAAGGGAAAATGGAGTAGGGAGTGATTGAGGAATGATAGATTTGGTAGAAAAATGGTTATTCAAACCCTAGGTAGCAAGTATCTTACAATTTCAAATGGTAGGGTTTAATTTTGTGTTTAAAACAATTACCATTCTTCAACCACCATGATATAAGCACAAACTTGGATAAAACACAATGACGGAGGCTCTACCTACTTGTCACAAGGCAAATCCGTGCGATTTGGGCGATTTGATGAAGTTTTGAGAAAATTGGGCTTGGAAGCTCTATGCGCCACGCCTCAAGCCCAACGCACCGCGCCTTCTCTATGTGTCGCGCTAGTGTATTTTTACACTGGAAATTTGAGCCCAATGCGCCGCACCACCTGCCCTATGCGTAGTGCCTTTAGCAGGAGATTTTTGGAGGCTTTCCTGGTGTCCAAATCGGCCTCGGGATAGCTTTTTGGAAAGGTCTTTGAGTATAATTTCCAACGCAACTAGAATTTTTCAATTTGGAGTTCAGTTTCCCTGTCAAAAATCAAATCTCCCAAGACTAGTCAAAATGTGCCAAATGAGGTTGCTTAAAGGTAGAGTGCTGTTGCAGTCAACGTTTGAAGGTGTTCCTCAACTCCAAATTGAGCTCATGATAGCTCATTGGAAATATATTTGTGTCTAGTTAGCAATGGAGTCATCAAACAAGTCATTTGGCCAACCAAGCTAGGAGAAAACTTTATTTTCCCAAGGTCACTTTAGAGGTGCATCAATTCTCCCGAGGCAACTGTATTTTTGACATTTCTCCTAAACCATGACACCTGTGTAAAATGTGGAGGATTTTTTTCTTCCTTGGCCTATTTTGGACAAAAACCTCTCTCAAGTTTCCCAAATTCATCTTTTCTTGCTCAGAAACATCATTGGAGTAAAACCTATCCCGATGTGTGGAACAGGGGATTTGTCGAAATGAAGTGAAATGAAGGGGACAGAGGGTTTCTAAATTCTTGAGAAAATTTTGGGAAGTAGGGAGAGATTATGGAAGCAGGAGAAAGTGGAATTTCAAAGATTTAGTGAGGGGAAGGGGTCCAAAAGGGCAAAACACAGTTCTAGCCTAGAAAATTGCCAAGTTGTAGCAAGAAACTAGGGTTTGTACGAAAATGAGGAATTTGGGGGATCTCAGTGATGGGAAGTGTTTAATAAGGTACATTAAGGATAGGGGAAGGTGTATGAACATTAGGATAAAAGTTTTGCTCATGATTTGACCATCCAAGAGAAATTGCCTTCAAAACCCTAGGAGAGGGAAATGAACCTTACCTAGGCGCAACTAAAGCATGAACAAGGTGTAAAATGACCCAGTGGAACTTGACATGATAATGAAAACCCTCTGAATGAAGGTGCACTCAGCTGAATGGTGACATGGACCGACATTTCGAAAAATTTGACAAGAGTAAAAGCAAACCCTAAACCTAGTACCTAGTGACCAAATTTTGCTTGAAGACTCACTGAAATGACAAAATTTGACCTTGACACCTTAAAATCACTTTGTAAGAGCATGTTTTATCACTGGAGGAAGGTTGCAAAGCCTGACACTAACATTGGCTCCAATGGGGATGGTAGCTCCTTGCAGGTGCCAAGAACTATATATCTTTGGAAGAGCAGACAAGTGCCTTCATCCATTGGGTAACGGAGTCAAAACACGAAAATTGACATTATGCAGACTGACTCTGACTCAAGGCTAAAACTGAAAGCCATAATAAAACCAAACATGACTAAATCATAACTAACAAACTAGAAAGATGCTCATATTTGAACTTATTCATCAAACCTACTCTAATTGTTCTTTTCACCACCCGATCAAGTGAAATGGAACAGCCAATGCAACCATGTAAGTATCATGGCTGATATCTAATTTCTTCCCAAATGCTTTCTGATGTGCAGGAAAAGAGAAGAATCAAAAGTAAACTCCCATGAAAACTTGGAATCAAGTTGACTGCTGATAAACTTGAAAAACATGAATTGACTGGATGACTTCAAGAATATTGTGAAAGGATATTCATAAACATCGCTATTGATTTCCATTAACACATTACTACTCTAGTCCAAGTAGTCTTCATAGCTGAATATTAAGATTTTCCTCACATCTGTGCTGTCTTTCTTTGGTGATAGCAGCAGGCTGTCAAAAGGATCCTGAATTTCGTGAATAACCAAACTCTGTTGCTAATTCCAAATAGAACAAAAGTCTCCTTTATCAATCTCCTCATATGACTACAAACCTTGGTATGGGGTATGCAATGAACAATCTATTAAACAAGACAATGAAGGTGACTTTTGAATAAGATTATTATCAACATTCTTATATGGCACATGGTTAGCCAATGGGGGAGAACTTTTACAGCAAACATCATCCAACACACGAGCAATAGGATCATCAAAAATTTGAGAAGACTGCTGCGATGTATCCATTAAAATTGTATGACATCCTATTGGTTGTTCATATTTTTCTTTAGAGATATTACGAAGATTCTGCCTTATAAACTGATATGCTTCGAAACAAAAGGGTACAGAATTCTCTTGCATCATTAGATCATGTATTTCTGATTCCGTGCCTTCATCTATAATCTAATCTTCAATTGTATTTGGTGGCTGCAAATCTGGTGTTAGGGAGAGTTTTGTATCCAAAATGATTTCATCAATCATTTCAGGGGAAGATTTCTCATTAACAACTTGCTCAAGAATTTCGCTATATGTCCTTCCTACAAGCTGTTCATTTGAAGATTTACTATGCAATTTACCCTTCAAAAAATGAAATGATTCAAAATAGAAAGGTAGGGAATCTTCTTGTATTATTTGATCATATGTGCCAGCTTCCATGCTTTCATGTGCAACTTGACAATCAATGGCATTTGGGGGCTGGAAATCTGGATATGAGAAGTCTTGAACAAGGTTTTCATTGCTTTCAAGGTGGTCCAGATCAAGACTTGTCGACAATTGATTTCTGAGTGCATGAATGTTGTCTTTGATGAACTGAAACGAAGCAAAACAAAAGGGCAAAGATCCTTCACTTACTTCAAAATTTGCTGCACTTTCCTCATCATTGTCATAGCTGATATGCATCGGTTGATCATTGTATTCGAGATGCTGAAAATGAACTTCCTCCTCCCACAAACTAGCTGTTGATTTGTCTGTAAGATTAGCTTCTGTTTGGAGGACATAATCATCATCATACTGATCAAACTAAGGCAAATCATCAGTATAAAAGACATCATCAAGCATACATGTCATATCAACAAATCTCTCTTCTCCAAGATGATCTACAAAACAATCATTATCAGATCTATGACAACTAGGATAAGAAAGAAGATGTTTTGGAGCAGCAACTTGTTCTTCTTCAATCAACGAGCTATGGGCTTGAACATCATAATCATTCCTTGTAGTGATCTTTTGCATCATCTCTTCCACTGCACTAACCAAAATGTCAAGCTTTACCTCTAGAGATGTCAATTCTTCCAAATCTATGTTTCCCATCTCTTCTTCCTTCAACTTTTCCCTCCGGATTAGCAAATGAGCCTCTACATCTACTGCATTGTTCTGCATCTCTTCAAGTGTTGCAAGGTTCCTTTCTCTCAGCTGAAACTCCATTTCTGGATCAAAGGCACCCAGATAGTGCAAGAGAATAGATCTAGGAGGAGGTCTTATATCAACCGGCATCGAATAATAAACTTGGTTAAATCTGGCAGAAAATTGTTGTACTGTCTCCCCTGGCAATCTTTTCAGCAGGTTATACTCTTCTATAATCAAGAAAGGGTTTTGTCTGACCACCCACCTGTCGAGGAAAACTTTGACGAACTACTGGAAATCTGAGATGCTTGCATCAGGCAAGGTTTTGAACCAACTCTTGACTTTGCCTTAAAAAGAAATAGCAAAAAGCCTAATACTAACATCTCCTTCATCAACTTCAAAAAGATCAAGAAAAGACTCAAAATTCTGCACATGTTGCTCAGCATTAACATTCTTACTTTCACCATCAAACCTCGGCAAGTATAGATCATAGTTTTTGGGGAAAGCATGAAGAACAAAAGGTAAAACAAGAGGTTTATACCTATTCGGGACTATAAAAGGTGTAGGAGTATATACAAGAGCTACGAGATTAGTTTTGTTTTCTTTAGGCTCATCACTCTGAAGAGAGTCATCATAAGATGTGGGAAAAGTAAGGAGGCCAGGATCAAAGGGAATCTCAGTATCTACACTTTTTTAATAGGTCAATTGAAGATTTTGATCACCTTTATCATACAACAAATTCTGAAAAACTTTCAGGTTAGCTTCAAGAACAGCAAAGACGTAATTTACAAGAAAGAAGACTAGATCCAGAATACCATTCCACTTTGGATACCCGAACTTTGTGTAAGATCCTTCCATTTTCTCAGAGAAAGAGTTAGTCCTCCAGTGGAGTCTCTACATTGAGTTGGAGTCACCAGGTTAAATATTTCAGCCTTCTTATGTCTGATCATTGTCCACCATCAACAATCAGATTTGAACATGATACATGTTACTGGGGCAATTTGCAAGTTAGATGTTCTGTTTATAAGACTAGACCAGAGATTGACTGAAGCAGCTTTTATCTACTTGCGCTAATGCAAAGCACAAGCATTTCGAAGGCTACCTGGCTAACTTCAGGTTCCGTCTGTAGTTTATAAAATGAAGAACACTAGAAAACAAACAATTTCTGTTGTGGGGAAAAATGCCTATGCAGGACGATCCTATCCACCTAAGGTGTGACAGTGCCTTAGCAACAAATGAGTACAGCTACACTGGTTTCTTCCTTTATGAAATGTGAAAGAAGAGAGATCAATAGACTTACCGGTGTCTTCCGTTTGTCCCTCGATCCAATCTCCCTTCTCTTTGGGTGTTCACAGCTACTTGCCTTCTTGCTTATCCAGCTACAACTTCCTGCAAGATCACAAGAGAACAGCTACTTGCAACAAGAGAAGAACACTACACAAAGACAGATGTTCACATTCATAACTAGTTTAGGATTAGAAATAAACCAAATACACTAATACATTTATACATCAAAATACATCAGCATATAGGAGAAACCAAGATAGCTTTATTGATGAATAACAAGGTTCGGGAAGAGATACAACCCAGAGGGCTCCAATCCAGCATCTCCTTCCCAGCAAATGGAATTCCTATCTTCAGCCCCTTCAAAGCATTAAGCACCCAATGATTCCAGTCTCAAACCAACAACAATTCTTTGCAATAATAAAATTCCAGCCTCCAGATCTCATGGAGGAGAGATCCATATATAGATGTTTGGAGAGAGGATGAGTCAGCTTGAGATCTGACTAGTGTCCTCTCCCTCTGTCAGTTCTTGAGTCCACTTGGAGGTTCTTGCTTCCACTTGGAGATTTGGAACCTCTTACTCATCACCAGTCGAATTCCCTGAGGCAAGTGTCATTTTGGAAGCTTCCTGGGTTCTGACACCTTGAGGAATGAGTCTGCCACTTGTCCAATCTCGCTCAGCGTAGGTAGCCAGTGTTGGAGTTGACATTCAGCGCAGGTAGCTAGTGGAGCCATTGACATTCAGCGTAGATGGTCAGTGGAGCAGTTGACATGATCCTGAATTGACTTGTTTTTGAGCAGTTTCAGGTGGAGAACTTTTGTGAATTGTTGTGGTTTGTTAGCCTTGTTCCTCTAGGGGTAGGAACAACATGTTTAGGGACTTTGGATCCGTTATATTATGGAAATTTCATGCTCAATGCTGTAAGGCACAAAAATGTCTATAACAGTTGCCCCCTAAAGTATGAGGCTGTTTATTGGGCGAAATGCTTTATCAGGGGGATCCGAAGTTCATCCAATGCTGGGAGGAGACCTGTAATACAATACAATACAATCCATTATTTTTCATACTGCTTTCATGATCTAGCTGAGGCGGGCATTCCCATGCTCAGCTTTATAAATTCATTTTTCTGTACATAGAACAGACAATCGTCTGATGATAGACTGATAATTTTGATTAAATTATCATCCTTTGAGTAGGATGATTATCTGCTGCAATGATGTACATGTCAATGTCTTTATCTTTCCGAAATATATATCGCCGCCTGGATGGATGAAACTAGATCCCGGGTCTTCAAACTCGTTCGATCTTCACTCTAAGTACAAGTCGATCCATGTGAGAATTGTTCTGAAGTCGAACATGGAAAGACATCGCTTGATTACCGGTCAATGATGTAAACCGTTAACAAGCGCGAGAGGAATCATCGATAATGATAATGACCCTCAAGGTACTGCAGTACAATTCATGTGGTGTGAATAAAGGACTTGGCGTCGAACACCACGCAAAATCTTTCGGTCGAAGGTCATTGATGTATACCTGTCGCCGGAAGTGAGAAACTTGCCATTGTGGCATGCAAGCTTCAAAGTACTGAAGGGGTTGTTCCTAGATCAACTTCTTGGATAATGAGCTGACGTCAACAAGAAGCGATCCGTCACAGGAGGGCCTTAATGAATCCCACATCAGCGACATGGAACGAAGCTAATGATTCTAATGGAGGTGAAAACGATCTGTGACATATGATTCAGGGTGGCGGTCATGAATGGATGAAGGATAATGTATGGCAGTGGATGGGACACGGTTGACTCTTTCTAAACGACTTCTCTTGAACATATGGAGACACTGATGCGATGGATCGGTAGCATTACCCCAAATATGGATGGTATGGCGAGACCATGGTGATGTGACCGATGAATGAAACAACCCAACCCGATTGTGGTACGGAGGAAAAGTGTCATGTTCAAGAGCGACTTGCTACCATCAAAGTTTTCTTTGGTTTCTCCCAATTTTTCCCCAGTCATTGCTGACCAGTACCTCTTTATTTTTGTCAAGCTTGAGGAGGATAACATATGCTTGTTCTATAACCTGCCCTTCATGCAAGCCCATCGCTATGTTTTAACGAGCCTAGCGATAGTGAAACTCGTTCTCGTCTAAAGACAAGTTTGTCGCTATTTAATGAATTTAACGAGTCTAACGACAAGGATAACTCGGTCCTTTTCATTTTTAGAGAGTCTGAAAAGGTACATAAAGTCAACTCCAAAATTCCTTTTTCGTCATCTAATCCCTCAAGTCCGAAAAAGTATAAAACAATACAGAAGGGATGAGTTTTCGATAGTTTTAACGAGCCGAACAAAACAAGCGCTCGATCTTTTTGTGCAATAATCCCTCAGGTCCAAAAAGATTAAAATCTAGAGGAGGGATAGCTCTTCCGGTCACTTTAACGAGCTGGAAGGCCAAAACTCGGCAATCTTTTCATATTTTACGAGTCAGTTGAAAAGAGCTTAAAGAAGACTCATCTTTTGAGGAACGAGTGATAAACAGGGTTAGCAGCTGATTCCAGGTACAGGTTGGAATTTTCCAATCACGGTAGTGTCACAAGGATGGCTAGGTGAAATCACTCTTCGCAGTTGTTCCTCAAAATGGGTAAACAATCATATGGAGGTGAACGATCGGCCAAATGAAAAGTGGAGGTGACAGGTGCAAACACGACCAAGGCTTTAATGGCTGATGATATTACATTCACAGTGGTTATCTACCGGGTAGGTTCATTTTTTATTTTAAAATGAGCTTAAACACTGGAGGAAACTCTTGCTCATTGCTTATGTTTATTTTTTAACGAGCATGAAGTCCGCGTTAAAACTGCTCGGATCTTGCATTTATTTTTTAACAAGCATGAACTTTGTGCTAAAACTGCTCGATCTTTGCGTTTATTTTTTAACGAGCATGAACTTTATGCTAAAACTGCTCGATTATACCAGTCATATGATAAGAGTGTCTCATCAAGATTCTATTTTTTATGGAGCTTCATCTCACTAAGCTTTGCTCCGGATCCTTTCTTTATGCAAGTTTGAAAACGACTAATCCTACGAGTTTAAAGGGTTAGAGGTCCTAAAAATTTAAAAAATAAATAGTTGCCCCTTGCTTGCACTCCAAAAGGTTTGCATGCCCCCAGGTATAAAGCACGATTTCAAGGTTACCTCTACTTCACTTCCGCCAAAACATTTGTTTTAACGAGAGAGGCTTACCTCTTTCAGGTTACCCAAAGATTGTCTCGTTCACGGAGCAAACAAAACATTTCTTCGGCGATGTCTACCGAAATAGGCAAAGGTGAGTGACGTAGCCCGCTAACTCACATAACTTTAACAAAAGAATCTTATTCTAGAACAACCCTCTTCCTAGATGGATGGGGTACGGACTAGTCATATTCTCCCGCGGAAACCTACCCTATACCCAAAGTTTTCCTGCCGAAGCAGACCAGGACGCATGCCCCCTGGGTTCCAGTCATATCCTCTCGGATTACTCGCGCTCATCAGGAGGACGGACCATGGGTTGAGACACTTCTTGCGTGAATAGACCATTTAGGGATGGTACATGACTATTTGCGATGCGTGATCTGGGAAATGAAAGTTGGTCCACGAGCTTGACCACTCTTCCTTCGTGCGGAAAACACATTACTCTAAAGAGTGAGGAGACGATGGCCCCCATGCAATATATATAGTCTCGTCCAAGGAGTAGGTTATAATCCAAGGGTCCTTGAACGACCATCACGTTCATTTGAACGGTCTTCCCTTTCAATGTTATGGGCACATTGGGGAGGATCCCTAAAGGTCGACTGGTTCCTTTATCAAAGCTTGATATATTTCTCATTTCAGGCAAAAGCGCAGGCGAACCAAGCGCTTTCCAAGCAATAGAGGAAAGGATACTCATAGATGCCCCTTCATCAATGATAGTGCCAGCCATTACCATTCTGCATATTTGGACAATAATTCTGAATGGTATACTGGCTGGCAATCGGGGTCTGCCTAGTTGGTTCCAGTCGAACGAGACAACTAGGTTGCTTGGTGGTGGGACCGAGTAGACGGCCGGATATCGCTCTGATGAACTTCCTTCCTGCGATAAAGGAATGGTGGCATTGCCCCCTTGTTCATCAGAGTCAGTGCTGATGAAGAGAATTTGGACGGTGTCGTCTTCATTCTCCTCTGTGATGGTATCATTCGAAGATAGAGCCTCTGAAGGCAAAACCGGGTCAACTGCCATTTCAACCTTTAGACTTTCGTCAGGTATGGATTCAGACGGTTCATCTTCAATGACAGGTGCTTCGACTAACCACCTGGGCGGGTCAGCCAGGTTCTCAACTAGTGAAGGACTTGGCAGGAGTTTTTGATATCCAGGAGGAAGTTGCGCTCGTAAAATCGGGCGATCTTCTAGAACTCTTTTTGCCTCGTCTAAGAAGGGACAACGGTGGATGGCATGATCGCCTTCACACAGTCTGCAGGGAAATTTAGCTTTCCCTCTCTGTCCTGGGGCTTCACTCCCACTAGTTGACGGTGAGCAATCAACATGGCTATCAGAGGTTGAAGCTACCGAATTGTGCAAACGGGGAGACCAGTCCCTTAGTATTCGAGGGATACAGGGACAATCTCTATGGAAGTGGTCTCCCTTGCATATGACGCATGGCGATTTAGGCCTGGTCAGTGCTGTGTGTGGATTTTTGTCAGACGACTCTCGTTTGCCCCCAGTCGCCTTTGGCTCCTTCTTCTTCTTTTCTTTCTTCTTCTTCTCCTTCTTCTCCTTAGGAGCCTGGTTTTTGGTTTTACCAGTTCCGTCAAGCGAAGAGGAAGGTGGAGAGGAAGATGAAGTAGAAGGCTGGTGGGCGACTCTGTTCTGGTCTGACTGTTGACTCGACTGTTCAGGAATGGTGACGTTCTGAACGACATTGGTTGAAAAGAGCCAGACTGGCAGGCCAATTGTCAGTCCTGGAAGCGACAATGTGGCCATGTGGGGCGCACCAACATCTCCCCAAGAGGAGAAGGGACTAGGATTTCCACCAAGGGGAATTCCTTGGTTGGTGTGCTCCATCTTTCAACCTAAAGATCAACGCAGGAAATAAAGGGTGATTGTTCCATTTAAAATAAATTTTAACGACGCTTTAGACACAACTTGCTTTTTCAGTTTTAAAGAGTCGAGAAAAAGCTAAAGATGACTCTAGTCTCCTTCGATGTTTTAACGAGCCTGAAGTGACAAATGCTCGGATGGGCTTTTTCCATTATAGAGTCTGAAAAAGGCCAAAAGGAACTGCTTTGGAGTTCTAGGCAGAGGGTGTGCCAAACTTTTCGCAAAACCGCAGAATACTTTTTAGGGTACGGGGGGTCGATCTTCGTGAATGCTGTGTTCACTGCATTGCGAACAGTAGGGCGGCCAACACGGCTTCCTAAGGATAAAGGATATATGCCTATAGGGGTCTCCCAATATATACGCGACGGTACGTGGGAGCACAATCCGTACTAGTGCTATCGTCCCTCAGGAGGAATCACCCACCTTCCACGAGATCGACAGTCACTAGGCTTAACGACGTCGGAACACGTCTCTAGCCTAGACCTCTATGTTGTGCGTTATGTTACAAAGCGTTTTTAAGTTCATTCAATTTATTTTAGGTTGATCTTTTTAAAGTTTGCCTTTCAAGGTTCACCACGAGATGTATGATACAAATTCCTAAATGCAGTCTAAAGATGATAAGCAAGCTTTATATCTTTTCAACTTTGAAAATCCTAGCTACTGAGGGAAAAGAAAGACACCATCTTTTCTCAAAGAGAAATCAGCACACTCTAATGCACTTTTCCTAAATCCAACATGCAAACTATCAAATGCAAAATGCACAATGCAGGTGTTTGTTTTCCGCTTTCTTAGTATTGATGCCTACAAAGAAAGCTTTTTGTACAACTTTGAATTTGCTTTTAAATGATCAATACAAACAAGTTTACTTTTTCGAAATCAGAGAAGATAGAAGAGATTACAACACTTAACGATTTTCGAAATAAAGACTTGTTTTGACACTTAAAAGAGACAAATTCAAACCAATAAGCAAAAGTAAATCTATAATCAATCTACAAACAGCCAATGAACTCTCTTCTAAGATCACAATCAATCAGATCTGAATCAAAGGCTACAGGATGACTACTTTACTCATGCAAAGGAAAACTGTAAATGATGCCACAAACACATAAAAACACTCACAGTCTTTTTGTACAAAAGGAGGTGGAATCTAAGCAAAGAAAAGGAGTTATCTGACTGGTACCTATGCTGGTTAAAGGCTGCAAAAAAACAGAGATCAAAACAGGGCAACAAAGAGCAGAGAACCCTAGCTGCACAAGGCCAAACTGGTTCAGCGCAACCTCAACACTGAGGATTTTACATTCAGCGCAGGTAACCTTCACGGGACCTGCGTTGAAATGCAGACTGCCTTCACAGCAGTTGCGCTGAAGGAGAAACTCTCGTTTCTCCTGGGTTCTGGGTCACAAATTGCTCAAAAATCAACAGTTTCAGGCCAAATCAGAAACACAAGCAAGGTATAATCAAAGGGATGCTTTGAAGGCTACTAAGATCTATCACAAGGATCATCAAATCATTTTTGAATCCATTGTTCAGATCATAGACAAGTCCAACAATTGGATCAAAGCAGCAACTTTCTACTTTGCATCCGGGAAAGATGCAGTTCGACTGTTGCTGTCAAGTCTATGATGCAAACAAATGATAGAAACACAAATAAAATGACTAAACAAATATCCCCAGTGGAGTCGCCAATTTGTTGTGGGGAAAAATGCCTATGCAGGACGATCCTATCCACCTAAGGTGTGACAGTGCCTTAGCAACAAACGAGTACAGCTACACTGGTTTCTTCCTTTATGAAATGTGAAAGAAGATAGATCAATAGACTTACTGGTGTCTTCCGTTTGTCCCTCGATCCAATCTCCCTTCTCTTTGGGTGTTCACAGCTACTTGCCTTCTTGCTTATCCAGCTACAACTTCCTGCAAGATCACAAGAGAACAACTACTTGCGACAAGAGAAGAACACTACACAAAGGCAGATGTTCACATTCATAACTAGTTTAGGATTAGAAATAAACCAAATACACTAATACATTTATACATCAAAATACATCAGCATATAGGAGAAACCAAGATAGCTTTATTGATGAATAACAAGGTTCAGGAAGAGATACAACCCAGAGGGCTCCAATCCAGCATCTCCTTCCCAGCAAATGGAATTCCTATCTTCAGCCCCTTCAAAGCATTAAGCACCCAATGATTCCAGTCTCAAACCAACAGCAATTCTTTGCAATAATAAAATTCCAGCCTCCAGATCTCATGGAGGAGAGATCCATATATAGATGTTTGGAGAGAGGATGAGTCAGCTTGAGATCTGACTAGTGTCCTCTCCCTCTGTCAGTTCTTGAGTCCACTTGGAGGTTCTTGCTTCCACTTGGAGATTTGAAACCTCTTACTCATCGCCAGTCGAATTCCCTGAGGCAAGTGTCATTTTGGAAGCTTCCCGGGTTCTGACACCTTGAGGAATGAGTCTGCCACTTGTCCAATCTCGCTCAGCGCAGGTAGCCAGTGTTGGAGTTGACATTCAGCGCAGGTAGCCAGTGGAGCCATTGACATTCAGCGCAGATGGTCAGTGGAGCAGTTGACATGATCCTGAATTGACTTGTTTTTTAGCAGTTTCAGGTGGAGAACTTTTGTGAATTGTTGTGGTTTGTTAGCCTTGTTCCTCTAGGGGTAGGAACAACATGTTTAGGGACTTTGGATCCGTTAGATTATGGACATTTCATGCTCAATGCTGTAAGGCACAAAAATGTCTATAACAATTTCCTCCCCAGTGTGGTCGCCACTATGTTAGAGCCTAGATTTACCTCAGGTTCTAGGTCCATATCAAACCACGCTCAACCTCATAGCTAGCCCTACGAGGATAGGAGAGGGCTCTCTCCGGGTCAATCTCAGCAAAAGATAATCATATGAGGCTTGAGATGAATGATTTAACAACTAATCTTAGGCTAGGTATGAAGTGCAAGGATTTAATTTGAGTTTTTGGGAGTTTTGTTGGAATCAAGGGAAAGGCAAATTTGGGTCCGGGGATGAGGCCAAATTTTTGTAGAGTTCTGGTTGGGGCAAGGTAGGTAGTAGTCTTGATGCTTTAGATTAAATTAATGGATGGCAAAGACTGCTGAGGAGCTAAAGAGGGCATGAGGGTATCAAGAATCCTCCTCAAACTGAAGAAAACATTGAGAATTAAACAAAACTACAGGCAGAGCACAACAAACTCATGGATTCTACCTTTGTCACTTAACTTGTTTAATTAAGAAGCAAAGAGAAGGGAAATGGAATACATAAAACATCAATGAGCTTACAATTACATGAAGAAACACACCATCAAAACATAGAGCCACAAGGATCCCAACAAATGCTGCAAAACCCTGGTCTTTCCTTTGCCAAAATTGCAAAAATGAATTGTACAATGTAGTGCCAAGCAATCCCAAGTATCCAACCCTAAAAATGACTAAGAAATTACATGATATAGGCAAGCTTAACTCATTCCCATGCCTCTAAGGGTCTAGCTCATCATTCTAGGAGCTGTTACAACCATATCTAAACAAGGAACTGAAAAATAGGCAATGAAACAACTTGCCTCTATATGCTAGGAAACTAATTCATTCATTTAATTTTCACTTTTTAGTGAGTGAATCCTCTAGAACAAGTGAAAATGTGCCAATATTACATCATGGTCATCACATTACATCATGAAAGATCAAGAGTAACATCAAAAAGTAAAACTGGTCAAAACTGGGCGAATTTCTGAGCTAAAGAGTGAAAATGAGGACAAATTTCTCTATGCGTCGCGCCCAAATTCTCTATGTGTCGCGCCACTTTGGAGCTGATTTTGAAGCACTTCCCGAAGTCCAAATTGAGACCAAGATAGCGCGTTTGAAAGCCATGCCTATCTACTTTCCATCCCAATTAGAATTTCTGGATTTGGTGTCCATTTGAGCCTCCAAATGTCCAATCGCCCAAGACTGCTTCCTGTGTGTCAAAATAGGGGCAGTAAGGTCATTTTTTGAGTGTTTTTTGACCTTTTGAGGGCTCAAAACCTACCCAAATTTCTTGGCCATAGGTAGGAAAACATAATTTATCATGAAAAATCTAGAAATCAAAATTTTTTTGGATTTGGAGCCCTCTAGCGAAAGCGAGCGCCACGTGGCGCGACGCATAGGGAGGAAAACCCTGTTTTTTAGTGCAAAAAAATTTCAAAATGCAAAAATTGCTCCAAATTTCTTGAAATTTGGGTTGGACCTTCTTCATCAATAGATATGGTGGGCCAAGGATGCCTCAGCTAATATCTGGAGTCGATCATGCTCTTTTTTCCTCTTTTGCCTTTTTGATGCCTTCCTTAATTTTTCCTTTAAATTCCTGTTTCGCGCCTTTGCAAAATGTGTTCCTCGCCATGTAATGAAAAGCCATGTGTCTCAACAATCATTTCTCCTTGTCGGCCCTATCCAGCAGTCTCTCTAAGTGGATGTTGGCTCTTTCAAGCCATGACTCTCGATCGGCATTAATCTCCTGCTCAAGTGAAGTGCCACCCTCCTCCTTTGGGCAGCTTGGTGATTCTCCCGAATGTTTTGCCACCTTTATGAGGTCTCCTGGGTGCATGTCCCTCTGTGGGTGAGTCACTTTGGGTCTCCTCTTCATAATCATATGACGGATCAGATGCCATCTCTGCTAGTGGATGAACTGTCTTGGAGCTACCTTGATGAGAAATAGGTGAGCTGTGATGTGTTGAACTGTCTTGATGGTGTATTTTGACTTTTGCCACCAAGGGGAAGAGTGATACAACTATAGGGGGAAGAAAAAATAATGAGGGATTTATGGACTACTGGGGGTAGGGTTTAATCAAGGGAACAGGGGTTAGGGAGTAGTTTGGGGAGTTTTTAGTATGGGACTAGGGTTCAGGAGTTTGAGTTTGTGGCTTTGGGAATGGGGAGAGGGGATTAGTGAATTTGGGGAATAGGGAAATCAAGGGAAAATGGAGTAGGGAGTGATTGAGGAATGATAGATTTGGTAGAAAAATGGTTATTCAAACCCTAGGTAGAAAGTAGCTTAGAATTTCAAATGGTAGGGTTTGATTTTGTGTTTAAAACAATTACCATTCTTCAGCCACCATGATATAAGCACAAACTTGGATAAAACACAATGACGGAGGCTCTACCTACTTGTCACAAGGCAAATCCATGCGATTTGGGTGATTTGATGAAGTTTTGAGAAAATCAGGCTTGGAAGCTCTATGCGCTGTGCCTCAAGCCCAACGCGTCGTGCCTTCTCTATGCACCGCGCCAGTGTATTTTTACACTGGAAATTTGAGCCCAATGCGCTGCCCCAGTTATATGCGCCGCGCCACCTGCCCTATGCGTAGCGCTTTTTTCAGGAGACTTCTGGAAGCCTTCCTTATGTCCAAATTGGGTGCAGGATAGCGCATTGGAATGGTATTTGAGTATAATTTCCAAACCAACTAGAATTTTTTAATTTGGAGTTCATTTGCCTTGTCAAAAATAAAATCTCCCAAGACTGGTAAAAATGTGCCAAATGAGGCTTCCTAAAGGCAGAGTGTTGTTGCAGTCAAATTTTGAAGGTGCTCCTCAACTCCAAATTGAGCTCATGATAGCTCATTGGAAATATATTTGTGTCTAGTTATCATTTGACTCATCAAGCAAGTCATTTGGCCAACCAAGCTAGGAGAAAACTTGATTTTCCCAAGGTCACTTCAGAGGTGCATCAATTCTCCCGAGGCAACTGTATTTTTGACATTTCTCCTAAACCATGACACCTGTGTAAAAAGTGAAGGAGTTTTTTCTTCCTTGGCCTATTGTGGACAAAAAACTCTCTCATTTTTCCCAAATTCATCTTTTCCGATGTGTGGAACAGGGGATTTGTCGAAATGAAGTGAAATGAAGGGGATAAAGGGTTTCTAAATTCTTGGATTTTGGGAAGTACAGAGAGATGTTAGGAAGTAGGGGAAAGTGGAATTTCAAAGATTGAGTGAGGGGAATGGGTCTAAAAGGGAAAAACACAGGTCTAGCCTAGAAAATTTCCAAGTTGTAGCAAGAAACTAGGGTTTGTGCGAAAATGAGGAATTTGGGGGATCTCAGTGATGGGAAGTGTTTAATAAGGTACATTAAGGATAGGGGAAGGTGTATGAACATCAGGATACAATTTTTGCTGATGATTTGACCATCCAAGAGAAATTGCCTTCAAAACCCTAGGAGAGGGAAATGAACCTTACCTAAGCGCAACTGAAGCATGAACAAAGTGTAAAATGACCTAGTGGAACTTGACATGATAATGACAACCCTTTGAATGATGGTGCACTCAGCTAAATGGTGACATGGACTGACATTTGGACAACTTTGACAAGAGTAAAAGCAAACCCTAGACCTAATACCTAGTGACCAAATTTTGCTTGAAGACTCACTAAAATGACAAAATTTGACCTTGACAATTTAAATCACTTTGTAAGAGCATGTTTGATCACTGGAGGAAGGTTGCAAAGATTGACACTAACACTAGCTAAGACTTCAAAAATTTGCCCTGTCTGACCTTCAGGCAATTCATATAGGGCTCTATACCCTGGTGCAGGATACCAGATGATTGGACTTCGAAACCTACAGTCTAACCAAGACAGTCCTTCTCTCAAGATGAGGTTACCATAGGTAACCAAGCAATCAACAACTAGCTTAAAATTTTTGTAATTGAATGGCTCTCTGTTTTGGATATTCCGATTGGAAGTATGGTATCAGAATTTGGTTGCTGCTATGGCAAGGTCTTTGATGGCTAGGAAGTATTCTACCCCTTGTTGGACAACTGTTGTGTGAATAGGTCCCAATGTCTGGATCACACCCTTCTTACTCATTAAGCTTCTATGCTTATTCCACAGTTGCAATGGGTTTCTAGGTTCACCCCTTACCCACAGATCTAACCCATTCTCTTGTCTTTGGAAGGTATTGTAAGCTTTAAGCCACTTTATCTAGTTAATAGCAAAAGAAATGAAGGCCTGAAGCTGGATATCACCCACAAAAGGGTTAGGGTTCTTTTCCATTTCTCCATCCAACACAAGGTTATGCAAATAAAACTCACATAGCAATCGCTGGACTTTCACCCCATAATGCTTACAGCAACTTATGAAATCATCAATAGTTTTTAGCTCTATAGGCACCCCTGCTTTAACAACCTTAATCTTCAATTGTAAATACCTTTCCATAAAAAAAAAAAGCATAGTTTTTGGCAAGTTCCCTACATGCTAGAACATCAGTATATAGAGAACATAAGGTATCCATTTGACTCATAACTGTGTCTAGTCTATCAGTTACCTTTTTAACTTTTTCCTCTGCCCTTCGCCATCTATCGAAGGCCTCGCTCTCCGATGCATTGATGTTCTTTACCTGCTGCTGTAACTTCTGATATTTCTCCTGAGGAACAGATTCCTCTATGAGCTTTTCTATCATTTGTTGGACTTGTTCCAGATCTTTTTGAACTTTCACTATCCTCGAATCATTGTCCATCATGACATTTTTGGGCTAGAGATCTACCTGGATCTCCTTATTGCAACATCTGGTTTTTATAGTCTGTGTTTCCTTCTCATGAACTATCCAATCAGTCGTGATGCTAGAGAACAATGCCTCTATCTGGACATCCTTATTACAGACTAGTGTGTTTTCTATTTGGGCTTCTTCATTTGTAACAGCCACATGTTGTTCCTTGCGGTCCTAAATAATAATGGGTTTGACTTGAGTCCTTTTGATTTTATTTTTATGGGATTTCGCCTTGGTGGCTGCATCCTTTGCTCCAGGGGTTCTTTTTGAGATTTTCCCCATTTTTAGGACCCTTATTTGTTGTCTGAGTTGTTTAATTACATTTAGCAATCTCTATTGTTCCTTTTGCAACTTTTTGATTTCATTTGTTTTCTTCGAAGGAACAGATGTTACTTTTCTTGGGCTTGGATTTTGTTCTTCAAGGATTGTTCCCTCACCCTGGCTTATTTCCATGTTTTCTACCTGGAACACTTCTTCAGTGTTCTTGTCCTCCTAATTATGTTTTTCAAGGGAGGAAACCCTGGTTTGATCTGCTATTTCCTGGGCAACTTCTTCTTCTACTTCTTCTTCATCATGCATTACTTCGGGTGTACTCTGACTATGAGAAGAGTGTTCCTGAGATTGTCATTCTTCTTCTTCCTCATCACTTATCTCCTTGAATGCACTCTTACTGTGAGCAGAGAATTCCTGTGATCCTTCTTCTTCTTCCTCATCACACATCTCCTCAGATGCACTCTTACTGTGAGTAGAGTGCTCCTACAACGATCCTACCTCAATATCAGGGTTGAGTGGGCTATGGGATTGGACATACTCACCCATATTGGCCAAAATTTGGGCCAATTCGTCTTCTTGCAGAGGGTTTTGCAATGGGATTTCTCTGGGTTTCTCTACTTCCTCCCCTTCTTCTTCGCCGGAGTGCTCAGTTTCCTCTTCCGGTTCCTCTTCTTCATTTTCCCCTCCTTCAAGTTGTGGGGGTTGCTCGTCCTTTGAGTCGTGTATTTCTACAGGCTGGCTACTATTTCCTTGAGAATTTCCAAGCATTCCTCTGCTTCTCCCTAATATGACACACTGTCTTCGTTTCTGCGGTCTAATTGATGTGCTAGTGATGTTTTTTCGTTTTGGGGCTGGCAAGTCCAGTCCCCCATCTATTGAGAAAATCAATTCTTCCCAACTACTCTATTGTTGGGCGAGACTGTAACTAACTATCAGCAAAATTAAACCGTGATGGCTTACTACTAATTCTACATGATGATATTTTCTTATACCTTGGGGAGCATCATGCAATAAAAAATTTAAGTGTGCAAGCAAATTCACAACACATTTTTGTTTTAATACAGCTAACAGTTTGAGATGGCATCGTATTACCACGTCTTTTCTGCCATTGTAAGTGATGTAGCTTTGGAAAATTCTGGCCAATTCTGCCTAAGGCTCTCCTAGGGTTGCCGGCAGGACTCCTTTTCCTTTGACAGTAAGGTTCTGTCCTTCGTCCCAAAAGATGGTTATAGTGTCTTGCAGTCTGAAATTTTTCAAGGTCCATACTGGTCCAATGGCTAGCAGTCCCGAAACTTTAGCAATTATCACATCTGTTATTGCTATTTGTCTCCCCCTCACCATGGAATGATCTTCCTGTAGATTCTGTAGAAATTCAATTGCCACCGTCTCATTAGACTGCTATAGATGGTTAAGGTAGGCAATCCATCCTGCCCTTACTAAGATTTCGCGTGCAACGTCAGAGACCATTAAAACTTGCAGTTCGCTGCGAATTGATCTGCCTCCCATTTTGTTCAAGCTTAGAACACTGTTAAAAAAACATAGAGATGACGATGGAACAACAAGTTGTTCAAACTTTAGCTCACTGTTAATTTTTACAGAGCAAAAACACAGAAATGGTGATGGAACAGCAAGCTGTGCATATTGGGAAATACAATACCGTTAAACTTGCTATTCCCAAGTTTTGATGGAGTCATAATACCTCCAAATAATGAGTTGACATGTATGCCATTGAATTATGGAGATCACCCGCGCCCCCCTGAATTGTGATAGGCCGTCCTCAGCCGACAAATAAGGGAGTAGCATGCTGAACTGCAATCGTACAGTAGAATAAAGGAATGGCATATAGATCCATGACATGTTTACATAAATGAGCGGATTATTGAAATCAAGGCTTATGATGGAAATCACGAATACATATGGAAATGCCGTGATTTGATGCGAAAAATAGAGGATAGGACAGCTGACATAAGTAAATGTTCTTATGCGATCATTATCCACTTTAACCATTATGATTGATTTATAAATGATTTTCATGTATAAAAGGTTTGAAAGGGTTATATAACATAATATCATTGGAAATTGATATAAAGATATAAGAATAAGGATTTATAATGACTATTAGTGTATGAAAATTATGACTTCAATACCATCAGCAGAGCTCTGTTGCCCGCAGGTGTCCATAACCTTGACAGAGTTGCTTATTTCACCCTTGGAACCATAATCCTTTGTGTATGTCTAGGAAAGTGTTGTGCAATGTCAAAATGGAGGCCATTGTGCTGGCTTGGTAACCAGATGAATCACAATGCCATTCACCAGGAAGGAGTGAAAGGTGGGCAGGCCGGCTCGTGATGAGACCTCCTGTTCCAAGGACTTTTTATTTTTTTGATGTGCCTCTTGGATCATATCCCTGGTGTGGTGGCCATAGTGGGAATGCCACTTCACTTTCTTCTTTATGATCATGGTAGGTTGGCTCTTGATGAGACCCCCTATCCTTCATCTGAAAAATCATGTTAGTAATCATATAGATATGTATTTTTCTCTTTTTTTTCTTTTCTTTTATATAGCACTTTCCCATTTATATACAGAGGGTGGCTCAACACTCCTTAAGAGTAGGGATGGTGGAAGAAGTCTGAACATCTCAATAGAAGAAAATATGCCCTTATTCTTATTCAATAATAATGATCAAAGAGAATTATGAAGATTTAAGGAAGAACCAACATGATAAAAATAATCAATAAAATTGGTTTTAGTGAAAATAAAGACAACAAAATGATATAAATAGTTGTGTCCTTTCCTCTTTTCTCTTATCGATTCAAAGCAATTTCTCTAAAGATAACGATTTTTCTTTGGTTTTTTGATTTTAGTATCCTCTAGTTTTTGTATTCTTGCATAAATGTATAGTTGTGCCTTAAATGACCATCATTCACAAAAATCCTCTAAATGATGAAACACACACACACACACACAAAAAGAAAAAAATGCACTCAAAAAGTGTTGTTCTTTAGATGGAACAGCTGTTGTTCCTTTAGAGGGACCGCAAAAGAACATATGCATGCAAAAACCGTGGTTCCTTTAAGAGGAACAACAAGCAAAAGAAAAAAAAACATACTCAAAACTGTTGTTCCTTAAGAGGAACAGCAGTTGTTCCTTAAGAGGAACAGCAGCTGTTCCTTAATCGGAACAGCAAATAAAGGAAGCATGAAATAAAATACCGCTCCTTTAACGGAACAGCCTATGATCATTCAAAATCGAAACTGATGTTCCTTCAGAAGGAATGGCAGAAAGGAAAAAAATTCAAAGGAGGGTTGTTCTTTTAAAAGGAATGACAGAAAGGAAAAAAATTCAAAGGAGGGTTGTTCTTTTAAAACAATCTAGCAGAAGTGTTGTTCCTTCGGAAAGGAACGGCAAAACTGTGGAGATGTTGTTCCTTCGGAAAGGAATAGCAAAAAACGAAAGTTTTGTTCCTTCGGAAAGGAACAACAAAAAAACGAAAGTGTTGTTCCTTCAGAATGGAACAACAGAAAGCGAAAGTGTTGTTCCTTCGGAAATGAACAGCAGAAAATGAAAGTGTTGTTCCTTCGGAAAGGGACAGCAGAAAACGAAAGTGTTGTTCCTTTGAAAAGGAAAAGCGAAAATGTAGAGATGTTGTTCCTTTGGAAAGGAACAACAAAAATGAAAGTGTTGTTCCTTTGAAAATGAACAACAAAAACAAAAGTGTTGTTCCTTCAGAAAGGAACAGCAAAAATGTGGAAGTGTTCTTCCTTCGGAAAGGAACAGCAAAACGTGAAAGGATGTTCCTTCAGAAAGGAACAACAAAAAACGGAAATGTTGTTCCTTTGGAAAGGAACAGCAAAAAAGTGGAAATGTTGTTCCTTCAAAAAGGAACAGCAAAATGCAAAAGTGTTGTTCCTTTGGAAAGGAACAACAAAACAGCAGAAATGTTGTTCCTTCGGAAAGGAAAAGCAAAATGAAAAAGTGTTGTTCCTTCGAAAAGGAACAACAAAATGAAAAAGTGTTGTTCCTTTGGAAAGGAACAACAAAACGATGGAAATGTTATTCCTTCAAAAAGGAACAACAAAATGCAAAAGTGTTGTTCCTTCGAAAAGGAACAGTAAAAAGTCGGAAATGTTGTTCCTTCGGAAAGGAACAGCAAAATGGCGGAAATGTTTTTCCTTCAGAAAGGAACAGCAAAATGAAAAAGTGTTGTTCCTTCGAAAAGGAACAACAAAAATGTGGAAATGTTGTTCCTTCGGAAAGGAACAGCAAAATGCAAAAGTGTTGTTCCTTCGTAGATGAATAGCAAAACGGTGGAAATTTTGTTCCTTCAGAAAGGAACTGCAAAATGCAAAAAGTGTTGTTCCGTCGTAAAGGAACAGCAAAATGGTAGAAATGTTGTTCCTTCAGAAAGGAATAGTAAAATGAAAACAATGCAAAAATCTGTACAGAAAGTAATTTATACAAGCAGAAAAGAAAAAGTTATGTACAAAATTCAAGAACAATGAGATTATTTAGTGAACCAATGCTGAGGAAGAATTATTTTCCTCGACAAGGATCTGCATATCATAATCTTCCCGGAGCTGTTGGTAGAAGGATTCCCGAGTAAGCGGTTTATGGTACAGTCACACTGGGTGGCCATTTACTTTAAAGGTATTTCTAGATCCGTCAATAGTACTCAAAGTAATGACTCCATTTTCATGCGCTTTCTAGATTTCATACGGTCCAAGCCATCAAGTCTAAAGTTTTCTCGGAAAATCCTGAAACCTGGAATCGTATAGGAGTGCCCAATCTCCTTCGTGGATGATTTTATTTTGATCAGGGCATCATGCCATTTTGCTCTCTGTTGTTGAATTAATGCAGTGTGTTGAAGAGCCGAGAGCCTAATTTCATCTAGCTCATTAATTTGTTGTAATCTATTAGTCTGGGCCTCATTTAAATCTAGACTAATCTCCTGTGCTATTCTTAATGTTTGTATTTCAAACTCTATTGGAAAGATGGGTTCCTTTCGAAATACTAGCTAATATGGTGAATAACCAGTGGTATTTCTCCACGTTGTTCAGTATGCCCACAAGGCTTCCGCCAATCTTGAAGCCCAATCACGCCTGTGTGATGTGATGGTTTTTGTTCATGTTGCCTCTATCACTTTATTCATGCTCTCTACTTGGCCATTTGCATGTGGGTGATACGGAGTGGTAATTTTGCGCTAAATGTGATAATTTTTTAATGTTGCAGTGATTTTATTACCTACAAATGGTGGTCCTCTGTCTATGATTATGTCCCTTGGGAGACCATATCGCACAAATATTTGGAACAGGAAATGAATCACAGAGTCCTCTGTAGCTCTTGGAAGTGTCTCTGCCTCAACCCATTTGGTAACATACTCTGTTGCTACTAGAATATATGTTTTCTAATTTGATGATGTGTTGATGGGACCAACAAAATCAAGTGCCCAAAGCTCAAAAGGTTTGATTACTAGCTGTGGGTTTAAAGGCATTTCATCAGACTGTCTAGGGCATCCTACTCTTTGGCAACTGTCGCAGGCTTGAAAAAATTTCTTAGCGTCTTTAAAGATTGTGGGCTAGTAATAACTTGTTTGTAAAACCTTATGACCAATCCTTTGATCTACGAAATGTCCGCCACATGGTCCATCATGACAGGCTTTCATAATGTCAAATATTTCATCTTCACGGATGGATCTTCTAATGTGCATATCTACCCCTGTATGAAATAGGTAGCCCCTAATCCAAGAAAATTGGGTACTATGTTGCACAATCTGTTTTCATTCATTGGGGGTCAGATGCTTTGGTAATTTTCCTACTGCTAAATAATTTGCAACATCAGCATACCAGGGTGTCTTGACAGTAACAACAAATAAATGTTCATCTAGGAATTGATCTTCGACTGTTGCTGCGTCCGCTGGCTTTGGCATTCGTGAGAGAAAATCAGCGATAGGATTCTCTTTCCCTGGTCGATATTTTATTGTGATGTCAAATTCCTACAATAAAATCAACCATCTTGTTACTCTACCGTTTGTAATAGGTTTATTCGCTAAATATTTTATGGCAGAGTGATCTGTATATAAAACAATAGGATATCTAGTGATATAATGCCTAAATTTATTTACAGCATGTATTACAGCTAAAAACTCTTTTTCAGTAACAGTATAGTTTAGCTCAGCAGGAGACAAATTCTTGCTAATATAATAGATTGCATATGGCTTTTTGTTTTCTTCCTGCCCAAGGACTACTCCAATAGCTGTGTCTAAAGCGTCTGATGAAATTTGAAATGGCAGGTCCCAATTCGGGCCTCTGAGCACTGGGGCTGTTGACACAAGCTTTTTCAAATCCTTCAAAGTACGGTCACATTTATCTATCCAAATAAAATCAACATTCCCTGTCAATGCGTATATAGGTGCAGCTATTCGAGAAAAATGTTCTATCAATCTCCTATAATAACCAGAAAATCCAAGAAAACTGCGTACCTCTATCTGTGTGGTAGGAGTAGGTATTAACAAAATTATTTGAATTTTGGCCGGATCTACCTATATTCCAGCTGCTGAGATATAATGACCTAGGATGAGCCCTTCGGTCAGCATCATATATCACTTTTCATGTCTCAAGCAGAGCCTGGTGTCGATACATCGTTGCAGCACCTTTTCCAATGTGTCTAGTGCTGGCTCGAAATCATCTCCATATGGTGTGAAATCATCCATGTATACTTCGAGCCCTTCGTTTATTAAATCTGAAAAGATGCTGAGGATGGCCCTCTGAAATGTGGCAGGGGCATTGCATAGGCCAAAGGGTAGGACTCTGTAGGAAAATGTTCCCCAAGGACAGGTAAAAGTAGTTTTATCCTGGTCTTTAGGGGCAATCTGAATCTGATTGTATCCACTAAAGCCATCCAAGAAAGAAAAGAATTTCTTTCCTGCTAATGTGTCTAATACCTGATCAATGAATGGAAGGGGAAAGTGTTCTTTCTAGGTTGCTTTGTTTAATTCTCTGTGATCTACACAAATCCTCCACTTTCCATTCTTCTTTGTCACCACTACTAGTGGAGAGATGCACTTGCTATCGAAGATTGGATAAATAAAGTTTACATCCAAAAGTTTTTGTAATTCAGCTTTCACAATATCCTCAGATGAGGGTTGAGTCTCTGTTCGGGTTGGCGAACGGGTATAACATCCTTTTCTGTATAAATGTGGTGCATACAGCTGGGGATCAATTCCCTTCATGTCCAGATAATCCCATGCAAAAGATTCCTTATATTTTCTCAGTAGTTGGACCAGCTTTTCTTTTTGTTCAGGACCCAGGTTATTGTTGATGTTCAAGGTTTTTCCTGGCTCAATATCTATAGTTTTGTTGTTTGAAACAGAGGTAGTGGGTATTGTTTGCTCATGCGTGTCTTTGAGAGGATCTTCTTCTAGTTCATTGTCAAATGCTGCCTCTATCATGTGACATTGTACATGGGATCTGGATTCGGATTGGTTAATGAAGTTTTTAATAACATCATCCTCTGTTTGATATTTGAAATCAAGGGCATCTTCTATGGTTAATTGGGATCTAATATTTTTTGTGAGGTATGATATAGGTTGTTTGTTAGTTTTTATTATTGTTACACTTGGCTAGGTTGGAGGGTATAGAGCTAGATTCTTGATATTACTCCCTCTAGTTATGGTCATACTGCCTTGTCGGCAGCCAATGTAAGCATCAACAGTCGCAAGCCAAGGTCTTCCTAAAATTAATGGGTGTACATCAAGTCAGTTTTTGGGGTTGATTATCAGAAAGTCGGTAGGATATTCCCAAGAATCTACGGATACCATTACATCATGAAGTGTACCTTTTTCTCTAACCACTAATCGGTCAGCCAATTCCAATAAGGTGGAGGTTGGTTCCACTGATGTGATTCCCAGTTTTTGACAAGTGGTGGTTGTTAAAATATTAATTGCAGCCCCTAAATCAACTAGGGAATTTGAGAAGGTTTGTCCATTGATTTGCACTGTCACTATTGGATTCCCTGGGCCTTCATATTTGACAAGGGCTTCTCTTCCTGATAACAGATCAAATAGGGTGCCAACTACTTGGACTGTTGGGTTATTTGTTATTCTCCTCCTTGGTTTTTTTATACATAACTCTTTGATGGTTTTTGCATATATTGGGATATCTTGGATAGCTTGAAGGGGTGGAATTTTTATATACAAATTCTTTAGTTCTCCCAGAATATCAAAGTCAGGATGTTCTATAGGGCGCATATGATTAATCATTCTAGGGATGGGGGAGAAGATGTGGTTGCTCGGTCATGAGTCTGTTATCTTACCACATCTTCTTCTTGTAATGGTTGTTCTATGGGTAACTGATTTTCAACTTGAAAATTTTTGTCTCCCTCAGTTTCTATAATGCACCAGACCTTAATTGAAGGTCGTTGCACTCCCTTAGATCGGTTTCTAGTTCTAGTGTTTCGATTATTTGAACAGACTGAATCTGTCTATTATTTGGGTTCGGGTTGGGTTGGGCTGGGAGTTGTGGTCTTCAGATGGGCTGGGGATTTTGTTGTAGTGCATATGGCACTCGCAGTGTAGGTTGAGGGAGTGGAATGGTTCCTGCTGGCTGATTCATTGGTCTTTGCCAGTTTGTCTGCCAGGCTTGACTCTGCGAAGTGGGAGGGGACCATTGTGTTGGATATGCATTGTTTTGCGAATATGGTGGAGAGTAGGGAAAATTTGGCCAATTAGATTGGCTTGTTTGATTTGGCCATGGTGATTAAGGAAATGGTTGTTGTGACCAGTTTGAAAAGAGAGGTTCATTTTTCCACATTGTATTATATTGCTGAGCATGACATTGCAGAGGCTGGAAAGAAGAAGATGGATCGGAGGACATACCTAGTTGTCAAGGCTGCCATTGATGGCGCTGATTGAGTAGGTACACTGGCTCTGATTCTTCCTCTACTTCCTTGTACACTACTTTCAAACCCGGAAGTGAGGGGCAGTTCTCTATGGAATGGTCTTTTTTACAAATAGCACAGACTTGAACTGCATCTAGTGGACACTCTTTGTGGTTGTGTTTCTTTCTGTATCTGAGGCAGAATATTGCCAAATTTTTCTCTACTTCTGCTTGTTTCTATCTCGCTTGCATAATATCGAGCTACGTTGTCAGAGTCACCAATATATCAGTTTTGAAATTCTCCAGTAAATTTCTGATTTCTGCGCAGGTTACTCCTTCTCCAGCGATCTTGTTGTCCCTTGTGAACCTGTCATGTTTTGTTGGTTTTAACCTTGTGCTACCTCGCAAACTCCTGATACATAAGTCAATAATGTCAGCAAAATTTTCTTAATAAATGTCTCCTTTTCCCATAATATTTAGTGTTTTAACCCATTTTTCCTTCATCCCTTTAATTAATGTTGTTTTTAGTACATTGCTAGGTAAGGGTAATGATGCATAAGGAGATCTTTGAAGATTATACTGAAAACATTCAACATATTCTTCTAATGTCTCATTAGGTCTAGCTACCATCTGAAATATTTCATCCTTTAACTCTCTAGACCTACAATAATCCTGATAATTCTTCAGGAAAGCACCTTTCATCTGATCCCAATCATTTATGACACCTCCACCTAACCCCATAAACCATCGTAAAGCAACCCTTTTAATGTAGAGGGAAATAATTTTAGCTTTTGTGGATCGATGGTATAGTCGTACCCCCTGCACAACACATCGAATTCAAACAAAAATGTGTCTAGATCTTCTGATGTTAGGCCATGGAATGTAGGGATATGCTGGAGAGGAATGGCCTTCATAGGTGCATTAACTGCATTATCTACAATGGGATATTGCAGTGTGGAGGTTTAGGGGGTTTGTTGGTTCTAGGCCATTTGGTCAAATATGTGCCAATATACTTCTGGGATTTCTAGGAGGGTATTCCTAGGCTAGCTAGAAGGAGCAAGAATGGCCTTAACAGGGATGGATTTAACAACACTTCCTTTGTCTGGGATGATGAGAGTTCCTTACTGAACCAATGTCTAGGGGGATCTTAGCTCTTCAGGTTCTTCAGCTTTGTTCTAGATAATTTTGACAGCACTTCCCTTATCTGAGCTGCTTAATGGTTGAACTATTCCAAGAGGAGATCTTGGTTCTTCGGTTTCCCTTGTTTCTCCTCCTCCTTCGCAGAGATTACTAAGGTTCCCTTCTTGTAATGATTTTGGGCTAGAATTCTCAATTTCTTGAAAATCTTGCTCCTCTGTTTGGTTGTGCACCTCAGCAAAGGCTACAGATGGTGATTCTGTGGCCCGAAGGGAACTAGTAGGTTGTCTAGAAGCAGCTTTTCTAGGTCCTACTGAAGGCTGAGATTCTACTTTTTTAAGGATTTCGTCTATAAAGGTCGATCAACCAAGGGTCACCAGCCCCTTAGCTTTATCAAGCTTGGGTAGTGGTTTAAGATTCTTTTCAGGCTTTTTCTGCTTAGTCATGCACACAAATCAAATACTTATTTCTACCCAAAATAACAACAAATCTGTAGGAAAGAAGGTGGGGGAGCAGGGTTGTTACATGCTCCGTATGCAGGTTCTTACCTTCCATTTTTAAAACCCAACTCTCTCCTAGTAGGTACTTACACTACTCTCCTTTCAAAAGAAACAAATGGCTACACTCTTCCCTGGCAATGGTGACAAAATGTTAAGTAGTAAAAAGGGTCTTTTTAACCTCTATTTACCCTACATTAATTATCAATCTAGGTAAGATTTTTTTATCTCAAGAGTGTACTCAGTCTGAGGTGGTCACTTGTTCATGTTTAGAAAATTATATATTATAGAGCAATGGAACACATAAAATGTTACGGAAATATAAACACAGAAAATGCATAAAACAAGAGAGACACAGATATACGTGGCTCACCCAGTTTGGGCTACGTCCACGGAGAAACAACCAGTCCATCTTTTATTATATTATCTAGCAAATTGAAGAGATACAACCTACAGTAGATCCACTGTAACTCCCTCGTCTCTCTCAATCTCCTCTCTCTTCCTCACTCAGAATACAGATCTATATAGACGTAATACAATTCCCTCATATATAGTGAGGGGTTTTCTTCTAGGGCAAAAAAACCTAAATTAAACATAACTTCTACATTCAAATCATCTGCCTAATGAACGGCTCAGATTGACTAGAAATTACTATACTTTTACAAGGCAATTTTACATCTGCTTTTAGCTTCGGGGGCACTGCCCCCGAACCCCTGCCGGGGGACCGCTGGCCCTTGGACCCTCGCAGGGGGAACAAGTCCCCCCCGCACCCGCCCACGTGGAGGGATGTACAATCTTCCTGGGATATACATCCAGCTGAAACCTTTGAATACAGAAGATAATCAAGCTCCACACCCAACAATCTCCCACTTGGAGACTGATTATAGCAACTCCACTACTGCTTCATTTGCTATACAATGACTCCACTTTGGACTTGGTTGTTTCTCATCTTCTTCATCATACTTGAAGACTAATTGAAACTGAGCAGATTCTCAGTTTCTCTCTGGTTACAACTTTTGTTAACATATCTACATGATTCTAGATACTGTGTATCTTTTCCAGCTTCAACTGTCCATCTTCCAACGCTGACCATATGAAATGGTCCTTGAGCTGTATATGCTTAGTCTTGGAATGAAATGCAAAGTTCTTTGCAAGATGTATGGCACTCTGGTTATCACTGTATAACCTGCCCAACTCCTGCTTCTCACCCAATTCATCCAGAAACCTTTGTAACCAAATCATTTCTTTACTAGCCTCTGTAGTAGAAACATACTCTGCTTCTGTTGTTGAAAGTGCAACAACACTTTGCAGTTTTGAGACCCAACTGGCAACTGTTTCACCTACAGTAAACACGTACCCTGTTGTGCTCCTCCTGTTATCTCTATCACCTGCCATATCTGCATCAACATATCCCTGTAGAGAAATGTTTGAACCACCAAAGCATAATGCTTGATTTGTAGTACCTTTCAAATACCTGAGAATCCACTTCATCGCCGTCCAATGTTCTTTTCCTGGATTTTTCATATACCTTCTTACAGCTCCCACTGCATGTGCAATATCAGGCCTTGTGCGGACCATTGCATACATTAAGCTTCCAAATTTTGATGCATATGGAACTTTAGACATATAATCCATATCTTCTTGGGTCTTTGGGCACATATCCTTGCTAAGTTTGAAATGGCTAGCAAAACGTATACTAATTGGTTTTGCATTCTGCATATTAAACCTTTTCAACACCTTTTCTATGTACTCACTTTGAGACAATGTTAATTTGCGATTCTTCCTGTCTCTAGTTATTCTCATACCAAGGATTTGTTTTGCAGCACCCAAATCCTTCATTGCAAATGAGTTTGCCAATTTCCATTTGAGCACATTTATTTCTTACATGTTAGAACCTACAACAAGCATGTGATCTACATACAATAACAATATAATATAACTGCCATCATTTTGCCTTTTGAGATAAACACAATGATCAAAGTGACATCTAGTATAACCTTGTTCAAACATAAACCTGTCAAATTTTAGATACCACTGCCTTGGAGCCTGTTTTAAGTCATACGAGTTCTTCTTCAACCTACACACTATTTTCTCCTTCCCTTTTACCTCATATCCTTCTGGTTGCTGCATATATATCTCTTCCTCCAAATCCCCATGGAGAAAAGTTGTCTTTACATCTAACTGCTCAAGATGCAAATCTTCAACTGCTACTAGACTTAAAATAGTTCTAATTCAAGTCATTTTAACAACAAGAGAAAATATTTCATCAAAATCAATACCTTTCTTCTGTGCAAACCCCTTCACCACAAGTCTAGCTTTGTACCTTTTTCTACCTCCATCTTCTTCCTTCAGCCTGTAAACCCATTTATTCTGTAATACTGTTTTACTTGCAGGCAATCTGACTAAGTCCCAAGTCTAGTTATGTGCTAAGGAGTCCATCTCTTCTTTCATGGATTGCTCCCACTTCTAACTGGTTTCTACCTGCACTGCTTCTTCATAACATTCTGGTTCATCAGAATCAGTCAACAATACATAATATAATGAAGGAGAGTATCGTTCAGGGGGTCTACTTATCCTGGTAGATCTTCTAACACCACTTTCAGGTGTTTGAAGTGCTTGTTGTTGTTGTGGTTGTTGTTCTGGCTATTGATCATTATGATTTTCAGGCACCATCACTTTTTCTATGATCTCGTCAAGCATTGTGTATTCTCTATTTTCTTTTCCTGCAGTTGATCCTTATACAAAACCTTTTCATTGAATATTACATCTCTGCTCCTAATGATTTTATGTTTTTCATAATAATAAAAGTGATAACCAAAATCATTAACACCATATCCAATAAAGGTACATTTCTTTGATTTTTCCTCAAGCTTTGTTCTATTTTCTTTGTTAATGTGGACAAAGGCTTCACAACCAAAAGTCTTTAAAAAAGAGTAGTTTAACTTTTTACCTGTCCATGCCTCCTCTGGAACACCACCATCCAAGGAACTTGAAGGCCCTCTGTTTATTAGATAAATAGCAGTATCTACAACATCTGCCCAAAATTGTAGAGGCAATCCTGCATGCAATCTCATGCACCTTGCATGCTCCATGATTATCATGTTCATCCTTTCTGACACACCATTTTCTTGTGGTGTTCCTGGAACTATCTTCTCTCTGTGAATTCCATTCTTAGAATAGTACCTATCAAACTCTTTGTTGCAATATTCACCTCCATTGTCTGATCTGAGACACTTCAACCTTTTTCCTATCTCATTTTCAACCAAAGCTTTCCATTTATTGAAAGTATCAAATACGTCAGATTTATTTCGAATACAATAAATCCAGGTTTTTCTGGTTGCATCATCAATAAAAGTAACATAATAATGAGAGCCACCAAGAGATGATACCTGAGCAGGTCCCCATACATTTGTATGCACAAGCTCTAATTTTTCGCATTTCTTTTCTTTCCCAACTCTAAGGAATCTGACTCTCTTTTGTTTTCCATAAACACAATTCTCACAAAATTTTAAATCAACATGCTTCAAACCTGGCAACAAAATTTCTTGAGTGAAGAATTTGCATCCCCTTCTCACTCATGTGCCTGAGCCTATGATGCCACAATGTCGTATCTTCTCCTATAGAGGTTAAAGCATTAACAGAATTAGAAATATCGTTGCATAAATACAATGTACTAACCTTTCCTTCTTCCGCTATTACCCGTGATCCTTTAGTGACCTTCCAGGTTTTATATATGAAAGTAGTTACGCAACCTTCACCTCCCAACCGCCCTGTTGAAATCAGATTTTTCTTCAAATCTGGAACAGGTCTTACCTCCTTCAATAGCCATTGATTTCCATTGTGTTGTTTTATGAAAACTGTACCCATTCCAACAACCTTACAGGGTTTATCATCACCCAATCGAACCTATCCAAAATCTCCTTGAACATAATCATGAAAATGTTTCCTATCAGGTGTGGCATGGAATGACGCCCCTAAATCTACCACCTAGGCATCAATAATATTTACTAATGAAAGAATCAAAGAATCTTGCAACACATCACCTGTTAGATTCACTTCATGATTGTTTTCTTGCTACGTGTCTCCTTCTTTTTCCTTCCGAGACTTGCAGTCTTTCTTCAGGTGTCCTTTCTTCCTGCATTTCTAGCACACTATCCCTGATCTACACTTGGATCTGCCTTTTCTTGACTTACTGCGATATCCTGGGCTCTTTCCTCTTTCCATTTTTCTTCCCCTAGTCTCTGCAGTCAAAGCATTAACTGATGTCTCACCAGAGCTTTTCCGTCACATTTCCTCGCTAAGGATTGCACCGACAACATCATCAAACTTTAAAGTACTAGATCCATAGACAAATTTACTAATGGACATAACTAAACCATTCCAACTTTCTGGCAATGAGCACAAAAATAACAAAGCCCTAACTTCATCATCAAAATTTACCCTTACATAACTTAACTGACTTGTAACTATATTAAAATAATTTAAATGGTCTGCAACAGATCCACCTTCTGACATCGTCATATTAAATAAACGCTTCATAATAAATACCTTATTTGAGGCCGAGGGTTTTTCATATAGTTTGGCTAGTGATGACATTAAACCCTATGTTGTCATTTCCTTTGAAATATTAAACACTACCGACGTCGCTAGGCACAACTGTATTGTTCCAAGTGTCTTTCTGTCGAGAATATTCCTTTCTGTGTCTATCATACTCATCGACTTCTTTGTCTTTCCACTCAATGGTAGGTATAGATCTCTCTGATACAAATAATCTTCCATCTGCATCTTTCACAGCTGGTAGTTTTGGTCATTGAATTTTTTGACCCTAAACCTACCATCTTCCGCCTTTTCTCCCACTCAAACTAGGAACCTTTCTCTCCTACGAGTTTATCAGCCAAATAGACCTTCGGCTCTGATACTAGTTGTTTAGAAAATTATATATTACAGAGCAATGGAACACATAAAATATTGCAGAAATATAAACACAAAAAATGCATAAAACAAGAGAGACACAGATATACATGGTTCACCTAGTTTGGGCTACGTCCACGGAGAAACAGCCAGTCATCTTTTATTATATAGACGTAATACAATTCCCTCATATATAGTGAGGGGTTGCCTTCTAGGGAAAAAAAACCTAAATTAAACATAACTTCTACTGTCAGATCATCAGCCTAATGAACAGCCCAGATTGACTAGAAATTACTATACTTTTAAAAGGCAATTTTACATCTATTTTTAGCTTCGGGGCCGCTGCCCCCGAACCCCCGCCGAGGACCACTTGCCCCCGAACCCCCCAACTGGGGCTGATTAGCCCCCCCGCACCCCCTCATGTGGAGGGGTGTACAATCTTCCTAGGGTATACATCCGAATGAAACCTTTGAATACATAAGATAATCAGGCTCCACACCCAACAATTCAAGAGTAATGTTTGTAGTATAGTGCTTTGCAAACGTAAATAAATGCTGGAAACAAACTCTAAATGTAATGTCAAGAAACTTAAATGCTTTGTAACTAAATCATTCACTTAAGAAACTACAAAAATCATTAGTCAAGGAGGCAGTAATGATAACTCTTTCCTCTGTAAACTGATGTAAATGAAACTCAATCAAAGGCAAGATCTCCAATCTGAGAACTAGACAGCAGTAGTCAATGTTCGCTACAGTTGTAGATATTTATATTCACACCAAAGAAAATACTTGAAATGACAATTCAATTAAGAGAAAAGGAACAACAACTAATCTATTGAAAAGATCGAACATCAAAGCTTAATCTACAGGAATGAATTAAGTAGCAATATTAACCGAAAGGAATTGAACAGCAATCTTTGACTAATAAAGGGATTGAACAGCAATCTAAGGAAGGAACAACGAACCTAAGTAGATCTTCATAAATTGAACAGCAAACTTAATCAAGTGTAAACACACAGTGAATCTAGAGTGATTGAATCAGTAATCTTATTTTAGCATAATGATAATTAACCACAGTTATAAGGGAATGGCAATTGCATTGATAATGGAATAGTAATCGAATGAACAACAATCACAATTGTATGTAAACCGTAGCTAAATGAACAGCAATGCTAATCTGTAAATGAACAGCAATATCAATCTGTAAATGAATAGCAATATCAATCTGTAAATGAATAGCAATATCAATCTGTAAATGAATAGCAATATCTAAATTAGACAGTGCAATATTATTTCAGAATGAACAACATAACATTTTCAGTTGCAAATAATAATCTTTCTATCCAATTACTAATTCGATATAATAGAGAAAGTCAATGAAATGTTTAGGAATAGAAGATTACTGAATAAAGCAAGTAAAGGAAATCAAACCACACACAACTGTAATCGTAAAATAATGATACAGGAAGCAAGTGATCCACTAGGGTCGGGCCCTTAGCCACCAGGGACGCACTGCTATGGTTACTCCAAGATCAGATAACGAAACAGCAACAAAGTTATATATTAATCATAAAGGCAAAGTTACAGCTATCGCTCTTTAAAAAGAGTCGATGATCAAAGTTTAGATTACAACAGTAAACTCTACAAATCAACAATAATATCTGCCCCTTGGGCTAGTAGCGCTGTCCCTTTTTATAATGGCCAGGCGGAAATATCAAAATACAAATAAGTCTTGAGATAGCGATCCTTCAAGATCAAAGGATCCTGAGGGATTCGCCATATCTTTAATCTTCAGTTATTGTTTCGTCCTCTTGCACTGATACCACGTTTATTCTTCCTTTTCCTGGTCCATGCGCTCCGATCTTGATTTCCTCGTCTGGATGCGGTTTCATGTCAAAGGGATAGCAGTTGGTCCTGCTTTGTATTTTTCCTCCGGAATAGTGATTTTCCATTTTCTTCACTTTCTGCATAGAAAAAGACAATAATTAATCATAACTTAACGCAGTTGAATCCCAAAAATGATATCTAATAATTAATCATTTTACATTAATCACAAATCCCCTTAATTCTATCATAATCCTTTAACATATGACCATCTTAGAATATAAAGAAGTTATAATTTAAAAGAAAATATAAAGAAATAAGTGGTAATTGCATACCTTTTCCAATGCTCAACAGCAGCGAAGAAACACCAGAGATGAAACTTAAACTCTGGCTATCATATTGCTTGTGTACCAATATACCCCTCATCCCCAATCAAAACAACTGTGTTGACTTGGCTTGGAATGTGTGCTGACTGACCAAGAGCATGGTAGGTTCCACATATTTCAATCAAGCTAGTGTGGAAACCAAGATGATCTAAGAATTGAACAATACTTCCAGAGGAGTTAGACTTGTTTTTCATGAAACAAGGTCCATTCAAAGATCTGGAGTTCTACTAGTGTGTCACCAAGTTTTGTAGCGACTACAACCACCCTCCAAAATTTTTCCTTCGCTTTGTTTTGGATCCTCCCTACCAGCCATCCTTAGCAACATGTCTTTCACTAAGCAAGTACATAGGCCTTAGCTAAGTTTTTGTGGCTGCACAGCCTGTGCATGTCAACTTGTTTGTCTCCCTCCACAAGTTGTCATTCTAGAATTAGTCAATTTTTTGGCTGAGATGCTCCCCCTAAAAATTATGCAATTATGGAAGGGAACCAACCTTCCCTCTAGAAATTGTGTAATCTTGTTGGGCTACTTGCTGGTCTCCAGAAATGCACAATCCATCCAAGAAGAATTTCCTCCAGAAACTGTGAATCCATCCTAGCACTGGGCTTCAACTCAGAAATTGCATAATTCTGACTGACCGCCAGGGCTTCAGTCCAAAAATTGTGCAATGCATGAGGAACGGCCAGCTTTGATCAGCCCAAAAACTATACAAATCACATCCCCAGACTTATAGACTGTTGCATCTGCTTTCAGGTTGACCAGTTCCCTCTAGGACTGAGCAATCCTGATTTGCATGCATGGGCTGCTTTTCCAAAAAAGCAAAACAAAAAAATAAAAAAAGCATCCCTAGATTTTAGGGATCTATTTTTAGCAGTTGGAGGTTACACGCAAAGATCGTTTAGAGACTTCCCTCCAAGTGTTTCTTTTTCCTAGATTTGTGGCATGTGCATCATAAGCCTCATCCTTATCAAACATATTCATTTGATGATGCAAAGCTCATTCCTCACATCGATCTTGGAGCTCTAACAACCCACATCTTATCTAAGAGTATTTGGCACATTCAACTTACATTTTTGTGGGTAAGTTTTCTTTTCATGTCATTTTCGACTTTTCTGTCGCTTTTTGTATTTCACTTTGTATGAATGTTGTTTTCTTGGTTTTGTTGAACGCTACTATTATTTTAATGCATGTTAGCATGTAGAAGCATTGTTTCAAGTTTTTCATTACATCTCACTGTTGTCGCATGCATGACATTTTTCTGCACTAATGGTCATCGTTGTTGCAAATCGCTTCACACACATGCTTACTTTCCCATTTTTTTAATCTTGCATCCATTGTTTGTATGCATAATCATTCACTCTTTCTTACACTTAGTATCACCATGAATTCAAGCCTCTTCATGTTTTCAGTCGCCTGTCAGTGGGTCTGTGTTACCTTGGCCCAGACATTGCCTTTCTCATCTAGCAATGTGCATTCCTAAGAGTGAAGGCTTTTCCTTCCTCCTAAAAAATGTGTAAATCTGGCCAGCAATGGCCTCCAGGCTTTCTTTGCACAATTCTGGAAGGCAGTGCCCTACTGGCCCCAGAAATTGCACAATGCAGTTTGTTGGGTTTGCGTGCCCTTGCTAACTGAAATTGCGCATTGTACAGTTTCAGTCCTCAGTAGGCCAAGATGGATTGTGCATTGCACAGTTTCAGCAGTCAGTCAACCTCCTGACAGCCCAGACTGTGCCTTGCATAATTTTAGCAATCAATCTCCCAGCCTCCTAGTGAAAATTATGCAATCTTCAGTGTCAGTCACCTAGGTATGTTGCATGCCAGCGCTCAAATTTGTTTTGGTTTTCAACTAACAGATTTATTTCCATGAGTGTTGCTATGTCTCCAGGTATCGCAAGTGTTCATCCATCTCTCATCAGTACAAGTTCAAAGGCCTCCAAGAGAGTAGGGTCAAAGGACATAGTTAGAAGTGAAACTGGAGATGCAGTTGAGCAAGTGCTTATGAGCTTGCCTATCTACGAAGACACCAAACTGTTCATAGATAATGACATCAAGTTGAAATAACAGGACATCAATGACACATTCTCAGGAAAATTTGAGGAAGATCTGGAAGACCGCAGGGTCTATGTCAGTATCCATAAGTCTGGCTTGTAGTGGATTACATGCAGGTATCCCGCGTTTCCATGCGCAAACATGATCCACTTGATCGTCTCGCACATCGATCCTAAAATGATGATGTTGAGCAGTGTCAGCGGGAGAGAGCTTTCTACCTTCAAGGAGAAGGATTTTCAAAAGATGTATCACTTGCCACAGCCAATGATCACAATGGAGAAACCCTTCAACAAACCCAGAAGGAAGTGAAAACTCAAGAGATTTCTTGAAGAGCTGGGTGAAAGAGCCAGCCAAGTTCAGGACAACACCCAGCCAGGTTTACAATATGAAGATACTGCGGAAGGCATATCAGTACTTGGTCATCTTTTCATGTCTCTTATATGGCCAAGAGTGCACAAAAACCTTCCCGCAAAGTTGGGTGATCGTGTTGGACCAACTGGTGAGTGAAGGAAGACCTTGCAACTGGTCTGACATGTTGGCTCTCAGGTTGAAGGAATAGGTGACATCCCAAAGGTCAGCAAGCAGAGATATATATGTTTACTTACATCCTGGATGTAGTCTGTGCCTATCAGTAGTTCCCAGGCTTGAGTTGGGCATGGACACCTTTGGAAACCTCTGTGCACACTTATTGCATATTTTTCTTTGAATAAAGCTTTCGCAAAGTTATCACATAGTTGTCAGACCACTTTGTCACCCCGGTCTACATAATGATATTTGAGCAAGATCCACCTTGCATGTCGCAGGTGGCGATGGATGCATTGATCGACATAGCAGATTGGTATGCCTCACCCCTTGGCACCTTCATACGGATGTACAACACAGATAAGGCTCTACATGTTTTACCAGAGTTTTCCGTGGACAAGCTTGTCATGCAAGGGATGTCATATCACATCTCGACAAGGTTGTCAGTGAGACTGCATAGGAATAAGAAGGCACCTTGGCCCACACTCCCTTTGCAGATTGGTTTGTATGAGATACGGAATTTTAATCATGCTGAGGCCAAGACGGAGTTCAAAAGATTCACTTTCGGCACCAGAAGTTTCAATTCGTATGACTCGCATTTCTTGGTGAAGGACCACTATGCAAAAGTGTCATTTCCTTGGATCCACGAGGCATATCATTGGCCTGAGGAGGACCCATGGAGATATTTTTATCACTCCTCTAGGCTCAATGAACCGATCAGCATAGTTGTAGAGTAGTTAGTAAAGCAGAGGGAAGCAACAGCTCAGAGATCACCATCATCATCAGGAGCAAAGGGTAACATACCCATGCATAACAAAGGAAAGAGAAAGGTTGTTGATAGTGCAAAGGTAGAACAAAGCTGTGAGTTCAAAGAAGATCCACTTTTGATGAAAGAAGCTTTGGATATTGAGGCTAAGAGGCGACAGCGTGACAAGAGGATCATGCAAAGGAAAAGAGAGAAAAAAAATATGGAGGAAATAGAAAAGGAGTTGCAAGAGTTGAAGAAGAAAATCTGGGATGAAAAGGAGCTACGCATAATAGAGAAGGAAGCGAAGCCGGGATAGACACATTAAGAGGCGTAGCATGCACAAGTTAATTAAACTATTCCCATAAAGTTTATAGACTCATTCGAGCAACTAGCACAGAGTAGATAGTGTGAGTAGTCGCAGGAGAAGGACTTAGCTCAGGAGATTGAAAAAATGCTAGAACAGATGGATACAGATAGGGTGCAACGAGAGTTAGATTACGATATTGACCTCATGCCTCAGAACCAAGAGGTCACCCCACCAGCTTCACCAGATCCGGAAGAAGAACAAGTCCCAAGTGATCAAGGAGACATAGAGATCCTTGAAGACAATCCAGAAGCAAAGTTGCTCAACATATCTTTCGATGATTCGCAACACAGAGTTGTGTAGTAACACAGAGTTCCCACTCTGTATGTTCACATTTCTCCTGCACAATTTGAAGAACAAGTGATCATATCCAATGTGCGTAAGCATCTAGTAGCATTGGCCGATGCTACCAAAGAATATGTAGAAGCACCAACTCAAGTGTTCGATTCTTGATAGCAAAGAACAAGCGCATGGCTAAGGAGTTACAAGCGGCCAAGTAGGGAGGATAACCCTGCGACATCATCTGCTAGAGAAAAGTTGAACAGAGCAATACTGGATGAAGTATCGTCCCTCAATACAGTCATGTAGATGTTGTATTCTAGATTCGGAAATGCGCATAAGTCGATTGTCCATCTCAATAGTTGGCAGCAGTGCTGTGCTAGGAGAGAACTCATCTTGTCAAATATGCATACTAATGTCGATCACATGTAAACATGGACAATGAGGTACAAAGGAGCCCCATTTCATTTTCCAAATATGATGAAGCCAAAGGTGGTAGATTTGAAAGCACACATATGGAGTCAGATCTGGAACTATGAGGAACTCCTACAACTCACCACTAGTTTCCAGGATTTAAATTCATAGGTATTCAGAAGCATGGATGTCATTGTGCGCATGCACGTGATCCCATCTATTGGCACACTGACCGAGGTGAATTCAAAGAGCCATGTCCCACTAGGGCTGTACATGTACTTTTACGAGTTGATGCACGTAGCCACCAGCGCAGACACTATGCATCAGTATGTTGCTAGTCCGGCTACACTCAATACTATGATGTGCATGTTATCAAACAAGTTGGACAGAGGTGCCGAATCAGTGTACCCGAATGTAATGGAGGTGAGATTTCTCTTTCAGTAGGATGTCACGATTGAGCACGCATACACCATCACCGACTACCAAGCTTGGCATCAAATCGCCACCATCAATCATCACGAGGATGTCGAAGAGTTGGTCTCCCCACAACTATCTCATTCTTAGTAGTGTCTTGCATGGCTTGCTCAGGCCTGTTTTGTCTCACATGGGCACATGTACAGATTGTAATGTAACATCTTGTAAAAGTGAAAGACCAAGTGTCGATAATAGAGTGTAACAGTCATGTAGTAGTTGAAGAGTCATGAGGGTAGGTGAAGAATCACAAAGGGGAATGTCAAGGGTCACCCCACCCTTTGCTATTTATAGAACCTCATAACTCAATGTAGAGGCTTTAAGGAGCCAAGCTTCCTATAGGTGTATCTTAGAGAAAGCTTGGAGTGTATTGTAACGAGCCTTGGCTTCTCCACAATGCAGAGCTAGTATATCTCTTTGGAGGAGCAGGTGGTAGTGACTGTAACGTTCCATTGTTGGGACTAGTGGTTGGTCATAGTTGTATGTATGATTGGAGCTTTCGCTTTCTTAATATAATAGATCCAGCACATTTCATGCATATGTTATTATTGTATTTCATCTATCTTGGTTACTCTAATGATATATGTATTTGTTTCTTACACATGTTTGTATAAATCTTGTCGATATGTGTTGTTTGTTTAACCATCACTTTGGATCATTGGCTAACCTTCTTTCTAGCTTGTGATGTATCTCTCTCGTGTGTCCCTTTCAAGCTACATGTTGTCACAAGTTTCCAAGGGATGCACTCATACCCCTGTTACGTGTGTTAGGCCCATTCATGCACCTTCCTTGACTTGTTGCGCATGTCACACCCTTGCTACCAACAAGGACATCTTACTCACCTCTGCATGCAACCACAGTCAAGGCGATACCATACTACCCCACTGCTCGGACTGCTACACCAAATGATCTGAGGTCTAGTTGGGACTTCTTACCGAGGAGATCCCCTAACATGTTGGCGGGTTCAACACCGTCAAAAAGTTTTCATGTGTTCATTAATTAAATTTAAATTTGGCTGCAAAATCATTATTAGTCCCTGCGAAGGTGGAACTCTAGAAATTGATTTGTTTGTTGGTCACTATTCATTTAGCATTGACCAATGAAAATTATAATTTTTAACTTTGAAAACTAAATATTTATTTTCCAATATTATTAAAAAACTATTTTTCAAACATTTGATTGGGACATAACTTGAAGGTCTCATTATATTTTTTGCACAATATAATGCCATGTGAATAATTTCCTTATATATTTTATTGACCAATTAAAATTATAACGTTTAACTTTGAAAAGTAAATATATATTTTTCAATATTATTAAAAAATAACATTTTTTAAACATTTTATTTGACCATAACTTGACGTTCTTTGCATCCTTTGTATAATATAATGCCATGTGAATAACTCCATCTATCTCTCTCTATCCACCTCTACCTCTATATGTCATTTTTATTCCCTCCCTCTCTCTTTCCCTCCAAATTCATCTCTCTCTCCCTCTTCTCCTTCTCTCTCTCCCCTCCTCTCTCTCTTCCTTCCTCTCTCTCCCTCTTTCCCCCAAATATCTCTTTCTCTCTCTCTCACACACACACAATAACTCCATCTATTTCTCTCTATCCACCTCTACCTCTCTATGTATTTTTTATTCCCTCCCTCTCTCTTTCCCTCTAACTTCATCTCTCTCTCTCCCTCTTGTCCTTCTTTCTCTCCCCTCCTCTTTCTCTTCCTTCCTCTCTCTCCCTCTCTCCCCCAACTCTCTCTCTCTCTCTCTCTCTCTCTCTCTCTCTCTCTCTCTCTCTCTCTTTTCCCATATGATCGAGAATTGTCACTCTTTTTTGTAATCAATAATATATGTAAGGTTTAATATAATAATGCTTATAATGAAGATGATTATTATTTAATATACTGTAATAATAATAACCAATATTATTTATTATTATACCAATAATAATATATAAATATATAACAAGTTAAAGAAACAATAGTATGTTAGCTTTGTATTATAGACAAACCAATTTGTTCTGATCAAATTAGTAGTTTTGTGCCTTGCATTTTACATTTTAGATTACATTACATTACATTTTGCATTATGCATTACATATTACATTTTGCATTTTACATTATATTTTACATTTTAGTTTTCTATTGTGAAATGAGTTATGGTTTTTGGGCATGCAGTATCGATAAGACATGGTATTGGCCCATGGTATTATAATAAAATATATTTACAAGTTAATAATATCCATGGTAAAGTGGGGGTGAACACCTATGATTAAGAATCTTTTTATATTGTAAGTTTATTGTAAGTATTAAGTTTTTATCTGCTTATTAATTAACTTTAAATATGATTACAGAATCAGTATTAGTCCTTGTTATGTGACCAGATAACAAAACAGAAGAAGAGATAGATCAATGACTTGAAAATAATCCTTTTTGAGGGGGGGACCTATTTTCACAACACATAAAAGAACAATTATTGGATGATAAAAATGACAATACCTCCTTGGTATATATAGGAGTCTAAAGGGTCTCAATATAATAAAGTCCTACATAACAATAATAATGTAATGGCACAACAATAGTAATAATGGGCTTTTATGGGGCACAGCAATAACAATATGGGGGATACATGGGCACAAAAAAAATAATATGGGGGCTACACTAGTAATATAGGGACCTAACATGCTCCTCTCCCTAAAAAAGTGTTGTACTCAATGCTTGAGTAGTTCTGAATGCTTCTATATAAAATACCCACCCTCCCATGTGGAATATTCAACAAGCAATTTCTTCCTCTTAATGAGATACTCTGACATTGACTAATTTTGTAGTTGTTAGGTTATTTTTTTCATGACTGCTTCAGGATCCAATATTATTTTTCCTTCCTCATCAAGTTTTGGCATTACTATTTGAACTAGAAGCTTGTCGCCTATAACCTTCTTTAAGCATGAAACATGGAAAACCGAATGAACTCAAGAAGATCTAGGAAGATCCAATTTGTATGCCATAGTACCAATATTTTGCAACACCTTGTAAGGACCATAGTACTTGGGTGATAATTTATTATCCTTCTTAGTTTTCTTGGGGAACATTTGTTTATATACTTGTAGCCATAAAAATACAAAATTTCCTAAGTCAAAAGTTCGTTCACTGTAATGTTGATATGCCTATTGTTTCATTTGATTCTGTGCCAACATCAGGTTATCCTTTAAGAGTTAGAGAACTTGTTTTTGATGCTTGATGTGATCTTCCATTTCTTGAACCTTATAATTTTCTCCTAAAGACAATGTGATAGATGGTGGATGATATCCATAAAGCATCATAAATGGGGTCATTTTTGTTGCAGTATGGAAGGAAGTATTATACCACCATTCTGCCAAAGGTAACCACTTTACCCATTGTGTTTTCTTATCAGATACAAAGAAAAAAAGGTATCCTTCCAAACACTTTTTCACTATCTTATTTTTCCCATCATATTGAGGATGATAAGATGAGCTATGAGCTAATTAAGTACCAAGACAAGAAAATAATTATGTCCAAAAATTTCCAGTGAAAATGGCATCTTTTTCACTTACAATAATCTTTGGGTTTCCATGTATCTTTTGAACTATTTCCATAAATACAGTGGCAACTATACTTCCTTTGAAAGGATGAGATAGTGCACAAAAGTTTGCATACTTGGTAAGTCTATCAACTACCATCATGATGGCACCCTTTCCTTCAGACTTGGGTATACATATTATAAAATCCATTGGTACCTCCTCCAACACTAACTTGGAATGGCTAAAGGTTGTAATAGACTTGGGGTTTTAATTGTCTCAACTTTATTTTGTTGGAAAATCAAACATTCAACCACAAACTTTTGAATATTAGATTTAAGGCCATCCCAAAAAAATTCCTTCTTGACCCTGTTGTAAGTTTTTAAAAATATTGAGTGCCATCCTAAAGGAGAGGTGCACAATTCCAAAAGAATATTTTTTTGAGTTGGGTGTTTTTACATATATATAAATTATCTGTGTACCATAATGAATCATTTTTCTAGATAAATGTATAATATGTAATGGGATCTTGTTGCACCTTTTGAATGAGTGTCCACACCTCTTTGTCATTCTTTCATTCATTCCTTGAGTTAGCTATCCAATCAGGTTGGAAAATAGAAATGGCACAGAGAAATGCTTCCACGTCCTCATCCTTTCTTAAGAGTGCATATGCAACAAAATTTTGCTTCCCGTTTTTGTAGATGATTTCAAAGTCATAACCCAACATATTTGTGACCAATTTCTATTTCTCTTCTGAAGATAATATTTGTTCCAAAAAGTATTTAAGACTATCACATGGATTTGTTTTTACCTTGAAGTTTCATCCCACTAGGTAAGGGCATCATTGCTTCAAGTCATGTAGTATTTCCAACATTTCCTTCTCATAAATACATTTATGTAAATAATTTCCCTTGATTGGAAGACTTTCAAAAGAAATGGGTCTTTCCTCTTCCATTAAAACAACACCAAATCCATTTCCTAAGGCATCACATTCCACAATAAAGTTTTATGTGAAGTCTAGTGTAGCTAAGACCAAAGCTTGGCATGTTAGCTCTTTAAGATGTTCAAAGGCCTTAGTTGCTTCTAGAGTCCAAAACAATGCATCTTTATTTAGTAATGTTGTTAAAGGTGCTTAAATTTTCCCATAATCCTTAACAAACTTGTGATAATACCTTGTCAACCGGAGAAATCTTCGAATATGTTTTAGGGTTGTCGTAATTTTCCATTTCTTGATGGCTTTAATTTTGTTAGGGTCTACCTTAACACCTTCATGAGTTAAAATATGACCCAAATATTCCACCTCCTATACCCCAAAGAAACATTTGGAGGGTTTTACATACAATTGTTTCTCCAATAATTTAAGCACTCTATCCAAATGTTGAACATGATCTTTCAAATACTTTTTGTAAATTAGTATATCATCAAAAAATACTAACACAAATTTTCTAAGCAAGGGTTTGAAAGTGGAAATCAAACCTAGAAATGTTGAAGGTGCATTATCAAGGCCAAAATGCATGAACATAAATTCATAATGACCTTCATGAGTTATAAATGTTGTTTTTAGAATGTATTATGTCTTCTTTCTATTTGATGATATCTAGAACAAATATCCCACTTGGTGAAGTAAATTTTGTTGGAAATACTGAGAGGGGGGTGAATCAGTATTTCTTTTCAATTCTTATTTTACTAGTTAAAACATTTATATTCAGAACACAAGATGAACAACAATAATAAATGCTTTTATTAATATAATCTTTGTAATAAAATAGATACAATATATATATGGTTGCAATCAATTGCTAAGCACAACTTGGACTTTTGTGAGGCTCCAACCTCCAGAGCACCAACTCTATTTTTCCAAGGCACCAATCTTGGACTTAGGAGCACCAACTCCCAAGGACTCCAATCCTTTCAGTTCTAAGGCACCAACCCTTCCAACTTCTAAGGCACCAACCCTAAGGGCTCCAACCCAATCTTGTCAAGCCATGATTGATAGTAATGTTCTGCTCTCAGAACTCTTCTTTACTGAGTTCTATCTATTTATAGCTTCACTGTAGTCTCCATGCTACAACATCAATGGCAAACAGTCTTCTTATGAAGGAGTCTTTACAACTCTTCATACTATCCACACAGAGTCTTCAATAGCATTCATGATCTCTGATAATGTCTCCACACAGCTTTAGTGAGTCTACTATTAGCTGCACTAAGATTTGTACAAGAACCAAATTTTTGTTCAAGCATCTATTCTAACTGTCACAGTAAATGCTTCAGCATGACTACTTCTCTACTGGCTACTTCTCCCTTCAAACAATGTCAAATAAAACTTTATTTATTACATCACAGAATGGTTCTTCAAACTGCATTGTGTACCTAATTAATTCATCACAGGTCTGAGTCTTTCACAGGGTAACGTGATCAACCAAGATGCTCGTCCTTCGAATTCCTCCTGTCTTGTTGGACCTTCAACCCTTTTATGTTCTGCTGGACCTACTGCTACCTCTGTTTCTTCCAGTTTTTCAACCAACCTTCAACTTTTTTTGTTCTCTATTTTTATATGCCTGATGCACCTAACCTTTTGGTTTCCTCCTTGCTCGCTTGAGATTCACTTCCTCAATGCTCGTTCAACCTTTGGCTTCCCTCCTTCGTTCACTTTAGCCTCCTCTACGCTCGCTTGTCCTTTGGCTTCCCGATCCTTCGGTCGCTTTAGCTTCCTCTGTGCTCACTTGTCCTTCAGCTTCCTGGCTTTTGGCTTCCTCTGTCTCATCAAGTTCACCAATAGTCTAAGGACACGTTAACTCAAAAGAGAGGGCTGAAATACAGAGAAAAACGTTGCATATTAAAACTATAATAGAGAGGCCCTTTTTCAATAACATTATTCATACACTGGACTTTATTGTTTACGGAGAGACTATACCAACAGGGAGGTCCCACATGCCACATCACAATTGCAATCACAATTGCAATTGCAATCGTTAAGACCCACTGAACTATCGGAAGTGTTTATTTATGCATTTTGCCTTAAGAACCTTGGGCAATACATTTATTGGAATACACAAGAATACATGGAAAATCCCGACCGAACACTTAAGGCTGGACTTCAAATGCATTATGCCCACATCTATAACTTCATCGGGTCTACTCCTCCACAACGTTATCTCAATCTACAGATTGTAGCACCATCCCTTTAAGACTTGTGATTGTTGCAGATGCAATATGATATTAAGTTGTAGTTGATAAACCCTTCAGGTCTGTGTGTAATCGCAATCGCAGTTTATAGCGCCATCCTTTTATAACTTGCAATGGATAACTTCCGACATGGTGGATGCGATATAGCATTAGGATGTGTTACAATAGGACCATCGAGTCCACAACATATATCGCAATCGGTGCTTTCAATGCACCAAGGCCTTAAACACTTGCGATATGGCGGATGTGATATAGTATTAAGTCACATTACAATGTTACAGCAGGTCCGCATACTTTATCGCAATCAGCACTTTTGGGGCTGACCGCCCTTTATATATTGCGATTACCACAGATGAAATATATCAATAGGGCAGTGTATAATGGTGCATTCAGGTCCATGTATTATTGCATCTACATAATATATATGTATTCCACTCTTCCTTTACGTGCTCCGCTCTTCCTTTGGATTCTGATAGTTCTTCTTTGGTATATATTACTCCCGATACTCCCGATATGGCTCCTCCAACTTTACTCCTCCTCAATCTTCTGCTATGATAGCTCTGTTTATGCTTTGATATCCTGCAATACTCCTCTGATGTGTTAACTCCTTTTTTAATGAATTCTTCCGCCTTCAATAGTCTCTCCAATGGCTTGATTGTCTTGGCTTTCCTCTAGTTTCTCTTGGGCATGTATTACATGCGATGCTCCTCCGATGTGGCTCCTCTTGCTCCAATGTCTTTCAATGACCTTCTCTAATACCTTCATACCTTGATGGCTTTTGTCTTTACTGATATGCCTCTCTTGCTCTGATATTCTGCAAGACTCTTAAGCATAAGTGATAGCTTTGATATGCCTCCTTTGTTAACTCCTCCGTTAACAAACTCTTACTCATGGCTTGGCTTTCCTAATGGCCTTGCTCCTTGGCTTCATATCATCATTTAGTATCCTAGGATATTGCTATATAGACATACTCCTATTGCTTCATGGATCTGCTCTACTTGGCTTCATATCATCATTTACTTGTCCAGAATATTGCCATATTGACATCAATGACAACCTAGGTTAACAATCTCCCCCTTTGTTATTGATGGAAATACTATTCTTCTCTCCCCCTTTAACATCAATGGCAAAGGAGTGCACAAGGACTCCCCCTGTCGAACTGCTACTCTTCTTCATGAATAGTACATCTTCATGGGTTTGTTACTCCCCCTATCATAGTGCTCTTCTTTTTACTCAAGATAGAAGGATTGATGCTTTATCATCGATTAGCACATTATCCCCTCTTCATGTCTCAGAACTACTTTATCATGGCTTCAATAATGCTTAAAGATGCTCCACTTCAATGCTTTCAAACAGATTGCAAAAGCCACACACCAAGTGTCCAAGTCCAATTTTTTATGCTTCAATCCATATTTTGTTGTCTTCTACAATAAGATTTAAGGGGCCTTCACACTCTGATTAAGAAAATGCCACTGAAATTGCTATCTTTCTTCAACTCCAAGTTCCTTTGTATCTCTATGCATCTCCTTAAGTTACTGAGCTATATTCCACTGCACAACATTCTCCTTTCTATAGTCTTTTGATGAGCCATCTTTTTCTTGTGTTATTGTAAAGATTTCTGCAAGTTATCTCAACTAGTTGATTTTTATATCCAATCTGTGATAGTCTTTCAAATTCTTTTTGCTGATTTGCATCTTTTTGCAATGCTTCAGTTTTTGGTTAGATGCTGCCAACTGCTCTTGCTTCATGCTCGATTTCAGATGTATCTGTTTGTTTGAAGGTTTCCTCTATTTGTGTCCATAATCTTCCTGTTCTCACATCGAATCCTTAATTCGAGACATTTAACATCAGTAATATCAGCACCACAGTTATTTTCCCTATTTCTCTAGTATTAGATGACCTTCTCTATTGCTCCAAATACTACTTAGTGATTAATTGGAAAGCCTCTTCAAAAACAGTCCAAAGAATGGTTACAGGATCATGTTTTTTAATGGAGTACTCCTGAGAAATGATCTTTATCAAAGAATGATTGTTAATATAGCTCAACAAGGATCTCATAAGGACCCTTTCACTAATAGCTTCTACAATGATGATCAAGAATCACAGGCTCCCCCTAACTGTATGCATCATCTCTTTTGGCAGAGTCTTCTCATCAAATGTTCATATTGTCGAAGGTCAGGTCAACAACATGTGTTGTTGGCTGGAGAGTTCAAGAGACTTTTAGATTGTATTTTCTTCCTTCTCCATACTTGTGTAACTTTCTTCTTTTGCATGGTTCTAGCTTTTGTAAGAGCCCAAGTTAAGTTACAATCACGTGCCATATGACCAATGTTATGACACTTGAAGCATTCTACATTATTCATGAATAAGAATTCATGATTTCTTCCTGCAAAATTGTTCCTTGGAGATTCTTGGGGACCATAATATCTATCTTTATGATATGCTTTACAATTTTTTTCCATGTGACCAAAGTTTGTACAAGAATAACAATAACGAAGAAATAAACTTTGGTACCTGGGATATGGAGATTTCCATGATGTACTTCTGAAGTCTTTTTGTATTGATTTCCTTTGATGATAACCATTGCTTCTAGAATCCTTGACATTATCTACATTTCTTCTTGGAGTAGGATTTCTTCCATTGTTGCCTTGATTTTTCTCCTTGCCTTTGTTGGAACTAGGAGCATCACCATTTCTTTCTGGATTCTTCACATCCCTTTTGTTTGAAGTGTTATCATTCTTGTTTGAGGATTCACCTACATACCCGAGACTTGATTTATCAAATGGACATCTTTGATGGCTGAGCATTTCATCCAAGGGTTGAGAGCTCTTCAAGGTTTTGTTCATCCCTTCAACCTTTTTTCCAAGGAAGACAATCTCTTCTTCCAATATTTCACACTCATTATTCTTCTCAGCAAGTTGTTTCTCAGTTTCTTCCTTGATACGAGTAGCTTCAATTGCTTCTATTTTAAGGGAGATGATATCTGACCTCAATTTGAAGATTTCTTCATTTTCCTTTGCTAGATTGCTCTCCATTTCTTCCTTGATCCTTGTAGCTTTACATGTTTCGGCCTTGAGAAGTTTGATGTTAGATTTTAATTTGAAGATTTCTTCATCCTTTGTTTTTAGTTGACATATCATGGTGTTTCTTTCCTTTTCTGCTTCATCAACCTGTCCTTCTATGATTTCCAATGCTTCCATTATCTTCTCAGCTCCTTGTGCTTGTTTCATTGCTTCTTGTAGTTGAGATTTGAAAGAGGAGACCTCTACCTTGTACTGACCAATCTCTTTTTCAAGTTTGTTCAAGCTCTTGTGCCTTTGTTCAAGTTGACTTGACAAGGTATCTTCCCCTTTCTTTGATTTATCCAATTGATTTTTCATGGATATGACTTCTTCATGATGCTTTCTTTTGCTCTAATGAAATTCCTTCTTAAGCTTGGCAAGATCTTCATCCCTTTCTTGTACTTGAAGCTTGACAAGGTCAACTTTCTCCCTTGTTTGATCTTGGTCACTAGCTAGTGCTATCTTCTTAAGTTCCTCATTTTCCTTTTTCAAATTGTTAATCTCTTCCATGGCAACCATAAATTGAGCTAGAAGATCTTATACAAAATATTTTTCATTCTCTTCATCTTCTAGATCTTCTTTAGCCTTGATATCATCATTCTCATTTTCAGCTTCTGTGATGGGTTCTGGATTTCCTTCTTGATTTCCATCATCTTCTTGACTGATGGTCATGGTCAATGCTCCTTTTGAGTGAAGGTCATGAAGTTTGTCCCATATACCCTTTGATGACGAACATTTTCCTAAATTGTTCTTGATAGAATCTGGTAGCCCATTCAAGATTGCCTTCATTTCTTTTGCATTGTACTCCTTGGATTCTCGATCCATCCTGCTATCAACAATCACTTATTTTCATATTTCAATGCCTTGAGTCTGTAAGAAATTCCTCATTCTTGCTTCCCATATATTAAAGTTCCCATTGAACCATGGAGCCTCCTCAAACTGAGTGTCTTCTATTTTAGTGGTAGGGGGAGACACATCCTTAGGAGGATTGGAGACTTTCTTCCTTGACTTCGCCATTTGTGTTCTAAAGATCAACCTTCAAGCTGTTAGGTTTTGAATGAAGGTACTGGCTCTGATACCAATTGTTGGAAATACTGAGAGGGGGGGTGAATAAGTATTTCTTTTCAATTATTATTTTACCAGTTAAAAAATTTATATTCAGAACACAAGATGAACAACAAGAATAAATGCTTTTATTAATATCATCTTTGCAATAAAATAGATACAATATATATATGGTTGCAATCAGTTTCCAAGCACCAACTTGGACTTTTGTGAGGCTCCAACCTCCAGAGCACCAACTATGTTTTTCCAAGGCACCAATATTGTACTTAGGAGCACCAACTCCCAAGGACTCCAATCCTTTCAATTCTGAGGCTCCAACCCCATAGGCTCCAACCCTTCCAACTTCTGAGGCACCAACCCTAAGGGCTCTGACCCAATCTTGTCAAGGCATGTTTGATAGTAATGTTCTACTCTCAGAACTATTCTTTACTAAGTTCTTTCTATTTACAGCTTCACTGTAGTCTCCATGCTATAGCATCAATGGCAACCAATCTTCTTATGAAGGAGTCTTTACAACTCTTCATACTGTTCACACAGAGTCTGCAATAGCCTTCATGATCTCTGATAATGTCTCCACACAGCTTTAGTGAGTCTAATATTAGCTACACTAAGCTCTGCACAAGAACCAACTTTCTGTTCAAGCAGTTGTTCTAACTGTCACAGTAAATGCCTCAGCATGACTGCTTCTATGTTGGCTACTTATCCCTTCAAACAATGTCAAATAAAACTTTATTTATTGCATCACAGAATAGTTCTTCAAACTACATTGTGTACCTGATTAATTCATCACAGGTTTGAGTCTTTCACATTTTCTGTTCTACTAGACCTATGGCTGCCTCTGTTTCTTCTAGTTTTTCAACCAACCTTCAACTTTTCTTGTTCTCTGTTTTTATATGCCTGATGCACCTAACATTTTAGCTTCCTCCTTGCTCGCTTGAGCTTTGCTTCCTCAATGCTTGTTCAACCTTTGGCTTCTGTCCTTTAGTCGCTTTAGCTTCCTCTGCACTCACTTGTCCTTTAGCTTCCTGATCCTTCGATCACTTTAGCTTCCTCTGCTCTCGCTTGTCCTTTGGCTTCCCGATTTTTAGCTTCCTCTATCTCTTCGAGTTCACCAATACTCCAAGAACACGTTAATTCAGAAGAGAGGGCCGAAATACAGAGAAAAATGTTGTATATTAAAACTATAACAGAGAGGCCCTTTTTCAATAATAGTATTCATACACTGGACTTTATTGTTTATGGAGAGACTGTACCAACAGGGCGGCCCCACATGCCACATCACAATCGCAATCGCAATCCTTCAAACCCATTGAAATATTGGAAGCGTTTATTTATGAATTTTGCCTTAAGAACCTCGGGCAATACATTTATTGGAATACACAGGAATATATGGAAAAACCCGACTAAATGCTTAAGGCCGGACTTCAAATGAATTACGCCCGCATCTATAACTTCATCGGGTCCGCTCCTCCACAACATTATCTCAATCGGCAAATTGTAGTGCCATCCCTTTAAGACTTGCAATTGTTGTGGATGTGATATGATATTAAGCTGTAGTTGATAAACCCTTTGGGTCCGTGTGTGATTGCAATCGCAATTTATAACACCATCCCTTTATAACTTGCAATGGATAACTTCTGACATGGTGGACATGATATAGCATTAGGATGTGCTACAATAGGACCATCGAGTCAGCAACATGTATCAAAATCGACGATTTCAATGTAGCAAGGCCTTAAACACTTGCGATATGGTGGATGCGATATAGTATTAAGTCACATTACAATGTTGCAGTGGGTCCGCATACTTTATCACAATCAGCACTTTCGAAGGTGACCGACCTTTATTTATTGTGATTACCACGGATGTGATATATCAATAGGGAAGTGTATAATGGTGCATTCGGGTCCGTGTATTATCGCATCTACATAATATATATGTATTCCACTCTTCCTCTATGTCCTTCGCTCTTTGTACTCTTCCGCTCTTCCTTTGGATTCCAATAGTTCTTCTTTGGCATATATTATTCCCGATATGGCTCCTCCAACTTTACTCCTCCTCAATCTTCCGCTCCGATAGCTCTGTTTATCCTTTGATATTCAGCAATACTCCTCTGATGCGTTAACACCTCTTTTTATGAATTCCTCTGCCTCCGATAGTCTCTCCAATCGCTTGCCTGTCTTGGCTTTCCTCTAGTTTCTCTTGGGCATGTATTACATGCAATGCTCCTCCAATGTGGCTCCTCTTGCTCCAATGTCTTCCTTTGGCTTTGCAATGTCTTTCAATGACCTTCTCTAACACCTTCATACCTTGATGGCTTCTTTATTTTCCGATATGCCTCTCTTGCTCTGATATTCTGCAAGACTCCTAAGCATAAGCGATAGCTTTGATATGCCTCCTTTGTTAACTCCTCCGTTAACAGACTCTTACTCATGGCTTGGCTTTCCTGATGGCCTTGCTCCTTGGCTTCATATCATCATTTAGTATCCTAGGATATTGCTATATAGACATACTCTTGTTGCTTCATGGAACTGCTCCACTTGGCTTCATATCATCATTTACTTGTCCAGAATATTGCCATATTAACATCAATGACAACCTAGGTTAAAAAATTCCTCCATGTAATTCATCCAAAAATCCATCAATGATAGGAACAAGTATTTTATCTTTAATAGTGAGCTTATTGAGCTCTCTATAATCTAGACACATATTCGATGATCCATCCTTCTTATGCACTAATACTACTATAGAAGATAAATAAATTTTGCTAAGTTGAATTTTACCCGCCTCTGGCATTTCTTCAACCATACATTTAATTTAACTCTTTTATTCATAGGGATATCACTAAGGTTTGATGTTTGGTGGAACACTTCCTAGAATCAAGTGAATAGCATGATCATGAACACAAATAAGTAGTAGACCTTTGGGAGTCTCAAATACCTTATATTGATTGTCTAAGATTCTTTGGAGATTTGGAGAAATGGATGATTTCATTGTTTGAACATCAAGCGAGAATAATTTGGAAATTAACCCTTGTCGTCCTTTCTTCAAAATATTTTTCATACCATTAGAGTTAATTATCTTCCCTAGTTTCCCTATGATACTCCTCAATTCAATTTCCTTTCCTTCCCAAAAAAAAATCAAAAAATGTTCATGAAAATTAAAATTTATCGTTCCCAAAGATTGTAACCATTGCACTCCTAATACAACATCAACACAACCCATTGGAATGGAAAGAATTGGGCCCATGTTTAGCTTTATATTATGGGACTTCCCTGAGAAATTTATGGTTCCTCCATTTGCAACCATCACTGGACACTCTAGTGTTGAATATAGAAAGCAATTCAATTCCTTGGTTATATTACAATTAATAAAATTATGGGTACTAGCATAATCAATAAACATTATTACCTTTTTCTTCTTGATATATCCTTCTTTCTTGAGATTTTGAGGAGTGGTAAGTATCGCCAATGCATTACAAGATATCTTCATATTCATTTCTTCTTTATTTATGGTTGGTTCCTAGTGTATATCCTCTTCTTTTGATGTTTCTTGTTCCTTTTCTTCCTCCTCTTCATAATCTATGTAAAATAATTTCTTCTCAACACACTTACGACCTTTAGTTATTTTCTATCACAACTATAATAAAGCCCTTTTTCTCTTTTTTCCTCAATTTGATGTTCTGTCAATATTGTAGGTTGTGGGAGGATAGGATCAACAACACTTCCATATTTATAGCTGTGAGTGGTAGACCTCTGTGTTTCCATAATTTTCTTTCAACTTTTCTTACCACCCTAAATGAATTTTTCAATGAGTTAGGTTCCCAAACGTGAACATCATGTTGGATGTTATCATTTAAAGTCCTTATGAAGAGATCAACATATTCTCCTTTTAAATATCAAGTACCTTGATATTCAATCTTTGGAAGTCCTCAATGTGCTCCACCATTGAACCATTTTATTTGATATTTATCAATTGGATAAAGAAGGTATTTCTCTTTTTATCCTCATAATATGCTACCAATTCTTTTGTAAAGATTGACCATTGGAAATTGATTTACAAGAAAAAATCCATCAATACCACACAAACTAATTGGGTTCTAAATATAATGATGCAATGCTTAGTTTTTGTGGGTGTGGCACATTATGTAGATCAAAGAATAGGTCCATATGTAGTATCCATATTATTGGATTCTTTCCATCAAACTTCCTCATATTGATCTTTGGAATGTGGTTAGCTTTTAACCCATTGTTGGAGTTTCTAAAACCATAATTCATATTCCTTTTGTCCTCATCCTTATTTTCATGGAATACCTTCTCACCACTAGGAAGACTTTCTTGCAGCAACTTTGTCAAACCTTCCCTCAACGCTTCCATGTCTACTTTTAATCCATCCATGTCCCATTTTAAACCATCAATATTAACATTCAATGTTGCTTCCAATTCTTTTTTGGTTAATATTTACGAGAACAAAATTTGTTGCGCTTGGTCTCGTAATTTTGATATATCATGTTGCAGTTTTTCCTCTTCTTCATGCATCATAGTAGAGATTTCTGGTTGCTTACTGGGAGTATCCATTTTTTTGTTGTGAGACCTATTAGAACCAAATAATGATATCTATGCTTTATTATTCCCTTTGAATCACTTCACACTTATTTTTCAAGAAAATGTTATGCAAATTTAAAAAAATACACACCTTTTTTCTTTCTTTTTGGAGCTTTGTCTTGAAATTGTTGTACCTTTGTAATTTTAGTCTCTCAAGGTCTAAAATTTAATCCTTTGGTAGCTCTTTGTGTCCTCTTTTCAACACCACATGTTTAGATCGAGATTGGATTCTTCAAGGTAAAGTTAGACCAAATCTATCAAGATGACCTTCTTATGCATTAGTTCAGTAAATCGAACTTGAATGGAATACCACGTCATTATTTCCACCTTCAGACCTAAAAATGATACTCAAGAAACTACAGTCTATGCTCTTCCAACCACATTTTACAAAATTCAATTTGTATGCCTAAACAAAATTTATGACCATTTTCCACAAGACACCAGTTTGAGACAGAATTTTGGAGCATACAAAAATCCTAACTTCCTTGAATCATATCTGTGAGAATATAACAAATCAAGCTCTGAAATTTTTCTCAATGTTCAGCAATATTCAGGCTACATGTCCTTGACACTTGATCTTCTTAACCCTTGCATAAAAATTTTATAGGGAAAATTCCAAGATGATCTGTTTGAAGTAATGAAACCCTAAGATCCAAAGCTCTAAAACCAAATGTTATGTAACCAAATCACAAAACAAAATAAGGGATAGATCAACGACTTGAAAATAAGCCTCTTTGAGGGGGCAATCTCTTTTTACAGCGTATAAATGAATAATTCTTAGATGATACAAATGACAATACCTCCTTGGTATATATAGGAGTCTAAAGGGTCACAATATAATACTATAAGGGCACAACATTAACGATAGTGGGATTCTATGGGGCACACCAATAACAATATGGTGGCTACACTAGTATTATAGGGACCTATCAGCAAGACTTTAGAAATTGATTTATTTGTTGATCACTATTAGTTTATCATTAAAAAATACAAATTATAATGTTTAACTTTGAAAAAAGAAATATTTATTTCTCAATATTACTAAAAAACCTATTTTTAAAATATCTGATTGGATCATAACTTGAAGGTCTTATTGCAACCTTTACAAAATATAATGTCATGTGAATAATTTAGTACATATTTTATGAAAGTTTATTGATATGGTTGAAATATCCATGCATGATTCTTAGATATTTGTGTAGTGATTTTTTATTCCTAAGTTTTGCAAGAAAACCATCAAAAAATCAACTCCTTGAAAATAGCTCATACTTAGGTATATAACATATTTACTATCAATTACTTCCCATCATAATTTAAGCAAGTATTTGCATAAAAAACGGATAGTAATAAGATGTAAATAAATATACTTACCAAGTGTTACTTCCCACCATAATTTATGTTTTCCTCGACACTTATGTAAGAATAAAACTATAAATGTGTAGAATTACTAGTGGTTACTACCCACCAAAATTTATGGTTCACATCTCAATTTATTAGTTCCTATCAAAGCAAGAGTATAGGATGATTTTTCTATCGACCACTATTGATTTTTCATTAACCAATGTACGTTATAATTATTTATGCAATTGTTCCTAGAACATATTTTCTAACTTGGGTTGGATGGACTAAGCTACCTTGCAAAACAAAATTATAATAAAACAATTTGAATTTTATTATTTTTATTACTTATAAATTTTTATTATTAATTGAACCAACATTTAAATTTTTACACTCATTTATGGACACTACAACATCTGATCTTTATATATTTTTTTATGTTGGAGGAGTCAATAGTTGGGCGATCCTTGTACTCGCATGACACGGTGTTGATTCTCATCTGCTTCCATTATAACCTCTAGGTGCAACCGCACAACCCCCATTCATGGTGCATGGGTAAGTTAACATTTGAACTTGTGACCTTCTCAATAGCACGAACACCTTAGCAGCACATTCACTAGCCAACATGCCACACCCCCGAGGGCTAACATCTCATCTCTATATTACTTTTAACCTTTTATTATTTTTTAATTAAGTCAACATATAAATGTTAAATGTTTACAAACATTTACACCACTACAACATCACCCCCATGCTAGGTTGTAGAGCACCTCTCAAGGCAATAAAGTAACAATTTTCAATAATGAAAAACATGAATAGTGTGTGACTAGAAAGAAAATAATAGTATCCCTATAATAAATAATAAACAGATTATACAATGACCAATTTCAATATGCCTTCTTCTATTTTTCTTTTACCCACACTTGTTAGTTTTCTCATATCATATGGATGATATAAGAAAATTTTGATTTGGAGGACCATCCAAACCTTTACTCAAAGCATAGTATTACAATTGCCTCTCTTTCCTTCCAATATAATAATTTTTGTATCCACCTTCATATGTTCCTCGTAATTCTATCTACATTTTATTGCATGCCTTTAATTTTAATGTGTTCTATATATCTTAATATTATAATGGTTTTAATTTGGAAATATCAATATGGTGTTGTCTAACTATTATAAGTTTTAGAGTTTTTGGTTGGAATGTAGTGAAACATTTTTTTGTCAAATCATGATCTTTTGTTCTTTAAAGTGCATTTTTCACTGCATATATGGATTCAACAGCTTGAAAACCCTTAGGGCACTTGGATTATGGAGAGTTCAGAAGTCAAACTTGTGATTGCAATAAATTCCTACTGGATTCTAGGAAAATTCAACCGAAAAATATGCCTGAAAAAACTCCAAAACATATAACAGGTAGACTATGACTATCAATAAATGAACCATACCAAGCAAACAAAATAGTGGCAACTTATAATATGTAATTAATTAGATTGCATTTTTATTGTTCAATTCATTTTCCTAGATAATTTGCACAATCCAAGTGTTCAAATCAATGTAACATATCATTTTAAATATGTTTTTAAAATAGTTTGCACTTTGTTATTTTTCAAGTCATTTTACTAGAGAATTTGCAGAGTCTTGGTGTTTAAATCAATGTATTATATCAATTTCATTTTATAATTTCTTTAATTTATGCATTTGAATCATTTTTCACAATACTATCTCTGAAAACAATACACCATATTATTTTCTATTATGTCATTGTTGAACTCAATACAATTACTTGATCATTCTATATCATTCTTCATTTTATCAATGCTTCATAATAGTTTGCATTATACCATTATTGAAATCAATGCAACTAATTGCTCTAAATAATTTTTTATCATATTGTATCTCAAATAAATATACCATAGTATTTTCTATTATATCATTGTAACCATCCTAGATCCATCTTAACTTTGGATCTATCAAGCACTGAAAGGGATCAAATCTCTTGAGGTGAAAATCTCCTTTTTTAGTGAAAGCATGAGGAAAGGTTTGCACCTTGAGAGATTTGATCCCTCTCAGTGCTTGATAGATCTGAAGTTAAGATGGATATAAGCTAGTTTAATTATTAATAATTAACAATTATGATTATTAACTTTATTTTATTTTTTTATTTTTTATTTTTATTTTATTTTATTTTATTTTTAGGAAATTTAATTAAGTCAAAATGTTTATATAACATAACATAACATTACAACATATCTTTCATACTCTAAATCATGGTTTCTTAACAACATATACCCTATTGTTTCTTGTTATACCATTAATAAAATAGGCTTACCTCTCAGCCAAAAAGCACTTGAGAGAGAGGTCATTGGTACCTGGTCAGCCCACAATATAGACTCATGTAAGAGTGCAATATTTACTCTATTCCAAAGTTACAACATGTCAAACTAAAAATAAAAAACAAGGAAACTTATGTGTATAAGATACTTTCATTTTTTAAGACTTATTTATGGATTTAATATACTTTGGAAAATTATTGGTGTGTTTTCTCTACTACTTATCTCTAAAGTAGGAATAACATCTTAAACAATGGCCATTGAAATATTATATGAATTTTTCATAGCTTTTTACCCTTTTTTGAGTTTGAAAAATATCTTGTAAAGTTAAACTATTAATTCTTTAACATAAGTTTGATATTAGTTGAAGTTTCATATTGATTTTAACAAATATTTAGGAATACAATTAGAAGAAATTTACAATAATTATTTTTATTGTTTTTATAGTTATTTATTAATTTCAAAAGTTTAAAGGTATATAAATATCATAAATGCTATAAAAATATTGAAATCATTATGGAAACTTGTCATTGTTTTAGCTCTACTTCCATAAAAGCTTCAAGGTTGATAACTTAACATAATTTTAGACATGTTGAAATCTGATGTCTTTGGACAAGATTTCATTTGGAGACATTTTTAAATACAACTTGAACTCCTCCTTAATTTTCCATTGTTATTTCAAGTACTCCCCTTTCTTATATATGATTTGTGAGTAAATAAGACAGAAGTTACAATAAATATACCTTATACCAATTGATAAGACTGATAATTTTTCTTAGGGCTATATTGTTCTTTACTTTAAATAATAGCATTTCATCATTTTACTCATTTAATTGACCCCACAACATTATAACATCATTATATCATATGCACTTATGTAGAAAGAAAAATATCATCAACAATGAAACGAGACATAAAGGAACAACAAAAGAAACGAATTCACACATAGAGACACTAGGATTGGTCGGAGACCAAGGAAAAACCCCACAAGGGGAAAACCCTTTCAAATTTTTATTCTTTTTAGATTGTCATAAAATTTTCATCAAAGAGAGAGTACAATGCTCCATATATTTAACCACAAAACTATCCAGCAAAATCAACTAAAAAACATCCAAGAGATGAACCCAACAATGTTAAAAATCAAAACCCTGATTGAAACTCCTACAGCAAATTGTCAATATTTGTGGTCTATAGTCAAACTCTATGGGCAACTGATGAAATGAAAACCTAGTTTCTAGTCACACGGAGAGGTACATATATGTGTGTTTGAAACGCCCTAGCTAGAAACATATTCTTACGGGTATGTGGCTGCAGCTGAAAATATATTGTGACAACCCTGCAGCTACAAACCGAAAGCCCTAATCACACATGCAAGCTTCAAACCCTGCAATTTTAGTCTTATGTGAACAAACTTCCGTGAACCAATTTCATACCTATGCGAGCCAAACCAAATAAAGAAGAATGATTGATGATATCCAAATGAGGTTCACTTGACTTGTATTTATAGCCATCCAAGGGAATCCGATTACCTTTTGTGTCGACCTATCCTTTTAGTACACATGTGGATTACCATATTAAAATATATTTTTCCTTAACCAAATTAAATTCTTCCAAGGGCTAGTAAGGGTCTTCCTTGATGGGGAAGATTGTCCAAAGGAGGGAATTTGTCCCTGGGCCACCAAAATTAACACTCCCTCTCATCTAGGGAAAAATTATTGACTGCAACGTATGCCCCATCACATGTATCTCATCAGCAAATGTTGTCACTGCATATCTCTACTTATCTCTTCTTATTTATGCTTGTCTCTTCTCATATGTTGAATACTATTAAATATTAAAGAATAAGAATTTGACATTAAAAGGGAGTCCAAGCTATCACCCTTTATTCATTGATGAGCCATTTCTACCACCCAGAATCATTTTTCGATGGGAAGCCCAACGCTACTACCCAGAAAACATCAGGGAGTCATGCTCAACCTGAAACCACATTGGGGAGCCTATCTCAATCCAAACTCCAATGACAATGGGGAAGGTACTATGGGACACTCTCACCTCATGTATATGATAGTGGGGAAGGTCATATGGAACACTCTCACCCCAACTCATCGAATAGGGTAGCATATGTCTTCTACCCTATGTCAAGAAACAGGTGAGATACAATATCTCATCCATCCAATTACTTATTGATCTTCCCAACAATGACCCTCAAGAGTCATGTGGTAGAAAACCTGCATTATAATCCATATTGGGTGAGATACCAGACTTACCAAAGGTAAGGAGCACACACCCCCAAGATTTATAAACCCATTAGCCAGATGGGGAGTGACAATCCCAACAAGCCCACTTGTGGGTATGATTCCAACTAGGTTATACTCTTCTAGACCAAGATAGGGGAGCTACATCTTCCACCCTATGGGTGATAGATAGGGGAGATACCCTATTACCCATAGATACCTCAACCCAGGAGCTCTACGACTCAATTCATCACCCTGTGAGCTCATACAAGGGGGAAGAGTTAGCTCAATGTCATCAATCAGCCCAGACACTTACTCAAGAGGGTCACATCCATCAATCCATGCTACTCTCTATAGATCATAAACATATCAATGTGCTCATATCTGGTATCAGCTCAAATAATTCACTGAAGAGTTCAATCATACTTATTTACGTAGTTCTTTTGAGCAGCAGTCCTTTGTTTTCTTGTTCATACAGAACATTGATTCAAATATCATGTTAGAACAAATACATATCATAAAAAGGATATCTATTCATCCTCCCTTTCATAAAGGTAGCAACCACAAGCCTAAGCTTGTTTCACATAGTAGCACTATCTCAATCTATGAAGATATCTCTATCCTATCTATATACGATATTCTTTTTCAATTGGATCCAACTCTTGGTGTCGCAAGATATCACTGTCATATCCAGAACCTGCTCAAACAACTCTCCAAAGATCTTCCAAACCGTCATACATATAGCAATTCTAGTAATAATGTATTCAACCTCGATTGCGCTTAAAGCTACGTACTTCTATTTCCCTCTCATCCAAGTTTCCATGGCATATCCAAAACTAAAGCAGCACCCAACTATGCTCTTCTTATCTATAATGTATCTATCCCATTCAACATTTGTGCATCTGATGGGCCTCTAAATTAGACATAAATTAAGGCCCATGCCTCTAAATTAAACAATAATATAAGGCCTATGACCATCCTTCAGCACATTAAACCTCTCTTTCTACATTAGATCATTTATTTTTAACTTTAATATATTCATTAGGAAGGTTTATGAATAATTGGATATTTGTGCCTAATATTATTTATTTTTGTGGAATATTATAAGAATATTGGGTAGATTATGAAGATTTGGAGGAGGAGATAATTTAGGGACTTGTTCCCTACTACAGGAGGATCAATAACAAATAATAAATCAACAATATATTATGGAATTATGGCACAGATTGTGGAACTCCAATGATTTAAAAGACTTAGGAATGTGTTCCACTAATCAAGGGATTTTGGTGGGGAAAGCTTCCTCTATTCATGGGGAATGATTCCTAATCATTTTGTATAAGTAACAAGTCGAATTTTCCTCTAGGGGGATATTTTCATTAGTGTTCTTGTGGAGAGAACTCATATTTCTGCAGCTCCATTATATTTTCTTGCAGGGATGTAATCCTATTGAGGAAAATAATGAAGATTGGTGCCATGTTTAGCTTCTAAATATTGTTCTCCTCAATAGATCTCTAAGTTTCCTTGGACTTGGCGATCCCAGGAACCTCAAAGCCCTTTTTTATAATTTTCTTTCCTTCTTTTCATTTCTTATTCACATGCATCTCTTGTTTTTATTTCTTTCTATTTCTACATTTAGTATTAATGATTTCTTGTTGTAGGATTGAGTTAAATGGTTGATGTAAGTTCTTTTGTAGGATCAAAAACATTATTTCATCCTTGGAAAAGCTTTGTAAGTTCATATTAATCATTGAGTTGCTTGGATTAGTCTTCTTATTCCCAAATCTAGATTTATGGAACTCCTTTTTAGCAAAGAACAGTAAATTTCTGCTATTTTTTAGAGCATGATAACAAGCTTCAATAAAGTTGGTTCCACTTTCATTAGATCAAAAAATCATTCTATTTCATAAGAAAAACTACCCCATTGCATTTACACTTGATTTGGTTAGGCATTTTTTAGATTTACTATCTCACTAGTTCTCAAATTTCTAGATTTTTGACTAGTAATGTTTTTCTATTTTTTTAGCAAGGGTTAACAAAGGTATTTTTGAGTGATTCCACTTGGAATGGGGACCTAAGACATCTTAGTTGATAAAAAAAAATTCCCATCCAATTTGGATTTTATTTTCTTGGTCATTCAATTAATTATAGTAAATCTGTACATCCTGTAGTAAATCATTGTAGCATCCTGTAGGAAAGCCTGTTTTGAGCCCGAATTGAGAAAAATCATCATTGAAGCTAGGATTAGGCCTCTACTTGACCTCCATGCCATCAATACCATTTTAACCCTCTTGCTCCACACTTAGGTTAGCATTTTTCTAGTTTTCAAGAGTAGGATTTGATTTCCATTCATTCTATCTTCAGTCTTACATTAGATCTCATCAATGTTTTATATCATTATATAAATTTTTCCTCGTGCATGAAGTAGACAGCTAGCTCATGAAATTCTATTTCCTTTAGATAATTGAAATTCTTCTTGTTTGCATGATTTTTGGGTAAATGTCAATGTTTGATGCAGTGCAGGTGTTTCAGGAGTACAAAGATATTTCATAGTCAGCAACCTCATCCCAACTTCATCCACCCATGGTCCTCACTTTCTTTCACTAAACCCTCACCAATTTCATCATTTCACGAGGAAAATTCTCCAATTTTTTTGAGCAAATCTAGCCATCTCCCAACTTTGGTTTTGAGTTCTAAAGTGGTCCTAGGCACTCCCTTGCCTCATTCCATCCACCAACCACCTTCCCTAAGCTTTCCATCACCTTCAACATCCATCCTTTTTCTCTCGGTTGTGTCCTGTAGGTTTTCAGGGTTGGTTTCCAGGGGATCCTATGGGAAATCTTGTAACATCTTGTAGGAAATCTTGTTTTGAGGCTGAATTGAGGAAAAATGCTCTAGGAAGCTAGCAAAGGGTCCCTACTTGTCTCCCAAGCCTTCTAACCATTCACCATCATCTCCAAGCCACTTGCCACATCACCAAAAGAGATTAGCTTTCACACTCTCACATGAAAAAAGACAAAAAGAAAAACAGATTTATTTTATTCATTTACATGCACAGCAATAGAAGGTTTGATGGTTTGAATCTGCATGCTTAGGATAGTAGGATTGTATACATGTTAACTTAGAATTATTTTGAAGCAAATCCTCTTAGCAGTTAGTTAGAAAATGGTGTTTTTCATCATTTGATTTCAGTCTCTTTCCTTGTACTTTATTTCTTGCAATAGGTTAAGGTTCCATTTTGAACATTTCATTTTCTGCAATTAGTTTAGGATTTGGCTTCAGTACATGCACTCCATTATATCGTGACAACAAAGGAAGGACACATTGTATGTCACACATATAGTGCCAATACCTATTAAGCTTGTATGAACCCTGGGTTGATAATTAAAGTCGGTAGCCTTGGGAGTTGTAGCATTATTGTTGCAATACCAAGGCTCATCAGCATCCATGAAATCATACATCTCCAGTTGAATTTCTTAGATCAATATTGATCGTCCTATGCATATTATTTCAAAATTTTCTTGGTGGCTACTCAATTTGTACTCAAGGTTCTTACTGCAAATCATATACTAGATGGGTGTTCTCAAGGAACATTGATGCCTCAATCAACTATAGGTACTCATAGGAGTCTGTCAAGTCAGTTCCAACAACATCTCTTCATAATTCAATTCCATTAGGATTTCCAAGGATTTGCATTCCATCTTTTAGAATCTTTTCAATAGCTTTATGCCATATTTCCATTGAGAAATGGAAATCTATCCAAGTCTTTGCCAAACTTCTAATCCCAGAAAGTAATACATTATGCCAAGTCCTTCCATATTAATCTTAGAGACCAACTCCCTCTTACTTTGATCATCATAGGCTCTTTACCTTCCAAGAATATATCGTCAACATATAAAACCAAAACATAAGGCATACCTTAGACCACTTTGAAGTAGAGGTTCGAATCAGCACATCATCTAGTCTTTACCAGCTAATTTTCAAAGCAGACATACTTGGCTCCGGAAGCTTGCTTCAAACCATACATTTATTTTTGCAAACATAATATTGAACAAACAAATATACTTATCCTCAAATAAATAAATATTGTGCAATAAAATTAACTAAGTATGCTTATCAAGCCTTAAATGTCAAATCAAAGCCATAAAAGTTCTTGTTAATATTACTGTCAAACTCTTCAGATCATGTGCCAGGTAGAGCTCACACCAAAATACCAAGTTAGAACCTTATCTATTTTCATGTCAACAACTATCATTTTCCAAGAAATATCAAGCCAAACTTTATCAAGTCATCCTCATGATCATATTATGAATAATTTATGTCCCTATATGTAAATGCATACACCAAGGATAAATCATATAAGTTCCATCTATTCATTGTGATATCACTTCATATTGAATCACAAATATTTACACTTCAACCAATGTGCCAATGTGAAAGATGCCAATACAAAATAAATAATGAATACCAATATTAATCAGTAAGAGTTACTATGCATGTCGCGCTACATCAAGGAAATTCACCATTGTAAAATCTGATCAAAAAGCTAACTTGCTATCACTATGAATTCTATCAATCCATAATCCAAAACATATCTATGAACTTGTGAAAATTCCATTACTTCTCATCTATATTAATTCAATCCAATAATCCAAGTCTTTGTTAAATCCTTGCACCTTTTACCAAATACTTCCATATACTAGATTCAATGATCAAATCAAGACAAATAATATACCGATGTGCATATTACAGATTCTTGCAAACACAAGATTAGTTAAGACATATTCACATTCTATGCAATAAGTCAAACATTATGTAGATCACGTTGTTCCTTAAACTTCCTTGCTCATAGAACTTTCTATCATGTGCTTCATGATTGTAGATATGTCATACTCCTGATGTGCTCCTAGTTTCATGCATAAGATTTTAGTTTTTGTATCTTACAGGCTTAGCCACACCCATAGGCCTTTTTTTGTGTGTCTGGAAGGCCTATAACTGCACTCTTAAGCCTTTCTCCCAGTGTATGGGGCTTGAACTAGGAGAAACCTTCTCTTTTGATATAAGAACTCATCAAAACTTCTTCAACAACGTCGGATGGTTATTCATGTCTAGAAAACTTGCTTCAACAAGCAAAAGTCATCTGCAAATAGTAATAGGAATTTGTTGTTGGAAACCTTTAAGCACTACTGTGGGTGGATTAGTAGTGTGACTTATTATCAATTTTTTGCTTTCATTACTTCTCAACTAAATCACACACTTATTATTGCAGCAACTCACAATATATTAGTAGCATATGGGTAAACAATAAACATATAAACATATAAGTATCATAAACTAAATGAAAACCATCAAAGCACAACCAAAAAAAATCATCATCACATATGAGACACAAGATATCTGGTGGAAAACCCTTCAACAGGAAAAAAACACCCTTGTTTTTGTTGCGCTTCTCTGAATCTTATATTAAGAAAAATATGTCTTTTACATAGATTTGTTGATTCCCATCAACATGGAGACATAGACTCATATACAATCAGTTGACTCCAATCACCCTGCAGACTTGATTCTATTGATTAGCTCGGTAGACTATGTTCTCCATGGATATACATAATACCATCCGTTGACAGCCACCATGATCAATCGATCCTCTCCCAACTTTGATTGGACTATCTAATTACCATTGGATTTAGAAATTGTTCCTTTCGCTAAAAATTTGCAATCACTACTCCACATCCATGAAGTCACGGCTCCTCTACTCTATGCAGACCTCCTTTCATCTATTTTCAAACTAGATCTAATAATTTCTGCTCAACTCGATTCAACTCTACAATCATACTCTCAGCAACAAGAAAATATCATCATCAAATCAAATATAAACTCCACAAACATATCTTCTCCAAACTAGAAAAGCAGTGGCCACATCAAATCTGAATATTGTCAAACCCTCACAACAATATAATGTTGCATAATAAAATGAACATCATAAGACACTATGGATATGTGCCAAACACACCAACATCTCCTGCAAAAACAAGTGTGAAAGTCACCAACAAAAATACTCTCCAATAGCGTACAAAAAGTCTCCAAACAATCTCTACTCGAGCAACATCAAATATGATCTATTATGTATCATGCTTCAGATATTATCACTATGCAACCATTAACACTCATACATTGAAGCATATATACTATACAATAGATATGAACCATAATCACTCTATGCAGCCTTATCTTATACACATACACTCACCATCTACACACCATCAACAACCACTAAGCTCCAAAGTCAAGAATCTAAAACTTGTAGGGTGAAATTGAGCTTGGGGCTAAGATCAAGGGTGCACAAATTGGACCAAATGAATCCACTACCATCACTACTTGTGCACTTAATGTGTTCACATCATTGGAGGACCTTTTCAAACCATTTTTGACCTTATCCAATTAATTTTGAAGCTTCTGGGAATTACCAAGTCAAAATACTTTACATGAGTGTGAGGAATGTGGGAACAAATCACTTACAGAATGCATACGCTACTCCTATGAAGTAAACATGCATATGTACGTTGTTCCTATGAAGGAAACCAGCATATGCCCTCAAAAACCAAGTTTTCCAACTCTTCTTGGCTCCAAACTTCCTCAAACAGATCCTCTTCTTCTCTAAGCACATATACAAGCCTCCAAATCTCTGACATAGCTTCTGACATATTTGCAAGTGGATCTAACTGTCTCTCAAGTGACACTACCCAGTTGACCTAAAAGGCTAACAAAAAAGGTTGGCAAGAGTGCCAACAAATCCTCCACTCTCCAACAATCATCTCCACAAGATGCAACACCTTTGACTGACCTGCAATACTCTATAGCAGATCTCCGTCATCAAACATAGGGACATTACACCACAAAAAATCATCTCGATGAGGATAAGCATAAATACCTAAATGAAGACCTAGTTTCCAACTCAACTAGTGTGCCATAAATTATCAAACATACCAATTCCAACATCTAAAAAATATGAGTGGCATCATATTGTTGACATTAACTCCAACACAATCAACCTTATGTCAACTCAACTAGCTGCAACCATACTACAATGAATGTCATCAACACATAAGCTAGGAAACAAGGGTTTACATCAATGCCAACATGAGCTAGCTTCCATCATGAATATATGCCAACATCAGCTAGCTAGATCCATGAAAATCATAATGCTAACAATCTCCCCCTTTGCAATTGATGGAAACCATATACAAACTTCATACCATCATAATTTGTCACAACCTCCTTGACATCGATGACAAAGGGTTAACCACATATGATAAGGTAGCAAGAACTGAAGCACAAATACTAGAGTAATGCATCTCTACATGGATGAAATATAATGTGTATCAATGATTATCCATGCCTCCATAAAAGTAGCAAGTTGCAAATATACCAACCATCATCCAGTGTAGCATACCAACCAACAACCTCTAGCAGCAAGCAGCATCATGCCAACATGAGGAAACCACAAGAAACATATGCAACTTCATCGTAATAGCTACTATGAGCAACAACAAGCATATGCATCAATATTCACATGCGGCATCAACCCATCACTCTCCATAGGAGAAACCACCAAATATCTCTAATCACAACATGAGGCCAAGAACTCCAACTCTCATAGCATAGTATAAGGCATACCATGACATATCCAGGAAAATTATAATGCCAACAATGCATCGCTGAAATGAATAAGAGAAAATCATGCTCCCCCTAAACATGTTCCATCATCTCAAGGTTGTAGTGACTGCTTCCACTGTGAACAATGCTTCCTTTAACAAATAGAATCATCATATGGACCAAGACTACACATGACCATGACTGAATGGCATATACATGATAAATACATGGTTTTAGCAGTGACATAATACCTCATACATTCTCTTATATGACCATAACATGACCTCATGACTCATGACTATAAGGCCCAAAATATAGTACAATACAAGTACATGGATTCATGAGCAGTTTACGTGAATATGTCAATAAATACATAGTTTCTATGATCATCCTCTATGGACCAATGACTCAAATACATGATATATCATGACTATTACATCATCATTAACCCATGTATATGGCTTCAAAATAGACTCATGATACTCCTTCGTAACAAGCCTATCACCATGATGACTCATCATATTAAACATTGGACTCTCAACCAATACATAATGATGATAAAATAACAAATACATGGATGTATTAACCATGATAAAATAGCTCATACATGGCTGGTCCATGTCACATGTCATATTTATACATGGTTGGAGGAATGAGTACATTCTATGCATGGTTGCACGTATTTTCAACCATATATTAGTGGAAACCAAAAAACATTATGTGGCCAAACATTTTACTCCTTTTCAATCATGAAAACACATATAAACATGCCACAAATGACTGAGTGAAAATAAACGAAGAAAATGCTAAATATCACATGTAAATATTAGACCATGCATAGCTCCCTCTAAGCTCAATATACCTCCAATAAACAGGTTGATCTTGTGGAGTTGAATGTGCATAAGGCTCAAATGAAATCATCAAGTGTTGCTGCAATAATCTCGTACTCATCAAATAGTCATACTTATGCCATATGCTCCCCTTGGGGTTATGCATCTCACATAAACTCTCCAATCCTCTATAAGTGTGCAAGAAACAATCATTTACTATAGGATGGGATTCTCTTCACTACTTGAAGAGTTTTTCCCCTTCTTCCTCCACACGGTCTTTAGCTTCTTTTGTTCTTCCTTCATTTGCTTCTTTTCTTCCTTCAATAGTTTTCTGGTAGGTCCTCTTTATTTTTGCTAGTTTTTTTATATTGGCTTGAGTAACGGGGTAGCAAACAATATCTTGCCATATGGCCAAAGTTATGACATGCGTAGCACTCCATATGGCCAAGATATGTAGCAAGAGAATTAGATATCTTGTTGCTCCAACCATATCTATACCTTGCATGCAATGTGCTTCTCCTCTATATGTTAGACCTGCAATCTATTTCCTTATGGCCAAATAGGTGACATGAAAAACAATAACCATAAAAACCACGATTATACTATCGACCGATCTCCTTGGTTTTTGGAATTGTTGCAAGCTCCACTGATTTGATCTATACATTCTGCTCCTATAGTTGACTTCAACATGTCCATACTTATGCCAGTTGTAGCATTGTAGCCCATGCATCAAAGGAACAAAAGGACTTTATTTCCTTTGAAATATAATAGAGCTTCCATGATCTTCTCTCGAAGCAAAATATCTTCTAAAAGTAGGTGCTCCTTGAGGTTTTATTTTTTGTTGTTGCTAGTTCTAATGGTTGATTTTCTTCTATTTTTTCTTTTTGTTTCCTTAGTTCTCACTCTTGCTGCTGGTATTTCTTGCTATAGGTTTCTTAGGTTTTTCTTTCTTGTTTTTTCCTTCATGCAAACTAGACTCACCCTTTTGAAATCCAAGACCATAGTTATCCAAGCGTGATCTTTGGATCTCAAGCAAACTATCCAAGGCTACAGTTCTCTTCTCCATATTTTGTTGCTTTCACAAGGAAATCACTTCAGCTTCTAATTTCCCAACCTCTTGTACCTTCACTTGATATTGCTTCCTCATACCTTCCTCGAATTTTTTTGATTCATCCAACTTAATCTTTAATATGACAACTTCTTCCTTGAGTTTGGCGTCCTTATCATCACAGATCTACAACCATTTTTCTTGATCCTTGCATGCAGATATTAGTCTAGAAATATTAACTCTAAGACCCTTAATAACACTCTCATCTTCACTATGTGCTTCAGCATGATCAAAATCTAAATCATCAAAATTATAACCAAAAGAAAAATCATTAATATTTATACCTTTGGCTTGAATATTTTCTAATTTATTCTCATCATCTATTGAATCATGTGCACTAGAAGAATGAGACTCTTGGGGATGAGCTTCTTGTTTTTGAAGGCCCTTATTTTTGTTGTTCTTCTTTTTCTTCTTATTGTTTCTCTTCTTCTCATTTTCCTTATTTCTACTGGTGCCATAACAAAATATGGATTATAGCTTGTCCCACATATCCTTAGCATGTTTCAAACCCACCAATCTCTTCATATCATCATCATGAATATTATTGTAGATTATGCGTCTTTCTTATGAATCATGCTACAAGACCTTAGCTGCAATTGGATCCTTGCCACAAATTTCACATACTACTTTCCAAATATTAGATCCATAAGGTAATAATTGAGATTTAACATTTTTGTGCCATACCTTGTAATTCGCAGTAGTGAGGACATCCATTCTAAAAAAAGAATCAAATTTTTCCAACAAACCTCAGATCTACTCTCCAACGATCAAGTTGCAACCAAGAGCCCCATTCTCATACCAATTGTTGGAAATCTTTGATCACTATTGAGAGGGGGGAGGGTGGTGAATTATTAGTGTGACATAATTATCAATTTTTTCCTTTCATTAATTCTCAACCGAATCACACACTTATTATTGCAGCAACTCACAATATTTTAGCAACATGTGAGTAAACAATAAACATGTAAACATATAAGCATCATATACTAAATGAAAACCATCAAATCACAACCACAAAAATCATCATCACACATTAGAGATAATATATATGGTGGAGAACCCTTCACCGGGAAAAAAACCACCCTTGTTGTTGTTGTGTTGCTCTGAATCTTCTATTAAGTAAAATATTTCTTTTACATATATTTGTTGACTCCCATCGGCATGGAGACTCGACCTCGTATAAAATCATTTGAATCTAATTAGCCTAGAGACTCAATTCTACTGATCATCACATAAGACTATGTTCTCCACAAATCTACAGACTACCATTTGTTGAAATTGGTGACAATCAATCGATCCTCACCCAACTCTGATTGGACTATCCAACTACCATTGGATTGAAAATTGTTTCCTTTCACTGAAACTTCGTAATTAGTGCTCCACATCAATGAATTCACTACTCCTCTACTCTATGTGTACCTCCTTTCATCTATTTTCAAACTAGATCCAATACTTTCTGCTCAAATTGATTTATCTTTGCAATCATTCTCTCAACAACAAGACAATCTCATCATCAAATCAAATATAAATTACACAAACATATGCTCTCCAAAATTAAAAAAAAGTGGACATATAAAATGTGAATATTATCAAACCCTCACAATAATATAATTTTGCATAAAACAATTAACATCATAAGACATTATGGCTTTGTGCCAAATATGTCAACAACTTTTGCAAAAACAAGCGTGAAAGTTGATGAGCCCCAATTTTTGGTACAATTTGGGCTCATATTGGCCTACTTACCTTGTTCAACCATTCATCTTTTACCACTTATGCATTCATTTCTTAGTATATTCGTGTTGTTTATAGGAAGAAGGGCAGGCATTATATCTATGTGACTAATACATGATGATTTTAGGTTCTTGGCATTAAAGAGAGAAAAAGACCACGCAAAAGGAGACAAGGAGACAACAAAGGTGGCATTGCATGTTTATAGGGAGGTTGTCTAAAGCTTTAAATGACTTCCCTTATGCTTTTCACCTTAACTCCGAGCTCTAACAGCTCTCCCCACCGAGCTCAAAGGCAGCCAACACGTTCTACAAGATCAGTAGTTTTACAGCAGTTTGACTTTCAGTTAGACAGCCAAGCTCCACGAATGAAGGCAGCCAGCTTGATCCTCATTTTGTATAAATATGGAGGTCGTAGCCTTTGTTAGAAGCTTTTTGACTTTTGGAATTACTATTGTAATCTCTGAGCACGAGTTACAGCTCGGTTTTTGTTATTTTGTAAGCCAGTTTTGGCATGACATTAGACTTTTGATTATGAATAAAGGCAAGCATATTTGGATCTAATTCTGAGTTTTTAAGGGAGCTATAGCTCTCAGGTTAGGGCCCAACCTGAGAGCAATAGACCTCCTCTGTTTTGTAGTGTTATTTGCCTTTCGTTCCAGCACTTTGTTTCTTTACTTTGACATGCAATTCGAATTTACAGTCTGCTGATTTAGTTTTTATGTGATTGAGTAGGATTAGCTTATGGTTACTTTGCTTTTAGTTGTTTAGATCAGAATAGGAGGTTTGTAATCACTGGAGCTCCAAGAAAAATGTTGCTAGAGATCACCGCCATCTCTATTTAGGGATTGGGGTGCAGTCCATATCAACCACCAAAAAGAAACGCAGTCTTTTACTTCCATGCAAGCTACAACATAGTCATTTTCGTTGAAGATCCATCCATGCACTTTTGATATTGAACCATACTTCTACATTTTTCATTCCATGCACGGCTTCTTTTCTCGGTTTTACATTGTTGTTCATAGGTTTAATGGCACAGGTATCATAGGTTAATGAATTCTCGTTTTTGATGCAAGACCTAAGTCATTTGTTTCATTTACACTGCTCCATATCATTCCACTTCCTTCTTCTTCTTCTTGACCTCTCCTCAAGCCACTTACTCGGCCTCTGTCCAGCTCGTTTACCCTCCAACTCATCCATTGCCACGTAGCTTCATCTTTTTGACCTTTCGTTGCTTCCATCCTTCTATCCACCAACCAACTTCGTGCACTCATTCTCTGTCCTATTTCTCTGCCCCTGATTCATCACAAGTTCCATCTCCACCTCACCTATCCACCCAAACCATTCCATCCCTTCACCATCACCCAAAACTTCCACTTACAGCACATCCTGTAGAAGTTAGTAGACTTCCTGTAGAATTCCTTAGTTTTCTGTAGGATCCCCTGCAGACATCCTGTAGAAGCCTGCAAACTTGGTTGTCGAGCATCCGAATGTTGTAGACCTCTATGGACTAATGCTAGGGACCCTCTAGGACCTCTCCTAGCCATCCTGACCTTTCCCAAGCTTTCTCTCCCTTCGCACCACCTCTGCACAGCCAAACCCTAATAAGAGACAAATTCATAATCACTCCATCCACTTAAGCAAAAATACAAAAACAATGTTCTTTTCAATGGAAGTAGTTTGAGTTCGTGCATTTCACATCACTAGAAGTAATGGCATCCTTTTTAGACATTTTCACTTTCACCATTGCATCATAGAGGTTAAATTAGTCAGATTAGGGTTTACTAGGGTTTCCATGCTTTGGTTGGCTTTCAGTTCATTGTTGCAAAGTAGATCAATTTCCCTTGAGATTGCCTTCGTCCATCATTTAGAAAGCTTCTTCTGAGAGCATATAGAAGTTGGCTTGAGCCCTAGCGGACTTGTGCCAGCTGACCAAGTGACAGCTGCGACAAGAGCTAGTACTTGTGCATACAGCACCGTCGCTTCCAAGTTTGTACGAACTACCGGGTTGATAAAATTAGAGATAGGGAGCCCCAGGAGTTGTAGCATTATTGCTACAATACTGGAGCCCACCATCTTTTTGGCGCCGTTGCCGGGGAAGCGTCAGAGTATTGGTGATTGTCGCTTTTCTTCTATTTTCCACTACAATCTTCTGCTAAGTATTTTATTTCATTTCCATTCTGCAAGAGTAGCATAGACATTTCCTGCTTTCATAGATTAGCATTTCCTGCTTTCATAGATTAGCATTTCCTACTTTCATAGATTAGCCTTTCATTTCTGCAAGCGTAGACTAGTGTTTCATTTCTGCAATTTCATTTGAGCAGAGTAGATTAGTTCTTTCCTGCTTTCAGTTTAATTCTGCATCTTTATAGTTAGCTGTAGATCAATCTGTTTCAGTTTTGCAGGTACAAAATAAAAAGCAAAAACAATCAAAAAGAAAGTCTTTTCCCTTTCATGCCTCGTAGGAACCGAGATAGATCAGGCAAATTCCTACCAAACACCCCCACCACATCACTGAGTCACCCTTTTCTCTTCTTTGGTGAGAGTGACCCAGAAGAACCTATAAGTGAACATCCAGAGATATACGAAGATCCTATAGTAGAAGAAGAGTTAGAGACCACTCCATCTGAAGCTATGGCTGACAATAGAAGAGAAGATGAGAGAATAGAAGGTGCCTTCCCCATCCGAGAGACCAATGGAGAAATGAAAATGAAGAACATTAGCCCCTCTGCCTTACCTCACTTCCATGGACTGACTACTGAAGATCCTGATACCTTCTTGTTTGAGTTTGTTGTCCTTTGTAGAACCTATGACTATACTGAAGATGAGCAAAAGCTGAAACTCTTCCCTTCAACTCTTAAGGATGCAGCATTACGTTGGTTCATGGGCTTACCTGGGAATAGTATCACCACTTGGGCTCAGATGCAGCAAGCTTTCAATACCAAGTACAGGGATTATTATAGGTCTAAGGAAACCAAGGGAGAAATCTTTAGGATGACCATGGGAAATGATGAGTCCTTAGAGGATTATGAGGAGAGGTTCCAACTAAGCTATAAGCGGGCCAGGTGCACACTTGACCCTGAATCCCTCAAGTTGGTCCTGCTCTGAGGAGTCCCTAAAGACCTCTTAGATACCCTTCACATGTTAGCTGGGGGGGACATTTACCAACTGCCTTATGAGGACATCAAAACTGTGTTTAGAAACCACTCCAGAGCAGCTCGGAAATGAGGTAGAGGAAACCTCCCCTCAACTAGTGTCCCTTTCTCCAAACATGAGCTTGCAAATCAATTAGAAGATCTCAAGAGTGAGGTGAGATAGACCATTGCCATGCAGCTGGACACATTCAGAATCCAGCAGAAGAAAGAAGACGCTGAGAGAGCCTTGGCTGTCTTCTGCCCTAGGTGCACAAGAAGACACCCTAAGAACAAATGCCCATTGCATTCGGTTGAAGTATGTTTCGTTTGTGAGGAGGACCATCCCACAAATCAGTGTCCAACCTTACCTGGGTTTAAAGCCATGTACCAAGGGACAGAAGCTCCCACTGAACCTCTCTATTACCTCAACCAAAGGAGGCCACAAGGATCTAGACCTTATCAGCAGGGGATGCAAGGGGCACCTCAAGCTTATTACAGCCACAACCAATCGACTCCTATGCCTTCCTGGGGCCCCCCTACTCATCCTTCATGGTCCATGCCTCCTCCATGGTCTTATCCACCTCAGTACCCCACTCAACCTACTTCTCATTCATATCATTCACATGCCCAGCCACAGCCTCAATGGAATGCACCTCAGTCGGGGTGGAGGCCCCAATACAACACTCCTCCTGCCATCTTGCCTCCACCACCAGTTCAACCTCAGCCATTACCTCCTGCTCCTCCAAGGCAACCTCAAATGCCTGCTCAACTGAACCTGAACCCCAACAATAGACAGGCCCAACAGGTATACACTGGGGAAACCTCATGCCCTACCTATGCTGTGGAGATCCAGGAGATCAATCTTCGATCTGGAAAGACTCTACCAGATCGCCAACCTCCTCCCCCAGAGGATGAGGAAGATAAACAGGAAAGTGAACCAAAGGCTATTCCACCCTTTCCTGAGAGACTAACAGCCACCACACAACCCAACCCAGAGGAGGATGAGCTTCTGGGTGAGCTCAAGCAGTTGTGTGTAAAAATACCACTTCTCCAAGCCATCAAGGATGTGCCAATATACAACAAACTGGTTAAGGAAAAGTGCTTCAAACACCCAGGCAGGCGGAAGAAAGATGCTTCAACCATTAATGTCATAGGACAACTGTCTGACCTGATGCTAGGACAAGTCATCTGCCCAAAGTACCTAGATCTGGAAGTCCTGTAGTAGATGTCCACATCAATGGCACCATCATACCTCACACCTTGATTGATCTGGGGGCTTCCATTAATGTGATGACCAGGGATACCATGCTCAAACTCAATCTTCAGGGTTCCTTGAGGAAGACCTCGACAGTACTGCAATTAGCAGATCGCTCCACCGTGACTCCCGAAGGGATTGTGGAGGATGTCTTGGTCTCTATTGACTCTTGGGAATACCCTGCAGACTTCCTGGTTCTGCAACCAAAGGCAAAGCTTACTGGATATCCTCTCATTTTGGGAAGGCCTTGGTTAGCTACTGAAGATGCTTACATAAGTTGTCGTGCAGGAAACATGACCATCAAAAATGGTCCCATGTCCAAGCAGCTCGTCCTATACCCTCCTGCCCAACCCTCCTTAGAGCATGACTTACCACTCTGGTTGGAAGAAGGAGAGGAAGACGAGGTGTACTCAGCACCTTTGTGCACCTTAGATACCACTAGAAGAGACCCCCCAACCGAGGATGACTTGATCGAGACCTTGATCCAGAATCCACCTTCCAGTGCACTACCCTTAGAGAAATTGGTGGAGGATGCCCAAGCTAGCACCTTAGTGGATCTTTGTACAACCAACCCTGTTACTTCCAGAATCAAGAATGTGGAGTTCGGCCCTGAGAAAGCATTGAAGATCAGCTCCTCCCTATCTCCTTCCCAGGAAAAGGAGTTGTGTAGTCTGTTGGCCAACCACCTAGATGATTTTGCTTGGAGCTATAAGGAAATGAAAGGAGTCCATCCTTCGGTCTGTACCCATCATATATACATCAAAGAGGATTGTAAACCGGTTAGGCAACCCCAGAGGAGAATGAATCCAGCTCTTAAGGACATTGTCAAGGAAGAATTGCAAAAACTGTTGGATGCAGGATTCATCTACCCCATCTCAGATAGCGAATGGGTGTCCCCTCTGGTGTTGGTTCCCAAGAAAAATGGGAAATGGAGAATCTGTGTGGACTACCGAGAACTAAACAAAGCTACCAAGAAAGACCATTTCCCTCTACCTTTCATAGATCAAGTGTTGGATGGACTGGCAGGAAAGAAGTTCTTCTCTTTCCTGGATGGGTTTAGCGGGTACAACCAAATCCAAATCAGCCAGGAAGACCAAGATAAGACCACCTTCACTTGTCCTTGGGGTACCTTTGCCTACCGAGTTCTTCCCTTTGGGCTATGCAATGCTCCTGCTACCTTCCAGAGAGCTTTCTTGAGCATCTTCTCGGAGCTGGTCCATGATGCAGTGGAAATCTATATGGATGACTTTACTCCTTATGGGGCCAACTTCCAAGAAGCATTGTCCAATCTAGGAAAAGTCCTAACCAAATGCATCGAGATGAACTTGTCCCTTAGTCCTGAAAAATGTGAATTCCTAATGACTGAAGGGACCGTGCTAGGCCATACCATTTCTTGCCAAGGGTTACAAGTGGATCCTAACAAAATTGCTCTCATCAAGAAGGTTCCACCTCCTCAAAAGGTAAGGGATGTCCGAAGTTTCTTGGGATTAGCAGGATATTACCGGAGATTCATTAAAGATTTCAGCAAGCTAGCCTCACCATTGTTTGGCCTGTTGGCAAAAGATGTGGAGTTTAAATGGACTGACGATTGTCAGAGGGCTTTAAATGAATTGAAGGACAAGTTGGTGTCAGCCCCAATCCTGAGAGGTCCAAACTGGGCCCTACCTTTCCACATCCACACTAATGCCTCGAACAAAGCCATAGGTGCAGCTTTAGGACAGGTTGAGGAAAAACTTCCATATGCCATTTACTTGTTAGCAAAAACTTGTCCAAAGCTGAGCTGAATTACACTGTAACCGAGAAAGAATTCTTGGCTGTGGTCCATGCACTGAACAAGTTCCGACATTATATTATTGGTTACCAAACCTTTGTACATACAGACCATGCTGCAATTAGATATTTAATGAATAAACCAGATGTGAATGCTCGTATTATTAGATGGTTACTTTTATTGCAGCAGTTTGATTTGACCATTGTTGACAAACCAGGTAGGGAAAATGTTGTTGCTGACTTTTTATCTAGATTGGATTTGTCTGCAGATGAGAATGGAACAGTGGATGACCAGATGCCCGATGAACATCTGTTTGTTATTTCAGTACTCTCTCCATGGTTTGCTGATATAGCAAACTACCTTGTTTCAGCACAGTTCCCTCCGCACCTATCTTCCAGAGAGAAGAGCAGAATCATCAGAAAAAGTGCCTCATTTACTTGGATCGGGGGCAATCTGTTCAAGCTTGGCCCCGATCAGATCTTAACGCGTTGTGTAAGGGAGGAGGAATTCTTTGATATCCTCCTCACTTGTCATGATGGGCCTTGTGGAGGACATTTTGCAGCAAAGAGAACTGCCTTCAAAATCCTGCAGGCAGGCTACTATTGGCCCACACTTCATCAAGATGTCAGAAGATATGTCAGCCAGTGTGACCAATGCCAAAGAATGGGGAAACCGACCCAAAGGGATGAGTTGCCTCTCCAACCTCAAGTGACTCTTGAGCCATTTGAGAAGTGGGGCATGGACTTTGTGGGCCCAATCAACCCTTCTTTGAGGCAAAGGTCTTACATCATTGTGTGTACTGACTATTTGACAAAGTGGGCAGAGACTAAAGAAATCAAAGCAGCAACAGAAGAAAAGGTGGCCGAGTTCCTAAGAGAAAACATCTTCTATAAGTTTGGCTATCCAAGAGAGCTGGTCACCGATCAAGGGAGCCAGTTCACATCCAACCTGGTTGAAGATCTACTAGCTCATCACAAGATCAAGCATAGGACTTCCACCCCCTATCACCCTCAAGCAAATGGGGAGGTGGAAGTCACCAATAGAGCATTAGAAGGGATCTTGACTAAGGTGGTGAGCAGCAGCAGAAAGGACTGGGCAGATCGCCTGGTTGAAGCCACATGGGCTTACAACACCACTTGGAAGACCACCACCGGCTTCACACCTTATGAGCTGGTCTATGGGAAGAAAGCTTTGCTGTCCATTGAGTTTGAATACAAAACTTTGAGGATGGCAACTCAGCTGGACCTAGATCTCAGCCATGCACAACAAGAAAGGCTATTGCAGCTGAACGGCCTAGATGAGCACCGAATGCAGGCCCTCCTTCACTCAGAAGTGGTTCAACTTCAGAGAAAGGTGTGGCATGACCAACATCTCCATGACAAGCAATTTCAGCCGGGAGATTGGGCTTTGTTGTATGACTCCAGATACAAATATTTCAAAGGGAAGCTGAGAACCAGATGGCTAGGGCCATATTCAGTGGAAAAATGTCATGACAATGGATCTGTGCTTATTAGGACCATTGATGAGGAAGCCATCCCCATGCTTGTCAATGGGCATCGATTGAAGATCTACAGGAAGCCTCCCTCAAGACAAGAGTTCATCAAAACTATGGAGAAGGCAGTGTTGGTCATAGAGAAGGGTTCTGCCTCTGCTTTGGGCATACCCTGAAGAATCTAAAAAAAAATAAAAAAATAATAATAATAATAATAAAGATCCTTGGGTGAAAACCTTTCTGAGGCACCCAAGGCAGGTAATAGGGGTGAAAACCTCATTGAGGCGCCCCTATTGTCTTTTCAAAAAAAAAAAAAGAGGAGATTGGAAAAAGATCTTTGAGTGAAAACCTCTTTGAGGCGCTCAAGGCAGATGGCAAGGGTGAAAACCTCAATGAGGCGCCCCTGTTATCTTTCAAAAAAAAAAAAGAGAAAAAAGAAAAAAAAACAAAAGAAAAACAAAGTCAGCAGATTCATTATGTAAAATTGCATGCAGGTGTTCTATGGAGGAGAGGAAGCCTCTCAACTCAAAGCCAAGGGTCCTCATCATGCAGCAAGGACACCTTACCAGCACCTCCTCCAAGAATCCTCATTTTCTCCAAGGTATGTGCAATTTTATTCCAGCTTGAGTCTTCTACAGGAAGACGCAAATTTTCTACAGGAAAATGCAGAGTTTCTACAGGAAGATGCAGATCTTCTACAGGAAGGTGCAGACTCTCTACAGGAACGCATCCTTTCTACAGGAAACGTTGTATTTCTACAGGAAGCTTCCTGTAGAAGCTCAGAACGGGCCAGAATTCATTTCATGAGGCGATCTAACGGCTAAGGATCGGTTTGGATGCATGCATGCCACGGTTGTCAACCATGCACATTGCTGTTATCTTGCTCCACCGTCCTTGTCGACATGCAACCAAGTACCTGCACCAGCAAAGCAAATCGATGAGTCTCGAGGAAAAAAGCAACCTATAAATGGAAAAAGCGCTAGAGATCTCACACCATATTCATCACAGTCAGCCCGAGGCTCCGAGAGAATGATCGTGAGGCCATCCATAGTCGTGCAGCATGCACCCAAGGAGGAAGAATTGTTCCAAGACATCCCGCAGGAGTCCTGTAACAGTTAAACCTGCTAGAGTGGATACCATTCACCGCGCAGGCCATCTGAAGGGAAACGTGGGCGCATGCAACTGAAGCATCCCATCCATCGACGGCAGCTCGTGAACATAGACCTCCGGGCCTGTGTAAGTTCGCCAGCAGCAGGTAAATCGACTCATCAGCGTCCAAAGAGCCGAAACAACGTGTACAACCACGCAGGTAAGTGTCTCGACCCTTCCTTCCATCAGACTGCATGAATGTTACTTTGATTGATTGCTAAGTGTAAAGGTGAATTGGTTGAGCGACTGTGTGGCCATTTGGCCGGCCACGTCGGCCAGTTAATGGTCTAGTTGGATGTGTGGGTGGCGGCCATGACAAAGAGAATGGGCAGCATGCACGTGAGAACGATCCCGTCGAGGAAACGAGTTCAACAGGAGAGGCGGTGGCAGATCCGCGGGAATTGATGCGGCAGCAAGTGAACGCACAGTTGAATGATGGGGTGACGTCACCCAACGGTCTGGCGGGGACAGCTCACTCCCCGCGCCATGGATTCCGCCGAATTTGAAATCTAATCGGCTCGATCGCATTCATGCATTTATCACCCACCGGTTTGAACTCGAGCGGCTATCCTGCTCCTTCTGCAGTGTGATACGCCGAGCCTTTGGCTATCAGAGCGATTGAGAAGCATGCCCAAGGCGCAGACCGACTGCAATCTCTCCCGAAATCCGCGCGCTGCATTCTACAGGAATGTTGTCATTCTACAGGAACGTTGCATTCTACAGGAACGCTGTCATCCTACAGGAACGCAGTTTTCTACAGGAAAGCGGGTGCCTCACGTAAAAAGGTGGCCAATTAAAGAGGTAACCCTGAACTCTTCATGCAACTGGTTATTAAAGGTGGCAAGATTATCGTCCACAGTCCGGTCATAGAAAAACGGTGAAATTGTTGTCTGCTGTGCCTATACTGTCATTCTACAGGATGTCGAGTAATTAAATTGTGTCAAAGTTCCTCAGGGATAAGTTTGTGGGTTATGTGCATGATATCCTACGCTCTGTCTCAGTAAACCCAAACCTCTTCCACAATCACCATCTCTGGTTAACAAAACTGTGTTATCATGCCGGGTGGGTTTATTAGACGAGAACCCACTGATTCAGCCAAATTAAGGGAAAACCATTAAGTGGTAGAGCTCTTCACACGAGCACAATGGATGTCTTTTTGTGATAAGCTCCAGGGTTACGATGATGAAGTGGCCGAAGAATTCTTGCAGGCTCTGAGGCCGAAATCCAAGACACTGGCCACAGTGAATTTCAGGGGCCTAAGCCTCAAGCTCACCCCGCAATATATCAGTCGAATCACTGAACTTCCAATGGGTCTGCCATGGGATAAGGAAGAACGGAAGTTGAGCCAGCAGGCCAAGAAAGAATTCTTTCCACCTGAGGAGGAATTCTCGGAGGACAAAAATGGGGTGTGAAGAACAAGTCTGTTGCCACCATGGAATGAAGTCAGTTTACAAATCATGAAATATATAACTTGTGAAGGCCGTTTTAGCATCGTGTATGCATATCAATTTCGGTTGCTCACTGAATTGAGGCACCGGATTGATCTTCCTGTAGAACAAAAACTGAGCATCCCTTATTTCCTGTTGCAGTCTCTAATTGAGTGTGCCACAAAGCTAAAAGAGGGCATACCAGATCAGATAGCCCACCATGGGTTGATCAAGCTTCTTGTGGAGGATGCACTGCATTCATATAAGGTTCCCCTCTCATGGGAATCCTTTTGGAATTTGACAAGAGATGGAGACATTAAAATGCTGATTGAAGAAACGGGTTCTTCCAGCAGTGAGGAACAAGAAGCAGTGGCCGAGGGAAAGAGAGAAAAAGGCCAGAAGACCCCAACCACAGTGCAGAAGAAGGAACAAAAGAAGAAGCATGAAGAAAAGGATGACAAAGAAAAAGGTGGCACACCCATCTTGTCAGCAAGAGAAAAGAGGTTGAAGAGCAGAATGGACAAAGCTGAGGTAGTCCACGTCAGCCCAAGTACCTCATCAACACCTGCAACCAAAGCAAAAAGAAAAACCCATGCGGCTAAGCAAGAAAAGGTGGTGACACCCGTGTCTACAGGAAATCAGAAACAAGCTTCTACAGGAAGCCCGAAAACAGAGACAAGGGCTTCTACAGGAAGCCCGAAATTGGAAAAAGGGGCTTCTACAGGAAGCCCGAAAATCATTGAGAAACAGGCTTCTACAGGAAGCCTGAAGACAGAGAAAGGGTCTTCTACAGGAAGCCTGAAAATTACCAAAGTAGGGGCTTCTACAGGAAGCCCGAGAGTGGCTAAAACCGGGTCTTCTAGAGGAAGCCCAAAATTGGTAAAGAAAGGATCTTCTACAGAAGGCCCGAAAGTGGGCAAAGCAGGGTCTTCTACAGGAAGCTCGAAATCTAAAAAGAAGGGGCCCTCTACAAGGAGCTCTGAGAAATCAAAACGCAAGAAAGAGAAGGCTGGTATTCTCGAAAAGGAGGCAGCAGCTGCGCTGGCCGCCCTCAGTACACCTCCAAAGCCGAAGGAGAAGAGAGAGAGGGAGACCCCTCTACCATCTGAAGCCAGGAGAAGTAAGAGGATAAACACGGGCAAGCCACAGCCTCCACCCAGCAGCCAAACCATTTTAGGGGATGTCCCTACTTCACCCAGTGCAAGAACCCCCTCTAAAACATCAGCCACCCCCGAGAGGGGAAGCCCAAAAATAACTTCCTGGACACGAAAAATAGGCCAATCGCCTTCCGAAGCCCGGCTCAAAGAAATGGAAAAGGGGGAAGAAGTGCCACCCCTCGTCACCACCAGGGGCAGGAAAGGCAGGGCCACCAAAAACAGGAAAGGAAGAGCATGCTCCGGGCTCTAGTTCTCGGCCAAAGACGAGGAGCCAGAGCAAAGTTGCTCAAGGATGAGCAAATAGTTTAGCTGGGGGGTGATGATGAGCCCCAATTTTTGGTACAATTTGGGCTCATATTGGCCTACTTACCTTGTTCAACCATTCATCTTTTACCACTTATGCATTCATTTCTTAGTATATTCGTGTTTTTTGTAGGAAGAAGGGCAGGCATTATATCTATGTGACTAATACATGATGATTTCAGGTTCTTGGCATTAAAGAGAGCAAAAGACCACGCAAAAGGAGACAAGGAGACAGAAAAGGTGGCATTGCATGTTTATAGGGAGGTTGTCTACAGCTTTAAATGACTTCCCTCATGCTTTTCACCTTAACTCCGAGCTCTAACAGCTCTCCCCACCGAGCTCAAAGGCAGCCAACACGTTCTACAGGATCAGCAGTTTTACAGCAGTTTGACTTTCAGTTAGACAGCCAAGCTCCACGAATGAAGGCAGCCAGCTTGATCCTCATTTTGTATAAATATGGAGGTCGTAGCCTTTGTTAGAAGCTTTTTGACTTTTGGAATTACTATTGTAATCTCTGAGCACGAGTTACAGCTCGGTTTTTGTTATTTTGTAAGCCAGTTTTGGCATGACATTAGACTTTTGATTATGAATAAAGGCAAGCAGATTTGGATCTAATTCTAAGTTTTTAAGGGAGCTATAGCTCTCAGGTTAGGGCCAAACCTGAGAGCAATAGACCTCCTCTGTTTTGTAGTGTTATTTGCCTTTCGTTCCAGCACTTTGTTTCTTTACTTTGACATGCAATTCGAATTTACAGTTTGCTGATTTAGTTTTTATGTGATTGAGTAGGATTAGCTTATGGTTACTTTGCATTCAGTTGTTTAGATCAGAATAGGAGGTTTGTAATCACTGGAGCTCCAAGAAAAAGGTTGCTAGAGATCACTGCCATCTCTGTTTAGGGATTGGGGTGCAGTCCATATCAACCACCAAAAAGAAACGCAGTCTTTTACTTCCATGCAAGCTGCAACATAGTCATTTTCGCTGAAGATCCATCCATGCACTTTTGATATTGAACCATACTTCTACATTTTTCATTCCATGCACGGCTTCTTTTCTCGGTTTTACATTGCTGTTCATAGGTTTAATGGCACAGGTATCATAGGTTAATGAATTCTCGTTTTTGGTGCAAGACCTAAGTCATTTGTTTCATTTACACTGCTCCATATCATTCCACTTCCTTCTTCTTCTTCTTGACCTCTCCTCAAGCCACCTACTCGGCCTCTGTCCAGCTCGTTTACCCTACAACTCATCCATTGCCACGTAGCTTCATCTTTTTGACCTTTAGTTGCTGCCATCCTTCTATCCACCAACCAACTTCGTGCACTCATTCTCTGTCCTATTTCTCTACCCCTGAGTCATCACAAGTTCCATCTCCACCTCACCTATCCACCCAAACCATTCCATCCCTTCACCATCACCCAAAACTTCCACTTACAGCACATCCTGTAGAAGTTAGCAGACTTCCTGTAGAATTCCTTAGTTTCCTGTAGGATCCCCTGCAGACATCCTGTAGAAGCCTGCAAACTTGGTTTCCGAGCATCCGAATGTTGTAGACCTCTATGGACTAATGCTAGGGACCCTCTAGGACCTCTCCTAGCCATCCTGACCTTTCCCAAGCTTTCTCTCCCTTCGCACCACCTCTGCACAGCCAAACCCTAATAAGAGACAAATTCATAATCACTCCATCCACTTAAGAAAAAATACAAAAACAATGTTCTTTTCAATGGAAGTAGTTTGAGTTCATGCATTTCACATCACTAGAAGTAATGGCATCCTTTTTAGACATTTTCACTTTCACCATTGCATCATAGAGGTTAAACTAGTCAGATTAGGGTTTACTAGGGTTTCCATGCTTTGGTTGGCTTTCAGTTCATTGTTGCAAAGTAGATCAATTTCCCTTGAGATAGCCTTCGTCCATCATTTAGAAAGCTTCTTCTGAGAGCATATAGAAGTTGGCTTGAGCCCTAGCGGACTTGTGCCAGCTGACCAAGTGACAGCTGCGACAAGAGCTAGTACTTGTGCATACAGCACCGTCGCTTCCAAGTTTGTACGAACTACCGGGTTGATAAAATTAGAGATAGGGAGCCCCAGGAGTTGTAGCATTATTGCTACAATACTAGAGCCCACCAAAAGTCACCAACAAAAACACTCTCTAGCAGCATACAAAAACTCTCCAAACAATCTCTACTCCAACAACATCAAATCTGACCTATTCTACAACATGCTTCAAATATGCTCAATATGTATCCATTAACACTCATACACTTAAGAATTTATGCTGTCCAACTGAACCATAATCACTCTATGAAGCTTTCTCTTACACATATACACTGACCATCTACACACCATCAACAACCACTAAGCTCCAAAGTCAAGAATATAAAACCTGTAGGGCGAAATTGAGCTTGGGTTTAGGATCAAGGGTGCACAAATTGGACCAAATCAATCCAATAACATCACTACTTATGCCCTTAAAATGTTCACATCATTGGAGGACCTTTTTAAACCATTTTCGACCTTATCCAACTAATTTTGAAGCTTCTGGGAATTAACAAGTCAAAATACTTTAGATGAGTGTGAGGAATGTGGGGAAAAGTCACTTCCATAATGCATATGCTACTCTTGTGAAGTAAATATGCGTATGTGCATTCATGCTATGAAGGAAACCAACACATGCCCTCAAAAACCAAGTTTTCCAACTCTTCTTGGCTCCAAACTTCCTCAAATTGATCCTCTTCTTCTCTAAGTACCTGTACAAGCCTCCAAACCTCTAACATAGCTTCGGACACATCTACAAGTGGATCAAACAGATCTCCTAAGTGACAATGGTAAGTTGACCTAAAAGGCCAACAAAAAAGGTTGGAAAGAGTGCCAACAAGTCCTCCACTCTCCAACAATCATCTCCACAAGCTGCAACATTTCTGACGAACCTGCAATACTCTGTATCACATCTCCATCATCAAACACAGGTCCATTACACCACAACAGGTCATCTCCATGAGTATAATCATGAAGACCTAGATGAAGACCTAGTTTCCAACTCAACTAGTGTGCCATCAACCATTTATCATACCAATGCCAACATCTAACCAACATGAGTGACATCATATTGTTAACATCAATGCCAATAAAATCATCCCAATGTCAAATCAACTAGCTTCAACCATACTACAATGAATGACATCAACACATAAGCTAGGCTACAAGGGTTGACATCAATGCCAACATGAGCTAGCTGCCATCATGAAATTATGCCAACATCAGCTAGTTGGATCCATGCAAACCATAATGCCAGTATTATGATCTTATGGAGAGTTTCTCTCTTTGTATGAGAGGCCACTTCAATCAACATTAATCAATACATCAAGCTATCTATCATAATAATGTTATACATCAGAAAAACTATCAGATCATGGAATCAAACTATATCAGGTTCTAAAACATATATTCATTAGAGTCAAAACAAATCATCATCAACTGCTTCATTATCGCATATGAACATGTCATGAAATATTCATAATAGGTTAGTGTCATATAATTAGGGTATTTGATAAGTGTATCTTCATAATACACAAATTATAATCACAACATCACTTCTTTGTCATATTTTCCAACCATCAAGTCAAGGCATCCAATTTTACCATTTGTCAAAATTACTAAGCTTATCAAAACCTAACCAAGGTCAACAAGAAGATCCTGAATATCAATCTTATTGTTACACTTTTATCATCAAGGTTACCATGCTTATCACAAGCATTATCAATATTATCAAGTTTCCATATATCAAAATCAATATATCTAGCCTACTTCAGGAAATCCATTATGTATAAAATGTAAAATGCTTGCCAACTACCAAGAGCAAAAATATATCACATGTGCCAAAAATCAAACTTACATTCATATGCATTTATGAGTCATTTATGAAGGTAATATTCTTAACATACATTAGGGCTTAACTTGACATCCAATCTTGAAGCTAAATCAATATACTATACATACCTTGTAGTATTCATATACAAGTGCAACATGTAACACTTATTTTTCATTGGCAGTAGTAATACTTACATATTGTAATTTCTGGATGCTACTTTGAAACCTTTTCTCAGGTACTTCTTTCCTCTTCCATCACCAACTCTTCTCTTCCTATACTAGTTCACTTTTCTTGTACCTTAGATGATTCTCAAGAAGGATCTACTTGTCACATTTCAACTAGAGGTTAGAAGCATTCAAATACTCAAATATTCATGCAGGAAGTATAAGAAATAATCAAAACAATAAGTCGAAAAAAGGTAGTGTCACAAAGAAATAATATAAATCTAAAAGGTACTTATATTTAACGAGAGGATAGCATCTCCCTAATGAACCATCCTTCATGAGTTAATACTATCCATTATCAATGTAACAATGTTGCCATCGATTTCATTAACAACCATGCATAATTAAGGTTAGCCCAACTAGGGTTGTGCTTAAATCTATCACAAGTGTTAGAACAAATTCTCATTGATTAGGGTTTCAAAACTACAAATATCAAGCCTCTATCGTATCACAGAGTTCCTTCCAAACACTAACCTCATGATATCCATCAAACCCTAATAACCATATTTACTAGGGTTTCCTTCAAACCTTAGTATTATTTTAGGTCTCCTCCATCTTCTCTTACTTCCATCAAAGGTGTCTTCTTAGGGGTGATCTCAATGAAATTTTTTCAGTCCAGCTCTGATACCATGATAATTTTTCTTAGGGCTACATTGTTCTTTGCTTTAGATAATTTCATTTCATCATTTTACTCATTGAATTCACCCCACATCATTATATTATATGCAATTATGTAGAAATAACAATATCATCAACAATGCAATGGAACATAAAGGAGCAATAGAAGAATAGTATCCACACATAGAGACATCAGGATTGGTCGGAGACCAAGGAAAAACCCCACAAAAGGAAAACCCCTTTAAATTCTTCTTCTTATTAGATTGTCATAAAATGTTCAACAAAGAGAGAGTACAGTGATCCATATCTTTGACCACAACACCATCCATCAAAATAACTAAACAAAATGCAAGAGATGAACCCAAAAATGCTAATAATCAAAACCTTGATTCAAAATTCTACGGTCAACTGTCAATATAGGTGGTCAACTATCAAACTTTGTGATCAACTAATGAAACGAAACCCTAGTTTCCAACTACATGGAGAGAGAGATATGTGTGCAGCTGACACATTCCAACCACACATAGAAGCTTTCATGTGTGCAACTGCAGCTAAAAATATCCTATGACAACCCTATGGGTGCAAACTTAAAACACTAATAACATGTGCAAGCTTTGGACCCTACAATTTCAAACCTATGTGAACAAACTTTCGCAAACCAATTTCAGACCTATGTGATCCAAACCAAAGAAAGAAGAATGATTGATGATCTCCACATGAGGGTCACTTGACTTGTATTTATAACCATCCAAGGTGTCCAATTTCCTTTTGGGCCAACATGTCCTTTTTTGGCACATGTGGGTTACCATATTAAAATATATTTTTCCTTAAGCAAATTAAATTCTTCCAAGGGCTAGTAGGGGTCTTCCTTGATGAGGAAGATTTCCCAAAGGATGGAAATTGTCCCTAAGCTTCCAAATTGAACAGAGACATCAAACAATGGCACCATTAAATATCCCTTTTTCCCCTTTGTCACTTTCCACTATAATTGCAATTTCTCTCCATATTTCCTTTATGTGACTTTCGAACAAAGATGTTATACTCTAACACAGATGTGGCCTATGTCCATTAATTTTAAGTGGGCATTGATCTCTATTGTAGCCTCTTCTTTTAATTACAATATCGTATTCTATGGTTTTTTAATATTTGTTTAGAATCTAAAAAGTGGGTTTCGCTCTTTTGGATTTTCAGACTTTTAATAGGTGGTGTAATAATATGGGATTTTTAAAAGCAATTCATATGGCCCTTCAATTTATCTAGTTATCTTTAATAATGTGCAGTCTTGTTGATTTCAATTTTTGCAATGTTTGCTCCAATAGTTTGATTTAACAATGAAGTTGTCTTAACTGTATACCTACAAATGCATATAATCTTTCCCAAATCATGTAATTCTCCTTTTTGTGTTAACTTAGAATATATAATTGTGTAAGTAATGTAATTAATGTCAAGTTTAAATTGTGTATTTGTGTCTGTTGCACAAATTACATCAAAATAACATAAAAAATTTCTCGTTATAAACATACCTAACATATTGTTTTAATGGAATTATACTAAATAAGTTATTAGTTTAACTATGGATTTTAAACTTAGGATTGGAACAACTACCCAATAATTTACACTTACATATTTAATTTTCATGTCATAGTCATTGCCACGTTATGGCATATTACTAGCATTTCTTATTCTCTAGTAAATAATCTATGTCTAAGCTATATTATATAATACGCTTACATAATGCATAATTCAATCTGCATGATTAAAAGTAATATAATATCTAACCATAACTTCATAAAATTATAATTGTACATGATACATAATATGCTCAAATCATTTCATATATATATATATATATATATATATATATAGTCAAATGATGTTTTGTTACAATGAGATACCCAACTTAAATACAACATAGGTTCCCTTTTACAAGCGGTCATGATTTTTAATCATACCCTTATATATATATATATATATATATATATATATATAGATAGATATATAGATAGATAGATAGATAGATAGCATTGCATTCCTTTCAAAATAAATGCTTTATCCCCAAATCATAGGTAACGAGGGATTTTATTAATAATTTTTTTTGTCTCCCAAGAGATTGTTTATTCTAGTAGGTTCTTCCACTTAATAAGATATTATTTAATTACTCGTGATTGTAATTTATTTTCTCTGGTGGTTTTTATCACCAAAAAATGATCATATAGCCATAATTTACTAGATGGATCGAAGTACACCATGTAGGGCCAATTTTACCATAGTAAAATTGCTTTCACTATAACAAATTACTTAATAAACCACATTTGTTAAGTTATTTCTGGTTAAACCCATGAAGAATAATTAAATAAATCACTATTTATTTAATTATCTTCTAGGAATAAGTAACTAAACCATTGTTTAACTAATATTCCTCGTCATATTTGACCCAGTTATGAGAAATAAATAGATAAATCATTAATTATCTTATTTTTCTCTAGGAATAATTAATTAACCACTAATTAGTTATTATTCTTTGTCAAGTTTGACTAAGTCCCCTCAGAATACTTAAATAAATCACTATTTGTTTATTATTCCTTAACCATATTTCTTGAGATGATAAATAAATCATTTATTTATTTGTTATTTCTAAATAAAAGTATTTAACCAATTTAAATACTTTTTCCCTTCAACCAAATATAATAAAATATTCCAAATGGTTAATTCTAGAATTTGGTTAATAATATTTTATTTTTTCCCATTATTCAAGAATAACCTGATATTTTGTTATAAATAGAAGGGTTTTGCATTCATTCTTCACATTCGATCATTTTCATGGTTGCACTCTCTGTTGTAACTTTGATTATTATCATTGTCGCACACCATCTTCTTTTCCATTTGAGTTCTCATTGAGCACAAACATTTTGTTTGTTGGGTTTACACATTATAGAGAATAGAGACTCTACAAAAGTTGAAGACATTGAGGATAGCCAAGAACCCATCCCATAGAGGGGGATTGGTAACATTATTTGTTTCCTTCAAAGGTGTTGTTTGATAAAATACATTCTTTATATATCTAGTTTCCATTGGATTATTGGAGTTACTTGGGCTTATTTTCTTATTCCATTTTGTTGTTTAACTATTTCTGTCGCATGGATCAGGGCTTTGGCAAGTTTTATTTCTATCATTTGTTGCAGATCTACACTGTTTAACAACCATTTTTTTTCATCCATAGTCTAAAGTGGTTTCTTTTCTTACACCTTCTAGAAGAAAACACCCCAACAGATTGGCGACTCCACTGGGGAATTAGTTACGCATTTTTCGTCCAACAAATAGCGACTCCACTGTGCTTTTAATTTTGATTCATAAACCTAGGTGACCTTCAATTTTCAGCTTAAGGTTTTTCTTTTTTCAATCTATTAATGTTTTTTACTATCATTCTAACCCTAGAGCAATCAAATTTCTAACTTCCACAGTTTTCTGGTTATTTATGCAAGTCACAGGAACCAGCCACAACGGAGACAACAATTTTTTTCGAGACTTGATGCCCAAGAACTAAGGAGTAGAAATCACACTTTTCTTCCCCAATCCTTTGATCTAGAGGTCCAGAGCATACTTTCTGGCCCAAAAAGTGTGATATCCCAGGAATCAGGTTAGTACCTACAATTTTAGGGTTTTTGGGAATTTTTCTAATCTTTTTCTAGGTTTTTGCCAAGATAAGTCTGATAGGTTGGTTGACCACTGTCTTATCCCGCTTAGGCCTTGATATACTTTGTTTCACTCATCGAAGTGGAATTTAACCCCTTAGGGCTTCTAGTACACTTCCAACTTTATAGGAGGATTTTAGCCAAGTAAGAAGTCTGAGTTTTTGTAGAACTTTCAGCCATATTTTCCAGATCTATACTTTCCTTCTTCAAATGTTAAAAGATAGGTTGTTTCCATCCAAAGTTACCTCTTGAACGTTGTTTGGTTAGTTTCCTTAGGGTGTCATTGATTGCCCTATGTTTCACACCCATCTCCCTATCTTTTGCAACGATTTTCCTCACTAGATTTTTGTTTTTGCTGCACCACTTTCCAGCAGCACCATGTCATTTGATCCCAGTCACACTGAAACTTAGATATCTTGGCCTTTTTAGTTTGTTTTCCATTTATTTTTCCACCAACCAACATAGTGTTTGCAAACCCAGTTTGGGTGGGATTTTTTATAGTTGATTCGGTGTTCATTTTCTGTTTCTAATTTCAATGTATTTCAACAATCTTTTTCTTTCTTCAAACATGATCTAGGCTTAATTAATAAACACACTTGCACACACAAACACACCTTAAGCGAAGGGCACTTTGTTTACACTGCCAAGACAAGACTTAATTTAATTAATTTATCTCCCCACACAGAGACAGAGACATTTTGTTTATCTTCCTTCACCATTTCCATGTGTCACTTGTATCTTACAACCATTGTGCCACCAAGGCATTTGTTGTAGAGACTCTTAGGCCATCATCCCTAGTTTCTTCTTGGGCGTATTACTCCTCCCTGCAGGGTTCGAGTTCATCCTCCCCCGAGTCCCCATACCGACTCTTCTTCTGGTTCATCCAATTCCTCATCTGATTTTGAGCCTCCTTCATCGCATATCGTCATCATGTCATGACCCACTGCAGGTGCAAGAAACCAACCTGGTGTTGGCTCCGATTCTACTTCGGTCATCACATCTAGTGGAACCGTTATAGGAACGGTTCTGGAAGATCCATTGCTACCTTTCATGGCTGGGTTAAGTCTCCTGGATTTTTGCCAGTTGATTAATGACCCTATACACCACAATGTTGATTGGACAGCTATGCCGACGAAGCTTCCCTTAGATATTCCCAAGTTTGAGGGTAACTCTGGAGAGGACCCCACCAATCACATGTGCTCCTTCCATATGTGGCGCTCACCCAATTCCATCATTGATGACTCTATTCATCTCCGACTGTTCCAACACACACTCACTGTAGATGTTGTGAAGTGGTACATTGACCATCCCTTCGCTTCTCATTCCACTTTCGCGACACTTGCTAAAGTGTTCCTTTCATATTTTCAGTTACCTCTTCGATATGACACCGGTATGGATCTCTTAACCACATTTTGTCAGTCCTCTGTCACTTGTCTTTTCAACAATGTCCAGGAATGGGATAGAAGGAGGAGCATGTGTCATGCTCTACCCTTCAAATATTGTGTCTACCTTGATTGGTTTCTTAGGACTCTTTTAGCGCCTATTGCCAAAGATGTCGCATCTCACTTTCCTCAGGCAGAGGAAGAAGCTCTCCATACTGCTCTAAGATATGACTTGATATACGCTCAACTCGGTTATGTCTATACCATTATACCAGACCTCCCTTGTCCTGGTGGTGCCAATGCACCAGGGGCATCTCATGTCACTGATGGTATTGTTGGAGCAATTTCACATCCTTCACCATACACTCAATAGATTTATGGATATCCGTAGGGGGCACCAGTTCCTCCAACACTCATACCCCTCCTCCCAGCAACATGTATTCAAGACAAAGCACCTCATATGCATTCACCCAACCACATCAGCGGATGTCAGGGCCAGCTAGTGCTCAACCTATCTACCAAACCATTTCACCTTCACCATCTTACACGTATGCACCGTCGGGCGCCCTAGCCCCTCAGGAATTAGCATCGTAACCTCTCATGCATCCTCAACCCCAGCAACCACTGCCCCCTCAGGGTCAAGTGTATGCACAATAGAGTGTGACCAATCGCAAAAATTCGAAGAAAAATAATAAGGGAAAGGGTAAGGGTAACCAGGGTAACCAAGGTAATCAACCTAATGAACCCCATGAAAACCAACCTAACACCAATAACCAGCAATAGGGCAACCAAACCAAGATGAACAAGGCTATTCATATGAAAAACCCTTGTGCATGTTGTGGTGTACATGGCCATTATACTCATGAGTGTCCCCTCTTACCCCAGATGCGTCAAATGTGGGAAGCCCAAGCAGCTTCTAGAGGTCAACCGCCCATGCAACAATCACCTCAGAATCTCACGCCATCTCAATCGGTCATGCTAACAAATCCTTTCCCCCAGCAAGGATTCATTGTTTCTCAACCTCAGCAAGGTCAAGAAGCCCACCCTCCAAAACCTTTTGGTCCTGGTGACTACCATATCCTCATGTTTAATTCTGACAAGGTTAATACCTCTGATGTCAACTTGCAAACTCAGTTGCATCAATACGACAAGCCATCAACTTCGTCCACAATTGAGACCAAAACCAAAGCATCTAGTGAGCCTCTTACGACACCAAATTTTCTGTTACAGATCCCTCAGCCTAAATTTGAGTCAATTCCCAAGATCCCCAAGGGACCATTATGCAGTAATGCAGCTTCTAACTGAGTTTCCCATACATATAGTATAGTAGATGACTTGGTGCAATCACCTGTTGCCATGTCGACACTAGAGTTTCTCCAGTCGTGCCCATCTCAAAAGAAAGCTCTACTAACTCCTTTGGGTGTAGTAGATCCTTCAAACTATCATTTGATTGTCTTCCCTGTTGATGCATCAGAACATCCTCCATTACCTCCATCTGTTGCCTTCCAGATACTAGTCTGCGTTCGTAATGCCATCATCTCCTAATGTATTATTGATGAAGGCGCATCCACTTGCGTAACTTCCACTGTTGTTTGGAAGAAACTCAAGTCACCCGAACTGACCCCATCCACCATCACTTTGCATGCTTGGGACAGTCACCCCTCCCATCTTCTCGGCATGTATCGCAATTGTCCAGTGACTCTTGCGGGAAATACTATCCATGTATACATTGAGGTGATTGATGCCCCTCTAGATTACAACATTCTCTTAGGTTATAGTTAAACATATGCCATGTTAGCCATTGTGTTTGTGGCTTTTCGCAAAGTGTCTTTCCCCCATGAAGGAAAGATCGTCATTATCGATTAGTTGACATATTACGAGCCATCATCCTTAACCTCCTCTAAACCCATTATCTCATTGATGTCCGACAAGTAGTTTTCCACCCCTCTCACCAGTGTTTCACCCAAATTCTACAAATATTCCACCTTGTTGGGTTCTTTCCCTAGTCCTCCCACTCCCATCTCTGAGCCTAGCTCTTTGAGTGTTTGCATGTTACAAGCATCACGGGATACTCAAAAGAAGTCTGGTACCTCGTAAAATAGCCAACTCATTAGCACTCTATTGTTACCATCTCAACCATGCCATCCGGATCCACCCCTCCAAGACCTCCTCCTTTTGTGGGTGTCTCTCCTTTGTTCCCACCAGGAACTATTCCTTCGGGTCTTAACCATCCAGGAGTTGTTCCGCCGAGACATTACCCTACAAGATAGATACACTTCTTGTTTCCTCCTCCTGTAATATTTTTTGTTCCTGTCATGGCTTTGTTGAGACTCCCTAATATGACTTTGGGGATCCCATTCTAGTACATTGATCCCCCAGTGAACACTCTGCCTAGTCAGCTCAGACCATGTCATGCTTTGACCCCGGTTTAACTAGTCCCTACCACCCCTATCGCTGCTCCAATTCCACCACAACCTCAACAGGAACCCACTCTTGTTGCGAAAGCACCCAAATAGGGGGGAAAAGCCAAGAAGAAGGAACCTAAGGACAAGGCTCCCCAAGCACCTCCAGCTCCCAAGGCTCCAAAGTCAACACCTCCGTGCACTTTGTGTAATGTTGTTTGTCATGCCACCAATAATTGTCCTCAACATTCTTGCCTCAAACTCTTGGTCAACGAAATGTTTCATGAATCTAACATACTTGAGGTCTAGGTTACCTTACCTGATTCAGCCAAGAGACTTAAATCATTGCACATGAATCGCCCTTGTTCTTTGTGTAATCATTATGGTCACTAATCCCATTATTTCCCTCGTCTTGAAAAATTCTCCGACTACCTTCATGTTCTTCATGAATTAAAGGCCACTCGTAGTGGATCATCTACTCCTCTACCTATGGATTCTGGTACCACTAGTACACCATAACAAGGGGACTCTGGTCCCACCATCATGATCCCTCCCCCTGATGTCAAGAAGATGGATTCCATGGTCCATATCTTTTAAATGTCATCATCCTTGAGATCTTTGCAGGAAAACCTCTCTGAGGTTCCCACGCGCGCTTTTTTCAAACCTCCATCATTGAAAACTTGGGTCTCAACATCGGTAGATCTTCCATCTACTAGCTCATTGTATGCCATTTCAGAATATGCATATGTGAACCTTCTTTCTCAGGATGATGCACTAGGTAGTTCCACCGCATCATGTACTCAATCTTCCTCTTATCGACCCATATTCCATTCTGATGAGGACATCATGGAAGCCATGACTACCCCTAATTATCCTTGGGATGATATGCACCATCATTCGTACTTCATCACATATTTTCAAATCCAGAAGTTTCTCCCCATCTTACTCATGATGATCAATGACATATCTAATACCAGGCCCCTCGCTATCTTCTCATTGGCGATGACCTTTATCGTCACAGTGTTGATTGTATCCTTCGTCATTGTCTCACTCATTATTATGGCTTGGACCTTACATCATTTGTAAGGACTTGGTTAAGGGGGGCATATCTCTTAGAGGATTTCAAAGGCCAACTTCTTCCTAATCCTCGCAATGCACTCTACCTCAAGAAATTTTACCCATATCATATCCCATTGATTTTTGTGTATTTATTTCTGTCATGCATTTAGGTAGGTTGCATCATCTCATTTGTTTTATTTTTCACCTTTCAGATGGATCCATCATCCACATTGTATATTGGTTATGCCAATGGTGCGAGTCGCTTCTCTAGGAATCTAGCCTTGGCAGCATGGGACATTTTCACCCCCTTGCATACGTTATTCCATTCTAACAGTGTGTGCATTGGATCTGCCACCAATAACCAGGCCGAATATGATGCAGTGATAGGTTTTTTAGTCAATGCCCTTGCTCATCACATCCTTCATCTTCATGTTTATTTAGATTCCTTACTTCTTGTCATGCAATTGAATGGTGTGTATCATGTGCATAACCAAGTTCTATTTAGAAAATATCTACAAGTTAAGTTGTTGGTACGCGAATTTGAAACCATTACTTTTAGTCATGTTCCAAGAGCCCAAAATAACTATGTAGATACCATTGCAAATAACATTCTAGATTGGAATTTATCACATGTATACCATAGAATACAACCATAAAAAAAACAATGGCGAACCACAATTGTCATATAAAAGATGCATAGCCACATTATGTATCGACATATAAAAATAAATGTGTTTGGATTCTAACACTCTAAATACATCTGGTATGCCCATAGCATACTAGGGGGCACATAGGCCGAGATGCTTGAATCCCTTTTTCGAGCACTCAGAACATAATGGCACTCCACAAACTCCTCCTGCTAAGGGGCATCATTCCCACCTTTGCATACCAGATCAGTCCCCTCCATCACATATGCTTGCGGTTAGGATTCCATGCTTGGGAGCATGATGGTATTCTCCCTGGCCATCTTCTCAATTGATTAAAATAAGTCTCGGCCTAGACCCCACCGGATCTAGGTATGGTCGATTATCCTCCATTCTTTGGATATTTTTTCCTACCGGCCTCTCCGGCGAGCCATATTCACATCCCATATCATAGACGTTTGATAACATATCTTCAAATATTCTACTCTATGTCATACCACCTTTACCAAATAGTCCCCATGGTTGACTTAGTGGGTGAGGATAATTCTAGACCTCCTCTAGTAGTTCATTCTCATTTTCCTCTCCCCTTAATTCTTCACCAAGAATCATCATTCCAAGAGGCATTAAGGCCATCTTTAGACAAGTAAGGCCACTTACCCGAAAGTCGCAGATCTTGATTCTAATGGTCGATTTTTTTGCTACGATCTCCACAAGATTTAGGGAATTTTCCTCCTCTCCAAATTCACCACAACTCACTTAGCAAATGAATTCAAATTGGAGGGAAAACGTCATTTTATGGAAAAACCCATAGTTGTTCTATCACCCATTGTGACCAAACCATAGCTCAGTTTGACAAACCATTAGCACCATTGGAAAGATCTCATCGAGTATTATAATGGATTTTTCTTAGTTTGTGATGATTTGATACTTTACCTGGAAGCCATTTTTCCAAGAAGGGTCACTTCATCGCCTCTTAAAATCAAATTTCTTCATATGCGACGCTTGTACTTTGGGGCCCACCTTCCCTTGGTTCTTTTCGTCTCACATGTCAATTTTATTCATGGGAAACCATCATTTTCTCATGTTTTCATGGTCCCCACCAGGCCTATTCTATGTGGTAGCATCATTGAGTCACCCTTGTTGAGAGCATCTACGATGAGTCACCTTTGCATCCATGGAGTCTATTTCACATCCCATTATATCATGTCACGGTATTCCACCCATATTTGCATACCATTCATCCCATGCTTCCCATTTTGGCCTTTAGTCATATTTCCCCCATCCCCTCCGGAGTCGAGTCAATAGTTGTCAAGTCAACCATGCACTTTATGCTCTAACAAGGGAAGTCATTTATTTGTCCCTCAGTCACATTTTCGCCATTTTCCCTAGTGTCAGTCCATCAGTCACGTTACTATTCTCGCTCGTGCCTTAGTTGAGAATCCTCATTGCCTCACCTATGTTGGGCCCTATTCTATCGACATCAACACATCTATTCTAGAAGAACGACCTAGAGGGCGGTACATCTTGGTTCCACTTCCACTCTTGTTCAGTGTCTCAAATAACGCAAAGGAAATCATCATTTCCCTTTCACTTGATTGTGTCATGCTCGTGATTCATACACTTGATGGTCTAGTGATGCAACAAATTGTATCAGTGATCCTCGAGTGTGTGTGAGATGTTTCAGACCTCATGAGTGGGTGACCCTTTAGGTAGCCCCCCACATGCACAGATGACTTCATATTATGCTACAGCCTCACATGTAGTTCCGCAGATTTGATGGGTTTGGTTCCTGCTGCTTGCAGTGCTCATAACATGCATGTCTCCTTCAGATGATCCATTGAGTTTTGCAGATCCCTTTTCCTGTTCATCAGGGCTTGTTTGGTTGTTATACCCTCCCTCCCACTCATTTTTTGAGGGAAGGGCCATTATATCTCACGTACTCAGATGTTATTGTATTCAGTCTTGGCTCATGTTTTTCCAGATGCATTATGTATGTGGGACACATTGTATTATTTCCTAGCTTAGTTATGCCAGCATGTCATGTACCACTCAGCATGTACTTTATTGCTCAGTTTCATTTTTCTGGGTGCATCATTATTTTTTGTACTGATTTATCTTAGTGGGTATAGGTATGCCTCCCCCATCTCACTGAGATCAAGTACCACAGCATAAAAGGAGACTTACATCAGTTTGTTGGTCTCATCCCCTCTGTCACTATCTTCTTTTGATTCAACTCCATTGGTCTCTCTCTCTCTCTCTCTCTCTCTCTCTCTCTCTCACTCTCTCTCTCTCTCTCTCTCTGACTCCCCTTCGGTGTCTAGTGATTGTGTCCTTACAACGTACTTCGGTCATATGTTTTTATCCTAACACTCGTATGTTGGGGGGCAATCTTTTATCACCAAAAATTGATCATCTAGCCATAATTTACTAGATGGATCGAAGTACACCATGTAGGGCCAATTTTACCATAGTAAAATTGTTTCACTATAACAAATTACTTAATAAACCACATTTGTTAAGTTATTTCTGGTTAAACCCATGAAGAATAATTAAATAAATCACTATTTATTTAATTATCTTCTAGGAATAATTAATTAAACCATTGTTTAACTAATATTCCTTGTCATATTTGACCCAATTATGAGAAATAAATAGATAAATCATTAATTATCTTATTTTTCTCTAGGAATAATTAATTAATCACTAATTAGTTATTATTCCTTGTCAAGTTTGACTAAATCCCTTAGGAATACTTAAATAAATCATTATTTTTTTATTATTCCTTAACCATATTTCTTGAGATGATAAATAAATCATTTATTTATTTATTATTTCTAAATAAAAGTATTTAACCAATTTAAATACTTTTTCCCTCCAACCAAATATAATAAAATATTCCAAATGGTTAATTCTAGAATTTGGTTAATAATATTTTATTATTTCCCATTATTCGAGAATAACCTAATATTTTGTTATAAATAGAAGGGTTTTACATTCATTCTTCATTTTCGATCATTTTCATGGTCGCACCTGCTATTGTAATTTTGATTATTATCATTGTCGCACACCATCTTCTTTTCCATTTGAGTTCTCATTGAGCTCAAACATTTTGTTTGCTGGGTTTTACACATTATAGAGGAGAGAGACTCTACAAAAGTTGAAGACATTGAGGATAGCCAAGAACCCATCCCATAGAGGGGGACTGGTAACATTATTTGTTCCCTTCACAGGTGTCGTTTAATAAAATATATTATTTATATATCTGGTTTCCATTAGATTATTGGAGTTACTTGTGCTTATTTTCTTATTCCATTTTGTTGTTTAACTATTTCTGTTGCATAGATCAAGGCTTTGGCAGGTTTTGTTTCTATCATTTGTTGTAGATCTACACTATTTAACAGCCATTTTTATTGTTGAGGTTGTTTTTCATCCACAGTCTAAAGTGGTTTCTTTTCGTACACCTTCGAGAATAAAATACCCCAATAGTGGTAATGATACCTCATGATTCTAAAATGATCTTCCCTTCATTATATAATGTGGGGAGTATTTCCTATGCTATTTGATACTTACCTAGTACCCTCTTGAGGAAAGATACATGGAAAACATTGTAAATACAACTTTTATCAGGGAGGCTCAAGTTGTATGTTACTTATCTAATATTTTTGTTAATTTGATATGGTCCATAGAAATTTGGTGCCAATTTGTTCTTTCATTTTTGTTTTAGGAATCATTGTGTTGAAGCTTAACAAATATCCAATATCCAACCTCAAATTCTCTTTCTATTCTATGTTGGTCAGTTTGTTGTTTCATACTATTTCTTGTGATATTTAAAGTTTTCATTAGTTTATGAAGGACCTTTTGGGTTTTTTCATTTGATATTTTACTACTAGAAATTTTGATTCATTTATAGTGAATTCCTTCCATTTAGGGGGCTCATAGATGTAAATATATTGAAATGGATTCATTTTGGTTTAAGTGTGATAACTAGAGTTGTACCATTATTCAGCACAGTGTAACCATTGAAACCATTTATTGTGTTTATATATTAAATAATCACGAAGGTAAGCTTCCAAACATTCATTGAAAATTTATGTTTGATTGTTTGCTTGGGTAGGATAAGTTGAACTCATTTTGAGGTATGTTCCAATATGTTTTAAAAATTCCTTCCAAGAGTTCCCTTTAAAGTTGACATATCTGTCGCTAACAATGGATTTTGGAAATCCATGCAATTTGTAGACATTTTTGCAAAATACTTCGACAATTAATTTTGAAGTTTGATTTATTTTCTCCCATGAAGTGTACATACTTTGTGGGTCTATCAATTACTCCAATAATTGTGTCATTTCGATCTGACACCGGTCGTCCTTCAACGAATTCCATCGATATTTCTTCCCACTTGTGGTTTTGAATATGTGGGGGATGGAGCAATCTAGAAGTCCTAATGTTTTCATTTTTATTTCTTTAGCATTGATCGCACTATGATACATATTTTTGAATATCATTATTCGTCAATTTCCAAAAAAATGACAGGCGTGCATTATAGTAGATTTTAAAAAAACCCATACGAGCATGCTCCTGGAAAGTCATGGGATTTCTTAAGAACTTTGGATTTAAACCTTGAAGTTGGGCTTAGGTAAATTATTCCTTTATAACAAATAATGTGTTGTCACTATGAAAAACAACCTCCAAAAATTTTCTCATACTCGAATCTTGGAGCCTACCGTGGATCTTACGATCGGTCATTCCATAGTCACTTCTTGGTAAGTTGATGCATTTTTATCTCCCTCTTGGATTGGAATTTTTGAAGTCACTTGCACACACATGCTCAGTCCGAAATATGTTCATGAGCGCATTATTCTACACAAGCTTGCACAAGTATAGCACATTTCTTCAACACTATGCATGTGTGATGTCCAATCCATGTCAACAGTTAGTGCACACTAACAATGATAGGTTCTCACATTCAAGTTACGTTCGTACTTCCATTTTGATGAGTTTTTCAAACTGTCGCTCCCACACACCTTTGTTTTCACGAGCGTCGATTTCATGTTTTCGGCTATCGCTTGCACTTGCTTGTACTCTAACTAGTGTTTTTTTTTATGTTACATTTGCTCTGTCATGTGTTGTTTTCACTGTGGAGCCTACCATGGATCTTGCGATCGGTCATTCCATATTCACTTCTTGGTATGTTGATGCTTTTTTATCTCCCTCTTGGATTGGAAGTTTTGAAGTCACTTGCACACATATGCTCAGTCTACAATAAGTTCATGAGCGCATTCTTCTATGCAAGCTTGCACAAGTATAGAACATTTCATCAATACTATGCATGTGTGATGTCCAATCCATGTCAACAGTCAGTACTCACTGACAATGATAGTTTCTCACATTCAAGCTATGTTCATACTTCCATTTTGGTGAGTTTTGCAAATTGTCGCTCCTGCGCACCTTTGTTTTCACGAGCGTCAATTTCATGTTTTCGGTTGTCGCTTTCACTTCCTTGTACTCTAACTAGTGTTTTTTTCATGTTATCCTTGCTCTGTCATGTGTTGTTTTCACCGCCGTTCATGTATCACAAGTGTCATTCACATTTTTATCTTCATATAACAAATGTCGCCTTCTAATATGGGAATTCTTGCTTATCATGCAAAGTGGAGTTTTGGTTTGTTTCAAGGGGAAATATTTGTATCATGTAGGCATGTTTCTCACTCATTTCCAAATATTCATGTATTGTCACACAAGTATCGTCGTTATCATCACAAAGTCTAACTTTAGTTCCACACTTGTCGTAAGTTGTCACAAAGGTTGTCGCACTAAGGGAAGTATATGTTCATATGTTCTGGATGATCTATGTTGTGTTGAAAAATGTCTAAGTGTGTGATCAAAGTCAATTTACATCACTTTTCACATTGGTTTCACTATTCCCACACTTAGCCAAATTTTCAAATGTTCCCAGCAACCTAGCCTCATCCAGCCCTCCTGAACTGCACTTTTCGATGTCTCAACCCTCAAGAAACAATATTGTCTCTTGGCATTGCACAATGCATAGTCTATGCCTCCCAGAACTGCACATTTTTCAACCTCAGTGCTCAATCCTAATCCCTAACTCCCATAACTGTGAAATCACCAAGTCCCTTTTGTCTTCCAGAACTGCACAGTTGGCTGAACCAATGCCCAACCCCTCAGCCTAGCTCACTGATCTCTCAAAATGCACAATATTCTTCCTCATCCCAGCCTGAACTACACATTGAATTGTCTCAAATCCAAAGCTTCACCCCTGACTACCTAAACTGCAAAACTACACAGTCATTGGGCCTTTCCCTTGGCCCACCACTGGTTTTAACTCAGTCAATGGATCATCATGTAGCATATTAGATAGGGGTTTATCATATTGATGTCATCTTTCCATGATTTTATTGTAGACATAGGAACTCTACCATGCTATGGAAATATGATGCAAAAGGAGGACATGTTAGATGACACCTAAAGAGTTGAGGACAAAGGATGATCATTAGGTAAGAAGACGAAGGAACACTAGAATATGATTAGGACAGCAAGAAGAATCAATCTTATTTACAACCTTTTGGAGGATAGATATGAAAACAAAGCACATATCTCATGAAGTTGAAGTACGAAGGACATCTTATCATTTCCACATCATTACGTCTTCAATGTCACGTATTTTCACAAGCATTGAAACTCATTTCATGTATTTTCTTTAAGTGTTTTGGTCTCGTTTACAACATAGGAAAAGTGTCCTCTTTTGCATAATAGCTATCGCATAGTGTGTAAAATCCTATTATGATGGTTTCAAGGGTATACCTTTGTGTATATGATTTTGCCTAACCATGTAAACATTGGTTGCACTCAAGCACAAAGTTTTGAGCACTGTCGCACAAGTGTCGTCACAGTCGTCGCAAAGTGTATCTTAAGTGTCACACTTGTCGTAATTGGTCATAAAGTGGTCACACAGAGGGAAATGTATTTTTCATGTGTCATGGGTGATCTATTTTTTTCATCATCAAGTATTCTAAGTGTGAGATCACAGTTGAAGTATTATCACTATACACATCAGTCCCATCGGTCTCGCACAACCATTTCTGAAGAGGCTTCACAACCAATAAACTTAGCTCCACCATGCCTACTTGGACTGTGCACTATGCAATTCAAGACCTCAAGGTGTGACCTTCCCTCTTGGAATTGCTCAATGCATAGTTCCTATCTCCGAGAGATGTTTCACTGCGCAAAATATGTGCCCAAGACCCAGCCTTGACCACCAAGATTACGCAATCATTCCCCCAATCTAGTCTTAACTGTGCACTATGAAAGCACAAGCCTAAAGATATCTCCCTGAGCATCTAAACCATGCAGTTTTGCAATATCTCGGTCTTCCTTTCCTCCTAAAAATGCACAGTATGTCCTCCTAGTGTCCATCCCCTCAACCTTCCTCACTATCACCCAGGACTACATAGTTTTTTCCCTCAGTCTAGCCTAAATTGTGCATTGTGTAGACTCATTGATCAAACCTCACCCATGACTACTTGAACTATGCAATTACAGAGTAACTGATCCCTCTCTCCCAACCTTTCAAGCAGTCCCAGCTCAATTAATGGATCGAAATGCAATATCCTAGACTAGGTGGTTTTTCAGAGTGATGTCATCTTGCCATGAGTGAATTGCATATGCAGGTACTCTCTCACACCATGATAGGATAATGAAGAAGTACATGTAGAAAGGAAGCATGCTTAAAAACATCTTTGCAGCTGGACATGTAAGCTGATCAATCAAGGAAAAGCAAAGGGACACCAATTTGCGACCACAACCAAAGACTTGAGATTATTGAAGACTCCTTATCACCAAGCCATGAGGAGGTGGAAGACAAAATCATTCTCAAGCAGATATCAGAGACACAGTAGTAGTAGTGGCATGACACTGCCACATCATCAAGAAGTTCATGTCAGAAGTGTCATGTCATTTCATGAGTTGTCATAGGCCACATCATCATTTTTTTTTTCCAAAGAAAAAAATCGAACTTTTTATAAACCGATAAAAAGTTACATAGTATATGCAAAAGCATTCAGATTAATGTATGATCAGATCATAAAGCTACTCCAAAAAAGATACTACCTTTTTTGTACAAAAAGCTGGGAAAAGAAACCTCTGGAGACCTGGGCCAAGATTTTCAACTCACATTTCCAGATAAGTCACTAATGTCAGCCCATATAAACCATATCCAAACAAGGACCGAAGTCACGCATCTATTCTTGGGTCTCCTCATTGAGGAAAACAACCCAAATTAGGAGATAGATACCATGGAAGTCTAATGAAAATTACAAACCGTTTGCCAAAAACAACTGTACTCACGACCAGTTACAATAGCTTTGAAAGTATATATAAATCATCAGGCAAAAACACAAAAACTAAGCATAGGGAGGCTGATCCGACACACGGATCTATCCATCATCTTCCTCTGCTATTCTCTAGCTGCCCATATTCTGCTGTAAACCTTCCTTAGAAAGCTTGCCTGCTGATTCATTCCGTTCCCTGTATATATGGCAAAGTGAAAATACATTAAATGAAGTCTTTAGATTCTGTATTTCTTCTAATAAAGGTCTCAGCATATAATTTTGACATCTACTTTTTCCACTAACCCATTTTATAACATCTAAAGAATCCCCGAAAATATGAACTGTAAAGATGTTCCTGTGAATAAGCCAGCATAGAACCATCTTTAAGGCAGACATTTCTGTAAAGTTGTTAGCTCTGGTGCCTAGACCCACTGAAGCTTTTAAAACCTGGTTTTCATTCAGATGAATAATCATCCCTGCTCCTGCTAAATTGCTCGGTGATGCCCCATCAAAATAGGCCCAAGGGACCCCTGCTTTGATTTGTTCTTCTCTTATCTGTTTAGGGTTCCTTACCTCCTCTGATTCTGGGATATTTGAGAGAATAGCAGTACATTGTAGTGCAATTATCTCAGCAGGAGTTTCCTTGTCCGAGAAGATACACCTGTTCCTAGCAATCCAGACTCCCCAACAAATAATGGGGGGTAGATTCTGTAAGTTCCCCTCTTAATACTGTCGCCACCACTTTTCCCAAACATCGAAAAGATTTCCCCTTCCCAAGTTAACTTTTTTTGGATGAGTTTCTGGACCTCCCCCCATATCTTTTTAACAGTAGGGAAATCTAAAAACAGATGTCTTATGGTCTCAGAATCAGATTTGCATAGGGAGCATCTCCCCAGTCCTTGCTTATATCTGGAATGAAGAATGTCCCAGGTTGGAATTTTCCTTTTGAGAATACACCAAAAGAATAATCTGGCTTTTGTTGGACATTTTAGTTTCCATAATAGTTTGGCCCACCATTCTGGTTCTTCCCAACCTTTTTTTGACATTAAAAACTTATAACCGAATTTTGGAGAGTAAGATCCAGATTCCGCATGAGCCCATACAAATTGATCTGGTCTGCCTTTCAGCCTTACATTTGTTCTGGAAATTTCTTGAGTAAATTCCTTCCACTCATTCCACCAGAAGGGTCTGAGGTCTAGTTCTTCTCCTATTTTCCATGCTTGCCCCCAGATTGAGGACTGACCAATTTTCTCAGCCTGACTCAGAAAAAAGATGCCCTTGGATTCAAGATGTCTGATCAGTCCTGGGGAAAGAGCGAAATTTCCATTACATCCAACCCAAGGATCCTTCCCTATCCTCATATTTTCTCCATTCCCTACCTGCCAAGCCAAACCTTGTTCGATAACTTTAAAAGCCTCTGTAGTAGCTTTCCATACCACCGAAACATTCCTTCCTTTCTTGTTGGGATTTCTAATCCATTCTTCTAAAGGGACAGGGTCTATATATTACCGCTTCACCACTCTCGTCCAAAGGTTTTCAATATTGATGATTCTCCATCCAGATTTGGCAGCCAAGGAGAGGCTAAAATCAGAGAGATTTTTAATTCCCCATCCTCCCCATTCTTTAGGCCTTGCCACTTTCTCCCTTGCGACCCAAGGGAGTACTGAGTCCTCCTTTGAACCTGCCTAGAGAAATCTGCTACAAATCCTTCTTATCTTGTCAAGAGTCCCTTTAGGAACCCATGTCAAAGCTGCCCAAAAAACCGGCATGGCTTGTAAAACAAAGTTGATTAAGGTCAATCTACCTGCTCTAGATAGCCACTTATAACTCCAATGTGAAATTTTTGCTTCAATTTTAGCTAACAGCCAATTCCAATCCTGTTTTTTGTAGGCATTTGGCTTCAGCCAAAACCTCAGGTATTTGAAAGGATTTTCCATGTTATATACAGCAAAAGGCAGAATTGAAGTGATCAGGCATTTCTCATGTCTATTGAACCCTTCCATAATTAGCTGAGATTTCCTGTAGTTTACTTGCATCCCTGTCACTTTCATGAAAAGATCAAGAATGTTTCTTAGTTCCTTAATTTCAGTCAAGTTCCCATTCATAAATAATAAGATATCATCTACAAAGAGGAGGTGTGAAATAAACATATTTACTGTAACTTCTAATCCTCTTACCGAACCTTCCCTTTTGGCCTCCAAAATTAGTTGGCTCAAGCCTTCTGCTACCAGAAGAAAGAGCAGAGGCGACAAAGGGCACCCCTGTCTTAGTCCTCCTTTCCCTTTGACAAAAGAGGATGTTTCCCCATTAATTAGAACTGCAAAACTGACACTAGTGATGCATCCCATAACCTAGTTTATAAATTCCAGCTTAAAGCCTATATGTGTTAATAACATCCTTGGATATGTCCAGCTGATCCTGTCATAGGCTTTGGACAGATCAATTTTAATCACAGCTCCTTTCCTGCTCGTCTGCTTGACACTGTGAATTGTCTCCTATGCCACTCCTATGGCTTCATGGATCTGACGACCGTCCAGGAATCCAAACTGTTCACTTGAGATGCATTTTGACAAAATCGGTTTTAGGCACACAGCTATCACTTTTGCAATAATTTTGTATATACTGTTGCATAAAGATATAGGCCTGAAATCTTCAAAGGATTCTGGTTCCTCATTTTTAGGGATAAGAGCTATGAAAGGGGGATAAATCTCTCCTTTCCTCCTAGACTCTTCCACCACCTCAGTCAATTCTGCTCAAATCTGTTGGAAAAAATGTTGGAAGAGTTCTATGGTCCACCCGTCCGGGCCTGGGCTCTTATCTTTGGCCATCGATTTTATAATACTTTCCACTTCCTCCTTGGAGACTTCTCTGATCAAATTCTCTACTTCTTCCTCCTCTACATACTGTGGAAAGAATCGGGCAGTTCTGATTACTTCTGCTAAAGTTATCTATCCTTGATCAACAAACAGGTTCTGAAAATGACTTCTCCCCATATTTGAAAGTGACTCAAAAGTGTTGGCCTCTCTGCCCTCATCATATTTTAGCTTCCATATTGTGTTCGATTTTTTCCTCACTTTTGCATAATTATAGAAAAATCTCATGTTTTCATCCCCGGCTTTAAGCCAAATCACCCTGCTCTTCAGCCTCCATTCCTCCTCTCTGGCCAGCAAAATTTGGCTCCTGTGCCTTTCAAGCAGCAAAATTCTATCCTTGGATTCCTGCGTTGCATAACCATCCAACTCAGTACCTTCTAGTTCCCGAAGTTCTGCATCAATTTGGGTTATTTTCTTGTTTTGCTTTTGCTTTCTGATCTTCGCCCAATCCATAGTATCTTTCTTTAGTCTTTTTAAATTTTCCATGAATAGGAAGCCTTTACTCTCCGTTGAGTTCCTATCAGGGGTTTTCCAAATTTCTCTGAAGAGCCTATTGTAGGATTCCTCTTGTAACCATGATCCATTCAATTTGAATGGAGTTGCTGGTTTATGAGGGGGTTTGGATAACTCAAGAAGAATTGGGAAGTGGTCCGAGTTTCCTCCCTCCCCCACCCATTGTCTAAACATTGGAACTTTGGATGACAAATCTTCACAAATCAAGAAGCAGTCCAACCTCTTTGCGATTCTTTCATCCCCTGCTCTTCGATTCCTCCAGGTAGGCTTTAATTTGATTAAATTTATGTCTATCAGGTTATGAGAGCAGAGAGAGTTCAAGAAGAACTCTGATAACAGGTCTTCTCTGGCAGAAGGACCCCAGGCTTTGGCATTCCCCAAGGAGAAGTTTAAATCTCGACCTATAATCAAATTTTGTCTTTTCAACACTGATTTTGACAGGAGATCGGTCCAGAAGTTTACCCTCCCCTGGCACGGCTCATAGATGTTTAAAATCAATAGGGGGAATCCAAACTCCAGTGATTGGAACTCCATCCCTAGCGCATGAACCATTCCCCAATGGTTAAATATTTGCAATCTTCCTTCCCTAAACCCCATGTCCAAGCCACCCGACTATCCAACAGAATCTACTATGAGAAAGTGCCAGCCTGGAAGAATAGATCTTAGGGCCATCTCCACATCTATGCTCTTACTAAGAGTCTCTTGCAGTAGAAGGACATCAGGATTATAACGCATAACCATCTCCTTGAGAGCCAGTTTTTTGGGTTTACTGGCTAAACCCCTGCAATTCCAGGATAAAAAAATCATTTAATTACATTCTCACAGGGATTCACTGCTCTAAGCGCCCTAGGGATAGACATTTGTTTTCCATCAGCCACATCAAACTTTGCTTTCACCTATGCTTTGGACAGGTTTGATTTCCTACCCCTAGCCTTCCTTTTAAAGGTCTGTGAAGAGGTTAAACCTAATCCACCGACCGATTCTAGGTTCGCAGGTTTTTTATCTAGGGATCAGAGATTATAATGACATACAGGGGAGGAAGGAACAGATTCCTCTTTCTTGTTTGGAACATCATCACAGTTCAGTTCTAATGAAGGAATAGCGGCAGTGATATTATCAACATTAAATTGTTCATCATGGTTACAATTATTGATTTGTGAGCCAGATATCAAGCAAGCATCTTTAATTTCTGAAGGAGACAAAGATGGATTACTTGAGTCTAGTTTCATACCCTTTGAGTCTTCAATGATGGTGGTTGTTGGTTCATTATTGGGCTCCTTAATCAGGTTCTCTGATCCGCGTTATTCCTCAACCGCTTCCTCTCTGCCTGGTGGTCCTTCTAAGGCTTGTTCCTTAGATTTTCCTTCCTAATTTATGTCCACATCCATAGAATCCTCTTCTTGGACCTCTTCTGTCCCAGAAGCCCTTTTCAACTCTACTACCTTCTCCTCCTGCTCGACAGTCTTCTGAGTCCTTCTACGGCGATTGCCCATCGGACAATCCCTAGCCAGGTGGCCATATTCGTGGCATCTATGACATCTAAATGGTAGATGTTCATAATCCAGAGGTTGCTCAAAGACGTAATCTTTGTACTGAAGATTGATGGTTTCCACAAGACCTTCTCTTGGGTTTAAACTGATCAAGATCCGAGCCATGGCTTTGTTGTGAGTTTGAATAAAAGACATGTCCGCCTCCAGGTAAGTGCCGAGAAAATTCCCTATAGATCTAAACACCAATTCCACCCAAAGAAAAGGGGGCAGCCCAGGTGCCCGAACCCAGACAGGAAACTCATCAACCTTCTCCCTTTTCGTGTCAAATAGCGGAGTCCACCATTTGAATAACACTAGGTGATTTCCAAAAGCCCAATTTCTCCCCACTACCCAGTCTGCCGCTTCCTTATTCTCGAATCTCACCATAAGCCACCCTTTCACAAGGACTGCTACCTTAAAGCTTTTGACTGGGGTTGTTTACCACTGTTGCTCCGCCCAATGTTTGAGGAATTTGCCTAAGTAACTCTTGCCCCTTGCTCTCCCTACCAATGTACATTTGGCCACCTCGAATGGATCTTCTATCTGAACATCCATTCCCAGCACTAGGTTTGCTTCAAATTTTTTATTCTTATGGGCTTCTGCTTTTTCCTTTTCTCCCCTGTCTTTCCTTTCTCAGAAGTCTCCTCCCTAGCTTGGGCATTTGTGGCACTCTTGACCACTTCTTCTAGTTGTTCCTACTCGGCCTTGTCCAAGGTGGACCTTCCCTTGGCGGGGGTGTCTACTGATGTTCTACCTCCAGGTCCTTTCTATAGGCCCTCTGCTAATCTAGAGTCCTCTTTCAGCGTCCCAGTGTCAGATCCAGAAAGATCCTTCCTGAGCTCCAAAGGTTCACCCGCTCCTACGCCAGTCAATCCGGCACCCAGACTAAGGCTTACCGGCCCTTTTGCAAGTATGGGTCTCGTGACTGCCGGCGTCCTTCCTCCCTCCGCCACTACTATGTTAGATTTTAGTCCTCCTCCCACTCAACTCCAGATCCCTTGTTTCGACTTGTAATTTACAATGTCTTCAAGCCCTCCAGATAAGAAAGGAACAAGAGAGTAGGGTTTTTCTTTACTTACATGGGTAATGTAGGGTTTCCCTGTCAGATGGAAACCCTCCGCCTGAAAACACGACTCTTGAAGGCCCCTACCTCCTTAACTATTCAACCCGGCCAGCTTCAAGCTTTCCTCCAGTAAACCTTTTGGTGCCCTGTTACTCCATGAACCTTCCGGGGTGTATTTCTCGATTGCATGACTGCCAGCTGACCCAAAAAACTTATCTATATTCTGGGAAGTTATCTCCTTACCCCAAACCAACAAAATATCTTCCGGTGCAGGGTTGAGGTCGACTACTTCTCTAGGTTTTACCATGGTTATAAATCTGCTACAGACAATCACAGGGAACCGCTAACGGTCTGTTTCCACCTACAAATTCTGTATAGAGCCTTGGGTAATCCAGAAATGGTGCCAGCGCATTTACCCCTAGGATTAAAACCATCCTCCTGCGTCGTGAAAGGTATACGCTCCCACGTTCCGAGGTCGCCTAGTTGTTAACTCCCAGCTGTCCTCATCATGCTCTCCTTCCAGTCACCTGCCTCGTTGTAGACCCACGCTGTCCCACATCGTACAAAACTACCCCTGTCATCCAGCTTGAAACCCTTGTCTACAGCGCCTTAGGCCATCGGCCTAACTAGCCTTGGTTCGATTCCAGCTCCTGCAGCCCGTGAGTAATATTATTTTATGCAATCCTTAGGCCACATCATCATTGTGGATCATGTATATTCAAAATGTATTGTAAAATGGAAGTCCAAGGGACACACATGGAATATTGAAAGTCATGAAAGTTGAAAGTTAATAGCAAGTCAAATAGTCATGAGCGTAGTCAAAGAGTCACAAGGAGGGTGAAGCATCACCCCTTGGCTATATATACACCCTCATTGTATGCGCAAAAGACGTTTCACCTTGGATCCCACCGCAAAGAATTAGAGAGATAAGCTAGTTACTTTGAGGAGAAAGGAGTGGCTCCAACCGTTCCACTATTGGATCTAGGGATGTAAAGTGTATGCATGTGTCTTGGAACTTTTACTTAATATCCTAATCCTTCAAGGCCAACATGTTCTTCATGCATGGATTATGAATGTTTGTAAGAATATTTTGTGGGTGTTTGTATTTCATGTTTGTTTTCACATGTGCTAAGATAGTTGAACTATTTCAGTCATTTTAGTACTTATCCTGTTGATAATGTGATTTAATGGTTATTAAGTATGTCCCATCCTTGTGGACTAGTCCATGGGATATTAGACAGACATATCTCACTAATTGGTTCTAATGATCATCACATATGTTGTGGACTATTCTGTTGGACGTTAGATGGATCCTTCTTGTTTGTGTGTGTCTCTTCTTGGGTGGTACTATTACCTCTCTCTTATAGACTCACCTTTTCATTTCCCTATAGTAGAAGGACTCAGAAACGTCTACAATTGAACATTCGCCAAGCACATCTTCTTCCTTTTCGAAATCACCATGTGTTCTTCCCTCTTGATAATAGTTAGAGCCAAGGAAAATCTATAGGAATACATGGCAACTGGCCTGATATTCCAGATGGGGCTCCTAATCCAAATGGTGTGAGGTCTAATTGGGACTTCACATCAGGTAGACCCCTTGGTTGACGGATTTCCAGCACCGTTAATAATGGCGCTAGAAGTAGGGCCATATGACAAGTTGAGCCCATTGAATCTAGTTTTAATCCCTTATATAAAATGGCTCATTAGCCCAAATCTTACTCCCAGGGTGTTTCTCTAAATTTTCCCTTTATCAATTTTCAATCCATGATGAGCCTCTATATCACTTGTCCTAGTTAAAGTTTGATGGTGAGGATGGAACATCCATAACCAAGCACATTTCTGATTTTCTTAAATTTTGTGAATCTTACGAAATCAATGATGAAGAGTTTTCTTGTGTGCTTTTCTTCCTCACCCTTGAAGGTTGTGCTAATCGATGGTGCCATACCTTGCCACCTGCTTCCATCCATTCCCTTCATCATTTCCTTAGGGATATTCATCAAGCCTTTGATAGGTATAATTACTGAGATGTTTGCAAAAGAATCAAACTCTTAGTAATGAAGCCTAATGAATCAATTGAGGATTTTTCTAATCATTTCCTTCACCTTTGTTGTGAAATTTCTGAAGAAGACATGAATCAGGATTTTTTGAAACAAGATTTTGAGTGCTTGGTTCTTATCTCTTTACATTGTGAACATGAACCCCTGATTTTCTTATTTTTCCAGCTCTTGTGGATCATGAGACACCTCTAATTTCAGAGGAGGAATTCACTGCTCCTTTTTTTCTTTGTCCTCCTCCTTTTCTAGTTCCAATGAGGGTGCCTCTGTGTGATAGTAATAAAACTGGAAAATATGCAAATCAAATTCCTTATCCATATTCTCAATCTTTTTTGTTTCTCATGACTGAGATTCAATAGAGGAAATCCTAGAATTTCTCATGAAGCCCATGGGGAAGACTAACTTCCCCATTCCACAACACGATGTTATCATTCATAACTCTAGCCTCCAATCTGATCTATATTTTTGTGATCCTCTATCATCTACATGCCATGACTCTTTGTACTGTGATCCACTTGATAAATCTACTCCACCAGCTAGTCATTCACACTGTCTTTATTTTTGTATTGTTGGTTCAAATTGCGATCAGGTACAAGGAAGTCACTTTAAATAGGAAAAGGAGTAGGAAGGTGAAGATGCTTTTGATCTTTCTTATTTTTTTCAAGATCCTCCATGTCAAGATGATGTGCTTCTATTCTTGGATGATTATCAATCTGCTAATCTCCGCAATGAATCAAATGCAATCAACCCTTTCGATCAATTTGTAGCCTTGGAAAACAATCATTCCCATCATGATGACTACGATCACGAATGCCCAGGTACATTATCTGATTTTTTGGATCCTCCAGAACATGTTGATATGACAAAATTAGATCTGGAATCTAATCCATCCAAAGAAAATTTCTGTATCGAAACTTCCTCTTCATCTCACAATCCCTTGTGCTCTAGTGTTTGTGATGCCATACTTGCGACAAATATACTCCATGCTCTTCAATTTCTTCATCCGATGAGTTAACTTCTCAATTGACACAAAGTGGTGAGATTATCCATGATGAAAATTAACACAATCAAATCATTGAGTACTCTTTCCATCCCTCATCATCTTTTCTCTTACATGAAGACAACTCTCCAAACCATATTTCTCATGACATTTTCCCATTTCATACATCTTCAGATTTGTGATCATATGAATCTTTTAACTTGAGTAATCTGGTTGTTGAAGTTGAAAAATCTGATCAAGTCAGTGACAGAGATGGTTTCCACCCAGTTAATAGTGATCTCATCAAGATCAGTGAAAGCAGCTATCCTCACACCATGCATGATCTGGTTCAATCTTCAAGATGTGATTTTACAATTTTGGAAATTTTTGGGACTTTCCAGGGATTCGGGGCACTTCAACTTCTATTGATGGTTATGTCAAGATCTCACAGCTCTAGTAAGACCCCCGAATTAAGTCAGATATGGTTTTCTTTGCAAAACTCTTCTTTCCGCACGGTTTCACTTGATGTAAATTCTTTCTTGAAATATATTTGGCATTGTGGATATGATCTCTTGAATTTTCAAGATCTGATTTCTAATCGGATTCAAGATGTTTTATATTCATGCAAGTCTCTTGTATCAAACTCGGTTTTGGAATGCATATATCTCATAGAATCATCGAGTTGCAAATTTTATTATCCTAAATATTATCTTTGGCCAAAGGAGTTATACTTGTCACACTCTTTTGAAAACAATCAACTCCTCATCCTTCTTACAAATATTCTGATGCTAATCCTTTTCTTCTTCGCACCTGAAATATTTTTGAGCATTAGTGAATGCATGGATTATTTGATGAATCAAAGTCGTGTTCACTTATTTTTCCCATACTGGTTTCATGTCTTTCTTATACTAGCATTCTCATTCACTTCTCTTGATGATTATGATGCTAGTATAGTGTGTAACCAATCATAATAAAATGGTTTGTTACACTCGTCGTGTGAGGAAGGTGATTCTACAATGCAGAGAATTTATGAAATTGTTCCAATTCATTTACCTTTGTTAATTACAAGCTAGGAATCTATTGCTTTAATTGGCTCATCTGATTGTTATTCTATCTTTGATAACTATCATTCGTTTTATCATTTTCTCAGCAGTATATCCAATGACAGTTGTTTTACATCGTTCGATCTTCATCGTTCAACATACTATTTGTATTTTTTCTCAGCAGTTGAGGCACGTCAGCCTTTGCTGATGGTTATGCCAGGTCCTCACTTTCTCGACATGACTTATGAATATGATCAGATCTATTTTCCCCCACAAGATTCTCATTATAATATCATGCCTCTAATTGAAAATCCATTTTTCAAAGATTTCAGGGTTTCAAGAGGATTGTGATGAATTTTATGATCCGGTCACTGAATGGTTGGATAAATCTTACTCAACAACCTCCATTGAAATAAACAAGTTTCAGCCTTTACTCATGCTTTCTAAGCATGATGACACAAAAGAAGGTGCATTTGCAAGATGTCTTCAAGGTTTGTCTGATTATGGTTTCCTTTGAAAAGCTAAGAATGTGAATTGGATGAAAGTAGCATTTTTGACACATCTTTCTACCCATCGGCAAGACCTTCCTTTTGTTGTGCAAGTTATTCAAGCTCTCATCTTTTCTCTTGCACACTACTTTATGTCTGTTTTAATCGATTGTATCTTTGTGATTGCAAGTCGGGAACGATTACACTGGCTACATTGGAAATTTAATTATACGTGACCCTGACCTATTAATTGTTATGTTAGGAGTAGGATTAGTTGCAGCTTAGTTTTCCCCTTTCTTTAACTCATCCCATGCTTATTCTCTTTAGTCTCTCTTGTCTTTTCTTACCTTTCTCTTGCATTTTACTTTGGTTTAGCTGATTTTGCTTCTCCTTTGGTTTTTATTTCTTATTGTGTCATGTCTTTTCCTTTTTTTCATTGATAAGACCTTGCATGAAGATGTTGTGTTGTCTTAGAAGGGAATTTAGAAAAATAGAAGAGGACTTTGTGACACTCGAATATTCGGCTAACTCTCTATCCTTCTTCCTTGTCAGGGTTACATATTTTGGTCGATGATGTTTCGAAGGAAAATAAAATCCTTGCGTTAAGAAATACTTTTGTATTCTCCTTGTATATTCTAGAAACCTCACGCCTACACTTGGATTTATGTTTCAATGTTTTCAAGTTGATCCAATCAAGTATAGAAGGACAAGGGGAAAATCTAAACGAGAAAACCAATATCATAGGTCTTATATGTGCTTCTCTGAAGGGACAACCTCTCCTGCTCTCAATAAGTCAGGATCCATCTTCCTCCCATAAATAAATAAGTGATGATGCATAGTCCTCTTTAAATAAATAAATAAATAAAGGCGAAAGAAGAGAAAGTCTTCATGTGCAGAGAGGTGAAGCAAGAAACTCCGCCAAGGTACTGTCTAGGCTTGCTAGAAATAGATCAATGTTTGTGCCCCTGAAGTGGCTTCTTCAAGATACTGTCTAGGTTTTTTGGTAGTAGAGCAACACCAAAGATGAAAAACTATGCTTTGAAAATCTAAAGCTCGCGAACTTTTTTAGCTTATCCTATTCCAAACATTGTGTGATCGTTGATCTTATGTTTGTGAGAAATCGAGTAAAAGCATGAAGGGAACTATGTTTATGCATAGGGTAAGTGGGGAATCCATGGTAATTTGAATTATGAAACAATACTTCCTAAATAACTAGACCCTACATGAAAAGAATTGACCAAGGCTTAGAAGCTGGAGTTCTATCAGTGTGTCACCAATGTTGTCATTGTGAAAAACACCCTCTAAAATTTTGGTCATACTCTAAATTTGGAGCCTATCGTGGATCTTGTGATCGGTCGTTCCATAGTTGCTTCTTGGTCAGCTAATGATTTTTGAGCTCCCTCTTGGATTCAAAGTGTTGAAGTCACTTGCACACACATGCTCAGTCCACAATACATTCATGAATGCATTCTTCTACACAAGATTGGAAAAGTATAGCATGTTCCATCAGGATTGTGCCTGCGTGATGTCCAATCCATGTCGACAGTCCATGTGCACTAAAAATGACATTTTCTCACATTCTAGCTGTGTTCGTACTTCCATTTCGATGAGTTTTGCAAATTGTCGCTCCCATGCACCTTTTCTTTCACAAGTTTTGCTTTCATGTCTTCGGCTGTCACTTTCACTTGCTTGTACTCTAACTAGTGTTATTTTCATGTTATCTTTTCTCTAGCATGTTTTGTTTTCACCGCCATTCGTGTATCGCAAGTGTCATTCACATTTTTATCTTCATATAGCAAATGTCATCTTCTGGCATGGGAATTGTCGCTTATCATGCAAAGTGGAGTTTTGGTTTGTTTCAAGGGGCAATATTTTTGATAATGAGTTGTTCTCATCATGTAGGCATATTTTGAACTTATTTCTAAATATTTGTGTACTATCACACATGTCGTCGTTATCATTGCAAAATCTATCTTTAATGTCGCACTTGTTGTAAGTTTCGCAAAGGTTTTCGCATTAAGGGTAGTGTGTGTTCGTATGTTTTGGATGATCTACGTTGTGTTTCAAAATGTCTAAGTATGTGACCACAGTTAATTTCTATCATTGTTCACGTCAATTTCATTGATCCCACACTTAGCCAAATTTCGGAAAGTTCCCAAAAACCTAGCCTCATCCAGCCCTCCTGAATTGCGCATTGCACAGTCTCAGCCCTTAAGAAGCAATCTTGTCTCTTAGAATTGTGCAATGTGTAGTATCTTCCTCACAGGAACTATGCATTTCACAACCTCAATGCTCAAGCCCAAGCCCTGACTCCCAGGGATGCACAATCACCCAGTCCCCTCTGTCTTCCAAAACTGTGTAATTGGCTGAACCAGTGCCCAACCCCTCAGCCTAGCTCATTGAGATCTCAAACTGTGCAATCTTCTTCCTCATCCTAGCCTGAACTATGTGTTATGTAGTATCAGATCCCAAGCTCCGTCCCTAACTGCCTGAACTAAAAAACTGTGCAGTCAATGGGCCTTTCCCTTGGCCCACCACTGGTTCTGTCTCAGTCAACAGATCATCATCCAACATCTTAGATAGGGGTTTATCGGACTAATGTCATCTTGTCATGAGTTGATTACAGACATAGGAACTCTATCATTCTATGGCAATATGATGGAGAAGGAATACATGTGAGATGACACCTAAGGAGCTAAGGACAAATGATGATCATTAGGTAATAAGACAAAGGAACACTGGAATATAATCAGGACTGCATGAAGACTCCATCTTACTTACAACACTTTGGAGGATAGATATGAAAAATAAGGAGCATATATCATGAATTTGAAGTAATAAGGAAATTTTATCATTTCCACATCATTGTTTCTTCAATGTCATATATTGTCACAAATATTGAAACTCATTTCATGTATTTTCTTTAAGTCTTTTTGTCTCGTTTGCAACATAGGCAAAGTGTCATTTTTTGCATACTGGTTGTCGCATGGCGTGTAAAAGCCTATTATGATGGTTTCAAGGTTCTAACTTTGTGTATATGAGTTTTCTTAACCATGTAAACATGGGTCGCACTCATTCATAAATTTTTGAGCATTGTCGCACAAGTGTCATCATGGTCGTTGCAAAGTGTATCTTAAGTGTTGCACTTGTCGTAACTAGTCATAAAGTGGTCACATGGAGGGAGTGTTACAGATCCATTTGGGAACATCACTCCCATCATCCAGATCAATGTTTTAGGGCTCATCAAACCCTAATTTCAGTTGCTACATGCCCTAAACAAGTCACCCTTTTGACTGCCTCCTTCCCAGACAGTTTCTGACATGAAGACATCCTGAATTGACCTCTAGAGGGACCAATGCAAGTAGGCCCATGTAAGGGTGCACTATAGAGCAATTAAGTCCATGCCAAGGTGCTCTGCAGAGCACTTAGGCTTCCTTTCACCTGCGTTGGGCATGTTTAAGTGAAATTCACATAGGATTTGGGGACTATTCTTATCTTTTGGAGTCATCTAGAAGGTTCCTTCACTTATCAACTCCTATGAGCTTGAAAATGGATGAGGAATGAGTTAATATGCATCCTATCCTCTCATCCCTTCCTCCATGAAACTAATTCTAAGTATTGAAGGCCATTCAATACCACCATTTATGACAAAACCTCCTTCATCTTCCTATAAATTGATCACTCATCTAGGTGATCAGGGGCTGGACTATGTTGAATTGTAAGGAGATAATGTTGCTATGAGAATTAGCTTTGAAGCAAGTATTGTAATGCTACAAGTTTTTCATGCTTTTAATGTGATGTGGATGGGATCCAAGCTAGAGGAATGACTTTGAATCAGACACAATGGTCGTAATTCTTTCTTCTATTCAATAAAGTATTTGAACCTTTCTCCCATATGTTTGTATTTTCATATGATGTTTATATGTGTGAAATTTATCTGAGTCCATTCACTTGTATTCAATAGATCTTTTTCTTTGCTCGGTTCTTTGTCTTTTGTTTTTGTTTACAGGTACTTCTCAAGCGTGTTAAGTGCGGGAAGGAGCGACAAGATCAATACAAAGGAGACAAGAGGAAAGTGGAACTACAAGTAGGTCTTCTCATCCTCTTTGTCTTATCTATTGCTTATAGGAAAAGGCTAAAGTGCTTTAAACTGTTGTTCTAGATATGGCTACTTATCTAGGGAATTAATATTTATCCGTAGATACCAAATTCTCCAAAAAAATTAGTGATTCCATTGGGGAATGATCATCATTCCAAGTAGCTTATCCACATACTAGGACACTCTAGTAGACCTTACTTCCTTTCATTGACTGTATTTCAGCCTTGTTGAAGTGTTATTTGGTCAAAAATTGAGGTTAGATGACTTTTGAGTGGCCTCTCAGGAATCAGCGCAACCTTGGTCAGGGGACAGTGCTCTGCAGAGCACCCTTGAGTGAGAGACAGTGCTCTGCAACATAGTTAGGCCCTCTTTGACCTTTTCTGGTCCACCTTAGGGAAAATTTTCGCCTTTGGATTGGGTTTTTTCTCCAAATTTCCTTCTATTTATGCTTGCTGAAAGATCAATGATTGTAGTATGTCTCTGAAATCAATTTGTATTTCCTCTTTCCAAACCTACTTTGACTTGATTGATTAATGTTTCTTAAATGTTTTCTTTGTCATTATCAATCCATAGTCAAATTTAGATTACAATCGATTAATCTTTGTTCGAAAGAAAGTGTCGAAAAAGTCTTCTTTTCCTTCGAAATAGAACTGTCATAAAGTCTTTTTTCTTGTTAAAGGTTGATTGATTGTATGTGCATTTGTTTCATTTTTTGTTCATCATAACATTAAGGGAATCAAAAAGAAAAACTTGCATCGTTCATATTGTAGTTTTTGAATGCTTGAAAGGAATAGCTAGGGAAATTGCATTAGATGTGCTCTTTGCTCTTTGTTAAAGATCTGATTGCTCTATCCCTACTAGCTAAGGTTTTCATTATTCAATTGAATAAAAATAATGATTATCATATTAGTTTCATTTTAGGAATTGCAAACATACATCACATGGTGAACCTTGAAATGCAAATTCTAAAGAAGATCAACTTAAAATTTATCTGAATTTACCTAATGGAGCATTGTCACCTAACGAAAAACATTTAGTGGTTCTAGGCTAGAGACGAGTTCTGTCGTCGTAAAACAAAGTAGCTATTGCTAACTTGTCTACAATACATCCCAAGTGTGATACCTGTCTAGTCAATTTAATGTCTTAAATTGCTCTACATAAATTATCAATCCGGGTATCGTAAGCTGATGAAGTGTGGTGCACTATATGTGCTTAGTTAACCTTTCTCTTACTTCGTTGTTTTATAGTTTATGTTGTTTTTGGGGTTTTGTTCTAACATGCAATAATCAAATAATGAGAAAATGACTATGAGACCAAGTATCCTTGCTGCAGCAAAAGGACAAGATGATTCCATCACGTCATTAGTTCATTAGAAGGCTATGTGCATCACTAATCTACAATCAACTTGAAAGCATGCAGTAATTCAAACTGTACATTAAACTTGCAAAGAAAGAGCTTGAAAGAAATAACTTGAAATGAAACTGAAAGCAAAGCATAAAAACCACTTTCTAATGGCACTAGTCACTACTCATGCTGCTGCAATAAAAAGGTAAGAAAAACCACTTTAAAGACCAATTATAATGTTCATCTCTTCCTAACTCTATGCTTCCAACATATAGTACTATGTGAAACACGATTAAGAAGTAGTTAGAAATAAGTCTAAAAAGTAATCAAGCTCTAAGATGACAAATTATAACACCACTTTGCCTTTCTCCAACATTCTGCTTCCAACATACATTGTAATGTGTAACAAGTGAAGAAAGAGTTAGTGATATAAGTCAAAAACTACTCAAAGCAAGCTGTGATTTATTAGTATTCTGATCTCTTAAAGATGAAAAACTTATGATAAGGAGACCATCAATATGTTAGCATACAACTTGAGAAACTAAAATTAGAAATCAAGCTAGAAAAACAAAATAAAGGCAGCAACTTATGAATATGACAACTGAAAATACCATTAGAGATAAAGCAAATACAACAAAGACATCTGTACAAGGCAGGGGCCCCCTACCACCTATGAAATCAAAGCAAAATTAAACACACTTGCATAAATTAAAATTGCATGAATGAAAATCTAATCTACCTTACATTCTACAAAGCAATATTTACAAAATGAAATCTACTCTACTTACATCCTAATATGCTCCATGACATCTACTTCACATCTCCTTCCATGTTGAGAACATCAAAGCTTTATTCAATTTCTTCAAAAGTGCAAAGTACAACAAAGCTCTCCAAAGCTTTCAAAAGCCATGGGACTAACAAACTAAAAGGACTAAGAAAAGACTAAAGGGAAAGACTAGCAAATGAAGGAGAGAGATCTCCTATTTATACAAAAAGATGAGAGCCATCTCATTAATGATAGTCCATGAATCTCTCCCTCTACCTCTAGAGTCCTAATCAAAATAGGAACTGATAAGACACATGTCTTTTTAGAGTTACAATACAATTAGGAGATGTGACACATATCCTCATGATCCCATGATTCTTTCCAACCAAATTCGAATTTGGCCTTAGAGTGCCACATAAGGGTCTTCTAGAAGCCTCCTTTCAACCTACACATGTCAACAAACTCAACCCATTTGTTAGGTATAAGCATATGCACATTATTTTCTAATGTTTAACCACAAATTCACTTAAAAGGCTTAGAAATAATAAAGATTGGAAAAACATAAAGGTGGCCCAATGATAATGAAAGTGGGATGAATGTGGTGACATAGTAGTGAAATGGAAGTGATATAATGGACATAATAGTGAAAGTGTAATGGAAATGAATGACATTTTCAAGACTCAACATACCCCCCAACTGAAGCTATTGCATGTCCTCATGCAATATATATTACATTAACTCTTTTGATCCTTGAGCTTTGGCTTAACTTTGCATGATATCATTTGATAACTTCATATTTTTGCAAAGTGTTTCACTTGAATTGCAACATGGTTGGTTCTTGTGTTACAACCATTTTTTTTTCTTTTGTTGCCTTCTATTTTGATCTTTGAACTTTGCATAATGATATTTTGATTATTGTTGCAAAGTATATCTTTATTGGATTGCATGATGGTTGGTTCTTGTGTGACAACCATGATTTTGTTTGTATCCAATTTATCCTCTAAGCACTTTTTCAAAAGCCATTGTATACTCATAATAGCAATGTAATATTTAATATATGTTGGAAGTATGTGAGCTCTTGAATATGATATGGACATGGCAAGATATGAATATGAATGTATTCCCCCCCCCAACTGATGGTATTGGCAATTTTATGAAGTGAGGAAGAGAAATGTTTTTCCAACAATTATCATTCTAGCTTTTTATGGAATTCTATGGTTAAAAGTTAGAAAATGTCGTACCTTCACTTACCCTTTAGAATGGATGAGTTGTATGTGTGGTGGCTGAAAACTTCTGATCATTTTCTTCTTCAAGTGGCTGATCAAGAGGAGTCATGGATAGAGAGATAAGATGACTTTTTATTGCTTCTACTAAAACTTGCTGAATCTGCTCCAAAATGCTGAAAATAATAGTCTTCATGTCTTCAAAACTCATTGGCACAATTCCTACTATGTGAAAAGATGTTCTGATGTCGAACATAGTAGGAAATTGTTGGCTTAGTGGCCATTAATGGATGCCACTAGTCAACACGAGCACTCTCACCATTGATGACAATGAGAGTCAAGATGCCCAAACACATCTTGCTAGGTACGAATGAATTTGCTGATGTCGAGTCACCTAGAAGATCTAACGAACAAGGGCCATTAATGTATTCCCATTGTTTGTCAGCATGAGGACTTGCCATTAAGGCATGCAAGCCTCAAGGTGTTTTTACAAAGAAATTAGACTCAAAGGACTATGGACTCAATAATTTGCATTGAAGCAGGGCTTATTTGCGGAATGAAAATGACAAGGAATGGAAAATGAAAATGGAAAATGGCAATGGAGAACAGAAATGACAATGGGCAATAAGCATGTGAATGAGCCTCTTGCTTTTATTGGTGGGTTATGAATGGACAAAAAGAGATGAAAAGTGTATGTGAATGAAAATGGAAAATATGGAGTGGAATGAGGTGAATGGTTTATTATGAAGTATGGATGTGATGGATGGATGTGATGGAGACAATAGTATCTGAAAGTTTTTCAAGTATTTGGATCTGATTTTGCATCAACATATTTCCTCTTTGTTGCTGATCATCCTCTTATGAAACAAATTGGTCTCTTAGAGAGACACCATTCTCTTGTAGTCATTTGTCCTTCCTCCTGGAACCTGCAAAAAAACTAATACTTCTTCTGCAATGGAATGTAAGATTATCAAAGGAGAGAGGTGGCCAATCTCTCTAGTTATGATATTTACACACAAAACTAAGAATTTGTATTAATGAAACAAGTTCTCAAAGGAAAATTCAAAAGAATTTATACCTGCTTTGGAATTAGTGCCTCAAGTTGATGTTGCTTCTTTTCAGCAATTTATTTCATTATTTGCCATTTCAAACTCTAATGATATATTTCTCATTCTATAGATCTTGTTGATATCTTTCCAATGGTACTTAAATCATCAAAATCTGATTTTGTATGAGAAAGATAGGCTGATTTGAACAATGAGATTTTTCTGGCTGCGGAATTGGGGAACAGCTCTGTAGCTAAAAATCTTGAATAAAAAGTTAGTCATTCAACTTTCATTATCAGTCCAAAATTAATCAATACCTTCAGAAAAGTGAGAAAATAACTTGTTCATTTCATTGATTCAAAATTATTATTTTTTTTCTTGACATGCAGCGACTTAGTGTGGCGACTCAGTGTGGCGACTTTGTGATAACACCCAATTTGACTTCCCTTTGACCGGGGTCTTTTTCATCAAATTTGACCGAATGAATAGGACACCATCCATGTACTGACATTTCCCTAGCTACCCATGTGACTTGTTTTTCCTGATGACACCTACAACCCAGAGTTTAACAAAAGAGCTGCGGAAACGCTGTATTGGCTGCGGAAACACTGTATTGGCTGCGGAAACGCTGTATTGGCTACGGAAACACTGTATTGGCTGCGGAAAGTGCAGAGTGTAGTAATTACAACAAAAACCTTAGATCATATCAGGGGATCATATGACAAAAAGTCCATAGCAAAATTATTTTGATCCTTTGGAGTCCAAATCTTAATGTTTTGTTGTTTTTTTTTTCTTTGTGACATGAATTTCTTGTATGGGAAGATGACTGCATCATTCTCTGCTCTCTCAAGGGCAGCAACAACAGAGTATATCTCTCAAGGGCAGCAACAACAGATTTTGTAACAGCAAAAGCAGCAGCACATGGTGAAGAGGTAGGCATTATGGACATGGCTTTTCGTCAACAATATTGATGCAAGATTAATTTAGTAGGATAGCCCTAAACAGGTTGCCCATATGTAGCAGAGCCATAACCAAAAAAAAAATTCATGTGAAGTGGCTATAAGATGGTTACAAATGACGGCATGTACAAGTTCAACCTGTTCTCGAACTTCATTTGACAATTCAAGTTCTACATAAGCCAATTCACTTAAAGCCTGCTCCAACTGAGGAGTTACATTGTGAAATTTGCCTCCGGCTTGCTATGAACAGCTTGCTGCTCTCGTGGCCAAACTTGAGGGTCTCCACAACATGTTTAAGAGCCAAGCGCAGAGATGTCAAGGCCTGCAGAGTATTATCCTTAAGCAGGGGATCCTTCAAACATGATTTTCTCCCAACATCTAACCGACAACGACTTCATGGGATTTAATGGCAGAGAGTCGTGTTCAATTAGAACACGTCTCTAAACAGGTTTAAATTGAATAAGAGGGAAGGCGTGTAAAGGCGTGTAATTGGTGTTATTTTCCAGCTTGTAATTGATCCCAATTAGAATTCCTTCCCTCAGACACGCGGAGTTAATCCATTAATCAAACTATCAGTTTAATAACTCAATTTTTTCACGCGGCGGCAAAAAAGAGGCTCCAGAGAACCGAAGATTTCTCCCAGACCGCCACGAATTTTCTCAAACGGTTTCTGGGTTATCTAATCAACCCACCTGGAAAAAAAACCCATGTTTTTTTTTTTGAAATTCGTCTCCATTTGGTCAAATCGAACGTTTGAAGTTTGACATTTTTTCTGTTGTTACGTTTTTCTGAGTTATCAATTTTTTACTGTTCTGAATTGTTGCATTCGGCCTTTCTTGTTTGATCTACTGTTTTGCAGGTGTGTTACACAGGTTCAACCCTACTAATACAATTTGTATATAGTTATTGGTTTGCCTTGCAAAATATTCCTTGTGAAGGAGAAATAAGCCATGTCAGGCCGTCCCTATGGTCCATATACAATGAAAAATTTCAAACCTGTGATAGAGAGTCCATATATATGATTGTATGTGTGAGTGATTTCCTCCCCTGCTTTCTTTGTAGCGGCATAGAGACTGGCAGGTTGATTAGTGCTATTTATCTCAGAAAAGGGCACCTTATCATTTAAGCCGTAGACTGAACTAGAAGAAGCCCAAACAATAGCTGGTTGAGGATTGGCTGCTTTACAGGCTTCTAGCAAGGTGACAAGACCTGTAATGTTGCTATGAACATAGGAAGATGGATACAATCCACCTGCAACCGCAGTATACCTTGGTGTGAAACATTTCTCTGTAGAGGGTCAATTGGAGTTCAAGGTTGTTCTCTTTGTTCCGAAGAGGGCTCCATTCGATCTCTTTGACACAAAAAAGAAGCTCAACTTTATGTGAGAATGGTTTTCATAATGGACAATTGTGAGGAGCTTATTCCCAAATACCTAGGGTTTGTCAAAGGTGAAATCAACTTAGAAATCTGCCACTAAATGATGAATGCCTCCTACAGGAATCAACAGGTCAAAGCTTGAACAGGGAGGCATATTTCTTGTTAAGCCCATAGTGGAAGCTAGGAATGGAGATAGCCATAGATTGCTTTTCTCTTTTTTTTCTCTGAAATTGTAAAATTTTATAAAAAGGATTAATGATTTTCAATTTCAGGCAGCAAATACTTCAAGAAAAACATGTTTAAAAACAAGACTTTGACTGAGGTCCTAGGCTGGTTTTTCATCGATCTGAGCTGGGTGACTAGGATAGGATCCATGTCGGGACAATTCTGGAGATGCCCATGTGGTCAGTTTTTTCATTGGATGCCTGTAACCTGCTAAACCTTGAAACAGCTGCGGAATTGTCAGCTAGCTGCGGAATCAGGGCAGTTTCTGCAGCTAAGTTGCAAAACCTTAATTGAACAGGATACAGTGTTTTGAAGACCACTACAAAGCAAAACCAGACAATTTTGGACAATTTGAACCTATCAAAGCAGTTGAGTTTTATTTTTTATTTTTTTTTTATCATTTTTTTTTTTTTGAATCAATTGAAATGTTGAAGTTATTTTGTCTCCTTTTATTTATTTATTTATTTATTTATTTATTTTTAACAATTCTTTTTCTGATCCTCCAGATCACACAAAGTGCAAGAGGAGAGCATACTCAAGAATTATTATTTTTCTTTTTTACTTAACAATCCTTTTTCTGATCCTCTAGATCACACAAAGTGCAAGAGGAGAGCATACTCAAGAATTATTAACCTTTTTTTTTTCAGATGTAAGAAATAAGGTCTCCTAATTACACTTCCCCGGCAACGGCGCCAAAATGTCTAGTCAATTTAATGTCTTAAATTGCTCTACATAAATTATCAATCCGGGTATCGTAAGCTGATGAAGTGTGGTGCACTATATGTGCTTAGTTAACCTTTCTCTTACTTCGTTGTTTTATAGTTTATGTTGTTTTTGGGGTTTTGTTCTAACATGCAATAATCAAATAATGAGAAAATGACTATGAGACCAAGTATCCTTGCTGCAGCAAAAGGACAAGATGATTCTATCACGTCATTAGTTCATTAGAAGGCTATGTGCATCACTAATCTACAATCAACTTGAAAGCATGCAGTAATTCAAACTGTACATTAAACTTGCAAAGAAAGAGCTTGAAAGAAATAACTTGAAATGAAACTGAAAGAAAAGCATAAAAACCACTTTCTAATGGCACTAGTCACTACTCATGCTGCTGCAATAAAAAGGTAAGAAAAACCACTTTAAAGACCAATTATAATGTTCATCTCTTCCTAACTCTCTGCTTCCAACATATAGTACTATGTGAAACACGATTAAGAAGTAGTTAGAAATAAGTCTAAAAAGTAATCAAGCTCTAAGATGACAAATTATAACACCACTTTGCCTTTCTCCAACATTCTGCTTACAACATACATTGTAATGTGTAACAAGTGAAGAAAGAGTTAGTGATATAAGTCAAAAACTACTCAAAGCAAGCTGTGATTTATTAGTATTCTGATCTCTTAAAGATGAACAACTTATGATAAGGAGACCATCAATATGTTAGCATACAACTTGAGAAACTAAAATTAGAAATCAAGCTAGAAAAACAAAATAAAGGCAACAACTTATGAATATGACAACTGAAAATACCATTAGAGATAAAGCAAATACAACAAAGACATCTGTACAAGGCAGGGGCCCCCTACCACCTATGAAATCAAAGCAAAATTAAACACACTTGCATAAATTAAAATTGCATGAATGAAAATCTAATCTACCTTACATTCTACAAAGCAATATTTACAAAATGAAATCTACTCTACTTACATCCTAATATGCTCCATGACATCTACTTCACATCTCCTTCCATGTTGAGAACATCAAAGCTTTATTCAATTTCTTCAAAAGTGCAAAGTACAACAAAGCTCTCCAAAGCTTTCAAAAGCCATGGGACTAACAAACTAAAAGGACTAAGAAAAGACTAAAGGGAAAGACTAGCAAATGAAGGAGAGAAATCTCCTATTTATACAAAAAGATGAGAGCCATCTCATTAATGATAGTCCATGAATCTCTCCCTCTACCTCTAGAGTCCTAATCAAAATAGGAACTGATAAGACACATGTCTTTTTAGAGTTACAATACAATTAGGAGATGTGACACATATCCTCATGATCCCATGATTCTTTCCAACCAAATTCGAATTTGGCCTTAGAGTGCCACATAAGAGTCTTCTAGAAGCCTCCTTTCAACCTACACATGTCAACAAACTCAACCCATTTGTTAGGTATAAGCATATGCACATTATTTTCTAATGTTTAACCACAAATTCACTTAAAAGGCTTAGAAATAATAAAGATTGGAAAAACATAAAGGTGGCCCAATGATAATGAAAGTGGGATGAATGTGGTGACATAGTAGTGAAATGGAGGTGAAATGGAAGTGATATAATGGACATAATAGTGAAAGTGTAATGGAAATGAATGACATTTTCAAGACTCAACAATACCTCATTCCACGTACGTGACTATATCGTAGCTCGTCCACGTACCTTCGGGTATATAGGGCGGTGTTACAGTACATAAAGTATATGGGAATGCTCTCACTGTGCGGTTTTGAATTAGACAGCGCTTATACAGATTGGGCCTCCACATACTTTCGGGTATATATGGGAGGACAACACTAGGTTTCTATCCATCCTAAGGTAACCAAGTCAGCCGCCTTGTACACAGTGATACACCGAACACAGCATTCAAGGAGATTACCTTCCCGTACTTCTCGGTTCGTCGAGAGGTATTCTGTAGTTCACAGTTTCTTGGTAAACCTTTTGCCTAGATTATCCCTATTTTGTTTTGTTATGTTACTTTGATTAAAATAAAATAATTAACCATGGATGACATCCTCCACGCTCACTCCTTAGTTGATCTTAGGTTGAAACATATGGCAACAAATTCAGAATCCACCGATCAAGGAATTCCTTTTGATGGGAATCCTAGACCTTTTCTTCCTTTCAGAAATATTGGTGCTCGTTATACGGCTACATTGTCCGTTCTGGGATTTACCATTGGCTTGCAAGTTGGTTTTTTTCAACCTCCTTGGTTCAAAATGTTGTGATTTCTCCATAATCGAGTACTCCTCCAACTGGACAAAATCAACCTCCCTTTGATCCTAAAGTTGACCCTTTGCCTTCTTCTTCGGTTGTTTCTTCCTCCCCTTCTTCCTCTTCACCTGGTGAAAGTATTGGTACTACTAACCAGGTGGCTAAGAAGAAGAAGAAAGAGAAGAAGAAGAAGAAGATGAAAATTTAGCAAAGGGGCAACCAAGCAACCATTTCTTTCAATGCAACATCTAATGAGAAACTGTCCATCAAGCCTCACAAAGTTTGATATCCATGCAAACTTTGTGCGGGAGACCATCTTCTTCGAAATTGTCCTGATATTCCTCAGATCTTAGAAGAATGGTCTTCTCATTCACATCATCCTGTTTCATCAACTTCTGGAGATCATGCTGGTGACATACCATCAACTAGTGGTAGTAAAGTTCATGGAAAGAAGGGTAAAGTTAAGTTTCCCTATAGGTTATGTGAAGGGAATCACCCCATTCACCTTTGTCCCTATCTGGATGAAGCCAAAAAAGTGTTAGATAACCATCCTGCTTCACCGCAGTGACTTCCATCTAGTTACAGGAGACTCTCCCTTAATCCTTCACTAGTTGATGAATTAACTGACTCAAATCAACCGTCAGTCAAACCCACTCTCTCTGAAAGTGAATACTATGAGTCTATACCTGACCCAAATCAACAGGTCAAGGAAACAGTTGACCCAAATTCACCTTTAGTTAATCGTACCTTTCCCAAAGAGAGTGAATATGATACCACTTAGGTTCTTTTTGTTTCTTCATATTCCAATGAGCTTGGAGGAAACCCTCATGTTCCATCAAGACAGGAGGAAAGTCCTCCCATTCTCGCAACTCAAGGGGATAATTCTATCGTTCTTACGGTACCCCCTTCAAGTAGTTTGGTCACTTCCTTTGATTGGAATCGACTGGTAGGATTATGTCTTCCTTCTTATGTGCCTTTCCAGATCATAGTACAGGTTTGTAATAATCTGGCACTATTATAGATGAAGGTGCATCTGTGAGTATCCTTTCATGTACTGCTAGGCAAGCGCTCGGTTTGCTGCCACTTGTGTCTGTTACCCAGAATTTGTTGGCTTTTAATAGAGGAACCAGTCAACCATTAGTGATCCTTCCTTAGTTGCCTATTACTTTGGGAGGAAAAATCATTTATCTGAATGTGATGGTAGTCCCAGGCCCTTTAGATTACAATTTACTTCTTGCACACAACTATGTTTATGACATGGGAGTTATTGTTTCAACACACTTTCGAGTGATTTGTTTCTCGCATGAAGGCAGAATTGTCACCGTTGACCAGCTTTCATTTCCTGGTCCAAATATGGCTTCCATTCAACCATCTTCCCTAAGTGGTCCTTTTGTACCAATACTATCATCCCCACCACGGGTTAATTATGTGGCAACCCGTTCCATGCCTACATCAACTAACGATCAATTCAGTGATGTTTTACATTATGTATTGGGGGCATTGGAACCAAATCTCTCTAATGGATTCCTTGCTACGGATCCCTTCCAGATCATTGTTCTCCCATCTGATGAGAACCTCTTTGAAGTCATGATCTCGTATGGGTTGTGATCAAGGAATATGAGGATATTTCCTTGTCTTGTGTCAACCTCGTTAAAAAATGAAACCAAGGATATGAGGATAGTTCTTTTACTGTGTCAACCTCATTAAAAAAGGAAACATCTCCCATGAGGATAGTTCCTTTTCTATCAACCTCGTTAAAAAATGAAACAAGGAATATGAGGATAGTTCCTGATCTTGTGTCAACCTCGTTAAAAAATGAAACAAAGGGTCATGAGCATAGTTCCTTGTCTTGTGTCAAGTTCGGTAAAAAATGAAACAAGGAATATGAGGATAGTTCTTTTACTGTGTCAACCTCATTTAAAACATGAAACAGGTCCCAAAGCATAGTTCCTTGTCTTGTGTCAAGCTCATTAAAAAATGAAACAAGGAATCTGAGCAGAGTTCCTTGTCTTGTGTCAAGATCATTAAAAAATGAAACAAGGACCCCTAGAATCAAGTCATCATGCTGGGGGCATGTAAACAAATCGCAATCATAGTTCTTCGTTTTAAGCTAGTGTAAAAATGAAACTGAATTCAAGCATAGTTCTTCATTTTAAGCTTGTGTAAAAATGAAACTGAATTCAAGCATAATTTTTCATTTCAAGCTTGTGTAAACATGAAACTGAACCCAAGCATAGTTCCCTATGTTCAAGCTTGTGTAAAAATGAATCCATCTTCATTTTAACCCTCTTGATTGTCATTCTATCAGCCTTTTCCGTCAGATGAGCCTTGGTTTTTCTCCTTCCATCGTCATTATCTGCTTGGTCGATCATATGCTTTCAATTGGTTGTTTTACACTTTTTGAGGAACAGTTGTAATGAGTGGTCTTATTAGCCAGCCTCTTCACATAAATCAACATGTTTTGAGAAGTTCCAACATCACTGGAACCAGTTGCTATCCTAGACACCACTCGTTCCTCAAAGTGGAGTCCTCTTTAAGCTCTTTTCAAACTCTTGAAATATGAAAAGATTGTCAAGCGCTTGTCCTTTTCATCTTGTTAACGGATTGGAAATGAAATCTACTCAGTATAAGTTTAACCCTTTTTCAGGCTGAGATAGATGAACTACAAAAAATGAGTACATTGACCAAACATGGTCAATAGGTTCTCTCTCATATTGTTTTATGCTTTTTTGGGCTTGAGAGACAAATCTACGAAAAAGAACTTGTGGAGTTTTCTTTTTGTCCCTTTTCAAACTCTCTAAACATGAAAAGGACCGAGTTATCTTTGTTGTTAAACTCGTTAAAACATAAAATAGTGACAAACTTGTCCATCTAGACAAGACCGAGTTTCACCTTTGCTAGACTCGTTAAAACATCACATAGCAATGGATTCACCCGAAGGGTGGAATTATGCAACAAGCATATGTTATCCTCCTCAAGCTTGATAAAAAATAAATAGGTACTGGTCAGCAATGACTGGGGAAAATGGGAAAAGGGGGAAAACCACTTTATGGTAGCAAGTCACTCTTGAACATGACACTTTCACTTCATCTCCATGACTATTTAGATTGGGTTATCAACTTGAAGGTTATCATACCTATGGTCTATCATACTGTAGAGCTATAACTAGGGTCTCTCACACCACCAATTATCCCACATTATTAAGTCAATCCGGGATCGTTTTGTTCTTGCAAGGAGTAACTCAATCCGAGGCTGTTCTGTCCAAGTAGTGCTCGGCAGTATAGCGTTCTAATAACTTGAAAGGAAACAAACACTAAGCTGTAACTAAACCAATTCAGGAAATGAAATCACACAAGGCAGATGATCAGTCAAGGGTACGGAACCAATAACCCTTCCCTTTAGAAACTGATAAAGAAAGAAAACCAAAGCATGGGCTTATAGGTCAGGGAGCTAGGCAGCGTCTTGCTGGGCTCACGACAGCCTTAGGCCTGCTATCACGCAAAAGCAATAAAGGCAAATTGGCGAAAGTAAACTGGAACAGCAATTCTTAGAATGGAACAGCAGTAATGAAATGGAACAGCAAACTATCATAAACCGGAAACGTCAATCATATAAAATGGAACAGCAAACTATCATAAACCGGAAACGTCAATCATATAAAATGGAACAGCAAACCCGATTGGAACAGCAACCCAAATGGAACAGCAAATCCAAATGGAACAGCAAACCTAAAAGGAACAGCAGATCTAAAAGTATGTACACGGTCTATACTACTGCAGCAATCCGAGAGTAATGTGTGATGTGACTGTGTTTCTGAACAAGATAATATTATCTTCGAGCCTCACAAATACTTATTTCATATGAATCCAATGATAACATTCATCCCAATATCTTGCTGTAGAAATGCAATTCGAATAGATTCAGTTTGTGTAATACAGAGACGTGAATTAAAGAACTTATTCAGATTTCGAATATTAATTAAGAAACATAGTCTATCAGAACAAAGAGATATCGAATTACTGTAATGAAAGAAATATGCAAACCACACAAATCACCGTATGATACAACAGCGAGTGACCGTTGGAGCTGGGCCCTTGGCTACGATGGTACACTGCTTAGAGTTACTTCAGATGTAGAAACAAAGTGAACACCAAATCCTTTATATTGCTTGCATTAACAAAAGTGTACAAAATCAGATCTTACAAAAGCTCAGTGATCAAAATCGTTCTGAGTTTTTAATTAATTAACAGTCGTCCCCCCACGCTCGGTGGCGTGGTACCTTTATATAACAGAAATGACGGAGATGTCTAGATACAAAAGATAAACTTAAAGCAGCGATCCCTCTTTCCTTCTTGCGTTCTCCGTCACGATATCCTGCGTCCTTTTCCTGGGTTATTCGGCTCCAATTTTGCTTGATCTTGTCCGCATCCGGTTCCCTGTCGACGGGGCAGCAGTTACTTTCCTTGCGCTTCTCGTTTTTGCTCGATAATCCCCTATTTCCGCGTCCTTCTGCATAGAAAACATCGATTATTAGTAATTAAGCTTCGTTTGCCCATTTTCACACATTTTACCAAAACCCTTATGTTTTTAGGCTCAATATGCAGAAAAGATTAGAAATAGTATTGAAAAACCACTAGATTACTTATCAAAAAGCATACCTTCCAGGTGCTCCACACATACCATCCATAACTTTTATTTTGGGTCAATGCTGCCAATTCATTCAGACTATTTAGGTTGAGTTATCTTCTTGATGGTTATCATACTTATGGTCTATCACACCATCCATTACTTTGGTTTTCGGTCAATGCTACCAATTCATTCAATGTCGCCGATATGTTCAAGAGAAGTCATTCAGTCAAAATTCATCCTTTGCAATACCATAAACCTTCATTTTCATGACCACCATTCCTGAACCTTGTATCGTCAGTCAAATTCCATCTCCAAAATCACTACAGTCGTTTTGTGTCATTGATGTGGGATACATCAAGGCCCTCCTACGACGAGTCACTTCTTGTCGACATCAAATCATTATCCAAGAAGTTGACTTAGAAACACCCTTCTAGTACCTTGAGGCTTTCATACATCAATGGTGGTTTCTCGCTTTCAGTGATAGGTTGACATCAATGACCTTTGACCGAAAGACTTTGTATGGTGTTCGACATCAAATCATCCATTCACACCATGTAGAATGTACTGCAGTACCTTGAGGATCATTATCATTATCGGTGATTTCTCTCACATATGTTAACGGCTTACATCATTGGCTGGTAATTAGATGGTGTCTTTCCATGTTCGACTTCGAATCACATATTCACATGGTTAGAATCGTACTTGAGCGAACAATTGAACGAGATAGAAGATCCTGGATCTAGTTTCATCCATCTGGCCTGTGATTTCAGGAGTACTAAATCATATGTACAATGGCTTTACATGGTGGTCATTCTGATCATGGGTCTATATCTATAGATGATTGTCTATGTACATGTAATGAAAGTTTATAAGTTGAGCATGGGTATGGCTTCCCTCAGTGATTCATGTAAAAATCAAAATATCATGATATATGTATTGTAATTGATGCAGGTCACATTCCACTTCAAAACCTCCTCATCAAATCATAAACCATTTCATTTGACATTGGCATTTTTCCGACTTCATGCTTTAGGGGGCAGCTGTTACAGATTCATTTGGGCACATCACTCCCATCATCCAGATAATTGTTTTAGGGCTCATCAAACCCTAATTTCAGTTGCTACATGCCCTAAACAAGTCACCCTTTTGAATGCCTCCTTCCCAAACAGTTTCATGACATGAAAACATCCTGAATTAACCTCTAGAGGGACCAGTGCAGGTAGGCCCATGTAAGGGTGCACTGCAGAGCAGTTGAGTCCATGCCAGGGTGCTCTACAAAGCACTTAGGCTTCCTTTCACCTATGCTAGGTGAGTTTGAGCGAAATTCACATAGGGTTTGGGGAATATTCTTATCTTTTGGTGTCATCTAGAAGGTTCCCTCACTTATCAACTCCTATGAGCTCGAAAATGGATGAGGAATCAGTTAAGATGCATCCTATACTCTCATCCCTTCCTCCATGGAACTAATTCTAAGTATGGAAGGCAATTCAATACCACCATTTATGACAAAACCTCCTTCATCTCCCTATAAATTGACCACTCATCTAAGTGATCAGGGGCTGGACTATGTTGAATTGTAAGGAGATAATGTTGCTATGAGAATTGGCTTTGAAGCAAGTATTGTAATGCTACAAGTTTTTCATGCTTTTGATGTGATGTGGATGGGATCCAAGCTAGAGGAATGACTTTGAATCAGACACAATGGTTGTAATTCCTTCTTCTATTCAATAAAGTATTTGAACCTTTCTCCCATATGTTTGTATTGTCATATGATGCTTATATGTGTGAAATGTATCTGATTCCATTCACTTGTATTCAATAGATCTTTTTCTTTGATCGGTTCTTTGTCTTCTGTTTATGTTTACCAGTACTTCTCAAGCGTGTTAAGTGCGCGAAGGAGTGATAGGATCAATACAAAGGAGACAAGAGGAAAGCAGAACTACAAGTAGGTCTTCTCATCTTCTTTGTCTTATCAATTTCTTATAGGAAAAGGCTAAAGTGCTTTAAACTGTTTTTCTAGATATGGCTACTTATCTAGGGAATTAGTATTTATCTGTAGACACCAAATTCTCCAAAACAGGGAGATGTGTTGATCATGTGTCATGGGTGATCTATGGTGTTGCATCATTAATTATTCTATAAGTTTCAGATCATAGTTGAAGTCTTATCACTATACACATCAGTTTCACCGGTCTCACACTTAACCATTTCTGAAGAGGCTTCCCGACCAAGAAACCTGGCTGCACTAGGCCTTCCTAGACTCTACACTATGCAGTTCCAGACCTAAAGGTGCGACCTTCCCCCTTGGCACTATGCAATGTGAATTTCTTGTCTCCCAGGACTACTGCACTCTGCAGTTTCTATGCCCAAGGCCTAGCCTTGACCTCTAGGATTGCGTAATCATTCCTCCCATCTTGGTCCTAACTACACGGTGCATAAGCACAAGCCTCAAGATCTTTCCCTAAGCCTTTGAATTGCACATTTTTACAATATCTTAGTCTCCCTTTCCTCCTGAAACTACACAGTATTTCCTCCTAGTGTCCATCCCCTCAACCTACCTCACTATCACCCAAGACTACGCATTTGTTTCCCTCAGTCTGGCCTAAACTATGCACTGTGTAGTCTCAGTGATCAAGATTCACCCCTGGCTACTTGAACTGCATAATTATGTAGTCACTAAGCCATCTCTCCCAGCCTGTCACCCGGTCCCAGCTAAGTTAATGGATCCAAATGCATTATCTTAAACTAGGGGGGCTTTCAAATTGGTTTCGTCTCACCATGAGTGAACTGCAAATGCAAGTACTCTCTCACACCTTGATAGGATGATGAAGAAGGAGATGCAAAAGGGAAGCATGCTGAAAAACATCTTTGCAGATAAACATGCAAGCTCATCAATCGATGCAAAGCAAAGGGACACCAATTTGTGACCACAACCTAAGACTTGAGATCATTGAAGATTCCTTATCACCAAGCCATGAGGAGGTGGAAGACAAAAAAGCAGATATCAAAGACACAACCATAGCAGTGGCATGACACTGCCACACCATCATGCAGTCCATGTTAGTAGTGTCATGTCATGTCATGTCATGAATTTTCATAGGCCACATCATCATTGTGGATCATGTATATTCAAAATGTATTGTAAGGTAGAATTCCAAGGGACACACATGGAATATGAAGAGTCATGAAAGTTGAAATTTCATAGGAAGTAAAACAATCATGATGGTAGTCAAAGAGTCAAAAGGAGGATGAAGCATCACTCCTTGGTTAAATATACACCCGTCATTGTATGAGAAAATTGCTTTTCACCTTCGCTCCTCCCGCAAAGCATTAGAGACATAAGCTAGCTCTTTTGGGGAGCAAGGAGTGGATCCAACGCTCCACTATTGGAGCTAGTGATGTACATTGTATACATGTGTCTTTGGAAATTTTACTTAATATCAAAATCCTTGAAGGCTAGCATGTTCTTCATGCATGGATTATGAATTTTTGTAAGATTATTCTGTGGATGTTTGTATTTCATGTTTGCTTTCACATGTGCTAAGATAGTTGAACTATTTCAGTTATTTTAGTACTTATCTTGTTGAGAATGTGTTGTAATGGTTATTAATGTTGTCCCATCCTTGTGGACTACTCTATTGGATATTAGACAGACCTATCTCACTAATTGGTTGTAATTACCATTGCATTCGTTGTGGACTATTTCGTTGGATGTTAGACAGATCCTTCTTGTTTATGTGTATCTCTTCTTGGGTGGTACTATTACCTCTCTCTTAGAGACTCACCTTTTCATTCCCCCTGTATTAGAAGGAATTAGACACATCTACAATTGAACACTCACCAAGCACATCTTCTTGCTTTACGAAGGCACCACGAGTTGCACTCTCTTGATGATAGTTAGAGCCAAGGAAAATCTATAAGAATACATGGCAATCAGGTCGATATTCCAAATGGGGCTCCTACTCCAAACGATGTGAGGTCTAATTGGGACTTCACATTGGGGAGACCCCTTGGTTGACGGATTTCCAACACCATTAACAGAATGTCATTTTCCATTCGAATTTTGAGTTTTGAACATGATTATTGATTATATCATATGTTTCTAACTTTTTTGCACATTCACTTCAAAATTCATTAAGAAAATATGGAATTGTAATTTGAACTACAAGTGATGGTGACTCTTTTTATTTTCATGAGAGAGTATCTGTTGCTATGTTTCCTTTCCTTTCTTACGTAATATCTTCATATTAAAAGTGGAAATTATTTCAATCCATTTATATCCTTTCATAGAATGTGTTTTTTGTTGGAGAAGGTTTTGATTATGATCTGTTTGTATTAGAAACTTACTTCCTAGAAGATATTTGTTGGGTCTCCAAAATGTCATCCTTTCTCACTCTCTTTTCTCACTTTCCTTCATTATTTCCATATTTTTCAGCTCCATCATCCTACACTAAGACCATTTTAATGATCATATATTGGTTTATCGTTATTATTGTCTAGGGCCTTATTTTAGTTTTTTTAGTGAATTTGTGGTTAGATATTAGAAAAATATCATGTAGTCACTTATATCTAAAAGTTGGAAGAGTTTTGTGATGTGTGTAGGCATATTTGAATTTTCCAACAAAATCATATTTGACCTTTAAGTCTCAAATTCGAATTTCCTCTTCAAACTCTTGAAGGTTTGAGGAATATTTGGGATCATTGATCAAGCACATTTCATGGAGAAGAATCATGGAAGTTTCGTAAGTGTCTCCTATCAAAGCTATGAGATATTTGTGAGAGGATATGTAGAGATGATATTTGTTATATGTTAACACATGGTTGTAACCACATGAGACATTTGTGAATCTAGGATAGATTTGTGGATCTACATTTATTAGTTAGTTATCTTAGTTTTTGTATAAATGGGAGTGCCCTCTCCATTCAAAGGTGTGTTAAGTTTTGGAATGTTAGGGATTGGTTATTACTATACTTGTTATAAGCACTATTGAATATCACTTTAGTTAATACAATCCTTTGATATGGTTATGCCTTCATGATGAGATTTGATGTTTGATCAATAGTTTCCTGAACTTTCCACCTCTCGTGCACTTCAAAATGGCCACCTGGTGAGTATGAGTGTATTTTAATGTTTCACAATAGATTAGTTTCTTTATGTTCATTTTCTGAAATGTTGATTTCAAGTCTTTTGATTAGATGTTTTGTTGCTCATTCCATTTATGTTATTTTGCAAATCAAGCGCATTCATTTCATTCACATAAATTATTTCATAGAATAATTTTATTGCACAAACATTCTTAATAAAATAATGGTTTTAATTTATGAATAAACTCTTAGCTTTGAACACACACTGAAATTTTGAATTGATTTACAGTCTTCAACTCTTTCAGAGTTGAATGCAATCATTTTCATAGATTATATTTACTTTCTTTCCTAGATTAAAGATTTACATGCTTTCATAAACTAAATTTTAAATGCTTTCATAGATTAATATTTCATGCTTTGATATATTAAGTTAAAATGTTTTTGTGAGATTAGATTTATTTCTTTAATTAGCACAAGTCTTTGCTTTCATTAGATTACAAGTTCTCTGTTTTCCTAGAATAGGTTGTCTTTACTTTCACTAGATTATAATATTGCCTTTGCTTTTATTGCCTTCAAGGATACTCATTTCATTGCTTCCATAAAAATTATGTGTGTCTCCTTTTAGTATATTTAATTTCATATATTTTCCTTACATTCACAGTCATTAAAATTCAATTGTTTTATAGATTGATATTTCATTTTCACTTCATCGAATTCTTTCGATTCATTTTCATAAAGTTTACCATTCATTTCTTGCTATTAGAATTCTTCTTTTAGAATAAAAATTGAAAGTTGATTCCTAGCATATATTGTGCAAGTGTACTTCACAAGCATACGAATCTAGATTGATAAGTAATTTAACTCACAATTGAATTACCCAACAATATTGTCTCCATTTGGTTAGAGGGTGCATAATGATGAGAATTTATCTGTCATATCTAGATTTTAGGCATTATTTTTTATTGTACTTCCTGGTTTCAAATGATATAAGATGGTCATCTTGCATCAACACTACCCCTATTCTGAAACCTAAAGTGTCACATTCAATTACAAAAGGTTTTGAAAAATCTAGAGATATTAGTGGACATAATTTCCTTTTAGATTTCAAACATCTTTCTACCTTATCATCCCATTGGATTGATTTCTTCTTTAAACATTTTATTATGGGTGTAATTACATGAGCATAATTCAAATAAACCTTCGATACTACCCTATTAAACCCATAAATCCTTTTAATTTAGAAATGTTAGTTGGTCTAGGCCACTTTGTGATTGCTTTAGTCTTGTTTAGATCTACATTCACTCCTTCATGTGATATCACATGTCCCAAATACTCTACTTATTCCTTTCTAAAGTTGCATTTTGAAATATTTGCATAGAAATGGTTTTATTCTAGAATAGAGAGAACTTGATCCAAGTGATTCATATGTCCATCCCATGTTTTATTATATATAAGAATGTCATTAAAGAAGACTAAAAAAAAAATTTGTAGGTGGGTCATAATACATCATTCATGGTTGCTTGGAAGGTGGTTGCAGTGTTATTAATTTGAATGACATAACTTTGAATTGGTAGTGCCCTTCAAAAGTTCAAAAATCAGATTTGGCCATATCTCTTACTCTAATTTTGTAATATCCCAGGCTCAAATATAGTTTAGAAAAATACTTAGCTCCATGTAGTTAATCCAACATTTCGCCTATAAAGGGAATATGAATTTGTTTTACTATTATTTTATTCAATCATTTGTAATCAATGCACATCCAAAAAGATCCATCCTTTTTTCGAACAAGGACTATAAAAGTTGCATAAGGACTTCTACTATTTGTAATGATATCACACTTTAGTAGGTCTTAAATTATCCATTAGATTTCTATTTTTAGATGATGGGGATATTGATACAGTTTGGCGTTAACAGGATTCAATCCTACTTTCACTTCAATGATGTGCTCTATCGCTCTTTTTGGGGGAAACTCAAGTGGAAAATCTTGGTTTATTTTTTCGTGTTATTGAATTAACTCATGAATCTCAAGTGATTCATCATTAACTAATGTTGATGCCAATATTTCCATTTGATGAAATTGTACTATATATCTTGGTGTTCATTTTAAAACCAATTTCACCATTTGATGGGATGATACAATTGTCTAAACTTTATAGTGTGTTTTTTATGGTTGGAGGACTAAGTTCCTAATGTTTGTAGCCATTGGAAACCTACGACCACATCCACTCCTCCAAGAGGTACAATTTAAAACTAGGTTTCTAAAATGTAGTCCTAAATATGTAATTTAACTTTATGGAATTTTCCTACTGCTTCGATTTGTTTTCCATCTACTACCACTACTTTCGTATTAGGCATTGGGTATATGAAAAGATCAAAAAAAATTGCAAGACTTGTGTCAATAAAATTGCGAGTCATCCCTATATATATTAGGACCATTACATCATTCCTTTTTATATGTCATTTTAACTTTAAGACCTAGGGCTAAGTTATTCTTGTCATGGCTTATAATGATACTTGTGAAGCATTCTCATTGTCTTTATGTAGGGAAACTTGTTCAGATTCCTCAACTTCTTCTATGACTAATTCTTCAGTGTCTAAATTATCTTTTGTTTCACATTTATATAAATTCTTGGTAATATTCAATTTAAAGAATTTATGTCTCAAGTCCCACTTTTCACCACACTATTGACATTTACCCTATTTTATTCGTTGGACTTATAAATTAGATTTTCCTCCTCTTAAATGTGGTGGAAGGTATTTTGTATTTTCTACTTCGGTAGTTTGAGGAATATTTCATCTTGATTCAACTTTATTGAGTCTTTGTAGTGATGACCTTTCCAACTTCTTTTTTACAACGTTTGCCTTGAGAATTATGTCTTCCATAGTTGTAATATCATGTAGCTTCAATTCATTCTAGATATGTATTTTTAATTCGGTGATATAAGATTGAACCAAACATTTTATAGATAATCTAGGTACTCTTATAGCCATTGCTTCCCATTCACATATGAATTCATCCATGTTTCACCGTTGTTGTACCTAGTGAGTTCTGTGAAAAAATTCTCTTCTTGATGCCCTGAAATCATTTAAAGAATTTGTCCTTAAATTGGTTTCAACTTATTGCATATGTTAATTCTCTCCACAACATGTACCAGTTGTATGAATCTTCAACCAGTTGCATGGATGCATATCTGATCTTTTCGTCGTCATTATAAATCTGATATATCTCGAAGTATTCTTCTGCTCTGTTGAACAAGGCCACACACTATTTTTTGTTCTCATTGAATTTTGAGTATTCCAATTTTGTTTAGGGAGGATGTACAAAGATGGGTTGGTCATATGATGGGTATTGGTTCTACTTCGTCATGCCATGAAAAGGTATATTTAACTATGAATTTGGAGTCTTAGGGGGTCCTTAAGGTACAATTGGGTATGTGAGGTGAATTAGTTGAATTGGAAGTTTCTGAAGAATTTTACTCAAGAATGGTTGTGTTTTCCAACATCACATGATTTCTTATGAGATTTCATTTCTCAATGAATTGGTCTTTTAATTCTGTGTGATTTTTGTCGACCAAGTTCTCTAGCCCTACTTGATCTAGTCATACAACTTCATGATTGTGAATTATTTGTGTTTCCAACTATGTGTGTTTATCCATTAATTCCTTTTGGAGTGCATCATATTTTTCTTTCATCTTCATTAGCTTCGTATTCAATTCACTCATAGTCATTGTCCTTGTAATTGGTGGGGTTTTTAAGTCTATTTTGACTTATTTATTTGAATCCCCTTTTCTCATATCTATATATATATATAGTTATATAGTTAACCTTTTTTATTTCTTTTATTTTCTATTTTATTTTAAATCAGTTACCACTGAAAAAAAAAAAAAAAAAAAAAAAAAATTAAAAATTAAAAATTTAAAAATAAATAAAAAACAAAATAAAAATAAAAATAAATAAAAATTAAACAAAAATTAAAAATAAATAAAAATAAAAATAAAATAAATAAATAAAATAAAAAATAAAAATAAATAAAAATAAAAATAAAAAATAAAAAATAAAAATAAATAAATAAATAAAAATAAACAAATAAAAATAAACAAATAAAAATTTAAAAAATAAAATAAAAATAAAAGTGCATCATATTTTTCTTTCATCTTCATTAGCTTCGTATTCAATTCACTCATAGTCATTGTCCTTGTAATTGTTGGGGTTTTTCAGTCTATTTTGACTTATTTATTTGAATCCCCTTTTCATATATATATAGTTTACCTTTTTTATTTCTTTTATTTTCTATTTTATTTTAAACCAGTTACCACTGCAAAAAAAAAAAAACAAAACAAAACAAAACAAAAAATAATAATAATAATAAAATAAAATAAATAAAAATAAAATAAAATAAATAAAAAGTAAAAATAAAAATAAAATAAATAAATTAAAAATAATCTAATAAATAAATAAAAATTTAAAAATAAATAAATAAATAATAAATAAATAAATAAAAATAAACAAATAAATAAATAAAATAAATAGATAAAAATAATAATAATAATTCCTATATGATAAAATATACCATTGACCAACGATTTACTAAATCCACGGACTTATAAACCACCATCAAGAAAATCAATATTTATCCTTTTTTCCTTTTTCTTGTTATTTTTTGTCTAATCCTATATTTTCAATACCATGGGAAAATAGCATGGGTTTTTGAAACCACAGGCTCTGATACTAGATGAAGTGCAAATCTATATGGAATAAGTATATATATAACGAATTGAATAATTAAATGATGATTTTTTTGCAATGAGGGACCCAACTTAAATATATATAATCAAATTCCATAAAAAAATTATCATTCAACACACATCTACATCAACTCGGGTTTATAGTTATCTTATAGGATCCAAATTGCAATGATACTTAATAAATCATAAAGAAGATTTTATTTTAGAAATACAATTACTTAATTTTGATAATTTGACAATCAAGTTTTGGTTGGTTCAATTGAAATCTCCTCATTTGTTTCCATTGAGTTTATAATTTCATAGCTCAACCACTTAGGCATGAATCAACCATCCAAACTTAGTACAACATTGCATATAAACTGCTACATTATGCCCAACAGTCAAACATTTATTTAAAGGTGTGATCAAAGATCTTCAATTGCAAACACTAGAATAAGAAAGGACTTCTTGTTTGATATTTATATATTAGTGTAAGAGTAATACTTAAATATATAGGAAAACACTATTAAATATTGAGATTTGATTTTAGAAATGCAATAACTTAATTTTGATAATTTGACAATCAAATTACATAATAGTTGGTTCGACTGAAGTCTTCTCATGTGTTGCACAATATAAGTGGATTTATAACTTCGTATATCAACCACTAAGCATAAATCAATCATCTAAACTTAGTACAACATTGCATATAAACCACTAAAGTGCATCAAACACTCAACATGTATTTATAAATTGTGATTAAAGATCTTCAGTTGCATACAATAGATTAAGATAAAGGATTTTGTATTTGATATTTATAATATAGTGTAAGAGCAATATTATTAGTCCCTATCATAGCAAGGAGTATAGAAATCAATTTCCACTCAACATTCCCAATCAATGTAGTTGAATTTTATTTTATTTTTTAATTTCCTATACTTAATTATATTGTTCTGTAAAATCCAACAATTATGAAAATATTGTAAATAAAATAATTAATCTTTTTTACTTTTAAGCAATGAAATTCTAATTTTTTGATTTGTTGAAACACTTGAAAAGACTAATTACTTATGGTTAGACATGACAGGTATATATATATATAACCAAGTTCCCTGTGACAAATGCTTAACCATTAAAAATATTGCATTAAAAATAAAATTTACTGATAAGAGTATTCTATCAAATTATGTATATTTATGTGAGAAAACATGGCATACACTAATGATGTCATTAGTGTATTCTAGTCATTTAAGAACATTAATGATAAAATTCCATTGTTGATTTGTAGCAGTACTTACGCTATCACAAAGTGGCAAAGCATATGGGGCACTTCACTTTAGACTCAAATCACAGTGCAGTAGTGATAAGATAACACACCTTGAACATTTAATATATCCCCTCAATTGAAGAGGGGACAATTTGGTATTCAAGCTATAAAACTTGGCATGGAGAGGTAGAGTTGCAAGTACACAATCCAAATCAAGTCAAATTCCAAAGAAGATAAATAATCATTTTTACCTCTTCCTAATTTATTCACAACTTTATTATTTATCATTTACACCCAAGTCTAAATACCTAAGTTACTTTCCCAATGTGATCATAAATTAAAATTTTCCTTTTGGCCCCAACTTGTGCGGAGCAATGGAACTTACCCTTTTACCTCCACACTTTCATTTTTGTAAGCTTCGTCAATATATTTCCATTATTGATTAAAAAATTTACATTGATTTTTACATCAAAACAACACTATGGGAGCTCATAGTTTCAACTTGGGAAGACCAAAGATACATCATTACTATTAGTGAAGTCAAAATATATCATATTTTGACTATCCAGAGGGTTTTTCAAAACTTAAAGAAAATGATAGTAGAAGTGTAGGACTATGCAAAAAACACTGAGAGTAATACTATGTTAGTTGCCCATTTACAGTGAGACTACATCCATTTTACTATGAGTAAACCCATACAAAAAACAACTAGTGTTCCAAAGTGGTATGCCATCAACCCATAAATTAAATATTTCTTTTTGGCCCCAACTTGTGCGGAGCAATGGAAATTACCCTTTTACCTTCACACTTTCTTTTTTGTAAGCTTCGTCAATATATTTCCATTATTGATTAAAAAAATTACATTGATTTTTACATCAAAACAACACTCTGGGAGTTCATAGTTTCAACTTGGGAAGACCAAAGATACATCATTACTATTAGTGAAGTCCAAAGATACCATATTTTGACTATACAGAGGCCTTTTCAAAACTTAAAGAAAACGATGGTATAAGTGTAAGGCTATGTAAAAAAAATCAGTAATATTATGCCCAATGCCCATTTACAGTGAGACGACATCCATTTACTATGAGTAAACCCATACAAAAAATAACCAGTGTTCCAAAGTGGTATGCCATCAACCCATTATGACAACTTAGAACAAACCGATAATAACCAGCAACAAAAATAAGTGCAATGTCCATGTTGAAATTTTAGTCTGAAATGATTACCATAGAGAGTGGAGAGTAATTGCCTTGAGGAGAAATCCCAGCGGGAGCATTAATGATTATAGAAGCTTCAAGTTTCACATCAAACTCAGTATCCAAGTCAGACACCACAAACCGCTCCACCCTTGTTAGCCTGGCCATGATATCGTCCAAATTGTAGCGAATATCCTAAAGAATTCTCTTGATTTCCTCCTACCCTACAAATAGTTTATAATTGTCAACCTGCATGTCACAAATGACCATATGGGGTGGTGTTTTTAACTGACAATGCACCAAGGTCAAGAATCTTCCTAAGGCAGTTACCACTAATCTGAGAGCCAAAAAAATAATAACGATTCCCAAACTCCTTTGCCTCTAAGTGAACAATTTCATTCCCTACTTCCAAAGGAGCTAAATCAAAATGGTTGGCCACTGATTCCCATCCAAACAAATGGCAACAACGAGACAAAGATGAAACTAGTGTGCCACCATGAGGACTGGCCAGGCGCTACCTAAGGGCGATGTTTATATAGGAACTAGGATAATGGGAAAATGATAAAGAGACTGACAAAAGACAATAATGGATAGACAACAATAAGGATGTAACGAACCTGGGGATAACAAAAACATCATCCAGCATGAGAATGAAGAGCAAAGTTTGTGCTAGTGGAAGATATAAAACAATGTGACTAGGCCAATCTGTCATGATGGAGGTTAGCCATTACATTACATTCTTTGAGAGATGGAACTTTTTAACAAAATGAATGTCATACTCTAACCCATTTGCAACCATTTTACGGCATTTAAAATGACGTGATGAGGATAAGTGATCCAAGTGTTGAGGATTGTAAGGACACCACACATGGATGAGACAGTGACAGGTGGAGAGCGTGGCTCTCAAACCCAGGTCTATTATCCTATGTGCCATTTTAATGTCAAGCATGTTAATCATGTTGCATGGCTCCACTGGGACTTGTAATACCACCCCCATCAGGGATTTCACTTATGCACATACTTTACTTCCACACAAACTTTAGCTCCACATATACCTTGCTTTTGCACAAACTTAGCTTTGCACATGCTTTACTTCCACTAGTTTTAGACATAGTAAGGTTGTTGCAAACATTAAACTTATCACACAAGCTTATAGACATTACTATATGAGTGTTCACGGAATTAATAAATGTTTTTTCCAGAAATTAAAAGTTTATCTTGTAAGTATAAATTCCTCTCCAATTATTACTACGTAAAAATGCAAGAATTACATTTGGACATACTATCTTCTTTTGCACATGGAATAACTCTAACCCACCAAAAATGTAGGGAAAAAAGGAAAGATTTCCACCAAATAAGGAAGAGTGTGATTACTCACTTTTTTTTATTTTTTTTTCTAAGTAAGAGAAATCTATTGATATAATACAAAAAGTAGTTACAAAGTTTCCTGGCCGTAAAGGGACCCGGCCTTAATCAGCACGAAACCATGAACATTGTCTGAGACTGCCCCAACAAAGGGGAAACCAGTCTAAATGAGAAAAAAAGTCCAAAAGACAACCAGATTTAACCCACAGTTTTCCTGGAGAGACCACTCTATCAAAAACAATATTAGAAAACCACCCAGAAAACAACAGTCTATCCGGACTGGACAACCATCCCTCAAAAAACCCAGAGGACACAAAAGACAAGACAGAACTAGACCAAGAACTAGAAAAAATGCCACCTGGCAGCCGTAACACTCGCCACAAATTCATCTGTGGCAGTTTCCTCCACAATTGGACAAGCCCAGTCTTCCGGGTTTTCTGCCTTGCCACGTCCCGCATCCTGATGTCCTCCCTCCCTGCTGCCGACTTCAACCTGCGAGCCTGACATGTCCTCCATGTGGCTTTCCATGGCCTGCGTGTCACTTTGAATGCCAAAATCATCATGCGAGCTACCAACAATGGCTTTCCCATGTCGTATGTTCCGACCTCCATTGCCTTCCTGCTCGTCATTGTTGCCTCTGTTCTGACTTGGACCAGCTTTGTGCATCTCCTCCATGGAGATGGTCATGGGGATGTGCTGCTCAATCTCTTTTGTAATGGAGATGGAGACAGTGGCAACAATTACCGGGAAATTTAGAGAGCTACGAAACCAGAACTATGTCGTGTGAGGGACCTGGTGCAAAGGTAGCATAAATGGAGCAGTGCGAACAACCGCCTCTTCATGACTTGAGCAGTGCAGGCCGGCTCTGCCTCTGCCACTTCTGCTATTCGGATACCAAGGATTTTCAGTAGAGGAAGCAGGGGAAACCGAATTATGTTGATGCACAGCTGAGGAGCGAGAGCTGCCTCCTCGCGTGCCACCACGTCTACTACACATGCAGTGGCAAACCATGGTGGAAACAGGGGCAGTGAAAGAGTCAGGGGAAGCAGAAGGAGAATTGACAGAGGAATTTTGTCAAAAGGTTACTGAATGCTGGAGGACAAGAGCCGAGTTGCAGAGGTTTGTATGGGAATGGTGGAAGCCATTACCCAAGTCAAGGCAGCACACAATCCAGCATCAGCGTCTCGTGCTGGTTCGCTCATTCGGCTCTTCCGCCTGCGGAGGGCAAGCACAGTGAAACAAGGGCAGAACGACTGGAATGTTTTCTGGCGCCATGGTTAAGGAATGGCCTTGCCTCGACTATAGCAGGCATTAAATGCCGCCTGAGAGGTGCCCTGAGTATCATTAACTTTGATCTTGGGATGGTTGTAGAGGGCTATGTGGCCACCCCGTCTGCCGTCTCCCCGTCTCATCATCGTAAACACCTTAATTAACACCCGCAGCCGGGGGATTACTCACTTTATGTTAGGTCCATTTAATACTAGTGATTGCCCCATTATTATTGTCATTGTAACCCTTATTTTTATTATTATTCCCATATTATCCCCATATTGTTATTAGTGTGCCCCATAAAAGCCCACTATTGTTATTGTTGTTCCCTTATATTATTATTGTTATGTCATCTTTGATTATATTGTGACCCCTTAGACTCCTATATATAGAAAGGAGGTTTAGTCATTTGTATCATCCAATAATTCTTCATTTATGTAATGTAAAGGAGATTGCCCCCTCGAAGAGGCTGATTTCTAAGGCGTTGATCTTTCTTTTCTATCATTTTGTGAGCTAGTTTCATAACATTTTTTATCAAAGCTTTGGATTCTAGGGTTTTTCTGCTCCAAACAAGTCATCATGGAATTTTTTCTATAAATTTTTTTTTGCGACGTTTCAGAAGCTTAAAAAAAGCCCATTTAAGTCGAAATCGTTCTGAACCTCGAGTCTGAATCTCAGATCTTGTCTCGCTATATTTTCAGAGATATGATATGAGTAAGTTAGGGTTTCTGCAGACTCCCAAATTACATTCTAAACAGGTGACCTTGGGAAAATCATCATAACTTTCTCTCTGAGCATAAGATTGAAATTTCGTAAGAAATTATAGAAAGAGGACAAACTATAGTTTTCTGTGCATCTTTTTCAGATCTGAAGGTCAAAACCATGACATGTGGCACGTCGTACAAGTTCGCTCTACTGAAAAATTATATAATCAGATCATCTTGGGAGATTGGGCATAACTCTTCCTTGGAGAATCTAATTTTGATCAGACTGGTGGCATTGGAAAGAGGAATCAGAGGGATACTGCAAGAAGCAATTTCAGCCTTGAAGATCTGCAACTACAAAGATACAAAAGATTCAATATCGAGCTTCTACAAAGCGAAAAAGGGTGTGTAGTATTTTTAAACTTTTGCATAAGTTTGGGTTGAAAAATTAGTTTGAAGTTCAAAGGGCATAGTGAAGCATAATTATCATTAATTGATGCCCCAAAGAAAGAAAATGGAAACACCTAGTAAGCAACCTGAAAGCTCTAGCATGACTCATGAAGAAGAGGAAGAAATGCAACATGATATATCAAAATTACGAGACCAAGTGCAACTAATTTCACTCTCACAAAAGGTAACAGAAGTTAAGATGGATGGTTTAAAGAAAGGCGTGGAAGATAAGATGGATGGTATGAAAGACAACATTGAAGATTTGAAGAAGGACATGGAAGGTTTGATAAAGTTGCTACAAGAAAGGATTCCTAATGGCGAAAAGGTAATAGAGAAAACTCATGATGAGAAAAAAATAAATGTTAATCATGATTTCATAGACTCTAATGGTGGATTGAAGACCCACCATGTTCCAAAGATCGGTATGAGGAAGTTTGATGGCAAGGATCTCGTAACATGGATACTATAGATGGAGCAATATTTCGATCACCATAATGTGCAAAACACACAAAAGGTACTTATTTCATCTTTATATTTGGAACCAAATCAATTTGTATGGTATCGATGGCTTTGCTCTCGTAAACAAATTGTCACTTGGGAAATTTTTACAGAAGAAATGATAGCACATTATGAGGATACAAAAAGCAACACTTTTTTTTAGCCAACTAATAAATCTCAAACAAAAGGGTTCAATGATGGAGCACATTGAGGACTTCCAAAAATTGAATATAAGGGTAAAAGATATTCCAGAGGAGCATAGGATTGATGCGTTCATAGGGACTTTAAAGGATAAAATCCAACATGAGGTTCACCCTTGGGAACTTGATTCATTGCAGAAGGCATTCAAGTTGGAAAGAAAAATGGAAAGCAAAATTATGGCAACAAGAAAGCCTGCCACTCACAACTATAAATATGGAAGTGTTATTTCCCCTATCCTTCCACAACCTACAAGGTTGACACCACAACAATTGGAATGAAAAATAGAAAAAGGGCTTTGTTACAGTTGTGATATCAAATACACTAAAGATCATAAGTGTGCTAAGAAGAAATTATTTTACATAGATTGTGAAGATGAGGAAGAAAAGCAACAAGAAATGTCAAAAGAAGAGGATATACACTAGGAACAAACCCTAGAGAAAGAAGAAATGAATCCGACCATATCTTGTAATGCATTGGCTGGAATTACTACTCCTCAAACTATCAAGATAGAGGACATATCAAGAAGAAAAAGGTAATGGTGTTTATTGATTCAGGAAGTACCCATAATTTTATTCATTGGAAGATAGCCAAAGAATTGAATTGCTTCCTATATCTAGCACCAAAGTTTCAAGTGATGGTGGCAAGTGGAAGAACCATAAATTGCTCTAGAAAGTGCCATAATATCAAGTTATCCATGGGAGAATATGTATTGAATAGCCCAATGCTTTTGGCTACAATCTTTGAGTACAATATCTTTTAATTTTCAAGAACGTTTCATGAAAGGAAGTTTAATTAAAGGGTATCACAGGGAAACCGGGAAAGATAAACAGCTCTAATAGAATGAAAAAGCTTCTAAAGAAATAACAACGAGGTGTAATTGCACAATTATGTTCGCTATAGATTCCCACATTGAAATCATCTATTTCTCCATATCTCCAAAAAGTCTTGGACAATCATTCCAAGGTATTTGATACTCCCAAAGGCCTCCCACCTATTAGTGATCATGATCATGCTATTCATTTAATTCCAAGAAGTGTTCCTCCAAACATCAGGCCTTACAGATATCCCTATGCCCAAAAGAGTGAAATTGAACGTATGGTTGTAGAAATGTTAGAGGCTGGTATAATTCAACCTAGTCAAAGTTTTGTCTCTGCTCCAGTAGTATTGGTGCACAAGAAGGATGGATCATGGTGCATGTGTCCAAATTATAGGGAGCTCAACAAGCTTACTATTAAAGATAAATTTCCCATTCCTATCATTGATGAATTATTGGATGAATTTCATGGATCAATTTACTTCACCAAGTTGGATATTCATTCAGGATATCATCAAATCAAAATGAAGACTAAAGACATTCCGAAAACAACATTTAGAACTCATGATGGTCATTATGAATTTTTGGTCATGCCTTTTGGCCTTACCAGTGCACCTTCTACATTTCAAGGTTTGATGAATTCCATTTTCAAACCCTTCCTAGAAAATTTGTGTTAGTATTTTTTGATGACATACTAATCTATAGAAAGTCTTGAAAGGATCATGTTCAACATGTTGACAGGGTGCTCAAACTATTGGAGGAGAAACAATTATATTCAAAAAACTTCAAATGTTTCTTTGGAGTACAAGAGGTGGAATATCTGGGTCATATTGTATTTCATGAAGGTGTTAAGGTAGACCCTAGCAAAATTAAAGCCATTAAGGAATGGAAAATCCGCACATCCATAAAGCATCTGCGAGGATTTCTCGAGTTGACAGGGTATTATTGCAAGTTTGTTAAGAATTATGGGAGAATAGCAACACCTCTAACAACATTATTGAATAAAGATGCATTTTCATGGACTCCAGAAGAAACTAAGGCCTCTGAACATCTTAAATAGGCAATGTGTCAAGCACCAGTCTTAGCTACGTCGGACGTCATAAAAACCTTTATTGTGGAATGTGATGCCTCGAGAAATGGAATTGGTGTTGTTTTATTGAAAGAAGAAAGACTCATTTCTTTTGAAAGTCGTCCAATCAAAGGAACTATTTACACAAAGTTATTTATGAGAAGGAAATGTTGGCAATACTACATGACCTTAAGAAATGGCGACCCTACCTAATGGAAAGACACTTCAAGGTAAAAACGGATCATGATAGTCTTAAATAATTTTTAGAACAAAGATTATCTTCAAAAGAGTATAAAAAATGGGTCACAAAGATGTTGGGTTATGACTTTGAAATCACCTACAAAAAAGGGAAGCAAAATGTTGTGGCAGATGCACTCTCAAAGAAGGATGAGGATGTGGAAGCATTGCTTTGCACCATTTCTATTATCCAACCACATTGGATAAATGAAGCAAGGGATGAATGGAAGAATGTCGAAGAAGTGTGGGAACTCATTCAAAAATTACAACAAGATCCTAGTACATCTGATACATTTAGCTGGAAAAATGATTCGTTATGGTACAAAGATCGCTTATACCTGGGTAAGAATTCCCAACTCAAACAAAATATTCTTATGGAATTGCACACTTCTCCCTTAGGAAGACACTCAATATTTTTAAAAACTTACCACATGGTTAAGAAGGAATTTTTTTGGGATGGCCTTAAATAAGATATTCAAAAGTTTGTGGAGGAATGTTTGGTTTTCCAACAAAATAAAGTTGAAACAATTAAGACCCCAGGTCTATTACAACCTTTATCCATTCCAAGCCAACATTGGGAGGAGGTTCCAATGGATTTTATCATAGGTTTACCCAATTCCGAAGGAAAGAGTGTCATCATGGTGATAGTTGACAGACTTACCATGTATGCACACTTTTGTGCATTATCTCATCCATTTAAAGCCAGTACAATTTCTAATGCATTTATGGAAACAATTCAAAAGATACATGGAAATCCAAAGATTATTGTAAGCAACAAAGATCCCATTTTCACTAGAAATATTTGGACAGAATTATTTTCTTGTATTGATACTCAGTTAGCAGCTCATCTTATCATCCTCAATCTGATGGGAAAACTTAGATAGTAAACAAATGTTTGAAAGGATATTTGTGTTGCTTTGTCTCTGATAAATAGATACAATGGGTGAAATGGTTGCCTCTGGCTGAATGGTGGTATAACACTTCCTTCCATACTGCAGCAAAAATGACCCCATTTATGGAACTTTATGGATATCATCCACCATCCATCACATCATATTTAAGAGAAAATTCTAAGGTTCAAGCAGTGGAAGATCACATTGAGCATCAACAACAAGTTCTCCAACTCTTAAAGGATAACCTCACTTTAGCGCAGAATAGAATGAAACAACAAGCAGATCAACATCGCAGCGAAAGAAGTTTTGATGTAGGTGACTGGGTATTCCTATGGCTACAACCATATAAACAAATGTCCCTCAAGAAAGCTAAGAAGGATAATATATTATCACCAAAGTATTATGTTCCATACGAGGTGTTGCAAAAGATTGGTACTATGGCATACAAATTGGAGCTTCCTGCAGCTTCCCGAGTGCACCCAGTTTTCCATGTTTCATGTTTAAAGAAGGTCCTTCCCAGTTCAAACAATATTTCCAGAACTTGACGAGGAAGGAAAAATCATATTGGAACCTGAAGTAGTCACAGGAAAAAGAACTCGATAGCTACGAAATCGATCAATTTCGAAGTATCTCATGAAATGGAAGAACTTATCCACTGAAGATTCCACATGGGAGGATGAGAATTTTATATAGAAGCATCCAAAACTACTCAAGCATTGAGGACAACACTTTTTTGAAGGAGAGGGGCATGTTTTTTTTTTTTTTTAACACAGTCGGTTACTTTTTATATATTGCAAAAAAAAAAAGAATAAAAGGAAGGGAAAGGAAGCTAGTTCCTTGTACATTCAGAGGAGGGTTGGTTCAAAAGTAGTGCAAAAAATAGGAGCGCAATCCCCACAACTACTTACAGCCCTGTTTCTATAAACTTCAAAAACTATAGTGTTGGTGTCGTGGTTCTAAGCTATGGGATAACTTTCCAAATTTTGACTTGATCTCCTTAAGCCTCACGTGGTAACCAAACCTGCACTTAACTTTGGATAAAGCGGACTTAACCATAAACCTTTATCCTCGTATAGAGGGAATATACACAAACACACAAGAAATAATAATTTCCGCTTTTCCATAGCCTTGGCGTGATTTTAATTCTTAACTTTATTAGGTATAATCTCCACCGTAGATTTTCCTCCATCAGATCTGACGGACACCTCTGATCGTCGATCAATCAACTTGCACATCACTCCACCACCGTCAATCCACTCACGATAGATCCAATGGCTATTAGGTATTTCGGGTGGGAAAATTGCGTGAAGAATACCCACCCGATAAAGCGGTATTCTCACTCCACCCTCTTGCTACGTGTCCATTGGTGAGTGGAATCCAGTGGTTCCCTCCAGAAACCACTTACTGCTTATTCTCATCCCGAAATACCATTCCTTCTTAAATTCCCACCTTTTCTCTTTGACTAACTCTCAAGCATGTTAGCGCCTGATGACCGTATATCTGCCACCGTCGACGGCTGCAATGGCTTCTCTGAGTTCCTCTTCCACTACTACTGAAGTTAATCCTTGTCTGTTGATCTCCGAGATCCAATGGTTCCTGTGCGATGAATCTTCATCTGTCTCCTCACTCTTACTTTGCAGCATTTCTTCAGTGTTTTGTGGTTTCTGTTCCTAATTTATTAGTCTATGTTGAGGAGAGACCTGCTGCTGTTGATTGCCATACTGTCTCGGGTCACCTAGGAGCCTACACAGGTGTACGTGGAGACCTGACTGTTACTTGCAATACCATTATGATCCAAGCGTTCGTGATTGACATGACTAATGTTGTCTTTGCCCAGGAGAGGAGGACAATTGAAATCTTGATTCATCATATAGTGTAGCTTTTTTGGGATTGTGAGAATCGTGTGCTCTGAGCAAGGCTGATTACAGTTGAGAACCTCTGCTGACATATATTCTCTGTTTTCCTCATGCAATCTCCTTCTTGAATTGATGTTTTGATTCTTCTTTTTTATTTTTCTCCCCCTGTAATATTTCTTGTGATATTCTTCGGATCTATATCTTCTTTCTCGATCCTCATACTGGGTGAGGGGGTCATGGTATACTTTCTTCATAAACTTCATTATTCTCTTTGACAATCCCAACTAGTCTGTCAATTGCTTTGTTGGCATGGCTATCAGCGTCCTTATTTTGGTTTCTCAGGACATGCTTTATGGTTATTTTTCACAGACTTTCAAAACTTGTTCTGATCCTTTGATAGATTTTGTTGATGGCTATGCTTTTGAAGTCCCTTTTGGCATCCAATGTGGCTATTATGATAGTTGAGTCCCCTATTATTATAGGGTTCTTGATTGCATTTTTATTTAAAATCCTTGTGCCTAGGAGAAGGTTGTATTCTTCAGCCCTGTTGTTTGTCATTTCTCCAAGGCTCCATTGATAGGTTATTTTTTTTTTTCCATTTGGATCTAGTATAACTTCACCTGCCCTGGCTTTACCTGGGTTATTTTTTGCAGCTCCGTTAAAAAACCGAATGTGTCTCTTCTATTCTTTTATCCATTCTACAAATTCCTTATCCTCCAATCTTAATTTCCATTTCTTGTTTGTGTGAAATTCTTTATTTTTTGCTATAGCTTCTGCTTTTGCTTTGTTTTCTAACATTGCTTTGTTGTACCAGTCTTTCTCTTCTTGTTGTAAATTATTTTGGTCCATTTTTGAGATTCCATTTGTACTTATTATCTCTGCAACTTGGCTCCAAGTTTTTGCTAGGATCTTGCCTAGATTTGGCTTTTGTTCTTTGAAAATGCATTTGTTTCGGGCTAACCAAATTTGCCAACACAGGATTGAAGGGAGACATTTCCATATCTTATTTATTGTTGCCTTTTTTTTCTTTGTATATGGGTAGCTTTTATCCCAGTTTTTATGAGGATTTTTCAACTGAATTGTTGGATTTATGTTTATTTCCAGAGGACTTGTTTCCTGTTTCCAGCACTCTCTCACCACCATACAGTTTATGAAGAGGTGTTGGATTGTTTCTTCCTCCTTTTGACACATGACACATTTTGAGGGCCCTTGTATTCCTTTTTTTTTATTTTTCAGAGGTAAGAATTTTACCTTTGAGAAGGGTCCAGGTGAAGACTTTAATTTTGGGCAGACTCTCTGATTTCCAAGCTACCTTCCAAAGACTCCAATCATTTTGATTGTGAAGTTTTTGGAGGAGGTTGTACCCCGATTTCACTGTGTAATCCCCTCTATTTGGGTCCCAAAAAAAGTCATCCTGCTCTTCTTTGTTGATGGGCACGGCCCCTGCCATATGAACTTTTAAAATTTCCCACTTACTTTTTGGTCTTGGTGGTGTAGCCAGCTTTTTCCATCTTGCCCAGTTATTCTGATCCCAATCCGAAATAAAATAAAGAGTGTTAAAACTTTTCTCTTCCATCCATCTCTGAAGTCCTCTTAAATTTTGTTGCTGATTTAAGGGGTTTTTCCCCATTATTCTATCCTCCTAGATAGAAATTGTTTTTCCATTCCCTGGATTTTTGGATATTTGAATCTCCAAAAAGAGGAATTATCCTTTTAACCAATTTCCAGATTTGGGTGCATGGCCTGTCTGGAATAGTATCAGAGTAGCTTTGTTCTATGACAATTTAAGTATTTCATTGTTAGAACTTTTTCCCACCAGTGACCGTTCCCATTTATCATTCTCTAGCTAATTTTTGTCCCTAAAGAAATGTTCATTAGTCCTAGCAGGCGTATTGCTATACCTCCTTTTTCATAGGGAAGAGTAACTTGCTTCCATCTAACAAGGCTAAATTTTTTATTATCTTGTTTTCCTCCTTGCCAGAGGAAGCTTCTAATTATCAATTCCATTTTCTTGTGGGCACTTGCCAGAGCCATAATGATGCATACTGATATATAGGCAAGGCCAAGAAAAGTGCTTTAATCAGTGTCACTCTTCCTGCCAGGTTGAGCCACATCACTCCCCAATTCTGAATATTTTCCCTCATTCTCTCCACTTGCTTGTTCTAGACTTCTGATTTTACCACTTACGTTGCTAAGGGTAGCCCAAGATAAGTGAAGTGTCTCCAATTTATTTGTAAAGGTATTTCTAGTATTTGTGAGATACACTACATTTTTTTTGTTGGGGTATTCCAGCAATAAATTCTGCATTTGGAGTTGTTTAAAATTCCTCTTGAAGCTAGGAGAAATTCATCCAAGACTTTTTTGAATCGTCTCGCTATAATGCAGGATGCCCCACCTATGAGAAGGGTATCATTTGCAAAGAGAGAGTGGTTTATATCTTTGACTCCTCTCAATATTTGGATCCCTGTTATTTTTTTCTCTTTTCTCTAATTTTCCAGCATAGCACTCAGCGATTCAGCCATGATGATGTACAAGAATGGAGAAAGCGGACAGCCTTGCCTTAGCCCTCATGTACTTTGGAAAAATTTACTGGGCCATCCATTGATTAATGGAGATATCCATGGATTTGATATGCATGCTTGGATAATCTCTATGAAATTTATTGAAAAGCCAAACTTTTTGAGAGTTGCTGCAAGAAAGTTATGGTTAAATCTATCAAAAGCATTAGCCATATCTAACTTAACAATCATTCCTCTCTCCTTTCTTTGGATACTGCTGTGAATAGCCTCATGAACAATTATCACATTGTCTGTGATTTTCCTCTTGGGGACAAATCCTCCTTGGTTTTCTGAAATTATTTCCAGAAGTAATTTTTTCATTGTTTGCTAGAATTTTGGTGAGTATCTTATAAGACGAGTTGCAAAGAGAGATTGGCCTATATCTGTTAAAATTTGTAGGATTGGGTTCTTTGGGAATGAGGGCTAGGAAGGAGGATTTTGTATTTCCTCCAATCTTTTTTTTTTGGAAAGCATTTTTTAGCATTCTCATTAGATCTTTTTTGATAATTTCCCAATGTTATCTGTAAAAGGCCATTGTAAACCCATCTGGACCTGGGGCCTTATCAGGGTGAAGATTCCTCATAGCTTATCTGACTTCTTCCTCCGTAATTTCTTTATCTAATTCCCTGTTTTTTTGGTCGCTTATTTTTTTTTTATATGCTGCAAAATTTCTTCATTACCTGCCTGTTGGTTACTTGTTGAGAGGAGTTATTTAAAGTGTTTATGGGTTGCATTTTTTATTGCTTCAACTCCTTTTATTTCTTGACCATTTACTTGAATCTGTTCAATCTTATTTTTTGACCTCTTGATTTTCATTGTATTATGAAAGAAGGTTGTATTTTTGTATCCGGATTTTAGCCAAAGGCATCTTGATTTCAGTCTGCTTTCCTCTTCTTCTTGCCTATTTTTCTTATATATTTCCAAATATATTTCCTTTTCTTGTATATGATCTTGCTTACTTTCTTCCTTGTTCTCTTTTTCCTTGCGAAGATTATCCATTTTTTTTGCAATTCGATTTTCCTAGCTTTCTCCCAGAGATCATTTTCTCTTGCCCAATTTTTTAAGTGCATCCTTAGGTTCTTTAGCCTAGTTTCCCAAACATACTGGGGAGATCCTGTGACACTTTTTTTCCGGTTGTCCTTTATTTGTTTGCAAAAATCTTCCTTAATGTCCCAAATTGAATCATATATGAAGGGAAGGGGTCCTTGATTTTCCAGCGTTCCAAAGGTTAGCACCACCGGCTTGTGATCTAAAGCTAAGTTGTGAAAAAATTTAATTTTCACAAGACTATAAGCAGCTGCTATGCTTTCATGAATAAGAATTTTGTCCAACCGTTCTTTTATGTTGTTTTTTCCTATTCTTTTGTTGTTCCAAGTGTATTTTCCATTGCTTGGCGGAATGTCTATTAATTTGTGTTCTTCTATTATTTCTTCAAGAGCTTCTCTTGACGGATCGTTGTGGAAGCTTTCGCCAATTTTTTCTTTTGTATTCCTTATCATATTTAAGTCTCCTCCTAGGATTAAGTTCCCACTTTGTCTCTCTACTATTTCTTCTTTAACTAATTTCTAGCATTGTTCTTTCTCTCTATAGTGATTTGGGGAGTACACATTTATAATGCTATATTGTTCTTTTGTATTGATATTTCTCAACTCTTTTCGAATCCAGTGTCTACTGATTTTTTGGGTTATTAATTCTCGTTTCCTTTTATCCCAAATGGTGTTGATTCCTCCCGATGCTCCTGTGGCTTCTAACGCTACTCCTTCATAATTTTTTAGTTTTTGAATCATTTTTTGATTTTCTTGCTTGTTTAGTTTGGTCTCTTGGATCATATATATGTCTGGTTGTTCCTTGGCTAAAATGTCTTGAGCTGCATTGACTTTAAAGGAGGTGCCAAGGCCGCGACAATTCCAAGAGACCACTATCATTATTTACTGTTGTGTTGGTGTGGTCCTCCCTTTCCTCTTTGCTGAGTTTTTTCATGACTTCCTGTTTGTTTCCCAAGGAATGAATCCATTGGTTGTTGCGTTCTTAGGGCCATTTCTTTAGTTGCTACCTCATCTCCGATTTCTTTATTGGATTTCCTTGCCACTTTTTTTTGCTGATCCCGGGCTTGGGGGATTTCTTTAGCTTTATTTCTAGTTAGAATGCGGTCCACTGAGGGAGGAGGTGGAGAGGATATAGGGTTGGGGGAGAATATGAGAGCTAAAGAGATGGGGTTTGAAGGTGGGGATCTATGAGAGGTTAGATCAAAGGAGTCTTCTAATGGCTCAAAAGGATTCGGAGTTGTGTGATCAGGAGGAGTAACCTTCGTTGGAGGTTGAGAGGTTGTTTTGTTTGCTTCTTGGGATGGATAGATATTTGATGTGGTCTTCTTATTGGTAGGTTTTTTCCTTTTCACTTGTTCCCATGTAGGTTCTTTCTCTTCTATATTTTCATGCTCTATTTTTTAAGACACCTATTTGCAAAATGACCATACTCATGATATACCTTACATTTAAATGGTATTTGCTCATAGTCTAGCTGTTGAATGTGTGTCCATTGGTCGACCTTGATCTTTATTACCTCTGGGAGGCCTTTTCCAAGATCTACTTCCACACATATTCTTGTACACGCATGCATGTTGTCTTTTGGCTCACATCTGTCAATATATCTGCCCACTGCATTTCCTATAGCCTTTACAGATTCGTCTCCCCAGCAGTGAAGAGGAAGATGCGGGAGCCTGACCCACACAGGCACTGCATTTGGGACATCCACCTCCGGATAAAAGTCTGGCATCCACCTGTTTGGGTATAAACCTCTGGAGTCCATGAAGTAAGGTCCATTTCTAAATATCATATCTCTGTCCTCCTTTGTTTCAAAGAGAAAGGTGTAGTATCCCCTTTCACAGAATCATATTGCTATCTTCCCCTGTGTGGTTGCATTCCAGTTTCTTTCCACCCATTTATACACTGATTTGGGTGAAGGCCATAGCCCTGTGAACTGTCCAACAAATCCGCGTTCTACCAGAGAGATGGCTACTCTTCTTGGAAGTGCTGGAGGGAGAGAAATATCTAGGATACTTTCAAGTTTCTTTACAAATTTATTGACTGATGGCATGTTCCTTGGAGCTCCATTCTCTACAATCAGAGATGCGAAGGCTTCTGTGTTTTCTTCATTCCCTAGTTGTGTGGAAGAGTGAGGATCTCCCTCCTCAGAGGGCTGCATGGTTTGGTTGGCCTCAGCAGCAAGAGGCTGTCGAGAGAGGGATCTGCAGGGGCAGTGGCGACTAGGTCAGTGCAGGCTCGAGCTGCGCTATTGCATGCACGATATTTTTGCTTTCTGATCAGAATTGCTTTCATAATAATGAGAGAAGGGCATGTTAGGTCCCTATAATACTAGTGATTCCCCCATTACTATTTCCATTGTAACCCTTATTGTTATTATTGTGCCCCTATTGTCCCCATATTGTTATTAGTGTGCCCCATAGAAGCCCACTATTGTTATTGTTGTGCCCTTATATTATTATTGTTATGTCGGCTTTGATTATATTGTGACCCCTTAAACTCCTATATATAGAAAGGAGGTTTAGTAATTTGTATCACTCAAGAATTGTTCATTTATGTAATGCAAAGGAGGTTGCCCCCTCGAAGAGGCTGATTTCTAAGGCGTTGATCTTTCTTTTCTATCTTTTTGTGAGCTAGTTTCATAACACTTTACGCTAAATTTTCATATCAATATTATTGGAAATATTTATATGTGGGCTATATCAAATTCAATAAATTCTTTCAATAAAATAACTAATGTGAATTTAAACTCAATTAGCTACTTTGGGCTTTATATTTGTCTTGCATGCATCGAAACAACTTTGTTTCTCTCCACGTAACTCAAAAAGGAATTCTATGACTAGGGAAATCATATAATCATGATATTTATTAATGCCTAAACATATCCATAATATGCATTAACTTCTCCCAATATATTACATGTAAGACCAAATAAATAAAAAATGAGTCAATTTCCAAAGAAGATAAATAATCATGTATTACCACTTCTTAATTTACTCACAACAACTTTATTATTTATAATTTACAACCAAATCTACCTAGACTATTTTCCCAACACGATTATAGATTAAATATTTTTTTTACCCAAAAATTAGAGAAATTTTGAGGTAAAAAATGAGTCTCAAAACAAAAATGTACAACAAAAATCAACTTTATAAGAAAAAATAGGATTCAATATGATGATGTGGGGATGGTTCACCATTTTTGGAGTAAAAAGATAAAAAGATAAAATAAAACTAACTATTTTTTCAACTTGTATTGTCAACTTATCTCTCTACAATTTTACCCAAATTTCAAGCAGACGTACTCATTGGATGCAGAATTTAATTTTGCATCTGAGTACCCATGTTGCATACTTTTAATGGACCCTACTACACGAAAAATGTGAAATACATTAAAGCAATCATGTTTTGTATTTCACATCTTTTCGTGTAGTAGGGTCCATCAAGAGTATGCAACATGGCTACTCCTTGGATACAAAATTAAATTTTGCATCCAATAAGTGCTCTTGCCAAAAAATTGAGTAAAATCAGACAGAGATAAGCTGAAAATGTAAGTTTTTCTTTTTTCCTTCCAAAACTTAATGAGTTAATCTAATCTTCTTTTATTATTTCCATTATTATTTTATAATATTCCTTAGGAGGCTCATTTTAGACCTAAAAATTTATCTAATGCCTTGTGTGGAGCAATGAAACTTACCCTTTTACCTCTCCACATGCTTTACCTCCACATAGACCTTAGATTTTCTATAGGAATTTACAGGGTAAGTTCCTCAGATAGAACACCAAATGACACCGCTCACAAACAGATCACAGATTAATACACCAATATTATTGACGTGGTTAAGCCCCTCAAAGAGGGAAACAGTCCACGACCTGAGCCAATGCGGCCACTTCATGGAATTTATTAATAAAAGAATGAAAATTTACATAAGCTTCTCTCATGAACGGTCACCCTATAAATTGTTAGGACTCCATATTGTCTACTTTTGACCTTGTATTTTGTCATTATATTACCCTCTTTAGTCCATAAGTCGAAAGCCTTGATAACATTTTGACCTAATTATTCCAAACGTATGAAGTAACTCTCCTCATTGCTATATGTTTAATTATTCAACACATATTCATGATATCTTTATAATTAATCTTTGGAAGTTGACTAAGTCGCTGACAATTGATGAAACTGTTTAAAGTTTGCAGAATTATAATTCATAGTTGTTGGAACACCAGAAACAGCAACTGTGCAGTTGCTGCCATACCAGAAACAACAACTGACTAAAGCGGGTAAAACCTCATTTTGCAAGGGCTGAAACATCTGAAACAGAAATTTCCAAGTAGGAGCAGTAACCGTCTAAAGTTGCTAAAACTATACGTTGCAGATGCTGACATAGCATGATTAGCCACTGTCCAAAATTGGCAAAACACATTCGCAGATATTGGAACACTAGGAGCAGCACAAGAACTTCACGGGAACAGTTGAGATTTACGAAATCGGAAACGATGGTGGAATAGCCAAGGATAGTATGAGGATCTCAAAGAGACGGTCGAGGTTTACCAGCTTTGCAACAGCAAAAGGATCCGATTAACAAAGATGATAAAATTACACACTATTGTAACAATATGCTGTAACAGGAATTGATTTCCTATTTTTGTACAAAAGGCTCAACTAAACGAGTAATGACAATCTATTGTAATAGATGTCTCCTCTATAAAGAGGAGACATTTACATTGGGGGAGAACAGGTGGTAACAGGGGTATTGTAGTGCAGAACAAGTTTGAATCCTTATTGTAACTTGACATTTTGGCAGATGAATAAAGCACTGTTCTGAGCATTTTAACTTAGCATCTGTGTCCTGGGGAATCTTGTGAGAGGGACAGGGCCCACCTTCTTCACAAGATTCTCCCATTTCTCTTCTGTTGAGTGTGTGTATGATTTTTGTGTAGCATTGCTTCTGATATTTTTCCTTTGCTGATACTCTGTTTTCTTAATCAAATTGGCGTTGTAAAAGAGTGTGTCACCGGTGATTAGGGATTGCAGTGTGCATTGGCAAATTGGTCACAGGGGCAGGTGCTGAACATCCGTACCCTGAGGATAGGGTCCTGATCCTCTGTTACAAGACAACCATCATTTCTTTTTGCAGATTTGTTACCTTTAGTTAATTGTTTTCATTTCATTTCTGCAATAGATCATAACTGCTGTAACACAGAGTAAGGGTTTGATAGAAAGTAGATTTGTTTATACTACAGCCTTTAATACTTTTAGAATTAAGTGCATACAGTACGAGGTCACCTTTGAAACAAAAGGACTTTCCCGGGTTGACAATTTAATGTGGTACTCGACTGTTTAATAAATAAACAATTCGAGCAGCCAACATTTTGGCGTCGTTGTCGGGGAAGGCGACTGAAAATTTTAGAGGTATTAACATGTTTTTCTTTCTTTTAGAAAGGCAGGATGCATGAGAGGACGCAAGAAGGTTAACCATTCAGGTGGCAAAGGCGAAGGAGGAGGAAGAAAAACTTTTATTGACGATATTATTTCAAAAGCTGAGACATCTCAGAGGTTAAGCTCTCGGAGGCCACAGATCCAACACTCTTCTCAGACAGATTTTCAGACAGAGGAGGTAGTGGGGCCAGAGAGGGTTCTAGAACCATCAGAATACACTGAGGAACCGGTGGAGGAAGACAAACGACCAATAGAAGAACCAATAGAAGAAGTTAAGGTGGAGGAACCAGTGCAGGACATCGAAATCCCAACAGAAAACTCCGAAGATCGGGCAAGCACATCAGGGAAACAACCAATGGAGGATAACAATGAAGGACTTTTTGGTGGAGGACGCAGAATAGAGGAAAGGGGAGAAAATTCTCTCTCCACCCTAGAATTCCCCATTGGAGATCTCCCCAGAGGAGCAACTCCTATGAAGAATATCCCACTTTCAGCATTACCCAACTTCCATGGGTTATCCACAGAAGATCCTGATGAATTTCTTTTTGAATTTGATATACTGTGTAGAAGTTGTGACTATATTCATTCTACTCAGAAATTAAAATTGTTTCCAGCTACATTAAAAGGGAATGCATTAAGATGGTTCATGAGCCTGGGAGCTCATGCGATTACAACATGGGATTAGATGAAGGAGAAATTTTTGGCTAAATACCAAGACTATTGTTGAACAAGAGAAAGAAAGGAGGAATTATTCAAGATGACTCAGAAAGAGGACGAAGGTCTAGAAGACTTCATGGAAAGATTACAATATAACTTACAGCGATCTGATCATCCTGATATGAGTAAGGATATTCTCAAGTCAATACTGCTAAGAGGGGTACGAGATGACTATTTAGATATGTTAAACATGCTTGGAAAAGGAGACATATCTAAGGAATCCTATGATGAGATTATCGATCTCTGTAAAAGATGTTCAAGAGGAGCAACAAGCAGACCAAAGAGCAGAGACAGTACATACTCAAGAGTCCAAAAATTAGCAAGTGGGGGAGCAACACGGGCTGAAATAGGTAACTTACTTGAAGAATTTAAAACTAAAATGTTAAGCTTTTTTGCTTCACAAATTGATACCTTGCAGGTTAGAAAGAAGCAAGCAGAAGCAGAAGCCGCTCTGGCTATTTTCTGCTCTAGATGCAGGGAAAAACACCCACTAAGGGAATGTCCCCTGGACAAGGTGCCAATTTGCACTATCTGTGAAAAGGACCATGAGACCCAACAATGCCCTTCTCTGCCAGGAATAAAAGCAGCTCTGCAGCCAACTGAAGAAGAAGTTGAAGGAGTGTACCTCCTCACACAGAGAAGGAAATGGCAACCACGAGGACAAGGTATGAATTCTAACATACCATTTAATCGTTGGAATAATCATTCTCCTTTTCAAGCAAATTACCCAACCTTCAATCAAATGCAAGTACCCACCCTTTAGTCAAATGAATTTCCCACCCATGCAGTAACTGAATCCTCCTTTTTTTGATCCTACAATGTGGAATCCCTGGGCTTTACAACAACCCTATCAATGGAACCCAAATTGGACAGCTCCACAGATCCCATTTCCAAACCAATTACCTCAATATCAGCAATCTCTCTCCTTACCTTCAAATGCCCCACCTAATAATCAGACAATAAGACATCAGCTGCCTATACAACCTAACCCCAACCCGAATAATAATAAAGCTCTGCAAGTAATTGATGTTCAAAACCAACTAGTTTCCCCTCTGCAACGCAATGACAATCATTTACGTTCAGGAAGAATACTTGAACCCATTATTGATGACATCACTTCTAATTCTGATAAAGAAGAAATCGGAAAACAAAAATCATCTAATGCTGAAACAGTTGAATCATCCTCTAAAAATAATGCTGAAACAGTTGAAACATCCTCTAAAAAGATTGTTGAAGCAGCAGAGCCACCATTCCCTGGACGTTTGGCTCTTACCAAAACACTTGAGCCACCTACTTTTAATTTGTTAGGAGAACTACAGAATTTATATGTTAAAATTCCACTTTTACAAGCACTAAGAGATGTACCGATTTATGCTAGAACTGTTAGAGATATTTGTACTAAGAAACCTAGAAGAAAAGCTAAGGACCCCCTCGCAGTTCATGTGATGGGTGATCTAGCTGCTCTAATGGCAGAAAAAAACCCCCTTGTAAAATATGGTGACCCTGGTCACCCTACAGTTATAGTTCAGGTTGGCAAAACCTTTGTTTCTAAAGTTCTGGTAGATCTCGGTGCTGCAATAAACATCATGACACTTGAAACAACACAGTTATTGCAGTTAAAAAAATTTATTAGGGAAACCCCAACCATTCTAGAGTTGGCTGACCACTCCACAATCAAACCTGAAGGAGTCATTGAAGACCTGATAATTTCAGTCGAATCTTGGAACTACCCAGCTGATTTTGTTGTGTTACAAACCAAAAATAAGTTGGGGGGTCATCCATTGATTTTAGGAAGGCCTTGGCTGGCTACAACAGATGCCTTCATTAGCTATAGGTCAGGATCAATGACAATTTCTAATGGATCTGAAACCAAGCAGCTTACTCTGTACCCTCATGCCACACCTATGATTAACAATGATAATTCAGTATGGTTAGATTATGAGGATGATGAAACTCAACCCATTTTAACTATCGGACAAGCCCTAACTTTTAAAGATTCAACCGAAGATGAATTAATTAGTAGTTTTATTTATGAACCTTCTTCGGTTAACTCTGAATTACATGATCACTTGACTACAATCTTGGAATCTGAATCACAGCATAATCTTAGAACTGAAAACTTATCTCAGACATCAACTGACACCCCCTCCAAAAGTCTAGCAGTTGAAATCGAGCCTGGCAAAACATTAAATATAAACCCTAACTTAACAGATGCCGAAACACAACAGTTAATGAAGTTACTCCATGAAAATAAATAAGCATTTGCATGGGATTACACAGATATGAAGGGAATTTCTTCTGAATTATGTACTCACCGAATTTATATTAAAGAAGGATCCCGCCCAGTCTGCCAACCCCAACGACGAATGAATCCCAATTTAAGGGAAATTGTGAAAGAGGAACTTCAAAAACTGTTGAATGCAGGATTCATATATCCTATATATGATAGCGAATGGGTTTCACCATTAGTGATAGTACCTAAGAAAAATGGAAAATGGAGAGTCTGTGTGAACTATAGAGCTCTGAATAAGGCTACTCAGAAAGATCATTTTCCCTTACCATTTATTGATCAGGTGCTAGATAATTTGGCAGGTAAGAGATTCTTTTCCTTTTTGGATGGGTTTAGTGGTTATAATCAAATCAAGATTGCACCCTAAGATCAAGACAAGACCACTTTTACTAGCCCATGGGGAACTTTCACCTATAAAGTTCTTCCATTTGGACTATGTAATGCCCCAGCAACATTTCAAAGGGCGGTGATAGGAATTTTTTTTGATATGCTTAATGATTCCTTAGAAATATTTATGGATGACTTTACTCCTTATGGTGTGACTTTTGAAGATGCCTTACAAAATCTTGAAAAAGTACTTAAACGGTGTATAGAAGCACATCTTGCCTTAAGTACTGAAAAATGTCATATGATGATGAATCAAGGTATTGTTTTGGGACACTTCATTTCATTCCTAGGAATTCAAGTTGATCCAGCTAAGGTACAAGTAATTCAGACTTTGCCTATCCCAAAAACACAAACTGATGTAAGAAGTTTTTTAGGACATGCTGGATATTATAGAAGATTTATCAAAGATTTTTCTAAAATAGCTTCTCCCTTGTTTGTGTTACTTATGAAAAATGTTGAATTTAAGTGGACTGATGATTGTCAAAAAGCATTTAATGAACTTAAACATCAATTGTCTATAGCTCCCATTTTAAGAGGACCTGATTGGGCACTCCCCTTTCATATATCCTCTGATGCTTCAGACACTGCAATAGGAGCTGTCTTGGGTCAAGAAGAAAACAATCTTCCCTATGCTATCTATTTTATTAGTAAAAATATGACCCCTGCTGAACTTAATTATACAGTCACCAAGAAAGAATTCTTAGCAGTTATTTATGCTATTAACAAGTTTTGACACTATATTACTGGTTACACTACTTTTGTGCATACTGATCACTCGGCCATTAAATATTTAATGAACAAATCAGTTACAAATGCTCGAGTTACCAGATGGTTATTACTATTACAAGAATTTGATATCACAATTGTAGATCGGCCAGGTAAAGAAAATGTAGTTGCTGATTTTCTTTCTCGATTAAAGACTGATGAAAATATTCCAGTAGATGATTCTTTTCCTGATGAATATTTATTTGCAGTATCTGCTCACTCACCTTGGTATGCAGACATTGCCAATTACTTAGTTGCAGGAAAACTACCACCACACCTATCGCACAGAGAGAAAAGAAAGATCATTCAGCAAAGTGCTAGGTACAGCTGGATAAGTGGGTGTCTCTTTCACATAGGACTCGATCAGGAAATTCGAAGATGCATCAGAGAAGATGAAGTTTACGATATATTGAAGGCTTTCCACGATGGCCCTTGTGGAGGGCATTTTGCAAACAAAGAACAGCACACAAATTACTCATAATGGGTTACTATTGGCCCTCACTTTTTAAGGATGCAAAGAAATATGTTAGGGCTTGTGATAGCTGTCAGAGAATGGGCCAGCCTAATCACAGGGATGAAATGCCTCTTAACCCCCAGGTAATACTTGAACCTTTTGAAAGATGGGCGCTAGATTTCATAGGTCCCATCAATCCTCCATCCAATCAAAGAGTTTATATACTGGTCTGCATAGATTATATGACTAAGTGGGTAGAAGCTAAGGCACTTATCAAAGCCAATGAAGAATCTGTGTTAACTTTTTTATTTGAAGAAATATTTGTTAGGTTTGGTTTGCCTAGAGAACTAGTCACAGATGGAGGACCTCCTTTTAATTCTCATGGCTTCAAAGATATGCTCCAGAAATATCATATTAAGCATAAGATGACTACACCCTATCACCCCCAAGCAAATGGGCAAGTGGAAAGTACAAACAAAGTCATAGAAGCCATTTTAACAAAGACAGTTAAGGAGAATAGAAGGGATTGGTTTCAAAGGTTGCCTGAAGCATTATGGGCTTACAGAACTACTTGGAGAAACACTATCGGTTTTTCACCTTATGAATTGGTCTATGGTAAAAATGTTGTTTTTCCTGTGGAATTTGAGATCAAAACCTTAAGGACTGCTTTAGCTGTTAACCTTGATTTGACTGATGCATAGACAGACAGGTTGCAGCAACTTCAGGAATTGGATGAAAAAAGATTGGATGCCATCCATCAAACAACCATGATACAATAGCAAAGAACTAGGTGGCATGACAAAATTATTAAGCACAAGCAATTCCAAAAAGGTAATTGGGCCTTACTGTATGACTCCCGTTTTGAAAATTTTCAAGGGAAATTAAGAACAAGGTGGCTAGGACCTTATGAAGTAGATGTTCTTTTTCCAAATGGGACAGTCAAACTCCTAACGATTGATGATAGCAGAACACCATTATTGGTGAATGGGTATCGACTCCGTTTGTATCAACGACCTATTTCTAAATAGGATTTCAAAGCCACTTGCATGACAGATATACACTATACCTTTTTGGGGGAATCTGTTATCCCTCAATGCACTTAATTTCCTGTTTATGTATTTATTTTTAGATTAGATTTTTCTTAACTAATAATCCCTGTCAAGTGTTGCCATGTTACAATTAATTATTTTGCAGATTTTAGTTTCGGAGGATGGCTGAGAACAAAAATTCCAAAAGAATCACTTTGCAACCTGGGAACATCTTTCAGACCATAAATCGTTTCTTTCACCATTTCCCGTTGCTGCAACACCATTTCCTGTTGCTGCAACACCACTTCCCGTTGCTGCAACACCATTTTCCTGTTGCCGCAACACCATTTCCCCGTTGCTGCAACACCATTTCCTGTTGCTGCAACACCACTTCCCGTTGCTGCAACACCATTTTCCTATTGCTGCAACACCATTTCCCGTTGCTGAAACACCACATTCCAATGCTTAACACCAATCTTTTTCATTCTTTTACTAAAGAGTACCAACTTCCTCATTTGTGTTCCCGAAAAATGAACCATTATTCTAATGGAACATATCATTCTTCATCAAAGGAACCAGCCATGCACCCCGATAATTACATTTCTCCATTACTACTTCCTGCCAATAATAAAGACCGCCCGTATTTTCATAATTTTAGACCCTTTTTAATCATTATTGATCCAGCAAAAGACAAGATAAGACTTTATGGCGCAACAACTAAAGGTAAATATAAAGGTACGCATGTTTAAGTGTGGATATTAAATTATAGTTAATGTGGAGACGTTGATACGACTACCGAAATCATTGTACTACCAATCAGATCATTCAGCCGTAGATTTGGGGGGATTACCAAAATATTGTTATGATGACATAACACGTCAATCACCGCCGCCCCTAATTCTCCCGGTAGCATCTAACTCACCTCGACTGTACCTTACCATGTCATAACCTCATTTGCAACGGTTTACCCTTTGCATGTACTAGGAGACACCATTAGGACCCATGTGGCAGGCTACCAATTTGACTACATCCCACATCCTGTACTCACAATGTATTATATAATAGGATCTGTCACTCATTCTCCCGGAGCTCCTTATAGATACTTTGATAATACCAAGAACGACCAATACTACGATGAGCCTACGGAGAGTAGGATATAGATGTCTAGCCAACCTAAAGGATACATGAACAAGCCATCGATAGCTACACAAGTGCTGACACGATCGGACCATTTGACTCTATATACGTCGTTCTAGCCATCCATCTTGACTGATCCCGAGCATCGTATCCAATAGGACCAACCAATAGCTGAGCTAACAAATGGATCAGTATGCGCCCGAGCAGCTTACTAATGTCAAGATCAAAATTCTAAGGACCGGAGGGACGGAGTCACTCACTATTCCGATGGTGAGGGGCTCGACTCTGTCTCGACCTTGGCTACTCGGCTCTGCACTATGTATTTTGTCTGAACCAGCAACTATGGGGGGGAATCTAATTACGCATGAACCTGGTTCAACAGCATTGCTAGAACTCTACCCGGAAGCCTACCAAATCTTTCTTCAAGCAGGATGGGTAGAGTATTTCAGAATACTGCCATATTTTAACTCACAGCAAGTTCTGGAGTTCGCATGCAACTTAAGAGAAGGGTTTTCCATCGTCCAGGGAGTGCAAATTCCGGTGACAGAAGAAGCCATAGCCCAAGTTTCCGGGTTACCAACCAATGGTACGCGCTGGTTTAGTAGAAAGCATCTTATTCTGAATGCGCAGCAAGACTTTCTCCTACCAGGTGAACGTGTCGAAGCCAAAGGCAGAGGGGTCGCACTTCGGTCACTGTCCCCATCGTGGCCAAAGGTTGTGGAGTTCGTTAAGAAATATTTGACATGCGAAGGTCGTTATCAGGTAATTTACCAACACGACTTCGTTTTGTTAAATCATTTGAGGCATGGTCAGTTAATAAATATGCCTTATTATCTATTGGGTTGTCTAAAAATTATGTCACGTTATACTGTAAATGCAAAGCATCAGCTCCTTTCCCTGAAACACCATCGCTTAGCCCAACTTCTGATAAATAGAGGCTTTGCTCTAAACCACCCACCCCCCCATGAATCCTCCTCAACAAGTAGAGGAAATTCCTCAGCAAACAGAAGAAATTCCTCAGCAAGCAGAGGAAATTCCCCAGCAGGTATCCCAGGAAATTCCCTAGCAATCAGAGCAAATATCCCAAGAAATTTCCCAACAAGTGGCTGAAAATCAACAATCAGCAACAGAAACACCCCTGCCGAGGACCCCATCCCCCAATGAAGCTCAACCATCCACCCCTGTACTCCATATTTCCACCGATGATTCTGATGATAATACCCCCATCATCTTTCGCAAAATGAAAAAGCAGGAGGAAATTGTAACCCCACCAAAAAGAAGAAGAACCAGGGCTTCACTTAAAGAAGCTACTGTTGCTGATAGTTCTCCCATTTTAAAGGAAAGTAGCGGTAAGAGAAAAATCACTGATTTTCCTGTCTCCTTACCAAGACAACGAACAGGATCGTTTGTAGCAACTGAAACCATTATCCCTAGTCCCCCACCCATCATCCTAAAATCTCGCATCCTAACTAGCCCTGAGCATTCATCTCCCTCACCCTCGGCTGCTGAAATGCAGAGCATTAACAGTTTTGTGACATTATTTTCTTTAAAGGAGGCAGCTGTTACACAAGAACCAGCTGCCGAAAAATCCAAAATAGACACCCAAGATGATATTGGGCAAGTGGCTGTTACACAAGAACCAGCCACTGACCCAACAGGTGTTACACAAGAACCACCTGTTGGGAAACAAGAAGATAATGACCTGCATGTGGCTGATACACAAGAACCAGCCACTGACCCAACAGGTGATACACAAGAACCACCTGTTGGGGATGCCAATGATCAAATTGATAATGAACAACAACCCCTGCCTCCACTGGAATCTGCAGCTACACAAGCCCCGGCCACCTTAGCCTCCCTGCAGGAAGAAATTGAGTTTTTAAAGTCTCAAATTAAGGATTATCAGCAGGAGATAATAATGGTTAAGGAATCTTATCAAAACGAATTCAATCTGCACACCTTAGCACGGGTAGCATCTGCAGCCGAAAAAAGTCAATACAATGAATATATGTGCAGTGAGTGTGGTGAGCTTTACACTCAAGCAGGATACAAGATAGTCGAAGTTCCAATGACTGGAGCCAGCTCACAGACCTCCCCTGTTGTAATCAAAATAGAACAACCTTCTGTTACACAAGAACCAGCAGGCTCTCTAAGAATGGCAAAAGAAGAAACAGAACAACCTGCTGCTACACAAGAACCAGCAGGTTCTTCAAAAATTGTAGAAGAGGACATAAAACCACCCCGGCCTACCCGAACTATTACAGAACAGAAATCCTTTACTGATGCCTTTACATAGACTGAACCTCCCTGTGTCAGCAATGCTCACACTGAGACCTCTAGTTTTCAAGAACTAAAGGACACATGGAGAACAGAATATGAAATTTCACAAGGGAAGGCATTCCAACAGCAAAAGTCATTCGGGTTCAACCATGCATACAAAAATTGGGATGCACTTGAACAGTTTCAAGTTCAACGCAAAGAAAATAGGAAATTAAAAGAAAGGTTGTCCAATATCTTTGACTTGGTCCAGAGGGTACTGGCTACAAGAAAACCCTCTTTTAACTATGCAGCATTTCTGAGAGAACGCTTAGCGTTCTTACAAATAAAGGCAATCAGAGATGGAAGACCTTATCAAGTTGCTAGACCTGATCAATTTATTGAAACATTCACAGAAGCACCAAATAATGATCAAAACTTGCTCTGTGAACTCTATCTTCACAACGAGGCCATGCCTGAAGATAGAGTGATGAATATACTCCCTATCGTCGGTGATATCCAAATAAGAGCTTTCATCTCTTTCCTAGCCAACCAACTTACCTGGAAAAATGCTTTTATGTCAGCAACACATAATGAGCAGAACTGCCTCCTCTGGATTCGAAGTGAACCACAGAATCCAGCCATCTTTATTGCACAACATCAAAAGAAGCTGACTAAACCAGGGATGCTTGATCATATGAGGCAACTACAAACAGCAGTCTTGCAGGACTGCCAACATTATGTGAAAACAAAGGGAGCTCTGGCCATCAAAGCAAACAATTTATTTTGGGAGCATTGTCCGAAAGAGAGACAGGAATATCATCCTTACAATCCCCTCAATCTTCCAGTAGCAATTTCACGCATACCTCATTATGTCAGATGTATGGAACAGTGTGCTGAAAAGTGGATTGGGTACTGTTTTCATTTTCCGCTCTTGTGGATACCTGGTCAGCAATATAAGGCTCATTATAAACTGACCAAAAAGGAGGAGGTGGCAGTATGGCAGCAAATACAGAATGTCTGTGGGTTCAGAAATAGGATGGACAACACCTTCTTTAGCTACTGTATCAGCAACTTACACTCTTCATCCCAGTATTCCGACTCTGATTTAGAATAAACGTTGCATGGGGACATGCAACCATTTCAGTTGGGGGGGATGTTAGGACTCCATATTGTCTACTTTTGACCTTGTATTTTGTCATTATATTACCCTCTTTAGCCCATAAGTTGAAAGCCTTGATAACATTTTGACCTAATTATTCCAAAGGTATGAAGTAACTCTCCTCATTGCTATATGTTTAATTATTCAACACATATTCATGATATCTTTATAATTAATCTTTGGAAGTTGACTAAGTCACTGACAATTGATGAAACTGTTTAAAGTCTGCAGAATTATAATTCACAGTTGTTGGAACACCAGAAACAGCAACTGTGCAATTGCTGCCATACCAGAAACAACAACTAACTAAAGCGGGTAAAACCTCATTTTGCAAGGGCTGAAACATCTGGAACAGCAATTGCCTAGCAGTAGCAGTAACCATCTGAAGTTTCCATAACTATACATTGCATATGCTGACATAGCATGATCAGCCACTGTCCAAAATTGGCAAAACACAATCGCAGATATTGGAACACCAGGAGCAGCACGAGAACTTCATGGGAATAGTTGAGATTTACCAAATCGGAAACGATGGTGGAACAGCCAAGGACAGTACGAGGATCTCAAAGAGACGGTCGAGGTTTACCAGCTTTGCAACAGCAAAAGGATCCCATTAACAAAGATGATAAAATTACACATTGTTGTAACAGTATGCTGTAACAGGAATTGATTTCCTATTTTTGTACAAAAGGCTCAACTAAACGAGTAATGACAATCTATTGTAATAGATGTCTCCTCTATAAAGAGGAGACATCTACATTGGGGGAGAATAGGTGGTAACAGGGGTATTGTAGTGCAGAACAAGTCTGAATCCTTATTGTAACTTGACATTTTGGCAGATGAATAAAGCATTGTTCTGAGCATTTTAACTTAGCATCTGTGTCCTGGGGAATCTTGTGAGAGGGGCAGGGCCCACCTTCTTCACAAGATTCACCCATTTCTCTTATGTTGAGTGTGTGTGTGATTTCTGTGTAGCATTGCTTCTGATATTTTTCCTTTGCTGATACTCTGTTTTCTTAATCAAATTGGCATTGTAAAAGAGTGTGTCACTGGTGATTAGGGATTGCAGTGTGCATTGGCAAATTGGTCACAGGGGCAGGTGCTGAACATCCTTACCCTGAGGATAGGGTCCTGATCCTCTGTTACAAGACAGCCATCATTTCTTTTTGCAGATTTGTTACCTTTATTTAATTGTTTTCATTTCATTTATGCAATAGATCATAACTGCTGTAACACAGAGTAAGGGTTTGATAGAAAGTAGTTTTGTTTATACTATAGCCTTTAATACTTTTAGAATTAAGTGCATACAGTATGAGGTCACCTTTGAAACAAAAGGACTTTCCCGGGTTGACAATTTAATGTGGTACTCGACTGTTTAATAAATAAACAATTCGAGCAGCCAACACAAATGACCCTCCATGCTCTTTAAATAGAGATCATGGACCAATCAAGTGTTAATCCACAGATCAAGTGTCGGTAATACCAAGGAGAGAATGAATCATCGGATCACTTCATGTATAGAACATATCATGACCGTGAGATTCTAAGTTACAAATGTACATAGTAAAGAAACAAACTTTACCTAACTCTACAATAGACCAAGTTATACTTAACTATTTCCTTGGTTATAAATAATAATATTATTAAAATAATGAAATAATTTAACCTGGGTTCTAGAGTCATAAATTAGCCGTTAATCCTTTGTAGCTGTTGGAGTCTCTGCTTGGACTATTTAACTTGCTGGACTGGATCTGTTTCTTCAACTTGTCATGATGATGAACCACACTAGTTGGTTCGAAACGCGTCGACAAATGAGTTTCCATGTGATTTTCGCCGAAGAATCTTCTCTAAAACTAATATGGATCACAGAAGCCTTAACTCTATTATTAACTATTTCCTATGTGTCGGAATATCCTAATATCCCCCCTTAAGAACAACTTGGGATAGGATTGAAGGATGTACAAATATGACACAATAGGAGAAGGAAGGAGGCATTAGAGCCTATCCCCTCTTAGTGACAACTTCCTGAACTCCAACCATAAATTGAAGTTTAGTAAACTTCGCCTATGTGAGAGCCTTTGTAAAGATGTTTGTAACTTCATCATCGATTAAACAATATTGCACTTCAAGAACATGGTCATGAATGAGCTTTCTGATGAAGTGCATGTGTAGTTCAATGTGTTTGATGCATTTATGTTGGACCGGATCTTTGCATAGTTGAATGGCACTTTGATTATCACACCAAAGTGTAGTCAGATGTTGCTGCTGAAAGCCAAACTCTGACAAGATCTGACGAAGCCACAAGGCTTCCTTACTAGATTCTACGGCACCACAATACTCTGCTTCTTCTGAAGAAAGAGAAATGGCACTTTGTTTCTTGCAAGCCCATGTAATAGGTCCAAAACCAAGAGTGAAGACATAACTTGCAGTAGACTTCCGATCATCAGCGTCACCAACCCAATCGAAATCGGTAAAACCAACCAATAGAGGAGATGCTTCTGCACTGTAATGAATCCCAAACTGAACTGTACCTTGAACATAACGAGGTATTCTTTTAGTTGCTTTCCAATGACTTTCATGTCGGTTTTGCATAAACCCTGCAATAAGGCCAACAGCAAAGGAAATGTCGGGACGGGTATGGGTCAGATACAAAATTTTTCCTACAAGTTGATGGTATAAGGTAGCATCAACTTCAGGGGAAGTAGAAGTGACTGAAAGTTTGGCTCCGGACTGAAAGGGATTTCTTAAGACGACATACAAGGCTGGAGTCTGGTTGTATAAAGCCAGGAGGTTGTTCCATATAGATTTATTCATGCAAGCCCCCATGCAAAAAGGCAGAATTAACATCCATCTAATGGACTTCCCATTTGAAAGAGGCAGCAAGGAAAAGAATAAGGCAGATAGAGTTCATTTTGGCAACAGGGGAGAAGGTTTCAATATAGTCAATGCCTTCAACTTGTGAAAAACCCTTAGCAACAAGATGAGCTTTATGTTTATCAACTTTTCCATCTGGTCCATACTTGGTTCTATAAACCCATTTGCATCTAACAAGTTTTCGTCCCTTTGGAAAAGGAACAAGATCCCATGTATCATTTTCCAACAATGAACGATATTCTTCATTCATAGCTACGTCCCAATTTGGATGGCCTGAAGCTTCTGCAAATGTGTCAGGATCATAATTCGTTGGAGCTTGAGCCAATAAAGAAGAGGCTCTATCAAACTGAGAACGAGTGTGACATTGATCTGTAGGATCACCTGCAAGAGCACCTGCTGCATCCCGAGTGGCACGAACCCATTTTGGAAGCTGAGGGGTTGAAGGAGGATCCTGAGAAGGTTGGGGGGGATTGTCATCCTCCTTATCATCATCTGAAGAAGAAATATTTTCATAAGTAAAAGGGATAGAAAGAGGTGGCACAACCGCTGAACTAGGCTCGTAGGCCGATATATTTTCAGCAAACTTTACATCTCTTCTAATGATAACATTTTTAAACTTAAGTGAAATAAGTCTATATCCTTTGACATCTTCATAATATCCAACAAAAATACATTTTTCACTCTTAGGTTCTAAAGCTTTCTGTTTCTCATCTAGAATATGGGCCCATGCTTCACTTCCAAAAACACGAAAGTGACTTACATCTGGTTTAATTGAGCTCCATGCTTCTTCTGGAGTGATATTCTTTAAAACCTTAGTAGGAGTGCGATTTACTATGTAATTTTCATAGTTAATTGCTTCTACCAAAAAATTAAGACTAAGTCCTTTATATTGAAGCATACGATTAGCCATTTCTTTTAAGGTGCGATTCTTCCTTTCAGCTACACCATTTTGTTGTGGAGTATATGGAACAGTATGTTGCATTTGAATTCCATGCTCAGTGCAAAAGTTGATGAATTTTTTGTTAATATATTCTCCACCATCATCAGATCTTAGCTTAAGAATTTGATGTCCAGATTGTTTCTCAACAAAGGCCTTAATGGCCAAGAACATGTTAAATATTTCACTCGAGTTTTAATAAGTATACCCAAGTGTGTCTGGAGAAATCATCAATGAAAGTTAAGAAATACTTGTAGCTAGAGAATGAAACAACTAGAAGTCGACCACATAAATCACTATGCACAAGCTATAAAGGGGCTGAGGTGTGCCAAGAGGCACGTTTTTCAAAACTATCCTGATGATGTTTTCTGAGTACACATCCAGAACAAACACCATCTCTACAATATATCATAGGAAGACCTGTCACCATATTTTCTTTACATAGATTTTGAAGGGAGCGATAGTTTAAGTGACCAAATCACTCATGACAAAGTTTGATCACTTCATCATTATGAGCAGCAAATACCGAGGGAAGTGTTGATGAACCAAAGTTGTTAAACTTATACAACCTTGTAGAATCATCAGCAATGCCAGTAGCTAAAATCTGTCTAGGATCTCTTAGGCCTTAATTACAACATCGTGAGGTGAAAATTCAAGGATTTTACCTTCACCTGAATGAGTTATCTGGTATACAGATAGAAGGTTGCAGGATAAGGTTGGAACACATAATACATCATTAAATTGATCATTGTCTAGATGAATAGTTCTAGTCCCTACAACACTAAGAGATTTATCATCACCAACATGTATATTTTTGGTGTTACAATCATTTAAAGAAGAAAACATGGCTTCATTTTTAGCCATGTGATAATAAGCTCCAGAATCAATGATCCACACATGAGAATGAGAAGAAGAAGACACATTTAGTGCATAACCAAACCAAGATGCTTGACAACCACATGCAGAAAGTGTTATTCCTGAAGATGAAGTTGAAGTTGAAAAGTGCTCCAAATGGATGTTATGCTTCTTCATTGCTGCTTCCAAGGCTTCCATCTGCTTAAAGAATTTGGATTCTAAGTGGCCATCTCGATTACAAAAGTGGCAATGTCTATCAGTCTTCTTCCCTTTGTTTTTATTTTCCTTATCATTTTGTTGAAATGATTTTTCATTTTGACACTGAAATTGCTTAGGACCCTTGTTTGGTTTAGGACAATTTTTTTTGGGATACTGCTTCTTAGGATTCTTTGAATTTGGTTGTTGTTGGGTGGCTAAGGCTTTGTTCGAAGAGTTTCCAAGATTAAGAAGACCTAGATGTAAGAGTTTTTCTTGTTCTCTTATTAAAGAATCACAAAAGGCACCAAAAGAGGGGGACTTGTAGTATTGTCCTTGAGAAATAAATGCTTCTCTAGTAGATTGGAATCTAGAAACAAACACAGAGTAGGCTGGTCCCAACTTAGTAATATGGAATAGATAAAGTTACCATCTTCTTTCTTAACCTTAACACCTTCCAAGAGAAGTCTAAGGGTCTTGAACTTAGACAAAAAATCTTCAATGGAAGAAAAATTATTCGAGTCCAACGTAAGCAACTCATTTTCAATTTGATGGGCTCTAATTTCATTTTTAATTCCAAAAACTTTAGTGAGTTATTTCATTGCTTCATTCAGGGTATCAAGTTCTGCGATATGAAATCTAAGGTCTGGAAAAATAGACATCCCTATCAACCCACGTGCTTGATTCTTGCCTATTTTCCCATTTGGCTGCCTTATCTTCATCTTTAGGTTTAGTTTCTTGGCCTGGGGCTATTCTGTAAAGACCTTTACTTCTAAGTAAATCCACAATGTAGGACCACCATTGGAAGTAGTTGGTGCTGTCAAGAATAACTTGGCATGGACTTTCCATTTTAACAGAAACTAAAATTGTAGATGCTGAAATATCTCGAAAACTTAAGTTGATTAAAAAAAACAGCTCTGAAAATGACTTCTAGATAAAGAAGTTATGGCTTTTTGAAGAAAAGTTGTTGAAGATGTCGACGAAGTGCGTGAATGTGTGGAAGTGAATGATAATGTTATATTTTAAAAAAAATCTCCCCCTTTCCAAACCTAATCTAATTAGCTCACTTTAAAAAAAGATTTTATGTGACTCTCTTTTATAAATGAGTGAAATTCACTTTTACAATGGTACTTTATGAGCTACTCACTAATGTGTAACTTAAATAAAATATAAAGAGACTTTAGAATTATAAGTGACTCACTTTTTATAATGGGTGAGAACACTTTTACATAAAGTAACTTTAAAAAATAAGTTATATACGCTTTTGAAAAAGTAATTCAACAAAAAGAAAGACTTGAACCCAAGATCTCTATTCTCATAAAGTAATTTTGGACCAAGGGAGCTAGTTTAAAAGGTTATGAAATTTTTAGAAAAGAGGAAGGGTTCTTTTTTTTTTTTTGGTGTAGTCACTGAAGCTTTAGGGTGTGTGTTTACTTGAAAAATATTTTTTTCCTACAAAACAAAAAATCACACAACCCAACACGGACATGCAAAAAAAACCAAACCTTATGGCTTGAAGTTAGCTTTCACTGGAAACTATATATTTTTCTCAATGTTTCTGATTTTCCGAGATCACACTAAGACGCGGCGGAAAAGAGCATATGCATGAGAAAAATACTTCCTTTCTGTTTCTGATTTTCCCAGATCACACAGAGTCGCGGGGTAAAGAGCATATGCAAAAATTAAAGGTATAGTTCCGGTAATAAAAAATAGAGAGATAAATAAACCAAAATAAACAGAGAGAAAATAGCTAGAAATGCAAATAAACACTGTATACCTCCAGATCTTAAAAATGACATAGTTAGGGCTACCGGAAACCTTTTCGCATGAAACAAAAGGGATTCCTCACTGGAACAGATGCTCCTAACACAATAGAGCAGTCCTCTCAGCCCAAAAGCAGTCAGAAATAATAGATCTAGGAAACGACAATCAGATGCAGTTGTATCAGCTTCCGATTTGGATCACCAATGGATGCGGCCCTCAAATAGCTCTAATACCATGTAGGAACTTACAGGTTAAGTTCCTCAGATAGAACACCAAAGGACACCGCTCACAAACAGATCACAGATCAATACACTAGTATTCTTGACGTGGTTAAAACCCTCAAAGAGGGAAACAATCCACGGCCTGAGCCAACACGGCCACTTTAGGGAATTTATTAATAAAAGAATGAAAATTTACATAAGCTTATCTCATGAACGGTCATCCTACAAATGACCCTCCATGCTCTTTAAATAGAGATCATGGACCAATCGAGTGTTAAGCCACAGATCAAGTGTCGGTAATACCGAGGAGAGAATGAACTGTCAGATCACTTCATGTCTAGAACATATCGTGACCGTTGGATTGTAACTTACAAATGTACATAGTAAAGAAACACGCTTTACCTAACTCTACAGTAGACCAACCTATACTTAACTATTTCCTATGTGTCGGAATATCCTAACATTTTCACATGCCTTACCTCCACATATACCTTAGCTTTGCACATGTTTTACCTCCACACATGTATTACTTCCACCAATTTTAGACTTGGTAAAACATTTCCAAGCAGGATACTTATCACACAGGCCTATAGATATTAATATATGCACATCCATATTTTCGTTAATGGAATTACTACATCTTGTTTCCAAAAATTTAAATTGTATCTCGTAAATATAATTTCTCTACAATTATTACCAAGTAAAAACACGAGAATTACATTTGGACATATTATCCTTTTTCACACACAGAATCACTCTAGCCCGCCAAAAATCTAGGGAAAAAATGAAAGATTTCCACTAATGTAGGGAGTGTCATTAATCACTTTACATTAATTTTTCATATAAATAGCATTAAAAATCCTTTTGCATGGACTATGTGAAATTTAATAATTTTTTCCAATTAAATAATTAATTTAAATTTAAACACAATTAGTTACTTTGGGCTCTATATTTGCCTTGTGAGCATCAAAGTCACTTCACTTCTCTCCACATAGCCAAGAGGAATTTTAGGACTAGAAAATTCATATAACCATGATATTTATTAATTCCTTAAACATATCAACCAAACAAGTGAAACAAAAAAAAAAAAACAAAAAAACAAAAACTGAAATGCATAAAATTACTTGGATGAAATTTTCTGGGAAAAGTATATTAGTTCTTCACTACTTAGTTTCCATAAACTTGAAAATATGCAAAAGGAAACAATAATACCACATCAAATGTTTATCCATGATTCTTTGAGTGTCTTGAAATCATAAAAGAATTAGAGATTTCATGGTTTTTTCTTTTCATCACTAAAAATAGGTACAATGCATTGACACACACTCTGCATTTAGAGTTTGAATGTCAACTAAACAAAAATTTCAAATGAAAAATGGCAGTGAGCTAAGCTCTCAAAGCTGCTTACGTCAACATAAGAAAAATTCAAAGATATTGTTGATCGTTTAAGCTCTAGTATTGCTTAATACAACATATCATTCCAAAATAAGCTCAAAATTATTTGAATTCCAACAAATATGTACAAATTACCAAAAAAGAAATTGAGTCAAATTCCCAAAAAAATAAAAGATCATTTATTACATCTTTTTAATATATTCACCACAGCTTTATTATTTATCATTTACACCCAAGTCTAAATACCTAGGTTGCTTTCCCAACATGATTATGAATTAAATATTTCCTTTTGGCCCCACCTTATGTAGAGCATTGGAACTTACCCTTTTAAATATACACATGCTTTACCTCTGCACATGCTTTACCTCTACACATACTTTACTTTCGCATGGACTTCAGGTGATAAAGTTGACAGTATAATGTGCCTTGTTAATGCAATATTAGAAATGCATATACTAGTTTACTTCATAGGTATTCTTTATATAATCAACCATTAAATGTGAGCTTAAACATGAATGTCCTTGGAACAATATGCAAGTTTACAATGTCACTATTTGTTTACATGTTAATATTCAACCAGTTTTTTTAATTGTTTGTAGTTCCATCCTAGGGAGGCCATAATGATTTTCTATTCTCCAAAGAAAGATAATATTTGGATTCTCAACATCTTGAAACATTGGGATATTTGCTTGTTTTGATTGGATTCTTTGTTGATTTGCAAGGGAACATATTATCTACATCTAAGGTGAAACTCGTTGAGCTTTCTCGATGCCATTACAATCCTAGACAATTTCCATTTGGTACAAGGTATGCACATTTTACCAACATGTAAATGGTATTGATAGAAATTGTTTTTCCCAATATCTACAGAAAAAAAATGTATTCCTCTTTTTTTATGTGTGTGTTTTTACTAAACTATAGTGGGTAGATTAAAAAAAAAAAAGACAAAAAAATGGATGCTTTTGAGGCACAAAAGAGACAAGAATATGGTTGAAGTAAACAAATTTGGCATGCATGACGAAATTGATATTAATTTTGTTTTGGAAAATCACAATTTGACTCCCTTGAACAACTTTGTTTTTACTCCTGGAGATTGCTTAGTTGACTCTCTATGAATGCTTTTGCATAATATATATACTTCTGTAGAATTGAGACAAGAGACAATATAGCATTTTAGAATTTTCTTGCAAAATAATTGCAATAAAGCATTGTTGTATTATAGAAATGAGTTAAATATATATTCATTAATGGAAATGCATAATGTCGATAATCCTGAGGTTTATCTTCAACGAATGTTGCTTTCAGTGTCACCTAAAAGCTCACTGAAGAAAAAAAAAAAAAACAAAAACAAAAAGAAAAAAACAAAAACACAAAAAAAAACAAAACAAAACAAACACATCCCAATGGAGAATATCATTATTGACATCAAAAAAAAATTGACATCATTTCATATCTAAATGTAAGTTCATTTACATTATGCACTTAACAAACAAAACGTGATTTTGTTTTTCATTTTTCCCCTTTTCACAGCTTGCTTCTAGTTAGTAATTTTTTTTTCTCTCCTTGTGCAAAGTTTATGTTTCATTTCACTCAAAACTACCACTATGAAATTACAGTTTCATTAAGCAAGGAAAAACAAAAGTTTACTAGCATATATTTTTGTAATAGTATATTTAGCAATTATTTGTAGTTATTAAACACAATTGTTGCACTTGTATATCGTCTTCTTTTAAAATCATGACATTCCAAAAAGTAGAACTAAAAATGTCATATCCTTTGTATGATTAAAGTTCATGTGAGACACTTCTATTAAAGGACTTTCATATGAAACAAATGTATATCTATTACTTTGTTGTCTGTTCTAGCTCTTCTCTCTTATTTACTATTTAGTAAGTTATTGTTTCACCTTTTTCACTATTTTTTAGCTCATATCTCTTTATAGTGTTCTACCATTAGTTTAGTGTGTGTGTGTGTGTGTGTGTGTATATATATATATATTATTTTTTAATTTTTTTGTCGGCCTTGATTCTATCTTCTCAAATACCTACTTGGAAGAAATGTAAAAATAGGAACAATAGTAAGCAAGATATTAATTAAAAAACATGGTGTCCAAATTAGTTAGTTAGTCAAATGCAACCAATCATATACTTCATGTTTTAATAGATATCGTTGATTTTGTATACATGCTATATAATGAAGTTCATCATGCTTTTCCTTTACTTAAGGTAATATGTAGTATTAAACCCTTCATTTCATATTAAAGTTGGTTATGTAATTTTTTGTGATTACTAAGTTTATTATGGCTCTATGGTGTGGCTCACATTCTTTTTTAGCATTGTACATGCTTGTATTACATAACAATAATGAGTTTTTTTCCTCTTATCGAAATTCAAAACAAAATTACAAATCATGGTCTAAAGACAAGGACTAGCAACTTTGCAGCTATTACCCTTGTTACATCGAAGGTGTTCTCTCTATGGAATTGGCTAGGCAAACACTATTCATCCTAGCCAATCCCATTTCTACATTTTCATCCTTCTAGCCAATTGCATCCCTCTATTTTTGTCCTCCTTCAATCAATCATTTTTCATCACGTAATGGCTGCGATTTGTTCTGTGAATTTTCCCTACGGCCACTCACAAGGGTAGCATCATCTGGGCCAATGGCGCACTTGAGTCATAGTCACTTGTTTCCATCTATATGCGATCAGTATCCCACACCCAATCCGTTCTACTGCCCATCTCTAGTAAAGAGATCACCTGGTGGTTCACAATGCCAGTCGCTGCCCTACCCTTCTTTGTGTCTACCACCAGCAGCACAGTTATTTCTTCCGTCGTCGCTCCCCTACCCTAGTTCCTTCACACCGCTCCCCTATCTGGTTCTTTTACCTCGCTTCTATCTCCTTCCTCCTTCAAGCCACCATGTTTGAAGAAAAAACTTTGAATATTGTGAAAATTCCCGAATCTAACACATCATAAACCCCTACTGCAATTTCTGGTTTACTATCTCCTACATGTTCTTTACATTAACAAGTTATTTAATTGCATAAACATCGAAGTAAACACAAATGCAACCTTCACAGATATACAAATCATGCACTGAAGCAAACAGAAACAATAACACAAGGGACACTGTTATTTTTGGACAATCGTCCCCGAAAAAACCCAATTCGAGAAAAGGGTTGCAACATATAGGGGGTTTGTATTATTAAGCAGATTTTCGTGAATACAACTAGAGTGCCAGAAATGGCTGACCCAATAGAGAATATCCTTGGTAGTAGTACCTTTATCTGGAGACAGATATTCCGGAAAATCAGCAACCGGATGATCAAACCCCATAACGACTACAGTTGTTCCCTATGCTAGACAACGAAAGTTGCTCCAAGCACTACTCAGGAACTACATCACTCCTCCAGGAGCTACGTCACCCTATCCTGGCTCAGAATCTGCTGATCTGCTCCCAGTCTGCCCCACAAAATCTCCCCAATGCTGCCTCTAAATCACCCTACGACTTCTCCGTCAACCTCTATGGCTTCTACGTCAGCCTCTACGACCCTCTGCGTCCTCTGCGCTAGCTCCTACAGCCTCTGCGTCAGCCCTTTTAGGGCCTGTGTTGTCTCTCCCAGCACTTCATTGCCTCTCTGTTATGTATTATTTAGCCTCAGATGGAAATCCCTTGCTGAACTGCCCCTCACTACAACTGATCACTAACTCGATTTCCTCAGCAAACCTCACCCCAAAAAATTGAATTATATGATCTCTTGGTGTGTGTGCAACTGACCCTTAAGCCTCCTCTTATACTTTTCTTGGTGACGATTCAACGGCCGAGATTGAGTCCCCAATCAATGGCTAATATTAGAATTGGCTTAATCCTTGTCACTTAGAACTTTCTCATCCAATTTATATCAATACACATTAATATGTTTTTTCCTAAGATTAAACTTAGGGACCCATTAAAAACATTAATTATTTTAATATCTCTTCATCCGGGTGGAATTTCTCCAAACGATTTCTGGGTCTTTGAGATCTCATGTGCCTTAGCCTATCCACCAAATTTCATGGCTAGATAACTTCCGATGCTACAAAAAATAAACACTCCCTCTTAGCGAGGAATGTGCTTTAGCAATGCTTCACCATAGAAGCATCACACTAATCCTCTGCATCAGTCCTCTGTGTTGATGCTAAACTTGTTACCCCACATCCACTGCACTGATGCTTCATGTACTGCTGCCCATGACACTGCCACTGCCACTACTAAATCTGTATTGTAACTCCCTCTCAACATGTTGCATCATGCTTCCCATAGCACTTCCACTAATAACTATTGCACTGCAACTCAGTTACTGAGAAGTAAGTAACTGACTTCTCCCAAACACCGATATCCCGGTCAGTCTGGAAGCCTCGTGATGCTGTAGCCACCTCTGCTGATATCATGTGCTCCCTCTGCTACCACTGTGCTACTGCAACCTCCACTGCATTGCTACAGACTTCTGCACTCTAGCACCACCTTGTTGCTCCATCACACCTTGCTCCACACGACACCTGTCATCATGCTACTGTCGTTAAGGGCTCTCGCAGCCGTATGTGATCCAAGAGTTTAGGAACCTCAAGGATCCTACCCCTGCATGTAGTCCTCTTGACTACAACTCAATGTCTCCCCACCTCTTCTCTAGAGGCACATGAGCACTCATGGCACAATTGTCATCAGTCTCGACATCCTTCTCCGCCTTTACTGGAGCAGCCTTTGAGTCAGAAGCTTCTCCCTTACCTTTATTCCTAGGGCATTGTGAGGCATAATGTCCCAGCTCCCCAAATTTGAAGCACTTGACCTTGGAGATATCTTTCTTCTTCCTCTTTTGAACCCCTTGTTGTCCCGCAAATTCTAGAGCTACATCCTCCTCCTCCCCTTTCTTGATTCGAACTCCCTTACCACTAATCCGCACCTTAGTAAACCTCTTGATCTCTTCCTGTTGAAGAGCTACCCACATCTCCTCCCAACTGGGGAGAGTCGCTCTGCACAAAATGCTTTGGAAAAACATCTGCCAGTCCTTGGAGACTGCGTTTAGAGCAGTCCTAACCATAAACTATGGATCCAATGCAGACCCCACAGAAGTAATTTGGTCACGAATTCCTTGCAACCTGAGTAGGAACGGATCTATCTCCTCTCCTTTCTGCATCTAATATGACCTCAGATGATTCTCTAATAACATCTTCCGATGCACGGAAGATGTCTGGTATAAGGTGGTCAGCATCTCCCACATCTCCCTTATTGTGTTCTTCTCAACAATATGTGGTATGACATGATCCTTGACCCCATCTAGAATCATGCATTTCGCCTTTGCCTTGACCTACTCATACTTATCATTTTCATTAGGGTCAACTGGCACAACAACTATTTTCAAAGCATAGTCCTTGATAAGATGTTTATCCAGGATTGCTAGGATTTTGGCCTTCCATATGATCAAAATTGGAAGCCCCGTTCAATCTATCATGATCCCTCAATCCGTTCACTGCCATCTCTGCTCCTCTTCTCTAGACTCCCTCTGAGTCCTGATTCCCCTCTCGGAAATCCTCTGGCCAAATTTCGAATCACTCCTTTGCTGCTGCAATCCGGATCTAGTTTTCTTGGCTAGAAATCTATTGAAGTAGTGCTTCCCTCTACCTTGGTTCAATCTCTTTAGACATTGTTCTTCACTCACAGAAACAACGTCCCACCAGCTCCACAAATCAAAATATGCTCAACTCCCTTAGCCCCAGCGACTGAAGAATCTAAGCCCTTCTGGCTCTCTGCAATCACAATGAGCGTTGGATCAACTCCTCGTGGCCACTGCGTCAATCCTTTCTGGCTGAGAAATATGACTTGGCACTGCGTAGGACTAATATGTCCCCCCTCTGCCTCTATGATGGCCTAGATAGCTGATGTAGCTATTGCGTGGGCTCCTCCCAGCTACTGTATCACCTTCACCTAGCTTAGAGTGTTGACGCAGGCACTGCATGAGCCTCTGCATCACCTTCTTTGCACTGTGTCCCTCCTCCTTCTACGTCTTTGGTTTTGGAACAATGTTGTCTCTCGGGATCATTGCTTCTCTGCTGCAAATTCTCAGATTTTCCTGGCTGGTGTCTTCAGTCGCCTTTGATCTGCAATCACTCTGATACCATGTGAAAATTCTTGAATCTAACACATCAGAAAACCCTACTATAAATTTTGGTTTACTATCTCCTACTTGTTCCTTACATTAACAAGTTATTTAATTGCATAAACATCGAAGTAAACACAAATGTAGCCTTCACAAATATACATATCATGCACTGAAGTAAACAAAAACAATAACATAAGGGACACGATTATTTTTGGACAATCGTCCCCAGAAAAATGCAATTAGGGAAAACTAGTGCATCATATAAAGGGTTTGTATTATTAAGCAAATTTCGTGAATACAACTAGGGTGCTAGAAATGGCTCACCCAATAGAGAATATCCTCGGCAGTAGTACCTCTATCTGGAGAAAAATATTCTAGAAAATCAACAACCAGGTGATCAAACCCCACAGCGAATCCAGTTGTTCCCTATGCTGCACAGCAAAAGCTGCTCCAAGCACTACTCAGGAACTGTGTCACTCCTCATGGAGTTGTGTCACCCTATCTCGGCTCAGAATCTGTTGATCTTCTCCCAATCTACCCCACATAATCTCCCCAGTGTTGCCTTTGAAGCCCTCTACGGCTTCTGCATTAGCCTCTATGACCCTCTGCATCAGCTCCTACGACCCTCTGTGTCAGCTCCTACGACCTCTGCGTCAGCCCTTCTAGGGCATGCGTTGTCTCTCCTAGCACTTCACTGCCTCTCTATTATGTATTCTTTAGCCTCGGATGGAAATCCCTTGTTGAACTGTCCCTCACTACAACTGATCAATAACTCAATTTCCTCAGCAAACCTCACCCCAGAAAATAGAATTCTATGATCTCTTGGTGTGTCTGCAACTGACCCTTAAGCCTCCTCTTATACTTTTCCTGTTGACGATTCAACGACCGAGATTAATTCCCTAATCAATGGCTAATATTAAAACTGGCTTGATCATCGTCACCTATAACTTTCTCACCCATTTTATATTAATACACATTAATATTTTTATTTTCCTAAGTTTAGACTCAGGGACCCATTAAAAATTTCAATTATTTTAATATCTCTTCATCCGAGTGAAATTTCTCCAAATGATTTTTGGGTCTTGGAGATCTCATGTGCCTATCCTCTCCACCAAATTTCATGGCTAGAGCACTTTCAATGCTACCAAAACTCAACAAATATTACGTGGCATGACATTTCCATGAAATGATGTGGTTTCTATGTGCAAGTTGATGACATTATAGACAAAATTTTAACTTTACTTGTTTGGATTTCAATGTGAGGACTATTTAGAATATGGCTAATGTTCACAAATATTGCAAAAACAACTATGAATTGTTTATATTCACTCGTCTTCTCGAGACTTGATTCTAGACAACCATGAACCCCAAACATCATAACGACATCAATTGGTTCTTCGTTTCTTCCTTTATTTCTTTTTTCTAGAGAATTTTTTGCATATATCATGCATTTGACAAAGACTTGACTTTAATTCATTCATATGTTTGGGTTCTCATCCTTTTTGTGCTTCAATTGTCGCCCTAATTCCAAGAACTATGAAATAACTAGAATGTTTAGTTAGACTACAATGGAGAAGAGAAGTTGGAGAAAGTTGAGACGCCTAACCCAATTATCTGTTCTAAACATTCGTATGAACCATTTTGTGCCTACTCTTGATTAACCATTTGGTAGATATAATGCTTTCAAGTTTTTTACTATCGTAAGAGCTCACTCTCAACGTATTTTTCATTACAAGAAGTATTTAAGCTTATGCAGGAGCATTCAGGCCTAGTCAGCGATGTGATGGCATGATCACATGTTGTGACTTGCAAGGGGTTGGAAGACAAGAGATTATTTAATTTTATTTATTTAAATGTGTGAGAGTGTTTATTTATTATCAAATATGAGAAAAGGGTATATGTGGCTAATTGATCCTCCCTATGTGGAGATCAGGCCAAATAGTTAGATTTATTTGGTTTGAATAGAATATGAGGAATTTGAAAGCTTGATTTAGCGTTTGTTTAGAAAAGAGTGGATTTGAAGAGACTTTTAGGAGAGAGTGAGAGATTTCTGGTTCTAAACCAGAATTGGTTCATGAATCCACTTTTGTATAAATTGTGATCTTTTTGTATAATTCAGGTGTTGGATAGGTTAGTGAGAGAAAAGCTAGAGAGGTTAGATAGGTTAGTTAGAGGTTTGAGAGAAGCCAGAGAGGAGAGAGCGAGGGTTTCAAGATTGAAACAGAGCCTTTTATTGATGTAATCGAGCCAGAGGGCCGAGACTCTGTAAATTCATTATATTGAATAAATGATTTTGTGTGTGTGTGAAAGGCCCATCTCTATTGAAGTCCTTTGCTTCTCTCTGTATATATTAGCCTACGAAATACATTAGGCATTTTGTTCTATTTTTATGCTTTATAGTTATAAATCACAGCGTTCAATGCTTTATTACAGTCCATAGTGTAGGACAGTGGCTGAGCTGCTTTAACCCAGTCGTCGCCCAAAGATATCATAGCTTATTGTTAAGTATGCAATGTCATGTGTGAAAACAGAGTGTGGAGGAGAAGCATGTTTATAACGCACAAATCGTTAAAAAAAAGCGAGATCAAGTCCAAGAGGGAGTAGACGGATCGATGCAAGGTGGCTGTTAGATCTATAAGATCAACGGACCAGATATAATCGGAGAAAGTTGAGCGCTTTGTTGCATCGGCAAAGATTGTTATAAGGGGACAGACTCAGGCCTTAAGGAGTTGCGATTCCGATCGCGCCGATTTATCGCATCGACAAAACCTTTCGGGAATTATTGAAACCATAGCGACTATGATAACGCGATTGATCGTAGACCATCGAATCGGAAAAGAGGATCAATGGTCTAGATCTAATCGCATATCGAAGAGTTGAAGGGCCGATGGACAGTGTAATGGGATGCGATATAGCGATATCCGATAATTGGAGATCGGAGATCGGGGAAATCGGGGATCGGGAGTGTAAAGGAGCAGCGTAGCAAACCCGATCAAGTTATGAATGTGAGTGTAATATTTTTAAGATCCGGCCTTAAGCTTTTGAAGGGTTTTTCCATGAATTTTTGTGTAAAGCAGAGATCAGAGAAAAGGCGATAAGGCATGTGGAAGAGGCAGACCCAAAATATTTATAGAAGCAGGTTTATATATTTTGAGTTCCGGCTTATGGAATAAAAGCGGGTTTTCCCATGAAATCCTTTGTATTCGATAAAGTTGTATAAGCGGGGTTTTTAATGTAAAAGTGCATTTATAATGCTTCTGATAGAGATGTGTGGACATAACCATAAGTCCCAAGACCGATAGTTGTATATGAATGAAGATGTGAGGTCCCAGGTTGTTTAAGGAAGGAGCACACATAAAATCTTCCGATAGTTGCTTGTATATGAAGGGATGTCAGCCTGCTGGCATCATTTGTGGTATCAAAGCTAGCTCAACGCTTTGTAAGGATTGGTTTGGAAATTGAACTTTAAATCTCAGCATATGTAAAATTGCACTGAAGTGAATTTGATACAAATGGAGATCATACTACAAAGGACACTGAGATCAGAATGGGGAAGCAGTGAACTTCTGATGAAGGCCTGGTAAGAATGTTTATTTTGATAATTTTGCAAAGATTTCTTTTGAATGTCTGAAGAGCAACAAAGGGTTGAAATTTCAAAGGAGAAGATGTTTTCCTTTCAGGAAAATGAAATTTCTGTGTAAGTTGATTGCATGATTGATTTGATTGAGATGAAAGGTTTAGAAGTTAAAGCTGAATAGAAGAGTGGTTTGCTATGGCATTGAAGTCATTTAAATGATTTGAAGAATTTTGTGAAAACTGAGAATGATTGAGGATTGCTTAAAGTATTGTTGAAGGCAATGATATTGATGATTGAAAGAACAGAGATTGGGTTTAATAGGACTGAAAAAAGAACCATTACAAGGAATGAATTTTGGAATTTATAGAAGAAAGATAGGATTTGCTTACAAACAGGTTATTAGAAGGAATTCGTAGTGTCTTTCATGAATTGGTAAATATAAATGAAATTCATATCTAATTTTAATTGATCTTGAAAGCTAAAGAGTCCTTATGAAAAGTAAAATGGAAAATAGTTGTTGGTTTTATGGAGTCTTTTGAATGGAAAGTCTAAATGAAATAGTGAACAAATGAATCCTTTAGCAAAGATTAACTGATGGAATGGGAATTAGTCTTAAGACATCTTTGAAGAAAATATTGCGAGTTTGAAAGGTGCTTTGATGTATCTTGAGATAAGATTGTGCAAGTCAATAGAAGCAATGGAATTGTTGAAAGGTAAAATGAGTTGTACCAGCATCATCGCATATGAGCTATGTTAAAGAAGATAAAGCAAGAAGAACTCTCAGATGAGTAAAGGTGACAGTGCTAAATAGTAAATGAAATTACTGAATGAAGAAGGAAGTGAGAAATTGAAGATGCAAAGCCTAGAACAAGGGGTATTCAATAGGATATGAGAACAACTTCCAACTGTGGTTGGTAGAAATTGTTAAGCCAGCTCCACAATTGTGATTGTGGATAGGAGATAACAATTCCAACAATAGGAGCACTGGGTAGAATTGTTAGTCAGTGAAAGGTTCGAGGAAAGAACCAATAGGTGCCAAAAGGCTGAACTCAGGAAAGTTTGGCGAGGCATGAAGGAGACTTGTTACAGGTGAAAGGAGAAGGCTAGTTGCAGCTCACTAGTGAACAAGGAAAGTTCACCAGAGGAAGAAATGGAATTGATTATTGATAGTTATGACATGGATACAGAGGAAAAAGAGTGTTGAAGTAGTTGGACTCAAAGGAATGAGTAAAGAAGAAAGGGAAATAGAGTTGGCTGAGATGAAGGCAGAACTCAGTCATTTGGAGAAGCTAGTATTGAAAGGAATTAGAGAAAAATGGAAACAAGGATTTTATGTGGGAAAAAGAGTTAAATGGCCTATCAGAGAATTGTTTGCTGAGAAATTAATACCTCGAATAGTTCAGAATGAAGGAGTAGAATACATTTGTGAACCAGAGAAAGGATCTCTCCTTAGGGAAGGAGACAGTGATGACAGTGATGAAGCACTGATATATGCAGATCAGAATGAGAGGAATGTGTTGGTAACATCTTCACAGACAAGAGAATCTCATATTTTTTGGACTAATCATTTCTGTGAATGTAAAATTGCAGGTATGAAGCCTAATGAATTTGAACCTGTGTATGAAAAGGTGAAAGACGCGGAGGCAAGACAAACACAAAAGGAGATGCATAAAGACTTTCAAGGCTTCAATTGGGGAAGGAAATTAAAAGGTATGGCTAAATGGTTGTGTCTTCTCTTTGTGAAAACTTATTGGATCATATTTGAAGGAATTTTAGCATGGATAGAAGACCAATGGGAAATGGAAATAGGAAAGGAAACAAATGCATTGCAGATTTGTGAAGTGAAGAGAAGGAAAGCTAACACAGAGAACTTAGCTGAAGAAGTTAAGTCAAGGAAATCTTTGAAAGATCAATTCTTATCAAAGAAGAGGAAGAGGCATTATTATCTTATTTGGATAAACTGGGTGTTGGAAGAAAGTGTATAGAACAGAAAAGTATTCTACAAACCTATGATGAAGTTGCCAAGCATAGTCAAGAAGTTGTAGTCCCAGAAGTTTTCTTTGATGAAGAAGAAATCAGAGATGTTGAGGAAGAATTTCTCAATAACTTAGTGAACTATTAGAATAGTTCAGAGAAGCATGAGGATCTGATCACTGAGGCTTCAGATAAAGAGCCTTGTATTTTTGAAAATAACATGTTGTGTATGTTTTCAAGTTTGACAGGTTATGAACAGCAATTGGACATTGTACTTATGCATGTTGATGAAGAAGTGAGATTACTGGAAGAGATGGCTGAAACAGAAAGATATTTTGAGCATGTATTTAATAATTTTGAGAAAGATGGTATTGACGGGGAAATTGTCATAATTAAAGAAGTTGAAGATAAGAAAATGAAAGTTTGTGATGATAACCAGAATGAAATATCTTCAGTAGAGAATCAAAATGAAAGTACTATGGAAATTGTGAAGGAATATATGATGATGTTGATAGATGCAGAAGTTCAGGAATTCTATGATTTTAAAGTGGATTATTTTTATAAATCTGTAAACCATGAAGAAGCTTTAAAAAACCAGAATTCTATTTCTGTTGTAGGAGAACATGAAACAACATCATTTTGTTGCAATGGTATAAGTATAGAAGATGAAGGAGTGCTTCATAATGATATGCTCCAATAAATCCTAGCTATTGAATTGTTGAATGATAGTCTTGTGTCAGAACAAGGAACATTGTGTAATGTAGAGGAAAGTATTGGAATGAGAATTGATGACAATTTCATAACTTTTGCAAAATGACAGTATAAAGATTTGATGGCAGAATTATCTATGAAGATTGAAAACCATAGTTATTATGAGTCTGACAATTCTGATGGAAATTTTGTTTTATACAGGAAGGAGGAGTCATATGAAAATGACATGCTTATTGAATATGAAGGAAATTGTATTTTTCTGGAAAGATTATTAGATGAACCTGATAACATAAAGGAAAGGATTATCTTTAATGATAATGGAAGGGAAGCTGTAGAATACAAACAACAGTTTGTAAATGATAGAGATGAAGAAGATTTGGACAGAAATTTTATAATTTATATGGTAAAAGAGAATGTACAGCAGGCAGATGTCAGTGGAGTTCAGTTAAATACAAATTGTAAAGAGGAAGTTGAGAACTTGTGGAAGATGAAATCAGATGAGAAAAGGGGCAGCAAGGAAGAGAAATTAACAAGAGGAATTTGTATCAGTAAGGAAAAAGGACATCAGCAACATAAGATTTGGAAATCTGGAAGAACAAAAGTGACAGTGGCAGAAGAATTGAATCAACAGCATGATGAAAGTGATGACCAGTTACAAAGTAAAGTTTGGGATATTGGATGATCAGCAGAAGGAACACGACCAGGAGGTCATGGAAACTTTCAGCTTTGGGAGACTGATGCAGGAGCATTCAGGCCTAGTCAGTAATGTGATTGCATGATCACATGTTGTGACTAGCAAGGGGTTGGAAGACAAGAGATTAGTTAATTTTATTTATTTAAATGTGTGAGAGTGTTTATTTATTGTCAAATATGAGAAAAGGGTATATGTGGCTGATTGATCCTCCCTATGTAGAGATCAGGAAAAACAGTTAGATTTATTTGGTTTGAATGGAATATGAGAAATTAGAAAGCTTGATTTAGTGTTTGTTTAGAAAAGAGTGGAGTTGAAAAGACTTTTTAGGAGAGAGTGAGATATTTCTAGTTCTGAACCAGAATTGGTTCATGAATCCACTTTTATATAAATTGTGATCTTTTTGTATAATTCAGGGGTTGGATAGGTTAGCGAGAGAGAAGCTAGAGAGGTTAGATATGTTAGTTATAGGTTTGAGAGAAGCCAGAGAGGAGAGCGCGAGGGTTTCAAGAATGAAACAGGGCCTTTTATTAATGTAATTGAGCCAAAGGGCAGAGACTCTATAAATTCATTATATTGAATAAATGATTTTGTGTGTGTGTGAATGGCCCATCTCTATTGAAGTCCTTCGCTTGTCTCAGTATATATTAGCCTGTGGAAAACATCAGGCATTATGTTCTGTTTTTATGCTTTACAATTATAAATCGCAGCGTTCAATGCTTTACTACAGTCCATAGTGTAGGACAATGGCTGAGCCACTTTAACCCAGTCGTCACCCAAAGATACCATAGCTTATTGTTAAGTATGCAATGTTGTGTGTGAACACAGAGTGTGGAGGAGAATCGTGTTTATAACGCAGAATCCGTTAAAAACAAGCGAGATCAAGTCCAAGAGGGAGTAAACGGATCGATGCACAGTGATCGTTAGATCTGTAAGATCAATGGACCAGATCAAATCAGAGAAAGCCGAGAACTTTATCGCATCGGCAAAGATTGTTATAAGGGGGACAAACTCAGGCCTTAAGGAGTTGTGATTGCAATCGCGTCGATTTATCGCATCGGTAAAACCTTTCAGGAATTATCGAAACCATACCCACTGTGATAACGTGATTGATCGTAGACCATCAAATCAGAAAAGAGGATCAACGGCCAAGTTCTAATCGCATATCAGAGAGTTGAAGGGACGATGGATGGTGTAATGGGATGCGATATAGCGATATCCGAAAATCTGAGATCAGAGATCGGGGCAATCGGGGATCGGGAGTGTAAAGGAGCAGCGTAGCAGACCCGATCAAGTTATGAATGCAGGTGTAATATTTTTAAGATCCGGCCTTAAGCTTTGAATGTTTTTTCTATGAATTTCTATGTAAAGCGGAGATCAGAGAAAAGGCGATAAGGCATGTCAAAGAGGCGGACCCGAAAGATTTATAGAAGCGGGTTTATATATTTTGAGTTCTGTCTTATGGAATAGAAGTGGGTTTTCTCGTGAAATCCTTTGTATTCAATAAAGTTGTATAAGCAGGGTTTTTAATGTAAGTGCATCTATAATGATTCCAATAGAGATGTGTGGACATAACCATAAGTCCCAGGTCTAATAGTTGTATATGAACAAAAGATGTGAGGTCCCGGGTTGTTTAAGGAAGGAGCATGATGAGCCCCAATTTTTGGTAACAATTTGGGCTCATTTGGCCTACTTACCTTGCTCAACCCTTCATCTTTTATCACTTATGCATTCATTTCTTGGTATATTCGTGTTATTTGTAGGAAGAAGGGCAGGCATTATATCTATGTGGCTAATACATGATGATTTCAGGTTTTTTGGCATTAAAGGGAGCAAAGACCACGCAGAAGGAGACAAGGAGACAGCAAAGGTGGCATTGCAGGTTTATAGGGAGGTTGTCTAGCCTTAAATGACCTCCCTCGTGATCTCCACCCTAACTCCGAGCTCCAACAGCTTTCCCCACCGAGCTTAAAGGCAGCCAACGGATTCTACAGGAACAGCAGTTTACTTTTAGTTGGACAGCCGAGCTCCACTAATTGAGGAAGCCAGCTTGATCCTCATCATGTATAAATATTAAGGCCATGGCCTTTGATAAGGGCTTTTTGAACTTTTGAACTACTGTTGCAATTTCTAAGCACGAGCTACAGCTCGGTTTTTGCTCTTTGTAAGCCAGTTTTGGCATGTTATTAGACTCATGATTATTCAATAAAGGCAGGCAGCTTTGGATTCAATTCTGAGTTTTTAAGGGAGCTATAGCTCTCAAGTTAGGGCCCAACCTGAGAGCAATAGACCTCCTCTTCCTTGTATCGTTACTTGTCTTTCTTTCTAGCACTTTATTCCTCTGTTTTGACATGCATTTAGAAATTACAGTCTGCTGATTTGATTTTTTTTATGTGATTGAGTAGGATTAGTTTACGGTTCAAGTGCTTTTAGTTGCTTAGATTAGAATAGGAGGATCAGCATTCATTAGAGCTCCAAGAAAAGGCTGACAGTGCACTCACTGCCATCTCTGTTTAGAGATTGGGGGTGTAGACCGTACCAGCCACCAAAAAACGCAGTCATACACTTTCATTCAAGCTGCAACACAGTCATTTCAATCGTAGATCCATCCATGCATTCTGATCTTGAGCAGTATTTCTTCATTCCAACTCCATGCACGATTTTTCTCTGAAGTCTACCTTGTTGTTCGTTGATTTAATAACACAGTTAGGATAGGTTGATGAATTCTTGGTTTTGTTCAGATTTGTTTCCTTTACACTGCGTTGCATCACGCTGGTATCTTCTTCTTCTTCTCAACCACGCCTAAAGTCACCTACCCAACCTCTGTTCAGCTCCTTTGCCTTCCAACACTTCTACTGTTCACGTAGCTCCATCTTTTTGGACTTTTCATTGCTTCCACCCTTCTATCCACCAACCAACTGTACCCACTCTTTCCTCATCTCATATCTCTATCCCTGAGCCATCATAAGCTCCCTTTCCATCCTACGTATCCACCCATACAACTCCTCCACTCCTCCATCACCCAAAACTCCAACCATAGAACATCATGTAGAAGTTAGCAGACTTCCTGTAGAAATCCCGAGCTTCCTGTAGGATCCCCTGCAGACATCCTGTAGAAGCCTCCAAACTCGGTTTCCGAGCACCTGAACATTGTGGACTTCTATGGAACGACGTTAGGGATCCCCTGGAACCTCTCCTAGCCCTCCTGACCTTTCCCAAGCTTTCTTTCCCTTCGAACTACCCCTGCACAGTCAAACCCTAATAAGAAACAAAATCATAATAACTCCAACCACTTAAGCAAAAATACAAAAAAAATGTTCTTTTCAGTAGAAGTAGCTTAAATTCATGCATCTCATATCACTAGAAGTAATGGCATCATTTCTAGAAGTTTGAACTCCCACCATTGCATCATAGAGACTAGACTAGTCAGATTAGGGTTTACTAGGGTTTCCCTGTTTTGTTGGCTTTCAGTTCATTATTGCAAAGTAGGTCAATTTCCTTCGAGATAGCCTTCGTCCATCATTTAGAAAGCTTCTTCTGAGAACATATAGAAGTTGGCTTGAGCCCTAGCGGATGTGTGCCAGCTGACCAGTGACAGCTGCGACAAGAGCTAGTACTTGTGCATACAGCACCGTCGCTTCCAAGTTTGTTACGAACTACCGGGTTGATAAAATTAGAGATAGGAAGCTCCAGGAGTTGTAGCATTATTGCTACAATACTGGAGCCCACCATCTTTTTGGCGCCGTTGCCGAGGAAGCGTCAGAGTATTAGTAATTGTTGCTTTTCTTCTATTTTCTTACTCTTGCCTTCTGCTAAGTAGTTTATTTCATTTCCATTCTGCAAAAGTAGCATAGACATTTCCTGCTTTCATAGATTAGCATTTCCTGCTTTCATAGATTAGCATTTCCTGCTTTCATAGATTAGCCTTTCAATTCTGCAATTTTATTTCTGCAAGCATAGATTAGCCTTTCAATTCTGCAAGCATAGACCAGCATTTCCATTCCTACAATTTCATTTGAGCAAAGTAGATTAGTCCTTTCATGCTTTCAATTTAATTCTGCATCTTTATTTCAGTAAGATAGTTAGTTGTAGATCAATTTGTTTCAGTTTTGCAGGTACCAAAGAAGAAAAAAAACAAAAGCAATCAAAAAAAGTCTTTCCATTTCATGCCTCGTAGGAACCGAGATAAAACAGGCAAATTCTTACCCAACACCCCCACCACATCACTGAGTCACCCTTCTCTCTTCTTCGGTGACAGTGATCCAGAAGAACCTATAGGTGAACCTCTTGAGATATACAAAGATCCTATAGCAGAAGAAGAATTAGAGACCATCCCATCTGAAGCTATGGTTGGCAATAGAAGAGAAGATGAGAGAATAGAAGGTGCCTTTCCCATCCGAGAGACCAATGGAGAGATGAAAATGAAGAACATTAGCCCCTCTGCTTTACCTCACTTCCATGGACTGACTACTGAAGATCCTGATACCTTCCTGTTTGAGTTTGTTGTCCTTTGTAGAACCTATGACTATACTGAAGATGAGCAGAAGCTGAAACTCTTCCCTTCCACTCTTAAGGATGCAGCATTACGCTGGTTCATGGGCTTACCTGGGAATAGTATCACTACTTGGGCTCAGATGCAGCAAGCTTTCAATACCAAATACCGGGACTACTGTAGGTCCAAGGAAACCAAGGGAGAAATATTTCAGATGACCATGGGAAATGATGAGTCCTTAGAGGATTATGAGGAGAGGTTCTAACTTAGCTATAAGCGGGCCAGGTGCACACTTGACCCTGAATCCCTCAAGTTGGTCCTGCTCCGAGGAGTCCCTGAAGACCTCTTAGACACCCTTCACATGTTAGCTGGGGGGGACATTTACCAACTGCCTTATGAGGACATCAAGACTGTGTTTAGAAACCACTCCAGGGCAGCTCGGAAACGAGGTAGAGGAAACCTCCTCTCCGCTGGTGTCCCTTTCTCCAAACATGAGTTTGCAAATCAATTGGAAGATCTTAAGAGTGAGGTGAGACAGACCATTGCCATGCAGCTGGACACATTCAGGATCCAGCAGAAGAAGGAAGAAGCTGAGAGAGCCTTGGCTATCTTCTGCCCTAGATGTACCAGGAGACACCCTAAGAACGAATGTCCATTGCATTTGGTTGAAGTGTGTTTCGTTTGTGAGGAGGACCATCCCACAAACCAATGTCCAACCTTACCTGGATTTAAAGCCATGTACCAAGGGACAGAAGCTCCCACTGAACCTCTCTATTACCTCAACCAAAGGAGGCCGCAAGGACCTAGACCTTACCAGCAGGGGATGCAGGGGGCACCTCAAGCTTATTACAGCCCCAACCAATCAACTCCTATGCCTTCCTGGGGTCCCCCTGCTCATCCTTCTTGGTCTATGCCTCCTCCATGGTCTTATCCACCTCAGTACCCTACTCAACCCACTACTCATTCTTATCATTCACATGCCCAGCCACAGCCTCAGTGGAATGCACATCAGTCGGGGTGGAGGCCCCAGTACAACACTCCTCCTGCCATTTTGCCTCCACCACCCGTTCAACCTCAACCATTACCTCCTGCTCCTCCAAGGCAACCTCAAATACCTGCTCAACCAAACCCAAACCCCAACAATAGATAAGCCCAGCAGATATACACTGGGGAAACATCATGCCCTACTTATGCTGTGGAGATCCAGGAGATCAATCTTCGATCTGGAAAGACTCTTCCGGATCGCCAACCTCCTCCCCCAGAGGATGAGGAAGATAAACATGAAAGTGAACCAAAGGCTATTCCACCCTTTCCTGAGAGACTAACAGCCACCGCACAACCCAACCCAGAGGAGGATGAGCTTCTGGGTGAGCTCAAGCAGTTGTGTGTGAAAATACCACTTCTCCAAGCCATCAAGGATGTGCCAATATACAACAAACTGGTTAAGGAAAAGTGTTTCAAACACCCATGCAGGCGAAAGAGAGATGCTTCAACCATCAATGTCTTAGGACAACTGTCTGACCTTATGTTAGGACAAGTCATCTGCCCAAAGTATCTAGATCCTGGGAGTCCTGTAGTAGATGTCCACATCAATGGCATCATCATACCTCACACTTTGATTGATTTGGGGGCTGCCATTAATGTGATGACCAGGGATACCATGCTCAAACTCAATCTTCAGCGTTCCTTGAGGAAGACATCAACAGTTCTGCAACTAGCAGATCGCTCCACTGTGACTCCCAAAGGGATTGTGGAGGATGTCTTGGTCTCTGTCGACTCTTGGGAATACCCTGCAGATTTCTTGGTTCTGCAACCCAAGGCAAAGCTTACTAGATATCCTCTTATTTTGGGAAGGCCTTGGTTAGCCACTGCAGATGCTTACATAAGTTGTCGTGCAGGAAATATGACCATCAAAAATGGTCCTATGTCCAAGCAGCTAGTCCTATACCCTCCTGCCCAACCTTCCTTAGAGCATGACTTACCACTTTGGTTGGAGGAAGGAGAATAGGATGAAGTATACTTAGCACCTTTGTGCACTCTAGATACCACTAGAAGAGACCCCCCAACCGAGGATGACTTGATTGAGACCTTGATCCAGAATCCACCTTCCAGTGCACTATCCTTAGAAAAGTTGGTGGAGGATGCCCAAGCCAGCACCTTAGTGGATCTTTGTACGACCAACCCTGTCACTCCCAGAGTCAAAAATGTGGAGTTCGGCCCTGAGAGAATGTTAAAGATCAGCTCCTCCCTATCTCCTTCCCAGGAAAAGGAGCTGTGTAGCCTGTTGGCCAGTCACCTAGATGCTTTTGCTTGCAGCTATAAGGAGATGAAAGGAGTCCATCCCTCGGTCTGTACCCATCACATATACATCAAAGAGGGTTGTAAACCGGTTAGGCAACCTCAGAGGAGAATGAACCCAGCCCTCAAGGACATTGTCAAGGAAGAATTGCAAAAACTGTTGGATGTCGGATTCATTTACCCCATCTCAGATAGTGAATGGGTGTCCCCTCTGGTGTTGGTTCCCAAGAAGAATGGGAAATGGAGAATCTGTGTGGACTACCGAGAACTGAACAAAGCTACCAAGAAAGACCATTTCCCTCTACCTTTCATAGATCAAGTGTTGGATGGACTGGCAGGAAAGAAGTTCTTCTCTTTCCTGGATGGGTTTAGCGGGTACAACCAAATCCAAATCAGCCCAGAAGACCAAGATAAGACCACCTTCACTTGTCCTTGGGGTACCTTTTCCTACCGAGTTCTTCCCTTTGGGCTATGCAATGCTCCTGCTACCTTCCAGAGAGTTGTCTTGAGCATCTTCTCGGAGCTGGTCCATGATGCAGTGGAAATCTATATGGATGACTTCACTCCTTATGGGGCCAACTTCCAGGAAGCATTGTCCAATCTGGGAAAAGTCCTAACCAAATGCATTGAGATGAACCTGTCCCTTAGTCCTGAAAATGTGAATTCCTGATGACTGAAGGGACCGTGCTAGGCCATACCATTTCTTGCCAAGGGTTACAGGTGGATCCTAACAAAATTGCTCTCATCAAGAAGGTTCCACCTCCTCAAAAGGTAAGGGATGTTCGGAGTTTCTTAGGATTAACAGGGTATTACAGGAGATTCATTAAGGACTTCAGCAAGCTAGCCTCGCCATTGTTTGGCCTGTTGGCAAAAGATGTGGAGTTTAAGTGGACTGATGATTGTCAGAGGGCTTTGAATGAATTAAAGGACAAGTTGGTGTCAGCCCCAATCTTGAGAGGTCCAAACTGGGCCCTACCTTTCCACATCCACACTGATGCCTCGAACAAAGCCATAGGTGCAGCTTTAGGACAAGTTGAACAAATACTTCCATATGCCATTTACTTTGTTAGTAAAAACTTGTCCAAAACTGAACTGAATTACACTGTGACTGAGAAAGATTTTTTGGCTGTGGTCCATGCACTGAACAAGTTCCGACATTATATCACTGGCTATCAAACATTTGTACATACTAACCATGCTGCAATTAGATATTTAATGAATAAACCAGATGTGAATGCTCGTATTATTAGATGGTTACTTTTGTTGCAGCAATTTGATTTGACCATTGTTGACAAACCAGGTAAAGAAAATGTTGTTGCTGACTTTTTATCTATATTGGATTTGTCTGCAGATGAGGATGGAACAGTGGATGACCAGATGCCTGATGAACATCTGTTTGCTATCTCAGCACTCTCTCCATGGTTTGCTGATATAGCAAACTACCTTGTTTCAGCACAGTTCCCTCCGCACCTATCTTCAAGAGAGAAGAGCAGAATCATCAGAAAAAGTGCCTCATTTACTTGGATCGGGGGCAATCTGTTCAAGCTTGGCCCCGATCAGATCTTAAGGCGTTGTGTAAGGGAGGAGGAAGTCCTTGATATCCTCCTCACCTATCATGATGGGCCTTGTGGAGGACATTTTGCAGCAAAGAGAACTGCCTTCAAGATCCTGCAGGCAGGCTACTATTGGCCCACACTTCATCAAGATGTCAGAAGATATATCAGCCAATGTGACCAATGCCAAAGAATGGGGAAACCGACCCAAAGGGATGAGATGTCTCTCCAACCTCAAGTGACTCTTGAGCCATTCGAGAAGTGGGGTATGGACTTTGTGGGTCCAATCAACCCTCCTTCAAGGCAAAGGTCTTACATCATTGTGTGTATTAACTACGTGACAAAGTGGGCAGAGACTAAAGCAATCAAAGCAGCAACAGAAGAAAAGGTGGCCGAGTTCTTAAGAGAAAACATCTTCTACAAGTTTGGCTACCCAAGAGAGCTAGTCACCGATCAAGGGAGCCAGTTCACATCCAACCTAGTTGAAGATCTACTAGCTCATCACAAGATCAAGCATAGGACTTCCACCCCCTATCACCCTCAAGCAAATGGGCAGGTGGAAGTCACCAATAGAGCATTAGAAGGGATCTTGACTAAGGTGGTGAGCAGCAGCAGAAAAGACTGGACAGATCGCCTGGTTGAGGCCACATGGGCTTACAACACAACCTGGAAGACCACCACCGGCTTCACACCTTATGAGCTGGTCTATGGGAAGAAAGCTTTGCTGTCCATTGAATTTGAATACGACACTCTGAGGATGGCAGCTCAGCTGGACCTAGATCTCAGCCATGCACAACAAGAAAGGTTATTGCAGCTGAATGGACTAGATGAGCACCGAATGCAGGCCCTCCTTCACTCAGAAGTGGTTCAACTTCTGAGAAAGGTGTGACATGACCAACATCTCCATGACAAGCAATTTCAGCCGAGAGATTGGGCCTTGTTGTATGACTCCAGATACAAAGATTTCAAGGGGAAGCTGAGAACCAGATGGCTAGGACCATATGCAGTGGAATCATGTCATGACAATGGATCTGTTCTTATTCGGACCATTGATGAGGAAGCCATCCCCATGCTTGTCAATGGGCATCGACTGAAGATCTACAGGAAGCCTCTCTCAAGACAAGAGTTCATCAAAACTATGGAGAAATCAGTATTGGTCATAGAGAAGGGTTATGCCTCTCCTTTGGGCATACCCTAAAAGATCTAAAAATAAAAAATAAAAATAAAAAGGAAAAAATAATAAAGATCCTTGGGTGAAAACCTCTCTGAGGCGCCCAAGGCAGGTGGTAGGGGTGAAAACCTCATTGAGGCGCCCCTATTGTCTTTCAAAAAAAAACAAAAAAAGAAAAGAGATTTGAAAAAAGATCCTTGAGTGAAAACCTCTCTGAGGCACTTAAAGCAGATGGCAAGGGTGAAAACCTCAATGAGGCGCCCCTGTTATCTTTCAAAAAAAAAAAAAAAAAAACAAGGTCAGCAAATTCATAATGTAAAATTGCATGCAGGTTGCAGGTGTTCTATGGAGGAGAGGAAGCCTCTCAACTCAAAGCCAAGGATCCTTATCATGCTGTCAGGAGACCTCACCAACACCTCTTCCAAGAATACTCATTTTCTCCAAGGTATGTGCAATTTTATTACGGCTTGAGTCTTCTACAGGAAGACGCGGATTTTCTACAAGAAGACGCAGATTTCTACAGGAAGATGCAGATTTTCTACAGGAAGGTGCAGACTCTCTACAGGAAACGCAAACTTTCTACAGGAAGCTCTGTATTTCTACAGGAAACTTCCTGTAGAAGTTCAGGACGGCCCAGAATCCATTTTATGAGGAGATCTAACGACAAAGGATCGGTTTGGACGCATGCAAGCTATTGTTATCTCCCTTGCACATTGTTGTCACCTCATCCTGCCATCCTTGTCGACATGCAGCGAAGTTACCTGCACCAGCAAAGCAGATCGATGAGTTATCAAGAAAAAGCAATTTTTAAATGAAAAAAACGCTGAGATCTCATACCATATCCATCCCAGTCATCCAGAAGCTCTGGGAGCGTGATCGGGCGGCCAGATCCTTCGTCATGCAGCATGCACCCAAGGAGGAAGAACTGTTACAAGACATCCCGCGGGAGTCCTGTAACAGTTAAGCCCGCTAGAGTGTATACTATTCACAGCGCTGGCCATATGCAATGAAAACACGGACGCATGCAGCCAAGCATCAAGTCCATCGTCGGCAGCCTGTAACCGTGAACCTCCGGGCCTGTGCAAATTCACCAGCAGCAGATAGATCCATTCATCATTGTCCAAAACCCGAAAAAAATCGTGTCGCAGCCGCGCAGGTAAGTGTCTCGACCCTTTCTTCCGTCAGATTGCATGAATTTTACTTTGAATTGTTTGCAAAGTGTGAAGTGAATGGGTTGAGCGGCTGTAGGGCCAGTTGACTGGCCACGTCGACCGGTTAATGGTCCAGTCAGATGTTTGGGTGGCGGCCGTGACAAAAGGAATGGGTAGCACACACGTGAGAACAATCCCCGTCGGGAAAAACGGATTTAGCAGAAGAAACGGCGGCAGATCTGCTGGAGGAATGATGCGGTAGTAAGTGAACTCGCCGACAAATGATGGAACGACGTCATCCAACGGTCCAGCAGGGACAGCTCAACCCCGCGCCACGGATTCCGCCGATTCAAATCTAATCGGCTAGATTGCCCGCATGCATTTATCATCCACCGTTTGAAACTCGAGCGAACATTCAGATCCCTCTGCAGTTTGAAACTCCGAGCCTTTGGCTATCAGAACGGCTGTGAAGCAACACCGAGAGCGCAGACCAACTGCAGTCTTCCCCAGGAATCACGCGCTGCTCCTACAGGAAAGCTGCTCCTACTTGAAAGCTGTTTCTACAGGAAGCCGGGTTCCTCACGTAAAAAGGTGGCAGATAAAAAGGTAACCCTGAACTCTCCATGCAATTGGTTTTTAAAGGTGGCAGAATCGTCGTCTACAGTCTGGTCGTAGGAAGTGGTTGCAATTGTTGTCTGCTGTGCATAGACTGTCGTTCTACAGGATGTCAGTGTAATTAAACCGTGTTAAGGTCCTCAGGAATAAATTTCGTGGATTATGTGCATGACAGAAGCGTAATTCTACGCCCTGTCTCAGTAGGCCAAATTTCTTCCGCATTCACCGCCGCTAGCAACAGTTTTTATCATGCCGGGTGGGTTTATTAGACGAGAACCCACTGATTCATCAAAGTTAAGAGAAAACCAGGAGGTGGTGGAGCTCTTCACACGAGCACAATGGATATCCTTTTGTGACAAGTTGCAAGGTTATGACGACGAAGTGGCAGAAGAATTTTTACAAGCTTTGAGGCCGAAATCCAAAACATTGGCCACCGTGAACTTCAGGGGCCTAAGCCTCAAGCTCACCCCGCAATATATCAGTCGAATTACTGAACTTCCAATGGGTTTGCCATGGGATAAGGAAGAAAGGAAGTTGAGCTAGCAGGCAAAGAAAGAATTCTTTCCACCTGAGGAGGAATTCACGGAGGACAAAAATGGGGTGTGTAGAACCAGCTTGTTGCCACCATGGAATGAAGTTAGCCTGCAAATCATGAAGTATATAACCTGTGAAGGTCGTTTTAGCATCGTGTACGGGTATCACTTTAGGTTGCTCACTGAATTGAGACACCAGATTGATCTTCCTGTAGAAAACAAACTGAGCATTCCTTATTTCTTGCTACAGTCTCTAATTGAGTGTGCCACAAAGTTAAAAGAAGGCATACCAGATCAGGTAGCCCACCATGGATTGATCAAAATTCTTGTGGAGGATGCGCTTCATTCATATAAGGTTCCCCTCTCATGGGAAGCATTCAGAAATTTGACAAGAGATGGAGACATAAGGATGTTGACTGAAGAAAGTGGTTCCTCCAGCAGTGAGGAAAAAGAAGCAGTGGCCGCAGGAAAGAAAGAAACAGGCCAGAAGACCCCGACCACAGTGTAGAAGAAAGAACAAAGGAGGAAGCACGAGAAAAAGGATGACAAAGAAAAAGGTGACACCCCCATCTTGTCAGCAAGAGAGAAAAGGTTGCAGAGCAGAACGGACAAAGCTGAGAAGGTCCACATCAGCACAAGTACCTCATCAGCACCCGCAACCAAACCAAAAAGCAAAACCCATGCAGCAAAGCAAGCCAAGGTGGTGACACCTGTGTCTACAGGAAAGCAGAAACAGGCTTCTACAGGAAGCCCGAAAACAGAAAAAGGGTCTTCTACAGGAAGCCTGAAATTGGCTAAAACAGGGTCTTCTACAGGAAGCCTTGAAAAGGTGAAACCCAAGGAGAAGAAGGCTGACATTCTAGCAAGGGAGGCAGCAGCTGTACTGGCTGGCCTCAGCACGCCACCTAAGCCAAAAGAAAAGAGAAAGAGGGAGACCCCTCTATACTTTGAAGTTTGAAGAAGTTCGAGAATAAAGACGGGCAAGCCACAACCCCCATCCAGCAGCCAAATCACTACAGGGGATGCCCCTACTTCACCCAGTGAGAGGTCCCCCTCGAAGATATCGGTCACCTACGAGAAGGGGAGCCCAAAAACAACTACTTGGAAAAGAAGGATAGACCAATCGGCTTCAAAAGCCCGGCTCAAGGTCAAGGAAACAGAGAAGAGGGAAGGAGAAGGACCCTCATCGCCACCAAGGGCAGAACAGGCAGAGCCACCAAAAGTAGGAAAGAAAGAGCGTATTTCGGCGCCTAGTTCTCGGCCAAGGACAAGGAGCTAGGGAAAAATTGCTCAAGGATGAGCAAATATTTTAGTTAGGGGGTGATGATAAGCCCCAATTTTTGGTAACAATTTGGGCTCATTTGGCCTACTTACCTTGCTCAACCGTTCATCTTTTATCACTTATGCATTCATTTCTTGGTATATTCGTGTTATTTGTAGGAAGAAGGGCAGGCATTATATCTATGTGGCTAATACATGATGATTTCAGGTTTTTTGGCATTAAAGGGAGCAAAGACCACGCAGAAGGAGACAAGGAGACAGCAAAGGTGGCATTGCAGGTTTATAGGGAGGTTGTCTAGCCTTAAATTACCTCCCTCGTGATCTCCACCCTAACTCCAAGCTCCAAGAGATTTCCCCACCGAGCTTAAAGGCAGCCAACGGATTCTATAGGAACAGCAGTTTACAGCAGTTTACTTTTAGTTGGACAGCCGAGCTCCACTAATTGAGGAAGCCATCTTGATCCTCATCATGTATAAATATTAAGGTCGTGGCCTTTGATAAGGGCTTTTTGAACTTTTGAACTACTGTTGCAATTTCTAAGCACGAGCTACAGCTCGGTTTTTGCTCTTTGTAAGCCAGTTTTGGCATGTTATTAGACTCATGATTATTCAATAAAGGCAGGCAGCTTTGGATTCAATTCTGAGTTTTTAAGGGAGCTATAGCTCTCAGGTTAGGGCCCAACCTGAGAGCAATAGACCTCCTCTTCCTTGTATCGTTACTTGTCTTTCTTTCCAGCACTTTATTCCTCTATTTTGACATGCATTTAGAAATTACAGTCTGTTGATTTGATTTCTTTTATGTGATTGAGTAGGATTAGTTTACGGTTCAAGTGCTTTTAGTTGCTTAGATTAGAATAGGAGGATCAACATTCATTAGAGCTCCAAGAAAAGGCTGACAGTGCACTCACTGCCATCTCTGTTTAGAGATTGGGGGTGTAGACCGTACCAGCCACCAAAAAACGCAGTCATACACTTTCATTCAAGCTGCAACACAGTCATTTCAATCGTAGATCCATCCATGCATTCTGATCTTGAGCAGTATTTCTTCATTCCAACTCCATGCACGATTTTTCTCTGAAGTCTACCTTGTTGTTCGTTGATTTAATAACACAGTTAGGATAGGTTGATGAATTCTTGGTTTTGTGCAGATTTGTTTCCTTTACACTGCGTTGCATCACGCTGTTATCTTCTTCTTCTTCTCGACCATGCCTAAAGTCACCTACCCAACCTTTGTTCAGCTCCTTTGCCTTCCAACACTTCTACTGTTCACGTAGCTCCATCTTTTTGGACTTTTCATTGCTTCCACCCTTCTATCCACCAACCAACTGTACCCACTCTTTCCTCATCTCATATCTCTGTCCCTGAGCCATCATAAGCTCCCTTTCCATCCTACTTATCCACCCATACAACTCCTCCACTCCTCCATCACCCAAAACTCCAACCACAGAACATCCTGTAGAAGTTAGCAGACTTCCTGTAGAAATCTCGAGCTTCCTGTAGGATCCCCTGCAGACATCCTGTAGAAGCCTGCAAACTCGGTTGCTGAGCATTTGAACGTTGTGGACTTCTGTGGAACGACGTTAGGGATCCCCTGGAACCTCTCCTAGCCCTCCTGACCTTTCCCAAGCTTTCTTTCCCTTCGAACTACCCCTGCACAGTCAAACCCTAATAAGAAACAAAATCATAATAACTCCAACCACTTAAGCAAAAATACAAAAACAATGTTCTTCTCAGTAGAAGTAGCTTAAATTCATGCATCTCATATCACTAGAAGTAATGGCATCATTTTTAGAAGTTTGCACTCCCACCATTGCATCATAGAGACTAGACTAGTCAGATTAGGGTTTACTAGGGTTTCCCTGTTTTGTTGGCTTTCAGTTCATTATTGCAAAGTAGGTCAATTTCCTTCGAGATAGCCTTCGTCCATCATTTAGAAGGCTTCTTCTGAGAACATATAGAAGTTGGCTTGAGCCCTAGCGGACTTGTGCCAGCTGACCAGTGACAGCTGCGACAAGAGCTAGTACTTGTGCATACAGCACCATCGCTTCCAAGTTTGTTACGAACTACCGGGTTGATAAAATTAGAGATAGGAAGCTCCAGGAGTTGTAGCATTATTGCTACAATACTGGAGCCCACCAGAGCACACATAAAAGCTTCCGACAGTTGCTTGTATATGAAGGGATGTCATTCCACTAGCATCATAAGCCCTTGAGGTACACCATCCCTGGCGTTCTCGTTTTCTGCATGCATACTTTGTGATGATTTACCTTGAGGGTTTAAATATATCTTGATCAGATATGAAAAAACTAAATTTGGAATTTTTAATCTCTTTACGCTATGAGTGCAAGTTGAGTATCTACGGGAGGAGCAATGGGTTGCAATAATAAATCCGTTTCAAGCGCCTTCGAGGTTGACAGAGAAATTGAATGACAACATCCAGCAGAGAATAGTGAAGACGAATGAAATCTTTAGGTATTCAGTCACTACCATGTGCTCTCCCTCATGCTTTCTCAAGTTTAGCAATCCTAATCATAATGAAGATGGTGATTTTGGAACCACGTTAGCTTCGGCATCATGCCCCTTTTATTTCAAGTGGATTTGTCACGACTTGAGGCCCTGGGAAAAGGTTGGAATCACGTTGATCCAGCCATAAAATTCGTATCGTTAAGGCTCATGATTGATCAAGTATTGTTCAAGCGAGGCTCTTTATTGAATCATACTAGAAATTTTTCTAAGTAATTGGGCGTTTGACTCTTCCAATAATAGTTGTTGTGGAATATTTGGAATTATAGTTATTTGGAAATAGATTTCGAATTATTTATCTTCAACAACCTAGCCATGTCTTTCACGTATATATTTTGTGAGAATTATGGTTGTTTTTGGTAGTCATAACTACATATTCTACCATAGGAGGGGTTGGTGAAAGAGATATTGAATGTCACCAGAAAAATAAAATGGATCGACAAAAGCCAACAACATAATGGAGAGGCAATTCCTAGGTTTCCAATGGGAGACAAAATTTGCTCAAGTGTAGCGACACACCCAATTGAAATAATCATCATTACACTCTCTGAAAAAATTGAGGGGGCCTTATAGCCTAGGGGCACATTTTCCTAACTATGAAAAAAAAGAGGTTGCAAAATCATTTTAATGGGTGTACTCATTTTAAATCACGAGTATTAGTTAAGTAATGAGTTTGTAGGTTAATTAAAAAAATATATCATAATTTTTGTTTTAATGAAATTGAAATTTTATTAAATGTGTAGGATTTTGATTTTTTTTAATAAATTACAAATTTTAAAATAAAATTTGTCCCCTTAAAATTTTTATTCATCAAATCAAGATATATATTTTTTAACAAAATTCTTATCTAATTTTAGAAAAAATAAACTAGAAAGCGATTAAATTATTCTGAATTAATATGTGAGAGATTGGACTAAAGAATCATACAGGCCTTTCAAAACTCAACTCTCCGACCAATGTAAATTTAGGAAGAAACTTTTTCCTCTTTTTAATCATGGAAACCTAGCTAAAGTGGAGTTCTTCTGGAGAGGATTCAATGTTTTAATTTGGAGTTAGAGTTCATAGCTCATTATAATGAGAAACGGAAGCCTAGATAAAGTGGAGTTCTTCTAGAGTGGATTCAATAATTTAATTTGGAGTTGAAGTTCATAGCTCACTATAATGAGAAAAACAAGACTTTTCGCTTCGAAAGAATCTTCCAAACTAATTCAATAAAAACATGCAAATTTTAGTTTGGAGTTGAGGGTTAGGCTTTGTCTAACGAGGCCACATTTTCTCGTGGATGGTGATTTTCTAGCGGAATACTCAAGAAATTTGATTGTGGGAGTGTTTAAATCAAGATCTTTTTATGGAGGAAATGGATTCAACACTATCAAAAACCCATAGGGCACCCAAAACCTTAAAGCTTGATATTTGTACCCGAGGGTTTAAAAAAAATTTGCCATGTTGTTTCAAAATCATGCTCAAAATTTCTATTGTTTTCCAACCAAAAATGTGGCCTGTTTAGACTAGGCTTTGAGGGTTATCGCTCCGCATAGTTTGAAAAGGTTTTACCTATTCAATAAAAAAAACCTACCTATAGACTTTAGCATTCTCAACTGATGGCACTATTTAGACTTGTGTCATGCATTAGAAATATATCATGGCCATGGAAAAGTATAGTTTTTGTTGGCTTCAGAGGAATCTTCCATGTTAATTCCATAAAAGCATGGAAACTTTTGTTTGGATCTAGCTGGACTCCCGTTTTAGCTTTTGACTCTACAATGCGAAAGACATATAACATGAAAAGTAAAAGGTTATTTATTATGTCAGACACGAAACTTTTGTCTCCCATTTTAGCTTTTAACTAATCCAAGTCCAGGTGTGACAAAGGACCCTTCCAAGACCTTTTACTTTCATGGTGTTAAATTGCATTTTTAAAAGAACATAAATGAATACATCTGCATGCTGTAAAGAAGAGGAACATGACATTCATCAACACATGAAAACATAAGCCGTTGATAACTGAGTTTTTCCAGGAGGGACTACGTCTTTGGGCCCCAGTGTCAAGATGGTGTAGGACGCTGCATTAAGTGTTTTCAATAGTGATGATGTACATAAGAGGTGTTGTCACTATCATACAAGGAAAATGCCCTCACGCGGGAGTGGCTCCAAGAGATGTTTCGCTACAGAAACTCTCAGTCAAAAAGGACTCCTATCAATATGACACAAACTCATGCATGATGATAATGAGCATCCTGCCAACATGGCATAAAAGGGATTTCAATGCAAACATACATGGCGACATCATGTGTATTCTGTCAACATGACGACAAAGAGATCTCAAATAAAACATGATGAATCATGACAACAAGTACATCCCACAAATGATTCCGCATCACATCAAGCAGGAATCATGAAAACAAGTAAGAGACAAGATCCCACATCAAACATCAAACATGGATCTATGCAACGCAATGCATAGCAAAAGAAGTACATGAACACACTGCATATACCTCACATCTAGAGGCCATCTGAAGAAGAGGAGGCCAAGCTGTTGAAGTTGTTCGTGCCATCCATCTCACGGCGTCGAATCTCATGGAAATGGTTGCTCACACATGAATGCTAGCACCTGCACTCCACTTAGAAAAGTGGCCAAAAAATGAAATGAGTAAATGGAAAATCTGAACACACCATTAGATTTTTGGCATCGAATAGTGCAAAATCGACTGTTAAATTTATGAATTCTAAGAAAGTGGAAATCTGGGGCTTAAGGAATCTTTTAGATTCCCCCTGGATTCCTCAAAGATTCCCTCCTCCGATTCCTCTGCAAATCTATTGCTCAGATCATGAAACTGACTTCGGCATCGGGTTTGTGTCGCCAAGAGGTGTAGGATCAACATAAAGTTTGTCCAAAATGGACACTGCGAAAATTTCACCCTCTTGGAAATTTCGCTCAATCATGGTTCCACCTGCAATAAACTAATTAAAAATATTTCTTGATTTTTGTGCCCGCTCCTGGTTCCTCCATGCCTCTGCCTGGGCGCACTGATGATTGAGTTTAAATATGCAAAAGGTGGGCAAAGTTTACAAAAACTTCGTTGGCGGGTTGGTTGGAGATCTGAACATTGTGGAGGAGGTCGAGCAGTCAAACCCTACCCCCTCCCATTTTACATAACTAAAGTTTTAAAATGGAAGGTAGGTCAGGTTGGGCCCGCTTTGGGTGGCCCGCCCACCTCACCTTCACATTTTCGATGGCCCACGTATTAATGGCGGCTTCATTTAGTGTGGTGTGGTTGGGTCCGTGCCCTAAGGGCAGGCCCACCACCTTAATTCTTTGCATGGTGTAACGGTGGTCCCGTGGAATGGGGGGAGGGGCCGGGGGTAGTGGCCCATCTCTCCATAACATTTCATATGCTACGGATTGGGGTGGCGGGGTTGGTGGCCCGCCACCCTTTTTTTAACATTCTTTGTTATTTAAAAACAATATGGACATTTTTGAAAATCTTGATTTTAGGCCAAAGGAGACATTTTAACAAGGCAACAATTTCACACGGAATCCGGCTGGAGTCGGCCAGATTCCGACCGCTACAAAAACTCCAAATTTTGTCTCCATTAATCTTGCCGAGTCAGCAAAATTCAACCCAACTTTGACTACCTCTATCTTCCTCATCCGGACTTGGATTGACGAACCGTTCACACCACCACGATCACAGCGATGAGATCTTTAACATGAACCTGGTTCGAACATAATCCAAACACTTTGATTTTTAACCCTTCCTAAGTCCTCTTGGACTTTTGCATGTGTCTAGAGCCACCTGGATCAATCCTCCCCACTGAGGAGTTTTTGGTCCTCCAAAAGCATGAAAAATGACCTGCAACTTCTTTGTACCTTGTCTGCATGACAAGCATCTTGAAAGGCCTCGCTTCCATCTCATTCACCGTTTTTCTTTGGAGCCTTAAGTGATGAGACGACACCTACAACCTCTGCAACCTATAGTACATTGTTTTGCAAATTACATGCTTGACTTTTATGACCAACTAATGACCCAAGCATCTCATACTTGCCACGAGTTTATAACACATACTCGGTGATCAAGTTTACATCAAGATGGATGCAATACCCCAGCTACGAAAACAAGGCCAACATATCATTGTTGCTTCAACAAGTGATGGAAAACTCATCATCACTGCAACACATGATTTACAAAAATAAGGCCAAACAATATTCTGCTTTGACAAGTGATGGAAACATGACATCACTTTCACAGTTTATCATGCAACTCAAAATAAGACCAGACATCATTGTTGCTTAGCAAGTGATGGAAACACATCATCACTTTTACATTTTAAAATGCAAAAAATGATTTACAAAAGCACGACCATGACAAGCTAACATATCTAGAAACCATTTTCCACTTATCGCTATGAATGGGCCATCCCCCTGTGGTGGTTTTGCTTGTTAAAAAATTGTTTCACCTAGTTCATGCACTGACGCTTTGTCTTTAAGGCGCTGCTCTGGATGGAACCTCAAACATGTGGTGCTTTGATGGCCACTTCTATCGCAATGACTACAATACATCTTCTTCCTCCACATCTGCTTAACATGTTTCTTTCCCTGATGTTGAGAGGGTCTTTCATGCCTCCTCCTTGTTTGTGCTGTTATTCTTTTCCAACACTTAGAAAATGTATGGTTATGTAATCCACAAAAGGTACATGTTTTGCGATGCCATGTTTTACGTTCACCACTAACAACATGATTATAATCGAAATGAACATTCGAATTTCGTGAGTGTTTATACCTTTCCTTATCGTCTCTAGTGTAAGTATGGCGATGAGAGCTTGTCTCAGCTCTTTCCCTGCAATGGGCACTGCCATGAGATGATGGGGATGTGTTCCCATCATTCTCTTTCCTCGATGATTTCGACGATGTCTCGGAAGAATCTAACACATTCGAGCATTCTCCCTCGATGTATCCCAAGCCTCCAAATTGAGGTTTTTGCTTAACCTCCAATGGTTGAGTTATGCCTTGGTTATTAGCACCAAGTTCTTTTTCCTCCTTGTGCCTCGTCTTGGTAAGGAGCCTCATGTTTGTCCCTGTAATTGGGATCTCCACATCTCCAACATAAATCATACCATGTGAAGACGAAACCAAAAGAAAATGAACATATTTTACCTCCTCTATCGATTTGGAAAGATTTGATGAAGGCCTCTCATCATCTGTTGTTGGTGGTTCGCTAGATGTCTCGGCGCATTCCCCAAATTCCTTTCTAACATACCCAAGTCCTGCCTGACGGGGTAATTCTTCTAATTTGATGGGGTTGACAATGCCTTGGCCATTAATGCCCAAGCCTTTTCCTTCATACCGCATTCTCTTCAACAGTTTGGAGCCAATTCTTGTGGTATGATTTTCAAAAACAGCGAAATCATCATCAGGACACATACATGAATTCAGAGAACTACTTTTTACCTCACATGGGTCACGCTATAGCTTTTCCAAGGCCTCGTCCTTTGCTTGCAGCTGTCATAGTAGACTCTGTTTCTCCTCTTTCTCTTCATGTAGAAGTATCTTCAATTCAGCGTTCTCTGTTTGAGGATTTTGGTTGTTGTGCTCCAGTTCTTCCAAGGCCTCTTCCGTGGCTTGCAACTAAAGTTGCAATAACTCATTTTCCTCTGTCTCTTTTTGTAGAGCTTCATACATTATTTCCAACCTTTTGAAAATTTTGAGCATGGTCTCATACATTGTTTTTCATCCTCTGTCGTTTCACGTTCCATTGTTTACGCTTGCAATTCACATCCACGCAAAGACCACTCCGATACGACTTGATCTGGGTCCAGGTGTGACCAAGGACCCTTCCAAGACCTTTTACTTTCGTGATGTGTTAAATTGAATTTTTGAAATAACATAAATGAATACATCTGCATGTTGTAAAAAACAGGAACATGACATTCATCAACACATTGAAACATAAGCCATTGATAACAGAGTTCGTCTAGGAGGGACTACGTCTTCAAGCCCTGGTGTCAAGATGTTGTAGGCCACTGCATTAAGTGTTGTCAATAGTGATGATGTACATAAGAGGTGTTCTCGCTATCATACAAGGAAAATGCCCTCACGCAAGAGTGGCTCCAAGAGATGTTTCGCTACAGGAACTCTTAGTCAAAAAGGACTCCTATCAGTATGACACAACTCATGCATGATGATAATGAACATCCCGCCAGCATGGCATAAAAGGGATTTCAATGCAAACATACATGGCGACATCATGAGTATCCCATCAACATGACGACAAAGGGATCTCAAATAAAACATGACGAATCATGACAACAAGTACATCCCACAAATGATTCTGCATCACATCAAGCAGGAATCATGAAAACAAGTAAGAGACAAGATTCCACATCAAACATCAAACAGGGATCTGTGCAACGCAATGCATAGCAAAATAAGTACATGAACACACTACATATACCTCACATCTAGAGGCCATTTGAAGAACAGGATGTTACGCTGGTAAAGTTGTTCGTGTCATTGATCTCACGGCGTCGAATCTCATGGAAATGGTTGCTCGCACATGAATGCTGACACCTGCACTCCACTTAGAAAAGTGGCCGAAAAATGAAATGAGAAAATGGAAAATCTGAACACACCATCAGATTTGTGGCGTCGAATAGTGCAAAATCGACTGTCAAATTTCTGAATTCTGAGAAAATGGAAATCTGGGGCTTAAGGAATATTTTAGATTCCCCCTGGATTCCTCAAAGATTCCCTCCTCTGGGCCCTCTGCAAATTTGTTGCTCAGATCATGAAACTGACTGCGCCATCGGGTTCGTGTCGCCGAGAGGTGTAGGATCGACATAAAGTTTGTCCAATTTGGACACTGCAAAAATTTCACCCTCCTGGAAATTTCGCTCAATCATGGTTCCACCTGCAATAAATTAATTAAAAAATTCGTCTCAATTTCCATGCCTGCTCCTGGTTCCTCCATGCCTCTACCTGGGCACACTGATGGCAAAGTTTAAATATGAAAAAGGTGGGCAGATTTTACAAAAACTCCATTGGCGGGTTGGTTGGAGATCCGAACATTGTGGAGGTCGGGTGGTCAAACCCCGCGCCCTCCAGTTTACATAACTAAATTTTTAAAATGGAAGGGAGGTCAGGTTGGGACCACCCACCTCACCCTCACTTTTTCGGTGGCCCACGTATTAACGGTGGCTTCATTTAGTGTGTTGTGGTTGGGTATGTGCCCCAAGGGCCGGCCCACCACCTTAATTATCTGCACGGTGTAACGGTGGTCCCGTGGAATGGGGGGAGGGGCCGGGGGTAGTGGCCCATGCCTCCATAACATTTCATATGGTACGGATTGGGGTGGTGGGGTTGGTGGCCTGCCACCCTTTTTTTTAACAATATTTGTTATTTTAAAACAATATTGACATTTTTTAAAATCCCGATTTTAGGCCGAAAGAGACATTTTAACAAGGCGACAATTTCACCCGGAATCCAGCCAGACTTTGCCGAATCTGGCCAGACTTTGCCGAATTCCGTCTGTCAGAAAAAGTCCAAATTGTGTCTCCATTAAACCTACCCAGTCAACAAAAGTCAACCCAACTTTGACTGCCTCTATCTTCCTCATCTCGACTCCGATTGATGAACCATTCACACCACTACGATCACGACAACGAGATCTTTAACATGAACCTGGTTCGAGCATAATCCAAACACTTTGATTTTTGACCCTTCCTGAGTCCTCCTGGACTTCTGCATGTGTCTGGAGCCACCTGGATCATTGAATCTACAATGAGAAAGACATATAACATGAAAAGTAAAAAGTTTTTTATTATGTTAGACGCGAAACTTTTGTTAGGATCAAATGTGACTGCCTTTTCAACTTTTGAACCTATAAGGTGAAGGGGATATGATGTGTAAAGTCAAATAAATAATTAACTACCATAACTCAGAAGTAGTGTTGACTAAACTAGTGGAATCTTGCAGGAGGATGCACTATGCAGTCAGGCAATGAATTGTTGCGCTCTAGGACCTTGACATAGATCGATCTCATGCCCTGGTAGAAATCTAGGGCTGGCATCACAGTGGCTGAGAAAAGATAGATAGCCGGGTGTGACACACTTGAAACAAGGCATGTCAACACTTTGTGCTCATGCCTAAGTTGTGAGCAATGGAGTTTCCTCGTGGCGCTTGTATTGGAATGTTTGGTAGACCTTATGTGCATGCATTTAAGAGTTAGTTGGCTCCATTTGCGATGAGATGATCTTCCCAAATCTTTTATTCCTTTGGTGTACCTTCACACCTTTAGGGGCAATTACTAGTTAAGTATATAGGCATACCATACAATTTATTTATTTTATTTAAACTGATATATATTGCATTGTTTAAAAGTTTGATCAGCACCAAATCTAATCTATCAATTATAAGCTAAAAATATAAAATTGAATTATACCCTGAGAACAATACACAACAATTATCAATAACATGAATATCTTCACCTTTATAAAGAGTGAGAACAATACACAACAATTATCAATAACATGAATATCTTCACCTTTATAAAGAGGGAAAAAAAGAGACAATTTCATCAAGCAAACTGCGTATTGTTATAAATTATAAGTTGTATAATTTAAAGAGATAATCATGTGAAATGAGATATATTTGTTACACTATGGGTTGTGTTTTACAACATTGTTATGTTAACAATGTCATGTTTCACATCATTATTATATCACAAATTAGAATCTAATTGTAATGCATGATGTGACATGGCATACAAATTATGTATCAAACAATTGGTAAAATTTATACAACATGAACATCAATCCACCTTCGTAAAGGACCATAATACAAATATTACAAAACTGTGTATTCATTTAATTTATAAGGCATTGACACACGGTGACATTACAAAGTATTTATCTCTGTAGGTCATCGATGCTAAGGTTACATTACAAAATATCTAACTCGTATTCAATTAAATCAAAGCCATCGACATAATTATGAATATGGGGGTTACAATAACAGATTATAAACTCTATATTCATTCAATTGGCATGCCATCGAATAACCATAGATATGGATTGCAATAAAGAGTATAAATTCGATATTCATTCAAACAATAAGACTTTTATGTAATAGTTTCATAATGGGTTATAAATTATTCTTTTAAAATGTAGTTGATCCCAGGATTTGATCTATTCTTAATGCAATTAAAGCCGGGAATCGACTGGTTATTAAATGACCACAATAATCCGAGGGATTCCATTATAGGTACGCAACTACAATTTCAAAATGGCAAGAATTTTTCCTATTTCATGATCAAAGAAAATAGTAACAACTGCACACAAGAACCCAAGGGCCGCTGATATCATTTGGCAATTGCATTCATATTCAATAAAGGTATTGATTTTTACATCCATCCACACAAGTATACAAGGATTCAAATTTGCAAACTACATAAATTTATAACTCAACAGAATATATAGCAACGGCATACAAGAGTCCACCACTGCCTGCAAGAATACAAAAGAATTCAGACATATATTTACATATTGTCAAAAAAATTTAGACATGAACTGTGTAGAAGAATTCTCTCTCTGATGTTTCAAGTGGACACTTCACCTATCATTAGGGACTAGAAAGGATGATGGGTGGAGTGTCCACTCAAAATGTCATTTCAAGTGGACACTTCACCTATCATTAGGGACTAGAAAGGATGATGGTTGGAGTGTCCACTCAAAATGTCATTTCAAGTGGACACTTTACCTATCATTAGGGACTAGAAAGGATGATGGGTGGAGTGTCCACTCAAAACGTCAGATAGGAAAATCTTCTACACAATTCATATCCGAAATATTTTGACAATATAAATAACTATGGAAATCTTCATTTTCAAATATATTTACATACTTCATTGTTACTCCTTTATTAATAATTTTGAATTTAAGGCTAGTTGTCCTCCTTACATCAACTTCTTGTGGTATTTCTCTTTTCACCAATTTTCCAAATAGATATTTGTCATCAGTGGACCACTCTACCAATTGTAATGGGTACTCAAGTTGTAATGGAATTGTTGTTACCAATCTATCAAGATAAAAGATTGAAGTTGTTAAGCTTGAGAAGAAATTATTTATTTCACAACACTCTCCAATGGAGTCATGGACCAAACTCTTCAACCATCACTAATAGAAAATTAAGTATTATAACAAACATTCAAAATTACGATGCAAAAGGTGTCTTCCTCTTAGCTCAAGCTTTCCCTTTATAGGTTTTGTCGCTCAAGCCATTTGTCCATCTTTTACAAAAGATAATTTAATTTGATAAGCATTTGACTTCAATTCTACACTTTTAAAATATGATTTACTACTTAAGATATACTTTATTTTTTTGCTAGTTTTTTTAACTATAACTTTGATAGTTCAAGGATGTGGTCCAAATTTAAATGATAAAACTTTCTTTGAAGCTCCTACGAATCAATAAAAGGTGAAGAAAGGATATTTTAAGGTCACTAGATTCTTAATGAATCAAAATGTTGGGTATAATCTTGGAAAATGATTTCCTTTTGCATTATATCATTATCATGGCCAAATTAATGGATTTCATATTATTGGAGTTATTGGTGTCATCCGTACATATAGGCACTACTCATTCATATGTATCATTATGTACTTGTAATTATGCCTAATACCATACTTTATTTCATTTATTGTATAAGAGGTTTGTGGTTAAGGAACCTAGTCAACCTTGGTATGTATACTCAATAACCCTCTTGGGGTGTGTGCCCTAGTTATGTGGGCCCATGACCCCCTCTTGGGAGGATGCCTCACTTGAGTTATGTATAAATATAGAACTCGGGCTCTCATTTGTACCATCTCATCTTGTGATACTAAGAGCACTTGTATTCAATGTTTCTCTTATGTATCATTATATACTTGTAATTATGCCTAATACCATACTTTATTTCATTTATTGTATACAAGGTTTGTGGTTAAGGAACCTAGTCAACCTTGGTATGTATACTCAATAACCCTCTTGGGGTGTGTGCCCTAGTTATGTGGGCCCATGACACCCTCTTGGGAGGATGCCTCACTTGACTTATGTATAAATATAGAACTCGAGCTCTCATTTGTACCATCTCATCTTGTGATACTAAGAGCACTTGTATTCAATGTTTCTCTTATGTATCATTATGTACTTGTAATTATGCCTAATACCATACTTTATTTCATTTATTGTATATGAGGTATGTGGTTAAGGAACCTAGTCAACCTTGCCATGTATACTCAATAACCCTCTTGGGGTGTGTGCCCTAGTTATGTGGACCCATGACCCCCTATTGGGAGGATGCCTCATTTGAGTTATGTATAAATATAGAACTCAAGCTCTCATTTGTACCATCTCATCTTGTGGTACTAAGAGCACTTGTATTCAATATTTCTCTTATGTATCATTATGTACTTGTAATTATGCCTAATACCATACTTTATTTCATTTATTGTATACGAGGTTTGTGGTTAAGGAACCTAGTCAACCTTGCTATGTATACTCAATAACCCTCTTGGGGTGTGTGCCCTAGTTATGTGGGCCCATGACCCCCTCTTGGGAGGATGCCTCACTTGAGTTATCTATAAATATAGAACTCGAGCTCTCATTTGTACCATATCATCTTGTGATACTAAGAGCACTTGTATTCAATGTTTCTCTTGTGATTATCATTTATTTTGGGCACACTCGTGCATATCAGTTTTCAATACACTTGCACTTGGTTTTTGCAGTCTCTCTAGTACACTAGATCTATCTCTTTAGTACAATTATGAGGAGGCTATTCCAAAGTTAGCTGAGATTTGGTTCCATTGATTATCTGATTGACCCTTGTAAATATCAACTAGTAACTAAGCAAGTGTGAACCTTACTCAATTCTTTTCATAGATCCAAAAACCACTTGCTAATGGCATCTTTGCTATAATCTTTCTTAATCACAATGACCACCTATTGGCATTATGATTCAGGCACAGGTTTGTACTTGATGGCAACTCACTCAAGTGGCAAAATCTTTGTTCAGGCTCTCAAAATGATAGAAAATAAGGGGTTCGCAGGTACTCCGTTCAAAAGGTGTGGACCCGCAAGCACGCCATTCACAAAGTGCGGTCATGTCCGCAGGTTATCCAAACAGAAAGCGCGGACCCCAGTACACTCACTTCAATGCAGAGAAGCGCGCGCACGTGGGAATTTTTATGATTGGTCCATGGTATTTAGTCCGACGTACATGATCCTATGGTTTTGGTCCATGGTATAGGATCTAAATTATTGAACCCCGGTTTTTGGATCCCTTGTATTGGTTTTCGATGGTTTTGTTCCATGGTTTGAGTAAGGGCTTGCCTATAAAAAGGAAAGGAGATCATTTGGCTAGTCACTTGTGAAATTGGAATATCTTAAGATCTGAAATGTTGGGTGATCGGTTTGAAAAGCTAAATCAAGGTAAAATCTATAAATTGTAAGGCGGATCTATTGATAGGTCGTGATCTCTCGGGCGCATGATCAAATCTGTGGATCTGACTGTCTGTGGCACATTGGAGGACTTAATTTGGCTCTATTCGGAGGTCCACAGGCGATCCATAGTAGGTGCGGGGGTACGCAGCGCAACAGAAGGCGCAGGTGCCGTGGTCCGTAGCCCAGCAGAAGGCGCAGGTGCGGGGGTCTGTAGCACAGCAGAAGGCGCCGTGCGGGGGTCCGTAGCGCAACAGAAGGCGCAGGTGCGGGGGTCCGCAGCGCAGCAGAAGGCGCAGTTGCGGGGGTCCGCAACCCAGCAGAAAGCGCAAGTGTGGGGGTCCGCAGCGCAGCAGAAGGCGCAGTTGCAAGGGTCCACAACGCAGCAGAAGGCGCAGGTGCGGAGGTACGCAGAGCAGCAGAAGGCGCAGGTGCGGAGGTACGCTGTCGGGTAGACAGTGCAGGTGCGGAGCTATGCAGTCCAGACACAGAAGAACTGCGGATATTTGCAGGTTTCTATTGGTGAAGTTGCGGACTTTTCTTAAAATATTTGTTGGCTGCCTTTTATCTATTGTTGCAGAATTCTGGGTTTAGATTACTGGTATTGCTTTTCTGGTTACTACATTATGAGAAGTTATTGGGTGATTGTAAAAGGAGATTGGTTGATTCACATGTACTTGATGATTATTTGATGTTCATGGATCCAGTTTGAAAATTTATGAAAAGTGGTCCTTGGAAGAAAAGAAGTAGGTCAACACCTATGTACTAGTAGTTCAGCTAGTACAAGAGCTAAGGGGGTTGTAGCTCCCTTCCAGGAGAGACTGGAAAACGAGAGAGGGTTGTAGCTCTCAGCAGGTTGCAACCTGCGTACTGGTAAAGGACTGCACCAGTACAAAATCATTGTAAAAGAAGTTTCTAATTGAAAGAAGATAGAGACATATTGCAACAGGTGGTTTTCACCCACATTGGGTTTCCACCTTATATCTGGTGTTCTTTGGTGTGACTATCTATTTTTCTTGTTCTTGCTCATTATTATATGGTACTGACATACAAATTAATGATCAATATCTGAAGAATAAATTAAAGTATAAATCTGGAAGATATATTGAACAGAATTTGATAATACTGATTCACCCCCCCCTCTCAGTATTATTTCCAACAATTGGGATCAGAGCAGGTCCTTCTGAAGAAGCTTGATCGCTTGAAGGAAGATCCATCATCATGAGCAACTATGAGAGAGAAGCATCTATCAGGCCACCAATTTTGATGGTACAAACTTCGTATATTGGAAGGTAAGAGTTACTGCATATCTTCAATCTCTTGGTACATAAGTTTTGGGATATCATAGATACAGGGTACATTTTTCCATCAGCAACTCCTACAGATCCAGCTGAGAAGAAGAACTATGAAACAAATGCAAAGGTTGTCAATACTCTATTAGGATGTCTATCTCAATCAGAATTCGTCAAGGTTATGCAGTATAAATCCGCGAAAGAAATATAGGACAAGATTGTTCTGAGCTATGAAGGAGATGACCAGGTAAAAAGAGCAAAACTTCAAACCCTCAGAATTCAGTATGAAAATCTCAGAATGCACAATGATGAAAGTGTGGCTAACTATTTGCTTCGTGTAGATGAGATTGTTAATTGTATGAAAAATTTGGGTGAAGAAATAAAAGAGGCTGTTGTGGTTGAAAAGGTTCTAAGATCTTTGTCCCCTAGGTTTGAATCTAAAGTTTCTGCAATAGAAGAAAAAGAGAATCTATGAAACCTTACCATGTCACAACTGCATGGAATTCTGACTGCTTATGAAATGAGGAAAGGAGGACCATCAGACAAGAGAGAAGCTTCCTTCAAGGTTTCAGGCAAAGGAGATTACTATGAGTCAGGACACGTGTTAGAAGAAGAAGAAGAATCGAATTTTGTCAAAAACCTTCAACGGGGTGCTGGACGATTCTGAGGTAAGTTAACTTTCAAATGCTTTGCTTGTGGAAGAGTCGGTCACTATGCTACCAAATGTCCTCATAAGGATAAGATTGACAAGGGGAAGGAACCTGTTAGATGGAACAAGAAACAGAATGCAAATAAGAAAAGCTATTACACCCATGAAGATAGTGATGGACTTTCAAATAGTGATGAAGATGAACGAGGTAATAATTATAAACTTTTAATGGCTTTTGAAGATGATGATTACATGGATGCTATAGATGAAGAAGGTATTTATGAAGAGATTTCTAAACTCAAAATTTTTTTAAAAGAGAAAAATGTGATTATTGATTCTTTGCAATGTCAACTGGCTGAAAGGGAAAAACATCATGAAAAATTGGAATGTGAAATTGTTGGTCTTAGAAAAGATATTGATAAAGCAAAAGCTCTTAATCTTAAATTTGTTAAAGGATCTGAAACTCTGGATGAGATTATCCATGTGCAGCGTTCTCCACTAATCAAGACAGGTCTGGGATATAATGGAGAAGCATCTCAAGCATCCACCTCCAAAAGTTATCTTGATGCAGCAAGGAGGAGCGAGCAAAGGCCTAATAGAAATCATCAGGTAAATCAGGGACAGGTTACCTCAAGAATGAACAAAGACTATCAAGAAAATTGGGGGCAATCTACCTTAAGGACAAACAGAAGCCTCAACCAGCCACAGGTAAAATCTTCCCAATTTACCTCAAGAATGGGTGTCAGTAGAAACTACAATCGGTTGGTTGATAGATTTGATAATCGCAGGAGTTTCTTCAAAGGCCAATGTTTCACTTGCCATAACTTTGGTCACAAAGCAGCTCAATGTGTTGCCTATAAGACAATCATGACTAGAGAAGCTCAAAAACAAAGAAGTATGACTGGAATCACGAAAAGGACCTATAACAACTTTTCCGCCCTTGAAAGTGAAATTGAATGTTCTATTTGTAATAACTTCGGTAATGAAGATTCTGAATGCAGGAGCAGGTTTCGGAAGACAACTCAGAAGGAACAAACCTCAAATGCCAGAACATGGAGAATGAAGGAACCGCAACCAGAAAGATGTGGGATAGCTTTATATGTTGAAGGGCAGGAAAATCAATGGTACATCGACAATGGATGTTCGAAGCATATGATAGGTGATAAAGAAAAACTTCAATCATATAGTGCTTTAGAAAAAGGAAAGAAAGTTTCTTTTGGAAATGATACCCCTACAGTCATAAAAGGAAAAGGCACTATTCAGTTGAAAGAAAAAGTCAAGGTTGGAAATGTTTTGTATGTTGATGGCTTGAATCATAATCTACTAAGTGTCAGTCAGATGTGCGATCAAGGAACTGAGGTAATATTTCAATCAAATGGATGTAGTGTTCATGATCTTGATACAGGAAAAACAGTGATCAAAGGCATAAGAACTCCAAATAATTTATACATATTTGAAGAAGGACAACAACAATGCTATTTGAGCAAGAATGATGAACATTGGTTATGGCACCGGAGGTTGGGGCATCTAAGCTTTTCACATATAAGGAAATCATGCAAATACCAGGCAATTCGTGTTCTTCCAGACATCAGAATTCCAAACAATACAATATGCAAATCATGTCAGTTTGGTAAGCAAACCAAAACTAACTTCCCTGAGAAGGAAGGATCAGCTAGCAGGCCTCTTGAACTAGTCCATACTGATGTATGTGGCCCATCTAGGAAAAGGTCACCTCGAGGAGAAGAATACTTTATATTATTCATTAACGACTTCTCCAGATGGTTTGGATAGGACTTATGAAGCACAAAGACAAAGCCTTCGAAAAATTCAAATCTTTCAAAGCCTTGGTTGAAAACGAATCAGATCACAAAATTAAGTGCCTCAAGTCTGATAGAGGTGGGGAGTTTACCTCAAATGAATTTTTCGATTTTTGTGAAGAACATGGAATAAGAAGGGAATTCTCTACAGCTAGGACTCCTCAGCAAAATGGAGTAGTGGAAAGGATGAACAGAACGGTTCAACAAATGGCTCGTGCTATTCTTGATGAGTCTGGAACTCCCGCAACCTTCTGGGGTGAAGCTGCATTTGTTGTAGTTGCTATTCTCAACAAAACAAATGTCCGGGTGAACACCACTCAAACTCCTCATGAGCTTTGGTATGGTGAGACTCCTTCGGTAAAACATTTCAAAATCTTTGGAAGCAAATTCTATATTAAGAATAATTATGAACATCTTGGCAAGTTTGAACCTAGAGCAGATGAAGGCATTCTCCTTGGTTATTCTCCTCACAGCAAAGCATATAAGTGTTACAACAACAGACTTGGAAGAATAGTTGACAGCATTGATGTAGTGGTTGATGAAGAAGGAAACATTCCTAGGCAAGTAAATTATGAAAATATCGAAGAGAATGAATACCATCCTTCAAATCAGACTGATAATGAAAAAGAACCTCAAGAGGCACCAGAGGAACAGATAAGGATAGAAGAGAAGACTCCATCCAGGTATGTTCAAAAGAATCATCCATAATCTCAAATTTTGGGGCAAAAGGAGGCAAGCGTACAAACAAGAAGAACAATTGCAGAAGCTTCAAGCTATTTGGCATTACTCTCCTCCACTGAACCACAAAATGTAAGAGAGGCATGCAACGATGAATGTTGGGTCAAGGCAATGGATGAAGAACTTGAGCAGATCGAAAAGAACAACACTTGGGAGTTGGTTCCTAGACCAAAAGATAAGAATGTCATAGGGACAAAATGGATCTTCAAAAATAATTTGAATGAAAATGGGGAAGTGATTAGAAACAAGGCCAGACTTGTTTGTAAAGGGTATGCTCAACAAGAAGGAATAGACTTTGAAGAAAATTTTGCTCCAGTTGCTAGACTTGAGGCCATCCGAATGTTCCTTGCTCTCTCAAGCTGTCAGAAGTTCAAAGTATTTCAAATGGACGTAAAATCAGCCTTTCTGAATGGAGACTTAGAAGAAGAAGTGTACATTGAGCAACTAGATGGTTTCATTCTTTGGAATGATCCAAATCTTGTATGCAGACTAAAGGAGGCTCTCTATGGTCTTAAATAGGCTCCAAGGGCTTGGTACTACCATTTGGACAAATATCTTCATAAACAAGGTTTTTCAAAAGGATCAGCAGATAGCAATCTTTATATAAAAATTGAAAATGGAAAATTGCTAATACTTGTTGTGTATGTAGATGATATTATCTTTGCCAGCAATGAAGAAGCTATGAGTCAAAGTTTTGCCTTGGTGATGCAGAAAGAATTCGAAATTTCTTTGCTTGGAGAACTAAGATATTTTCTTGGATTGCAAATCCAACAGAATGAAGGCGGTATCTTTTTGTCTCAAACCAAGTACCTCAAGAATATTTTGAAGAAGTATGGCATGTAATATTCAAAACTAGTATGTACCCCTATGGTTACAGGATGCAGCCTCACTGCAAATGATGAATCAACAGCAGTGCATCGACCAACCTATAGATCCATGATTGGAAGTTTGCTTTATTTGACAGGTACCCAACCAGACATCTTGCATGCAGTGGGAATAGTTGGAAGATTTCAAGCAAATCCTAAGGAAACTCATCTTCAGGCAGTTAAGATAATCTTCAAGTACCTTCAAGGAACTCAAAACTATGGCTTATGGTATCCTAGAGATACAGATCTCACACTTCATGCTTATACAGATGCAAATTGGGCCAGAAGTGTGGATGATAGGAAAAGCACTAGTGGGGGTGCATTCTTCATGGGTTCCAGATTAGTATCTTGGTTCAGCAAGAAACAGAGTTCAATTGTTTATCTACAGTTGAAGCAGAGTATGTGGTTGTTGCATCTTGTTGCACACAACTTCTTTGGATGATGCAAACCTTGCAGGACTTTCAAATCACTTGTACTCCACCTATCTCCATCCTATGTGATAATACAAGTGCTATCAGCATTTCAAAGAACCCATTCATGCATTCAAAGACCAAGCATATACCTATCAAATATCATTTTCTTCGGGAACAAGTGCTTGAACAAAAAGTCAAGCTGGAGTATGTTCCTCCTAAGGAACAAGTTGTTGATATGCTCACCAAACCACTGCCCAGGGAGACCTTTGAATACCTCAGGCAAAAGCTGGGGGTAGTTGATGCATCATCTTGTTGTTGAATCTTATCTGTTTCAGAGATTGTTGGTTGTACGTGAGTTTCATATGGGGTATACGCATACATTCGTTGGTTTATGGATTGGTCAAAGACCATCTGGCATAGGTTCAGGGGGAGCATTTATTCTTCTAAAAATACATTGTTGGCATTATTATAGAAGATCTTGGAGGAGAAAGTTCAGAAGGATGCTGATCTGAATATTGCTGCTAATGTTTTGTCTCTATGTCTTAAATCTCTTTTGTCAAGGTCATTTATGGTGTATGGTGGATTATGGTTCTTCTTGAAGAAATTTTCTTTTACAGATCTGGCCTACAGTCAGGGGGAGCATGATCAGTAGAGTTTTCAGCATGTTCTCAGGGGGAGCATAACCCTTTGCCCTTAATGACAAAGGGGGAGAATGACTTTGAGGATCTTGGGGTTGCCATCAAGTCCAAAGGGGGAGATTGTTGGCATTATGATTCAGGCACAGGTGTTGTACTTGATGGCAACTCACTCAAGTGGCAAAATCTCTGTTCAGGCTCTCAAAATGATAGAAAATAAGGGGTTCGCAGGTACTCTGTTCAAAAGGTGCGGACCCGCAAGCACGCCATTCACAAAGTGCGGTCATGTCTGCAGGTTATCCGAACAGAAGGTGCGGACCCCAGTACACTCACTTCAATGTAGAGAAGTGAACGCACGTGGGAATTTTTATGATTGGTCCATGGTATTTAGTCCGACGTACATGATCCTATGGTTTTGGTCCGTGGTATAGGATCTAAATTATTGAACCCCGGTTTTTGGATCCCTTGTATTGGTTTTCGATGGTTTTGTTCCATGGTTTGAGTAAGCGCTTGCCTATAAAAAGGAAAGGAGATCATTTGGCTAGTCACTTGTGAAATTGGAATATATTAAGATCTGAAATGTTGGGTGATTGGTTTGAAAAGCTAAATCAAGGTAAAATCTATAAATTGTAAGGTGAATCTATTGATAGGTCGTGATCTCTCGGGCGCATGATCAGATCTGTGGATCTGACTGTCTGTGGCACATTGGAGGAATTAATTTGGCTCTATTCGGAGGTCCGCAAGTGATCCACAGCGTAAGTGCGGGGGTACGCAGCGCAGCAGAAGGCGTAGGTGCGGGGGTCCGCAGCCCAGCAGAAGGCGCAGGTGCGGGGGTCCGCAGCGCAGCAGAAGGCGCAGGTGCGGGGGTCCGCAGCCCAGCAGAAGGCGCAGGTGCGGGGGTCCGCAGCGCAGCAGAAGGCGCAGTTGCGAGGGTCCGCAGCCCAGCAAAAGGCGCAGGTGTGGGGGTCCGCAGCGCAGGAAAAGGCGCAGTTACGGGGGTCCGCAGCGTAGCAGAAGGTGCAGGTGCAGAGGTACTCAGAGCAGCAGAAGGCGTAGGTGCGGAGGTATGTTGTCGGGTAGACAGTGTAGGTGCGGAGCTACGCAGTCCAGACACAGAAGAACTGCGGATATTCGCAAGTTTCAATTGGTGAAGTTGCGAACTTTTCTTAAAATATTTGTTGGCTGCCTTTTATCTATTGCTGCAGAATTCTGGATTTAGATTACTGGTATTGCTTTTCTGGTTACTGCGTTCTGAGAAGTTATTGGGTGATTGTAAAAGGAGATTAGTTGATTCACATGTACTTGATGATTATTTGATGTTCATGGATCCAGTTTGAAAATTTATGAAAAGTGGTCCTTGGAAGAAAAGAAGTAGGTCAGCACCTACGTACTAGTATTTCAGCTAGTACAAGAGCTAAGGGGGTTGTAGCTCCCTTCCAGGAGAGACTGGAAAACGAGAGAGGGTTGTAGCTCTCAGCAGGTTGTAGCCTGCGTACTGGTAAAGGACTACACCAGTACAAAATCATTGTAAAAGAAGTTTCTAATTGAAAGAAGATAGAGACATATTGCAGCAGGTGGTTTTCACCAACATTGGGTTTCCACCTTATATCTGGTGTTCTTTGGTGTGACTATCTATTTTTCTTGTTCTTTCTCATTATTATATGGTACTGACATACAAATTAATGATCAATATCTGAAGAATAAATTAAAGTATAAATCTGGAAGATATATTGAACAGAATTTGATAATACTGATTCACCCCCCCCTCTCAGTATTATTTCCAACACCACCATCATATTTAATGTCATGTTCTTATCTAGGGTTTACATGTATAGCACAAACCCTAATCATCACAAGAGCAAACCCTAGCATTACACAAGAGCGATCTCTCCAAGAACATCCATGACATCTCTCTTTCCCTTTAACTTCTATGAGTGTTTCCTCAAAAACCTCGGTGTCTAGTTCCTAGGGTTTTCTAAAGAACCCTAACGTCTCCAAGACAAGTACAAAAAAGAGTACAATGACTATTATGAGTGAGATAAACAATAGAAATGTGGTCCTAAACCCTTACAAGCAAACAACAAAACCACAAAGTAGGCTCGCACATGTGAAGTGCAACACACCAATGGTACATATATTAAACTATAGTGATATCATAAACAAGCAAGGCTCTAATGATAGGGTGATCCATGAGATGTATCCAATGCTCCTCCTCTAAGCCTCCATGGACTTCAATGCTCCTCCTCCAAGCCTTCAAGGACTCTAAAACTCCTCCTAAGCAATAAGTTCCACTCCACTCCCCCTATGTTAGGCCCCTATACTACTAGTGTAACCCCTTATTGTTATTAGTACAACCCACTTATTATATTGATGTACCCATGTAGTGCCCATATTGTTACTATTGTGCCACATAGAAGCCCACTATTGTTACTGTTGTGCCCTACAATATTATTGTTATGTAGGCCTTGATTGTATTGGGACCACTTAGACTCCTATATATAGAAAGGAGGTATTTTCATTTGTATCATCCAAGAATTGTTCATTTATGTAATGTAAAGGAGGTTGCCCCCTCGAAGAGGCTGAATTCTAAGGCGTGGATCTCTCTTTTCTATCTTTTTGTGAGCTGGTTTCATAACATTTGGTATCAGAGCTTTGGATTCTAGGGTTTCGCTGCTCCAAACAAGTCATCGTGGCATTTTCACTATAACTTTTTTTCTGTGATGTTGCAGAAGTCGCAAAAAAAACCCTTTTGAGAAGAAATCACGCTGAACCTTGGGTCCAAATTTCAAAGCTTTTTGCGTGATATTTTTGGAGATATGATCTGCGGAAGTTGGTCTTTTTGCAGACTCCTGAATTACACTCAAAACAGGTGACCTGGGGAAAATCGTCATAACTTTCTTTCTGAGCATCGGATTGAAGTTTCGTAAGAAGGTACAGAAAGAGGACGGACTGTAGTTTCTTGTGGGTGTTTGTAAGATCCAAAGGTTGAAACAATGACTCATGGCACGTCGTACAAATTCGCTCTACTGAACTAGTCTATAATCAAGTCACTGTGGGAGATTTCGCATAACTCTTCCTTGGAGAATCCAATTTGGGTCAGACTTGTGGCATTAGAAAGAGGACACAGAGGGCTACTGCAGGTCACAAATTCAAACTAGTTGATTGAAAAGTACAGAGTTACAGCTGTTTCAAGGTCGAGCTCCTAAAATCAAGAAAAAAGCAAGATGAGGAAGTTTGATGGCAAGGATCCGGTAAATTGGATACTTCAAATGGAGCAATATTTTGATCTACATGGTGTACAACTGTTACAAAAGGTATGTATTGCATCTTCATATTTAGAACCAGATCAATTTTTATGGTATGAAGGGCTTTGTTCTCGTAAAAAACTTGTTACGTGGTCAATTTTCACGGAGGAAATGATAGCACATTATGAGGATACAAAGAGCAACACCTTCTTTAGAGCAACACCACAACAATTGGAAAGAGTAAAAGGGCTTTGTGACATAATGGAAAGAAAAATTATGGAAACCAGGAAGCATACCCCTCACAACTATAAATATGGAAGTGTTGTTTCTCCCAGCCTTCCACAACCTACAAGGGTTACACCACAACAATTGGAAGAAAAAAGAGAAAAAGGGCTTTGTTACAATTGTGATAGCAAATGCACTAAAGGTCATAAGTGTGCTGAGAAGAAATTATTTTACATATAGTATGAAGAGGAGGAAGAAAAGGATCAAGAAACATCAAAAGAAGACGATATATGCCAGGACCCGACCCCAGAGAAAGAAGAAATGAATCAGAACATATCTTGTAAACTATTGGCAAGAATGACCACTCCTCAAACTCTCAAGATAGAAGGAAATATCAAGAAGGAAAAGGTGCAAGAAGTGAAAGATCACATCAAGAATGAAGAAATGAATCCAACCATATCTTTTACTTCACTGGTTGGAATTACCACTCCTCAAACTAGCAAGACAAAAGGACATATCAAGAAGAAAATGTTCAAGAAGTGAAAAATCACATCAAGCGTCAAGAAATGAATCCAACCATATCTTGTAAAGGATTGGAAGAAATTACCACTCCTCAAACTCTAAATATAGAAGGACATATCAAGAAGAAAAAGGTTCAAGCAGTGAAAGATCACAACGAGCATCAACAACAAGTTCTCCAACTTTTAAAGGATAGCGCCACTTCGGTGCAAAATCAAATGAAACAACAGGAAATGTTGGCAATACTACGTGCACTTAAAAAATGGCGACCTTACCGAATGGGAAGACTCTTCAAGGATGAGGATGTGGAAGCATTGTTTTGTGTTATTTCTATTATCCAAACAGATTGGATAAACGAAGCAAGGGATGAAGGGAAGAAGTACGAAGAAATATGGCCATTTATTCAAAAGTTGCAAAAGATCCCAATTCAAACAATATTGCCAGAAATTGAAGAAGAAGGAAAAATCATATTGGAACTTGGAGCAATCATAGAAACAAGAACCCAACAACTACGAAATCGATCAATTTCAGAGTATCTCATCAAGTGGAAGAACTTACCCGCTGAAGATTACACATGGGAGGACAAGAATCTTATACAGAAGCATCAAGAACTACTCAAGCGTTGAGGACAACGCTTTTTGAAGGAGAGGAGCATGTTAGGCCCCTATACTACTAGTGTAACCCCTTATTGTTATTAGTACAACCCACTTATTATATTGATGTACCCATGTAGTGCCCATATTGTTACTATTGTGCCACATAGAAGCCCACTATTGTTATTGTTGTGCCCTACAATATTATTGTTATGTAGGCCTTGATTGTATTGGGACCACTTAGACTCCTATATATAGAAAGGAGGTATTTTCATTTGTATCATCCAAGAATTGTTCATTTATGTAATGTAAAGGAGGTTGCCCCCTCGAAGAGGCTGAATTCTAAGGCGTGGATCTCTCTTTTCTATCTTTTTGTGAGCTGGTTTCATAACACCCTACATGAACAATGTTGCAACCCAAACATCTCCAACTAAACCCCATGCCTCCACGCAAGCATCCAACCTAACCCTATGTTTTCTAAAGCTCAACACTCTCTCCCTCAATGTTCAATGTTACTCCTCCAAGGTAGGGTGTTCCAACCTCCACCATGTGACTAGCGTGCTGGATGTCACCATGTAAACTGAAGATCTCAAACACCCTAAGGAAGAATGTCACATGTGGTCTCACGTAGATTTTACAGGCACCGAGACAACGGCTCAGGGCAGTGGTTGTCACTTTGATCCCCACCCACTTTGTTCTAGTTGTCTCCCAACAGCAGGCTATGGGGGATAGTCCCTAATGGAAATGTGAAGGTGGAAGGAAAATTGGCAACCAACAAGCCCGGGACACATGTTTGAGTGGCCTAGCTACTTGGTTAAATTTAGCAAGAATCAAAGATTATATTAGATTCAGATATGAAACCAATGCCTTATGGAGTCCAAATTCTTGCTTAGATTAGATTCAGATATGAGACCAATGCCTTATGGAGTCCAAATTCTTGCTTAGATTAGATTCAGATATGAGACCAATGCCTTATGGAGTCCAAATTCTTGCTTATATTTAAGACCAAGTAACTGGATGGACAACCGTTGCCTAGATGCTTTAGTAACCTATATGAGATGCAAGACCTAAGACCTAGGTATTATGCAAGGATCCTGGTTAATTTTAAGTTATATGTCTAATCTAAATGGAACCTCCCTCTTAACTATTTGGAGACCAGTCTTTAGAGTAGGTTGTGGGATGGAAGCCAACGGGAAGCAAGCAGAGGCTTGATTAACGATACCTCCCCCTGTGTTCCAACCACCCAGTGCCTTCGGCGCTACAGAGATTATGGCTCTGACGACTGCAAGGTCACTATGTTAACCACTAAAAAGGTGTTGAAACCCTCAAGCTAGGTGAGAAAAGGCGGCCCTAGAAGTCTATCAACCAAGCTTATGCTTGGAGGTAAATTATTAATGCAACTAGGTCTAAAATGCTTATGTAAAGGACAAGAGTGAGTTCTTGGTTTAAGATTGGCTTAACACTTACATACTTAAGTTATGATTAGATTCTTATCACGAGATTACTTAATGATAAATTATGAAACAATCTTATGACCAAGAAAGTGCCAAATTATTAAGTGTCAATATTGAAACAACCCAAAGATAAACTTCTCCAATGATAACAAGATTACAACACTTAACCAATGATAACAATTCAAGATCCTCAAGAGATTAAAACAAGGTAAATTCCAATGATATTTTACCAATATCAACACTTAAGATAGATATATCAATGTGTTTAGCGATTATCCAACAATTCATTTAGCAACGTTCTTTAAAAAAATGGATTGCAAGAAAGAAAGAGCGACCTCAATGCTTACGGAAGACAATTAGAACAAGATACTCAAATGCCAAATAATCACTTACCAACACAATTAGATATCAAGAAGCAATATGACTTAGATCTCGAGATACTAATATGCCCAAAGAGAGTTAACATATTTAACACCGAGAGATTTTAAGATAAGAGTGCTTAGTGAGTGTTTATTAGATGTGAACTTGAAACCTGTGGATCAAATCAGTCCAACAAATGTGTTAGTGTTTGCTACAAAACCATGAAACAAGAGCAAGAATAGAGCATGAGCAAAGAGAGATGTTATATCTTATGAGCAATTACTAAAATCTTAGGACACCTGCAAGTAAACCACTTTAGATCAAGAAATTAGCAAGCATGTAACACCAATCATGACCAATGAAATGCTAAGAGACTTGCCAGGTGAAAATACAAGCTAACTAACCCTCTTATGATGAATTACTTAGAGATATATCAGATCTGAAATCATTTATTACTGCAATGAGAAATTATGCAAATAGTGAACTACCAATGTGAGAGTGTGTATCAAATTGTGGCCGACAATTTCTAAGTGATAAAAACAACTTTGCCAATTTGAAATTATGAATTTTTATCCCTCTTAAGATGTAAGCTTCAGAAGATATTAGATCTTATCACACTTGTATGCAGATATATTAGTTACTATAAATTGGAGATTTATGACAAAAGATTGATGCCCAAGACATTTAGATGTCAAGACAATATGTTAGATAACACATCAATCAATTTTATGTCTCTTAATGTGTTCATTCCATATTATATCAGATCTGATCTATTGGATTATGTAGAGATATTCTAGCCAACAAACAAATAGATGTAAGCTCAATATTCAATGCCCAACTAGCCAAAACACTCGCAAAATTTTACCATGACATTTTTCGTGTTTTTGGATTATTTAGATGAGATTTTAGGGCACTTAAATCATTGTTATGGAAAATTTATTACAGTGGTAGCATAACAGTGAGAAAATAAGGGTTTAGAGAGAAAACCCTAGGCCCAAGGTTTTGAAGATGACTTGTCCAATTTACCCAAAACAATTCTAATGAAGATGTCACTTGAAAACACAACATTTGAGTCAATTTCTTCTTGCAAAACCAACCAATATTCAGTCCCAAAACTTTCAGATATGGAGAGAGGGAAAATTAGGGCTAAGAAGGGCTAACATTAGGCCCAATAGGGCTAGCATTGGGGAGAGAGAGGGCTAGAAAGGTCAGCGGCTAGGGAAGAAGGTTGAAGAGGAGCTAAAAAGGGTCAACGAAGAGATCAAAGGGAGAGCGAAGGCAACAGAGGGCTGAAGCAAGGAACCGAAGGGGAAATAAGGACTGAAAAGCCCTTGGCCAGCCCTAAAGGTTGTCGTCCAAGCTCCAAGAGGGTGGTTGGGGCCCTAAGGGCTCACGGCAAGGCCTGAAAAGGCCTTTAAGGGCTTACGTAAGGGGTAAAAGGAAGGTCGAGGCCCCTTAGGGCTTGCTGCCGGCCTCTAGGAAGCCTAAAACCTTGACGCAGAGGGAGAAAAGGATGATGTAGGGCCAAGGGAGGCTGACGTTGGGTCTAGAGAGGGGAGTTATGGGCCTAGAAGCACCAAAACTTGAAACCCTTGCTCTCAAAAAATTATTTTCTTCAGATATTCAATTTTATTGCAAAATCTTTAATGGTTGGCCCTACAAAAAAATTTAGAGGCTAGATCTTACCCTTAAGGGTCTAAATCTAGCTCTAAATCACTTGCACAAATGAAAATAAAAATACCCAAAATTCCAATATATACAAAAATTCAAAAACATATTCCAAACCCCAAAAACCCTAGCTGCAAAACCAAAATTAGAAAAAATAAAATAATTTACGAGTATTGTACAAATTATATTTACAAAATATACATGTAAAATGCTTGAAATTTTTTTGAAATTTTATAAATCTTTAGTAGTGGGTAAATGTATTTTGAAATATAAATGAGAAACTACGACCTTAGTGAAATTAGAACACCATAAAAATAATTAGAGTTCAAACATAGTCATCCTTTATCCAAAGTTCGTGAAATTGGAGTCCAAGGGTTGGGGAACCTGCAAACACTATATATTTCTAAAGAACAAATCATTAGAACACCCAGTAAATCGGATCACCTAAGATAAGCCCACAGCTTACCAAGAGAGTGTTCTTAACACCTACAATGAAATAACAATCAAAATATTTATAAAGCACAATATAGGAATGCTCGTACCCAACACATACCACAAATTATCAGATCAAATACACCATGAACTGCACCCCAAAGTCTTTATTGTGATTATTCCAACGTTCCCAATGGGACAATAATTTACATCATATTTTCAGAGTTACATAAGTCAAAACTAGATGGATTGAGACACAAATGACTCTCAATTTATAGATAAATCCTCCAAGTAGAAAAATAACGGCTAGTTTGCTTGATCCCTGTCAAAATAATTCCAGTCGTCGAAAAATATTTGATCATATTTTAATCTCTGGCGTAAAATATTTATTTTTGAAGAATTTTCAAATTTCTCATTTAACCCATTTTTTATTATCTCAAAATTAATTATTTTGAGATAATTTCCTCAAAATTTTGACTTTGACTTATCCACCAAGTCCCTGTTGAAGAAAATGTAACTAAGTTCGGTATTTACAAATGTAATTTTGATCTTTGTACTTGTAAAGAAAAAGAAATATTATTTTTGTTATCTATAACAATGAGTTTCTTGCTCATTGAATAAGTCAAGAAAGTCAAAGAGTCAATGTCATGCTCTTCTTGAGCTCATGTCTAATGTATACAAGTCTACAAAATGTCTAGATTATCCCTCCAAGACAAGCACAATCCTCTTGATGAAGTCGGCCAGCAAAACGAAGTAAAATCAGTGATTTCGGCTTGCATAAATGACACACCTCTTCAATGGTTCAAGTCGACTTATTATGGAGAAAGAAACAATTGAAACTCAGATTGCTCTGAAATATCGTGGACACAGAATTTGGATTCTCTGAGATCTTCGCATACATTTTTTTAGCTTCTTGATGGGCACAGTGAGACACATTCTCGGACATCTCTAAAACTGCAGAAGAAATCACAGTGTTACCTTCTTTGTGGTAACACTCTTGGCATGCTCTCTAGACAGTCACAGGTTAAGCATCGTTGTGATAAGAAGGATCTCGGTGATCCTATAGTAACTCACTTTGTCTTGACACACGTCTAGATGTTGTCATAAGTCTCGGTTTATTTTTGATAAGGATATCTCTGTCTCGGCATACTTCTAGACATAGTCATGATCTTGCTCATGATCTCGGTGGTGAATTGGTTATACAAATCTCAATACAAGGAACAACGCACTCACAGTCTTGGCAACTAAGTAACGATGATCTTAAAACAATACACTCTTGGTACACACAATCACAGTATCGAATGATGAGGATCTTGGTGATTATATAATGACACTTTGTCTCTGTATACATGTCTCGGCATACACTCTGAAATGATCTCGATATAGTAGTGATCATGATATCGATCATAGTCTTGGTGAAGGCAAGGCGAAACTCTCATATGTATACATATACATATCAGTATGAATACCTCGCTGACATGAAGATGATCTCAGTAAGAATGCAGCAATGATCTAAGTGAAAGGGAAGCTATGGTGCAAAAGTAATAATCTCATTGTTATAATGAATATCTCAGTGAATGTGCAGTAATGATGACCACGATGAAGCAGCAGTGATGATGATGATCTCAGCAGTAATGAAGAAGAGGATCAATGTCTTGGTCTTGAAGTGGTTCAGTATGTCAAGGGTACTGGTCTTGGTGTTTGTCAATCAAAATCTCTATAAGAAGAATTTTGTGCAGGTTTTCCTCTCCAAGAGGGAGAGGTTTTGGCCCTAGAAGAAAGCCAACATCGTGTGTCTTTGTCTCTTGTATTTTGGTAACTGTTTGATGATGTAAGGAATACACACACTAATAATATCAAGAGAAGACTATGCTAATAAAAAAAAGTTAAAATACCTCACAAATAGTTATCATCATGAAGAAGAATCTCAATTAACTCTAACTGCGCTAGATTCTTCAACATGGTATCAGAGTTATGGTTGCAGTCTAAGGAAGGGCAGAAAAGAGACATTCAAGGATCAAGTTTCTCGCAGGGCATCAAAGCAAGCTGAAGAATATCAAGATCTGCATTGAAGAAACAAAACTTGATCTTGATCAAACCTTAGCAATCTACAACAACAGTCCACAACAGCAATGGTTTTGGAGAACAACAGTCAAAAGATGAAGCATTCAGAACTTGGGTACATGGCAACCTCCCACGAGATCTGTCATCACAAACCATTGATGCTGCCTACTACAAGATTTGAAGCAATACAGTGCCATCTCAAACCAAGCAAGGAATCATCTCCTCACCCTAGAAGAAGATTATTCCACTGGGAGCATCAATGCATCTTCTTCATCTATCATCAAAGCCATCAAGTAGAAGAGTTCACCTTCACTTGTCAAGTAAGTATCTTTCATTTTATAATCAAGTTTGGTTAAATGAATTCATGATTGCAAGGAGATCTATGGATTGAATGGATCATCAAAAGTCCTTGCATGAAGTAAGGAGGATTGTCATAATCCTCGTAGATAAAAAGAAGTCAAAATCAAGAAAAAGGTGTCCTTTGAATTCATGGGAAGGAACTCTTAAGGTTCTCTCATCCCTATGTAACAAGAAAGGAGACACATAAAAGAGATATATGAAATGCTAGAAAATATACTCTCTGAAATGCAATGAAGAAGGTCATATCGCTTAGACCTATTTTAAGGTGTCAAAGAATAAAGGGATATCTTCATGAGATCTCAATTGAGAGATCTAGGAAAGATGATAAGAAGATAATCATCAAGGTAACAAATATCCATGAACAAATAAGGCTACCTCATTCAACAACTCGTGGTATCAATGTTAGAAGGAAAAAATGTTGGAGGACACAATTATGTGCAAAAAGGAAAGGAAAAGATAGAATGGTATACGATTCAATGCTATGGAAAGAAGCTAAGAAGCTGAAGAAAAGGGAAAGAGGGGGGAAACAGATCTCCACTATGATTAAGACGGCCTCCCTCACAAAAGGATATTATCATAATCTCCTCTATCTTTTGTTAAATATATGACCATGATATTAAGATGTATTGTGGCATCATGAAAGCATTAGAAGCAAGAGCTCATGGCATCACCATGGGAATCATGAAGAACAAAATCCATGTCAGTCAAACATGAAAGACATAATTCTTGGGAACCTCATTAGACATTGAAGGAAATGAAGAAGTCATCCACGATAGATCTCATCATACATCACGTCAAAAGGGAAACATCTGCAAGATGAGGATATAAAAGATCCTCAAGATTCTGTGATAGATGAGGATATACAAGATCCTCAAGGTTCTCTAATAGAATCCTAATTGGAGGATTCACTAATCTAGAGAGGAAGAAAGTGTTTCATTAAGAAATCTAACTCATGAAATTCATGGATGATGTTATGGTGACATAAGAATAGAAGCAGATCAAGGGGTCGAAGACACTTCAATCAAGAAAGTTGTTGGAAGAAGCCTAGATGACCTAAAGGTGAAATAAGGTATGTATGTGTGTATTTAATATTATAATGTCATGTCGTATGGTTGCAGGTAATATATATCATCACTTCTATCTTAAGAAGCATGATCAAGGGAAAAAGGATCTCCTCCACTGAAAATATGCAGAAAGGCATAAGTCACACTAGATGAAATCAACATAATATGTCCTCATATAAAGTATGAGGTGGTTGACTACGATTACAGAATTCTGATTAGAAACCCCTGAGAATGAAACGTGTGAGGAAGAAATAGATCGTGAGCTATGAAACTATGATGAAGGCAATCAACATCCAAAAGACCAAGAAGAGTTGACTACGAAATCTCCCGGAAAGATATGAAGACTTTGATGAAAGTCTGAAAAATGGAGACCCTTAACAAGAGATATCTTTGGGAAATGTGTCAACATGTATTTAGGATGCTGATACCTACAGAAATATGTCATGATGAAGATCCATCTCGTAAGGTATGATTTGATGTAATATGATGTTTTGATTTCTTGAATAATATCTGGATAATGTAGGGCTACTCGAACAAGAGTTGTAAATACAAGTACAACTAGCAGTCATGTGATGGATGGAAGAAGAATGAGGAGAAATAAGTAGTCATATAAAGGTTCCAGATATGAAGAAGGCCACTTTCCATGAAGAAAGGAATGACATGACGAACTAAGGAGGAAATTGAATGATGGTTGTTGCCCTACAAGGAAGAAGCTCAACTAAATTTCATGACATCTGGGAGAGAAGTTGATCAAGCAGTTGAAGGACCCACGAAGAAGAAGTTGCTGATGTATAGAAGAGTCCCAAGCTAAGAGGGAGCTCTGACAAGTTCCTGATTAAAAGGGAGCTTGCACAAGCTTCTGATCAGAGGAAACTTGGGCATATCTTCCCCAGTTAAGAGGGAGAGATAGACACAACATTCTTGTCTTCACTTTGGAAGAAAGAATGGATGATTGGGTAATCATCTAGCATCTGATAATCTTTGAGGATGTGTAGGGCATCCAAGACAAGAGTACACAAGAGGACTAATATTCTTTGAGGGTTGGGAACCTAAGATAAGAATAGTCCTGAAAGGTCATACTCAGTGAACACCCAGGTGGGTATGTACCCTGAGAGACAATGATGAAGGTGTTTATAGTTAATGGTCTCGCCAACATTGTGCTCTAATCTATTGAGAGATAGAGTTATCAGTCAAGGCCTTGTTGTGGAAACAATGTTGGTTATTATGATGTTATAATAGAGGTTACCAATCCAATTCTTCTCATGAGAAATTCTTCAGATTGAGAATGACCGGGTACCATTATAAATACCTCCCTAGTTAAGAGGGAGTGTTGAAGAAAATGTAACTAGGTTCGGTATTTACAAATTTAATTTTGATCTTTGTACTTGTAAAGAAAAAGAAATATTATTTTTTTTATCTATAACAATGAGTTTCTTACTCATTTTATAAGTCAAGCAAGTCAAAGAGTCAATGTCATTCTCTTCTTGAGCTCATGTCTAATGTATACAAGTCTACAAAATGTCTAGATTAGCCCTCCAAGACAAGCACAATCCTCTTGATGAAGTCGGCCAGCAAAACGAAGTAAAATCAGTCATGTTGTCTTGTGTAAATGACGCACCTCTTAAATGGTTCAAGTCGGCTTATTATGGAGAACGAAACCACTATATATATCCAATAGGGTTTGTGCAAAAGAGAGACAACTGAAACTCAAATTCCTTTGAAATATCATGGACACGGAATTTGGATTCTTTGAGATCTTCGCATACATTTTTGTAGCTTCTAGATGGGCACAGTGAGACACATTCTCGGACATCTCTGAAACTACGCAAGAAATCATAGTGTAACCTTCTTTGTGGTAACACTCTCGGCATGCTCACTAGACATTCATAGGTTAAGCATCGTTGTGATAAGAAGGATCTCGATGATCCTATAGTAACTCACTTTGTCTTGACACGTGTCTAGATGTTTTCATACGTCTTGTTTTATTTGTGATAAGGATATCTTTGTCTCGACATACTTCCAGACATAGTCATGATCTTGATCATGATCTCGGTGGTGAATTGATGATACAAATCTCAATACAAGGAACAACGCAGTCACAGCCTTGGCAACTGAGTGACGATGATCTCCAAACAATACACTCTCGACAGACACAGTCACAGTATTGAATGATGAGGATCTTGGTGATTACATAATGACACTCTGTCTTTGTATACATGTCTCGGCATACACTCTGAAATGATCTCAGTATAGTAGTCATCATGATATCGATCATAATCTTGGTGAAGATAAGGTGCAGCTCTCATATGTATACATACACATATCAGTATGAAGACCTCATTGACATGAAGATGATATCAATAAGAATGAATCAATGATCTAAGTGAAAGGGAAGCTATGGTGCAGAAGTAATAATCTCATTGTTATAAGGAATATCTCAGTGAAGGTGTAGTAATGATGACCACGATGAAGCAGCAGTGATGATGATGATCTCAGTACTAATGAAGAAGAGGATCATTGTCTTGGGCTTGGAGTGGCTCAGTGTGTCAAGGGTCCTGTTCTTGGTGTTTGTCAATCAGAATATCTATAAGAAGAATTTTGTGCAAGGTTTCCTCTCCAAGAAGGAGAGTTTTTGACCCTGGCAGAAAGCCAACATCGTGTGTCTTTGTCTCTTGTATTTTGGTAATTGTTTGATTATGTAAGGAATACACACACTAATAATCTCAAGAGAAAACTATGCTAATAAGAAAAACTTAAAATAATTCACAAATAGTTATCATCATGAAGAAGAATCTCAATTAACTCTAACTGCCCTAGATTCTTCAACAGGCCCCAAGGGTCCAAATGTTCTTGAAATTTTCAATATTCCCTTGGTGGGGCACCTCCAAAAATTATTTTCATTAACACCCACGAATTTTTCCACTTGGAGAATTTAATTTTTGGCTTAGGATTGATTTAATTTTTCCAGAAAAATTAATTTATTAACATTTGAGCCTTGAGGGGATTAAATATTTTTTCCAACCTCTAATATTTTAGTCATGGTGTCTAAATATGAGGGACCATCCACTAAAATAATTTTTACATAAGATGATTACATTTTCAACCCTCAAAGGGGGAACACCCGTTCGGTATAGACCCTCAAATTACACACCCAATTCTGCGACACAACATGATTTAATAGACCAAATGATTTGTAATAAAATAATTTATTCATAATAGCTTAAATTATTCTCAAATCACTTTTACATAAGACTTGACTAAAACACTAGGACTCACCTAAGACTTTGACAACAAATTCCACCATAGATTTGGGGTGAGGTTGGAGGGAAAATCTATGTCGACTATCCATGTTTAGACACACAGATGAATCAGTGAGACGAAAAACCTCCTAAGATGAAATTTTCGCCAAAACAATTGGTTTGCCTAGGCTGTTACATACACACATGGTCTTACTAGCATCATTTACATTACGAATTTTCAGAATGGGTTTACAATGACTCAATAAACCGATGTCCTGGCGATCTCGATCCTTTGAAAAAATGGTACATCTGCTTCCTCAGAACTTTGACAAAAATGAGTGCAACATCTAGCTCCATATGTGGACACGTTGCTTTCATGAAGTAATGTGAGAATCCCATAATCATGCATCCAAGAAAACAAAAGTCCATCAAATAGATATCCATTCAAAATCAAAATCATCATGCATAAATATAAGATTCGTTGGAATAGAGAAATTCTAAACTGGAAAATATAACTTAAATGCTTGAAATAAAATTAGCTAATGACATAAATGAAAAGGAGTAGGGCTAGGGATATTATATAAAGGATTCCCCATGGCAAAATACATCTTCAACATAGTGCATAATGGGCATCTACCAATTTTTACGCAGATCTGTGGGTTGCTTCTCAGATGTGCCATGCTGAATTCTAAAATTACTAGGACTTTAAATTATCTGAATATCAAGTTGCTCTCGGCCATTAGATGCATCAAAATTCTTCCTTCTTATTTTCTACTTTTAATTGTTGTTTCTAGCAAGCAGTGACACTAATAATGGGACTGACATAGATTTTGTCTTGATCTCAAAACTGCTCGGAAGAAAATTTTGAGTCATGCCCAATTTTATCCTAGATATATTATGTAAATGGAGACACAGGCTTGATCTTTCCAATTTTCCTTTTCAACCATGTCACTTTGAGTTGCCTTGTCTTGAATGGGGCAAGTGACCTTCTCGCAATGAGATGAGAACTCTAGCAAAATGGAAGACTTGTAAGTCATGAAAAACTCTTTGTGCTTCCCCCGTGGATCCTTCAATCTGAGCTGAAGTCCAGGAACCTGTATCTTTTCCATCATTTGGAGCTTATTCTGAAGAGTGGTCTTTTCAATTATGATGGCATCCATCTGGTTAGAGTGTTCAACCTTTATAACATTGATTTCTTTGGCATGGCTTTCCTCCATGATCAACAACTTATTCTGAAGGCATATCTGACCAGCTTCCATATCTTGTATTACTTTGTCATTATTTGCTTTCATGGAAATCAAATGATTCTACATATTGGACATCATAGCTTCCATCTCTTGAGCAAACGTTTCCACAATGGTGGCTACCCGATTGGAGTGATTAATTTTCATGACCTTTAGCTCATCATGTTTTTCTTCCATAGCTGACAACTTGCTTTGAAAACCGATTTCCATGTCCTTTATTACTTTATTATGATTTACTTGAATAGAATCAATTTCTTCCTTATGATTTGTTTCCATGGTGACCAGATAACTTTTCATGGTGGCCATTTGATTAGAATGATTAATTTCCATGGTTTTCATATCCTCAACATGCTGCTCTTCTATGGCTAATAATATGTTCTGAAGACTAGCCTCCATGTCCTGAATAGAGCTTATTTCTTTCTTATGATTTTCCTTTATGGAGCTTAGCTCTTCAACTGATTTTTCTCAATAGCCATCCACCTTATGTGTAGGGTTTTTATTTTCTTGGAGTGATCTGCTAACCATTTCTCATGATTAAGCTCCATAGTTCTCGTCAACTGAGCTTGACTGAATTGCATATGTCTAAGTCTATGAGTTAATTCCCTGATAAGATCCCCATGATCACTTGTTCTTTCCTTTCCACCATCTCGGATTCTGATTGCAAAGTCACAAGTGGATTCATCATGAAAGTGGTCACAAGGTCTACAATATGGCACTTCTTGATCATTATCATGTTGCAACTCATTCTCTTGCAACTTCTTCATGTGATTCTCTATATCAACGAATTGATTTCTTTGTTCATCTCACATATTTTTAACAATTTATGTTAATTCCTTAATCTCGTATTATTTTTCTGAAAGGTCGTGAGGATAACCTCGAGTGTTAGTAAAACAAGAAGAGGCGGACAAGTCATACATGATGACTTGATTAAGGGCAAAAGGAAGCTAATGAATGTCAGAGAGAGAGATACTTGTTCAAGAAAAACAAGAGATCCACAAGAAGCGATCTTCTAGCAAAAATTCTTGTAAGAAATGAAAGAAGTGGAGTCACCACTTGAACATGAATCTAGCTCCAAGATCCAAAAGGAAAAAAACAGAAAAGTTAGTCAAGGATCAATTAGATGGATATCAAGGAAAGCTCCCTATCTGAGAAAAATGGATGAATAAGTGGAGTCACCACCCAAACAAGAAACCAACCAAAATGTCCAGGTGCTAAAGGTGCAGATAAACAAGATGAAAGGATTAGTGAGGGGAAGAAAGATAAGGTGACGAAAAGATGAAGAATGATGAATGATCAGAAGATTAAGAAGATTAATAAGAGTGTCGTCAACACCAAGGTCCAATAAATTGGTCCCCGCCAACAACACAAAAAATGTGACGCTTGACGGGCTAATGAAAGTGATGATATGATGGGAAAATGTTGTTAACACCGGCAACAAGAAACTTGTCCCTGGCAACGACACCAAAAAATGTTGTCGTGTTGTCGACTCAAATGAAATATTGAAGATCACAAAGTGACATGATAATATGATGGAATTTCGTTGAAGCGTAGGGAACAAGATGATCCTCAGTAATGGCGCCAAAAAATGTAGTCCCTTAGATTGTACAGGCACCATGAAAATGGCTCAGGGCAAGGGTTGTCACTCTGATCCCTGCCCACTATGTTCCAGTTGTCTCCCAACAACAGGATATGGGGGGTAGTCCCTATGGAAATGTGAAGGTGAAAGGCAAGTTAAAAGCCAACAAGCCCGAGAGACACAATTGAGTGGCCTAGCTACTTGGTTAAATTTAGCAAGACTCAAAGATTAGATTAGATTCAGATAGGCCTAGTGCTTATTATAATTTAAGACCAAGTAACCAGATGGACAACTATTACTTAGGTTTTTCACTAATCTATATGAGATACAAGTCCTAAGACCTAGGTATGATGCAAGGATCTTGGTTAATTTTAAGTTATATGCATAGTCTAAATGGAACCTCCCTCTTAACTGTTTTGAGGCCAGTCTTTAGAGTAGGTTATGGGATGGAAGCCAACGGGAAGCAAGCAGAGGCTTGACTAACAATACCTTCACCTGTGTTCCAACCACCCAGTGCCTCCAACACTGCAGAGAATGTGGCTCTGACTACGACAAGTTCACTATGTTAATCACTAAAAAGGTGTTAAATCCCTCAAGTTAGGTGAGAAAAGGTGGCCCTGGAAGTCTATCAACCAAGCTTATGCTTGGAGGTAAATTATTAATGCAACTAGGCCTAAAATGTTTATGTAAAGGATAAGAGTGAGTTCTTGGTTTAAGATTGGGTTAACATTTAAGTACTTAAGTTATGATTAGCTTCTTATCATAGGGTTATTTAAAGATAAATTATCAAACAATCTTATGTCCAAGAAAGTGCCAATATTGAAACAACCCAAAGATAAACTTCTCCAATGATAACAAGATTACAACACTTAACCAATGATAACAATTCAAGATACTCAAGAGATTAAAACAAGGTAAATGCCAATGATCTTTTACCAATATCAACACTTAAGATAGATATATCAATGTGTTTAGTGATTATTCAACAATTCCTTTAGCAATGTTCTTTAAAAAATGGATTGCAAGAAAAAAAGAGCGACCTCAATGCTTACAGAACACAATTAGAACAAGATACTCAAATGCCAAATTATCACTTGTCAACACAATTAGATATCAAGAAGCAATATGACTTAGATCTCAAGATATTAGTATTCCCGAAGAGAGTTGAGATATATAAAACCAAGAGATTTTAAGATGAGTGCTTAGTGAGTGTTTATTAGATGTGAACTTGAAACTTGTGGATCAACTCAGTCCAGCAAATGTGTTAGTGTTTGCTACAAAACCATGAAACAAGAGCAAGAATAGAGCATGAGCAAAGAGAGAGCTTATATCTTATGAGCAATTACTAAACTCTTAGGACAGCAGTGAGTAAGCCACTTTAGATCAAGAAATTAGCAAGCATGTAACACCAATTATGACCAATGAAATGCTAAGAGACTCGCCAAGTCAAAATACAAGCCAACTAACCCTCTTATGATGAATTACTCAAAGATATATCAAATCTGAAATCATTTATTATAGCAGTGAGAAATTATACAAATAGTGAACTACCAATGTGAGAGTCTGTATCAAATTGTGCCTAACAATTTGTAAGTGATAAAACAACTTTGCCAATATGAAATTATGAATTTTCAGCCCTCTTAATATGTAATATTCAAAAGATATCAGATATTATCACATTTATATGCATAAATATTAGTCACTATAAATTGAAGATTTATGCCAAAAGATTGACGCCCAAGACATTTACATGTTAACACAATATGTTAGATATCACATCAATCAATTTTATGTGTTATGCAACTAGCTCACAAAATATAAGAAAAGATAAATCAACGACTTAAAAATTATCCTCTTTGAGGGGGAGACCTCTTTTACATTACATAAATGAACAATTCTTGGAAGATACAAATGACAATACCTCCTTTGTATATGTAGGAGTCTAAGGGGTCACAATATAATCAGAGCCTGCGTAACAATAATAATGTAAGGGCACAACAATAACAATAGTGGGATTCTATGGAGCACAACAATAACAATAAGGTGGCTACATGGGCACAACAATATCAATAACGGAGCAAAACTAGTATTATAGGGACCTAACATGCCCGTCTCCTTCAAAAAAGTGTTGTCCTCAATGTTTGAGTAGTTATGGATGCTTATGTATAAAATTTTCGTCCTCCCATGTGGAATCTTTAGCGGGTAAGTTCTTCCACTTAATGAGATACTCTGAAAATGATCGATTTCATAGTTGTCATGTTCTTGTTTCCCTGACTGCTTCAAGCTCAAATATGATTTTTCCTTCTTCGTCAAGTTTTGGCAACATTGTTTGAATTGGAAGCTGTTGAAGAATCTACGACATTCAGAAATTAGAGAGATTCTTCTTAACATGATAAAAATTTGTGAAGTGTTTTACAATTTATCTTAGCTTGATCTTCATATTATTATTAGTGTGTTTTTGCTTCATCAAACTGTTGTGAAAACAAAAGAGACAAGAACACAGAATATTTGGTTTTCTGCAAGGGCCAAAAACTCTCCCTCTTGGAGAGGAAAACTCACACAAAATTCTTCTTATAGAGATTCCAATTGACGAATACCAAGACCATGACCCTTGACACATTCTACCTCTCCAAGACCAAGACATCAATCCCTTACTCTGCCACTGTTGAGATCATCATCTTCGTTGCACCACTGCATCACTGAGATCTTCATTGTTGTCATCATTGAGAATACCACTGCTACGCCATGTTGCTCCTGGAGAGTTTTACAGAGATAATCAATGTTTTCTCCTTAAGATTATTATAAAGATAATCCATGTTTTCTCCTTGAGATTATTACAGAGATAATCCATGTTTTCTCCTTGAGATTATTACAGAGATAATCTCTGCACCTTCATCTAGATCATGATCTAAGATAGGATTATGACTTCACATTAACATAATGTGTACCACAATAAGATCCCTTCATCATCATGATGTTGAGACAGATGATCCTTGTCACTGCTCCTTTTTCATTATGTCGAGACTATGGTAATGTTCCTTCTCATCATGCACAGGTCATGATACTGCTTCTCCTCACACTGAGATTATCTTAATATGAGACTACGATAGTGTCTTCACCTTCACCAAGATTGTAACCAAGTTTATCTTGCACTGAGGTCTTGTTGTGAGTATGCAAGATAGTATACTGCAGTATGAGCACTGAAACACTTATACATATGCTGATACTATTAGGTGACAGGTCTGAATATTCTTCACTATGATACTTGGACTTTACTTGTCATCGAGGGCAGAGATCTCAAGGATTAGTGAAGACTTTGAGATCATCTTTATGTCGAGACAGTCTTACATTTTCATGCCTCTCCATTTGAAGTCCTATTCCGTCTACTTCATGAGATGTGTGGTCTCCTTCCTGCTCCTTCTAGTCATCTGAGACCTAGTTTGTCTGCGCTTATACCCATCTAAGGTGCAGATAGACCCTTGAACACTTGCCCTAGTGCAATGTGGATCTGTTCCTTCTATAATACGAGATATCAGAGAGAAATATGAGATTTGTCCTTTCTTGTTAAAATTGGCAACTAGGGCCAAACTCCATGTGTGTCATCTTATTAATGGTAGCTGATATTTTTCTTGGATCCCTCTCATCGAGAGGTGTAGGGTTGATCTAAAGATCATCCGATTCCGATAAGTATTCATGGAGATATGAATCTATTAGTGTTATGGGACAATTCGTCAAGGTCGGCCAGCAACCAAATAAACCCCACTTGTGCTCGGCATTTCAGTATAAATAGAGGTGGCCTTCAAGTCATTTCAACGCACTTGGGATCTCTTCCTCTCTAATTTTCTTTGGGTTTTAGTAGGAGGAGAGATCCTAAGGGATAACACTACCCTAATCTAGAGGGAGTGCCCTAGGCCCTACGCTGCCCTAACGCAGACCAATGGAGAGGTCCTACGCTGCCCTAATGTAGCCCTATGGAGAAGCCCTAGAACTGCCCTATGGAGAAGCGCTAATGCTTCCCTATGGAGAATCCCTAACACTGCCCTATGGAGAAGCCCTAACATTGCCCTATGGAGAAGCCCTAATGCAACCCTATGGAGAAGCCCTAACGTTGCCCTATGGAGAAGCCCTAACATAAGCTATGAAGAGGTATACGCAGTCAAGAAGGGAAGCAATGTTAGCCCTCAACGCAGCCTAGAAAAGGGTCTATACCCTAAATGGATGACCTAGAACCTTAATGCAGTCTATGGATTTCCCTAACCACAGCAAGAGAGGGAGGCTCTAAGACAACGCAGAGGAGGCCTGAGTTCCTCAATGGAGGCCGAGTTAATTGCTGGAGCAACAGCTTGTTTTTGGGACAGCAATGATATAGTGCTGCAATATTCAAGGGACAACTATAAGATGATGAGACAGCAATGATATAGTGCTGCAATATTCAAGGGAAAGTTATAAGATGTTGGGACAATAATGATATAATGTTGCAATGATCAAAGGGACAACTGCAAGATGATGGGACAGCTATGATATAGTGTTGCAATATTCAAGGGATAGTTGTAAGATGTTGGGATAGCAATGATATAATGCTGCAATGATCAAAGGGACAGCTGCAAGATGATGGGACAGCAATGATATAATGTTGCAATGATCAAAGGGACAACTACAAGATGATGGGACAGTAATGATATAATGCTGCAATGATCAAAGGGACAGTTGTAAGATGTTGGGACAACTGTATGATGAGACAAAACAATAATGGGACAGTAGTATGTTACTTGGTGCAGCAAGTACACGAAGCAAGCAATAGTACAGCAAGCATGCAAGGGACAGCAAGCATGCAAGGTAGAGCAAGCAAGCACATAGGACAGTTTGGTAACATGGTGCAGTAATGGCACATGATGCAGTACAGTGATGGGTACAGTCATGATTGATGAAGCAAGATGAGATGCAGCATAGTGATGATGGGTGCAGCATGGTGCAGCACAGTGAGGTGCAGCATGATGACGAAATGCAGCACAATGATAGGTGAAGGAGTCACCTTGGAGAATCAGTTGAAGCAACATGTCTTCAACTGATCTCATGTATAATCTTCTTAGAGATGATCTATGCTCTTATCTAGATAAGTCAAAGTGTTGACTTCTGTTGTAAATGTACTATCTCTCTCTCTCTCTCTCTCTCTCTCTCTCTCTCTCTCTCTGCTGAACTATTGAAGGACATAAAAGAAGAATTGATCAAGGGTTTCCCCACATTGGGGTTTGTCCCTGGCTAGCGCCACATCTTGTGTCCTCTTGTCTTGGCTTGTCTTCTACGATTTATGTTTACGTTCTATCTGCAGTTTACTTTAATGTTGATGTGATTGCTAATCTAGAATAGATATTGAGCTAACTGTGAAAATTGAAATAAATTGCTCTAAGCATAGAACATACCTAAAATTAACATTTCTGCTCCTTAGGCATCCAATATTTTAGAGGAGAAATGTGAAGTCTTGCTTCTGCTTTTTGCGATGACCCTAGATGGGTATTTATAGTGGTTTGTGCCACATATTTGAGCCGACGTGAATTAATGAACCGTCATGTCTTTTATCCAAGCCAACTTGACTTTTAATTATTTATTTTAATTCATTTTGGAGCCGACGTGAAGATCTCCTTATTGTTTTACTTGCAGACTTCTTGTGCTTGCTTTCGAAGGATTGTTTTTGGTCTTGGAGGGATGTTACACACTGTTGGACTTGTATACATTTACATGGGCTCATGAAGAGCTTCTTTATACATGACATGACTTCTTTGACATAATAATGAAATCCTAATGACATCAAGAAGAATTCTTTGACCTAATGACACTTCTTGCTCATGAAACCCATGTAGAAAAGCATGCAAAAAATAATTTATTCTGTTTTATTACATCATTTACAAAGATCACGTCATTATGAAGACCAAACCTGGTTACACTTTCTTCAACAAAATCTTGTCACCTATAACATTCTTTAAGCATGAAACATGGAAAATTGGGTGTATTTAGGAAGATGTAGGCAACTCCAATTTGTATGCCATAGTACCAATCATTTGCAACACCTTGTAAGGACCGTAGTACTTGGGTGATAATTTATTATCCTTCTTAGCTTGCTTGAGGGACATTTGTTTGTGTGTTTTTAGTCGTAAAAGTACCCAGTTGCCTACCTCAAAATGTATTTCACTGCGATGTTGATCTGCCTGTTGTTTCATTCGATTCTGCACCAAAGTGAGGTTATCCTTAAAATTTTGGAGAACTTGTTGTTGATTCTCGATGTGATCTTCCATTGCTTGAACCTTGCAATTTTCTCTTAAATATGATGTGATGGATGGTGGATGATATACATAAACTGCCATAAATGGGGTAATTTTTGTTGCAGTATGGGAGGAATTGTTATACCACCATTCAGCTAGAGGTAACCACTTGACCCATTGTGTTTCTTTATCAGATACAAATCAATGAATATATCCTTCCAAACATGTGTTCACTATCTCAGTTTGCCCATCAAATTGAGGATGAAAAGATGAACTATGAGCTAATTGAGTACCAAGACAAGAAAATAATTTTGTCCAAAAAATTCCAGTGAAAATGGGATCTTTGTCACTTACAATAATCTTTGGGTTTCCATGAAGCTTTTGAATTGTTTCCATAAATGTAGTAGCAACAGTACGACTTTAAAATGATGAGATAATGCACAAAAGTGTGCATACTTGGTAATTCTATCAACTACCACCATGATGACACTCTTTCCTTTAGACTTGGGTAAACTTGTAATAAAATCCATTGAGACCTCCTCCCAACAGTGACTTGAAATGGCTAAAGGTTGTAATAGACTCGGGGTCTTAATTGTCTCAACTTTATTTTGTTGGCAAACTAAACATTCTGCCACAAACTTTTGAATATCTAATTTAAGGCCATCCCAAAAAAATTCCTTCTTGACCCTGTGGTAAGTTTTTAAAAAACCTGAGTGCCCTCTTAAGGGAGAGGCGTGCAATTCCAAAATAATTTTTTGTTTGAGTTGGGAATTCTTACAAAGATATAAGTGATCTTTGTACCATAGTGAATCATTTTTCCAGCTAAATGTATCAAATGTACTAGGATCTTACTGCAACTTTTGAATGAGTGTCCACACCTCTTCATAATTCTTCCATTCATCCCTTGCTTATGTTATCCACTCGGGTTGGATAATAGAAATGGAACAAAGCAATGCTTCCACACCCTCATCCTTTCTTGAGAGTGCATCTGCAACAACATTTTGCTTCATTTTTTTGTAGATAATTTCAAAGTCATAACCCAACATCTTTGTGACCCATTTTTGCTACTCTTCTGAAGATAATATTTGTTCCAAAAAGTATTTAAGACTACCATGATCTGTTTTTACCTTGAAGTGTCTTCCCATTAGGTATGGTCATCACTACTTTAGTGCATATAGTATTGTCAACATTTCCTTCTCATAAATAGGTTTGTGTAAATATTTTCCTTTGATTGGATGACTTTCAAAAGCAATTTGTCTTTCTTCTTGCATTAAAACAACACCAATTCGATTTACTGAGGCATGACATTCCACAATAAAGGCTTTTGTGAAGTCTGGCATAACTAAGATCATCACTTGGCACATTGCCTCTTTAAGATGTTCAAAGGCCATAGTTGCTTCTGGAGTCCAAGAAAATGCATCTTTCTTTAGTAATGATGTTAGGTGTCATTATTCTCCCATAATTCTTAACAAACTTGTGATAATACCCTATCAACTTGAGAAATCCTTGAAGATGTTGTATGGTTGTGGGGCTCTTCCATTCCTTAATGGCTTTAATTTTGTTAAGGTCTACCTTAACGCCCTCATCAGATGCAATATGACCCAAATATTCCACCTCCTATACTCCAAAGAAACATTTGGAGGAATTTTCAATATAATTGTTTCTCCTCCAATAGTTTGAGCACCCTGTCAACATGTTGAACATGATCCTTCCAAGAGTTGTAGATTAGTATATCATTAAAAAATACTAACACAAATTTTCTAAGGGTGGGTTTGAAAATGGAATTCAACCTTAAAATTTTGAAGGTGCATTAGTAAGGCCAAAAAGCATGACCAAAAATTCATAATGACCTCATGAGTTCTGAATGTTGTTTTCGAAATGTCTTCATTTTTTCATTCTAATTTGATGATATCCTGAATGAATATCCAACTTGGTGAAGTAAATTGCTCCATGTAATTCATCTAGAAATTCATAAATGACAGGAATAGGAAATTTATATCCGGACACATGTGCCATGATCCATCCTTCTTGTGCACTAATACTACTGGAGCAGAGAAAGAACTTTGACTAGATTGAATTATACTGGCCTCTAGCATTTCTGCAACCATACGTTCAATTTCACTCTTTTGGGCATAGGGATATCTGTAAGGCCAAATGTTTCGAGGAACACTTCCTGGAATCAATTGAATAGCATGATCATGATCACGAATAGGTCGGAGGCCTTTGAGAATCTCAAATACCTTGGAATGATTGTCCAATACTTTTTGGAGGTCTGGAGAAATAGATGATTTTGATATTTGAACCTCTAGTGAGCATAATTGTGCAATTATGTCTCATTGTTCTTTCTTTAGAAGCTTTGTCATGCCATTAGAGTTGATTATCTTTCCTAGTTTCCCTGCGATACCCCTTAATTCAACTTCCTTTCCTTCCCAATAAAATTTCAATAAAAGTTCTTGAAATTTAGAAGTTATCGTCCCCAAAGATTATAGTCATTGGACTCCTAGTACGGCATCAACACCACTCATTGGAATGGAAAGAATTGGGCTATTCAATACATATTCCCCCATGGATAGCTTGATATTATGGCACTTTTCAAAGCAATTTATGTTAGAAATTCAAAAAGGCAGAAAGATTTTATTTATATTGATAATTACATGTGATATTCTTATGTTTTCTTATGTTCCTCTTCTATCTTTAGTTTATCAAGCAATTATCAAAACAATAGCACAGACACCAAATGCAGGCAGATAGCCAGGGAAAAACCCCTATCTAGGGGAAAACCCAGTCAACAACTCTTTCTTAATAACTTCATGAGATCATCCAAGACTCTTAACCTAGAAACAAATTTCCTCCACACTAAGTTAGCCCTTTCAGCAACAACTTCAACTTGGCAACAACAACTTCGACTTAGCAGCAGCAACTTCGACCCAGCAGTTATACTTTGATCCAACAGTAGCACTTCGACCCTCCAATAGTAGACTAGAAAATCCACACGTGTGAGAGAGAGAGATGACCCAAAAACTTCAATCTTGTCCTTTCCAGCAATTCTCCTTCTCCTCTTGGAATTTCACCCTTTTTCTGCCTCCTCCTCTTGGATATCGAACTTGTGTGAGTGTGTGTCCAAATGAATTTGAACTGCTTGTATATATACCCTTTTGGTAAGGTCAAATTACCCTGTTTGGGGCTGACGTGATCTCCTTGAGGCCGACTTGGTGTGGAGGTGAAATATGACTTATTTTACTCAATATTAATTCTTTTTACATGATTCAAAATCTAAGAAGGATCTCTTTAAATGGAAAATAATGACTCAGTATAAATCCTAGAAGTCTTCAATGGGGACTTTGACCTAAAACATGATGACCCAAACATGAAACCCATGCTTTAATAAGTCATATTAATAATAATAATTTTTATCTTTTTCTTTCTTTTGATAAATACATTTCATTATGACTCAAATACAATCATGAAGACCGAACCTAGTTACTTTCTTCAACACTCCCTCTTAATTAGGGAGGTATTCATACTTACATATACAAGTACATGGAAGATCTCAAAACACATGAACCATGAATATTTTAGGCACTTACGGTGCCACGAACTAGATTCTTGAACAGGGCAATCTATCTGGGTGGGACTAAGATGGACTAAATCTTTTAGCCTCTCTAGGTACCATCGGGCTTACTTTCTAACCATCAACCCAAGGATCTAGGTGTGTAATGCAAGTTCATAGCTCTATGACCAACGCCACCCTCCCTACTACTTCGAGAACTATACATCAACACATATGTAGGCCAGATGTCCTCCCATGCATTTTACAAGCTCAACCCCTCAACACATCAAATCTCTCTAACCTCAAGCATGGTTTTCAAAAACCTTGAGAGATTTACCTGAACATTCACAACACCTTAATCAGTAACAACCTTTCAAATACTCATGAGTAAACACAAACCTTTGGGGTTTTCTAACTTCTTGATGCTGCCTCCCAATTCATCATAGTAGAACTTCGAGGCTTCCCAAACAAATCTTGACAAAGGTTTCCTCAATCATTCAACTTCCTTTCCTACTTCACATGCAGTAGCCAAACCCTGCTTTCCTTCTTTCAGTAGCACCTCAATATTCCTTCTCCAATTTTCTTCTTCAAGGTATCCACCATGATGATAATATGCCCTCCCTTTCAACTTGGGAGATATCCTTCCTTATATCTAGGCTCCTTCTTAATTTAGATAAGTTCAACGAATGCGTAGGAACTTCTAGGTAATATAGCACAGGGCCTACTTAAAAAAGTATACAAGCCATTTTTCCCAAAGTTCTCATCTTCTTTAAGATATTTTTGGTTGTTTGACCTCTAAGGGAGTTCAATGAAAAATGTTCATAGATGGTGAGAAATCCGTTTATATTGATCAAGTGTCATGGTGACAAAATGAGACAAAGGTTTCCTCAATCATTCAACTTCCTTTCCTACTTGACATGCAGCAGCCAAACCCTGCATTCCTTCTTTCAGCAGCACCTCAATATTCATTCTCCAATTTTCTTCTTCAAGGTATCCATCATGACGATAATATGCCCTCCCTCTCAACTTGGGAGATATCCTTCCTTGTATCTAGGCTCCTTCTTAATTTAGGGAGATCAATTTATTTCTATGTCATCGGAGAATCTTTCATGGCTTCCATCCTTCTTATAAGAGTCATCTTGATCCTCATCATTTCATATAACTTCCTTCATCATGCTTATCAATCAAATCAACTTTACTTACGAACATCTTCATTATCTTGAATATTATGTACTTGCACAACTTAGATAGCAAGTACAACCAAGTACATATATAGAAGCATGAACTTAGCCATATCATAATCATATAGTAACGGAAGCATTAGACTTTAGACATAAAATACCAAAACTTAGTTATGTTCACTATCAGCAAGAGACACATACTTTTATACTTCAACTTCTTTTGCTCAGGTTAGGTTATAACCCCTAGATCACATTAGTAACTCAATCAAGATATCAGTCTCATTATATCTAGGGCTCAATATTTCTTCCAGAGATATGACATACTCTACTATAATATATTGCAAACCCTAGAAGCAATTCAAACAAGTACACTTACAATGCATCTAACAATTTTAGAATTCATATGTTAGACTTCTACCAAGATTTAAGGCAAACCCTAGATTCCATTCATGAGACACTAAGCCTTAGATGACAATAATAAAAAACAATCATAACAAGGTTTCAACAATGTGACCAACTTCTACTAGGGTTTGTTGTAAACCCTAGATTTTATCATCATAATGGAAACAACCTCACCATATTCTAGAATATCAAACTTCTACTAGGGCTTAGTTACAAACCCTAAAATTTTATCAACAATTTTGGTTAGCACATCTATCTAGGATTTCATAATCATGCAAAAGCATATCACAATAATATCCATTACGTAAACCTAAGACACAAATAATAATAAATTTAAAGTCAAACATATAGCAATCTCTATTAGGCTAGGTTTTTGATCATATAGACAAACAATGACCTAGGAATTCATTCCTAGGAGCTAACTCTTGATACATAAGGGTTTTACTTACAAACCCTAATTTACCAAAACTTCAAGGCCTAGGAACACATTACCATCCACCCTAAAGGACTAGGGTTTCCATAACAATAAACATGAGATTACCATCAAAACCCCAAACATCAAAAGAATAGTATTTTCTAGGTTTCATTAGTAACTGTTGATGCCTTGTTTTGTCCCCAATTCTACCACTTATCACCTCAATTTTTGCCCACTTTTGTCAAAGGAAGTACCCCTTCACCTAACTTTCCATCACCATCAGTGTCCTAAACCCTGATAAGACCCTGACATGAGGAAAATGCATTACATTAGTGTCATTTTGATATTTTTGGTTAAGTTTGAGTTATATTCCTAATAAGCTGACTAATCATTATGGGTTAAGTGTGAAAATTTGCAGCAGTATGGATAGGTCAGCTAAAGATGGAGGGAATGCTTGTTAATAGTCTTGTTTTGTCATTTCTGTACTCAAAAGCTCAGTCTATGATCTATACTCAAAATCATGGAGGCCTAGTAGACTCTTTCCATGATGTCGTACTTCTAGAGGCTCGAACACCACAACTGAAGATTTTGACTAAGCCCGAGCTCGACGTTTTCCACAGCGAAGATTTTCTACATCCTCATCGAAACAGGTTCATGCTAATGTTGGAGTTTTTTGGAATCAGGTGTGCCAAGGAGAGCGAAATCGTTCAAGCAATCGGATCTCAAGTCTGATTTAGTAAATCCACTAAGTTTGCTTTGTATGGGTTTATTGTCGTTCTGAATGTGAATCATTGCCTATAAAGGCCAGTACTGTAATGAATTAGATTGAATAAGGTTATTATTGAAAACTATTGAGTTATCAAGTTACTGTTCAGACATTGTTATTTGTAATTGAAGACTCTGTTCCGGTTAATACCATGGCTATGATTTGAGCCCAAATCGTTCTGAGTTATGGTTTATTGTGAGTTCTTAATTTGAATGTTTTAAATATTTCTTTTCTTACAAGTCGTTTAAAGCTTACCCAGGTATGCAGAGCCCACCATCATCTAGGAACAAGATTCACTGTTAGTTCGTAGGTGTATCATTGTGTGATAGTTCATTACATTTGTTTTCTATCCAGTTCTAGTGTGAGTTCGCTAAGACTTCTTGTACAGATGTGTGATATATCCCATTTGATTTTGGATTGATCATAATTGTTACAACCTCGCATTCATTCGATATATAACCTGATCAAGAATTCTGAGCGCATAGACTGTCATTTGCCATATAGACTGTGTGTAAATATTCAACACGGAGCTATGTGTTGTTCCTCATAAAAAACTAAGTTTGTATTTCGATATAGAGCCATGATCTGTAATTTTATTTAAAAGCGCATTCATTTATATTTACGATCGGAATATCCATGATAGGAAAATCAATTGCCTTTTGAAACGATATAACATGATCTCTGTGTGTTTATTTCAGTATGTCTGTCTCTTTAATGGAATTTATGATGAATGGTATGAGCATGAGTGTGGATTGCCTTGTGTGTAATTGAGAGATCGATTTATGGTATGAGTTTGGATTGAGTTTTCAAACGAATTTGAATTATTAACAATAGGAATTGTGTTTCCCATTTCCACAATTGAACTGTTTGATTCATTTCAGGCATTGCAATTTAGTTTTCACAGTGTGGTTCATTGTAAAGCCTTTCTTCAAGAGCATTGATTTGAGTGATTAAATTATCATAGGATAATTTAGATCCAATCATGAATAATATATTAAGATTGATTTCATTTCCAGTACTATAGAATAAAGCTTGATTTCAAGCATTGAACTGTGATTTATATTTCTAGTGTGATTTGATTTTTCACATTGCTTTGAGTTGTTTGAAGAATAGACTAGATTTCCATTTTAATGCAGTAGCATAGGATTTGACAGCAACAAACTTAGATAACTCTATCAAAAGTTTCATTTCCGTAGAGTCAATTTCTGTAGTAATTCAAAGTGAAGTTTGGAAGGTCTTTCATTTCCAAGTAAAGGCAGTTTGGTTTGAATGGATTGAAGATAGCAGATCAGGATTTGATTTTAGAACTATAGTTTAGCTACAAGTAAATAGATGATTAGTTTCTTTAATAGCTAGAAGTTTGAATACTCTCTTAAGATTTGTAGTTACAGTGAATTTCATTTAGCCTTCAGTTTTAGTAAGATTGTCTTTCGATTGCAGAGAATTAGAACAAAGAACATAGTGGATTGAGTTAAGTAGACTTCTTTCAGATTACTCATGTTTTCTAAGAATGAGATGAGTGCCAGTTTGCTTAATTAGTATTGTTTCTTTTCCATCAATATGTAACGATCAAAGGAAAATTACATACTCTAAATTTAATCTTGAACCGAAAACATAGTACAACTCGTGCTTACGAGTCCTGGTTGACAATTAAATATTAAGAGATTTAATCACTAATTAAAACTCCCAACATTTTGGCATTGTTGTTGGGGAGTTGTATTTTGGTTCAGTTAAGATTCTTATTACAGAGTTTCAAAGGTATTGCAGGCAGTCAGAGTGCGGAGAGAGTATGGTAAGAAGTGCGTGAAGAGCCACGCATCCGTGCGGAGAGAGTATGGTAAGAAGTGAGTGAAGAGCCACACATCCACTATTGTGGGGTTGCTCCAAAGTCTGATTGTCTTTGCTTATCTTTGAACTTTTATTTCCTTTTCTTTATGCGTAGAAGTAGAAGTAGGCCTAGGGATAGTCAAGGCAGATTTATTGCTAGTTCAAAATTTCCTACAACTTTTGGTCCAGGAAATATATCGATCACTAATCCTACTAATCAGTATGCAGGAATAAAGCAAGAAGAAGGAGGTGTTGACAGCAAAGTGGCTTTGGAGAGGGAGATCCTGAATCAAGATGAGGAAACAGTTGAACATATTATTTTTGGAAGTACAGAAGGAATTGTATTAGAAGAACCAGTCCTAGATCTAGAATCAACTAATATCAAGGACCATCCTTCAGTACCTCTTGTTGACCAGGTAATCATTAGCAGGCCTCTTCAAGAATTTGTAGTAGACATGGCCAACCAGGGAGGAGAGAACAGAAACAATGAGGAACGTCTGGGAGAAGGAGAAGGTCAACGTCGTAACATATTACGACAGAACAATGCAGAATGTCAAGGGGGAAGGAGAAGGTCCACATCACAACCTATTCGAAGGAAACCATGAAGGATCGATGGGAGGACCGGAAGAAGAAGAAGAAGAGGAAACCACTTTTAGGTTTCCTATTCTAGATGTAACCAGGAATATCACTATGAAAAACATACCAATGGCATCTCTTCCGCTCTTCTACAGTAAGTCCTCCGAAGATCCAGATGCCTTCTTATTTGAATTTGACATTTTATGTAGGAGTTATAATTATTATGAGGATGCACATAAGCTCAAGCTATTCCCAGCCACCCTAAAAGATGCAGCCCTTAGATGGTTTATGAGCCTAGGTGAACATACCATCTACTCTTGGGATGATATGAAGTCTGTCTTTCTCAAGAAATACCAAGACTTCTGCAAAAGTAGGGATGTGAACAATATTCTTAGGATGCAACAATTAGAAGACGAGAACCTAGAAGAATATCTTGAACGTTTCTTTTATAATTTCCATAAATCTCGAGGGGTACATCTAGATGAGAAGACCGTTATAACTATTTTTTTAAAGGAGTTGATGGATGAATGTATCAAAACCTTAAATCTTCTAAGTGGTGGGAATATTTATAAAAATCCTTTTATTGAAGTGGTTGAACTATGTCGCACTTACTCATGAAGTCAAGCTAAAGTAGGCAAAAAGCTTCGTGACAATTCCCGAGATTGTGTGTCAAGAAGTCATAAATTTGTACCCAATGTTGTCACTAGGGTGGAATTAGGAAACTTATTGGAAAACTTCAAAATAGATATCCTAAACACTATTGGTAACCAGCTTGACACAATAAAACTCAAAAAGAAACAAGAAGATGAGAGGGTTGCCATGGCAATCTTTTGTCCTAAATGCAGAAGCAAGCATGCTGAGAGGGAGTGTCCCATTAATGTTATTGAGGTTTGTGGGATCTGTGCTTTAGAACATGCAACTGAGAAGTGTCCATCTCTTCCCGGTTTACAGGTTATCTATAAGAGCAATGCTTAAACAAATGACTCCTCACAAACAAGCAAGAAACCCTCTTGGAGAAGCCCAAATCAAAACATGTTTCAAGATCCTAGTTTTCAAGCCTATGGTCAGAACCAACCTTGGAGTTTCCAACCATCTTATCCTCCTTGGTTTAATCCTCAATCACAAAACACTCCTTGGAATCAGTATTGGAGGGGAAATCCTTATGGAAACACTTTCCAACCCCAAAACCAATCCTATCCCCCATACTCAAACATGTCTAGTACGTCCTAGAATATGAACATTCAACTTTATCAGCAGGGGTACAGCCCAAATCATTATCAACAACCCTCGATGCCTCTTCCTCATTTCCACCAGCTTCTACCTGCACCATCTAACCCATCATCCTCACATGAACCACCATCATTGAACCTGCTCCGTCCTACTTTGTTGCCTGCGCAACCCATAGCTAATCCCAACCATAATAAACAACCTCAACCTGTACAAAATATAGAAGTACAACGTTTTCCTACCTATGTGATCATTGTTGTCCCAATAAATGAGATTCAACTACGATCTGGGAAAACAGTTAATAAGGAAAAATCAGTTGTCATTATTCAAGAAGAGGCCCCTCAAGAACAAACTAAAGATCACATCCAACAAGAAAAACAAAAACAAAAAGAACCAAATGAACCTCCTTACCCAGAAAGATTACTTGTTAAGAAGGAAGAGATTCCAATCGAATATGATTTAGAATCAGAATTAAGGAGTGTTTGTATTAAAATTCCGCTACTACAATCCATTAGGGACATTCTTGTAAGAGCCGAGAACAGATGCAAAGAAAACAGTAAGGGATTTATCACGAACCTGTAAAAAATTCCTGAAATTTGACAAAAGCAATTAACAGAACTGCTGAGTTACCTACCTGTGCCGCTGTGGTTGAATAAGCTGTGTCCCTGCCGTTGAAGATGCCTCCAGCTGCGCTGCTACAGTTACCAAATGACCGAATCCACCCAGCCAAACTGAGCAGAACCTGGCTGCTCAATCCAGTAAGCTTCTTAACAGAAGCCGACTGTCCCCCGTGCCCAGAACCTCAGAACAATACAAGTTCTTCCTGTGGGTAATTTCCTCAGATGATGTTCCTCCTCCTTCAGATTTTCTCCCCCTGTTCTTTCCCTTCCTTCCGTCCCCCTCCGTAACCTTCTGCTCGGTGGTTTTATCAGGTTTCTTGGCGGTGGCCGCCCTTCCATCAGCAGCCCACCGCTTAATCTGCGGGTGACACCTTCCATGTCCCGCCTCCTCTATCACTGGTATGGTCACGTATATAAATATTTCAAATTTAATTAAGGATATCACTTTATGAATTATTAAAATATTATTAAGATTATGACTTTATATTAATTTCTTACCTATATATATATATATATATATATATATATATATATATATATATATATACATGTATTTTAAATCATTTTATTAATTAATATAATTTATTTTTATTAATAGAAAGGTCGTTACAATTCCTATCTACACTAAAATCATTAAAGATCTATGTATTAAGAAACCGGGAAGGAAAGGACACAAGAATCAAAATGTAAAAGTCATGAGTGAAATGTCTAGGATGATCTCAGATTTACCATTAAAATATAGCGACCCAGGAAATCCCATAGTGACCATCGAAATCAATGGAGTACTTCTACCAAACACCCTTGTAGACTTAGGAGCAGTGATTAATGCTATGACTTTTGAAACCATGACATCTTTACAATTGCAAGGGATCAAACCTACACCTATTATTTTAGAATTGGCAGATAAATCCATTATTAAACCCATGGGAACTCTAGAAGACATAGTAGTCACCATTGCTTCCTGGCAATATCCCATCGATTTCATTGTCATTTCTCCTAAAAAACCAAGACACCTTGTAGTCCTACGACGCCCTTGGTTAACCACTATAGATGTTGTGATAGGGTGATAAAGTGGAGAAATGGTCATTTCCAATGGGTTATATAATCAAACCTTGTCAATCTTCCCCCCTCCTCAAACTGCTGCTGAAGTACCCTTATGGCTAGAGAATCCTTATGGAGATGAGGATTGTATGTTCCCTTTATTATCATTACAACAATCTAGAGGACTCCAGGAACAATCAGAAGATCATATTTTGCAGCAATTTTTACTGGTTATCAGCATGTTTTCAATAATGAGTTTCAGGAAGCTTGTAATCCAACTATATTTGCCTCATTCACAGCAATAGAGGACAGCAATGAGCTCACTACCGAACCAGTTGAAATCAACGAAGGAAAAGTGTTGCACATTGGCAATGAACTAAATGAGGAACAGAAGCAGTAATTGTTGAGCATGGTTCAAGAGCAATCCGGAGCTTTACCTTGGGACTATTTGGACATGAAGGGCATACACCCAGATACACACATCCACCACATCTACACCAATGAGGAAATGAGACCAATTCGACAGCCATAGAGACACATGAACCCAGCCTTGAAAGAAATTGTAAAAGATGAGTTGCAGAAGTTATTGGCTGCAGATTTTATCTATCCTATTTCAGATAGCAGATGGGTGTCACCTTTAGTGGTGGTTCCGAGGAAGAACAGTAAGTGGCACATATGTGTTCATTACAGGGAGTTAAACAAAGATGCCCTGTGGGATTACTTTCCTCTACCATTTATGGATCAGGTACTTGACACGCTCTCTGGTAAGAAGTATTTCTCTTTTCTAGACGGGTACAACGGGTATAACCAGATTCAAATAGCTGAGGAATACCAAGAGAAGACCACTTTCACTTGCCCTTGGGGTACTTATGCCTATCGAGTTGTCCCTTTTGGCCTTTGCAACACCTCAGCTACCTTTCAACGCACTGTCCTAGCCATCTTTTTTGACTTGATCCATGACTATGTAGAAGTTTATATGGACAACTTCATAGTATATAGAGATGATTTTTCCCAAGCTCCGGAAAATCTAGAAAAAGTATTTATTCGATGTCAATAAACCAACCTAGCCCTTAGCAGTAGTAAATGTAAAATGATGCAAACTAAGGGGATAGTCTTCGGCCATCACGTCTCATTTGAAGGAATCAAAGTCGATCCAGCCAAGGTTGAGGTAATCTCGCATATTTCAATTCCTCGTTCACAAAAAGAGGTAAGAAGCTTCTTGGGACATGCGGGTTACTATCATTGATTTATTGAAAATTTTACAAGAATTGCAGCACCTTTATTTAAATTATTAACTAAGGACGCTGACTTTGTTTGGAATGATGATTGTCAACATGCTTTTCAGGTATTAAAAGACAAGTTGTCCACCGCTCCAGTATTGAGGGGACTGTTGTCGCACAAAATGTCTAGGCACCGCGACAACGACTCAGATCGGGGGTTGTCACCCTGATCCCCAATCTCTCCGTTTAAGTTGTCTCCCTACAACAGGCTAAGAGGGGTAGACCCTATGGAAAAGTGGAATGAAGAAGAACTAGTTGGGAGCCAACCAATTCGGGAGACACAGTGAAGCGATCAAGTACTTGATTAAGATTTAGCAAGACTTATAGGATTTTATTAGATTTTAAACGATTAATACCAGTGCCTTATGGAGTCAATGATCTTGCTAGGGAAATTAAGACCAAGTAATCGATTAGCAACTGCTACTTAGATGAATGACTATTTTATATGAAATGTAGATCCTAAAACTAATGTGAAATGCAAGAATCTTAGTTAATTTTAGTTAAATGTCTATTTAAATGTGAACCCTTCAATAATTTCTGTGTTGAGCCTGATTTCGTAGTAATTGGCACAGAGAAGATAAGGAGAAGCACACTAAGGTGTGATTAACGATGCCTCTCCTGAAATTCTAACAGAGACCAAATTGGTCCTTGTCATTCCACATTTGCACCGATGCTTCAGATACCGCACTTGGAGCAGTTTTAGGACAAAGGGAAGATCACTCTCCTTACGCTATTTATTTTGTTAGCAAGAATCTTTCCCCTGTTGAACTAAATTATACAGTTACTGAAAAGGAATTTTTAGCAGTTGTTCATGCCATTAGCAAATTTAGACATTACATAACTGGTTATGAGACTTTCGTCCATACCGATCATTCTGCCATTAGATTCTTGATGAACAAACCTATCACTAATGGTAGGATCACTAGATGGTTGTTGCTTTTGCAAGAATTTAATATAACTGTGATTGATAGGCCTGGGCGAGATAATTTGGCAGTTGACTTCTTGTCTCAAATGAATGTCATGCAGGGAAATGTACCAAATCTAGTACCAGATGATTTTCCGGATGAAGAATTGTTTTCTATATCTACCATTACTCCCTGGTTTGCAGATGTTGCCAACTACCTGGTGTCGGGGAAGTTGCCTCAGAATTTGTCTACCAGGGAGAAACATAACATCATACAGCGAAGTGCCAACTACTCCTGGATCGATGGAGACTTGTTCTACACTGGACCCGACTTGATCATGAGGAGATGTGTGCGAGAAAATGAGATATTTGATGTGTTGAAGGCCTGCCACAGTGAGCCTTGTGGGGGGCACTTTGCAAACAAAAGGACCGCATACAAAGTCCTTCGTACCGGGTATTATTGGCCCTTGCTTTTCAAAGATGCCAAAAAGTTTGTATCCAATTGTGATGCTTGTCAGAGGATGGGGAGGCCAGTTCCTTCGGATGAGATGCCCCTTCAGACACAAATATCAATAGAGCCTTTCGAGAAATGGGCATTAGATTTCGTGGGACCTATCTCCCCCATGTCAAAGAAGAAAAAGTATATTTTAGTTTGCACCGACTATGTTACGAAGTGGGTGGAAGCTAAGGCTTTATATGCTGCAACCAAGAAACAAGTAGTGGAATTCCTTTTTGAGGACATCTTCACTAGATTTGGAGTACCCCAGGAGATTGTTACTGACCAGGGCACACAGTTCACATCAAAATTGGTCAAGGCTCTCACTGAACAATATCGAATCAAACATCGGAAATCTACTCCTTACCACCCCCAAGCCAATGGGCAGGTGGAGTCCACAAACAAAGTGTTAGAATCCATCTTAACCAAGACCATTCAGTTACATCATAGGGATTGGGCTGACAAGTTGTTGGAAGCATTATGGGCTTACCGCATAACTTGGAGGAACGTGACAGGGCACACCCTGTATGAGTTAGTTTATGGTAAACAGGTGTTGTTGCCTATTGAATTCCAAGTGAAAACATTTCGGACTGCCACTCAACTCGGGATGAATCTTAATGAAGCCCAAGAACAAAGGTTAATGCAGCTGAATGAGCTGGATGAGATTAGACAGGATGCATTCCATCAAACCATGTTGGTGCAATATCAAAGAGATCGTTGGCATCATAATTTTATTAAGAAGAAGATTTTTCGTTCAGGAGATTGGGCCTTTCTTTATGACAGTAAGTTCAAACAATTTAAAGGAAAATTCTCCACTAGGTGGTTAGGTCACTATGAGGTGGATGAGGTTTTCGACAATGGCTCAGTTTGCATTAAAACTATTGATGGTAGACCTCTTTTGTAGTAAATGGCCACTGACTCAAGATTTCTCACCAACCACTCTCTCGACAACAATTTCTGTAGAATGTAAGAAGAGATCCAGAGATGGAGTTGATCCATGAAAATGACTAGCCTCTTCCTAGTTCATCTGGTTGATTTCTTTTATTTATATATATAGAATAATCAATGGACTGTGATTTTTTTATCTTTAGATGTTTCTCCCCACAACCCATGTAGAATAAAGGAGAAATATGTCTTGGGTAGGTTTATTCCTTTAACCAGACTTGACATATTAATATGGAAAAGGAGCCTTTTTGGAGTCTTCTTTGGATGTTTTCAGACTCTCAAAAATTGAAACTCCCGAGATGTAACTGATCCAAGCTCGTAAAACTATATGGGACAGTGGTAGTTTTGGGATTCCTTGAGTACAGATTTATTGTTTTTCGGCCTAAAGGAAATATTTACAGAAAAGAAGCCCCTTGGAGTCTTCTTTGGGTGGTTCAGACTCTCTAAATATGACAACCTCGAGCAGTGGCTACTTTAGGCTCGTTAAAGTAATAGAGTAGCAGTAGTTAGGGATCTGTTGGGCATAGAATTATTCTTTTCCGGGCCAGCGGAATACTTACGGAAAATAAACCCCCCTAGAGCTTTCTTTCTGGTCATTTCAAGCTCTATAAATAAGAAATGCCCTAGGCAGTCATGATCCTAGGCCTGGTTAAAATCCATGGGGTGATAAACAGGTTTTACTTATCTTCTAAAAGGCAATAATAAGCACATTACATGGCATTGAGCAAAGAAGCTTCCAAATTTTGTATTCTACACTTGGTATTTAGCAGTTTTCTGTTCTATGATGTGTAAAAATTACAGTCTACTATTATGGGTCTATTTGGAGAACAATATTTTTTTTTTGAAGCATGTTTGGTGTTATGTTTCAATTGCATAAGGAGCGCTTCATAACCAGTGTCCATTTCTACTATCAACCCAGGATGGTCATCTCTACAACTTAGTAATCTATATGGCACTATGCAAAGAGAAATTTACAGGTTTTGTACTCTACTTCTGTACTTAACTGTGTAAAAATAAGTTTTTCCATTCAAATTACATTTCCAGAACAGTGGTTGCAGAGCACATTTGCAGCCTAAGTGCCATTCCTATTAGCATTATTTTATGTTCAGTACCTTGCTTCTGGGTGATCTCCACAAAATTATTATCCTATATCATTATAAGTTGGCTCAGATATGTGCTTAAAATTGCTTGAATTTGATCATGAGTAGTTGAAATGTATGCTATATGTTATGCACCTCTAACTATCCCTCCTAAATTATGATCATAATCCCATCTTCCTTTCCTACTGTCATCCAATATTCCTATAACTCTATAATCCTTTAATCCTATATTCCCTTCCTATATTCATTTCCACCTTGTATAATCATATACTCCTTCGTCCTCTCCCCACTACCATCTCATAATATCTTTGATCAATCATGATGGCTCGTGCAAACTCTCATTCGGCATCAACACCATCACTCCACATCGTTTACATATGGGTCATTGCTATCATTGCACCTCAAGTCCCATGCTTCCCTTAATTTGTAATGATCGACTCCATGTTGTAATTTGGCCGAATTTTGAGATGTTGGGAGCGGCTTAAACAGAGACTGCGGAATTGTTGATTAACAGAGAAGAAAATTTCGTTTCAGTATTGCAAGGGTGCATTTGTAACTGAATCGTGGTGCCAGTCGACATGGGGGCCGACCGCCATGAGCCCACATTCGGCCAGTTTGCACGCAGTCCCGAATATCAACAGTGCAAAGGAGTTGTGGAGGAGCAAGGATGGATGACATTTTTACAAAAATTTCAGGGCTATAACGATAAGGTTGCTCTGTCGTTTGCCCAAAACTTCGATGGGGAACACGTCAAGATTGGGAATTTAAGTTTCAAAGTCACTGAAGAATCACTGAGCAGAGCTATAGGGTTGCCCTCGGAGGGTGAACCATTCTTCAAAGGTGGGCAGCTAAATATTCCAAATTGCACCATGTTCTTGAAGCCAGCATACCGATCACTCAGTTGGGAAAAAGGTGTATTGCGGAGCTGTATAGAAGAACAATGGCACCCTCTGATCACGATGTTGGAGCGCTTCCTTACTTGTGAAGGGAGGTATGTGGTTGTTTTTCTTTACCATATTCGTTTGTTGACCTATTTCACTGAAGATAGCCAGGTAAACATTTCGCATTTCCTGAGGTTGAGCTTACACAAGATGGCCAGAGGTGTACAGTCTGAAAGTAGAAAGCCCGAAACAGCATTGTATCATCACAGTCTCATCAAGATTATAGTATTTGTTGAACTTCAAAGGCGTAAGAAATCGTGGGAGGATTTCTTGGTGGAGAACTTCCCTGGGGAAGAGACTCAGGTCAAAGGGCGACAACAATCGGTGGGTCGATCCCTGAGACAAAATAATGCAACTCTCGTTCCTAACTCCCAAGTAACCCCTACCTCTCCTACTGATTCTACCACCCCTACCTATGAAACCCCTCAAGAAGCAGGCCCTTCTTCAAAACATGAGGAAGATGATATTTCTTTGAAAAACCAAGTAGGAAAGACGTAAAAAGGTAAAAGGAATAGGGTCAAGATAGGCCGACCTGAATCGAGCCCTATGGTGGAAGAAAAAGGTGTGGAACCCTAGTCGAAGGATCCCAAAGCTCATGAATGCGCCAAGCCAAAACAAAAGTGCAAGAGAATTATCTTTCCTATCCACAAGCCCTTGATTCCTATAGCAGAGACCTTTGCTCAAGGCTGTCGTAGAACCCGTAGTATAACTAGAACTAAACTTTCCATATCTAGGGTTGCAAGTTCTGAACATGTTGATATTCCATCATCTCTTGATTCTGATGCTAAGAAGTTAGAGTTGTCCTTTGAAAAAGTACCTATGCCCACGTCTAAAGCAGAAATCACAGTGGATGTTGCACATGACCTGGAAATATTGTCCCCTGCTCGGCCTTCGTTAAGTAGAAGTGTTACTAAAGTAAACCAGCACGTTTCTTCACTAAGGGGAAGCATCGGTGAGGCAGCTAAAGGCAGTGTATCTCAGCGATAGACAGCACCTACAAAGACTCCAACTCTTGATGAGGAGGAGAACCTTAAGATCCGACTGGTCGAGCTGCAGAAGAAAATTGTTAATCTCCGAGAACAAGCCAACAAATACAAGGTCTTCTTCCATTATGTAAGGGAAGTCAATAATCAAGGTAGGGACTCTAATATTCGATTGTATGCCCATAATGATGATCTGAGAAGGAAAAATATACAATTATTGCGTTGGAAGGCCTTAAGGTTCAGGCCCACCAGGAAGTTAAGTGCACAAGGATTGGCTCTACAATTTAATAAGTGTTCTACTCCATTTAAGCATGGGATAGAAGTTTTGGTCAAGACTGCTAGTCTTTGACCAGGGTTCCTTTTCATTTTGCAACCTCTTCTTTTTGGCGGACTGTAGCAGATGCATGAGGACATGCATCCAAATCGGCATGGGGGGATGTTGGTGCCTTGTTTTGTCCCCAATTTTACCACTTATCACCTCCATTTTTGCCCACTTTTGTCAAAGGAAGTACCCCTTCACCTACCTTTCCATCACCATCACTGTCCTAAACCCTGCTAAGACCTTGACATGAGGTAAATGCATTACATTAGTGTCATTTTGCTATTTTTGGTTAAGTTTGAGTTATATTCCTAATAAGCTGACTAATCATTATGGGTTAAGTGTGAATATTTGCAGAAGTATGGATAGGTCAGCTAAAGATGGAGGGAATGCTTGTCAACAGTCTTGTTTTGTCATTTATGTACTCAACAGCTCAGTCTATGATATGTACTCAAAATCATGGAGGCCTAGTAGACTCTTTCCACGACTTCGTACTTCTAGAGGCTCGAACACCATAGCCAAAGATTTTGACTGAGCACGAGCTCAATGTTTTCCACAGCGAATATTTTCTACATCCTCATCAAAACAGGTCCATTCTAATGTTGGAATTTGTTGGAATCTGTTGTGCCAAGGAGAGTGAAATCATTCAAGCAATCGGATCTCAAGTCTGATTTAGTAAATTCGCTGAGTTTTCCATGCATGGGTTTATTGTCATTCTGAATGTGAATCATTGCCTATAAAGGCCAGTACTGTAATGAATTAGATTGAAGAAGGTTATTATTGCAAACTATTGAGTTATCAGGTTACTATTCAAGCATTGTTATTTGTAATTGAAGATTCTGTTCCGGTTAATACCATGGCTATGCTTTGAGGCCAAATCGTTCTGAGTTATGGTTTATTGTGAGTTCTTAATTTGAATGTTTTAAATCTTTCTTTTCTTGCAAGTCGTTTAAAGCTTACCCAGGTGTGGCAGGGCCCACCATCATCTGGGAACAAGCTTCATTGTTAGTTCGTAGGTGTATCATTGTGTGATAGTTCATTACATTTGTTTTCTATCCAGTCCTAGTGTGAGTTTGCTAAGGTTTCTTGTACAAATGTGTGAGATATCCCATTTGACTTTGGATTTATCATAATTGTTACAACCTCTCATTCATTTGATATATAACCCGATCAAGAATTCTGAGCACATAGACCATCATTTGCCATATAGATTGTGCATAAATCTTCAACACGGAGCTATGCTTTGTTCCTTATAAAAACCTGATTTTGTATTTTGATACAGAGCCATGCTCTGTTCTTTTATTTAAAAGTGCACTCATTTAGATTTACGATTGGAATATCCATGATAGGAAAATCAATTGCCTTTTGAAACAATATAACACAATCTCTGTGTGTTGATTTCAGTATGTCTGTCTCTTTAATGGAATTTATGATGAATAATATGAGCGTGAATGTGGATTGCGTTGTGTGTAATTGAGAGATCGAGATATGGTGTGAGTTTGGATTGAGTTTTCAAAAGAATTTGAGTTAGTAACAATAGAAATTGTGTTTCCCATTTCCACAATTGAATTGTTTGATTCATTTCAGGCATTGCGATTTAATTTTCACAGTGTGATTTATTGTAAAGCCTTTCTTCAAGAGCATTGATTTGAGTGACTAAATTATCATAGGATAATTTAGATCCAATCATGCATAATAGATTAAGATTGATTTTCATGTCCAGTACTGTAGAATAAAGCTTGATTTCAAGCATTGAACTATGTGATTTGATTTTTCACATTGCTTTGAGTTGTTTGAAGAATAGACGAGATTTCCATTTTAATGCAGTAGCATAGGATTTGATAGCAACAAACTTAGATAACTCTGTCAAAAGTTTCATTCCGTAGAGTTAGTTTATGTAGTAATTCAAAGTGAAGTTTGGAAGGTCTTTCATTTCCAAGTAAAGGCAGTTTGGTTTGAATGGATTGAAGATAGCAGATCAGGATTTGATTTTAGAATTATAGTTTAGCTACAAGTAGATAGATGCTTAATTTCTTTAATAGCTAGAAGTTTGAATCCTCACTTAAGATTTGTAGTTAGAGTGAATTTCATTTAGCCTTCAGTTTTAGTAAGATTGTCTTTCGATTGCAGAGAATTAGAACAAAGAACAGAGTGGATTGAGTTAAGTAGATTTCCTCTAGATTGCTTATGTTTTCTAAGAATGAGATGAGTGCTAGTTTGCTTAATTAGTATTGTTTCTTTTCCATCAATCTGTACTTAACGATCAAAGGAAAATTAAATACTCTAAATTTAATATTGAACCGAAAACACGGTACAACTCGTGCTTACGAGTCCTGGTTGACAATTAAATATTAAGAGATTTAATCACTAATTAAAACTCTAAACAATAACCTTAAGTAGACTAGGGTTTTTCACATTAGCATACTCTTAGGTTAGGGTTTTATAGAGAAACTCTTAGGGTTCTACAAACATAATGGTTTTAATGAGGGTAGATTCAATCTAATGATTAATCTCTCGGACAAGAATATTTATGATTCAAAGGTCCTAGACATAACACTTGTTAGTAATGTAAAGCATGTTCCATAAAATGAATGAGTATACCTTTACAACGAAGAGAAACAATACTTAATGTTTAAGACATACCTTTGAGTTCAGATAAATCTTATAGGACATTAATTCCAACAGAGCTTCTACGCTTTGTCTTGTGAAGTCTTCTTCATAGCCTTTGAGTATATCAGCAAGCTTTTCCTAAACAAGGAAAATATAAAGGAAATGTTACTAGCATCTAGTATAAACACATCTAGATGGGAAATAGGAAAATCAAATATGAAGGATAATACAATGAATAAGATACTTATCTTTGGAAAATGGTGAGGGCTCCCTCTTCATCCAATCTCGAGGGATACCTATAACTTTAACAAAATAGTTCAACAATGTTTTTTTCAAACAATGTTAAACCTATAAGTTTTAGAAATCAAAATACAAAACAAATCAAAAAATTAGAGTAGAAGGATAAGTCCCTAAGAGTCCCTAGCAAATAAGTCTTTGACCTCGGATTCTTCTTTCTTGTTCTTCTTTGGAGGTCCTTCATCAGCAATATTTGCATACTCCCTTTCGCTCTTTTTGTTCCTTGGATTCTCAGGACAATCGCTTTTATGTTGACCCATCTTGTGACAATTGTAGCATTCGATTTTGGATATGTCTATCTTACATCTAGGCCCTTTACACTTCTTGAATGGTCCTTTGTTCTTGTGATGAGCGGAGTAGGCATTTGAAACTTTTTCTTCTTCAATCTCCTTGTTGCTTACTAGAGAAATTCTGACTTCTTCCTAATTGCATGCATTCCATATTTGTTCAAACGTAGGAGTCTCCTTCCAATTGTTGAGACCTGATGAGAAGGCACTCCATGATGTTGGTAAACCTAGAAGTGCAGTGATTATTGTTGAAGAAAATGTAACTAGGTTCGGTTTTCATTATGACTGGTAATTATAATATTATGAAGAAAATTATTATTCCTTGCATCATGGGTTTCATGAGCAAGATGTGATTACCATATGTTAAAGACTTTGTCTTGATGTCTTTAGGTTCTTACGTTTTATCATAAGTATTATAATAGTCATAAGATCAAAGGTTTACACTCCAAGAACAAGTGTCACTATCCTCATGCTAATCCGCTCTACAAAAATACTATAATCTCCTTGATGATATGTCAGCCTAAATTCAAGGCACTCATGTCGGCTCAAGGTGCTATCATTGACCCATATATATAAGGTGTGATGTGAAGTCTAAAGGAACAAGTTTTAGATCATCTATTACAGTCAACGAAGATCGTATGGATACACAGGGATACCTCGGTGAAGTGATCAAGGGTAATATCATAACTCTCGGAAGTCTGCGGATCAGTTCACATTATGGTCAAGGAAGAACAAAACGCATACACCATGGAGGATCTCAGAAGTCTGTAATATATATACACATACAAAATCTCTAGAATCTCAAAAATCCAGAATATATGTCGAAGGTCTCTCTGAAATTGATACGATGTGATTACTCTCAGAAGGTATCAAAGGGTTGTATATATATAAATATACAGTGACTGCTCTTCGTAGTATCCTGTGTATATATATGTAGCTACAGTTCTTGGTGATGACATATAAAGTGACTATACTCTTGGAAGGCTACAGTTCTCAGTGGTGGCATATAATGTGACTACAACTCTTAGTGGAGGCTACAATTCTCGATGATAGCACATGTACTATGACTACAACTCTTGGTGGTGACTGCAACTCTCGGTGGTAGATTCAGTTCTCGATGGTGGCACATATAAACAGTATCATAACTCAACAAGGAGTATGCAACTCTGTCTCAATATAAACATCATAAATAAAGGATTGTGGCAGCGAAGAAAAGGAGGCATTGAAGAGGGTAACTGGACAGCAAGGACACAGGGAAAAGCAAGGACATAAGGAGAACAAGAGCAGGAAACTGTGAACTAAACAGAGTAGAGGATAGTAACAATTGTCTTGGAGGGAACTTGGTGTCTATCTTGTCAAGGGTCTTGGTATTCATCATCTAAACATCTATAAGAAGAGATTGAAGGGTTTTCCTCTCAAGAGAAGAGAGGTTTTGGCCCTGGTAGAGAGCCAACATTTTGCGTTCTTGTTTTTATGTTTTGGTAGTAGTTTGATGAAGTACACACATATGCACTAATAAGAATAATAAGAAGAATAAGCCAATAAGGAAAAGTAAAAATACTCCACAAATTGTTATCAAAGTAACAAAGAATCACACTACACAAATTTCCCCTAGATTCTTCAACATGGTATCATAGCTAAGATGACACATCAAGGATAGGGCAACTCAAGAACACTCATCAAGGAGAAGCATCTACAAGATTGAAGCAGGACCTACATCAAGCCATCAACTCTTCAAGGAGAAAGCAAATCCATTACATCTCAAAATTTATCAAGTAAGTACATGTCCCCTTTTGAATATACATCAATGTCTTTTTGCAAGGAAAGCAATAAATTGGTAGGAACCAATAACTTTCTTGCATGGAAGAAGAGGACTGATCTACTACTCAAGGAGAATGAACTTCTAGAGCATATCAAAGGGAATATCACTATCCCTGCTAAGGAACAAACTCAGGCCTTAGCCAAGTACAATCAGGATGAGACAAGAGCTCAAAGGATTATGATAGAATCAATCAAAGACTCTCTCATTCCCTATGTCTCCAAGTTTGACACATCAAAATAAATTTCTGATAAGTTAGTAGAGCTATTATCAGTATCCAAAACTGGAGAAGAAATATCTCCAAGGAATGAATTATACAAGATGAAGATAACAAAGGAAGGAATAGCTCCCTACTTCATGAAAATCTCTGAAATGAGAGATCAACTTCAAGAGCTTGGGGAAGTCATGTCTGACAGAGAGATGACAATTGTAGTACTCAATGCTCTACCTGAGGACTAGGGAAACTTCACATCAAGAATATATGCCAAGAAGGAAGATCCCACTCTCAGTGAAATGTGGTCTCTATGCAGGACAGAGGAAACCAGACTTAAGGCAAAGGAAGATATGGGATCAAAGGAGCAAGCATTTGCTACCACGGCCAAGACAAAGGGTAAATTTGGCAAATTTGGTCCACAAAGAACAAACAACAAAGACATGTCCAAGAGCCAATGCTTTGGATGCCAAGAATATGGACATTACAAAAGGAATTGTCCTAAGCTTAAGAAGGACAGCAACAATAAAAGAACACAGGAAGAAGCTCACATAACTCAAGAGATGAAAGAAAAAGGAAAGAAGCAAAAGAAGGAAGATCCTTCGGATCTCTACTATGACTAGGTCAAATTCTTTACTTCTAGACTTCTTTCAAAGTTTTGACTAGTATAGGAGCATGTAGGAATAGAATAAAATTGCATGGATAGAAACATCCTCTAGAATATAGAAGCATAATGTACATAGAGTTCTAGATACTCATGAAGATGTAGCATTTATGATAAGAACAAAAATGCATGAGTAGAAATATCTTCTAGAATATAGGAGCATGATAGATATAGCTCAAGATATTCATGAAGAAGAAGCATACCTAGTATAGGACCTCATCCACGATGAAAGAAAAATTGATCATGATTAAGAATCTTAGAAGACCTCCATCATCAAAGGAAAAGAAACATTTGCAAGGCAAGGATCTTTAAGATCCTATGATGGAATCTTCAAAAGAAGGTTCATGAACCAAGGCAGATGTCTCATTGGGAATCCCATTCATGGGATTCAAGAAAAGGATGATATGCAGGCAAGCTAAGATGAAGCAAGAAGGGCCACACCAAAGGATGATCAAAGGAGAATCAAGATGAGGTATGTATGCATTAAAGTTTAGTCATGTTATCATTTGTATATTATTGAGTCATGGGATAGTTCTATAACATGATCAAGCATGAAAGAATCTCTTTTACCAAGAACATGCTCTAAGGCATGTACCATAATGAAATGAAGGTCAACAAAAGAATATGCTCACATAAGAAGTAAAATATTGTTGACTAAGAAGTAAGAAGAAATGCTGACAAGTCCAAAAAGCAGGCAATGAAGGAATGCTCTCACAAGAAGCATTAGATGGTTGACCTATCTATCTAATAAGAAGCAAATGAAGAAAGATATTAAGCATGCGGAAGAACACCATGATCACCGAGAATCACTATCTAACAAGATACTTTGAAGATATATCTGGAAAGAAGGCAAGATAACACTGATAAAGGAAGAAAGGACCCTTGACACCTATGAAGGCCTTGGAGATATAAAAGATGTGGATAATTGATTCTACTCTACGAAGATGTCGTGATGTAGAAACCATCCAACAAAAAACAATGTTGAAGAAATATCAGGATGAAGTCATGATGGGCTACTAGGTCGAAGCATGTAAACAAGCAAGTACAACGAAGCATCCATGAGAATAATATTCCGAAGCATGGACAAGATGACAAAGGAGTAGCCAATATGACAAGAAAACCTAATGGATGACATGAAAGCCGCTTTCCTTGAAGGAAGCAATGACATGACAAACCAGGGAGGAAAGTGAACAATGGATGGTGCCCTACCTAAAAGAAGATAGAACAAAGACTCCATGACATCAAGAAAGGAAAGAGATCAAGTAGCTGAAGGACCCACGAAGAAGAAGTTGTTGATGAAGGAAAGAGTCCCCAGTTAAGAGGGAGCTCTGACAAGTCCCTGATCAAGAGGGAGTTTTGAATCACCCCTGATTACAAAGGAGTGACAATTGTGTTTTCCATTTCATGGGTCATGCACTAGACCAAGACTAACAGCCGTAAGTCTAGATGAAGGCCATGAATGGAAATGTAGACACAAGATAGACACAACATTCTTGTCTTCACTTGGGAAGAAAGAATGGGAGGATTGGGTAATCATCTGGCATCCGATACTCTTTGAGGATGTGTAGGGAATCCAAGATAAGAGTAGGCAAGAGGACCAATATTCTTTGAGGGTTGGGAACCCAAGACAAGAATAGTCCTAGAAGGTCACACTCAGTGAACACTCGGGTGGGTATGTACCTTGAGAGACAATGATGAAGATGTCTATAATCATGGGTCTCGCCAACATTGTGCTCTGCTCTATTGAGAGATAGAGTTGTTAGTCAATGCCTTTCTATGTGACAATGTTGGTTATAATGATGCTATACAGATGGATTACTAGTCTGACTCTTCTTATGAGATCTCTTTAGTATTGAGGATAGCCTTGTACCATTTATTAAATACCTCCCTAGTTAAGAGGGAGTGTTGAAGAAAATGTAACTAGGTTCGGTTTTCATTATGATTTGTAATTATAATATTATATAAAAAATTATTATTCCTTGCATCATGGGTTTCATGAGGAAGATGTGAATACCATAGGTAAAAGACTTCTTCTTGATGTCTTTAGGTTTTTATGTTTCATCATAAGTATTATAATAGTCATAAGATCAAAGGTTTACACTCCAAGAACAAGTGTCACTATCCTCATGCTAATGCGCTCTACAAAAATGATATAATATCCTTGATGATACGTCAGCGTAAATTCAAGACTCTTGTCGGCTCAAGGTGCTATCATTGACCCATATATATAAGGTATGATGTGAAGTCTAAAGTAACAAGTTTCGAATCATCTATTACAGTCAACGAAGATCGTATGAATACACAGGGATACCTCGATGAAGTGATCAAGGGTAATATCATAACTCTCGGAAGTCTTTGGATCAATTCACGTTATGGCCAATGAAGAACATAACGCATACAACATGGACGATCTCAAAAGTATGTAATATATATACACATACAGTATCTCTAGAATCTCAGAAATCCGAAATATATGTCGAAGGTCTATCTGAAATTGATACGATGTGATTACTCTCGGAAGGTATCAAACGGTTGTATATATATAAATATACATCGACTACTCTTCATAGTATCATGTGTATATATATGTAACTACAGTTCTCGATGATGACATATAAAGTGACTATACTCTCGGAAGGCTACAATTCTCGGTGGTGGCATATAACGTGACTACAACTCTTGGTGGAGGCTACAGTGCTCGATGATAGCACATGTACTATGACTACAACTCTCAGTGGTGACTGTAGCTCTCGGTGGTAGATTCAGTTCTTGATGGTGGCACATCTAAGCAGTATCATAACTCACCAAGGAGTATGCAAGTTTGTCTCAATATAAACATCATAAATAAAGGACTGTGGCAGCGGAAAAAAGGAGGAATCGAAGACAGTAACTGGACAGCATGGACATGGGGAAAAGCAAGGACATAAGGAGAAGAAGAGCAAGAAACTGTGAACTAAACAAAGCATAGGATAATGACAATTGTCTTGGAGGGAACTTGGTGTCTATCTTGTCAAGGGTCTTGGTATTCATCATCTAAACATCTATAAGAAGAGATTGAAGGGTTTTCCTCTCAAGAGAAGAGAGTTTTTGGCCCTAGCAGAGAGCCAACATCTTGTGTTCTTGTTTTTATGTTTTGGTAGTAGTTTGATGAAGTACACACATATGCACTAATAAGAAGAAGAAGAAGAATAAGCTAATAAGGAAAAGTAAAAATACTCCACAAATTGTTATCAAAGTAATGAAGAATCACACTACACACATTTGCCCTAGATTCTTCAACAATTACAAGCTCTTTCTCCAGTACTATCTCATCAATTGATTGGAGTTCATCTCTTAATCTAGGTATTCTCACAAATAAGGATGCCACAGTGTCTTCCTTTTTCATCTTTATAGATCTTAGTTCATTGTTAAGACTTGTTATTTGACCAAGATTCTTGATAGTTAATAATTTGGATAATGCCTCATACATTTCTTGAGTAGAGTCTATGTTAGATATATAGGGGATGAGGTTATCCTTTATTCCATCCACCATTAGAGTCATGGCCAATATTCTTGTTTCTCTGAACTTTTCCTTCTCAACATCACTTGACTCATTAGTAGGCTTTTTTACCTTTCCCTTGACTAGATCCAAAACTTTATTCTTCTCGAGGATGAGGTATATCCTCTTCTTCCATGCCTTGTAGTTGGATGCTCCTTTTAATTTGTTTTCAACTTTCCTCCCTTCATTGAGTTAGACATTGTCCATGAAGATGATAGACTTGACTTCTTATATGATCCTATTGATGAACCTTACTCAAAGCTTCTTAAAACTCCTTATTCTTCTTTCAATAGATCTTTGAGCTTCTTTTTTCCCTTCTTCACCTTATCTCTAATAACATGTTAAAAATTCAGAAAGGCATAAAGATTTTCTTTATATGGATAATTACTTGTGATATTCTTATGTTTTCTTATGTTCCTCTTCTATCTTTAGTTTATCAAGAAATTATCCAAACAATAGCACAAAGATCATAGACTCCAGATCTAAGTGAACAGCTAGGGAAAAACCCCTATCTAGGGGAAAACCCAGTCAATAACTCTTCCTTAATAACTTCATGAGATAATCCAAGACTCTTGACCTAGACACAGACTTCCTCCACACCAAGTCGGCCCTTTCAGCAACAACAACTTCGACTTGGCAGCAGCAACTTTGGCTTAGCAACAGCAACTTTGACCAAGTAATTAGTCCAGCCAAAACTTTGACACAGCAGTTATACTTCGATCCAGCAACATCACTTCGACCCTCCAGTAGTAGACCAAAAAATCCACATGTGTGAAAGAGAGATGACCCAAAAACTCTAATCTTGTCCTTTCTAGCAATTCTCCTTCTCCTCTTGGAATTTCACACTTTTTCTGCCTCTTTCTCTTGGATATCGAACTTGTGTGAATGTGTGTCCAAATGAATTTCAAATGCTTGTATATATACCCTTTTGGTGAGGTTGAATTATCCTGTTTGAGGTCGACTTGATCTCCTTAAGGCCGACTTGGTGTGGAGGTAACAAATGACTTATTTTACTCAATATTAACTATTTTTACATGATTCAAAAGCCCAAGGAGAGTCTCTTTAAATGGACAATAACTTTAATGACTCATAATAAAACCTAGAAGTCCTCAGTGGGGGACTTTGACCTAAAACATGATGACCCAAACATGAAACTCATGCTTTAATAAGTCATATTAATAATAATAATAATTTTATTTTTCTTTCTTTTGATAAATACATTTCATTATGACTCAAATACAATCATGAAGACCGAACCTAGTTACTTTCTTCAACAATTTATAGTTCCTCCATTTCCAACCATCACTGACACTCTAGTGCTAGATATAGGAAACAATTCAATTCCTTAGCTATCTTACAATGAATAAAGTTATGGGTACTACCCGAATCAAACAACACTATTACCATTTTCTTCTTGATATGTCCTTCTATCTTGAGAGTTTGAGTAGTGGTAAAGCCTACCAATGCATTACAAGATATGGTTGGATTCATTTCTTCTTTCTCTGGGGTTGGTTCCTGGTGTACATCCTCTTCTTTTGACATTTCTTGTTCCTTTTCTTCCTCCTCTTCACAATCTATGTAAAATAATTTCTTCTCGGTGTTGAAAAATGTAACTAGGTTCGGTCTTCATAATTGTATGAGTCATAATAAAATGTACTTATGAAAAAGAATGAAAGGAAATTTTATTATTATTATTTGACTTACTTAAGCATGGCTTTCATGCTTGAGTCATCATGTTTTAGGTCAAAGTCCCCATTGAGGACTTGTTAAATTTGGCAACTAGGGCCAAACTCCACATTGGACAGCTCATATGATGGAGATGATATTTGTGTTGGATTCCTCTTTTCGAGAGGTGTAGGATTGATCTAAAGATCATCTCATTCTAACATGTATAAATGGAATTATGAATTTATTTCTTCTATGGACATATTGTCAAAGTCGGACAACAATATAATGTAGGCTGAAAAGCCCAAAAGTCACATCTCTTCACTTTCAACGTTGCATATAAATAGGAGGGGCATCTACCTCATTTGGGTATTTATCATCTCACACATATCTCTCTTTCTCCTCATCTGATTGGGACATACAAACTTCAAGTAGCCTTCTTCTCCTCCACACGTGTGAAAGTTTGACTAGGGTTTTCTCATTTTTGCATTGATCAAGTTGCAGTAGGTTTGACCAACATTGATCAAGCAGAGTTTGACCTTGTTTCATTGCACTTTTTGTGGGAAAATTTCTATTTGGGCAAGCTGCATTCTTTGGCACAGAAACCGATATTTTTGTGTTGTTTGACCAGCGTTGACCGTAGGTTTGACTATGCGTTGACCAAGTTTGACCGATTTCTTCAAGACTGTTTTCTGTTGATTTGAATTGTTGTTGGAGGCCGAATTGACTGGGTTTGATCGCGCTGATTTGGAGGAGTAATTTTATTGATTTGACTAGCGTTGATTTTCTGGTTAGGGCATCTTGTTGACTGCAGTTTGACTGGACAAATTTCACTGTGTTTGGGCAAGTAAATTTTGTATATAGTACTCTCTCTCTCTCTCTGCTGAACTTTTGAAGAATAATAAGAAGACTTGATCAAAGGGTTTCCCCACATTGGGGTTTTTCCTTGGCATCCGCCAAATATTTTGTCCTCTTGTCTTGGCTTGTCTTGGCTTGTCTTCTTCTTTTTATTTATGTTCTATCTGCATTTACTATCATGTTAATGTGATTGCTAATCTGGAAATTGATATTGGGCTAATAAGAAAAATTGAAGTAAATTGTTCTTAAGCATAGAACATACCATTGTTATCTAAAATTAACATGGTATCAGAGCTGAGGTGAAGACAAAGCCCAAGCAAGAGTGAAAAGAGAAATCACTGAAAAGATGAATCACTAAGATTTCTTGGACAAGGACAAGATTCAATGGCCTTTGCATCTTACTTCAAACTTGATGACAAGCTCAATGATAAGTCAGATTATCATGCATGGAATATGTCTCTTGATTTGACTTTGGAAGAGCAGGATGTTATGGACTATGTGCAGGGAAAGATTACTGAACCTCCTTCAAATGCACCGATTTTTGCTAAGACAAAGTACAAGAAAGGTGAAGTCAAAGCTAAGAATATCATCGGGGATTCTATTAACAAGCATTTGGTTGCATATATCTCTGATTTGAACACATCTAAGAAGATGTACGACAGGTTGGTTGGCATGTTCAAAGTTAGCAATGCAAACCAAGTCCTCTTTCTCTAAACAAGTTGAAGGACATAAAGAATGGAAGAGGTGAAGATATCCAATCCTACTTCATGAGGATTACCGAGATCAAAAATGATCTTCTTTCAATTGGAGAAGTCATTGTTGATAGGGAGCTCACTCTCATTTCCCTTGGAGGTCTCCCTCGTGAATGGCATGTGTTCAACACTACTATCCTCAACAATGACAAGATTACAGGTTTTGATGAATTGTTGATTAGATGTACCCAAGAAGAGACAAGGATGATGGAGAGAGACATGCCTTCAAATAGGAATGAACCTACTGCATTCTCCGCTCATGCTAAAAAGAAGAACAATACAGGTTCAAAGAATCATTGTCAAGGAAGACCATGATTCAAAGATGGAAGGAAGGGAAGATGCTTCAATTGTAACAGGTTTGGCCACTATACTAGGGAGTGTCCTAATAGAAGGGATACACCTCGGGATGATGACAACAACAATCACAACAATTTCAAGGGCAACAACAATCAAAGGAATGGCAAATTCAACAACAAAGGAAAAAGGAATGTTGCCGCTACTCAACATGGAAATGGTCGACCTCCCAAAAGATCAAGAAAGTCCAGGTATGATGAATCTAATGTTGTAGATAACAAGCAAAAAGAATTTTATCTTATATCTACCCTCTCTACTGCCTCTCCACCGGATAACTTGGGAAATTGTTTGATTCATAGAGGTGCCTCAAGGCACTTTACTAGGTATAAGGAAGTTCTTTCAAATCTGATAGCAAATATATAAATTCGGAAATTATTCTTGGAGACAATGCCACCTATCCCGTGAAAGGAGTTGGGAATGTTACTCCTCAATTGAATCAAGGTAACACCATTCATGTACAAGAAGTACTATATGTACCCGATCTAAAGAAGAACCTGGTATCTATCTCGGCAATGGAAGACAAAGGATTCAAGGTGGCATTCATTGATGGAAAGGTATGTGTTTGGAAAAGAAATTTCAAAGAAGCATTTACTCTTGGATTCAGGGTTGATAACCTATATCAAGTTTGAGGAAGCCCATTGGGAGCTATGTCTTGTGACACATCTCTTCAATCAGAACTATGGCACTGGAGGTTTGCTCATCTACATTATAAGGCGCTATCTGATGTGAGGAAGATGGTGACAGGTATGCCCGAATTTAAAGTAGAACATGGAGGTGTTTGTCAAGGATGTGCCAAAGGAAAACATACAAGGCGACCATTCCCCTCAAGTGATAGCAAGACTACCGACATTTTGCAATTGGTTCATTCTGATCTATCTAGTATGTTACCCATGACATGCTTGGGAGGATATTTATATTATGTTATCTTTGTGGATGACTTCTCTCGCAAAACTTGGATTTATTTCTTGAAGAAGAAGGACAAAGTGTTCACATGGTTTCGTTATTTCAAAGCCTTGGTCGAAAATCAAACAGGGAAGAAGATCAAAATATTGACGACCAATAATGGAACCGAATATGAATCAAATGAGTTCAATGACTATTGTAGAAAAGATGACATTAAGAGGGAGACTAGTACCACACATACTCTTGAGCAAAATGGTGTTGTTGAAAGGAAGAATCGTTCTATTATAGAATCCACTCATGCCATGCTTCATGATCAAGGCCTTCCGAAGTTCCTATGGGCAGAAGCTACCAACACTGTCGTGTATGTTCAAAATAGATGCCCTCATCAAGCCTTGGACTCCAAAACTCCTGAAGAAGTTTTCACCGGTAAGAAACCTGATATTTCTCACTTTAGAATTTTTGGTAGCCCTATGTATTTTCATGTGCCAAAAGAAAAGAGAAACAAATTGGATGCATCTGGGAAGAAAGGAACATTTGTGGGCTATAGTGAAACTTCTAAGGCATATAGAATCTATGTACCTGGTCAAAGAGAACTGGAAATAAGTCATGATGTCACCTTCGATGAAGATGTTGCCCTTGGGAAGATTAGGAACCTTCCTATTCCAAGAAAGGACAAGAAAGCATGGAGAACCGTAAGATGAGCCGATGCCCGATGATGAAGGACCGATGGATCCCATTGATCCACCTCCTAATGAGCCCTCCTCCTCAAAAAGGAGACCCTCATGGCTCAGGGACACTCTCGAAGATGCCGAAAGACATATTTCACCAAGGGGGACATTTCGTGAAAGTAAGAAGCCGAACAGGTACCAAGGGTACTTAGCTGCTACGAGCACCATTGTTCAAACTGATCCTTGCACATTCGAAGAAGTTGTGAAGCACCAAGTTTGGAAGGATGCTATGAACGAAGAGTATGAGTCAATTATGAAGAATGATGTGTAGGATGTGGTCCCTAGACCCAAGGTGTTATAGACATTTTTGTGCCTTACAGCTCTAAGCATGAAATGTCCATAAACCAAGGGATCCTAAGTCCCTAAAAGTGTTGTTCCGGCCCCTAAAGGAACAAGGTCAACAAATTACAGCTTCTCCCAAAAGTTCTCCACCAGAAACTGCTCAGAATTAGTCAAATCACGATCATTTCAGCTGCTCCACTAGATAGTTGTGTTGCATATCACCCAAGTACACTAGCTAGGTGCGTTGCAATGCACCTAAATGCACTACCAGGGTGCGCTGAGCGGGAAATGACAAATGGCAGTGTCATTCCGCGAGGTGGACAGACAATGGAAGCTTCCAGAATCTTCCCCAATAACACTTGCCTCACTGAGTTCGACCAAGGATGAGTAAGAGGCTCTCAGTCTCCAAGTGGAAGCAAGAACTGACAGAGAGAAGCCACTAGTCAAATCATAAGCTGACTCATCCTCTTTGCATACATCTATATATGGATCCCTCATCCCAGAGATCCAGAGGCTGGAATTTTGTACATTGCAGAGAATTGCTGTTGGTTTTGACATAGAGATCAGAGTATTGGGTGATTTATGCTTTGTTGGAGGTGAAGAGGGGATTCCTTTGCTGGGAGGTTGATGCTGGATCAGGAATCATCGGTTGTAACTCCTCCTGGATCTTCTTGTTATATCAATAAAACTATTTGAGTTTCTCCTACATGCTTGTGTATCAATGATGTTTTGTTATATTTGCATGTTTAGCTTAAATCTGATCCTAAGCTATTTATGAATATAAATCCATGTCTTTGTGTAGTTTTCCTCTTCTGTGATCTTGCAGGAACTTGGTGAAGCTGGGCAAGTAAGGGAGCAGGTAGCTGGAAGCTGTCAAAGAGGAGAGGGATTGGATCAAAGGACTAGCGCAAGACACAGGTTGGTTCATCCTATTCCTCTTCGTTTATAGTTCATAAAGAAGAATACGAAAGTAGTTTTCTCTATTTGTTTCTAAGGTACTGTCACACCTTAGTGGGATAGGGGCGTTCTGAGTAGACACTTTTCCCGTTAACAAAGTGGCGACTCCACTGGGGATCGTGTCTAGTTAGTTTGTTTGTGTTTCTCTTGTTGTTTGTTTCATAAACACAGAAGTAGCAATCAAACTGCATTTGCCATTATCAAATGCAAAGTAGACACCTGCTACTTCAATCCATTCACTGGATTTGTTTATGATTTGAACAGATGATTCACAAATGATCTGATTACCCTTTGTGATAGCTCTTATACCTCCTTTAAATCCACCCTCTGATTGTGCATTACTGATTGTTTTTACTCGGCCAAAAACCATAGATTAAACTGCAAACCGTGACCCAGAACCCGGAAGGAATTCTCGTTTCTGCCCCAGCGCAGGCTTTGTGAAGAGATTCTGCATTTCAACGCAGTTCCCGAGAGGGCTACCTGCGCTGCAATCCAGTTTCTCTGTGTAACAGGTGCGCTGATCAACCTAGCCATGTGCAGCTGAGGTTCTTTGCTTCATTTTTTCAGTTTTGTCTCTGATTTTTGCAGCCTGTGATCAGTGTGTGTCTGTTTAAAAACCCCTTTTCTTTGCCTTAATTCCGCCTCCTTTGTACAAAAAGACTGTAGATGTTCTTTGTGTATTTGTTACATCATTTACAGTTTTCCATTGAAAGAGTAGAATAGTCATACTGTAGTCCTTGGATTTAGATCTGTCGTAAGTGTCGATTTTGATCTTAGGAGAAAGTTTATTTGCTTTTGACAGTCGATTATGCTTTTACTTTTGCCTTTGGTTTGAATTTTTCACTTTCTAGTGTCGAAACGAGTGTTTATTTCAAAATCATAAAGTGTTGTAATCTTCTCTACCTTTTGATTTCGAAAAGAAGCTTGTTTGTGTTTGTCACTTGAAAGCAAATTCAGATTTGTACATCAACTTTCTTTTTAGGCATCAATATTAAGAAAGTGAAAACAAATACATGCATATGTGCATTTGCATATTGATAGTTTGTTTGGCTTGATTTAGGAAAAGTGCATCTACAGTGTGCTCTTTGCTCTTTGAGAAAAGATTGTGTCTTTCTTTTCCCCTTGTAGCTAGGATTTTCATTGCTGAAAAGAGATAAAAGTTTGCTTATCATCTTTAGATTGCATTTTAGGATTTACATCTACATCTCGTGGTGATCCCAAAAGGCAAACTTCTAAGAAAGATCAACTTAAAATAAATTGAATGAATCTAACAACGCTTTGGAACTTAATGCACAACATTTAGAGGTCTAGGCTAGAGACGTATTTCGGCGTCGTAAAGCCTGGTAATTGTTGTCCTCACTGATGGTTGGGTGATTCCTCCACTTTGAGACGATAAGTGCCAGTACGGACTTGTGCTCCCACGTACCATCGAGTATATATTGGGAGACCCCTATAGGCTTAAAACCTTTTATCCATAGGAAGCCGTGTCGGCCGCCCTACTGATCGCAATGCACCGAACACAGCATTCGGGAAGATTGACTGTCATACCGTAAAAATTATTCTGCAGTTTTGCGATTGGTTTGGTACTCCCTCTACCTAGATCTCCAGAGCAGTCCCTTTCGTTCCTTTTCAGACTCCTTAACGGAAAAGGTCCATCTGAGCACTTGTCACTTTAGGCTCATTAAAAATCGAAGGAGACTAGAGTCATCTTTTATTTTTTCTCGACTCTTAAAAACTGAAAAAACAAGTTGTGTCAAAGCGTCTTAAAATTTATTTTAAACGGAATATTCATACCCTTTTCCTACGTTGATCTTAGGTTGAGAAAATGGAGTCTACCAACCAAGGAATTCCCCTTGGTGGAAATCCTAGTCCCTTCTCCTCTTGGGGAGATGTTGGTGCACCCCATATGGCCACATTGTCGCTTCCAAGACTGACAATTGGCTTGCCAGTATGGCTCTTCTCAACCAATGTCGTTCAGAACACCACTATTCCTGAACAATCGAATCAGCAATTAGACGAGTCCAGAGTTGCCCACCAACCTTCTACTTCCTCTAATTCTTCCTCTCCTCCTTCCTCTTCACTTGATGGGGCTGGCAAAGCCAAAAGTCAGGTTCCTAAGGAGAAGAAGGAGAAGAAGAAGAAAGAGCCAAAGGCGAATAGGGGAAAACGAGTGTCGTCTAACGAAAATCCACACACTGCACCGACCAGGCCTAAATCGCCATGTGTCATTTGCAAAGGAGACCACTTTCACAACGATTGTCCTTGCATCCCTCGGATACTAAGGGACTGGTCTCCTCGTTTGCACAATCTGGTGTCATCAACCTCTGATGATCATGTTGAAATCACACCGTCAACTAGCGAAAGTGAAGCCCCAGGACAAAAAGGGAAAGCTAGATTTCGCTGCAAACTGTGCGAAGGCAATCATGCCGTCCACCCTTGTCCCTTCTTAGATGAAGTGAAAAGAGTTTTGGATGATCGCCCGGTTTCACTGTTACGACTTCCTCCTGGATATAAAAAACTCTTGCCGAGTCCGTCGCTAGTTGAGAATCCAGCTGGCCCGCTCAAGTGGTCGGCCGAAGCGCCTATCATCGAAGATAAACCATCTGAATCCATACCAGACGAAAGTCAAAAGGTCGAGGTGGCAGTTGACCCGGTCTTGCCTTCAGAGGTTTTATCTTCGGATGATACAATCACTGAAGAGAACAAAGATGACACCGTCCAAATTCTCTTCATCAACATAGACTCCGACGAACATGGGGGCAATCTACCCATTCCCTTACCGTAGGAGGGAAGTTCGTCAGAGCCATACCCGGCCGTCTACTCAGTCCCACCTCCAACCAACCTAGTTGTCTCCTTCGATTGGAATCAACTAGGCAGACCATGTTTACCAGCAAGCATACCATTCCGAATTATCGTTCAAATATATAGAATGGTCATGGCTGGTACCATCATAGATGAGGGGGCTTCTGTGAGTATCCTTTCCTCTATTGCTTGGAAAGCGCTTGGTTCGCCATCGCTGTTGCCTGAGATGAGAAATCTGACAGGTTTTGATAAAGGAACCAGTCGACCTCTAGGGATCCTTCCCAATGTGCCCATAACATTGAGAGGGAAGACAGTTCAACTGAATGTAATGGTAGTTCAAGGACCCTTGGATTATAACCTACTCCTTGGACGAGACTATATTTATTGCATGGGAGCCATCGTCTCCTCACTCTTTAGAGTAATATGTTTTCCGCACGAAGGAAGAGTGGTCAAGCTCGTGGACCAGCTTTCATTTCTCGGATCACGCATAGCAAATAGTCATATACCATCCCTAAATGGTCTCTTCACGCAAGAAATGTATCAATCCCCAGTCCGTCCTCTCGATGAGCGCGAGTAATTCGGAGGGATATGACTGAAACCCAGGGAGCATGCATCATGGTCTGCTTCGGCAGGAGAACTTCGGGTATAGGGTAGATTTCCGCTGGAGAATATGACTAGTCTGTACCCCGTCCGTCGGTGGAAGAGGGGTTATTCTAGAATAAGATTCTCTTGTCAAAGTTATGTGAGTTGGCAGAACTGAGTCACTCACCCTTGTTTATCTCGATAGACACCACCGAAGAAGTGTTTTGTTTGCACCGCGAATCGAGCAATCTTTGGGTAACCTGTAAAAGGTAGGGCTACCCGATGTGAGGAAGATGGTGACAGGTATGCCCGAATTTAAAGTAGAACATGGAGGTGTTTGTCAAGGATGTGCCGAAGGAAAACATACAAGGGGACCATTCCCCTCAAGTGATAGCAAGACTACCGACATTTTGCAATTGGTTCATTCTGATCTATCTAGTATGTTACCCATGACATGCTTGGGAGGATATTTATATTATGTTATCTTTGTGGATGACTTCTCTCGCAAAACTTGGATTTATTTCTTGAAGAAGAAGGACAAAGTGTTCACATAGTTTCGTTATTTCAAAGCCTTGGTCGAAAATCAAACAGGGAAGAAGATAAAAATATTGACAACCAATAATGGAACCGAATATGAATCAAATGAGTTCAATGACTATTGTAGAAAAGATGACATTAAGAGGGAGACTAGTACCACATATACTCTTGAGCAAAATGGTGTTGTTGAAAGGAAGAATCGTTCTATTATAGAAGCCACTTGTGCCATGCTTCATGATCAAGGTCTTCCGAAGTTCCTATGGGCAGAAGCTACCAACATTGTCGTGTATGTTCAAAATAGATGCCCTCATCAAGCCTTGGACTCCAAAACTCCTGAAGAAGTTTTCACCGGTAAGAAACCTGATATTTCTCACTTTAGAATTTTTGGTAGCCCTATGTATTTTCATGTGCCAAAAGAAAAGAGAAGCAAATTGGATGCATCTGGGAAGAAAGGAACATTTGTGGGCTATAGTGAAACTTCTAAGGCATATAGAATCTATGTGCCTAGTCAAAGAGAAGTGGAAATAAGTCATGATGTCACCTTCGATGAAGATGTTGCCCTTGGGAAGATTAGGAACCTTCCTATTCCAAGAAAGGACAAGAAAGCATGGAGAACCGTAAGATGAGCCGATGCCCGATGATGGACCGATGGATCCTATTGATCCACCTCCTCATGAGCCCTCCTCCTCAAAAAGGAGACCCTCATGGCTCAGGGACACTCTCGAAGATGCCGAAAGACATATTACACCAAGGGGGACATTTCGTGAAAGTAAGAAACCGAATAGGTAACAAGGGTACTTAGCTGCTACGAGCACCATTGTTCAAACTAAGCCTTGCACATTTGAAGAAGTTGTGAAGCACCAAGTTTGGAAGGATGCTATGAACGAAGAGTATGAGTCAATTATGAAGAATGATGTGTAGGATGTGGTCCCTAGACCCAAGGTGTTATAGACATTTTTGTGCCTTACAGCTCTAAGCATGAAATGTCCATAAACCAAGGGATCCTAAGTCCCTAAAAGTGTTGTTCTGGCCCCTAAAGGAACAAGGTCAACAAATTACAGCTTCTCCCAGAAGTTCTCCACCAGAAACTGCTCAGAATCAGTCAAATCAGGATCATTTCAGCTGCTCCACTAGCTAGCTGCGTTGCATAGCATCCAAGTACACTAGCTAGGTGCGTTGCAACGCACCTAAATGCACTACCAGGGTGCGCTGAGCGGGAAATGACAAATGGCAGTGTCATTCCACGAGGTGGACAGACAATGGAAGCTTCCAGAATCTTCCCCAATGACACTTGCCTCACTGAGTTCGACCAAGGATGAGTAAGAGGCTCTCAGTCTCCAAGTGGAAGCAAGAACTGACAGAGAGAAGCCACTAGTCAAATCATAAGTTGACTCATCCTCTTTGCATACATCTATATATGGATCCCTCATCCTAGAGATCCAGAGGCTGGAATTGTGTACATTGCAGAGAATTGCTGTTGGTTTTGAGATAGAGATCAGAGTATTGGGTGATTTATGCTTTGTTGGAGGTGAAGAGGGGATTCCTTTGCTGGGAGGTTGATGCTGGATCAGGAATCATCGGTTGTAACTCCTCCTGGATCTTCTTGTTATATCAATAAAACTATTTGAGTTTCTCCTACATGCTTGTGTATCAATGATGTTTTGTTATATTTGCATGTTTAGCTTAAATCTGATCCTAAGCTATTTATGAATATAAATCCATGTCTTTGTGTAGTTTTCCTCTTCTGTGATCTTGCAGGAACTTGGTGAAGCTGGGTAAGTAAGGGAGCAGGTAGCTGGAAGCTGTCAAAGAGGAGAGAGATTGGATCAAAGGACTAGCGTAAGACACAGGTTGGTTCATCCTATTCCTCTTCGTTTATAGTTCATAAAGAAGAATACGAAAGTAGTTTTCTCTGTTTGTTTCTAAGGTACTGTCACACCTTAGTGGGATAGGGGTGTTCTGAGTAGACACTTTTCCCGTTAACACAAGGACAAATTCGTTGTCACCTCGAAATGGCTCTACAAGATCAAGCATGGAGCTGATGGAAGTGTTGAAAAGTTCAAGGTTAGGTTTGTTGCTTGAGGCTTCTCTCAAAAGAAAGGTGTGGACTATGATGAGATATTTGAACCAGTTGCCTGATATACCACCATTCGTTCGATTGTAGCCCTTGCTGCCTTGCAAGGATAGAACCTACACCAGATGGATGTCAAAATGCCTTCTTGCATGGTTCAATTAAGGAGAAAGTCTATGTAGAACAACCTAAGGGGTTTGAATCCCAAGATCGTAAGACACATGTATGCAGGTTGAAGAAAACCCTCTATTGGTTGAAGCAAGCTCCCCAGGCTTCGTATGAGAGGATCGATAGCTATCTGATGAAGCAAGGATTTACAAGAAGTGAAGTTGATCTGAACCTTTACTTTAAGGTTGAGAATGATAGACCTCTCATCTTGGTACTTTATGTGGACGATCTCTTTCTGACAGGTGCAAACCCTCTCATTCATCAATGCAAGAGGGAGTTGGCTTCCAAGTTCGAGATGAAGGACCTAGGACTGATGCATTATTTCCTAGGGTTGGAGGTCTGGCAAAAGCCAGGTGAGATTTTCCTTTCTCAAGGAAAATACATTGTGAAGCTACTTGAAAGATTTGGGATGGTGGATTGCAAGTTCGTGACTACTCCAATCGAACATAACTTCAAGAAGTTATGCGGAAGTGCTGTTGGGCCTGATTCCTGGCGATGAACCACACTAGTTGGTTCGAAATGCATCGACAAATGGTATTCCATGTGATTTTCGCCGAAAAATCTCTCATAAACTTGATATGGATCACAAAAGCCTGAACTCTATAATTGGGAAATCTTTCTGAGTATCGTTAACTCGTGGGGGCCCTGATATTCTTGGTAAACTCTCATTCGGACATATGCTTTGCAGTGAATACATTAAGTCAGTTTATGGTCGAGCCTCATCACATACATTGGATTGGTTCCAACAATCTTCTGAGATATCTTTAGGGCACAATCACCTATGGACTAAGATACACTACTAGGAATGTGAGGCTCCATGGTTATTTTGATGCTGACTGGGTTGGCGGTGTGGTGGATCGTAAGAGCACATCGGGATGTTGCTTCTCACTAGAATCTGCTTTGATATCCTGTATGAGCAGGAAGAAGAAATTGGTTACTTTTAGCACCCCCAAGACCAAATATATTGTTGCTAGTATGGCCCCCTGTTAAGTTGTTTGGTTGAGGAAGCTCTTTAATGAGTTGTTTGGACATGTGTTCGATACCACTGTGATCTTCTACGGAAACCAAAGTGGGATTCATCTTTCTAAGAATCTTGTGTGTCATGACTGCTCCAAGCATATTGATATCAGGTACCACTTTATCCGGGATATGGTACAACAGGGAGAAATAAGGCTCTGTCACATTGGCACTGATGATCAAGTCGCAAATATTCTTACGAAGCCCCTAGGAAAGATCAAATTCTCACCCTTCCGTGAACAACTTGGAGTCGTGGAGAGACCCTCTTATGAGGGTCCCGTTTGAGTTGGATATTGAGCTCTAGGAGCTCCAGGGGGCTTGGGGTACTTCTTAGAGCGATGAGCGATCATAGGGTGAGTGGTTCACCTTCCCCTAGTGGTGTGTTGTGTATAGGGTGAGTGGTTCACCTTCCCCTGTATTACCCCATGATGGTTGAGATATGCATAGGATGAGTGGTTCACCTTCTCCTATGGCATATGAGCAAGATGAGTGGCTCACCTTCTCCTGTTGATACATCCTACCCATGTAGTCTGGGACTCATGGGAAGTACCTCTCAACTAGCCATTGAGATGGGAAATGAGGATAGGGACCATAGTACTACTAATGGACGCATCGCATACTACCATACTCCCTATGCTAGGATGTTTAATATTGATCTGGGATCAATGGAGACTACCTTCGGGTCAATGGAGAGTGGTATGATACACTCTCAATCATTTCTTCTTCATTATTGCTTCATAGATCAGCAGAGCAGGGATGAGAGGGATGGTACAGATTTTCAGATGGTTTGGCAGGTGGAGTTCTTCCTAGTTGAGAGGGAGTTTTAAATTTGGCAGCTGGGCCAAACTCCACCTTGCAAATCTCATATGATGGAGATGATATTTTTGTTGGATTCCTCTTTCCGAGAGTTTTAGGATTGATCTAAAGATCATCTCATTCTGACATGTATAAATGGAATTATGAATTTATTTCTTCCATGGACAAATTGTCAAAGTAGGTCAGCGATCTAATGTAGGTTCAGAAGCCCAAAATTCACGTCTCTTCACCCTCAATGTTGCATATAAATAGAAGGAGCATCTACCTCATTTGGACATTCATCATCTCACACATATCTCACTCTCTCCTCATCCGATTGGGTCGTACAAACTTCAGGCAGCCTTCTTCTCCTCCACACATGCGAGAGTTTGAGTAGGGTTTTTGGATTTCTGCATTGACCAAGTTGTAGCAGGTTTGACCAGCGTTGGTCGGGCAGAGTTTGAATTTGTTTGACTACGATTTTTGTGGGAAGATTTCTGTTTGGGCAGGCCGCATTCTTTGGCACAGAAACCGATATTTTTTGTGTTGTTTGACCAGCGTTGACCACAATAAGTTTGACCGCAGGTTTGACTGTGTGTTGACCAAGTTTGACAGATTTCTTCAGGACTTTTTGGCACTGATTTAGATTGTAGTTGGAGGCCAAATTGACTAGGTTTGATCGAGCTGATTTGGAGGAGTAATTCTGTTGATTTGACCAGCGTTGACTTTCTAGTTAGGGCATCCTGTTGACTGTAATTTTACTGGACACATTTGACTGTGTTTGGGCAAGTGAATTTTGTAGATTGTACTCTCTCTCTCTCTCTAATGAACTTTTGAAGAATAATAAGAAGACTTGATCAAAGGGTTTCCCCACATTGGGGTTTTTCCCTGGCATCTTCCAAATATTGTGTCCTCTTGTCTTGGCTTGTCTTCTGCTTTTTATTTATGTTCTATCTGCATTTACTATCATGTTAATGTGATTGCTACTCTAGAAATTGATATTGGGCTAATAAGAAAACTTGAAGTAAATTGCTCTTAAGCATAGAACATACCATTGTTATCTAAAATTAACAGGACTTCTATGATATATTCTAAGTCAATATAGTCATTGTACATTTAAAGAGACCCTTCTTGGGCTTTTGAATCATGTAAAAAGAATTCTTTTTTAGTCAAAAATGAATTATGTCACCTCCACACCAAGTCGGCCTCAAGAAGGGTAATTCGACCTCACCAGAAGCCTATATATTGAAGCAGTTCAATTCGTTTGGAGACAATCACTCACACAAGTTTGATCTCCCAGAAGAAGTCATGAAAACGTGAGAAGTTGTAATGGAAGAAGGAGAATTGCAGGATCAAAGGTTCTGGGTTATCTCTCTCTCAAACGTGTGATTTCCTGGGCTATAACATCAAGGTCAAATTTTTGTTACGACATCAAGGTCGAAGTATGGCATCAAGGTCGAAGTATGGCATCAAGGTCAAAGTGTTGCTTCAAGGTCGAAGAGCTAAGAGCTTCAAGGTCAAAGTTGATGCATTAAGATCAAAGTTGTTAGGTCGAAGATACCATTGCATCGAAGTGTTGTTGCTGCTATTGTTGCATCTAGGTCGAAGACAGTGCTAGAAAGTGATCATCTGCTGAAAAGGAATGGGATGACTTGGTGTGGAGGAAGTCTATGTCAAAGTCAAGAGTCTTGGATTATCTCAGGAAAACTATTGAAGGAAGAGTTGTTGACTGGATTTTCCCCAAGATTGAGGTTTTGCCCTGGTTGTCCACCTACATCTGGTGTCCTTGATCTTTGTGCTATTGCTTTGGTAATTGCTTGATGAACTAAGATAAAAGAAGAATCATTAAGAAATTTAAGAACACAATAATCTCACAAGTAATTATCAAGTATAAGAAAATCTTTCTGCCTTTCCGATTTTCTAACATGGTATCATAGCTAAGGTGAAGAAGAAAGAAAAAGATAGGTTGAAGATCTATTGAAAGAAGACTAAGGAATCTCAATAAGTTGAGAAAGGGATCATATAAGTAGATCTTACAAGGAAAGGAGTTTACTACCTTCAAGGACAATGTCTAACTCCATAAAGGGAGAGAACAAATTAGAAGGAGCATCAAATTACAGGTCATAAAAAAGAGGATAGATCTAATCCTTGAAAAGAATACAATTTTGGATCTAGTTTACAGATGAATCAAGTGAAGCAAAGAAAGCAAAGTTTAGAGAAACAAATATTTTGGCCATGAGCCTAATAGTGGATGGAATGGATGCAATCAAGAAGGAGTCAAAATATCTTTAGTAATCAACAAGGAGAGTGAAGAAGAGAAAATCTAGAATGATTGTTCTACTCATCATGAGAAGAAAATAACCTTCAAGAAGTTAAAAGGGCCAATGCTACAGTTGTCACAAGATGGGTCACTACAAAAGGGATTATCCTGAGAATCAATGGAATAAAAGAAGGAACAAGGATCAAGAAAACTTTTTCGAAGAAGTTTCACCAAAGAAGAACAAGATGGAAGGATCTGAAGTCAAAGATCTATTTGTTAGGGACTCTATTACTTACATTTGGACTAAGAAGGAGCCCTCACCACTTTCCAAAGATAAGTATCTTACTCCTTGTATTATCTTTTATATTTGGTTTCCCTTACTTATCTAAGTTTGTTTATATTAAATACTAATCACATTTCTATTCATATTTTCCTTGTTTAGGAAAGGCTTAATGAATACTCAAGGATTATGAAAGAAGGCCTCACAAGACAAAGCATTGGGATTACAAGGTTTGTTAAGAAACAAAGGTATGCCTTAGACCATAAGCTTTGTTCTCTTCATGATAAAGGTATATTTATTATTTTTGGTAATCTATTCTACATTACTAACATTGTTGTGTCTAGCACTCTTGAATCGTAAAGATTCTTGATTGGGTGATTCATCATTAGATAAATCTACCCTCCTCACATATTTGATTATTCTTGTGGAACCCTAAAGAGGTTCTCTATAAAACCCTAACTTAAGGGCATGTCGATGATAATGTGTGAAACCCTAGCCTACTTAGGGTTATTGATGAAGTCTAAAGAAAATTTTTGATGCTTTGATGATGTCATGTTTGGGGTTTTGGTATGGTTATGAAAACCCTAACTTGTTAGGGTTGAAAGGTGATATCTGAAATCCCAAACCTTTGAAGTTTTGGTAATTTAGGGTTTGTTATGTTATGTATTGAAACCCTAGATATTTAGGGTTTATGAGCAAGACCCTTATGACCTAGGAATGAATCCCTAGGTATATGTTTGTTTGTCTGATCAAGTTTGTTATATGTCTGACTTTAATGTGTTTGTGTCATTGGGTTTGCCTGACATATGTTGTTATGATATGCTTATGCATGATGATGAAATCCTAGATATGCATTATTGATAATCATAAGTCCTAAGTTTTGGAACTAAGCCCTAGTCAAAGTTTGATATTCTAGGACGATATTGTTTATGAATTCTATGGTTTTGTAGCTAAACCTTAGTAGAAGTTAAATTCTCTAGTATATGATTTGAAAAATCTGGGAAAGGTTGATAAAAACCTGAAATTGTATTGTGATCAGTTTGATTTTTGATAAATAGTAAATGAAAATCTAGGGTTTACATCAAACCCTAGTAGAAGCTAGTCATGTTGTTCATTGAGCTGTTATTGGTTTTGATTGTTGAATCTCATGTATGGAATCTAGGATTTGTATGAAATCCTAGTAGGAAGTCTAACATATGAATTTTGAAAGTTGTTAGACGCATTTTTACACTGATCTCTAGGGTTTTCTATATGTTATAAAAGAGTTTGTCATATCTCCGAAAGAAATATTGAAGCCCTAGATATAATAAGATTGATATCTTGAGTTGTTGATGGGATTTACGGTTTGTAACAAAACCTGGGCAAGAAGTTGAAGTATAGAAGTAAAGTCTCTTGCTGATTATGTTTATAAAATCTAATGCTTCCATTATTGTATGACTTTGATGAGGTTAACTTCATGATTCTATAGATTTGGTTGTACTTGTTATCTAAGTTCTGCAGGTACATAATCTTCAAGATGGTGAAGATGTTCGTAGGTAAAGTTGATATGGTACGTGTTGGAGAGGTAAATCCCCTCTGCGGACAGAGGCGATCCCACTAGCCCGAAATGGGTCTAGAAACAATCAAACAATACTATCATGCAGGTTCCTAATTGCAAATTAAAGGTGGATTACGAGAACCTACTTGGATTCCAACGCTAGTGTTGTAAGAGAGTTGACGCTCCCATTCCTTTGCTCCCGCCGGTCACGATCCTCACGATCTCCGTGAATGGACACCTGCACATGCAAAGAACGATACGAATACAAGCATAAAATCCAATAGATGCAATTATATATCGGTCAGAAAAGATATAATTCAATCATCATTATAATGAACATCAAGATTGGAACCATAATGATAGTCATCTATTATTGATAATCAACAAAGGAGTATACAACCGAAGTTCTGACGTCAAATCCTCCTTTGGCTGGGTGATCAGCTACACATGTCTTGCAAAGCTTGTCGGGATCAGGAACAAGCCTCTCTCTCTCTTTGACTATGAATGCAAAGAAGACTCAACAACAATCTCTCAGACTTCTGACAGTATCATTCTCCCTATACTCAAAACTAGCTTGTCAAATGCACCAGAACAAGCTTTTATAGATGGAGGAGGAGGAAGAGATACAATGGATCCAGACATTCATGGGATAAGCATTATCCTCGAAAAGCTATTGTGGATGATGATTCTCGACATCCATGAGATTGGTATTATCCCTGAAAAGCCACATGAGTCGAAAGGAAAAAACTCTCGGGTGTGCGTTTGTTAACAAAATTTTCCAAACTTGGTTGGCGCGGGTAAGACTCTGAGACAGAGCGCCAATGAGCGCGCCCTCTTTGGAGAATTTCCTTCATTGGCGCGGGTGATACACTGTGGATCCGCGCTAATGGAAAAAGGGGACTTTTCAAGGATATTTTGCAAGAGATGTCTTCAAGGCATATGAAATCCATACTTAGGGGAACATAATGCAAGTGTTTTCAAGTTATGTCACTGTTCACAGGTCCCGGAATGAGTCCTCCAAAGTGCGGGAAAGGGGTAACAGGGACAGTGACCAATGGTGACAAATTACTGTGTAACAGATGCCCCCTAAAGCATGAGGCCCGAGAGAGAGAGAGGGGTGAAATGCTTTACAAGAACACATGCAGCTGCCGCCGGAGAATCTGCATATAGAAATACAACTGATAGCTCAAGTACATGATATATGTGGTATGGGCGTAGCCATCTGTAACGGAGTACATAATAATCTAGATCCATGGTATGGGCGCAGCCATCCGGTGAGGATCGATGAATAGACTCAGGCATGGTCGCAGCCATCCAGTGAATGAGTCATGTAACAATAATCCACAAAACCGCAGCCTGGATTCCAACAGACAAAATCCAGGGTCTTGCGCTCCATCTCGACCCGAACAAAATTACAAGTTCAAGCATGTGAATACATGAGTTGAAGTCGAACATGCATGAACATCGTCTGATTACCAGTCAATAATGAAAACTGTTAACAGACGCGAGAGGTACCACCAATAATGACAATGGCCCTCAAGGTACTATAGGTACAATCTACGGCATGTGAATCAGTGAGCTGTCGTCGAACACCCGTAGAATCATTCGATCGGAGGCCAATGATGAAAACCTCACGTCGAACATGAAGAACCTGCCATTGAGGCATGCAGGCTCCAAGGCAACGGAAGGGAATCTCTAGATCAGCTTCCTGGATAATGAGCTGAAGTTGACAAGAAGTGACCTTGATCGAAGGTGGGCCATAGTGTTTCCCACATCATCGACACGAGACAGAGAAAGAATGTTGTGGTGGATCAAAATTATGTGAGCTATCAGAAGGAGGTTGTTATTCTGCAGAGGTCAACTTCTCTTGAACATATCGGCGGCACGACAGTGGAATTGGCAGTATTTGACATCAATGGATCAAAGGTCATGGTGACGAGGCAATGAGCAGATGAGAGGTCAAACAGGATTACCCAAATCCACGGAGGCAAGTGAAAAATGAGATGAGATGTCCCCACCTGGACACGAAAGCAAACAAGTGCCATGTTTAAGAGCGACATACTGCCAACACGACAATAATTATGGTTCCATTTTCCCCCACCATTTATGGCGAGTACCCCAATTATTTTCATTTACAAGCTTGATGGGGATAGCATATGCTTGTAACTTCATCTTGACGGACTCCAATGTCATCAAGTTTTAACGAGTCTGACAAAGGAAAAACTCGGCGTCTTTTCATGTTTAGAGAGTTTGAAAAGACTGCGGAAAAGAAAACTCCAAGGGTGTCCTTTTTCGTAAAGTTGTGTCTCTCGAGCCCGAAAAAGTATAAAACAATGCTCGAAAGAATCGCTCGACCATTACGATCGAGGAGTACTTTTCATAAGTAGTGATTTCGACCTGAAAAAGAAAAAAAGCGATCGAAACCACGTCGTTTCGAAACCGTTAACGAACCTGAAATGACAAAGGTCCGACGATCTTTTCATTTTTACACAGTCGGAAAAGAGTTTAAAGACGACCGCCTCTTATTTACGTTTAACGAGTCAAAAGGGATAACTCGGCGATCTTTTCATGTTTAGCGAGTCAGAAAAGAGCTGAAAGATGACTCCACAGTGACTTTTTCGTGTATTTACCGAGTCCGAAAAAGTATAAAATACAACTCGTTTCACCATCAAAGTTGCATAAAAGACCTGTCGTTGCACAAGAAGCAATCGTAAAATCCATTTTCGACCACAAATATATTAAAATATTGAAAAAGTAACTTTTTAAACCTAAAAATAAGTCAAAAAGTCTATAAATATGGTGAAAATGTAAAAAATAGAATTACTTTTTACTTTTTACCTCTTGAATAGTAATAGTGGTCTGTTTGGGGAGCGAACTTCAGGCGCTGATTACAGCCAATCCGTGCAACCATTCGAGATTTCATCGGTTCCAAGTAAGAGGTGATTCCCTTAGCTTCATTTTCATTCCTTTTTATGCATTTTGTCCCCTGATTGAGCCTCTGCAAGGAGGAATTTAAAATTTAGGGCCGCGCCCCATTGGCGCGGGTATCCGGCACGGGTCCGCGCCAATGGGGTGATTTACCCAAAGGTGCCGCGCCATTGGCGCGACTGTTTTAGAAACAGTCGCACCAACCGCGCGACCTAATTTTTACCTTGAATTTTCTCATTATTTTTTAAATTTGTCTGGTTTGTAAGCTTACCAGTGTTCTAATAATGATTTATTCATCCTTGTGCGTGCAGGAAACAAGAAAAAATGGTGGTGGAATGGAAAGAACGGGAACATGATGTCGTGGACGCCTTGGCCATCAAGGATGAGGGATGTATGAACGCTTTGAGGGACTGTGGTCTCAAGAAGTTCTTCCTCACATCTTATCTGCGAGCTCAGCCTAAGTTATTGCAGTTCATAGTAGATGCTTGGGATGTTGATGACCAAGTATTTTGCTTACGGGACCAAACCTTAGAGCTGGATGTGTCTGATGTGTATTTCATTACTGGGCTGTCACGGAGAGGTGCGAGCCCTATTTTGACCGGAAGCAGACCTTCCGAAGAGAAGATAGGTGAAGTGAAGGCCCGAGTGTGTCCAGAGGCGCAATTTGGGAGAAACAGTGCCAAGGTGGATATCGCCACCATCCAGGACTTGGTTCTTAAGGTGATATTGTTCACCATCACGCGTGCAGCTGGGGTACAGGCGCCCCATGAGGCAAGAAAGAATCATCTGTTACTAGCGACAGAATGCCTCAGCCCCACCATCTTTGACTGGGCTACAGCGGTGACTACCAACATCAAAAGACAGCTTACAAAGTGTAAGCGCGGAGGAGTGAAACAGTTCGGGTATGGCTCAATTGTGGTGTCATTCTTCTTGGAACGATTACCCCTCTTTCAGATTCAGGGAGCTGTAGTGGCTGATCCATTGCCACGAGAGCCTAGGATGACTTGCGGGGCAACATTGATGCCCAGAGGAGGAGGGGGCCAGCAGATGTCTTGGCGGCCCGAGTTCTTTATATGGCTCCGTCGTCAGCTGATCGTAGTGGAGGATTGGCCATACGCGGGGACTAATTTCATGGGGGATCCAGACCTCCCACTACCAGAGGGAGAGGAATGGGATGAGGAGTTGGGTATGATTTCTTCATTTTTTGATGTTTTATGTATTTTCATTTTTTTTTAATACATGCATGTTCTGATAATAGTCGTATGTACATGCAGATGTAGGCCCAAAGCGACCAGCCGGCTTGTCTCCTATAGCGCAGAGGGGCCAACCCGCAGCTGACCCTCAGGCAATGGGTTCCGTGGGGGAAGAGCTGGTGCAGAATCTCGAGGGACTCACCCAAGGGATTCCGGGTTATGCTATACTGGCGGACATGCCCTTTGCGTACCAGAGGCACACAGTGGGAGTGCCGACTCGCATCCATCGTCTGTTGAGACGATTGGTGTGCGCGTGACGTGCTATCATGAGCACCACCACGACTAGACTTCTAGGCTTCTTTCATGCATATTTTTTGAGGGACATGTCGTCCCAAGATGTATCAGGATGAACATGTATTATTTTTGGACTATGTAACGCACGCGGTGCAAACATTATGACACACACATATATATACATATGCCTATGGTTTATTATTGTGCTTTTATGTGCTTGCTTGTATAATGTTTTGATTATAAATTACGCAAATGTCTATCTAATACATGATTAGCCAATGCATCAGATAATGTGTTTAATCGTCGTGGAATATGCTGATATGTGATAAAATCAAAGTTCCTTTCTAACAATCTCACACGTAAATACAACCTTAGAATGCGATGGTCTCTGACGGAATATCGCCCGTTGAGCTGGTGGACGACAAGTTGAGAGTCTAGGTTCACTACCAATGCACGAATGCCGAGATTAATTGCTTCAGCAAGTAGCTCAATTACAGCACAATATTCGGCGACATTGTTAGTGGTACGACCCAAACACACACCTTGAAAATCTATCAACTCGCCATGAGGATCACAGATCACCCACGCCGTAGAGGACAAGTTGCGAGTACTGCGGCAGGCACCATCAGCGAAACCAACATAAGGTGCATCAGACATCTTCACAAGAAGCGAAAGACACAATAAGCGGCAGTCACGCCTTTAAAACTAACACACACACACAACACACTTGCTAAAGTACATGTATGTACAAAATAAAGTGTACAAGCATCATGCATAGTACTTTTTCAAGTACAGCCTGTTTCGGGGCTTCCCGAGAGGGTTCCCTTCATAATCAATTAGCTCGTAGGCCCCTTTTTGCAAAACTTTCTTGATAATGTAAGGGCCTAGCCACATAGGCTCGAGTTTTCCTGCTCCCAGCTTATCATTTGCCTGATCGTATAGCAGGACTAAATCTCCCTCAACAAAAGAACGTGGATGGACAGTCTGATCGAAGTGAGTCTTGACTCACTTCTTTTGTGTTTCGATGGCCAAAGAGGCTAGGCGACGGGTCTCATCTAGCCGTTCCAGGTAAAGAAGGCGTTCTTCTAACGGAGTAGTGTTGGGAAGTAGCTCGACAGCCAATTTTAATGAAGGGATTTCGCACTCGATTGGAAGGGTAGCCTCTAGTCCATAAACTAGTTGAAATGGAGTGAAACCAGTGGCATCCTTCACGGAGGTTCGGTAGGCCCACAAGGCAGGGAACAACATCAAATGCCAGTTAGACTTATGCATGCCAACGGTACGCTGAAGCATTGTAACCAAAATCTTATTGATAGCTTCAACTTGGCCATTGGACTGAGGGTAGTATGGAGTCGAACTATCGTGCTGTAAGCCTAGCTGGGTTGTTAGTTCCGTCATCATATGATTACGGAAATGCTTCCCGTGATCAGTGACGATGGCTTGAGGGACGCCGAATCGCGAGATAACATGGTTGAATAAGAATTGCGCCATTGTGTGACCCTCTTCAGTTAATGTAGGCATCGCCTCGACCCATTTAGTGAAGTAATCGATGGCAACGATAATAAACCCATGCCCCCCGGCCGAGCGAGGGTTATAGGTCGTATAATCAATGCCCCATTTTGCAAAAGGGCCGACGATGACAACAGGGTGCAATGGAGCAGGAGGTGCTCGCATCTTCCGCTGGTATATCTGGCACTCATGACAAGAGCGGACGGCAAGAATGCAATCCTTAAAGATAGAGGGCCAAAAGTAGCCAGCACGGAGAATTTTTTGGGCAGTAGCATATCCGGACATGTGACCACCACAGGCACCAGAGTGGCAGTCATTCAAGACACCCTCAGCTTCCTCGAGAGTTAGACATCGGCGGAGAACAAAGTCGGCGCCGAGGCAATATAGTGTGTCCCCAATGATACGGTATGGTTGAGACTGATGACGAATCCTTCGCCGAGCGTCTTTGGACACGGCGGGGCGAAAGGAGGACATTTGCAGATATATGATGATATCTCCGTACCAGGGATCGAGGGTGCTAATGAGAAACAAAGTCTCATCCGGAATATGATCCTCTGAGTGAGAGGGCGGGGAAGAAGATGGCAAAGAGCAAAGTAACTCAGCGAATACAAGGGATTTCTTGGACTTGGCAGTGGTAAATTCCAAGTCGAACTCTTGGAGGATGACAATCCACTTTGAGTACTTTCCCCCCAGCAACTGGCGTGACAAAATATACGTCATGGGGTTGCAATCAGAAACCACGGTGGTAGTGCGCAGCAGAATATAGTGACGGAAGCGTTGGACAGCACAAACGACGGCCAAAGCCAACTTCTCGACATAAGCATATCGAGTTTCTGTGTCTAAAAGGTTGCAGCTGAGATAATATACAACATGCTCAGTGTCATCATCGTCAGTTTGAACGAGAACCATGCCGATAGTGGTGTCGGCGGCAGCCAAATACAGAGTGTAGTCGCGATGATAGTTCGGAGGACGGAGCAATGGAGCGGAAACAAGGAGACCCTTGAGACGCTCAAAATATTCCTGAGCGATGGTATCCCAATGAAAAGGGACATCTCGCTTTAGCAACCGTGTGAAACCTTTAGCCACCTCGGCATAGTTTGGAACGAATCGTCTTAGAAAAGTTGCTTTTCCCTGCAAGCTTTGCAATTGCTGTAAAGAAGCAGGGGGAGGAAGATTTACTATAGCCTCAACTTTAAGGGGATCCAAACGGATGCCCTCTCGGGAGACGACAAACCCGAGAAGTCGGCCAGATTCAACGTAGAAGACACATTTGTGAGGATTGAGTCTGATTCGGTAGTGTCGACAGCGAAGAAAGATATCGCGAAGGTGAGTAGGGTGGTCCTGACGTTTGGCTGAATGAGCTGGGAGATCATCCAGGTATGGCTGTACAATGTGTCGAATGTCATGAAAAGCATAGGACATTGCACGTTGGAAGGTAGCACCGGCATTTTTGAGACCGAAAGGGAGCTTCTTATAGGCAAAAGTGCCCCATGGACAGATAAAAGCGGTCTTGTGTTGATCAGCGGGAGCAATATTGATCTGGTTATATCCAGAAAAACCGTCCATAAAAGAGTACATTTCGCTTCCGGCACACTCGTCAATAATTTGATCAATGAATGGTGTGGGGAAATTATCTTTAGGACAGGCCCGATTAATATCACGATAATCGACACAAACACGGATGGTACCCTGTTTTTTATTCACGGGCATGATGTTGGAGACCCAATCTGTGAGTGGGATAGGATAAATAAAACCAGCTTTAAGAAGCTTCTCTACTTCCGCCTTAATAGCTGCAGCCTTGCGGGGGTGTACAGGGCGTAAACGTTGACGAACAGGCTTAGCACCCGGGTACGTGATTATCTCATGCACCACTATGCTAGGATCAATGCCGAGCATTTCTTCGTAGGACCATGCAAAGACGTCATGAAATTCGCGAAAAAGATTGGTATAGAGTCGAATCTCCTCCGGAGTACAAGTGACTCCAATGTGCAAATGTTCGACAATCCCTGGTTTCACAGAGATGTCGATAGGCTGGGTTTGCGTGATGTTCACCATATTTCCTTCAGAGGACACTTGATAAACTTGGATAGGTGTTTGAAGGGTTTGAAATGGGAGACAAGGAGCAAACCGCTCGAGACAAATAAGCATATCCTGATGGGCAGGGAGAAACGAGGAACGATGGTGAGAATCATGCCAAGGAGGTTCCTCGGGAGACATAGTCTCAATAATGGCTTCGTCGGAAGGGAATGTTTCTTTTAAAGGGTCTGAAGAAGTCTCATCTACAAGCCATGAGGATGGAGCGAACGAGTCGAGAACCTTGCTCGAAGGAGCAGGTTCAGAAGAGGGAGCCGATGCAGCAATGATTTCGACATAGTTGAGCTCGGCAGGACTCAACGGCATCTGATTGCCCCAAGATTCTACTTGATCAGTGGGAGGGAGGATCCACGGATCAGAACAAGTAGTAATCATATTGAAGGAAGCGAAGTTAGGAGGTGGGAGCGGAAAAACACCCATGAGGGCGGGATCTTTGAAAAGCCCGGCTCCCAGACTCTCAAATGATTTGGAGGTATGCTCCACAAAAGGGATGTTGCCTTCAGAAGAGGAAGCGAAGAATGACAGCTGGTCTACGGTAACAATCTTCCCTTGATGAGGGAAACGAATGAGACGAAACAAAGATGAAGCTACAGCTTGCATCGCGTATATCCAGCTACGTCCGAGAAGGAGGTTGTAGGTAAGATTAGCATCAACAACTTCAACTTCCATCTCGACCGTCTTCCCTTCCAAAGATATGGGCAAACGTTGGAGTATACCATAAGGACGGGATGCTCTTCCATCAAAAGCTTTCAAGGTTGTGGGAGACTGGCTCAGCGTCGGAGATCCAATAGCTTTCCAACAGGAACAGACATGATGCAAGTTGAAGCACCTTCATCAATGACTATACGATGAATCGTTTTGGAATTAATAATAACCTGTATGAGGAATGCGATTTGGTGAGGCAGTCTCTGCGTATGGCGTTCCAAGTCAAAAGTAATCAAATCCAAGTCGACCGGGTCTATACCACCGATAGCCGATAGCAAGGACTTCCTCTAAGAAGGGCAGCTCTGGAGAACTTCTAAAGCGGACATAGCCGATGGAGTCTGAGCTAAGTCCTCAACGATATTGTAGTGTTGTGCAGCACGAGCATTTGGGTTGTAAGAAGATTTCCGAAGTACTCCTTTTGGAGGGGGTCGAATAGGCGTTTCAGTGCTAGGTCTCGCGATGCGGAGCGGGCCTGAACTGAACGGAGGAGCACTAGAGGGGACCTCAGGCTCTTTCCTGGCCGATGACAGATATTCTTTTGTTCGAGTACTGATGTGGACAGGTATTGTTCTAGCCATAAATACTTGAGAACCGAAGGAAGATGGAGGTTGAGAGGGGTCAGCCACCATTTGAGTTTGTTGCGAGGGAAAGGGTTCTTTGAGCACCGCAGGAGTCCCGGGAGCGCCTTTCAACAAACGACTAACTTCAGACTCCCTAGGGCAGTCTTTGGTATAGTGATCTCATCACAGATAAGACAAGGATACTTGGGTTTGTGCTTGGCACCTTCCTCGGGCGGAGGTTTAGGGGAGTCCTGTTTAGGTTGATCTGGCTTATTCTTCCCTTTTCCTTTCTTCTTTCCTTTCGAGGCTTTGTCTGCCATGGTGGACTGGACGGCATTGACCTCGGAAGTAATATTCGAAGTGGGTGTTACCTGAGAAGTGTGTTCATTCGAAGCATTTGATTTTTTCTTCCCAGGGTTCACGGAATTTTTCTTCGAGGATGAGTTAACAGAACCAATAATACTGTCAACAGTTGGTGTTGGCGGGGCTTTGGATGTTCCTGGTCTCGGGGCATCAGGAAAATAATCATACAATGTACCAGACTGAGAATAAACCAAGTCAAGGTACTGAGCGCGCACGATAGCTTGCTCTTCAGTGACACACGCCCCCATGGCAATGTCCCGAGCTATTGGAGGAACAAACGAAGTCGTAAACCAATCAGTAAGAAGTTGGTCGGGAATCCAAAATTTGATCATATGTCTACGTCGTCTCCATTCATGGATATGATCAGAGATATGCGTAGCCGTTGTCTGTCTTAAGGATGTCAAGAGGTGTGTACCCGTTTCATATTGAATGGGTAACTGAAAATGAGTGAGGAATGCCATAGCCAACAAGTTGAAATCCTGAAAGGATCCGCGAGTGAGCTCAATATACCACTTAGCTGCAGAGCCAGTGAGATTCCTTTGAAAAAGGCGAAGCCGAATCGAATCATCAAGCCACGAATTAGATGAACACCACAAGTGATAGGTCATGACATGAGCTTGAGGATCTTCATTAGATTTACCATCGAATTTTGGACAGTCACCGGGAATTTTCATTGGAACCGGAGGCCAATACGGATTATGGAGTATAGGATCATTGGTCAGTTTGGACACATCCGGTAATTCTAAAGTCGCTAAGAAAGGTAACTGAGGATTGAAGGACATCTGGGGTTGTTGGTAGGATGGAGCACCAGGGTTCCAACCCAGTGGTGGTTGCCCCCATGGGCTTGGTCCGGACGGATTTGGCCCCATAGGGTTTTGTCCGTAGGGATTTTGGTTTTGCCCCCCAGCGTTCCATGGATTACCAAACTGTCCTGCAGGAGCACCATATGGTTGCGGATAATTCTGATAAGGATTTGCCTGCAGTTGTTGATAATTTTGATATGGGGCAAACGAAGGTTGCCCTTGAGGTTGCTGGTAAACATACAGTGGTTGGACTCCAAACTGAGTTTGAGAAACAGGCTGAGTTTGATAGACTGGTTGGGATTGAATTCCAACTTGCATTTGAAGACCGGATGGGGCCTGGGGTCCAGCCTGGGGCAAAAAACCGGGTTGAGCAGCGCCAGAAGGATGTCCTGTAGGTTGGGCTATCTGGCCGGAAGGATGACCTAGTTGATATTGAGGTTGGCCCACCTGCCCAGAAGGTTGTACTTGCTGGGGGTGAAGTTGTTGTTGCACAACTGAGGGTTTTCCTAACGGACCAGATGGCCGAGTGGGCTGGGCAGTTGGTTGGCCTGATTGGATTTGAGGCTGGCCGACTTGCCCAGAAGGTTGACTATACTGGATGGTGGACTGACCATATGGTTGACCAGCTTGTCCAAATGTTGGACCATACTGAACATTAGGTTGGTTTGGGTGGACATACGATTGACCAATTTGTCCAGTGGGATAACCTTGCTGGATACCAGGTTGGCCTTGTTAAACAGAAGATTGACCTGAGTTACCAGAAGGTTGAGCATAAGAGGTGAAAGACGGACCACCAGAGGCGAAAGGTTGTCCCTGGAAGGGTTGCCCTTGTTAGTCTTGATGAGGTGGTCTTTGGATTGTGCAGACGATACTTGGCCACCATGATAAGAGGTGGGGCCCCAATCAATTAACAGCGGGACTGAAATCTCAACATTCGGTTGAGACGACAAAGGCCTACCAAGATGTGGTAAATACTGATCGTATGGCCCCTCTGCTGGGACGTTTGACGTAGGATCAAAGACTCCGAATATAGAGGCCGAAGGATGACTGAAAATAGGAGTCAAAGAAGCTACACATACCGTTGGAATGGTTGGGATTGAGGTAACAGACGTACTGCGACTTTGTGGAGTAAAAGGCTCAGTGGTGGGAAAAGCGAGTTGTGACCAAATAGAACTCGTGAAGGGAGTTCCAGAGGACATAACATCCTTTATTGCTTTATAGCCTGGAGGTAGTCTCCCAGTAGTAGGGGTACTACTAACAAGTATAGGTTCCGTTGCGGTGGGAATTTCACCACTCGTCGCAATGGATTCTTTAGACGAAGTAGGGGATACTTCCTCCATATCAGAAGAAAATAGTGGGGCTAAAACACGAGGGGAAGTGTATTCCCAAAAAGGGATATCGTCCTCAGAAGGTTCCCAAACGGGGTTCCACTGAAATTCGTAAGTCTCGTCGCCTGGAGCACGAGAATTAATCGGTTGTATACTCGGAATAACAAGAAGAGTTTCACTCACAACCGGTATCTCGACAAAGGATGAAGACGAAATTGGTAATTCCGCCAAGATGAAAACTTCACAAAATCCTAGGGAATCTAACGAGATAGGACCCTACTCAAACTAATGCCAACAAGATCTAATCGGGTAAATGTGAATCGTGGCCGAATAAATTTTAAGACAAAGGAACTGAACTTGACCTTTTCATGTTTTAAGAGTCGAGAAAAGGACAAAAAGATGACTCTAGTCTCCTTCGAATATTTAGTGATCCCGAAGTGACAAATGCTCAGGTGAACCTTTTCTTTTAGGGAGTCTGAAAAGGGTCAAAAGTGACTACTCTGGAGAACTAGGCAAAAAGTTTACCAAAAAATCAGTAAAATTGCTTATACACCTTGGCAATCAGATGAAAACCAAGGACTTCCCGTACGGCAGTCAATCTTCCCGAATGCTGTGTTTAGTGCATTACGGCTTGTAAGGCGGCAGACACGGCTTCCTGTGGATAAAGGATGATAACCTACTGGGGTCTCCACATATACTCGACGGTACGTGGGAGCACAAATCCGTGCTAGACCACTATCAAGTCACAAAAGGAGGAATCACCCAACCATAATGTGAAACAACAATGACTAGGTTTAACGACGCCGGAACACGTCTCTAGCCTAGACCTCTAGAATGTATGCGTTAAGTTCCAATGCGTTTTTAGCTTCATTCAGTTCATTTTACAGTTGATCTTTGATTAGGTTTCAGTTTCCAGGTCCTACCGTATGTATTCTCTCACAATTTCCTAAATGCAAACTATATGCCAAAATATATCATTCCATTCGATGAATGCTAACTACAGAAGAGTTGAGATCTTTCAAACAAACAAAATGATCATCAAACAATCAAAAAAGATTCTAATGCAGCTAATGGCAATAAACGAAACTTTTTCTTTTCTTTTTTTTAAAAGTGACTAATTGCTAATAACAATGAAGAATGCTAACTTCCATTAACTAATGCAATGCAAAAAGATCGTTTGTTTTTTTTTTAATGGCATAATGCACTTAAACAAATTTTGAGAGATAATAACAAAGAGTAAACAGACAAATTTCACTCAATGAAAATAGAATCAAGTCTGAAACACCAAGACAATCTATCAAGCCAAGAAGAATCACAAAGACCTCAATGAGCTATGTGATCTAAGCCCAAACGAAGCCAAGAGAAATCCAAATGAACAAGAGGTAGATTGCTCGAAGCACACAATAAAAAGTTTTGACAACCACTAGACAAGTGCAAAAAATAGCCAAGAAGTCGACTGGACAATCAAAAACCAAAAACTCCCATGGAAGGCTCGATATACAAAGCCACTAGGTGCTTTAGGGCTGGAATATGAAATCGATGGAAAGAGGCAAACACTCGAAGGATGAAGGTCAAAAACCAGTCAAACAAAGATCTGACACACTCCAGTAGGCGAAAAAGATGTGAAAAGACAGAAATCCAAGCTCAGAAGGCTTCCAAACAAGCAAACTGGAAAAGTTCACAGGACTGGCGCGACTGTCAGTCTGTAACTCGCGCTATTAAGGGATTAGCACGAGTTTCTTTTGTGCAACATGCGCCCACTGGCGCGATTGTCAGGTAAAAAATTGTGCTAATAAAGTCTGCTGGCTTAAAAATAAAAACAAGCAGTCCAGGGTCTGATCGATAGTATCCAGACAGACCAGGCAGCAAGAAACAACTTAAAAATCCAACCCAGAAAGCTTATCTAAGCAAGAAAACAAGAGAAAACCAAAGTGCAAGACAAACTCCAAGCTGTTCGGTTAGTAAACCAAACCGGAGATTGACTGAAGTGGCGTTGATCTACTTCGCTAATGCAGAGCAATAGTGTTTCGAAGGCTACCTAGCCGTACTTCAGGCTTCGTCCAAAGTTTACGAATCAAACAACAAATAGCTTCCCCAGTGGAGTCGCCAAATTGTTGGAGAGGTAAATCCCCTCTGCGGACAGAGGCGATCCCACTAGCCCGAAATGGGTCTAGCAACAATCAAACAATACTATCATGCAGGTTCCTAATTGCAAATTAAAGGTGGATTACGAGAACCTACTTGGATTCCAACGCTAGTGTAGGAGAGTTGATGCTCCCGTTCCTTTGCTCCAGCCGGTCACGATCCTCACGATCTTCGTGAATGGACACCTGCACATGCAAAGAACGATACGAATACAAGCATAAAATCCAATAGATGCAATTATATATCAGTCAGAAAAGATATAATTCAATCATCATTATAATGAACAGCAAGAATGGAACCATAATGATAGTCATCTATTATTGATAATCAACAAAGGAGTATACAACCGAAGTTCTGACGTCAAATCCTCCTTTGGCTGGGTGATCAGCTACACGTGTCTTGCAAAGCTTGTCGGGATCAGGAACAAGCCTCTCTCTCTCTTTGACTATGAATGCAAAGAAGACTCAACAACAATCTCTCAGACTTCTGACAGTATCATTCTCCATATACTCGAAACTAGCTTGTCAAATGCACCAGAAAAAACTTTTATAGATGGAGGAGGAGGAAGAGATACAATGGATCCAGACATTCATGGGATAAGCATTATCCTCGAAAAGCTATTGTGGATGATGATTCTCGACATCCATGAGATTGGTATTATCCCTGAAAAGCCACATGAGTCGAAAGGAAAAAACTCTCGGGCGCGTTTGTTAACAAACTTTTCCAAACTTGGGTGGCGCGGGTAAGACTCTGAGACAGAGCGCCAATGAGCGCGCCCTCTTTGGAGAATTTCCTTCATTGGCGCGGGTGATACACTGTGGATCCGCGCTAATGGAAAAAGGGGACTTTTCAAGGATATTTTGGAGGAGATGTCTTCAAGGCATATGAAATCCATACTTAGGGGAACATAATGCAAGTGTTTTCAAGTTATGTCACTATTCACAGGTCCCGGAATGAGTCCTCCAAAGTGCGGGAAAGGGGTAACAGGGACGGTGACCAATGGTGATAAATTACTGTGTAACAGTACGCATGATGAAGAAAGTTATATCGATGATGATGGTCATGATAACTCTGATGAGAAGGATGGAAGCCATGAAAGATTCTCCGATGTTGTAGAAAAAAGTTGATCTCCCCAGGGTAAGAGGGAGCTTGGGTATATTCCTTGTATAGGAATGATTAGATCCTCCCTGGTTAAGAGGGAGTGATGGATATGGTTCTCTACTTCATTTGTCATGCACTAGACCAGGACTAACAGTGGTAATTCTTAGTGAAGGCCACAAGTAAGAGAAGGACACAACACTCTTATCTTCATGGAAACAAGTCCTAAGTTGAGAGGGAGGGCATATCATAATTATGATAGACAGCTTGAAAGAATAAATTGGAGAATGCATATTGAGGAGTTATGGAAAGCAGGATCTGTTTGTAAGAATATGTTGTTCCATGTGATGTAGGAAAGGAAGATGTATGATTAAGGAATCTTCAGTCAATATTCATTTGGAAGTCCTACTATGATAAATCGAGAAGCAACATCAGTTGTTTGAAAGACCCCAGAGATTTATGTTTACTTATATACATTTGAAAGATGGTTACAAATTGGGTTGTGTTTGTACAGGGAAATCTCTCAGAAGTTTTGATAGCATGTTTTACATGCTTGTGTTAGTTTTTGGTAGTATCAGATGTGCTCTAGCCATGAAAATTGGTGGAGAGGCTAAGGCACATGAGTTCTAAAGAACCTAGAAACTGTTTGGTGAAATTCCACCCAGATTGTATTTTATTAAAATAATTAATAATTTTAATGGGGTTGCTAAGTCTAAACTTAGGAAAATTAAAGTATTAATGGGTATTAATCAAAATATGGGTGATAAAGTTCTAGAAAGCGGATCAAGTCAAGTCTTTAATCTTAGTTGTTGATTAGAGACTTAATCTCGGTCGTTGAAGTCTCAACAAGAAAATTATAAGGAGGCTTGGGGTTCATTCAGTAATACACCGAGAGAACGAATTGATCTAGAGTTCGAAATTTCTGGGGCTTCGAAGCTGATAAATTCGAACTAAGTCATCATTCTGCAATAAAGGGGCAGGGATAGTTCAGGAATAGGAAGTGTATTATGACTCCAAAGTGTGCTATTGTTATTCTTGATGATCCAATGACACCTAGGAAGGAACAAAAATACTTGAAAGATGTGTAAAAAAATAAAATGACACTTGATGACCAAAAGAGACACTTCACATGACAAAAGGTAGGCTCCAAAATTCGTATATAACAAAATTTTGGAGGGTGTTGTAGCAACGACAACAAAGACTAAAAAATAACCCAAAAAGGATCAACCCAATTTGAGTGCCATGAACCATTCATAGTCACTATTCAAGATGGTAGCAAAGGTTGACATCAATCCATATCAAGGTGAGATTGATTCTTTTAATTTAAATCATTTAATGCAATAGTTAGAGGTTCATTTTAGTTTTCACCACATAAAGGAAGAATAAAAAATTTCATTTTCATGTCTAAAATTAGAGGGCCAATCCCTAACTTGGTGGGAAATCCACACAAAAATCTTGAGACTATAGTGATATCCTTTGATAATGAAGTGGAAGGATTTAAAACCTATCATAAATTCATAGTTATACCCTATCAGGTATGTAGAGGACAAGTGGATCCAATTTCATTACTTTGGGAAGAGACAAGGGTAGAGTGTGCAAGAGTACACCACCAAATTTAGGAATATGGAAATAAGTTGGATATCTCCTCAAACCACTATATGTACTCCTCTAGGATCTAGGGGGTCTACATAACCATATGCAGAAGAAAATGGTGTTTTTCAAACCTAAAATGATGGATGAGGCTTGTGTATAGGCAAGATACTTGGAGAACATAAGCTAGAAGAAAGGGAAATTAAGTGGGTCAAAGAACAAGGAGCATGAGGAAGCTTCCAACTATGGGAAGAAGAAGTAGAAAGTAGGAAAAGAAAAATAGATAATAGCCATAACATGCCCTTGCAAAGATCTCAACAACCATTGCAACCACTATAATATTTATGGTCATACATATGAGAAGTGTTGGAAGTTTCATCCAGGGCTTAACATGAAGAATTGAAAGAAAGATGCTAGAGAGAAAAATTCATGGCCACTGAATCGAGAAACCAAGTGAAAAGCAACTTAGACATGGATGAGAAGATTATCTATACATTAGTTCGTAAAAAGATGAATTTGACCAGCCTTCAACAACAAGAAGAGAAGGAAATGACTAGACTCTTCCATATATGATACAAGTTAGGAAGATAAAAAATGATGCTCCTATTAAACTTAAGATCACAAGAGAATCTCGTATTAACAAATCTAGCCAAGAAACTAGGACTAGAGACTCATGACCATCCTAGCCCAAATCCATTAGGATGGGTTAACAAGGAAGCAAATAGAAATGTAACTAAACACTATAGAATCAAATTTTCTATCAGTGTTGATTTTATTAATGAATTAGAGTTGGATGTAATTCCACTTGATGCATGTGGAGTTGTATTTTGGAGTCCCTATATGTACACACAAGATGAATATTCATGTGAAGAACCAATCAATACCACCTCATCAAGGACGAATGAACACATTATTGAACTCAAATTGGTTAATGATCATCCAAAACTGCCACATTGTTCAAGTCAAAATGGATAGTGGTAAACCATAAACCATCAATATCAATGGAAGATGATTAGTGGATAACCAAGAAAACAACCAAATTAATTAAATATGGTTAGTGGTTAACCAACAAAATCGCGACATAAAGAATCCAAAGCTCAAGCTTGGATCCTTCTAATACATAATCATTGAAAAACCTCTCAACTTGCATCTGATAGGGAGAAATATCAAATCTTAGGCTTCAAGATTCAAAGTCAATCAAAATTCATCAAACTTTGAGAATTCTAGCATAGAAACTAGTTTCCTCAACAATAATCATTCCAGTTATTCATTGGGAATGTTCAAACATGCTAGTTGTTCACTTCCATACATCCATATATTGGCATTTTTTAGGATGTCTTCATCGATACTTAGTTAGGAAATTTTATATTGAAGATAAAAAAAATTACTAGTGCAATTATTTTGACTAGTGATTGGGGGTGGGAGGGGGTGGGTGATCAGGGAATGCTAGATTGTAGTCCATGGAAAATCATAAATTCTAAGTTGTAAGCCTTATATCTAATGAGGTTCTTTCACAATACACTAATGAGTTGTCAATGAGATCTAGATGTAGAATGGTAAATTTAATGTGCTACAAATTTATATAGTGGTATCAATACAAGAAAAAAGAGAACAACATTAAGCCTTTTCTGCCAATGTTATGAAACCAGCTCACAAAAAGATAGAAAAGATAGATCAACGGCTTAGAAATAAGCCTCTTCAAGGGGGCAACCTCCTTTACATTACACAAATGAACAATTCTTGGATGATACAAATGACAAGACCTCCTTTCTATATATAGGAGTCTAAGTGGTCATAATATAATCAGAGCCGACATAACAATAATAATGTAAGGGCACAATAATAACAATAGTGGGCTTCTATGGGGCACAATAATAGCAATATGGGGACTACATGGGTACAAAAATATAATAAGGGGGTTGTACTAATAACAATAAGGGGTTACACTAGTAGTATAGGGGCCTAACATGCCCCTCTCCTTCAAAAAGTGTTGTCCTCAACGCTTTAGTAGTTCTTGATGCTTCTGTATAAAATTATTGTCCTTCCATGTGAAATATTCAACAAGTAAGTTCTTCCACTTGATGAGAGGCTTTGAAATTGATTGATTTCATAGCCGTCGACTTCTCGGTTCTATAAATTCTTCAAGTTCCAATATGTTTTTTCCTTCCTTGTCAAGTTCTGGCAATATTGTTGGAACTAGGATATTCGGCAGCTTTTGAATGAGTTCCCACCCTACTTTGCCATTCTTCCATTCATACCTTCCTTTGTTTATCAAATTTGGTTGGATAATTGTACCAACCTCTACCATTTCTGCAACCATATGTTCAATTTCACTCCTTTGGGCACATGGATATCTATAAGGCTTAAGGTTTGGAGGAACACTCCTGGAATAAAATGAATAGCATGATCATGATCACGAATACATGGGAGACCTTTGGGAGTCTCAAATACCTTGGAATGATTGTCTTAGACTTTTTGAAGATCTGGAGAAATACATGATTTCGATGTGCGAACAGTTAGCGAACATAATTGTGCAATTATGTCTCGTTGTTATTTCTTTAGAAGCTTTGTCATTTCATCAGAGTTGATTATCTTTCCTGGTTTCCCTGTGATACCCTTTAATTCAACTTCCTTTCCTACCGAAGAAAATTTCATAAAATATCTTGAAAATTAAAAGCTATTGTACCCAAGGATTGTAGCCATTGGACTCCTAGTACAACATCAACACCACCCATTGGAATGGAAAACATTGGGCTATTCAATACATATTCTCCCATGGATAGCTTGATATTATGGCACTTTCTAGAGCAATTTATGGTTCCTCCACTTACAACCATCACTTGACACTTTGGTGCTGGATCTAGGAAGCAATTCAAGTCCTTGGCTATATTACAATTAATAAAATTATGGTTACTACCTGAATCAATCAACACTATTACCTTTTTCTTCTTGATATGTCCTTCTATCTTTACCGTTTGAGGAGTCATAATTCCGACGAATGCATTACAAGATATGGTTGGATAAATTTCTTATTTCTCTGTGGTTGGTTCCTGGTGAGTATCCTTTTCTTTTGATGTTTCTTGATACTTTTCTTCCTGATATTTCACTGTTTGAACCTTCTTCTTCTTGATATGTCCTTCTATCTTGAGAGTTTGGGGAGTGGTAATTTCTTCCAATGCTTTACAAGATATGGTTGGATTCATTTCTTGATGCTCGATGTGATCTTTCACTTCTTGAACATTTTTCTTCTTGATATGTCCTTCTATCTTGATATTTTGAGGAGTGGTAATTCTAGCCAATGCATTACAAGATATGGTTGGATTCATTTCTTCTTTCCCGATGTGATCTTTCACTTCTTGAACAATTTTCTTCTTGATATGTCCTTCTATCTTGAGAGTTTGAGGAGTGGTGATTCTTGCCAATGCTTTACAAGATATGGTCGGATTCATTTCTTCTTTCTCTGGGGTTTGGTCCTGGCACATATCCTCTTCTTTCGATGTTTCTTGATCCTTTTCTTCCTCCTCTTCATACTCTATGTAGAATAATTTCTTCTCAGCACACTTATGAACTTTAGTGCATTTTCTATCACAAATGTAACAAAGCCCTTTTTTCTTTTTTCTTCCAATTGTTGTGGTGTAACCCTTGTAGGTTGCGGAAGACTAGGAGAAACAACACTTCCATTATTATAGTTGTGAGGGGTAGACTTCCTGGTTGCCATAATTTTACTTTCCACTTTGTAAAAAAGCCCTTTTTCTCTTTCCAATTGTTGCGGTGTTGCTCTTTTTATCCTCATAATGTGCGATCATTTCCTCCGTGAAAATTGACCACGTAACAAGTTGTTTACGAGAACAAAGCCCTTTATACCATAAAAATTGATCCAGTTCTAAATATGAAGATGCAATACATACCTTTTGTAACAATGGTACACCATGTAGATCAAAATATTGCTCCATCTGAAGTATCCAATTTACCGGATCCTTGCCATCAAACTTCCTCATATCACCTTTTCTTGATTTTAGGAGCTCGATCTTGAAACGACTATAACTCTGTAATCTTGGTTCTTCCAGTTCTGAATTTACAACCTGCAGTAGCCCTCTGCATCCTCTTTCCAATGCCAGCAGTCTGATCAAATTTAGATTCCCAAGAAAGAGTTATGCTCAATCTCCCAAGATGACTTGATTATATACCTTTTAAGAAGAGTGAACTTGTATGAAGTGCCACGTGTCACTATTTGACCTTCGGGTCTAAAAAATATACACAGGAAACTCCTATTTCTGTAAGTTCTTACGAAATTGCAATCTGATGCTCAAAACAAAAGTTATGATGCTTTTCCCAAGGTCACCTGTTTGGAATGTAATTCAGGAGTCTGCAAAAAGACCAACTTCCTCATATCATATCTCCACAAATATTCCGTGAAAAGCTCTAAAATTCGGACCTGAGGTTCAACGTTATTTCATCTCAAATGGGTTTTTTTGTTCGCATCTGAAACATCGCAGAAAAAAGTTATAGCGAAAATTCCATGATGACCTATTTGGAGCAGTGAAACCCTAGAATCCAAAGCTCTGAAACCAAATGTTATGAAACCAGCTCACAGAAATATAGAAAAGATAGATCAACGGCTTAGAAATAAGCCTCTTCAAGGGGGGGGGGGGCAACCTCCTTTACATTACACAAATGAACAATTCTTAGATGATATAAATGACAAGACCTCCTTTCTATATATCGGAGTCTAAGGGGTCATAATATAATCAAAGCCGACATAACAATAATAATGTAAGGGCACAATAATAATAATAGTGGGCTTCTATGGGGCACAATAATAACAATATGGGGACTACATGGGTACAACAATATAATAAGGGGGTTGTACTAATAACAATAAGGGGTTACACTAGTAGTATAGGGGCCTAACAGCCAATATTGTCTTGTCTTATTTGTACTCCAATTCTTAACAATGATTTATAAGTTGGTTGTGCTTTGGGAAATAAAAGCACAATAGGCTACTACCCAATCTCCTAGTCATATGATTGAGTAAGATGACATAAATAATTTAACTTCAATAGTGAACCACTTAAATATGTTCAAGAGGTGGCTCAGTATTTTCAAAAGTAGTTGTACTATCCTTAAACACATTCTTTGGGTCTAACTTATCACTTTAGGTAGTGACATAGCTAGGATGGGAGTACACAATCTGAAGGTTTAGAATGATGAATTGATGAGGATTAAGAATCTCTGCTAGCCATACAATTTAAGCCCTCCTTATAGTCCCAAATTTTGTTGTCATTTGCAAAGTGCCCTGCCCAGCAATATGGGTTCTTCGTATAGCGTGTCATAATTAATGAATGCAAGGTTAACTATATATAATCTAGTTAATTCTTCTAGAAAATAAAATTTATTCAAGACAGAGTAGAAACACACACACACACACACAAATGAACATAAAATAAATTTCGAGAATTCTATTATGAAATCATTTTTCACAACCTCACATTCACCATTTCAAAACAAATCTTTCAAAAAAAAATCAAGAATGTAAATTAATCATATATATCTATATATATATATATATATATATATATATATATATATATATATATATATATATATATATATATATATATATATATATATATATATATATATATGAACTACTTCTAGCGCCTTGTTATTAGTGCCACTATCAATTTGTATTCGTTTTGTGATAGACCCCTCTCTCTCTCTCTCCCCTGATATATATATATATATATATATATATATATATATATCGAGAGAGAGAGAGAGAGAGAGAGAGATGTCTATCACAAAATGAATACAAATTGATAGTGGCACTAATAACAAGGCACTAGAAGTAGTTCTCAACACCCATCACCCCAATCAAAGCTGTTATTCAAAATTGGCCTTGAGAGTTGGATTCCTTTCATTAAAATTCATAAAAGATTTTATAAAGTTCCAATAGCAAAAAGCTCCTCTTCTTATCTAATTGATTCATTTTTATATCTTTTCTCATAATTTCCATGTAAACTCTTAGAATTCCTTGTATATAATTGTGACTATTTAGCTTCTTTCTCAATAATTATGTTTCCATGTACAATTACATTCTTTTAGCTCCCTTTAAGCTCCCCAAATGGATGTGAAGTGTCAAAATATTGAAAACTAATAATAAATTTATAATCTTCCTTTTGAAAGATAGTGAGCCCACATTACCTATCCATTACTTTGAAAGTTTCATGTTCATTGTTTTTTTTAATATGACATTTCTTTATTTATATGGTCGATTTCCTTACTTGCATAAGTTATGTTTTTGTTGGGTGCATGAAAGACATTAATTAATTTTATCATCATTTCAACATAATAATAATGTTTGATAATAATGAATCAATTCATATTTATATCAATAATTGCAATAATTGTTACATGTTTTGATTCTAACATCCAAGTATTAGCACTATATGTGCAGCATACAATGTGTCCTTCCTTTGTTGTCATGATGTAATGGAGTGCACGTACTAAAGTCAAATCCTAAACTACTTGCAGAAAATGAAATGCTCAAAATGGAAATCTCAACCTATTGCAAGAAAGTAATTAGAAGGAAAGAAACATATTATAATTGCATAAAGTAACTATCATGAACTAAATGTCAATCATTACATTTCAAAGAGTTTATATCCATTAACAAAGTTCATTGGATGTGGCAATCAAGAAAATCATCATTGTATTATCCAATTCATAAATTTGAACATTAACCCAAATCGCTGAAATGTTTTGCATGGGTAAAGAGGCAAGTCCTAAGTGGTATTTAGTCATCCCTAATCATTTATTTAGAGCCTAGGGGCCTTGATTCAACCCTAAGGGACAATAACCAAGCTTCTTGAATGAATCTGGGCAAGTATATGCATGTTGGAAGGCTACTACAGAGTTTCTTGTAGTACTGCTACACGAAACAATAGATTTGCTATATGGAGTTATAATTCACCGAATGACCAACCAAATCAAAACCAAATTGGATGGGATTTTTATTTTTTTTTATTAACTAGGATGTCTTCGGTCTCCATTCCAAGTGGAATCACTCAACAATACCTCTATTAACCCATGCTAAAAAATGGCAGAAAATTACTAGTCTAAAATCTAGAAATTCGAGAACTAGTGAGCTAGTAAATCTATCAAATGCCTAACCTAATAAAGTGAAAATGCAATGGGGTAGTTTTTGTTATTAACTAGATTGTTTTTTTTATCTAATAAAAGTAGAATCAACTCAATTGAAGCTCGTTAAAGTGCTCTAAAAAATAATAGAAATTTATTGTTATTTGCCACAAAAGACTTCCAGAAATCTAGATTTGGGAATAAGAAAACTAATCCAAGTAGCTCAATGATTACTATGACCTTCCAAAGTTGTTCCAAGGATGAAATGATGTTTGTGGTCCTGTAAAATAACTTATTTCAACCATTTAACTCAATCCTACAACAATAAATCATTAACACTAAATGCAGAAATAGAAAAAAGACAAGAACAAGAGATGCATGTGAATAAGAAGTAAAAGGAAGAAAAGTAAATGATACAAAAGGGATTTGAGGCTCCTGGGATGGCCAAGACCAAGGAAACTTAGATTCCTATGAAGGAGACCAAGATTTAGAATATTGAAATGTCACCAATCTTCATTATTTTCATCAATATAATTACATCCCTATAAGAAATGAAAATGGAGCTGCAAAAATACGAGTTCTCTCCACCCGAAAACTAAAAATCAACCCCTAGAGGAAAATTTTACTTGGTACATATACAAAATTATTAGGGATCATTCCCCATGAAAGGAGGAAGCTTTCCCCACCAAAATCCCTTGATTACTGGATCTAGCTCCCAATACTAGGAATATACATTAAATGGCAGGGAACACTTCCCTAGATTTTCTCAATCATTGGAGCTCCACAATCTGTGCCATAATTCCATAATGTCTTGTTGATTTATTATTTAATATAGATCCTCTTTAGTAGGGAGAAAGTCCCTAAATTATCTCATCCTCCAAATCTTCATAATCTACCCAATATTCTGACAATATTCCACAAAAATAAATAATATTAGGCACAAATATGAAATTATCCATAAACCTTCCTAATGAACATATTAAAGTTAAAAATACATTATCTAATGCAAAAGGAGAGGTTTAATGTGCTGAAGGATGGTCAGATGGGCCTTAATTTATGTCTAATTTAGAGGCATGGGCCTTAACTTGTGTCTAATTTAAAGGCCCATCACCATGTCAATCCCCATTACTCTTGGAATGTGAGTTATCAACATGGTAACTATGAATAAGTCTCTATAAGGTTCAAATGGTAACTCATATTGAGAGTTGAATGGGTCAAATTTAACCCCTATATGGTTATTGAGCTATGTTATAACTAAGCCATTTGGAGGAAAAGAGGTTCCATGCTATTCGACTGCATTTTGTTCGATAGAAGAGAAGAGAGGCTAATATTGTAGAGTGAGAGAGAGAGAGAGAGAGAGAGAAAACAGAGAGGCTTTATGTACTATATAAACCCATTGGCCACTGATCTCACTCCTTTGTAATTGCATCCATTTCCATTCAGAGAAAGACACAATAGATCAACCTCACCTTCTAGCTAGGTTTTCTTCCATAAGGGTTTCCTATATCATATCTTTTAATCATTTTGTTTTGTGAGTTTTATTCTATTGTTCTTTACTCTCCATGTTTGATCTATTTCATGCATAAGAATAACTGAATAATAAATGGATCTATAAATCTAAGCAAAAATTAACCCTCATAGTGTATATTTCAGATTTTCAAATATATTTTAGTAGATTTGATATGAAGAACTATCCAAAGGAATATCCAAAGAATTTATGGATAATATTGGTATAAAAGTAGGGTTTCTTTGTGTATATTATGGGGAGTTGTAAGGGATCTCGATCGGTTAAGTTGAAAGTCATAAAACTCCAACCATAGTTGATGAATATATGAATAACCCCTAAGATGCCATAAAGGAGATATTTTTGTGGCTATAAGCACAAGTCACTGATATAAACCATAATGTGATCCTCCTCATGTCAACCCTAACTAATAAGCTTGGGCTATTTGGAGAATATGGAGGTTCTAACACAGAGGTGATCAAAGGGGAGATTGTGGGATTGTGAAGAACCAAATAGGGAGCCTGTTGATGGTACTGGATCCCACCAACATACAGGGGGTCTCCCCAATACTAATTCCCAATTAGACCTCACATCGTCTGGTATAGGAGCCCCATAAGGAAATGTGGCCCGACTTCCATATACTTAAATATTTTCCTTGGTTGTAGTTATTAGCATGAGATAGAAACATGTGTACTTTTGAATGAGAAAGTAAGTATGCCTTGTGAAATGTTCAATTATAATATGTATCATGGTTCTTTCACTGGAAGGCAAGATAAAGTGAGCCTTTAGAAGAAAAGTATTAGTACTATTCCAATAAAGATGCATACACGTACATATGAAATAATCGTTAATTGTCTAGCTAAGTAGTTCACATGGACATAACGATCATTAAAACAATTACAACACACATTCAACAAGATGAGCACCAAAGTCAATGAAATAGTTCAATTTCCTTAGTACATATGAACAACACACATACCACAAACATCAAAGAATAGTCTTATTACATTCATGATATATGAATGAAAGTGTGTTGGCTCAATGAGTTTCAAATATTAAGTGAAAGTTCCAAGATACATTGATACAATGAAACACCACTAACTCCAATAGTGGAGCATCAAGTCACTACTTGCTCTACAAAAGAATAATATTTCTTTCTAATTCCTAGGTGGAGAAGCCAAGGTGAAAATTCCTTTGCTTGAGTAATGAGGCTTCTTTTATAACAAGAGGAATGACCTTTCATATTCCTTGTGACTCTTGGAATTCTAATATGAACTTTTTACTTTCATGATACTTTTGGACTTTTCCTAATGACTCTTTTTTCCATATATGACTCTTGGACTTCGACATATTTACATTTACAATATTTTCCAAAATAACATCATCATGTGATGACAACATGATAAGTCATAGATATTGATGACCTGGACTCATAGTGACTTGTAACATGGAGTTCTTTGAGAAGTGAAAACACTTCCACTATGTCTTCAATACTTCTAATAGATTTTGCATTGTCATTTCCTTCTACCCTCCAAAGGGTCTTGAGAAATAATGGAATCTTCATGAGTCACTTTGATCATCTGGATCCATCATTCCTTCAACTATCGCAACAAGGTTCCTTTGTGCATTTTGTCTTCAAGATGCTTTCGTGGGAAGCCTTTCTTGAAAAATCTCCTCACAGATCTTTTCCATGCTTCATTGAAAACCTGCAGGTATATATCACTCATGGAAAGAAAAAAATAGCTCAAAAATATCCTACTCTATTATGATTCATGCAAAATTTTGATTGTGGCTCAACAATATGCAAAGGAGAGAGAGAGAGAGGTATTCTGGGCATAAATTACACTTGTAGGAGATAGAGGAGGGCTTCACTACTCACTAATACTATGTCATGCACAACTCTGGAAGAGGAGGAGGGTTGATGGGCACAAGTCGCAGTTGCAAGAGGCAAGGGCGCAAAACTGTCCACTGAAATTGTGCCATGTGCTAGGGAGGAGAGCTAGGACCACATGGAGGGTGCAAGGTGCAATTGCAAGAAAAATAGTAGGGAATCACTTCCCACAGTAAGTGTTCAATTCCCTCAACTAGGAGACAGAGGCTTTGACTGGCGTAGGAAGAAGAGACAGGAAGTCAGAAAAGAGGGACTTCTGCCTGGAAGTGTGTTGTGCACAGGAGGGAGAGAGAGGGCCTAGGCTAGCGCAATTTGTAGTTCTAGTTGAAAAAGAGGGTCTCTAGTAGGACTTCAAAGTGCGCAATCTGCTCTCCCTAGCCTAAGGGTAGGCTTGCAAAGTCACAAAAATGGCTAAGTATAGAATGGTGAAACATAGAAAAACACAATAAGTTAGGGGAAAAATCAAGCATAGCACATCTCAAATAATTAGAAAAACTTAGACAAGACCCATGACTAAGAAATATACATTAAAATTCAAGTTCAAAAACCATCTCCAATTGCAACAAATAAAGTATGCGCAGTTGCAACAAATAAGTGTCATTTTGTGACTAGGAAGTGTATTATGACTCCAAAGTGTGCTATTGCTACTCTTGATGATACGATGACACTCAGGAAGGAAAACATACACTTGAAATATGTGTAAAGACATAAAATGACACTTGAATACCAATGTGACACTTCACATGATAGAAGGTAGGCTCCAAAATTTGAATATAACAAAATTTGGAGGGTGTTGTAGCAATGACAACACTTGGTGACACTCTGGGTGAACTTCAGGTTCTTTGTCTGGGGGTAGCTTTCAGTAAAAAGTTATATGTTCAGTAAGTATTGATTCATCAAGAGGATTAATTAGGATTTCCCACTGAACCCAGTTATAGATGTAGTACCCACCTTTCCTTCCTTTGTTTAACACACCAACAAAACTTGCCATTTCACAATTGTTTCAATCTAGGAGAAGGGTAATATGTAACTGCGAGTTAAATATAATCAAAGTATTATTTTTCATATTTAGTGTTTTTCCACTGCCAACAGGCCCGTTTAGTACCCTGATGGAGTCACTATAGTAAAACAAGCATTGCTTCGGTGCGAGCGAGTTTGTTTAGTACCTCGGTGAAGTTACTTGCTTCACCTCTCTATGCAAGAATCCTTTCTCTTATTTCACCCTTTATTTATTTTATTTATATAACTGTGCTTAGACACTTATTATTTCATAGGGGTAGAAGAGGGATCTCGACTTATTGAGAGCAGGAGAGGTTCTTCCTTTAGAAAAGGTTATATTTACCTTTGATATTGGTATTCTTTCTATTGATTTTCCCCTTTCCGTTCTCTACTCGATTGGATTAGCATGTAGAACACCAAGTAAATTTAATACCAAGTAAAGGAATCAAGATGCTAGAATAGATAAAAATATCATGGCTCCACTCAAGTTTTCCTCTTGAATGTATTGTATTTTCAGTCTGGACATTACTTGATTTAAGTCATTTTCCCAAACAAGGAAGAAGAACTAATAGATATCCAAGCATTGTGGTTGTCACAATCCCTGTCATTTCGCTACTTAGTCTTTTCAAGTCATGCATACACTCTCACAAAAGGTCTTATTTATGTACATTGACCAAGAAAAAGGGAAAAAGAAAACAAGACTTGACAGGAACAAACAACACAAAATCAAGAAAGAAAATTGTACACATGAAAGAACGTAGCCCAGGGTTGCTACTGAAAGTAGTGTTTAGGATCTCGATTATTGATGGGAAGAGGGTTAGTCCTTTCATCTAAATATTTGAACTTGTAAGAATGATGGCCAATATTTTCAATGATGGTTTACGATCCAATCCATAGAGCTTGAAATTTAGTGTTCTTTCCTTTCTCTTCATGGGATTTGTCTCACTTCAATACTAGGTCACCCACACTGAATGTTTTGTTCCCTGCAGACTTCTTATCAAACCAATGCTTGATTCAGTTTTGATGTATGGAAAAAGTTTCTTTTTCTTTGATCCTTTCTTCCTCAAGCTTAATAAGAGTATTTATCCAACTTTGAACAAGGAGACATGGTTTGCCTTGAGATCCCTAAGAAAGCTACAAGGCCAAAAGGTCTAGTTTCGGTGGAAGGACAACCTATTTTATGTATACAAATAAATAAGGGGAGGTTTTCAGAGAGGGTTTGGGAGTGACAAGGTCAACCCATAATGCATTCCCCAAAGCATTATGCTAGTTCTTTTGTTTAGAGAAGAAGTTTTTCTTGATAATACGAATTAAGTTCTTGTTGGTGGACTCAGCCAAATCATTTCCCTGTGGCTAGTAGTTTGATGCATACATTAAAACAATACCATTTTCTAATTCAAACCCATAAAGCTTTAACGAGGAAAAATAATTTGCATTATCAAAGACAAGTGATGTAGGAACGCTAAAATTGGTTATGATGTTCTGTTTAGGAAATTGGATGACTTCCTGATCATTAAGTTGTCTTAGCGGAATTGCTTCAGTCCAACAAGTGAAATAATATGTTGCAATTAACATGCATCAGTGTTGCTTTGATGAATGAGGAAATTAATTTGTGCATAGTGAGAGATGAACGGTTTGATAATCTGTGTGTAGTCATAGATGAACTTGAGTAGAAAATTAATCCTTCCCAAGAAAGATTGCATTGCTTTCATTAGAGGAATTTTGATGTCTAAAATAGGACAAAAAAAAGTGTACAACCAAAATAAAATTTATAATAAACAATAGGATTGAATATGATGAATTCAACCATGGGGGATGATTCACCACTTTTGGAGTAAAAAAAGTAAAAATATAAAAAAATGACTTTTTCAACTCGTATTTTCAACTTATCTCCCTACAATTTTACTCAAATTTCAATTAGGAGCACTCATTGGATGCAAAACTTAATTCCTCATCCAAGGGTACCCATGTTACATACTTTCGATGGAACCTACTACACAAAAAATTGGGAAATACATGAAAAAGATGTGATTGCAATCACGCTTTTTCATGTATTTCCCACTTTTTTGTGTATTAGGGTCCATCAAAAGTATGCAACATGGGTACTCCTTGGATGAGTAATTAAATTATGCATCTAATGAGTGCTCCCACTTGAAATGTGAGTAAAAACATAGGGAGATAAGTTGAAAATGCGAGTTGAAAAAGTAGTTTTTTGTTTCTTCACTCTAAAATTTGATGATGTAATGTAATCTTATTTTATGATTTCCACTATTGATTTATAATATTCCTAAGTAGGACTATTTTATATCTCAAAAATTCTTGTTCACAGGAAAAGAAATTTGAGCAATAGTTTAGACCCTTTTTGGATGGACCTTGATTCCACTCATAGCAATGATATGTCCTAAGAGATTACCTCCAGACACACTAAAGATGATCATTTTTAGATTCAATGATTTTCCATACTTGCAACATCGCTAAAAAATCTGCTTTAGATGACGAATATGATTATATCTTTTCTTACAAAATATTGTTACATCATCAAAGTAGACAACTACACTCTATCCAATCAATCCACAAAATGTGATGTACATGGCCCATTTAAATGTAGCACCAACATCGATAAGTCCAAATTCCATGCGCTTAAAAGAAAAATTTCCATACTTTGTCTTGAAGGTGGTCTTTAGTCTAGATGGTTCTGCTACTAGCATCTGATTATATCCAAAAAACCCATCTAATAGCAAGAACATCTCCAACCCAGATACTATCTAGAGTATCTACTTTATTCATGGTGTGGGGGAATTGTCTTTCTCTGAAGCCCGGTTGAGGTTGTAAAAGTAAACCCATAGGCATATCCCAACAAATATTTTATAATAGGAAATAGGTTGGAAACCCATGTATAATGTCAAACTTTGAAGATGATTCGAGCATCCAACAACTTCATTAATTCTTTCTGAATCAAAGGTTCATGCGTCGAATGAAATTTCCTTAAATTTTGTTGAAATAGTTTCACCCCTTGTTTAATAGGAATGCCATGTTGGATGATATGTGTATCATATGTCTTCAAATCATCATACATCCATGCAAATGCATCTCGATACTATTTGAAAAGGAGAATAAAATCCTATCATTCTCGAGCAGAAAAACATGTATCGAGGCTCACATACTTTGGATCTTCTTTGGTTCCTAGATTGACTTGTTCATGTGATAATGTTGAGCTATGAGTCTTTGTGTTCATTGGTCCTCTATAATGGTTTTATAGGTCATATAATTTCTCAAGAGACCCCACACCTTTTGGCATTGGATTCCCTTTAGATGCTTGAGCTGCTTCCTTCAAAGCCTTCTCATGCTCATCTTCTTCAATATCCACATCTGTGAACACATCTACATTAGCCATGAAGTGCAGTATATGTTGGTCATCATTAAATACATGAAATTTAGTGACATTGTTGGGCACATATGGCTTATAAATAATTTCAATAGAAAAATCATCATTTAATGGTGACATTCAAGCAGCTGCATTGGCTAATGTATTTGTGGCAACAATACGAAATCTAGGAACAAAACTAATATTAAATGCTTTAAAATATGAAATAAGTCGTCATACCTCTTGTTAGTAGTTTTTCAATTTAGGTTAAACATAGTGATTGGTATTTCATATTTGAGAGGTAACACTATTTGAATCACCAATTACCTTAAGTTCTTCTACCTTGAGGTCTATGGCCTTCTTTAACCCCAAAATTAGTGCTTCATATTCAACAATGTTATTTATGCACTCAAAATCCAAGTGGCGTGAAAAGATATACCTTTTCTTCCAAGGGTTAATAAGAATACAACCAGCTCCAGACTCGTCCTTGGTCCTAGAACCATCAAAGTATATAAGGTCCAAATATCAGTAGCTACTAATATAGTTCCTATACTAGTAGTATGTACATCTATATTACAAAGTTCATTTGCACCAGTTGGACTTTAAGGAAGGAGCTCCAACTGTGTATTAGATGGTACAGGTGAAGGTTGCACTTGATAGAACCTATGATCAACTTCTAGAAAACAATTTTCAAAGATGATACATGCAAAGATGATTGGCTCCTTATGTCCCTCAAGTGTCGTCATGGTGTATTTCATGTAAGGCTTATTTTCCACTTGAATATGATTGTTTCTACCCTTATAAGAAATCCATAAATGTGTCAAGTCTATCGATAAATACCCTTGTAATTTTTTGGGCCAATCCCTACTCAATGTTGGGTGTGTGTTATATTATTTCCACTACTAGTTGGATGTGCGTGAGGGGGGTGGCAACCCCGCCCCCCATTCGTTGCATCAAACGCAACAAGGGGGTCACATGGGGGGCGCAACCCCCTTTGTCAAGGGGTTTCAGGGGTGCAGTAACCCCCCTGTACGAGGTCCTGGGCAATGCCCCGAGAAATTGTTTTTGGACCCTATATTAGGTGGGTGGACCTACCTATGGTTTTGTGCATGGGTTTCGCACATGGTTTTGGGCATGATGGTTTTCCTCCCATGGTATTTTGTAGATCCGTTCAAGGGAACTACAATTATGTTCTAATCCAGGGTTAATGAATTGGGGTTTATGAAAGCTTTAGAATGTATATATATGTATTGTAAAATTGAAAGGAATATAATGAAAAATCAATCTGGTAGTCCCGGTTTTGGGATCCAAGGGAAATCTCTATGTATTTGTTTTATATTCTCTCCATTGCTTATTTTCTGCTTTTAGAATTCGTATGGAAGTAATTTATATACAGGGTTAAAACCTACATTTGGTATCAGAGCTATTTCGGCTTCAAGGGGATACCTTTGCTACTGAGGGGTTTTTCTCAGGCTCGTGGTAGACCCTATTTAGTGGGAGATTTGCGAGATCGATTCTTGTGGTGAAAGAAGATGGTGAGCAGTGGAAAGATAGCGATAGAAAACTTTAATGGTCAAAGTTTTGAGTAATGGAAGCTCAATATGAAGGATTTGCTAGTGGCTAAAGATCAGTGGATCATAGTAGATCCGGGTACTTAACTAATGACAATGTCAGTTGAAAACTAGGCGAAGCTAGATCGTACGGCAAAGAGCACAATATGGTTGTGTATCTCAGGTTCAATATTGTTGAATGTATTAAGGGAAGCCATGGTGAAGTATTTGTGGGTCAAGTTAGGGATTTTGTACTAATTGAAGTCTCTGGTGAACAAATTGTTCCTGCGGAAAACGTTGTATAACATGAGGATGAAGGATGGAGACTTGGTGATAGAGCATATGAATTCCTTTAATACTATGGTAAGACATTTGTTATATGTTGATATAAAAATTTTATATGAAGATAAGTGCATCAGTTTGTTGTGTTCTCTACCAGATTCATGAGATAGTTTGGTTGTTTCTATATATAGCAATACAACTACCTTGAAGTTTGATGAAATAGTCTCATCCTTGTTGTCGGAGGAGATGAAACAAAAAAATATGGAGAGCTAGAATGGATATTCTTTGTTTGTACAAGGATGGTCCAAGAACAGAAACAAAAATAATTCCTCGAGTGGGAGATATAAATCTAGAGGGAGATCTAAATCTCCTAGAAAACCTGTAAAGGTATGTTGGAAATGCAGAAAGGAAGGGAACTACAAAAAGCACTTGAGATATAAATATATTGAGAAAGGAAAGGGATCTGATGATGCTCCTTTTGCAGAGGCAAAAACCACCTTAGATGAAGGTGGGGATGTTTACTTGGCTTCTTCTTCAAGTACATATGTATATCACGAGGCATGGTTGATTGACACAGGTGCATCCTTTCACTTCAATCTCATAGGGAGTGGTTATGTGAGTATGAGAAATATGATGGTAGTGTTGTATTATTAGGGGATGATAGGAAGGTTGGAATCATCAAACATGGAAAATTCAAGTTGAAGTTTCAAGGTGGAAGGATTAGAACACTTTCGAGTATTCTTCATATTCCTGCATTGGCCAGAAACCTGATTTTTGTAAGCAAGATGGATGATGCAAGTGTAAAACTAGTTTTTGAGAAATATACCTGCAAGATGGTTTAGGGAGCACTAGCATTAATGCAGGGAGTTTAGATTGGAACTCTGTACAAGCTTCTGGGTAGTACTTCTATTGATGGATGCAACAGTTCTGTGGTTCCTGAAATTGGAGTTGAAACTAATGGTTCCGCAAGAAAAGAGCATGCTATGGAATCAAAGGCTTGGACATATTGGACAGAAGGGATTTGAATATTTATGGTAGAAGGTATGTCTAACTTCTCTCTGGATTTCGATTTCTGTGAACATCGTGTATATGGGAAGCAAACTTGGGTGAGTTTCCCCTCTAGTTCTAAGAGGGCGAAAGGGATATTAGAGCTTGTGCACAATGATGTGTTTAGACCTGTGTCGGTTCCATCATTAGGTAAGTCTGTGTACTATGTATCATTTATAGATGACTTATCAAGGAATACATAGATATATTTCCTCAGGACATAGATAGACATAGATGTATCATTTATTGATGTACAGTATCACTTTGTGAGGGACATGGTTGAGGATAAAAAGGTGTTGCTGGTAAGGGTGGACACCTTTGTTATAGACATTTTTGTGCCTTACAGCTCTAAGCATGAAATGTCCATAAACCAAGGGATCCTAAGTCCCTAAAAGTGTTGTTCCTACCCCTAGAGGAACAAGGTCAACCAATTACAGCTTCTCCCAGAAGTTCTCCACCAAAAACTGCTCAGAATCAGTCAAGTCAGGATCATTTCAGCTGCTCCACTAGCTAGCTGCGTTGCATAGCACCCCAGTACACTATCTAGGTGCGTTGCAACGCACCTAAATGCACTACCAGGGTGCGCTGAGCGGGAAATGACAAATGGCAGTGTCATTCCGCGAGGTGGACAGACAATGGAAGCTTCCAGAATCTTCCCCAATGACACTTGCCTCACTGAGTTCGACCAAGGATGAGTAAGAGGCTCTCAGTCTCCAAGTGGAAGAAAGAACTGACAGAGAGAGGCCACTAGTCAAATCATAAGCTGACTCATCCTCTTTGCATACATCTATATATGGATCCCTCATCCCAGAGATCCTGAGGCTGGAATTTTGTACATTGCAGAGAATTGTTGTTGGTTTTGAGATAGAGATCAGTGTATTAGGTGATTTATGCTTTGTTGGAGGTGAAGAGGGGATTCCTTTGCTGGGGGGTTGATGCTGGATCAGGAATCATCGATTGTAACTCCTCCTGGACCTTCTTGTTATATCAATAAAACTATTTGAGTTTCTCCTACATGCTTGTGTATCAATGATGTTTTGTTATATTTGCATGTTTAGCTTAAATCTGATCCTAAGTTATTTATGAATGTAAATCCATGTCTTTGTGTAGTTTTCCTCTTATGTGATCTTGCAGGAACTTGGTGAAGCTGGGCAAGTAAGGGAGCAGGTAGCTAGAAGTTGTCAAAGAGGAGAGAGATTAGATCAAAGGACTAGCGCAAGACACAGGTTGGTTCATCCTATTCCTCTTCGTTTATAGTTCATAAATAAGAATACGAAAGTAGTTTTCCTTGTTTGTTTCTAAGGTACTGTCACACCTTAGTGGGATAGGGGCATTTTGAGTAGACACTTTTCCCGTTAACAACCTTGAAGAATGTTGCAGATGCATTGAAAAAGTCTGTGATCATTAAGATTTTTTCTTGGTGTAGAGAAAAAATGGGAATTGTAGGGCTGGACCAATGACTAAGGTCTCCTGTGACCCCCTGTGTGGAAAAGAAAACAACAAGTGGGAGAATGTTGGGTGCATGTTATATTCTTTTCACGACTCATTGCACGCGTAGGGGGTCATAGGGGGAGCGAAAGCCCCCCCTTTTTGGTTGCTCTGGGTGCAACAAGGGGGTCACAGGGGGGACGCAGCCCTCCCTGTCAGGGGGTTTCACACATGGTTTTGGGCATGATGGTTTCCACGCATGCTATTTTGTAGATCCGGTCAAGGGAACTATGGTTGTGCTCTAATCTAGGGTTAATTTATTTCGATTTATGAGTGCTTCAACATGTATATATATGTATTGTAACATTGAAAGGAATATAATGAAAAATCAATTTGGTAGTCCCAGTTTTGCGATCCAAGGGAAATCTTTGTGTATTTCTTTTATATTCTTGCCATTGTTTGTTTTCTATATTTAGAATTCGTATGTAGGTAATTTATGTACAGGGTTAAAACCTACACTCAAAAGCAAACCATAGGCTTTAGGAATGTCCAGAATAACAATATTAATGCATTGGTGAACTCTATGGTCTCATGACAAACATATGATGACATTATTAAATTTACTGATTTCCTGGGCTAATGATTTTTGCATCAACATTTTCCCATTTAGAATTAATTTTCTTAGCAACAGATAGTGGCATGAAGTTTGTAGATGCACCAAAATCAATGAGACAATTATGAACATTATAGTTAAATATTTCAAAAGCTAAGAGAAAAGCAGTGAGAAGTGTGTTAGTATTCAAATTAAAAACATTAACTATAGACTCGAGAATGCCACGAGACTTGTCGAACATAACTTGATAAGAAGAAACTACGTTACCTGATGGAGGTTCTGATGCAAGTGTTTGGATGCTCAGTTCATGTTGCCTTGTTATCTTTGCGAGCTCAAAGATTGAAATATTGGCATGATCTTTTTTCATATCTTCAACAATATTATAATCAATCCTTTCATTTCTAACAAGTTGTGTTGCAGTATATGGTGGTGAAGCTTTGTTTGAATCTTTTGTTGTTTGTGGAAGTGTTCTTAGGAGGAGGAGCACTTCCATACTTATTTCACAAACTTTGAGTAGATTTAGTAGGCGGTCGAATCCTTCACAATAATTGTTTTTTAAACTCTTTCTTAGAAATTGTTCCTAATTTACTCCTCAAATTATGTTGCTTAATTGTTTGCTGAGGAGGAGCTTCACTCACTGGTCGTTCATCAACACTTTGTTTATTAGTGTCATATATGATACCAAATGTATTGACAAAATGCCCAACACGTGAACTTTCCTTGGTCATGGTAGATTCATGTTTTTCTTATGTTTGGCCAGACTGCTCCTCTACTAATAAAGTCGGTATAATGTTTGTCATCATAGCTGTCATGTTGTGGTTCCATTGGGGACATTTTTTCTTTGAAATTCCTCTCCTAATGGAAAGTACAATTGTTTTCCATGCCCAAGCTTTCAACATTAAACGCAACATTGGAACTCTGAGCATATTTATCTAGTTGAAAATTGTTATTATTCTTAAAGAAAGGAAGCTTTAAAGACTTACTATTGGTAGTGGCCTCACTCAACTTCATCTTTAGTTTAGATACTTCATTAGTGAGCAACTTCAAAGATTCATCCAAGCTTTCCATGTAAAAAGGAATTTCTCTTTGGCTTTAGTGGAAGGGGTTTGATTTTTCTTACCAGTGTCTTTGGAGTCTTTAGAATATTCATGATCATTAATAGCTCCAATAGAACGCAAGTCTTCTTCAATAACAATCGCTTATGCAAAGTTGAAAGCCAATGTATCCTTTACAGCTCTTTTAACAAACACATAAATATTAGTAGGCAAGGTAGATGTGTAGTAATTTTTAGTGATAGTATTATGTGGTTGAACATATGTGGGAAATTTATTCAACAAGCATGTAAATCTTTGATTAAAATTCTTCACTTTTTCCTTTTCCCCCTTCTTAACATTCCCGAGTTCTTTGAGCAACATAGCAGGAGTTTTATCTTCAACAAATTTAACCAAGAACAACTTCTTGAACTCCCTCCAATTATAGATTGAATTAAGTGGAAGATTTTGGAACCATAATGATACTCTACCTTCTATAGTGTATAGAAAAAATCTACAATAAAATTCATCAAAATGTACCTCAAGAATTCACAAATGCATGTAGAGGTCATTAATATGTTCCTCAACTTTCGTCCTCTTATTAGGATCAAAATTTGGAAGTAGTTTTTCTAGATGTTTAGGCATGCGATGAAACTTTCCTGGAAGAGAAAGAGGTCATTGAGATATCCAATGCAACTATTCATAAACCATGTCTTCTTCTTCCTCCTCTTCTCTCTCCGAATCTAAATATTCTTCTCCTTCACCATTCAAATCCTCATTATAATCGGGCTCTTCTTCTTGTCTCGATTATTCTTCGTCAAAAAATTAAAAATCCTCCCCATTTGCTTCCAAATTCTCCTCAATAGGTGTAAGGTCCCCTTGTTTATGTGCTCTTTTAGTAGGATCAACTAATTCTTCAAGGGTTGCAATAACCAAATATTCCATTGAAGAAACCAATACACAGTGACGAGTCATTTCTCTCTTTATAGGCTTATGTGGAAGAATAGAAGTGACAGGAAGTAAGTCGAGAGATCTTACAAACTAACGTGTAATAGGTCTGATTGTTCGGAGTTGATCGTAGGTGACTTCAAAATCCTATTCTGTACTTCGATGAGAGTAATCCCCTATCTTAGGAATGTGAGTTGGAGTTAAACTCATATCGTTATTATCTTGTATGGAAGGTTCATTGTTAGGATGTGGTGAATTTTCAGCCATATAAAGTCTGCCCTCCTTCTAGCACCATAATGTTGACAGTGTTGGATCCCTCCAACATATAGGGGGTCTCCCTGATATAATTCCCAATGAGACCTCACACCATTTGGTATAGGAGCTCCATATGGAAATGTGGCCTGGCTGCCATATAATTAAAGATTTTCCTTGGCTACAACTTTTTGCTTGAGAGAGAAACACCCATGTACCTTTGAATGAGCACCAAATTCAATGAAATAGTTCAATTTCCTTAGTACTATTCCAATATACATGCATGTGCATACATATGAAAGAATTGTTAATTGTCTAGCAAAGTAGTTCACATGGACATAATGATAGTTAAAACAATTACAACACACGTTCAACAAGATGAGCACCAAAGTCAATGAAATATTTCAATTTCCTTAGTACATATGAACAACACACATACCACAAACATAAAAAGAATATTCTTATTACATTCATGATATATGCATGAAAGTATGTTGGCTCAATTATTGGGAATCACAATTTCCATTAGAGAAAAACCCGTAGGTGTTAGTTAACGATCACATCGCCAGAGATAAGGATCCACAAGAGCTGGTTAGTCCATGTCATGAAACACATGGGGAGCATTGGTTTATCCATTTTCCAACAATCTCTCCCCCAATGCGAGTTGGGTGTGTATCGAACTCGTGACCTATGCTCTGATACAACTTATTGGGAATCTTGATTGTTGTTAGACCAAAACCCACAGGTGTTAGACAATGATCACATTTCCATAATTAAGGATCCATGAGAGGCGAATAGTCCATGTCATGAAACACGTGGGGAGCGTTGGTTTATCCAATGTCCAACATCAATGAGCTTTGAATATTAAGCAGAAGTTCAAGGATAAATTGATGCAATGAGACACCACTAGCTCCAATAGTGGAGCATCAGGCCAGTACTTTCTCTCTAAAAGAACAATATTTCTCTCTAATGCCTAGGTGGATAAGCCAAGGTGAAAAGTCCTTTTCTTGAGTAATGAGACTTATTTTATAACAAGAGGAATGACCTTTCATATTCCTCATTACTCTTGGACTTCCCTCACGACTCTTGGACTTCTAATGTGACATTTTGTCTTTCATGAGACTTTTGGACTTTTCCTACAGACTCTTTTTTTCGTATATGACTCTTGGACTTCCACATATTTACATTTACAATATTTCCCAAAATTACATGATCATGTGACTACAACATGACAAGTCATAGACATTGATGACCTAGACTCATAGCAACTTGTAACATGGAGTTCTTTGAGAAGTGATGACACTGCCACTATGTCTTCAATACTTGTAACAAATATTGCATTGTAATTTCCTTCTACCATCCAAAGGGTATTTACAAAACATGGAGTCTTCATGATTCAATTTGATCATCCAAATCCATCATTCCTTCAACTGTCGCAACAAGGTTCCTTTGTGCCTTTTGTCTTCAAGATGATTATGTGGGAAACCTTTCTTGACAAATCTCCTCATAGATATTTTCCATGCTTCATTGAACAACTACAGGTATAGATCACTCATGGAAAGTAAACATTAGCTCAAAAATCTCCTACTCTTTCATGATTCATGCAAATTCTCTAACTATGCCTCAATAACACGCAAAGGAGAGAGAGAGAGAGATGTCCTCTGGGCATAGAGCACACTTATAGGAGACAAAGGAGGGCTTCACTACTCAGTGAGACTGTGCTACACACAACTATGGAAGAGGAGGAGGCTTGATGGGTACAGGTCACAATTGCAAGAGGCAAGGGAGCGAGATTGTCCACTAAAATTGTGCCATGCCCTAGGGAGGAGAGCCAAGACCATAATGAGGGAACAAGGCACACTTGCAAGGCATAAAGGAGGGCATCACTTCCCACTAGAATTGCATAGTGCACTCAATTGGGAGATAGTGGCTTGACTAGTGCAGGAAGAAGAGACAAATAGTAAAAAAGGAGGGTCTACTAACTAGAAGTGCGTTGTGTGCAGGAGGGAGAGAGAGGAATTAGGTTGGTTCATGTCGCAGTTCTAGTTGAAAAGGAGTGTCTCCATTATGCCTTAGAAGTGCACAGTAAACTCTTCCTAGCCTAAGGGCACGCTTGCAAAGCCACAAAATTAGCTAAGTACAGAATGGTGAAACATGGAAAAACACAATGAGTTAGGGGAGAAATCAAGCATAACACATATCAACTCATAAGAAAAACTTATACAAGACCCACAACTAAGAAATATACATCAAAATTCCAATTTACAAACCATCTCCAAGTGCAACAAATAAAGTATGCGCAGTTGCGACCAATAAGTGTTTTTTTGTGACTAGGAAGTGTATTATGACTCCAAAGTGCGTTATTGCTATTCTTGATGATCCAATGACACCTAGGAAGGAACACAAATACTTGAAACATGTGATAAAAAATAAAATGACACTTAATTACCAAAAGAGACACTTCACATGACAAAAGGTAGGCTCCAAAATTCGTATTTAACAAAATTTTGGAGGGTGTTGTAGCAACGACAACAAAGACTAAAAAATAACCCAAAAAGGATCAACCCAATTTGAGTGCCATGAACCATTCATAGTCCCTATTCAAGATGGTAGCAAAGGTTGACATCAATCCATATCAAGGTGAGATTGATTCTTTTAATTTAAATCATTTAATGCAATAGTTAGAGGTTCACTTTAGTTTTCACCACATAAAGGAAGAATAAAAAATTTCATTTGCATGTCTAAAATTAGAGGGCCAATCCCTAACTTGCTGGGAAATCCACACAAAAATCTTGAGACTAGAGTGATACCCTTTGATAACAAAGTGGAAGGATTTAAAACCTATCATAAATTCATAGTTATACCCTATCAGGTATGTAGAGGACAAGTGGATCCAATTTCATTACTTTAGGAAGAGACAAGGGTAGAGTGTGCAAGAGTACACCACCAAATTTAGGAATATGGAAATAAGTTGGATATCTCCTCAAACCACCATATGTACTCCTCTAGGATCTAGGGGGTCTACATAACCATATGCAGAAGAAAATGGTGTTTTTCAAACCTAAAATGATGTATGAGGCTTGTGTATAGGCAAGATACTTGGAGAACATAAGCTAGAAGAAAGGGAAATTAACTGGGTCAAAGAACAAGGAGCACGAGGAAGCTTCCAAGTATGGGAAGAAGAAGTAGAAAGTAGGAAAAGAAAAATAGATAATAGCCATAACATGCCCTTGCAAAGATCTCAACAACCATTGCAACCACTATAATATTTATGGTCATACATAGGAGAAGTGTTGGAAGTTTCAACATGAAGAATTGAAAGAAAGATGCTAGAAAGAAAAATTTCATGGCCACTGAATCGAGAAACCAAGTGAAAAGCAACTCAGACATGGATGAGAAGATTATCTATACATTAGTTCGTAAAAAGATGAATTTGACCAACCTTCAACAAGAAGAAGAGAAGGAAATGACTAGACTCTTCCATATATGATACAAGTTAGGAAGATAAAAAATGATGATCCTATTAAACTTAAGATCACAAGAGAATCTCATATTAACAAATCTAGTCAAGAAACTAGGACTAGAGACTCATGACCATCCTAGCCCAAATCCATTAGGATGGGTTAACAAGGAAGAAAATATAAATGTAACTAAACACTATAGAATCAAATTTTCTATCAGTGTTGATTTTATTAATGAAGTAGAGTTGGATGTAGTTCCACTTGATGTATGTGGAGTTGTATTTTGGAGTCCCTATATGTACATGCAAGATGAATATTCATGTGAAGAACCAATCAATACCACCTCATCAAGGACGAATAATCACATTATTGAACTCAAATTAGTTAATGGTCATCCAAAACTGCCACATTGTTCAAGTCAAAATGGATAGTGGTAAACCATAAACCACCAATATCAATGGAAGATGAATAGTGGATAACGAGGAAAACAACCAAATTAAGTAAAGATGGTTAGTGGTTAACCAACAAAATCACCACATAAAGAATCCGAAGCTCAAGCTTGGATCCTTCTAATACATAATCATTGAAAAACCTCTCAACTTGCATTTGATAGGGAGAAATATCAAATCTCAAGATTCAAGATTCAAAGTCAATCAAAATTCATCAAACTTTGAGAATTCTAGCATAGAAACTAGTTTCCTCAACAATAATCATTCCAGTTATTCATTGGGAATGTTCAAACATGCTAGTTGTTCACTTCCATACATCCATATGTTGGCATTTTTTAGGATGTCTTCATCAATACTTAGTTAGGAAATTTTAGATTAAAGATGACAAAATTTACTGGTGCAATTATTTTGACTAGTGATTGGGGGGGGAGGGGGTGGTGATCAAGGAATGTAGATTGTATTCCATGGAAAATCATAAATTCTAAGTTGTAAGCCTTATATTTAATGAGGTTCTTTCACAATACACTAATGAGTTGTCAATGAGATCTAGATGTAGAATGGTAAATTTAATGTGCTACAAATTTATATAGTGGTATCAATACAAGAAAAAGAGAACGACATTAAGCCTTTTCTGCCAATATTGTCTTGTCTTATTTGTACTCCAATTCTTAACAATGATTTATAAGTTGGTTTTGCTTTGGGAAATAAAAGCACAATAGGCTACTACCCTATCTCCTAGTCATATGATTGAGTAAGATGACATAAACAATTTAACTTCAATAGTGAACCACTTAAATATGTTCAAGAGGTGGCTCAGTATTTTCAAAAGTAGTTGCACTATCCTTAAACACATTCTTTGGGTCTAACTTATCACTTTAGGTAGTGACATGGATAGGATGGGAGTACACAATCTGAAGGTTTAGAATGATGAATTGATGAGGATTGAGCGTCTCTGCTAGCCATACAATTTAAGCCCTCCTTATAGTCCCAAATTTTGTTTTCATTTGCAAAGTGCCCTTCCCAGCAATATGGGTTCTCCGTATAGCGTGTCTTAATTAGTGAATGCAAGGTTAACTATATATAATCTAGTTAATGCTTCTAGAAAAGAAAATTTATTCAAGACAAAGTAGAACACACACACACACACAAATGAACATAAAATAAATGTCGAGAATTCTATTATGAAATCATTTTTCACAACCTCACATTCGCCATTTCAAAACAAATCTTTCAAAAAAAAAATCAAGAATGTAAACTAATCATATATATCTATATATGTGTGTGTGTGTGTGTGTGTGTGTGTGTGTGTGTATATATATATATATATATATATATATATACATACATATACATATACATATACATATACATATACATATACATATATATATATATATACATATGAACTACTTCTAGTGCCTTGTTATTAGACCCACTATCAATTTGTATTCGCTTTTGTGATAGAGGACTATCACAAAACGAATACAAATTGATAGTGGCACTAATAACAAGGCACTAGAAGTAGTTCTCAACACCCATCACCCCAATCAAAGCTGTTATTCAAAATTGGCCTTGAGAGCTGGATTCATTTCATTAAAATTCATAAAAGATTTTATAAAGTTCCAATAGCAAAAAGTTCCTCTTCTTATCTAATTGATTCATTTTTATACTTTTTCTCATAATTTCCATGTAAACTCTTAGAATTCCTTGTATATAATTGTGACTATTTAGCTTCTTTCTCAATAATTATGTTTCCATGTACAATTACATTCTTTTAGCTTCCCTTAAGCTCCCCAAAGGGATGTGAAGTGTCAAAATATTGAAAACTAATAATAAATTTATAATCTTCCTTTTGAAAGATAGTGAGCCCACATTACCTATCCATTACTTTGAAAGTTTCATGTTCATTGTTTTTTTTAATATGACATTTCATTATTTATATGGTCAATTTCCTTACTTGCATAAGTTATGTTTTTGTTGGATGCATGCAAGACATTAATTAATTTTATCATCATTTCAACATAATAATAATAATGAATCAATTCTTATTTATATCAATAATTGCAATAATTGTTACATGTTTTGATTCTAACATCCAATAAAACACCTGAAAATATTGAAGTTACTTCATAATAAAAACAACATATCCACTAAAGATTAAAATTTGTTTTACTAAAAAATATCTAAACATTATTATTCACTTAACAGTGTTACAATGTTTATCAAACAATATTGGCTATAAAGACCAATATTACATATTAAATTATTTAAACAAAGTTAAATTCAAAATAATGATGAATAGATTTTTTGCCCAAAAAATTAAGTACAATTGGAAATAGTAAAATCTCATTCAGTATAAGTGAAATATCAATTACAATAAATAAGATTCAATAATTATTAAATGAAAATTTTACTCTAAGAAATTTTAAATTTAACTTTTAACTCTTTAAAAATCAACATATATTCTAATAAAATACACCCCTAATCATTTGATATATTTTAAATAAATTTATTTATTATTATTATTTTCAAATAATTTATCTATCTTACCATCCAAGGAAGAGTCTAGAAAAACTTTTGACTACAAATTGTTTTAATATCAAATTGCCAAAATTAAATATTACCACATAATTGGTTCATAGACTAGATTTAATGTACAATGTTTATATTTGCTTGAACCATATTGGTAGTAGATGCGTGAATGAAATCATATATATATATAATTGGAAAATTTTGAAATTATATTCTTTCATAAACAATATTTATTTATTTCATCTGATTCTATCTATATTTATATTTTATTTTATATAAAACAATAATATATATGAAAATATATAAATAACTATAAACATTATTTGAAAAAAATAACTTATTACTATAAGTAATATCAATATCATATATAATTAAACATTAATAGCTATTATTTATGTTTACCATTATTATACAATGATATTGACATAATTTTTATCAATATTTCTTTGTTTCTTTATAAAGGAAAAAAATATTTGTTAATATAACAATTTGTTTTATTCACCATACATTTTATGGATACAATTTCTGATTTACAAAGTCCCATTATTTAGGGAATCGATACACTCCATAAAAGGGTTGTGGCCTTTTGGGAGACAAAAGCCAATGCCTGGCTTTCTCCCACACTACAAAAACAAAAATCACTCCTCCAAATCCAATTCCCAGACCTATTACCAAAGCCATCAATGACATCTTTTCATCCACTCTACTAAGCCATCCCACTACAGGCTTACCACTCATAGTACTACTATTTTCTTCTCTCTTTGGTCTTTTATTTTCATTGCATGTATCTAAAGGACACCCATACAAGCACTTATTCCTTTGAAATGAAGTTACATTAAAAGTGGAAAATTGTGTCCCTATTGGGATTGGGCCACAGAGGTTGTTAGATGAAACATCAAAAACACCCAACTCATACAATTTAGAGAGCTCTTGAGGAATCTCTCCACTTAAATTATTCTTAGCCAAATCTAACTGCTCCAAAGCAGAGATGTTACTAAGAGATGCAGGGATTAACCCTTCCAGTTGATTCCTTGATAGATTCAATAGTCGCAAGCTGCTCATACCTCCAATGCTTGTGGGTATTTCTCCATTGAGATCATTGCTAGACAGATCAAATATAGTGTCTATGGGCAACACATATGATAGTGTGTATTCACCTCCTTTTATGTCAAATACCATTTTCTCAAAAAATAGTGTTTCATCTGAAATATTTGCATAGTACACAAATCCGAATTGAGTTGAAATTACTCCATCCATGGGAGCAGATTCATTGATTGTAAATCCAGAGAGTCTCTGAAGTTGAGATGGTATTTTTCCATTGAATCTATTGTTGGATAAATCCAACACATGCAACTTCCTGAGATTTGTAATACATTGAGGAATAGCACCACTAAGATTATTATAAGCAACACTTAAAATTTTCAAGTCATGAAAATATGCAAGGTAGGAAGGAAGTTCGCCCATCAATCTATTTTTTCTTAAATCCAGAAGTCTAAGTTGGGTACAATTGGCCAATGATGTGAGCAAAGTCCCAGAAATTTTATTGGAGTGAGCAGAGAAAACTCTCATAGAAGTGCAATTGCCAATACCTTTAGGGATTGGTCCTTCCAGATTATTTTGTGATAGATCCAAAACCTGAAGTGAAAACAAACCATTTATACTATAAGGTATACTTCCAGTTAAATTATTGGATTCCAAATTTAAGTATTCCAAGGAATGAAGTTTTCCTACACCTTTTGGAATTATACCGGTTAAATAGTTATTTGATAAATCAAGAGATTGCAATCTTTTTAAATTGGTAATGGCTTTAGGGATACTTCCTATAAAATTATCCCTATAAAGGTATAAATAAGTTAATTGACTCATATTACTAATGAATTCGGGAATACTTCCTCTAAAGTTATTAGAACCAAGATTGATGTAAGTTAATTGAGTCAAATTGACAATAAATTCGGGAATACTTCCTATAAAGTTATTCGAACTAAGATCGAGTGAAGTTAAGTGACTCAAATTAGCAATAGCTTTAGGTAACTTCCCTGTAAGGTTATTGAATCTAAGCTGCAGATAGGAAAGGGGAAGGCGGCATATGATATCCGGTACAAAACCTTTTAATCTAAATTTAACTAATGTTAAAGTTCTAAGATGGCTGCAGTTTCCTAACTCTGCAGGAATAGAACCCGCAATTTTACTAGAAGACCCACCCATCCACAGTGCCGTAAGGGAAGAGCAGTTTCCAAGAGACGGAGGAATAATACTCTCCAAATTGTTGCCGTATAAGTCCAAGTACTCAAGTTTCTGTAGCAACCCCAATTCTCCTGGAACAGAACCTGATAAAAGATTATATTCCAAGTCAAGCATTTGGAGGGCTTTAAGTTGCCCAAACTCTGGCGGAATTCTCCCTCTCAATTTATTGCCACTTAGTTCCAACGTGCGCAGTAAAGAGAGATTACCCAGAGAAGGCGAAAGCGTCCCTTTTAGGCCTGAGAAACGAAGGTCTATGGAAACAACTCTTCTGCTATGTTTTCTGCAGCGAATGCCATTCCACGAGCATATGTTGGCAGAGTTGTGGGCCGTCCAGTTGGACAACAATCCATGTGGGTCGGCCGTTATGGCGTTTCTGAAGGAGAGAAGAGCTTCCACATCCCTTTTCTCGTGGCGGGCCATGGAGCTTCCAGATTCCTGCAACATTGACATGCGCTCATTCATAACATAATGAGAAGGATGAGGTTGAAGTGAATTGAAGTGATGATCGTCTACAGCAACAGAGGTCCCTGCAATCAGCACAAAGCACAGCAGCATGAGAAAAACAGCGCTATAATCCATTTCTCCCCTTTCCAATACAACGTCTTCAACAACGAGTATGAATTGTATTCTGGATATGTGGATATAATCATAGCGATTATCATTCCTCCACTATCTTTTCAGAGTCTCGCGTCTACTTTTTTAAGTCCTCCACCATCTTTTTAAAGTCTCGCGTCTACCTTTTTAAGGGCGATTCCTAAATCTATCTCTATGGCATAGTTAATGCGGGGTGATAGCCACATATAACGCGCGTCATGATGATCAGAGAAAAAAACGATTTCTAAATCTACCTCTATGACATAGTTAATGCAGGGGTGATAACCACATATAACGCGCACCATGATAATCAGAAAAAAAAACAACACGCGTTATATGTGGCTATCACCCAAGAACATTAACTATGCAATAGAGATAAATTTAGAAATCGCCATTTTTAAGTCTTCCACTATCTTTTCAGAGTCTCGCGTCTACCTTTTTAAGTCCTCCACTATCTTTTTAGAGTCTCGCGTCTACATTTTAAGTCTCTCTTTACAACTTGACACTAAACAAAATTGATAATTGTGAAATGTCACGATGTTCTCATATTCCTCCCCTAATTGCGAAATAGCGATTTTCATCATTAATTCTCCCCCATTAACTTCCACTTGCTTTCCTATTGGGCGTACAGTTTATATTTCTGAGTTGTTTAATGATTATAAAATAAAATAAGGCATCGAAGATGATTATAAAATAAAATAAGGCATCGATTTATAACATTATAAAATAAGTGTTGCATCCAGCGGACTCTCTATAAGTTTGAATATAAAATTATTTTAAATAGTGTTTGATTATCAAAATTTAAAAAGGGAAAATAATTATATATATATATAAATTACTTGCGTTAATTATTCACAAAAATATTTGATTATTTTAGATTGATATTTTTTTAGATTAGTTTAAGGAAATAAGGTAATTAAATTAAATGCAGTGACATATTTATAGTTATGTTTTGATATAGATTAATAAGTATATTTACTTGTATATATATGTATAGTATTTGTCACATTTATTATCCAATGAGATTTATGGTTTTTATTTAACATGTGTTAGGAGGGAACAAATTGGTAAGAGATTTGATTTTTCTAGGCACTCGAGAGTTAAGATGGATCTAGGCTAGTTTAATTATTAGCCTTTAAATAGGCCATATTAGATAATAATACCATGGGAAAAAAACATAGGTTAAAAATACCATAGGAAAAAAACCATGGGTTAAGAATACAATGAGAAAAAAACCATGAACTGGAAAATTTTGTGTTTTTTATTTTATTTTATTTAGTTTTAATTTAATTTAAATTTGTTTTGTTTTCACTAAGTCAAAATGTTAAACATTACAACATCTCCCCCATACTAGAGAATGCCTCTAGATACAAATATAATAGTAGTTTGATGAATAATATGGTTGTTATTTAGTGTTAATGCCATATTGTAAATGGTCAGTTTTAATGGCCAATCGCGAAACCACTGATACGCTGCTCTACTGCCATCCATTCGACTGAGCCACCCAATTGAACCGATGCCTCGCAGTTTAGTGCAGATCGTCACCATTTTTCTGACTGCCCGCTCGCCTACAGAACCAATGAGAAGGCAACCTGTGGAATCCCACTGCGAGACCGATTGTGCCGAAGCTCAGGTTGACTTGCAATCGAACCCCTAACGTCCATTGGTTAAGGGTCAACTAGCAGATTTCCTTTCATGTGCTGATAATACTCCTTGTCTATGAGGGCCAGAGTGTGGCAGCTCTCACGCAGTTGTCCTGCGGGTACCGACTCCCACAAGCAGCACTTGTTGTCTTTTGTGCATCTCACCCCTTCATTAGCAAGCCAATCCGCTACTTTGTTGGCATCTTTACGCACATCACAAAACTAAGAGTTGTTAGAATTCTCAGGTGTGATTGAATTCGGTAATAGACCTGCAAAAGTCTCTAGTGTTTCGAGACTTTGTCTGGTGCAGTGCCCGTGCCTAGCCGCTTGACCGAATTAATTATTAATTCCGAGTCAGCCTCAATGATTGTATTATGTAAATTGAACTCTATCAGAATCTCTAAGCATTGCTCAATGGCCATGAGTTCAGCCATATTGTTAGTGGCCCTCCCTAGATGACTGTGAAAGATGACTTTTATGTTTCCCTCTTCATCTCTTATGACTCCTCCATAACCAGCATCCCCAAGGTTACCTTTTGAGGCTCTGTCTATATTGAATTTTAAAAAGCCATGGGGAGGGGGTTGCCAAAAAGCCTTTCCTACTGAGATTTGCTTTGTTGTCTTAAATGTTCCCTGAGGGACATGAGACTGGAGTCCCAACAGTTCCAGAATTTGAGCGTCCCGATGACCCGGGGGTTTCTCAGGAGGTTGTTTCCGAAGGGCATTGACAATTTCTTTGAGCTATTTTAGGATTTGAGCTATGATACTTTGAGCTGAGCCGGATTTATCTTTGAAGATCTTATTGTTACATTCTTTCCAAACATCCCAGATCAAGAATCTTGGAATCAGAGCCAAGGTTGTGCTTACTGTCTTATTGTCCAAGAAGTCCTTCCTCCAATTCTTTAAAGTGTCGGTGATGTCATTTTCGTTCCTGTTAGTCTGCTTGAAGATACAGGCTACCTAATTCCATAAGGTGGAGGTGAAAGAGCAGAGGTTGAGAAGGTGATCCATAGTTTCTTCCTGCAGGCCACATAGTTGGCATCTTGATGGCCCAACAAAACCTCTCTTTCTGAGATTTTCCCAAGTTAGAATCTTTTTGTGCTGAACTAGCCACCTGAATAGTTTGATCTTCATCCAGTGTGGGTTGTTCCACAGGTCTTTCCATGTCTTATCCGGGCTTAGGTAATTAATTCCCATGGCTATTCTCTTAGATTCTTTGAGGTTGAAGATGCCCTTGTTGTTTTTACCCCATCTTAGTAGATCATTCGAGGTAGAGGTCAAAATTTGTCTCTTTTCTAGAATAGCTTCCAGAACTTTAGCTTGGGTCTTCAACGGGGTCTCTTCACTGTAGTCTGGTACCTTCCAAATTCTCCATTACCAGTGTCCCTTGACTGATCCCAGTAGTCACTTACTTTTTTCAAACCTTTGTTAATGGTGTCGTTTTTGATAATGTCCAGTCCTTCTCTACTGAGGTTATGTTTCTGTTGCCAGTTGTCCTCCCAAAACCATGCAAGCTTCCCATTTCTGATCTCCCAGAAATTGTGTTTCTAAACTAAGGCTCTGTTCTCCCATGCTTTATTCCAAATATGGGAACCTCTGATGTGGCTTGTCATTCTAATGTGGTCTGTTTCTTGCCAATCCATTGCATATTTTTGTTTCCAGAGTTTAGCCTAGGGGTTTCTTATTTCCTTTAGCCATCTCCACCAAAGTTTTTCCCCCAAAACTTTGCTTAGAATGTCCGGGTCATGGAGACCCAAACCGCCATGGGTTTTGGGATTACAGAGCTTGTCCCAAGCTACCAGCGCCCATTTCTTTTTCTCTTCCCCTTTAGCCCAGAGAAAGTCCCTTTGAATACTCCTGATTTTATATAATACTCCTGTTGGTGTTGGAAGGGCTGATAACATGTAGATTGGAATGGTTTGTAGTATTGCCTTTGTGAGAACTAACCTCCCTGCTAAATTCAAGGATCTGTTTGTCCATTTGCTGACTTTGTCCTTCAATTTATTAATTATAGACTCCCAGACTTCCTTGCTCAGAGGTTTTTCAGTGAGGGGTATTCCCATATATTTCGAGGGAAGATGATCTCTTTGAAATCCTAGAATTCTGGAGAGATTTCTTTGAATTGAAATATCAGTGTTAAAAAAGAAAACTTTAGATTTTGTGAGGCTTACCTCAGTACCCGCGGCCATTGCGAACTCATACATGATTTGTTTGAAAGCTTTGGCTTCCTTGACTATTGGTGTGCCCTGCAGCATAGTGTCATCCACAAATTGTTGATGGGTCAATGTGTCCTCATTCGGAGTTAGTCTCAGTCCCTGGATTCTTCCTTCCTCCTTGGCTGAAATGATCACTCTACCCAACCCTTCCATCATGAGAATGAAGAGGAAGGGGGAGAGAGGATCTCCTTGTCTGAGGCCTCTCGATGGCTTGAAGGTTCTGGACAGAGAGCCATTAAGAAGAATTGAACAACTAGCAATGGTAACGAGAGCCATGACCCATCTTATCCAGTTGTGGTCAAAGCCATAAGCTTTGAGAACTTTCCTAATACAAGACCAGCTTAGGTTATCATAAGCTTTCGCTATGTCCAGCTGTATTATCATACCTGCTTGCTTATTGGTCTTGAGGGAATGCACCACTTCGTGAGCTTGAATGATATTATTGAGAATTTGTCTACCTTCCACATATCCAGTATGCTCTTCTGACACAAGTGTTGGAAGAAGGGGTTGAGTCTGTTAGCAATTACTTGGAAATGATTTTGTACACCACATTGCATAAAGCTATGGGTCTAAATCTATCTGGAGTCATGGCTTTTTCCTGTTTGGGGATTAAGGCTATGAAGGATTCATTAAGTGCTCTCAGAACTGATTTTGATTTTCTTGAATCCTCCACCACTTCCAGAATGTCATGTTTGACTATTTCCCGGCATCTTTTGAAGAAGTCTACATTGAAACCATCTGGGCCTAGAGCTTTCCCATTGTGAATCTCTTTGATTGCTTCATTGACCTCTTCCTTTGTTACTGGCCTATTGAGATTGTAATTGTCTTCTTTGGTAACCAATTTTGGAATGTGTTGAGTAAAACTTTTAGTAAATTGAGATCTGTCTTCCATGTTCTCCTCTGCTATACTTTGAAAATGTTGGACCAGAACAGCTTCCATTTCTTTGTGGGTATTATGCACAATTCCCTAAGGATCTATAAGTTTTATGATCTTATTATGAGCCCTGTTTTCCATGGTAGACTTATGAAAGAACCTAGTATTTTTCTCCCCTTCCTTAATCCATTTTACTCTGGATTTCTATCTCCAAAATATTTTCTCCTGCTGGAATATGTTGTCACATTCTTGTTGAAGAGAGGCCGCTTGCATTTTCCTTTCCTCTGTAAAGCCATCTGTGATGAGAATTTGATGAATTCCCTTTAATTTGTTTTCCACTTCTCCCTTGGCTTTGAAAATGTTTCCAAACTCATTTTTATTCCATTCTTTGAGCTTTCTCTTGATGTGTTTGAGTCTCTGATGTAGGAGGAACATTTTTGTGCCTTGGGTGGGTATTTCTTCAGCCCACCAATTTCCAATGTTAGTGATGAAATCAGGGTGAGTAAGCCAGACATTTTCAAACCTGAAAGGTCTGTTCCTCAGGGTTCCAATAAAGGAAGCTTCCAGCTAGATGGGCCAGTGGTCCGAGCCTCTGAAAGGGAGGATGAAAGCTGTCATGATACAGCCGGTGAGAAGGAGATCCTCCGAGATTATGAATCTATCTAATCTTGAGGCTACTTGGGAAGTTCCTCCTCTCTTGTTGTTCCACGTGAAGATGCCATTTATTGTGTCCATATCCACCAGTCTCATATTGTTAAGGAAGTTCTGGAAGGCTATTGAGTCTCTACCAAGTGTTCTGGTTCCTCCTTTTTTCTCTGTGAGAGATCTGATCATATTGAAGTCCCCTCCTAGAATCTAGGGTATTGCTAGATGTCTCTCTCTCAGCTCCTCCAAAGAGGTGAGGAGCCTGAGTTTGTCTTCCAGAAGTTGAGGACCATAGACATTTGTGATCATGTAACAATCCTTGTCCCCCAAAGGTTGGATAACCATTGAAAGGTGGTTTCTTAATGCCTCAACATCCAAGATTCCAAATTTCTGAGGATTCTATAGAATGAGAATTCCTCTAGCTGAATTATTTGCTTTGACTTCTAGGTACTCATACTTAATAAGCCATTTGTTGTGCATTTCTCTAATTTTGTCTACTGAGCATTTTGTTTCCTGTATAAACACCATATCTGGTTTTTCTTCTTTTATTCTATTACTGAGATTTCTTTGTTTCCTTTTACTCCCTAGTCCTCTAATGTTCTAGGTTGTAAGCTTCATAATGATGGGTTTGTAAAAGAGTAACTAGTGAGATCTTTCATCTTACCTGAATTAATCATGAGTTTTCCACACTCTGTCAGTAGTTCATTTTGTCTCTTTCTTCCTCTTTTCTTGCCTGGGTTCTTGGTGGACTGTTTTGTTATTATCTCGTTTGATTTAACCCCTCTGTTCTCCTGACTATCGTGGTTCCTTTTGACTCTTGCAGCCTTTATGTGAGACCTTTGGAGGAATAGCTGTTGTACTCTGTCAAACTCCTCTTGTGGTAGAGAGTCAATTCCTGTGTTGATTCCCTGCTCTAGAAACTTTTCTAGTTCAAGGTTCTCCCTCTCGAGGATCTCCTGTAGGTCTTGGTCCTCCGTACCTCCTTCGCTTGGGGTCATCTCATGGTCCCTTCCAGGTTCCATGATGCTCGGTGTGTCCTCCTTTTTTCCATTGTACTCCTGTATGATTTCCATGTTATCCTCTTTTTCCTTTTCCATTTGATAGTCTTCTGTTTTCTTGTGCATTCCATTTTCTCCTCCTTCTTCTTCTAAAATCTCGAAAATGTTATGACTTGGTATTGTTGGGTTGTGTTAAATTCTTTCCACAACTAGCCCACATAGTTAACCAGGGGTTGGAAGGGGGGAGGTCACAGGGGGTTTGAGGGTCACCCGTAACCCCACTTGATGGGGTTCGGGGCAGCGCCCAAGAAAATTTTGGTTTTGGACCCTATGTTAGGTTGGGCGGACCCACCTATGGTTTTGTGCATGATTTTCGTACATGTTTTTGGACGTGATGGTTTTCAGTCCATGGTTTTGGACGCGATGGTTTTTTGGTCCATGGTATTGGATGCTTCGGCATGTATAAATATGTATTGTAACATTGAAAGGAACATAATGAAAAATCAAGCTGGTAGTCCTGATTTTGGGATCCAGGGGAAAATCTTTGTGTATATGTGTTTTAAGTGTTATGCTCTCGCATTGTTTATTTTTTGTGTTTTAGAATTCGTATGCAAGTAATTACTGTTTTGGGTTAAAACCTACATTTGGTATCAGAGTTGTTTTGGCTTCAAGGGGATGCCTTTGTTGCTGAGGGGTTTCGCTCAGGCCTGTGGTAGACCCTGTTCAGTGGGAGATCTGTGAGATCGATTCTAGTGGTGAAAGAAGATGGCAAGCAGTGGAAAGATAGAGATCGAGAAATTTAATGGTCAGAGTTTTGAGTTGTGGAAAGTCAAGATGGAGGATCTGTTGGTGGATAAATATCAGTGGATCGCAGTAGATCCGGGTACTAAACCAACAGGAGTGTTCGATGAAGAATGGAAGAAGTTGGATCAGAAGGCAAAGAGCACAATACGATTGTGTGTCTTAGATTCAGTGTTTTTGAATGTATCAGGGGAAGCTACGACGAAGGCTTTATGGGACAAGTTAGGGACTTTGTACCAATCTAAGTCTCTGGTGAATAAACTGTTCCTGCAGAAAACGTTGTATAACCTGAGGATGAAAGATGGAGGCTCGGTGACAGAGCATCTGAACACATTTAATACTGTGGTAAGTCAGTTAGCATCTATTGATATTAAAATTTTAGATGAAGATAAGTGCATCAATTTGTTGTGTTCTCTACCAGATTCGTGGGATAGTCTGGTTATTGCAATAGGTAGCAATGCAACTGCCTTGCAGTTTGATGAAATAGTCTCATCCTTGCTGACGGAGGAGATGAGACGGAAAAATATGGAGAGCCAGAATGGTGATGCCTTGTCTATACGAGGACGGTCCCAGAACAAAAACAAAAATAAATCATCAAGTGGGAGATCTAAATCTCTAGGAAAACTTGTAAAGGTGGTGTGCTAGAAATGTAGAAAGGAAGGGCACTACAAAAGGGATTGTAAATCTAAAGCTCTTGATAAAGGAAAGGGATCTGATGATGCTCCTTTTGCAGAGGTGAAAACCACCTCAGATGAAGGTGTGGATGTGTACTTGGCTTCTTCAAGTACACATGTAGATCATGAGGCATGGTTGATTGACTCAAGTGCATCCTTTCAAATCACTCCCCATAGATAGTGGTTCTATGAGTATGAGAAATACGATGGTGGTGATGTCTTCTTAGGAGGTGATAGGAAGGCTAGAATCATTGGTCGCGGAAAAGTAAAGTTGAAGTTGCAAAGTGGAAGGGTTAGAACACTTCCGGGTGTTCTGCATATTCCTGCATTAGCCAGAAAATTGATTTTTGTAAGCACGTTGGATGATGCAGGTGTAAAAACAGTGTTCAAGAAGGATACCTGCAAAATGGTTCGGGGAGCACTGGTATTGATGCGGGGAGTTCGAATTGGAACTCTATACAAGCTGCAAGGTAGTACTGTTATTGATGGGTACAACAATTTTGTGGTTATTGAAAGTGGAGTAGAAAATCTAGTGGTCTTTGGAGAGAAGACCATGTTGTGGCATCAAAGGCTTGGAAATATTAGAGAGAAGGGCCTTCAAATACTTCATGGTAAAGGTATGGTAGAAGGTATGAGTAAGAGCTCTCTGGATTTTGATTTCTATGAAAATTGTGTATATGGGAAGCAAAATCGGGTGAGTTTCCCCTCTGGTAGTAAGAGGGAGAAATAGATATTAGAACTTGTGCACAGTGATGTGTTTGGACCTGTGAAGGTTCCATCACTAGGTAAGTCTGTGTACTATGTATCATTTATAGATGACTTCTCAAGGAATACATGGATATATTTCCTTAAGAAGAAATCTGAAGTCTTTGACAGGTTTAAAGAATTTAAGGCTCTCGTGGAAAATCAGACAGAGAAGAAGATAAAGGTGTTGAGGACAGATAATGGTGGAGAGTTTTGCAGCAAGGAATTTGAAGAGTTCTGTAAGAAGTATGGTATAGCACGGCAGAAGACTACTCCATATACACCTCAGCAAAATGGAGTTGCAGAAAGAATGAACAAGACGTTGATGGAAAGGGCAAGAAGCATGCTCAGTGGTGCCAGGTTAAGATAGGAATTCTGGGCAGAGGTGGTGGATACTGCATGTTACCTGGTCAACAGGTTACCTTCATCGGCGTTGGAGGATAAGACTCCACAAGAGGTATGGACTGGTAAGAAACCCTCTCTTTCACATCTAAGGGTATTTGGATGTGATACATATGTACATGTTCCAAAGGAGAAACGAACCAAGTTGGATAGTAAATCTGAAAAGTGCACCTTTATTGGGTATAAGGATGGTTTAAAGGGTTATAAGCTTTGGAACCTAGTAACAAGGAAGGTTGTGTATAGCCGAGATGTGGTGTTCAGAGAGGTGAAATATGTTATTAAACATGAAGTCCAACCAAAGAAACCTGAGAAGATAGAGTTTGAGCTAAAGGAGGAAGAATCAGACTCTACAGCAGAGGAGGAATCAGAAGATGAAGAGCCACAAACTCCAGGTGTGAGAAGATCAGTTCGAGAAAGAAGGCAACTAGAAAGGTATAGTCTATCTGCTTTTTGTTCAAATTTTGCTTTATCTATTACTGATGATGATCCCAGAACTGTGAAGGAAGTAGTAGATTCAGAGGATGGAAAACTTTGGAAAGAGGCCATGATTGATGAAATGGCATCTTTGCACAAAAATGAGGCTTGGGATCTGGTGGAGTTGCCGGCTAGAAGGAATCCCATTGGCAGCAAATGGGTGTTCAAAAAGAAAACAAATGCAGAAGGGAAAGTGGAGAAATACAAAGTTCGGTTGGTAGCAAAAGTTTATTCCTAGGTGCCAGAATTGATTTTGGTGATATCTTGTTGCCAAGGTAACTTCTATTAGATTACTTTTATCTGTTGCTGCTACTTTGATTTTGAGGTAGAACAGATGGATGTGAAGACAACATTTCTTGATGGGGATCTGGAAGAGGAGATTTACATGAAGCAACCTGAAGGCTTTGTGATGAAGGGTAAGAAAGAACTAGTATGCAAGTTAAAGAAGTCTCTGTATGGGTTAAAATAGTCACCAAGGATGTGGTATCAGAAATTTGATACATTTATACGGGGACTTGGCTTTACCAGAAGCAAAGCATATCACTGTGTGTATTTTAAATTAATTGGTGACCATGTTATTTATCTGGTCTTGTATGTGGATGATATGTTGCTGGTTGGAAATGACAAAGAAGTTATCCAGGATTTGAAGACCCAATTGTCCTCCAAATTCGACATGAAAAATCTTGGTGCTGCAAACTATATTTTGGGCATGGAAATTAAGAGAGATCGGGCAAAGAGGAAGCTCTGGTTAAACCAGAGGAAGTATGTCGAGACAATATTGCAGAGGTTTAATATGCAGCATAGTAAATCGGTGAAGGTTCCTATTCCTGTAGGTGTGAGGTTATCTGTTGAACAGTGTCCCAAGACACAAGAAGAGGAAGAGGACATGTCCCGTGTTCTATATGGAAGTGCAGTCGGTAGCCTGATGTATGCAATGGTTTGTACTAGACCAGACATTGCACATGCAGTGGGAGTATTGATCAAGTTTATGTTAAAACCAGGAAAGGAGCATTGGACAACAGTGAAGCGAGTTTTCAAGTATTTGCGTGGCACTAGTGATTATGGTTTGTGCTACCAAGGAAGACCAGGATTGAACAAAGTGTTGGATATTCGTGGCTTTGTTGATGCAGACTGGGCTGGAGATTTGGATCAGAGAAGACTACAAGTGGGTATGTGTTTGACCTATTTGGAGGTGCAGTCAGTTGGATGAGTAAGAAACAATCTGTAGTGGCACTATCAACTATAGAGGCAGAATACATGGCAGCCACTCATGCAAGCAAGGAAGTATTTTGGTTGTAGAGATTGTGTTAAAAGTATGGGGTTAGTACAGGAAGCTATAAGGATAGACTGTGATAGCCAAATTGAAATTTTCTTGGCAAGGAACCCTGCATATCATTCAAAGACAAAGCACATTGATGTTCAGTATCACTTTGTGAGGGATATGATAGAAGACAAAAAGGTGTTGCTGGTAAAGGTGGACACTTTGAAGAATACTGCAGATGCATTGACAAAATCTGTGAGCTCTGAGAAGTTCTCTTGGTGTAGAGAAACAATGGGCGTTGTAGGGCTAGATAAATGACTAAGCTCTCTTGTGCCCCCCTGTGGAAAGAAAACAACAAGTGGGAGAATGTTGGGTTGTGTTATATTCTTTCCATGACTAGCCCACATAGTTAACCAGGGGTTAGAGGGGGGGAGGTCACAGGGGGTTTGAGGGGCACCCGTAACCCCACTTTATGGGGTCCGGGGCAGTGCCCCAGAAAATTTTGGTTTTGGACCCTATGTTAGGTTGGGCGGACCCACCTATGGTTTTGTGCATGATTTTCGCACATGTTTTTGGACGCGATGGTTTTCGGTCCATGGTTTTGGACACGATGGCTTTTCGGTCCATGGTATTGGATGCTTCGGCATGTATAAATATGTATTGTAAAATTGAAAGGAACATAATGAAAAATCAAGCTGGTAGTCTCGGTTTTGGGATCCAGGGGAAATCTCTGTGTATATGTGTTTTAAGTGTTATGATCTCGCATTGTTTATTTTCTGTGTTTTAGAATTTGTATGCAGGTAATTACTGTACGGGGTTAAAACCTACAGGTATCTTACTTTCGCTAGGTTTCTTCTTGGACTTTTTCCCCCTCCTTTTCCTCTGCCTCCCACTTTGGTAAAACCTTTAGGGTCTTTTCCTTTGTTGGTTTTTAGAAATTCCTCCCTCTTGTTGAGTGGACAGTGTCTGAAGAGGTGCCCATGTTCGTGACATTTACGGCATCTGAATGGGATGTGTTCGTAATCGACTACCTGGACCCATTCCTTGTCATAAACTTCGAGGATGACTTCATCAGGAATTGCTCCCGATATGTCCAACTCTACACATATGCGGGCAAAGGAGGTATATTTCCCCTGCAGAGTCGCCTCTGATATTTTTATGAAATGCCCTAATTTGTTACCTGTAGCTTTTAAAATTCTGGCAGCCAGTAATCTAAAGGTAAGGAGTATAATCTAATCCATATCGGGATCGATGTGAACGTTTCTCACTCCGGAACAAAGTTCATCACCCAAGGTCTCATGTAAAGGCCTAAAGCAACATAGAAGTAGGGTCCTCCTTCGAAAACTCTGTCTTTATCCTCTGGGTTAGTGAAAACCACTATGAAGAAACCCTTGGAGCCAAGATGTATATTTATTTCTCCCTTCAGTTTCCAATTGTTTCTTATCCATGTATACAATGCTTTCTCCGTGTGCCATATGTCCATGAACTTGCAAATAACTGCATAAGTTGCCATATGTTCTTTGTGCACCTGCAGTGCAGGATCATTCAGGACCACTCGGGTTTTAATGTTAGCCTTGGGCTTGCACGGTCCCGTCGTAGACATTTTCTCAGTTCTTTGACTGTTTTCGCCATGATTCGTTTCCCACCTAGCTTCCTTGTGGGTCCCTTCCTTTTCATGGGAATTGTTGCTTCCCGGCTTGTGAGTGCCAATTGTCTTTGTCTCTGCCTCCGGTGGTTTCCGGAAATTGTTCAGACTCGCCTCTTTGCTTCTGTTTGAAACCACGTTACTGTAGGAGGGAGTGGAGCTCCCTCCTCCAAGCCCCTCCATCGTTACCAGCTCGCTCTTGTCGCCCCCTGTTCAAAACCCTAGTACCTCAGAGCCTGTGGATCTCTTCGCCGCCCTATTTTTATATATATTAAATAAATTCATTTATTATTATTATTTTTAAATATTTTATCTATTTTATCATCCAATGAGAATCTACAAAAACGTTTGATTACAAATTATTAGATTTGAGGCTTCTGCGATATTCATTTTGTGTGGTTTTGTCTTCCAGATTTATCGCATTCATGATTTTGTTGTATCGACGTTTCGAACTAACCTCTATGGTTCATCATCAGGATCAAAAGGATCAGATGTGTGAAAAAGTTAGATTATAGTGGGGTAATAAATATGGGATGGAGATGGATGGAGCTGACATGTTTGATAATGTCCATAAATAAATTTGGTTTAATTGATTAAATGTTTATATTTTTATTGATGATTATTGGTTTATTTGTTATTTGTGTGTTTTATATTCTTATGTTGATTATTAGTTTATATTTTTATGTTGATTATTAGTTTATTATTTAATACTAGATTTATTAATGTTAAATTTATTTTGTTTTAACATTAATGTTTTCATTGTTACAAATAACCTAATTAGGTATTCTATATATTAATTAATTGCATGTTTGTTATATTGCTTTTTATTAATTAATATTTAGAAATTAATTAATATTATTATGATGTTCCATAATGTTCTAATGTTTTACATGCTATAATGTTATAAATCTATTATTTAATACTAGATTTATTAATGTTAAATTTATTTTGTTTTATCATTAATGTTTTCATTGTTACGAGACTAATTTATAATATAACCTAATTAGGTATTCTATATATTAATTAATTGCATCTTTGTTATATTTCTTTTCATTAATTAATATTTAGAAATTAATTAATATTATTATGATGTTCTATAATGTTCTAATATTTTACATGCTATAATGTTATAAATCTATTAACCAATTTTTTTTTAGTATTGATTAGTTCGTTGAGTTATTAATGTAAATTTTTATTTTGTATTAACATTAATGTTTTTATTGTTGCAAGATTAATTAAAACTTTTAATTATTATAATTTAACCAATTAGGTTTTCTATTTATTACTAATTGAAAGGTTTCCAATTTTTATTTAGTTCTTGATTAGGTCAATTTTGGGTTAAAATAAACTTTTTTGACAAATTAATTTTATTTTGATGATTTTAGGGATAGGTCTACCATTAAGGGATGAAGGGGTCTAGAGTACCTATGAGACAGTAGCATCCCCAGTTAGTGTAAGAATCCAATTATCACTTATTTTCCAACCATCATCACGGTTGAGGTTATTGGGGTGTTTTCCTATTTCGATAGCTTCTCTAAATTTCCTATGGTGATAATGACCAATTTTGGTCATAACACTCGAGTTTTTGATGCAAATGTGATGCTTGGTTTTGCTTGAGTGCTCAGCCAAAGTTGAGGTTTTGGATCAGTTATGTTTGATGTCCGCGGCATGCTCCTGAATCCTAGTTAATATAGAACGACCAGTCTCCCCAATGTATGATTTTCCACATGAACATGGAACTAAATAAACCCCTTTATGGTGTTTAGGATTAATAGGATCTTTTACTGATTTGAGACATTTGTTGATTGTATTCAAGGGTTTGAAAGTGGTTTTTATATTGTTCTTTTTTAAGATGTGTGAAATCTTATCAGTGGTACCTAGAATGTAGGGAAGGTGAACCTTACCTGCACAATCATTGATTGGTTGTTTTTTTTAGGATTCTCTTATTTTTCGAAAGCTTTGATTCCTTGGTGTCTACTATATCCATTCTTTTCAAAAACATCTAATAGGTGGTTCTTTTCTTGATCAAAATGTTCATGATCCGAAATATGTACCACCCTGGTAGCTAGAGTGTTGAGCACCCCAAGTTTTGGAGCAGGATGATGGTGAGAGTTGGCATGCACATATTGTTTTGTGTGGGTTGTCTTGTGATAGACCTAGTGAGATATTGATCCATCTTGGTTTCTCTTGATTAAGATGTCAAGAAATGGCAGACAACCATCCTCTTCCACTTCCATTGTGAACTTGATATGATTTGATTAAGGTGCTTTAGGAAATTGTCCAAGTTTTCTTTCCCATGAGGCCAAAGTGTCATCGACAAATCTTTTCCAGAGCCTAGGTTTTAAAGGGAGGACTCAATGGCTTTAGCTTCAAAATGTTCCATGAACAAATTGGCAATGATGGGGGATAGAGGTGATCCCATGGCCACACCACAAGTATGTTCGTATATATCATCCCTGAAGCTGAAAAAGGTGGATTTCAGACAAATTTCTATTAATTTAGTTGTGTCAGGATCAATGATTTGGTGGACTACTTCCATGGCTTCATCTATGGGAATGTTGGTATAGAGTGCTTTTACATCAAAGCTCACCAAGATGTCATTTTGGTCTAGTTTTATGTGTTTGATCTCATTAATGAAGTGATTGGAGTCCTTGACGAAAGAGCTGGTGTTTCCCACCAACGGTTTAAGCTTCTTAGCAAGATGTTTCGCGAGATGGTAAGCGGGTCCTCCAATGGTATTGACTATGGGTCTAATGGGGATACCTTCTGTTATCACCCAAAGAAACTCTCCTAGGTTGTATCTCGGAGATGCTCGGGAACATCACAAACTCAACTAAACGTTGGAAATGGATGAATGGAAGGAATGATGCTTGTCCAAGCTAGATAACCGCTTCTACTATGCTTAACTCCAGACATGCGTGAACACCCCCAGACTACAAGGCTTTAGACCACCAATTACTCACAATTTGAGGATTAGGTGAATATGGAGAATACTAACCACACCAGCAGATGCAAAAGACCATGTGATGGTCGGCTGCAACCAGTAAAAAGGTCTGCAAATCTATTTCCTAATGCACAGACAGGATGACAGCTCTCTGGCGCTAAGTTAACAGAAAACTGCATAACACATTCAATGATACATACTAGACTTCAACAGAGAGGTAGGATGACAGCTCCTCTAGTGCTAAACATCAAGAGTACATGAAAACTGCATAACAGGCATAGCCTAGAACAGAATAGAAGTGGAAAGTGAGCAATTAACAGCAAAAGAAGCTTGTATTAGCTGAAAATGAAGACGAGACGCTGCAAGTATCAAAGTAGTTACAGTCTCCAAAAGTTGAACCTTACATCAAAACAACAACCATCAACCTTGATTACATCTGTTTTCTGGGTATATATATAGAGTTCCATTACAAAGATGCTCTGCTACTAGGCGTGGAGGGGTCATAATTGGCCACCAACCGCTTTAACTGTCTGATGGAGTTTCTGCTGCAATCTGCTTGCTTCAATGAATGAATCTAATCTTTTCTGATACTCTGTTGTCCTTCTTGAGCAGGTGGAATGTTGCATGAAAGAAGCTCCATAATTGATAAATGCTCTGATATTCTCGAGGCATGTCCGTTTTCTTCTCATCCATCCTATTTGTTGAATGCAGTGGCTGAAAATTAACTGCGTAGAGTGCTGAATACTGGCCACCTTCTTCCTTCGAATGCACGGGACAAGCTATGGATGAGTTGACTGCATGGCGGAACAGATATCAGTCGTTGGATCAGGTGAATGAAGGGCAGAGATCTGTTAGTGAGAAGAATCGAGCGGAAGCGGGAGCAGACAAACGTGAGCCGTTGGATCAAGTGCAGACAGATCCAACGGTGATCGGGCAAAGAAGATACACAAGAGATAACGAGCGGGGACGGGCGAGTGGGCGATAAGCGGTATGTATCGCACCACTTTTGGAGGGTGAGCGGTAATTGTACAAGGGCAAGCAATTCCATTCATCGGGTGACGCGTGGCGGATGTTACAGGACGAAAACCGCCGTGATCGCGAGTTAACGCATGGTCAGCTTGCGAGAGCGGGAGGAGAAAATTCCGTTGCATCGAATGAATAGACAGCAGAGATCTCTCGGCAGGAGGTATCGGGATATATGAGAGCGAAAAGGGCGTGGGCCATTGGATCTTGTCGGGACTAATCGAATGGCAAAGGAGTGATCGGACAAGTCACTTTATCGGGCGCGACAGGAGTCATCGGATCGGCTTTTTCCTTTGATAATTATTTGGGCTTTCACGTAGGGTGATGTGCGATTGCGATCAGATCGCATCGCAATATTGCATTGACGGAAGTCAAGGGGAGTAACCTATATACACATGGATGCGATTTGCAATAGCGATTAAACCCGGACCCGAAAAAAGGAATTAATTGCTTTTTAAGAATATCGCATCAGCAGAAGTCAAGGGGTTTGGGCCTTTACGCACACATGGATGCGATTGCGATCAGCGACTAAAACCCGAACTCGATAAAGGAATTAACTCTTTTTAAGACTGATGAAGGGAGCATGAGGGAAGGAGAAAATGACTGTTGTGACGGAAAAGGGCTTGCGAAAAGCACACGGTCATGTGATCGCGGTTACATGACGGTTCAAACTTAGTGCTTGGGGGCCGAAAGAACATGGACTTACACAGAGTTTTAGAGGTAAAATGGAGGTAGCAGGGTTTATGAGAGTGCAAACGGAGTGAAGGAGTAGGAAAAGAACGACTGATGTACATCCTTTTTGAGAATAAACAACTCGATCAGGCTTGTATTTGATCCTCAAATGCTGGATTATATAGCAGAGCTAACACCTTCCTTGTAAATTTTAGGGGCTCCATAAATCCTAGGGGTGTAGGGATTGGTTTCAATCAGATTCTTGATATTGTGTTCATTGCTCATTTTTATTAAGTTATTAACGTTTTTGGTGATCTTACTTATGGAATTATTTTTTAATTTCATGTAACAGCCACTATTAGTTAGATGGTCTATCATTTTGTTATTATAATCTTCTCTGTTAATTATAACAGTGGCACCACCTTTGTCTGCTTTTAAGACCACGATGTTGGGGTTTTGGTTTAGATTTTTGAGAGCAATGTATTCACTCTTGGAGATATTGCTTCTGGGTGGTTTAGCTTTTCTGAGGATGATGGAGCAATCATGTCTAATGATTTCTTTAATATTATCAGGTCAATCCTTAATCCCATATTCAATGTTGCATAAAATGTCTTCCTTGGGGATGGTGTGAGGGCGAATGGCAAAATTCAGGCCTCTTTCAAGTAGATTTAAAGTGACTTGGTCAATCTGAGTTTTGGAGAGATTTATGATGCTTACCTTCCCAACGTCAGACGTCACTCTCTCACTACTTGTTTCGATTTTTGTCCTCATTGCATGATCATTATTGTTCCTGCTACCAAACATTGAATAGGTCGATGTTTCATCTATTTCAGTGGATGAGTCTGGTTCCATTGGTCTCTTCGCATTTTATAATAGTTAAATGTGATTTCTTTCCCTCAGCAAATGTTATGCAGCCCACTATTAGTTAGATGGTCTATCATTTTGTTATTGTAATCTTCTGTGTTCATTATAATAGTGGAACCACCTTTGTCTACTTTTAAGACCACGATGTTGGGGTTTTGGTTTAGATTTTTGAGAGCAATGTATTCTTTAGCTTTTCTCAGGATGATGGAGTAATCCTGTCTAATGATTTCTTTAATATTATCAGGTAAATCCTTAATCCCATATTCAATGTTGCATAAAATGTCTTCTTTGGGGATGGTGTGAGGGGAAATGGCAAAATTCAGGCCTCTTTCAAGTAGATTTAAAGTGACTTGGTCAATCTGGGTATTGGAGAGATTTATGATGCTTACCTTCCCAGCGTCAGATGTCACTCTCTCACTACTTGTTTCTATTTTTGTCCTCATTGTGTGATCATTATTGTTCTTGCTGCCAAACATTGAATAGGTCGATGTTTCATCTGTTTCACTTTCTATTTCAGTGGATATGAGTCTGGCACCATTGGTCTCTTCGCATTTTATAACAGTGAAATGTGATTTCTTTCCCTCAGCAACTGTTATGCAGCCCACTATTAGTTAGATGGTCTATCATTTTGTTATTGTAATCTTTTATGTTCATTATAACAGTGGCACCACCTTTGACTGCTTTTAAGACCACAATGTAGGGGTTTTGGTTTAGATTTTTGAGAGCAATGTATTCTTTAGCTTTGCTGAGGATGATGGAGTAATCCTGTCTAATGATTTCTTTAATATTATAAGGTAAATCCTTAATCTCATATTCAATGTTGCATAAAATGTCTTCTTTGGGGATGGTGTGAGGGGAAATGGCAAAATTCAAACCAGGATAATGGAGCAATCCTGTCTAATGATTTCTTTAATATTACAAATTATTTTAATATCAAATTGCCAAAATTCAATATGACCACATAATAGGTTCATGGAATGTTTATATCTAGTTTTTGAAACTAGATTTAATGTACCATGTTTATATTTGCATGAACCATATTAGTGCCATATATATATATATATATGGCTAATGCTTTATCCCATGTACTGATTGAAAAAGAGCAAGCTAGGAAAATAATATGCCTTTTATATTCTTTTATATTTTTTTAATGTAAATTGTGAACAAATTATATCTTTATATTTCCGTGCATGTTGGATTAGTTGATTATATTTTCATACCCGTGGTGGAAAGATAATGCCTCATTGTATTAGTTATTCATGTCTTGAAGAGATGCATTCTCCTCAACAACCAATTTTATTTTACAAATATTAAAAACCAAAAATCGATAACCTTATTTTGCAAATATTAAAGATATACATATTTTTAAAACGTAAAATTAATTATTTATTCAAATGTAATTGAAAATATAATATAATGATTATAAAATAAAATAAGGCATCGAAGATGATCATAAAATAAGGCATCGATTTATAACATTATAAAATAAGTGTTGCATCCAGCGGACTCTCTATAAGTTTGAATATAGAATTATTTTAAATAGTGTTTGATTATCAAAATTTAAAAAGGGAAAATAATTATATATATATATAAATTACTTGCGTTAATTATTTACAAAAATATTTGACTATTTTAGATTGATAATTTTTTAGATTATTTTAAGGAAATAAGATAATTAAATTAAATACAGTGGCATGCTTATAGTTATGTTTTGATATAGATTAATAAGTATATTTACTTGTATATATATATAGTATTTGTCACATTTATTATCCAATGAGATATATGGTTTTTATTTAACATGTGTTAGGAGGGAATAAATTGGTAAGAGATTTGATTTTTCTAGGCACTGGGTAGATCGAGAGTTAAGATGGATCTAGGCTAGTTTATTTATTAGCCTTTAAATAGGTCATATTAGAGAATAATACCATGGGAAAAAAACATAGGTTAAGAATACCATAGGAAAAAAACCATAGGTTAAGAATACAATGAGAAAAACCATGAACTGGAAAATTTTGTGTTTTTTTATTTTATTTTATTTAGTTTTATTTTTAATTTAATTTAAATTTGTTTTGTGTTTGCTGAGTCAAAATGTTAAACATTACAACATCTCCCCCATACTAGAGAATGCCTCTAGATACAAATATAATAGTAGTTTGATGAATAATATGGTTGTTATTAGTGTTAATGCCATATCTATCTTAAATTTATACATTATAACGCTCACCACATGTGATCATCTTATATCCTATTGTGTTGCATAGGTATATTTATCACATTGTTTTTTTGTTTTTTTGTTACCGCTGTTAGTAACAAAACCCTATCATGCGGTTTCAATTCCTCTTACCATAAAAGAAAAACTAGCACCTACCAAGATGCCATCTTCACCACCTTAGAAAGTCTCCAAAGGGAAAAGAATCCTGGATGACCAATGGAAGACTTTTTCTACTCAAGAATTAAACCAATTGTCTAAAATGGCTTTTGAAAATGTCCCTCAACCTTTACTTGCACCTTCCAATTTTGGCACCAATGACAAAAGACATATATGTGAGGCACTTATACAAATGACATCAAATGACAATATATTTTAGGTTACAACAATAAGACTATTAATTTATCTTCCAATAGAAATTAAAAAAAATAGTTTCTTTCTTATATTAAAAAATATCTTTATATTTTCAAAACATTAAATAAGGGATAGTCAAAAGAAAACTAATAACAACTAAAGGGAAAATTAATCGCTATAGTCTTTCTTTGGCAAGACCCTAGTAAGAATGTGCATACATTTTAAAAAATGGTTTACATAAATATGATGAATTCAACCATGGAGAATGATTCACCACTTTTGGAGTTAAAAAAGTAAAAATATTAAAAGATAAAAATTAAAAAATGACTTTTTCAACTCGTATTTTCAACTTATCTCCCTACAATTTTACTCAAATTTCAATTAGAAGCACTCATTAGATGCAAAATTTAATTCCTTATCCAAGGATAGCCATGTTACATACTTTCGATGGAACCTACTACACAAAAAAGTGGGAAATACATGAAAAAGATGTAATTGCAATCACATTTTTTCATGTATTTCCCACGTTTTTGTGTATTAGAGTCCATCGAAAGTATGCAACATGGGTAGTCCTTGGATGAGTAATTAAATTATGCATCTAACAAGTGCTCCCGCTTGAAATGTGAGTAAAAACATAGGGAGATAAGTTGAAAATACGAGTTGAAAAAGTAGTTTTTTATTTCTTCACTCTAAAATTTGATCATGTAATGTAATATTATTTTATGATTTCCACTATTGATTTATAATATTCCTAAGTAGGACTATTTTATATCTCAAAATTCTTGTTCAAACGAAAAGAAATTTGAGCAATAGTTCAGACCCTTTTTGGATGGACCTTGATTCCACTCATAGCAATGATGTGTCCTAAGAGATTACCTTCAAACACACTAAAGATGATCATTTTTAGATTCAATGATTTTTCATACTCGCAACATCGCTAAAAAATCTGCTTTAGATGATGAATATGATTATATCTTTTCTTACAAAATATTATTACATCATTAAAGTAGACAACTACACTCTATCCGACCAATCCACAAAATGTGATGTCCATGGCCCATTTAAATGTAGCACCAACATCGATAAGTCCAAATTCCATGCGCTTAAAAGAAAAATTTCCATACTTTGTCTTGAAGGTGGTCTTTAGTCTATATGGTTCTGCTACTCGCATCTGATTATATCCAAAAAACCCATCTAGTAGCAAGAACATTTCCAACCCAGATACTATCTAGAGTATCTACTTTATTCATGGCATGGGGGAATTGTCTTTCTCTGAAGCCCGGTTGAGGTTGTAAAAGTAAACCCATAGACATATCTCACCAAATATTTTATAATAGGAAATAGATTGGAAACCCATGTAGAATTTCAAACTTTGAAGATGATTCGAGCATCCAACAACTTCATTAATTCTTTCTGAATCAAAGGTTCACGCGTCGCATGCAATTTCCTTAAATTTTGTTGAAATAGTTTCACCCCTCATTTAATAGGAATGCCATGTTGGATGATATGTGTATCATATGTCTTCAAATCATCATGCATCCATGCAAATGCATCTCGATACTATTTGAAAAGGAGAATAAAATCTTGTCATTCTCGAGCAGAAAAACATGTATCGAGGCTCACCTACTTTGGATCTTCTTTGGTCACTAGATTGACTTGTTCATGTGATAATGTTGAGCTATGAGTCTTTGTGTTCATTGGTCCTCTATAATGGTTTTATAGGTCATATAATTTCTCAAGAGACCCCACACCTTTTGGCATTGGATTCCATTTAGATGCTTGAGTTGCTTTCTTCAAAGCCTTCTCATGCTCATCCTCTTCAATATCAGCATCTGTGAACACAATCTGCATTGGCCATGAAGTGCAGTATATGTTGGTCATCATTAAATACACAAAATTTAGTGACATTGTTGGGCACATATGGCTTATAAATAATTTCAATAGAAAAATCATCATTTAATGGTGACATTCGAGCAGCGGCATTGGCTAATGTATCTGTGGCAGCAATAAGAAATCTAGGAACAAAACTAATATTAAATGCTTTAAAATATGAAATAAGTCAGCGTACCTCCTGTTGGTATTTTTCAATTTAGGTTAAACATAGTGACTGGTATTCCATATTTGAGAGGTAACACTATTTGAATCACCAATTACCTTAAGTTCTTCTACCTTGAGGTCTATGGCCTTCTTTAACCCCAAAATTAGTGCTTCATATTCAACAATGTTATTTATGCACTCAAACTCCAAGTGGCGTGAAAAGATATAGCTTTTATTCCAAGGGTTAATAAGAATACAACCAGCTCTAGACCCGTCCTTGGTCCTAGAACCATCAAAGTATATAAGGTCCAAATATCAGTAGCTATTGATATAGTTCCTGTACTAGTAGTATGTACATCTATATTACAAAGTTCATTTGCACCAGTTGGACTTCAAGGAAGGAACTCCAACTGTGTATTAGATGGTACAAGTGAAGGTTGCGCTTGATAGAACCTATGATCAACTTCTAGAAAAGAATTTTCAAAGATGATACATGAAAAGATGATTGGCTCCTTATGTCCCTCAAGTGTCATCATGGTGTATTTCATGTAAGGCTCATTTTCCACTTGAATATGATTGTTTCTACCCTTATAAGAAAGCCATAAATGTGTCAAGTCTATCGATAAATACCCTTGTAATTTTTTGGGCCAATCCCTACTCAGTGTTGGGTGTGTGTTATATTCTTTCCACTACTAGTTGGATGTGCGGAGGGTGGGTGACAACCCCCCCTATTCGTTGCATCGGGCGCAGCAAGGGGGTCACATGGGAGGTGCAGCCCCCCTTGTCAAGGGGTTTCAGGGGGGCAGTAACCCCCTTGTATGGGGTCCTGGACAATGCCCTGGGAAATTGTTTTTGGACCCTATATTAGGTGGGTGGACCTACCTATGGTTTTGTGCATGGGTTTCGCACATGGTTTTGGGCATGATGGTTTTATTCCCATGGTATTTTGTATATTTGTTCAAGGGAACTACAATTGTGTTCTAATATAGGGTTAATGGATTGGGGTTTATGAATGCTTCAAAATGTATATATATGTATTGTAAAATTGAAAAGAATATAATGAAAAATCAATCTGGTAGTCTCAGTTTCGAGATCCAGGGGAAATCTCTATGTATTTGTTTTATATTCTCTCCATTACTTATTTTCTGCTCTTAGAATTCATATGGAAGTAATTTTTATACAGGGTTACAACCTACGTTTGGTATCAGAGCTATTTCGGCTTCAAGGGGATACCTTTGTTGCTGAGGGGTTTTTCTCAAGCCTGTGGTAGACCCTGTTTAGTGGGAAATTTGCGAGATCGATTCTTGTGGTGAAAGAAGATGGTGAGCAGTGGAAAGATAGAGATAGAAAAATTTAATGGTCAAAGTTTTGAGTTATGGAAGCTCAAGATGGAGGATCTGCTAGTGGCTAAAGATCAGTGGATCGCAGTAGATCCGGGTACTTAACTAATGACAATGTCAGTTGAAAACTGGGCGAAGCTAGATCGTAAGGCAAAGAGCACAATATGGTTGTGTATCTCAGGTTCAGTATTGTTGAATGTATTAAGGGAAGCTATGGTGAAGTATTTGTGGGTCAAGTTAGGGATTTTGTACCAATCTAAGTCTCTGGTGAACAAATTGTTCCTGCGGAAAACGTTGTATAACATGAGGATGAAGGATGGACACTCGGTGACAGATCATATGAATTCCTTTAATACTGTGGTAGGACATTTCTTATCTGTTGATATAAAAATTCCAGATGAAGATAAGTGCATCAGTTTGTTGTGGTCTCTACCAAATTCACGGGATAGTCTGGTTGTTTCTATATATAGCAATACAACTACGTTGAAGTTTGATGAAATAGTCTCATCTTTGTTGTCGGAGGAGATGAAATGGAAAAATATGGAGAGCTAGAATGGAGATGCTTTGTCTGTACAAGGACGGTCCGAGAACAGAAACACAAGTAATTCCTCGAGTGGGAGATATAAATCTAGTGGGAGATATAAATCTCCTGGAAAACCTGTAAAGGTATGTTGGAAATGCAGAAAGGAGGGGAACTACAAAAAGCACTTGAGATATAAAGATATTGAGAAAAGAAAGGGATCTGATGATGCTCCTTCTGCAGAGGCAAAAACCACCTTAGATGAAGGTGGGGATGTGTACTTGGCTTCTTCTTCAAGTACACATGTAGATCACAAGGCATGGTTGATTGACGCAGGTGCATCCTTTCACTTCAATCTCATAGGGAGTGGTTATGTGAGTATGAGAAATATGATGGCAGTGTTGTATTATTAGGGGATGACAGGAAGGTTGGAATCGTTAGACGTGAAAAATTCAAGTTGAAGTTTCAAGGTGGAAGGATTAGAACACTTCTGGGTGTTCTTCATATTCCTGCATTGGCCAGAAACCTGATTTCTGTAAGCAAGATGGATGATGCAGGTGTAAAACTAGTTTTTGAGAAAGATACCTGCAAGATGGTTTAGGGAGCACTGGCATTAAAGCAGGGAGTTCAAATTGGAACTCTGTACAAGCTTCTGGGTAGTACTTTTATTGATGGATGCAACAGTTCTGTGGTTCCTGAAAGTGGAGCTGAAACTAGTGGTCTCGCGAGAAAAGAGCATGCTATGGAATCAAAGGCTTGGACATATTGGAGAGAAGTGATTTGAATATTTATGGTAGAAGTTATGTTTAATTTCTCTCCGGATTTCAATTTCTGTGAACATTGTGTATATGGGAAGCATAGTTGGGTGAGTTTCCCCTCTAGTTCTAAAAGGGCGAAAGGGATATTAGAGCTTGTGCACAGTGATGTGTTTGGACCCGTGTCGGTTCCATCATTGGGTAAGTATGTGTACTATGTATCATTTGTATATGACTTCTCAAGGAATACATAGATATATTTCCTCAGGACATAGATAGACATAGATGTATCATTTATTGATGTACAGTATCACTTTGTGAGGGACATGGTTGAGGATAAAAAGGTGTTGCTGGTAAAGGTGGACACCTTGAAGAATGTTGCAGATGCATTGAAAAAGTCTGTGATCACTGAGAATTTTTCTTGGTGTAGAGAAAAAATGGGCATTGTAGGGCTGGACCAATGACTAAGGTCTCCCGTGACCCCCTGTGTGGAAAAAAAAACAACAAGTGGGAGAATTTTGGGTGCATGTTATATTCTTTCCGCGACTCATTGCATGCACAGGTGGTCATGGGGGGGTGAAAGCCCCCCCTTTTTTGTTGCTCTGGGCGCAACATGGGGGTCACGGGGGGGCAAAATCCCCCCCTTTTTTGTTGCTCTAGGCGCAACAAGGGGGTCACAAGGGGGGTGCAACCCTCCCTGTCAGGGGGTTTCACACATGGTTTTGGGCATGATGGTTTCTACCCATGGTATTTTGTAGATCCGGTCAAGAGAACTATGGTTATGCTCTAATCTAGGGTTAATGTATTGCGATTTATGAATGCTTCAACATGTATATATATGTATTGTAACATTGAAAGGAATATAATAAAAAATCAATTTTGTAGTCCCAGTTTTGCGATCCAGGGGAAATCTTTGTGTATTTCTTTTATATTCTTGCCATTGTTTGTTTTCTATTTTTAGAATTCATATGCAGGTAATTTATGTACAGGGTTAAAACCTACACTCAAAAGCAAACCATAGGCTTTAGGAATGTCCAAAATAACAATATTAATGCATTGGTGAACTCTATGGTCTCATGACAAACATATGATGACATTATTAAATTCACCGATTTCCTGGGCTAATGATCTGTGCATCGATATTTTCCCATTTAGCATTAATTTTCTTAGCAACAGATAGTGGCATGAAGTTTGTAGATGCACCAAAATCAATGAGACAATTATGAACATTATAGTTAAATATTTCAAAAGCTAAGAGAAAAGGGGGGAGAAGAGTGTTAGTATTCAAATTAACAACATTAACTACAGACTCGAGAATGCCATGAGACTTGCCGAACATAACTTGATAAGCAGAAACTACGTTACCTGATGGAGGTTGTGATGCAAGTGCTTGGATGATCAATTCATGCTTCCTTGTTATCTTTGCAAGCTCAAAGATTGAAATATTGGCACGATCTCTTTTCATATCCTCAACAATATTATAATCAATCCTTTCATTTCTAATAGGTTGTGTTGAAGTATATGGTGGTGAAGCTTTGTTTGAAGCTTTTGTTGTTTGTGGAAGTGTTCTTAGGAGGAGGAGCACTGCCATACTTATTTCGCAAACTTTGAGTAGATTTAGTAGGCGGTCGAATCCTTCACAATAATTGTTTTTTAAACTCTTTCTTAGAAATTGTTCCTAATTTACTCCTCAAATTATATTTCTTAATTGTTTGTTGAGGAGGAGCTTCACTCACTGGTCGTTCATCAACACTTTGTTTATTAGTGCTATATATGATACCAAATGTATTGACTAAATGCCCAACACGTGAACTTTCCTTGGTCATGGTAGATTCATTTTTTTCTTATGTCTGCTAAGACTGCTCCTCTACTAATAAAGTCTCTATAATGTTTGTCATCATAGCAGTCATGTTGTGGTTCCATTGGGGACATGTTTTCTCTGAAATGCCTCTCCTAATGGAAAGTACAACTGTTTTCCATGCCCAAGCTTTCAACATTAAACACAACATTGGAACTCTGAGCATATTTATCTGGTTGAAAATTTTTATTATTCTTAAAGAAAGGAAGCTTTAAAGACTTACTATTGGTAGTGGCCTCACTCGACTTCATCTTTAGTTTGGATACTTCATTAGTGAGCAACTTCAAAGATTCATCCAAGCTTTCCATGTAAAAAGGAATTTCTCTTTGTCTTTAGTGGAAGGGGTTTGATTTTTCTTACCGTTGTCTTTGGAGTCTTTAGAATATTCATGATCTTTAATATCTCCAATAGAATGCAAGTCTTCTTCAATAACAATCGCTTATGCAAAGTTGAAAGCCAATGTATCCTTTGCAGCTCTTTTAACAAACACAGAAATATTAGTAGGCAAGGTAGTTGTGTAGTAATATTTAGTGATAATATTATGTGGTTGAACATATGTGGGGAATTTATTCAACAAGCGTGTAAATCTTTGATTAAAATTCTTCACTTTTTCCTTTTCCCCCATCTTAACATTCCCGAGTTCTTTGAGCAACATAGCAGGAGTTTTATCATCAACAAATTTATCCAAGAACAACTTCTTGAACTCCCTCCAATTATAGATTGAATTAAGCGGAAGATTTTGGAACCATAACGATACTCTACCTTCTATAGTGTACAGAAAAAATCTACAATAAACTTCATCAAAATGTACCTCAAGCATTCACAAATGCATGTAGAAGTCATTAATATGTTCCTCAACTTTCGTCCTCTTATCAAGATCAAAATTTGAAAGTAGTTTTTCTAGATGTTTAGGCATGCGATGAAACTTTCCTAGAAGAGAAAGAGGTCATTGAGCTATCCAATCCAACTGTTCATAAACCATGTCTTCTTCTTCCTCCTCTTCTCCCTCTGAATCTGAATATTCTTCTCCTTCACCATTCAAATCCTCATTATAATCGGGCTCTTCTTCTTGTCTCGATTGTTCTTTGTTAGAAAATTAAAAATCCTCCCCATCTCCTTCCAAATCCTCCTCAATAGGTGTAAGGTCCCCTTGTTGATGTGTTCTTTTAGTAGGATCAACTAATTCTTCAAGGGTTGCAATAACCAAATATTCCATTGAAGAAACCAATACACAGTGACGAGTCATTTCTTTCTTTATAGGCTTATGTGGAAGAATAGAAGTGACAGGAAGTAAGTCGAGAGATCTTACAAACTAACGTGTAATAAGTCGAATTGTTCAGAGTTGATCATAGGTGACTTCAAAATCCTATTTTGGACTTCGATGAGAGTAATGTGCAAAGAAGCAGAGAACCACTAATGGAGGCAGCGCAGCACCTAGAGGAACTGACATTGGGCCAGTCTGGGCCCACGCAGGCTTGACGCAGAGCCAGAAGGGCCAGCGCAGAAGGGAAGTTGCCTTCACACAAAAATATGGAACTGCAAGGGAGCTACCAAAACAGCCGGGAGAGTTTGACGCAGAAGCTCCAAGAGGTAGAAGAGATAGCGCAGCGCTGACGTAGAGCCTCTGAGGCTGACGCAGGGCCTACGTAGGGCCAGCGCAGAGATAGCCGAGGGTTTGCCAATTCTACTGCAGGATCAGTCGAAAACTGTCAGGTGAAATGAGGTAATCTAACTCAGTTTTCCACCATTATATTTTTCTTTCTAACTAGATTGTCAGGAGGGAATCCATCATTATATTCATAACTACTGCTTAATAATATAAAACCCTCAGAGTTGTTGCACCAGTTTTTCTGCATTGGGTTTTTCCGGGGACGAATTTGTCTAAAAATAACGATGTCCTATGTATCTTGTTCTTTGCTCAGTTTCTTGTTTCATGTAATCAAATTAAATTGGTGTAGGCTGCAGAAGTAATTTACTTCAGTATTTTTCAAAAAATAACTCAATAATGTATATTAAAATCAAGTAAGAGAAGTAGATTCAGTTTCGCTGCAGTAGGGGTTCCCTGAGTATAGGAATTTTCACATGGTATCAAAGGATTGATTTTGAAACAAGAAGAGCAGCTCCAGTGCTGAGCAGAGAGGCCAATAGTTGCATTTGGCAACAATTCGAATCCCCTTGAAGGGATTGTACAGTCCTTGTCGGGAAAGCAGAGATTCCGAGGAAATCTCTCTTTGAGAGAGTCGACAGAGAGGTACGGTTTCCGGTTCGTGAGCTTACAGAGGCAGAGGGAGTGACACAGAGCCTCAACACAGTGCTTGAAGAGCATAGTTTCTATCGGGGCAAAAATCCATCGGAAAAGAAAGAAGACATAGAAGGGGAATTTTCTCCTCAGAGGACTTTTCTCACCATGTCGCGCAGCAGGCCAGTGTTGCGCAGTGACTAGAAGAGTCAATTCGATAGTTTGGGTGAGATGGCATCACATGGCCGCAGAAATCAGGACAAGTTGGAAGGAGCTTCCAACTATGTCATATGGAAGACCAAAATCTTAGTTGTTCTAGAGGAGTACGATCTCTAAGCTTACGTCAAGAGTGTTGTGGTTGTTCCCGTGGACAATGATCAGAAGAAGTACAAGGCTGAGTAAGCAAAGGCGAAGAGGTACATATTCGATGAAGTTCGAGATCATGCGGTCTCACACTTACAGGGCAAAGATACAGCCCAAGAAATGTGGGAAGCTTTGTCTTCATTGTATGAAGGTTCTTCCGAACAGCAAAAGATGTACTTAGAACAAAATTTGCAGCAAACATTGACGCAGAAGGGAGAAGTGTTTAACTCCTATCTTCAACGTCTTCAAGACATCAAAGACCAACTTGCTGCAGTGGGGTCTACTCCTCAGTCTACCGCGATGATAAGGACGGCCCTGAATGGAGTCTCGGATGAATGGCAAGTCTTCGTCAAAAGTATATTGGGCAAGACAGACTACCTTCATTGGAGGCGATGTGGACAGCCCTTCAACAGGAAGAATTAAGGAGGGATCTGGTAAAGGTCAACCTCAATGGAAGCAGTGGGAGTGGCACGAAGACCAAGGAGGAGGAGGAGAACGCAGCTCTAGCATCAAAGGGACAGCAGCAGCAGAAGCGGAAGAAGGACATTTCGAAGGTGAAATGTTTTAGATGTGGCAAGATGGGCCACTTTGCATCCAAGTGTCCTTTGAAGAAAAACGATAAGGATGAGAAACACAATCGTAAGGCTACTCCAGCAAAAATTGACGAAGAAGAGTTTGCCATGAGTGCCCACGCATCTCTAGGAGGGAAATGGGGCGATATAGAACTGTAATTGGGAGGACTACATGTGGGCAGGATCCTTGAGGAATGTGAAAATTTCTGAATCTACACATCAGAAATCTTATTGCAATCACTGGTTTATCATCTCCTACTTGTTCTTTACATTAAACGAGTTATTTAATTACTTAAACAACGATGAAAACATTATTGCAACCTACGCATACATACATATCATGAACTGAAATAAACTGAGACAATCACACAAGGGGCACCATTATTTTTGGACAATCGTCCCCAAAAAAGCCCAATTCGGGAAAACCGGTGCAACATGTAGAGGGTTTGTATTATTAAGCAAATTCTTGAATACAACTAGGGTGCCAAATGCATCTCACCTAACAGAGAATAACCTTGGCAGAAGTACCTCTATCTGGAGACAGATATTTCGGCAAATCCAACAACTGGATGATCAAACCCCATAGATCACCCTACTGTCCCCAGTGCTAGGTAGCAATCGTTGCTCCAAGCAGTGGAACTGCATCACCCTCTTAGTGAGCCTCTCTTGCTCAGAAAGTCGATATGCTAGACTGCTCTCTCTCTCTGCCCCACATAAAAACTCCAGCGCTACCTCTAAGGGCCTACATTAGCCCTTCCAGCTTCCACGTCACCTGCATCAGCCCCTGTAGCCTATGCGTCACCCTATCTAGAGCTGCGATGTCTCTCCTAGTGTTGCTCTGCCTCTCTGCTATGTATTCTTTGGCCTTGGACCGAAGTCCCTCTGCCAAACTGCCCCTTACTGCAACTCAAATCACTAGCTCGATTTTCTCAGCGAACCTCGCTCTAGAAAAATCAAACTATTTCATCTCTTGGTGTATATCCAACTGACCCTCAAGCCTCCTCTTATAGTTTTCCCGTTGATGAATCAACGAACGTGATCTAATCTCTAATCAACGGCTAAGATTAGAACTAGCTTGATCCTTGCCACTTAGAACCTTCTCACCCATATTTTTATTAATACACATTAATATTTTTATTTTCCTAAGTTTAGACTTAGGAACCCATTAAAAATATTAATATTTTAATAACTCCTCATCTGGGTGGAATTTCTCTAAATGATTTCTAGGTTCTAGAGATCTCATGTGTTCTAGCTCGTCCACCAAATTCTGGAGCTAGGCACATCTGATGCTACCCAAAATCAACACTCCCTCTTAGCAAGGAATGTGCTCTAGCAATACTCCCAACTAGAAGCATCACACGGATCCACTGCATCGGTCCTCTGTGCTGTTGATGCTCGCCCTGATGCCCTTCATCCACTGCACCGTCGCTTCTTGTACCGTTGCCTATGACTTTCCCAATGCCACTGCTACATTTGTACTGCAGCTCCCTCTCAAAATGTTTCATCGCGCTGCCCATAGCACTGCCACCACTAACTATTGCACTGCAACTCAATTACTGAGAAGTAAGTCACTGATACTTCACCCAAAAATTGACATCCTAGTCAGTATGGATGCCTCGTGATCCTGAAGCTACCTATGTTGCTAATCTGTGTTGACCCTCTGCTGCCACTGCACTAGTGCAAACTTCTTTGTGCTTCTAATGCTGCTATAACATCGACTGCACTGCTTCAGACTCTGGCACTGTAGCAATGCCAATGTCGCTCCATCACACCTCACTCCAACTGACACCCGTCTTTTTGCTACTGTCGTTAAGGGCTCCCATAGTTTACGTGATCCAAACGTTTGGGCACCTCAAGGAACATGCCCCCTCATGTAGTCCTCTGGACTACAACTCCATGTCACCCCACCTCTTCTATAGAGGTGCATGAGCACTCATGGCACAATCATTATCCTTGTCTTCCTTGTCCGCTTTCGCTGGAGTGGCCTTTGATTCAGAAGCTTCCCCCTTTCCCTTCTTCCGGGGGCACTGAGTGGAAAAATGTCCCAGCTCCCCACAGTTGAAGCATCTAACCTTGGTGATGTCCTTCTTCTTTCTCTTATGCTGCCCTTGTTGTCCCGACAATGCGAGAGTTTCATCCTCCTCCTCCTTGACTTGGACTCCCTTGCCGCTACTCCCTGCCTTGGTCAACCTCCTGAGCTCTCCTTGTCGAAGAGTTGCCCACATCTCCTCCCAATTGGGGAGAGTCACTCTGCCCAAAATACTTTGGAAAAATGTCTCCTAATCTTCAGTGATTGCATTCAAGGCAGTCCTGACCATGAACTCAGGATCTGGTGTAGACCTCACGAAAGTCAACTGGTCATGAATCCCTTGCAACCTGAGAAGGAAGGGATCTATCTCCTCTCCTTTTTGCATTTAGTACTGTCTCAGCTGATTTTCTAATAGCATCTTTCATTGCACGGAAGATCCTGGTACAAGGTGGTCAGGGTCTCCCACATCTCCCTTGTTGTTTCCTTCTCAACAATGTGTGGTACTACATGATATTTGACCCCGTCTAGGATCATGCACTTTGCCTTCGCCTGGGCCTCCTTGTACTTCTTTGTCGCATCAGCGTCAACCAGAACAACTACCACTTTCAAGGCATAGTCCTTGATGTGATGTTTATCTATGATTGCCAGGATCCTAGCCTTCCAGAGGACAAAATTGGATGCTCCGTCCAATCTGTCATGATCCCTCAACCCATTCATTGCCATCTCTGCTCAAAAATAGGAATGGTTCTTTTCTCCCTCTCTTGATGTCAATCTAGAAAGACTTGGATATAGATTTCTTTGGCACAAGAAACCCTCTAAGGAAAAATCTCCTCTAGACTCCCTCTGAGTCTTGATTTCCTTCACAGAAATCCTCCCGCCAACTGTCGAATCACTTCCTCTCCAATTCTCCTTTGCTGCTACAACCTGAACATAGATTTCTTTGGCTAGAAATCTTTCAAGTCAATGACTCCCTCTACCTCGGCTATGTCTCCACAGACATTGTTCTGCACCAACAGAAACAGTGTCCCACCAGCTCCTCAAATCGAATCTGCTCTGCTTCCTCAGCCCCGGCAACTGACTAATTCGAACCTCTCAAGCTCTGCACTGGCCGAGAGAGCTGACGCAATCACTGCGTGGGCTCCTCTCTAGCTCAGTGTCACGCTCTGCAGGCTCGAAATGCTGACACAGGCACTATGTGAGCCTCTGCGTCACTCCTGCAGCTACTCCTCTGCCTCTGAAATAGCGCTATCACTCGAGACCGTTGCTTCTCTACAGTAAATTCTCTAGATCTCTCAGTTGGTGTCTTCAGTCTCCTACGATCTGCAATGCTCTGATACCATGTGAAAATTTCTAAATCTACACATCAGAAATCCTACTACAATCACTGGTTTGTAATCTCCTACTTGTTTTTTACATTCAACAAGTTATTTATTTACTTCAACAGTGATGAAAACACTATTGCAACCTACACATACATACAAATCATGCACTGAAATAAACTGAAACAATCACACAAGGGACACCGTTATTCTTGGACAATCGTCCCAGGAAAAACCCAATTCGGGAGAATCGGTGCAGCATATAGAGGGTTTGTATTATTAAGTAGATTCTTGAATATAACTATGGTGCCAAATGCGGCTCACCCAACAGAGAATAGCCTTGGCAGAAGTACCTCTATCTGGAGATAGATATTTCGGCAACTCCAGCAACTGGATGATCAAACCCCACAAATGACCCTATTGTCCCCAGTGCTGGGTAGGGATGGCTGCTCCAAGCTCTGCGTTGGAACTACATCACCTCCTCTAGGAGCTGCGTCACCCTCTCGGTGAGCCTCTCTTGCTCAGAAAGTTGATATGTTGCTCTACTCTCTCTCTCTCTCTCTGCCCCACAGAAAAACCCCAATGCTGCCTCTAAGGGCCTGCGTCAGCCCTTCTAGCTTCTGCGTCACCTACGTCAGCCCCTCTGGCCTCTGTGTCACCTTCTCTGGATCTGCATTGTCTCTCCTGGTGCTACTCTGCCTCTCTACTAGTCCCTCTGACGAACTACCCCTCACTGCAACTCAAATCACTAACTCGATTTTCTCAGCAAACCTCACCCCAGAAAAATCGAACTCTTTGATCTCTTGGTGTATCTCCAACTGACCCTCAAGCCCCCTCTTATATTTTTCTTGTTGATAAATCAACGGTCGTGACCTAATCTCTAATCAACGGCTAAGATTAGAACTGGATTGATCCTCGTCACTTAGAACCTTCTCACCCATATTTTTATTAATACACATTAGTATTTTTATTTTCCTAAGTTTAGACTTGGGAACCTATTAAAAATATTAATTATTTTAATAACTCCTCATCCGAGTGGAATTTCTCCAAACGATTTCTGGGTTCTGGAGATCTCATGTGTTCTAGCCCCTCCACCAAATTTCGGAGCTAGAGCACATTCGATGCTACCCAAAATCAACAAGGAACCCGCCTCTTGGATCAATTCCTTGCTACGGGAGCCCGAGATTCAGCAGTAGCGAGATGGACTTAGTGTCAGATGATGCAGTGGGTTGGTTGGAGAGATAGATGTAGTACCCTGAGACCAGAAACTAATCAACACAGAGCAAGGTTGGCAGCAGCGCAGATGGCACAGTGTAGAAGTCAGGAGCAGCGTAGAAGATTCAGAGGGTCAGAGACTAGTAGCAATCATATTCCAACATTCACATGGTATTATGTTGAACATAGTTAGTTCAATAATTTTGAGTGCTTTTAGTTGCTTCTCTCAGCAATTGAGTTGCAGTATGAATGTAGTGTTAGCAGTGGCAGTGCTAGCAGCATAGCAGATGCAGCATTTGAGAGGGAGTTGTAGTACATATGCAGCATTGGCAGTGTCATGGGAAGCAGTACAGTAGCAACAGTAGCACAGTGTTGATGGCAGCAACAGTGCGAAAAGGAGATGCTTCAGAGACAGAGCAGCGTGCAGTTGGAAATTGTTGTTAGGGCACATTCCTCGCTAAGAGGGAGTGTTAGTTTTTGGTAGCATCAGATGTGATCTAGTCATGAAAATTGGTGGAGAGGCTAAGGCACATGACTTCTAAAGAACCCAGAAACCGTTTGGTGAAATTCCACCCGGATTTTATTTTATTAAAATAATTAATATTTTTAATGGGGTTCCTAAGTCTAAACTTAGGAAAATTAAAGTATTAATGTGTATTAATCAAAATATGGGTGAAAATGTTCTAGAAAGCGGATCAAGTCAAGTTTTTAATCTTAGCCGTTGGTTAGAGACTTGATCTTGACCGTTAAAGTCTCAACGAGAAAAGTATAAGAACGTAGCTTGAGGTTCATTCAGTAATACACCGAGAGAACGAATTGATCTAGAGTTCGAAATTTTTGGGGCTTGGAAGCTGAGAAATTTGAACTAAGTGATCATTTTGCAACAGAGGGGCGGGGATAGTTTGGAAATATTGAGCAGAGAGGCGGAGAGCCACTAGTGGAGTCAGCACAGCACCTAGAGGGATTGACGTTGGGCCAGTCTGGGCCCACGCATGCTTGACACAGAGCCAGAAGGACCAGCGCAAAAGGGAAGTTGCCTTCATGCAGAAATCTGGAACTGTCAGGGCGCTGTCAGAACAGCCGGGAGAGGTTGACGCAAAAGCTCCAAGAGGCAAAAGAGATAGCGCAGGGCTGACACGGAGCCTCTGAGGCTGACGCAGGGCCTACGTAGGGCCAACGTAGAGATATTTGGGGGTTTGTTAGTTCTACTACCGGATCAACAGGAAATTGTCGAGTGAAGTGAGGTAATCTCACTCAGTTTTCCACCATTTTATTTTTCTCTGTAACTGGATTATCGAGAGGGCATCCAGCATTGTATTCAAAACTACTAGTTAATAATATAAAACCCTTAGAGATGTTGCACCAGTTTTCCCACATTGGGTTTTTCTGGGGATTATTTTTTCCAAAAATAACAGTGTCCTATGTATCTTGTTCTTTTCTCAGTTTCTTGTTTCATGTAATCAAATTAAATTGGTGTAGGCTATAGAAGTAATTTACTTTAGTATTTTTCATAAAATAACTTGATAATATATATTAAAATCAAGTAGGAGAAGTAAATTCAATTTTGCTGCAATAGGGGTTCCTTGAGTATAGGAATTTTCACAGCTTGTTGTTATCGATAAGTTTGATCGAGAGATATTTTTTGTTACCGATCTATTTGATCCGGATGAATTTGCTACTGATTGTAAAAATCAGATTTGTTGAGGCTTTGTAAGTGAAGCATTTCTTGGGAAGACACCAGGTCGGCACTATGTGTTGATGTCTAGATCTCGAAGTAGGGAGGGTGGCGTTGGTCATAGAGCTCTGACCTCAGATACGCACCTAGATCCCTAGGTTGGTGGTTAGCAAGTAAGCCTGATGGTACCTAGAGAGACTGAAAGATTTAATCCATCTTAGTCCCACTCGATAGATTTCTCTAGTCAGGAATATAGTTCATGGCATTCTGGTGCCTAAATTGTTGAGAGACCTTGGATAGATTGCCCTGGTCAGGAATCTAGTCCATGGCATTGCGGTGCCTAAACTCTTCATAGTTCACATAGTTGGAGATCTTCCTTGTACTTGTATATGAGGAATACCTCCCTAGTTAAGAGGGAGTGTTAAAAAATGTAACTAGGTTCGGTCTTTGTATTTACTTCATAATAAAATGTACTTATGGAAAAGAATGAAAATAAATTTTATTATTATGACTTATTAAAGCATAGGTTTCATGCTTCGGTCATCATGTTTTAGGTCAATACCCATTAAGGACTTCTAAGATACATTCTAAATCAATAAAGTCATTGTACTTTTAAAGAGACCCTTCTTGGGCTTTTGAATCATGTAAAAAGAATTATTTTTGAGTCAAAAAAGAATTATGTCACCTCCACACCAAGTCGGTCTCAAGAAGATCAAGCCAGCCTCAAGATGTTGAAAAGTGTAATAAGGTTCGATCTTCATAATTACATGTAATTGTAATTTTTGTAAATGATGAAAAGAAGAAAAAAAAATTATTTTGTAATGCTTGCTTCATGGGTTTCATGAGCAAGATATTTTATTTAGATGGCTCCCATTGAGAGCCTTAGGATTTGTCATTAAAGTCAAAGAGTCAATGTCATATATGAAGAACCCTTTTTTGGGGATATAAAAATGTATATGAGACTTTGAAAATGTTTGAAAGCCCTCCAACGACAAGCACTAGTCCTTCTCTTGAAGTCAGCCTCAAAACAGAGAGTAAACTCATGTCTGCTCACCTCAAATAGACACACCTATTCAGATAAGCATAGGTCGGCTTATTTATGGGATAAACCACTATAAATACGTGGGCAAACTCTTTGCATTTCAACAGTGAAGTAATTCGGATATCTCTCTCTGAAGTTCGGATGAAGTTACAGTCATCAAGTTCGGATCTCTGAATTCGGGTGGACAATCACAGTTAGAGTTTTGCATGTCTCTGATATTTTCTGATGGTAATTACAATCAGAAATTTGGATGTCTTTCTGTGATTTTGGAGAACAGTGGCAGTGAAGGAAGGCTCGGATCTCTCCCAAGTTCAGGTATCAAAAAGGGCAGAGGTATGTTCGGGCATATTGTAAGAGACAGGTCCATTGTAGGGGATCGGAAAAGAGACAAGTTTAGAGATAAGATCTATGCTATCTCTCAGTCAATAGATCAGGTTTATCTCTGAGATTCGGACAATAATGACAATGACAAACTTGGTGTCGCTATAGTTCGAAGTTGCCACGGTGAGGAAGAGTTTGAAGGGCTCACAGTTCGGCTTCTTTTGATGCTTCCACAGTAAGAAGGGTTTGTTGCCTCTTTGCTTCAGTACCATTATAGTTCATGCAGTGATGAGACTCTCAATGTACTCTCAATGATACGAAGGAAGAGGAATCACGAAGAAGAGGAATGGAGTAGAAGATAGTCAAGAGAACTAGTACCTTGGTCTTGAAGTGGCTAATAGGTCAAGGGTCTTGGTCTTGGTATTCGTCAATTGGAATCTCTATAAGAAGAATTTGTGTGGGTTTTCCTCTCAAAGAGTGAGAGGTTTTGGCCCTTGTTGATAGCTTACATTCTGTGTCTCCTGTCTATTTATGTTCATGCATTGGTTACTGTTTGATGAAGAAGAACACTAATAATCTAAGAAGAAGATCATAATCTAAAGAAGTAAAAAGCATTCACAAGCAGTCACTAATTGAAGAGAAATCACCTAATGCTAATGCCCTAGATTTCTCAACATGGTTTCAGAGCTTAGGTGACAATTAAGGAAGGGCATCTAATCAAGGAGACACTCAAGGATTGAGTTTCAAGGAAGGCATTAAAGCAAGTTGAAGGATATCAAAGTGAAGTCGAGATCTACATTGAAGAAGAAAGTCTACTTCAAAAGGAAGTCTTGGGATCATCAAATAATCAAGGCTAAAGCCTTTTCTCTACTCAAGGCAAATAGATCTACAAATCAAGGCATTGAGAAGTCTACGCCAGCATAAGTATTGGATCTTATAGTAACTATCAAAAGACCACAAAGACCCTCATCAAGTTGAAGAGATCTACAAAGCAAGGTAGCCCACAATATGGACATCCAAAAGAAGCACTTTAAGGATGAAGATCACATCATCTTAGAAAAGGTCGAAACCCTAGAAGCATTTTTGATCTGCACTCATTCACTACCACAAAAGTCGAAGTATCTTGAAGGCGAGAAGGCACTATCATCATCTTCAAAAGCTATAAGGCAAGCTCCCTATCATTGCAGCAAGGATCCCCTCCTTATCCATGAAAAGGATCATTCGAGGAAGCATCAAAGCGTCCTCATCAATCACCATCAACATAGGAAGCTAGATCTAAAGGTGTCGACATCATAATAAGAGAAATCTCCTTTATTGAAGAAGGGCTTTTCATTTGGAAGATCATCCAAAAGGGGCACTAATACATCTTCTTCAACCACCATCAAAGTGATCAAGTTGAAGCTTTCATCTTCACTTTTCAAGTAAGTATATTTCATTCTATAATCAAATTTGGTAAAATGACTTCGTTTTGCAAGGAGATCTATAAGCTGGTTGGGTCATCGATATTCCTTACATGGAAAGGAGGATAGACATAGTCCTCGAAGAAAGTGAAGTCATTGAACATATCAATGAAAATGTCTCCTCTGAATACATGGAAAGGGATTCTTATGAAAGGTCCCCTCATATAGCAGCATTGGAGACATCAAAGAGATATATATGGTAAGTTGGTATAACTATTCTCTGAAGATGCGATAAAAAATGTCACAACACTTGGATCTCATCTACACAAATTGAAGGTATCAAAGGATAAAGGGTTGTCTTCATAAGATCTCAATTGCAAGATCTGGGAGAGATAATCCTCATTGTTCTAAATGCACTAATTGATGAAAAAGGTAACAAATGTCTATGAGGACAAGAAGGTTATCCCATTCAACAACTTGTGGTTTCTATGCAAGATAGAAGAAGACATGTTGAGGGAAAAAAGTATTTAGACATTTGTCGAAAGGAAAAGAAGAACATAGTTAAGATTCAATGCTATAAGAATTACAAGAAAGATTGTCCTAAGCTCAAAAAGGGTAATAATAAGGAAGATAGAGAAGAAGTCCATTTCACCGAAGAAGTGGAGGACGCTGTAAGAGGAAAAGCATTAGAAACAAGATCTTGTGACATCACCATAATGAAACATGAAGGACAACTGGAACAAAATCTATGGCAGTGAAATATGAAGTATATATCTCTTCAGAACCTCATTGGAAAGGAAGAAGTCATCCAAGACAAGACTCATCGTACATCAAAAGTTAACATCTGCTTCATAAGGATATGCAAGGTCCTCAAGACTCATTAATGGAATCTTCATCCGAAGGTTCACCAATCTAGAGTGGAAGCAAGTGTTATATCAAGAACTTCAACTTATGCAATTCATGGGATGATGGTATGATGACATAAGAGATGAAGCGGATCAAGGGGTTGAAGCTCTTTTCAATCAAGTTGTTGAAAGAAGCCTAGATGACCTAAAGGTAAATGAGGTATGCATGCTTGTAATAAATATTATAAAGTCATATTGTATGGTTGCAGGTAACATGGATCACTGCTTGATCTTGAGAAGCATGATCAAAGGAAAGGATTTGCTTCCTATGAAAGATTGCCAGAAGGCATGGGTCACACTAGATGAAATCAACATAATATGTCCTCATATGAAGTATGAGGTGGTTGACTACAATTGAGGAACTCTAAATGGAAGCTCTTGGGAATTAAATGTGTGAAGAAAGGAAGGAAGAGATCATGAGATATGCAACCATGGTAAAGGCAATCAACATCCGGAAGACCAAGAATATTTGATTAGGAGATCTCCTGAAAAGATATGAGGACTCTGATGGAAGTCAAGGAAAGATGGAGACCCTTGACAATGGATATCTTTGGGAGATGTGTCAACATGTATGCAGGATGCTGATACACAATGGAAGATGTCATGATGAAAGTACATCACAAAGGTAATTTTGATTTAAGTGTTCATTTCTTATTTTTGAACAAATGGATTTATGCAGGTCTGCCAAGGGAAGAATTGTGGATGTCTTCTAAGAGGACCATATAGAAGGATGTAAGATCCTTCCGGAAAATGTGACATGAAGAAGGTAGCATGACATGAAGCAAGGTCAGATGAAGACTAATGGATCACTTTCTCATGAAAGGAGTAATGACATGATTGACTCATGGATGAAAGTGATGGATGGTCTGTACCCTATGAAGAAGCCCCAAAAGATGAAGACTCCTTGACAAAGAAATTCATGACATCAAAGGAAGGAACTCTTCAAGCAGTTGGTTGAGGAGCTATTGTAGGTCCTTATTTAAGAGGGAGCTTGAAAACAAGTTTCTTACTTGGAAGAAACTTGGAAATTCCTTAGCCAAAAGGGATCTTAGGTACATTCCTTCCGTAGGAATGAGTACATTCCATTATTGGAATTGATATGTCCTCCCTAATTGAGAAGGAAAGATAGACACGTCATTCTGGTCTTCACCTGGGAAGTCAAAATGGAGGATTGGGTAAACATTTGGCATGCAATGCTCTTTGAGGATGAGATATGGCATCCAAGATAAGAGTAGTCATATAGGACCGATATCTTTGAGGACTGGCTATCCAAGATAAGAATAGTCCAAAGTAGGGCATACTCTATGAACACCCAGGTGGAGTATGTACCTTGAGAGATAATGATTATGGTTTCTATGATCTTTGGTCTTGCCAGCATTGTGCTCTGATCATGTGAATAGAGTTGTTAGTCAAGGCCTTGCTACGCGACAATGCTCGTTGATATGATGCTATACAAATGGGTTACCACTTTGACTCTCCTTATGAGAAATTATTCAGATTGAGAATGACCAAGTACCATTATGAATACCTCCCTAATTAAGAAGGAGTGTTGAAAAGTGTAACTAGGTTCGGTCTTCATAATGACGTGTAATTGTGATTTTTGTAAATGATGAAAAGAAGAAAAATAAAATTATTTTGTAATGCTTGCTTTATGGGTTTCATGAGAAAGACATTTTATTTACATGGCTCCCATTGAGAGCCTTAGGATTTGTTATTAAAGTCAAAGAGTCAACATCATGTATGAAGAACCCTTCGTGGGGATATAACAATGTATATGAGTCTATGAAAATGTTAGGAAGCCCTCCAACGAAAAGCACTAGTCCTTCTCTTGAAGTCAACCTCAAAACAGAGAGTAAACTCATGTCGGCTCACCTTAAATAGACAACTATTCGGATAAGCATAGGTCGACTTATTTATGGAACAAACCACTATAAATATGTGGGCAGACTCTTCGCATTTCAACAGTGAAGTAATTTGGATATCTCCCTCTGAAGTTCAGATGAAGTCACAGTCATCAAGTACAAATCTTTGAATTCGAGTGGACAATCACAGTGATAATTTCGCATATGTCTCTAAGTTTTTCAAATAGTAATTACAATCAGAAATTTAGATGTCTTTTTGTGATTTCGGAGAATAGTGGCAGTGAAGGAAGGCTCGGATCTCTCCCAAGTTTAGGTATCAAAAATGGTAGAGGAAAGTTCGGCCATATTGCAAGAGACGGGTCCGTTGTAGGAATTCGGATAAGGAGACAAGTTTACAGAGATAAGATCTAAGTTATCTCTCAGTCAATAGATCAGGTTTATCTCTGAGATTCGGATGATAATGACAGTGACAAATTCGGTGTCACTATAGTTCCAAGTTGCCACAGCGAGGAAGAGTTTGAAGGGCTCACAGTTCGGTTTCCTTTGATGCTTCCACAATAATAAGGGTTTGTTGCATCTTCGCTTCAGTACCATTATAGTTCAAGCAGTGATGAGGCTCTCGATGTAGTCTCAGTGATACGAAGGAAGAGGAATCACGAAGAAGAGGAAAGGAGTAGAAGACAGTCAAGAGAACTAGTGCCATGGTCTTGGAGTGGCTAATAGGTCAAAGGTCTTGGTCTTGGTATTCGTCAATTGGAATCTCTATAAGAAGAATTTGTGTGGGTTTTCCTCTCAAAAAGTGAGAGGTTTTGGCTCTGGATGATAGCCTACATTCTATGTCTCTTCTGTATTTATGTTCATGCATTGGTTATTGTTTGATGAAGAAGAACACTAATAATCTAAGAAAAAGAAGATCCTAATCTAAAGATGCAAAAATCATTCACAAGCACTCACTAATTGAAGAGAAATCACCTAATGTTAATGCCCTAGATTGCACAACATAAGAAGGGTAATTCAACCTCACCAGAAGCCTATATATTGGAGCAGTTTGATTCATTTGGAGGACAATCACTCACACAAGTTCGATCTCCTAGAAGAAGTCGTGGAAAAGTGAGAAGTTGCAGTGGAAGAAGGAGAATTGTAGGATCAAAGGTGTTGGGTTATCTCTCTCTCAAACGTGTGATTTTCTGAGCTAAGGCATCAAGGTCAAAGTTTTGTTATGACATCAAGAATTTTTGTTACAACATCAAGGTTGAAGTGTTGCTTCAAGGTCGAAAAGCTAAGTGCTTCAAGGTCGAAGTTGTTAGGTCAAAGATACTACTGCATCGAAGTGTTGTTGCTGCTACTGTTGCATCTAGGACGAAGACAATACTAGAAAGTGATCATCTGCTGAAAAGGAAAGAGTTGACTTGGTGTGGAGGAAGTCTGTGTCTAAGTTAAGAGTCTTGGATTATCTTAGGAAAACTATTGAAGGAAGAGTTGTTGACTAGGTTATCCCCAAGATTGGGGTTTTGCCCTGGTTTTCCACCTACATCTGGTGTCCTTGATCTTCCTGCTATTGTTTTGGTAATTGCTTGATGAACTAAGATAAAAGAAGAACATAAGAAAGTTAATACGAACACAAGAATCTCACAAGTAATTATCAAGTATAAAAAAGTCTTTCTTCCTTTCCGATTTTCTAACACTCAGCACACTTATGACCTTTAGTGTATTTTCTATCACAACTATAACAAAGCCCTTTTGCTCTTTTTTCCTCCAACTGTTGTGGTGTCAACCTTGTAGGTTGTGAAAGGCTAGGAGAAACAACACTTCCATCTTTATAGTTGTGAGTGGTAGACTTCCTTGTTGCCATAATTTTGCTTTCAACTTGTCTTGCCACCCTGAATGCCTTCTCCAATGAATCAGGTTCCCAAAGGTGAACCTCATGTTGGATGTTACCCTTTAAAGTCCCTATGAAGACAGCAATCCTATGTTCCTCTGGAATATCATTTACCTTGATATTGAGCTTTTGGAAGTCCTCCATGTTCTCCACGATTGAACCCTTTTGTTTGAGATTTATCGATTGGCTAAAGGAGGTGCTATTCTTTGTATCCTCATAATGTGTTATCATTTCCTCCATAAAAATTGACAAATAAACAAGTGGTTTACAAGAACAAAGCTATCGATATCATACAAATTGATTGGTTTCTAAATATAAAGATGCAATACATACCTTTTGTGTGTGCTGCACATTATGAAGATCAAAATATTGCTCCATCTGTGGTATCCATGTTACCAGATCCTTGCCATCAAACTTTCTCATATCGATCTTTGGAATATGGTGGGTCTTCAATCCAAAGTTAGAGTCAATGAAATCATGATTAACATTATTTTTGTTCTCATCATGAGTTCCATCTAATACAATTTCGCCATTAAGAAGCATTTCTTGTAGCAACTTTGTCAAACCTTCCTTCAAACCTTCCATGTTTGTTTTTAAACCATTCTTCAAATCTTCCCTGTCTTTCATTTTTGCTTCTATATCATCGACCTTAGCTTCCATGTAATTCTTCAAACCATCCATCTTAACTTCCATTTCATTTTTGGTTACTCTTTGCGAGAGCGAAATTTGTTGCACTTGGTCTCGTAATTTCGATATATCATGTTTCATTTCTTCCTCTTCTTCATGTGTCATAGTAGAGCTTTCTGGTTGCTTAGTAGGTGTTTCCATTTTCTTTCTTCGAGTCATTTTGGAATAAAACAATGATATTTATTCTTCACTATGCCCCTTGAATCACTTCAAACTGATTTTTCAAACAAAACTTATGCCAATTTAAAAAAAAATACCCACCTTTTTCTTGCTTTTTAGGAGCTCAATATTGAATCTATTGTAGCTTTGTAAAATCGGATCTTCAAGGTCTGAAATTTCGTCCTGCGGTAGCCCTCTGAGTCTTCTTTCCAACCCCACAAGTCAGACTGAGATTGGATTCTCCAAGAAAGAGTTATGCTCGATCTTCCACGATGACTTGATTATACATTGGTTCAGTAGAGCGAACTTGTATGAAGTGCCACATATCATTGTTCAACCTTCAGCCCCGAAAATGATACACAAGAAACTAGAGTTCGTGCACTTTCAGCCACTTTTTACGAAATTCACATCCTATGCTCGGAGAGAAAGTTACGACGATTTTCCCTACTTCACCTGTTTGAGATTGAATTTTGTAGCCTGCAAAAATCCTAACTTCCTCAAATCATATCTCCGAATATATAGCGAACCAAGCTCTAAAATTTTTACACGACGTTCACCGCAATTCCAGCTCCACGTGGTCAAAATTTCAGTTTCTGAAGCTTTGTAGAAAAAACATTATAGCGAAAATACCAAGATGACATTTTTGAAACAACGAAACATTAAAATCCAAAGCTTTGATACCAAATGTTATGCAACCACCTCACAAAATAGAAGAAAAGATATATCAACTTAAAAATTATCCTCTTCGAGTGGGAGACCTCATTTACATTACATAAATGAACAATTCTTGGATGATAAAAATGACAATACCTCCTGTTGTCGCACAGAATGTCTAGGCACCGCGACAACGGCTCAGATCAAGGGTTGTCACCCGGATCCCCAATCTCTCCGTTTAAGTTGTCTCCCTACAGCAGGCTAAGGAGGGTAGACCCTATGAAAATGGAATGAAGAAGAACTAGTTGTAAACCAACCAGTTTGGGAGACACAGTGAAGCAACCAAGTACTTGATTTAGATTTAGCAAGATTTATAGGATTTTATTAGATTTTAAGCAATCGATGCCAGTGCCTTATGGAGTCAACTATCTTGCTAGGAAATTTAGGACCAAGTAATTGATTTGAAACTCTTGCTTGGATCAATGACTATCTTATATGAAGTGCAGATCCTAAAGCTAATATGAGATGCAAGAATCTTGGTTAATTTTAGTTAAATGCCTATCTAAGTTTTAACCATTCGATCATTTCTATATTGAGCATGATTTCGTAGTAATTGGCAGAAAGAAAAATAAGGTGAAGCACACTAAGATGTGATTAACGATGCCTCTCCTGAAAATCTAGCATACTCAGTGCCTCCGGCGCTGCAGAGAGTTGTGGCTCTGACGACTGCAAGATCACTGTTTTAAGTACTATTAAAAGCAGGCTTCTCAAGCAAAGATAGATGGATACCTATTTCTCTATCGATCAAGCTTATGCTTGGAAGTGAATTTTAGTTATGCAGAACTAACTTAATATGCAAACGCACGAGATGATTAGAAGATGAGATGAAGTTAGATTCAAAGATGAAAAGTGTTTATGCTATGATCTGATTCAGAGTTATATATCAAAGTCCTTAATTGTCAAAATGAATGTTCACTTCACTAAACAAAAAAGATTGAAAGATAAACTTTTTAGCAATATCACAATTAGACCACAAGCTTATTTCAAATATTCTAGATTCTTTCAAATGCAATTATAGCTCAAAGAGAACAAAGCATCTTCACAAATTAATATCAGATGTTCGAAAAATACTCAGTGTATGAAACAAAAGATATGCATTTTATCACAATTCCATGACACGGTACTTAATTTTCAGAAATTAGTTTTTAAGACAGCAGTAAGAAAAACTTTATGACAGCAGCAATATGACAATGAAAACAGTACGCTATCAATGATATCTTTATGTCAAAAATTTACCGAAATTTTTCCAAACTTGCCCACATGAATTACATTTCAACCTGTTATGATGTGATTTCCAAAATTATATTAGATCTGATATATTTATTACAGCCAGCAAATAAAACATGAAATAAGCCTAATGATGAATGCCCAAATCAAGAAATTAATTCCTTAATGTATTAGACAACTTAGGAACTGATTTTAGGCTAACCCACATGAAATTTTGCCACTGTTATATTTCAGACTTCAGAAACAGAATTATTCAGAGATAACAGTCACCCAAAATATAGATTTAGTACAAATTTTTTATACACATCAAACATAAATGACTTATTAATATATTTAGAAAATTTTTTTAGTTAATTTCAAACCACTTAGATGTGTTTTCACCACTATTAAAAAGGTATACCACTGTTGTAGCAAATAGTGAGGAAAAATATGGTTTAGAGATCAAACCCTTAGGCCCTATGCCTTGAAGCTCACTTGCCCAAGTTGCCAAAAAAAAATTAATACCTGAAACACATTTTTTACCAAATTTTCTACAAGAACCCACCAATGATCAGCTTCAGAAAATTAAATATTCAAATCAGAAATGAAGCAAAGGGAATCTAGAGCCAATGAGAGCTAGCACAGGGCCAATAGAACTAGTGTTGGGCTAGAAGAAGGCAGACCTGGGCTTAGGAGCCCCAAAACTTGAAACCCTTGTTCTAAAAAAAAATATTTTGCTTCAGGTCTTCAGATTTATTGCAAAATCTTTAATGGCTGGCATTGCAAAAATATTTGAGACAAGATTTCTCTCCAAGGCCTAGATCTATCTCAAAACCCCCAGATCTACTTGAAAAAAATCTCAAATCTAAAGATTTATTTCGCTGATTTCCCATATCTATTCCTGCAAACAATCTTTGAGCCCGGATCTTTCCTCCAAAGTCTAGATCTAGCTCAGATCTGAAGATTTTCTTGGCTGATTTCTCAAATCTATTCCTGCACAGGTGAAAAGAGAAAAACCCAATACCCAATATGTACAAAATAGAAAAAATCCCAAAAACCAAAGTGTTAAAATTCAAAATTATGTTACAAAATTTCAGATCTACACAAGTAAACAACAAATCTATACAAATAATTTACAGATCTATCATATCTGAGGAGTAAGAGTCCATCTCTGCTCCTAGATTTGATAATCTAAGGCTTTTAATAGCCAGCTCTATCAAAATTTCCACAAAATATTTAAAATATTTTGAAATTTTATAAAGGTACTAACCCAAAAACACCCTGCAGAAAAAAGATATATGTTAGATAAATTCTGAAGCTTATATGAAGTAGGCCTTTCAGAAAATATGTGTTGAAAGTTGGTTGGTCCAACCGAATACTATCCCCAAATGCTCAATGAAAACCTGAGAGATCTTCTGCAAACATTAGATCAACCATCAAATCAAGTAGAGAAATAGAACAACAACAAAATTCTGAAGAAATAAAGATACATGTGATTTCAATTAAAATTAAAATTGTTACCCTAGATCCAACAAACTGAATAAGGTACATGTATTCAAATTATTCTAAGAGAGTTATTGATTGATAGTTTTCACATAATATTAAACAGAAATTAAAACAATGTTACTATGAATTCATGAAGAGAAACACTACAGCACGTTGAAACCTCAAAGACTTTTGCATTAATTCAAAAAAGTATACAAGAGAGCCTTAGAGCTTAGTACATGATCTAGAGATCGGATCCACTGACTGACAAATGACGTCCTTTTTAAAGATAAATCCTCCAACAGCTAGTTCGAGTGATCCTCGTCAAAGCAATCTCGATCGTTGATAAGGATCAAAATTTCTTTTAATCTCATCCATCGAAATTTTAAATTCTTGAGGAAATTCAAAATTTTCAATTAAATGCATTTTAATTAATTCAAAAATTAAATTTTTGAATTAATTTCCTCAAAATTTTGACTTTGACTTAACCCCAGGGACCAAAAGCTTAAAATTTAGCAAAATAATTAATTTACCTAAATCCCGGGACCTTTTTAAATTTGAATTTTAAGGACCGGCGAATTTTCCATTTGGAGAAATTAAATTTACATAGGACCTAGAATTAATTAAATTTTTGGCTTAGGATTTTAATTAATTTTTTGGCCAGAAAATTTAATTAATTACCTATGAGGGGATAAATTATTTTTTCCAACCCTCAGACACTTTGCATCATAATTTTCATATTTTTACATCATACGGGGGAAAACCCATTTGAAAAAGACCCTCACAGAAAACCCATTTCTACGACACATATAATCCAGCAGACCAAGCAATTTGTAATAAAATAACCTAACCAAATAGTTAGTATTATTCTTAAATCACTTTTACATAGACTTGATATATAACACTAGGACTCGCCTAAGATTCCAGTGACAAAATCCATTCCGACTTTGGGGTAAGGCTGAAGGAAAATTCTACCGACCATTCGAGCATGGATCGATGAAACAAAAAACCTCACAGAATGTAGATGATCACCAGAAAGATAGGTTTACCTAGGCAATTACATACACGACACAGATCTGCTAAGATTATTTACATTATGCACATGCAGAATGGGTTTACATTATAACATGATGATCAGGCTGATGATGATAGCTGGACGGCACAAACACATCAATCAGTCGCTATCCCTTTTGTGAAAAAAGGGGGTGTACTACTATGGGTCGTTGACACATAGTGGTCAACATATGGCTCTACTTGGGGACATCATGTTGCAACGAAGGAATGTGAGAATCCAGAATCTGCATCCACGCAACACACAATATAACATAAGTGGCATCCATCCAAAAAATATAAGCTCTTCATTTATTAACTATCCTAATAACATGAAAAACACAAATCTAACTACAAAATGAAACACTGAAATAACAGGGTATAGGGTTAGAAATACAATACAAAAATGCCCCATGGCATTAGATGTGTTCAATATAGTGCATGTTGAGCATTTGTCTGCTTTCAGGCAAATCTGTCGGTTGTTTCTTAGATGTGCCATGTCCAGTCCTACACACTCTAAGACTTTTTCCTATCCGAAAATCAAGTTACTCGCGGCCATTAGATGCATCAAACGGTTTTCTCATTCTCTTTCTCTTGCGTCTTTTTTTTGTGGCAGGTTGTATCACTGATGATGTGGAACATTCTGCTTCAAAACTCTCAGATGAAGTATGTAAGATATGCATGACATGTCTTTCTTCATTCTGCATCTGCTCTGTCAAGAATGATGGATCAGTCTCACAAGTGTCATGAGTTATAACTTGATCTTTTATGACTGGTGGATTAACCATGTGAGCATCAACCTGATTCTTATTAATTTCCATTTTATCCAGATCACCATCAATCAACCACTTTTCAATGGAACAATGGACCTCATAATAAGATGGAGCTTGCTGCAGCAGATAGGGAGGCTTATGATCTGTTGACGTTTCCTTGTTGCTTTCATCCTCTAACTGATGCTGAAGTTTTTGTACCTGTATTGTTATGGCATCCATCTGGGTAGTGTTCAACCTTCATAGCACTGACTTCCTTAGCATGGTTTTCCTCCATGGTCAATAACTTATTCTGAAGACATATCTGACCAACTTCCATATTTTTTATTACTTTGTCATTATCTGCTTTTATGGTCATCAAGCAATGTTGCATAGAGTTTATCTCTTTCTCATGATTTTCTTGTATGATAGCTAACTGATTATTATAATCGAATCTCATGATGGTCATTTCTTCGTCCATAGTTGACAATCTGTTCTGAATCGAACTTATTTCTTCTTGATAACTTGTTTCCATGGCAGTCACGTGATTTGAATGATTAAATTCCATGATCGTCATATTTTCCTCTAGGGCTAATAACTTGCTTTGCATAGAATTAATTTCCCTATCATGATTAGCTTTCATGGTTTCCATTTCCTTAGCATGTTGACTCTGCATGTCGGTCCTCATATCCTCCATATTCTAAGCACACTTTTCTACTATGGTGGCTACGTGATCGGAGTGTTTAATTTTCATGGTTTCCATCTCTTCATCACGTTTTTCCAGTTGAGTGTACAAAGTTCTCATATCTTTGACGTAATGAGTTATATATTTTTCTTGATTAAGCTCCATATTTTTTACTAGTTGTGTTTGACTAAACTGCATGTCTTTAACCAACTGCTTTAGTTCTTCTATAAGATGCTTATCATTCTCCCTTTCACTGTCGACACTGATTTGATAACTTGTTCCTGCTTTTCCACTATCATGGATTCGTCCTGCAACGGTACAAGTGGATGGCACATTCTGATATGGAGAATTGTCTTGAAATCTTTCATTGACAGTTGGTTCCTTTACAAGATCACTTTCATCCTGTTGCATAATGTTAGGGGCACATGGCATGCTACCTTGATAACCATATATATTTGTAAAAGCATTGATGATGTCTTGTAAAGAAGCGAAAGAATCTTCAAGACAATTATGAAACCAATTCAAAGCATCACTCTCTAAAGAAAAGGAAAATAGACTCATTTTGACATCTTCATGTTTATATTTGGGAGAACTACAATATTTTATTATTGTATGAGTAAACCTGCATAGATGCTTTTTAACAGCGACTGAATCACCACCCGAAAACAAAGGCAATTTATGAATGGCCTCTTCCGGCATATCATGGAAAAAATCAATAAAATGACACAGGTAAACGAATCATCCATGATGACTTGCTTGAAGGGATAAAGAGGGACCAAATGGATGCTAGAGTGAGACCCCTGCTCAAGAAAATCAAGAGATCCACAAGAAGCGAGCTTCTAGTAGAAATTCTTGTAAGAAATGAAAGAAGTGGAGTCGCCACTTGAACATGAATCTAGCGCTAAGATCCAAAAAGCAAACAACTAGATGTAAGGGAGGGTTTCTTGTCTGAGAAATAATGGATGAATAAGTGGAGTCGCCACCCAAACAAGAAACAAACCGATGTGTCCAGGTGTTAAAAGTGCAGATGAAACGATTAATGAGATGACGAAAAATGAAGCGATGAAAAGATCAAATGACGCCAAAAAATGTTGTGCCCTTGATGGATTAATGAATGGCGGAAAAGATGAGAAGATTAAAATGATGTCGAGGAAACCAAGGACAGAAAAAACTCTATCCCTGGAATCGGCACCAAAAAATGTTGTCGTTGCCAGCTCAGATGAAAAAATGAGAAATGAGCAGAATGATGAGGACATGTCATTAAAACGCCGAGAATAAAATGTCCCCGACAGCGGCACCAAAAAATGTTGGCGTTGCCAACTAAATTGAATGATAGAAAGATGAAAGATGAATTCCGTAGAGCCAAGGCCCAATAAATCGGTCCCCAGCAACGGCGCCAAAAAATGTTGTCGCACAGAATGTCTAGGCACTACGACAACGGCTCAGATCGGGGGTTGTCACCCTGATCCCCAATCTCTCTGTTTAAGCTATCTCCCTACATCAGACTAAGCGGGATAGACCCTACAAAAATGGAATGAATGAAAACTAGTTGGAAACCATCCAGTTCGGAAGACACAGTGAAGCAACCAAGTACCTGATTTAGATTTAGCAAGATTTATAGGATTTGATTAGATTTTAAGCAATTGATGCCAGTGCCTTATGGAGTCAACTATCTTGCTAAGAAATATAGGACCAAGTAATTGATTTGCAACTGTTGTTTGGATGAATGACTATCTTATATGAAGTGCAAATCCTAAAGCTAATATGAGATGCAAGAATCTTGGTTAATTTTAGTTAAATGCCTATCTAAGTTTTAACCCTTCGATCCTTTCTATATTGAGCCTGATTTCGTAGTAAATGGCAAAAAGAAAATAAGGTGAAGCACACTGAGGTGTGATTAATGATATCTCTCCTGAAAATCTAACATACCCGATGCCTCCGGCGCTGCAGAGAGTTGTGGCTCTGAAAACTGCAAGGTCACCCTTTTAAGTACTATTAAAAGCGGGCTTCTCAAGCAAATATGGATGGATACCTATCTTTCTATCGACTAAGCTTACGCTTGGAAGTAAATTTTAGTTATGCAGAACTAACTTAATATTCAAACGCACGAGATGATTAGAAAATGAGATTAAGTTAGATTCAAGGATGAAAAGTGTTTATGCTACGATCTGATTCAGAGTTATATATCAAAGTCCTTAATTGTCAAAATGAATGTTCACTTCACTAGACAAAGATTGAAAGATAAACTTCTTAGCAATATCACAATTAGACCACAAGCTTATTTCAAATCTTTTAAATTCTTTCAAATTCAATTATAGCTCAAAGAGAACAAAGTGTCTTCACAAATTAATATCAGCTGCTCGAAAAATAATCAGTTTATGAAACAAAAAATATGCATTTTATCACAATTCCATGACAGAGTACTTAATTTTCAGAAATTAGTTTTTAGGACAGTAGTAAGAAAAACTTTATGATAGCAGCAATATGACAATGAAAACAATAAGTTATCAATGATATCTTTATGCCAAAAAATTACCGAAATTTTTCCAAACTCGCCCACATGAATTATCAAAAAAATTCAGTCTGTTATGATGTGATTTTCAGAATTATATCAGATATGATATACTTATTACAGCCAGCAAATAAAACATAAAATAAGTCTAATGATGAATGTCCAACTCAAGAAATTAATTCCTTAATGGTTTAGACAACATAGGAACTGATTTTAGGCTAACCCATATGAAATTTTGCCACTGTTATATTTCAGACTTGAGAAACAGAATTATTTAGAGATAACAGTCACCCAAAATGTAGATCTAGGCCAAATTTTTTATACACTTCAAACATAAATGACTTATCAATATATTTAGCAATTTTTTTTAGTTAATTTCAAACCACTTACATGTGTTTTTCACCACTATTAGAAAGGTATATGATTTTTGTAGCAAACGGTGAGGAAAAAGATGGTTTAGAGATCAAACCCTTAGGCCCTAGGCCTTAAAGATCACTTACCCAAGTTGCCAAAAAAAAATTCAATATCTGAAACACAATTTTTTACCAAATTTTCTGCAAAAACCCACTGACGATCAGCTTCAGAAAATTAAATATTCAAATCAGAAATAGAGCAAGGGGAATCTAGGGCGAATGAGAGCTAGCACATGGCCAATAGAACTAATGTTGGGCTAGGAGAAGGCAGATCTGGGCTTAGGAACCCCAAAACTTGAAACCCTTGTTCTAAAAAAATTATTTTGCTTCAAATCTTCAGATTTATTGCAAAATCTTTAATGGTTGGCCTTGCAAAAATATTTGGGACAAAATATTGCCCTCCAAGGCCTAGATTTGTCTCAAAACCCCCAAATCTACTTGAAAAAATCTCAAATCTGAAGATTTACTTGGTTGATTTCCCAAATCTATTTCTACAAACAATCTTTGAACCCACATCTTGCCCTCCAGGGTCTAAATCTAACTCAGATCTGAAGATTTTCTTGGCTGATTTCTCAAATCTATTCCTGCACACAATCTTTGAGCCTAGATCTTGCCCTTCAGGGTCTAGATCTAGCTCAGATCTGAAGATTTTATTGGCTGATTTCTCAAATCTATTCATGCACAAGTGAAAAGGGAAAAACCCAATACCCGATATGTACAAAAATATAGAAATCTCCAAAAACCCAAGCGTTAAAATTATTAGCTCAAAATTAATTATTTTGTGTTAATTTTCTCCAAAAATTGACTTTGACTTATCCACCAAGGCCCAAGGGTCCAAATTTTCTTGAAATTTCTAATATTCTCTTGGTAGGGGACCTCCAAAAATTATTTTCTTTGATACCCACGAATTTTTCCACTTGGAGAATTTAATTTCTCTAAGACTCTAAATTTGACTCTAATCAATTAATTTTTTGGCTTTAGATTAATTTAATTTTTGCCAGAAAAAATAATTAATTGACACTTGAGGGGATTAAACATTTTTTGCACCCTCTAATATTTTTGTCATGGTATCTAAATATGAGGTACCATGCACTAAAATATTTCTTACATAAGATGATTACATTTTCAACCTTCAAAGAGGGAACACCCATTTGATATATACCCTCAAATTACACACACAATTCTACGACATAACATGGTCTATTAGACCAAGTGACTTGTAATAAAATAATTTAGATAACTAGCTTAAATTATTACCAAATCACTTTTACATAAGACTCGACTAAAACGCTAGGACTAACCTAAGACTTTGACGACAAATTCCACCATTTAGGGTGAGGTTGGAGGGAAAAAATTTGTCAGCCATCTGTGTTTAAAAACACAGATGAATCAGTGAGACGAAAAACCTCCTAGGATGAAATTTTCGCCAAAACAATAGGCTTGCCTAGGTTGTTACATACATACATGGTCTTACTAGCATCATTTACATTACGAATTTGCAGAATGGGTTTACAATGACTCAATAGACTGTTGTCCTGACGATCTCCATCCATTGAAAACTTAATACATCTGCATCCTCGGAACTTCGACAAAAATGAGTGCAACACCACACAAACACCCAACTAAGGTCAAACAATCATTGAATAAGTCATCTCCAATGTGCAAATCTGTCATAGACCATTCAAGGTCTAATCATACACCATGTATCCCAAATCTCATGAAGCACCCCCAAAACATAGTGTAAACACTTTCCTAGTAACCATGAAAGCCAACAATAAATTGTAATTCTCGCTAAAGCAATTACACTAGGTTTGTAGTCATGGCCAACCTAGTCAAGCAAGATATGTAGGCTCAATAATCCTCTTGGAATGTGTGCCTTTGTCATGTGGGCCCATAACCCCTCTTGGGAGCACACTTTCCTTGAGCTGTGTATAAACACACAATTTAAGCTCCCATCTATATCATCTCATCTTGTGATCTTCTTGATCTATTATACAAAGTGTGAGGAGCTTAAGAGTGCCTATATTTCACATTTTTCTCTTTCGCTTAGCATTTTCTCTTAGGCGCACTCATGCAACTCTGTTTTCAGCACGCTTGTGCTCAGCTTTTGTACTCTCTCTAGCACTAGACCTATATCCCTTTAGTATTCTTGTGAATAAGCTACTTCAAAATTTGGGCTAGATGTGGTTCATCAATTTTCTTGTTGAGCCTTGTAAATCTCAAAATAAACTGTATAATTGCTTCCATCAAAAAGTTTGTAAAGTAGTTTGCTGATGCAACAAGTGAAAAAGCAAAATGCCACTAAAGAAGAGACAACTTTTCAATTTCTCAGTTAATAATACTGAAAAGAGCAAAGACGTATCACATGGAAATAGACCTAGAAAGTACACTTATTTGTATGGGAAATAGTTAGGGATCTGTATGAAGCTAATACCATCTACAAGAGAAGTTATTTGAATGTGTTGGAAATATTGCAAATCACCCTCACACCAATGTTACTATCTTGAACTGCTAGGCATCCTTCCATCAATCCAAAGGATAGCTTTTGTCAACGTAACCTGGAATCCTTCTAGAACATGCTTTAGTATCCGATCTTTCAATCTTTATTGGATCTTTGTATCAGTTGTCTTCTAGATCAATTCAGCTAACAGTATAGCTGCTGATCTACTGACACCAAAATGTTCCCAGCGCCTTGTTTATGTCAATAAAAAATTACTTTGTGCTTTTTACTGTCACTCTAAATCTGCATTCAAAATTTGTAAGTCAAATCAACACATTTTTTGTACCATGCCAATGCTAGAGTGTTAAACCAAGACAATCAAGTGGTAGAGAGTGTGCCTTCATATTATTTCCATGGGAACAGAACAAGCGGCACTTTCCTGAGTTGACAAGTGCTTGATTGTAAGACAAAATACAGAACCATGAAAGATGAATGACAATGATTTTAAATTATCATGATGCTCTGCTTAAATAAAAACAATTTGTATTGTCATCAAGTTCAGCTACAGGTTTTACGCTATTAACAGAAAAATTGTCTAGTTGAACCCATATGTAATGGACACACCGAATGCAATAATAATACCAAAAGACTTGAACAATGTAATGCCATTTTCTTCCTGTAAAGAACTTCCTGTACCTTGCCACTAAACCTTTTATAAACAGTTCAGATTTTGCCAGTTTGAATCTGATTCAACCACCTGAGAAAGTTCAAAAGTTATAAAATAATAGTGACATGTTTGTTACGTACATATGCCCTTTGTCCCATGTAATATTCAGTAGCCCACATACACTGCAGCATTGACAATGTAACAATCATCATTTTTATCTCCCATTGCTTCCAAGCAAACACCACTGGAACACACCAGCCCACCATCTACTACCTCAACGTCTATAATATCACCACTGCAGAAATAATAACATAGAAATAGTCATCACATAAGTTACACTCTGGCTTGTAAGCATAGAAGAACATGAAATAACTCACCTCCTAATCTATTTGAATAAGTCAAGCAAGTAATGGATTCAGAAATTCACAATTATGCTTTGAAATAATACTACACCAGCCAGCCCACGGGGCTTTGGATTGATGGTGAATGGGTGTACTGTTAAAGCACTCCTTGTGATAAGTCACCGGTTCAAATCTCCCGTGGGTGCTTAGGTAGTATTATATAGAAAAAAAAAAAAAATACTACACCAGCCAGAAGGACTCAATGTGGCTTTATTTTCTACGCCTTTGCAGTTAGATGAGACATATGTGCTTTATCATTCATGGACCAGACTAATAGGATTTCATATGCTTGCAGTTCTCCAGTCAGAAAATTATTATTAAGTTAACAAGTCTGTCACTGTATTTGACTTCTTTATAGGGGGCATCATGGAACACTTCCCATAAACTCTCAAATGCCTTGTCAGTGCCCCTTCAAGAATAGGAATGGTTCTTTGTGGTTATAAAAAAAGGAAAGTCTTTTTCTTAATTTCTGTCTTCTGATTAAGTAGTACTTCGTCAAAATCCACACTTTTATTTCTATTTATATCGAGTGACATTTGTAGTACACAAAAGTTGCACTCTTATTAGCCATACACATATTACTTTTCATATCATTGGGTGGACTCTGTATTGTACACTAGCCATGCCAAACACTGCAGAAAACAACACAATAGTTCTCCATCTAATCCTCACAATGACTCACATGTGCTGAAGTTCCCCTTTTGAGTGTTCCTTCTACAGTCCAAGAATGTAATTTTGGCCCCCCATTTGATGTTCAGTGCCATGGAGATACCCATAAGCCTAAACATTGGCCATCTTACCCATGGTGGCATATTTTTCTTTAGTAAATCACTTGGCTCCCCTAAGAGTCTCTCTCTAGTTTGCTGGATCTATTCTGGGAGCTGTGCACCAAATGGTGGACCAATAAAATAGAGATGCCCCGTTTGCTTTCCCAAATGCCCGTAATCATGTTAAGCCATGCTTATTCATGTGTTTACATTGATCAAATTACTTGTTTGTTTGGATGGTTTGAGTGTACGCCTTGAATTGCATCTTTTCCTCTGTATACCACACCTATGACATGATGCTATATCTATCAAACAAAGGACCCCTTTTTGACAAAGGACCCCTTTTTGTTAAGAAATCTAGGGCATAAATAGTTAAAAATTTCTCTGCTTGATAATTGCTTGCGATATACTTTTACTTCTTAGCTTATAGTCTTTTCTTCGTTATGTTATTATTGTGTTTTTTTCATCAAGACAATTACCAATATGCACAATAAAAGACAAGTGACATAGTATGTATGCTTGTCAGCCAGGGCCAAAACCTCTCACCTCTTTAGAGAAAAACCCGATCAAAATTCTTCTTCTAGATCTTCAATTGATGAGTACCAAGACCATGACAAAGACCCTTGACTCTAGTATCCTCCCAAGAACCTTGTCACTAACCTTGATGCTCTGCCTCTTCCCTTTCTCAACTTTCTGCTTGATCTCGAACTGCGCTCCTTGGCTCCTTCTAGATAAACTCAGTCTCTATACTTCACACTGCTTCTTCTCGACCTCTCCTAGAGAAACTCGGTCTCTATGATTTCACTGGCTACCTCTAGAAAATCTTGGTCAGTAGATCTCTATGTCAGTTACCCAGAACAAGTATCCAGAAGAATCCTTCCTTCGTTGCCCCAAAGAAACCTCCTCTTCGCTGCCCCAAAAGAATCTCTTCTTCGCTGCCCCAAATGAAACCTCCTCTTCACTGCCCCAGACGAAACCTCCTCTTCACTGCCCCAGAAGAAGCCTCTCTTCGTTGATCCCAAAAGAAACTTCCTTCGCTTGTCCAGAAGAAACTCTTTTTATCACTTCTTCGCACTTCTCTTTGTAGCTCTTCTTCTTCGCACTTCTTCACCAAATGTATGTTGAGTTTCTTGCCTCTAAGTGAGGCCGAGTGTGGCTATATATACACTTCTTCTCATGTCCTTTAGGCTAACATGATCTCAAGAGTTAGGTCGACTTCTTCTAGCATGTTCTTCCATCGTCGTAGGTCGACTTGAAGAGGATAAGTGACAAGGTCTTGGAGGATACTTTACACACACTTTACATAGGCAAATTTGACCTTTTACAAAGTGTAACATGACTTCATTACATGACAATGACTATCATTTTATGACTAGATGACAAATAATTCCAAAAGACTCTCAATGGGAGTCTTGACCCAAAAACAAAAACTCTTGCTCATGAAACCCATAAAGCAAGTCAATACAATACTTTTATTTTTCTTCTTTACATCTCATTACATAAAATCATAATTATGTGTCATTATGAAGACCAAACCTAGTTACACTTTTCAACACTCCCTCTTAACTAGGGAGGTATTCATAATGGTACTTGGACTTTCTCAATCTGAAGAATTTCTCATAAGAAGAATTTGGATTGGTAACTCATTTGTATAGCATCATATCAACCAGCATTGTTACATAACAAGGCCTTGACTAACAGCTCCTTATCTCCACAAGATCTAAGCTCAATGCTGGCGAGACCAATGATTTATAGACACTCTCATCATTGTCTCTCTCAGAACATCCCCTACCCAGGTACTCAGGGTGTGCTCCATGAGGACTATTCTTATCCTGGACTCCCCATCACTCAAAGAATACCAGTCCTCCACGACTACTCTTCTGTTGGATGCCCTATCTCATCCTCAAAGAGTATCGGATGCCAAATGATTACCCAATCCTCCATTCTGTCTTCTCAAGTGAAGACTAGAATGACATGTTTATCTCTCCCTCTCAAATAGGGATGACATATTCCAATAAAGGAATGTATTCATTCCTACCAAAAAGGAATGTACCTAAGCTCCCTCTTGGCTTAGGAATTTCCAAGTTTCTTACAAGTAAGAAACTGTGTTTCAAGCTCCCTCTTAACTAGGGACCTACAGTAGCTCCTCATGTGGAACAACTGGCTACTTGAAGAACTCCTCTCTTCTTCGATGTCATAAATTTATTTTGTCATGGAGTCTTCATCTTTCGGGGACTTCTTCATAGGGCACAGACCATCCATCACTTGTATCCATGAGTCAGTCATGTCCTCATCTCATCAGAAAGTGATCCATCAGTGTTCCATCTGGCTTTGCTTCATGTCATGCTTCTTTCTTCATGCCATATTTTCGGAAGGATCTTGCATCCGTCAATATGGTCCTCTTGGAAGTCATCCATAGATCTTCCCTTTGGCAGTTCTACATAAGCCCAACCAGATATTAGTTCAAAAATAAGAAATGAACATTAAATCAAAATTACCTTTGTGATGGTCTTTCATCATGACATCTTCCTATAGGCATCAGCATCCTACATGCAGATTGACACATCTCCCAAAGATATCCATTGTCAAGGGTTTTTATCTTTTTCCGACTTCCATTAGGGTCTTCATATCTTTCCAGGAGATATTCTAGTCAAATCTTCTTGGTCTCGGATGTTGAATGCCTTCTACCTTTCTTGCATACTTTCATGATCTCTTCTTTTCTTTTCACACTTCATTCCCAGGAGCTTCCAATCACAATTCCTCAAGTGTAGTTAGCTTTCTTATGATTCATATGAGAACAGTTTATGTTGATTTCATCTAGTGCGACTTATGCCTTCTGCAATCTTTCGAAGGAGGAGATCCCTTCTTCTTTTGATCATGTTTCCCAAGATGGAAATAGTGATCCATATTATTTGCAACCATATGACATGTCTTTCATAATAACCTATGTAAGCATACATACCTCATCTTTCCTTTCGGTCATCCAAACTCCCTGTAGCAACTTCACGAAAGAACTTTATCTTTTAGACCTGCTTCTTCGTTATGTCATCATACCATCATCCCTTGAATCCCACGAGTTGGAATTCCTTATGAAACTCTTGCCTTCCTTTTAGATCGGAGAATCCTTTGATGAGGATTCCATCAGAGAAACTTGAGGATTTTTCTCACCCAACATATGTTTCCTTATTGACTATTGTATGATGATCCTAGTCGATGATGACCTCTACTTCTTTCTATTTCAATGAGGTTTCCAAGAGCCCTTATTCTTCATAATCAATAAAATTTATTCCAAACATTCTTTCTGCATCCCATGTCAAGAGCTCTTACTTCGAATGTTGTTCTCACGATGCTACTTTCTAATCTAATGCATCTTATCTTATCCACATTGCTTCTTATATATAAGTTACAAGTGGAAAGTACCTTCTTAGTGAAGAAGATCATCTCAGTCATAGTAGAGATATTTTTGCTTCTTCCTTCTTAAGCTTCTTTGTCTCAGGTTCTTTCACTTCCTCAGTAATATGGGCTTCTTCCCTGTCCCTCTTGCATTTAGGACAATCTCTTCTATAGTGCCCAAGTTTCTGACAACCATAGCATCTTTCCTTAGCCATGTTCTTCTTTTTCTTTGGAGGACCAAACTTTCCAAATTTCCCTTTTCTTCTTGTCACTAATTGATCCCTTCTATCTGATCTTTTGTTACTTTCTTTCTTCAACCTGTCTTCTTCTGCCTTGCAGAGAGACCATAATTTGATGAATGGGATAGCTTCCTCTTCCCTAGTAGATATGAGGTTACCTTGTTCATCAGTCAATGCATTTAGAATAATGGAGATCATTTCGTTATCAGATACCATCTCTCCTAGATCCTGCAATTGACCTTTTATTTGAGATGCTTTTGAGAGGCATGACGATATCCCTTCATCCTTTGACACCTTCAATTTATATAGATCAGATCTAAGTGATATGATATTTTCTATTGTTGGGGCCTTCGTTTTGATTTTAAAAGATTTTGATTATTTTGGCTTTCCGTAGAACGAGGAGGAAATGGGTAGCGGCAGCAACGGTCAGGTTGCAGTGAAGACAGCTGGGGCGGAAAGCAGGAACAGGCAATTGCAGGGTGGTTGCGGCAAAGTGTGAGCAGAAGGCAGAGGCAGCCGAGCAAACAAGACAGATGAGAGGCAGCCAAGGGAAGGAACAGCCGAGCAGGAACTGGCAGTCCAAGCAGCAGGGGAAATACAAAAGGAGAAACCCGTAAGGAGAAAGGGTTGTTGTTGCTAGTGGGTTGGTTGGTTGCGGTGTGATAGAATAGGAGCGTCTAAATGCGGGCGAGCAGGACCTCCAAGTCGAAGATTGAACCTCTGAGTCTATCATAGGCAGTTAGAGCCAGTAATCGAGTATTCCTTGTAATCATCTGTGGCTAAGGCCAATATATTATGTATTGTTCTTCTGTGGACTTAATATGAATTAAGATCTGGACTCTTTTCTTAGTACAATGCATGTGGTTGCTTATAATGTATGGACCCACTTAAATTTTAAAATATTCTGTAAGTCTAGGAATGTAGTAGCTTCATGGTGTTAAATGATATGTTGTTGTATCACTTATGTGTATGATGATGTTTATATAATGATGTTTGACATACCCTTGACCCCATGACAAACCCTTCTTAGTTCTCGTTGCGGCACACCTCGGGTGAGACTCCTTACCCTTCGGGTAAGGTGAAAATGTCGATGTTGTCCTAGACTACAACGAGCCATTGTTGGCCCTCCGCGCCTGAACCCAGGGTCTCCCCCTGATGACTCTTTTGTGCCAACAAATGGTTCCATTGCCGGGACCCGAAGTTACAAGAACTGGTTCAAAACATGGTGTCGAGGATATTCAAGAAAGAGATTAAAGATTGGTAGAATAACAAAGTAGATCAATTTATAGCGGAACAAGTTATTCAAAGAGGACAACCTCGCCAAAGTTAGCGAAGAGACGTTGTATGCTAAGGGTGCTAGTGACCAGTACGAGATCTTCTGGTGCAAGTTCCCAGAAGACTTGTATAATTGGTTAAGAAGGCTAAAAGTGCAGAATCGATTGGGGGGAACGACGTCAGCTTGTCGCAACTGGACTTCCTCAGACCTTGTATCGCTATAGCAATTAGACAACGATCTGACCAGGGCAGTCAACTTTTGGGTAAAGACTATAGTGGAGGGGTATAGTCGAGTTTTCCACATAAAGTTATCAATCTTTCTCAAGGGCAGAAGCGGTGTTCGGGTTCAGGTTAAGAGGAAGGTTGGTGAGGGAAGTGTCGTTGTGGATTAAAATGTTCATGGTAGAAGAAGGACTACTGCCCTCACCTACCACAGAGATGGTAGCATAAAACCCCAGTACTAGGGGAAGGACCTAAGGGGAGAATGCTACTGGTTGGGGAATAGAGATGCTGCTGAAGGAATGGATGTAGAAGGGTTGCGGAAAGCTAGAGACGTTAGGGCGCAGAGGAGAGCGTTGTTAGCAGACAAGTGGCAAGCAAGAGTGGTTCAGACTTTGAAGAAGAGAAAGATGGGACCCCACCAAGTAGGAGCAGTGTCGGGGAACCCCCAAGAGGAAGGGAGAGAAAAGGGAGATGTCGGACAAAGCAGGATTGGCGATTGGAAAGACAAGAGCCAGAATGATAAAGAGGATCCTTCCTTACAGGTTGCGGGAAGGATAGCGGAGGAACAAATGTCGAGCAGTTGTGAAGAGGAAAGTGAAGAGGAAATGGGCAACGTCATGAGAAGGTTATTTGCCGAAGAAGAAGCATCCACAAGAAATCAACAGCAATGTCCCCAAGGTACAAGTAGTACTCCTCCCAACTTTCCCCTGGTACCTTACTATAATCCGGAAAAATTATTAAATTAGCCAAAGCAATATGGGTACACAGCGTGCACAAGAAATATAAGGCCAGCTTCAATACAGTAAACAGCAGGGGAATTAGTGGTATTAGTAACTTGGGACTGCAAGGATCTCAGCAGCCCGGAACCAAGGGATTTGTGTTATTGGTGCATACTCAAATAAACATGGCGGGATCTTTTACCAGATACCCAGAGTTTGCGGGTAAGGGAAATGAAGACGTAGAACAGCACTGGTATCTCTGTGAAGCTATATGGAGAGCACGACAGACAACATCAAAACAGTTGAGTTCCAAACCACGCTAAGAGAGAGAGCTTTGCATTGGTTTATAAAATGGGCGGAACAGAACCAGAATCCCACAGTAGATGAGATCAAGAGGGGGTTCGTGCAGGAATTCAAAGTACCTCAGACTGACCAACAAGGGCTATCGGAGCTATGGGAAATCAAGCAGAAGGAAGGTGAAAATGCTTGGGAACTAATGCAAAGATTTAAGGATGCCATTGCTAAGCTGAGTTACACCTTAGATCCTAATCACCAAAGAGACTGGTTCATCAAGGCACTCTTGCCCCTTACAAGGACGTCGTTGACACAACAGAAGATCGGGACTCTCCAAGATGCTTTAGAGCAAGCATCACGTATAGAGGCTATGGCTAGATATCCTCATGAATATCGAGTGAGAGGATTGCAGGATCCGTCGATTATGGGCCTTCAAAACTAGATTGCAACTTTAACGAAGAAATTGAAGGACCTTCAACCAGTGCGGCCAGCCAAACCCAACGTATGGTGCACGCACTACATGGTGGAGGGACATGTCGCGACAGAGTGTCCGAGGTTGCGGGGAATTAATCATCCGGGGGGGATTGCAGGATCATCAGGAACCCCACCAACAGCAGGAGTTGCAGCAGTAGGAGCACAAGGAGTTTTCCCTAGACGAAACAATCAGGAATATTGTGAGATCTGTAGGATGTATGGACATCTACCGCAGATGTGCTCGATACTACAAAAGTACTCCAATGTCCCTAATAACAACTATTGTGAGTTTTGTGCATCCCCAACGCATCACACTAACCAGTGCAGAGCATTGGATGCTCTAATCGAACGGCTGGACAAATCGACGTTCAGGATCAATGAGTCCAACTGGGGAGGACGAGAAGGAAATGGGAGAGGACGAAGAACGGGAGGAAGAGGTCCTATAAGATGTTACAATTGTGACCAAGAGGGGCACGTCACCAAGGAATGCCCGCTCCCTAGGAGACCATGGTGTTCACAATGCAGAATCAATACTCATGCCACGGAGGATTGCCCAGACCTCATTGCAAAGTGGGAAGAAAGGACTAGACAGAGAGGGGCTAACCTGGTTAACGTTGAACCTCGTACCGACGACAGTCTTCCCGTAACCAATATAAATATAGTTACAAGAGGGGGAAAGAGGACGGGGGAAGATCGAAGTACGGTGGACCCACCCTTGATCATTAAGGCAGCGTCCCCAAAGAAATCATACCAGCCTGAGTGACAAAAACAATATTACCATGAGGCGGCTAAATTGTTCGAAGGGATGACCGAGATAAGGGAGAATCAGAGACAGAATGGCCACGCGCTCAACAATGCTCACCCGATAGAAGAATGGTTTAAGTTGTTCCTGCAGATCGTTGAGGATGAATACATGTTGAAAGAGTTGCGCAAAAGTTTAAAGGCAGCATTGTCAGAGGAGGAAGGGGAAGCAGAACGGCCATCTGCCAACTTACCAAAAAAGCATACCAGAAGAGTGCGGCGAAATAAGAAGAGAAGTGGAAAGGAATTCCGAATCAATGCTCAGGTTGCGGGATTCCAAATCAAGGACACGATGCTAGACCTGGGGTCGAATGTAAACATCCTTCCTAGGAAAACATGGGAGGCGATGGGGAAGCCGCAACTGAGATATTCGCCGATACAATTGAGAATGGCAAATCAGTATTGTATTCTACCCATTGGAAGGCTAGAGAATGTAGAAGTAGATGTGGTAGGAGTGAAGATGTACACTGAATTTGAAGTAATCGACATAATGGGTGATAAGGACCCATATCCGGCACTCCTTGGGATCGACTGGGCCTATGAAAACTATGTTGTCATCGACCTAAAGAAAGAATTAATGATTTTTGAAGCAGAAGGGATGAGGGTGATACAACCCTTGGACCCCTATCAGGGACCCAGGTTCACGGAACCCGTAGATGACAAGGATGAGCCAGGAGTGCTAGACCAACTATACACATTAACAACAGGTAAAAGAGAAGATTACATAAATCCTACAGTAGGAGGATCTGTCAGCTGGAGGAGTATTCAAAGCTCGGAAACTAGTTCGGAAGTTGCGTGGGATGCATGGCAGCAAGGTGGATATGAACTCAATACCAGACGCTGTGCAACGATAGGTCGGATAAATTGGATAGGAGCAGAGGTAAGCGACTATCTGAAATTCCATGGCATCGAACCAGTGGACATCTTCTTGAACAAAGTGGACAGAGAAGTAAGGGAGGATCACAAAGTTCCCTTGCTAGATATCGCGCTCCTTGCCACACCAGCAAGGTGGTGGAGAACACACTGCAACACGTTGCGAGAATGGGGAGCCATAAAGCAAGCCATGAGGGAGAGGTTCAGTCAAGAGGAGGACTGCCCTCAAGATAATATGAAATACAAAGGTAATTCGGATCCTAAGAAACACTTAGAGGCCTGCATGAGAAGTTGGGAAAGACAAGGGATTCTGAAAGAACTTTGGGTACATGTATTCATACATACCCTAGGTACCATTCCCCAAGCTTGGTATGTGCAAGAGGAGCTCCGTAAACAAACGGCGGATTGGGATACTATGGCGGCTCAGTTCATTAGCAGCTTCTCATTCAGGGATGATGATATATGCATGACTGAAACACTGCATGCAATTAAAAGGATCCTGTTCACCCCAGGATAGATGGTTGAAGGTTGCGTTGATGAAAAGTTCTTACAATATCTTTATGACACAGTTCTCCAGAATATGTGGCCTGCGACAAGGTTGATGCAGAACCAAACGAGGATGGGTTAAAAGGACTGAGGCATCTAACCTTTGAAGAAACAGAAGGGGAGAGAGATATACGGGAAAGTCCCTCTGGAGAAGTCGCTCACCTTCTACCGATGAAATTAATGAAGCAAAATGTTGGAACAGAGGATAAACCTAAGATGGCATCTGTGGGAGATTATTGGGATGAACAAACGACAAAAGAAATTTTTGACCTATTGCAGGAATACCAAGACTTGTTTCCAGCGTCAGTAGCGGAGCTAAAAGGAATAAAAGGAGACATAGGGAAGATGAAGATTGTTCTGAGGCCGAAAGCCCGTTCAGTGAAGCACAGACCGTACAGATTGAACCCCAGGGTAAAAGAAAAGGTTAAGAGGGAGATCGACAAAATGTTAGAAGCAGGGATTATATTTCAATAGATGAAGCAGAGTGGATAAGTCTGATAGTTATACAGAACAAGAAAGACGCAACAAATTCAGGGTCTGCGTTGATTATAGAAGTCTGAACAATGCATGTGTGCATGATCCCTTTCCGACGCCCTTCAGTGATGAAGTCCTGGACAATGTAGCGGGCAATGAAGCATATTCATTCACGGATGGATTCTCGGGCTACCATCAGGTCTGAATAGCCGAAGAGGACAAAAGGAAGACAACGTTCACCACTGAATGGGGGTCATATGCATACAATGTAATGTCGTTCGGGTTGAAGAATGCACCTGCGGTCTTCTCGAGAATTGTTATAGCTGCATTTCGAGACTACATTCACAGGTTTCTAGAAGTGTACATGGATGACTGGACAGTATATAGCCTGTTGAAGAAACACACAAGCCTACTAAGGATCATGTTCGAAAGGTGCCGACAGTTGCAAATTTCCTTAAACCTGAAGAAGTGCATTTTTGCGGTTCCATTTGGAACACTGCTAGGCCACATTGTCTGCAAGGACGGAGTGTGTGTAGATCCAACAAAGGTTGCAGTGATTATCAACATGGAACCGCCACACAATGTAAAGCAACTGAGGTCCACTCTGGGACATACAGGGTATTACCAGCGCTTCATCAGGAACTATGCATCAATAACAACCCCGATGGAGAAACTACTGAAGAGGACGGAAGTATTTAATTGGATGGAGGACTGTCAAGCAGCATTGGATAAATTGAAAGAGAAACTGGTAAGCGCCCTGATCCTTGTCTATCCAGATTGGAACAAGATGTTTCACGTACATATTGATGCGTCAGGGATCACGCTAGGAGCAGTCTTAGCGCAACCAGGGGAAAGAAATATGGATCACCCGGTGTACTATGCCAACAGGAAGTTGTCAACTGCAGAAAGGAATTATACGACAACAGAGAGGGAGGCATTGGCCATGGTCTACTCTCTACAGAAATTCAGGCATTACTTGTTGGGGGCGCCATTCAAGTTTTTCATAGATCATTCAGCACTGAAGTATTTAGTGAACAAACCAGTGTTAGAAGGCAGGATATGCCAATGGTTATTACTCTTCCAAGAATTCACTTTCGAGGTGGTCATCAAACCCAGAAGATTGAATGTGGGGCCGGATCATTTGTCACGATTGGAGACGGGAGAGAACGAAGGAGAATTGGATGATCAGCTACCTGATGCTAACTTATTCAAAATAGAAGCAGTCTCGGACTACTTAGAAGAGATTGTTGCGCTATTGACAACAGGGCACTGCCCAGAGGGGTATACAGCAACACAGAAGCGGCACTTAATAGTAAGGGCAGCAGACTACCAACTAATCGCAAGACATCTCTATAAGATGGGCCTAGACCAAGTCCTAAGGCGCTGCATACTCCAGCACGAAAGAGAAGATGTGCTATGGGAATGTCACGCTGGGGTCGCGGGAGGCCATGTAGGAGGAAAAGCCATCGCAAGGAAGACACTGCATGCAGGATTATGGTGGCAAACCCTCCACAAAAATTCTAAGGAATATGCTAAGAATTGTGACGTTTGTCAGAGGGTTGGGAAGCCTTCCCGACGAGACGAACTACCTTTAAATCTCGTTCATACAGTGCAAATCTTCGAGAAGTGGGCAATAGATTTCATTGGACCCATAACACCACCAGCAAGACATTCACGCGTGAGATACATAATAACCGCCACTGAATATCTCACCAGATGGGCAGAAGCAGCACCTGTCAAAGACTCTACAACCGACACTACCGTAAGGTTCATTTTCGAGAATATAATTTTAAGAATTGGATGCCCAAAAAGCTTCACAAGTGATCAAGGAACACATTTTATAAATGAAACCATTGAGTCTCTTCTCAAGAATTTTATGATTCAGCATCATAAAAGTAGTCCATACCATCCACAGGCCAACGGGACTATCGAAGCATTCAACAAAATAATGGAAAAGGGTCTCACAAAGATTATATCAGCTAACATGGATGACTGGGACGAGAGAGTACCAACAACTCTATGGGCATACAGAACAGCGGTGGAAAGACTTCATAAACAAACACCGTTTCAGCTCCTAGTATATGGGAACAAAGAAGTGGTGCCAACAAAGTTCATAATATCGAGCATGTTCATTTCTGAGGCAACAAAAATGACAGACAATGTAACATTGAGAGAGACTAAATCAACTAATGGAACTTGACAAATCCAGGTTCTTGGCCGAGTTTCACCAGTCAGTAGAGCAGAGAAGGCAAAAAGCTTGGCATGACAGGCACATTAGGAGGAAAACATTCAAAATTGGAGATCACGTATTGTTATACGACAGCAAGTTCCAAAAGTTCCCGGGTAAACTGCAGATGCACTGGTTGGGCCCGTTCATAGTTGCGAAAATCAGAGATTCTGGAGCGGTAAGGTTGGCGCAACTAGATGGAGATATGCTACAAGGTTGGGTAAACGGCGCATGCCTGAAGCCCTTCCACATGCCAACAAACACAATCTCAAGTTGAAAGGGTCTCGGAAACGAGCCCGCAAGTAGGTAGAAGTTAATAAAGTATAGCCAAGTACTTTAAGCATCCATTTGAGCTTATGTCTTTTACATCATTTTAATAAGAATAGGCAACAGCGTCAATAAGGTTGCGGCAACATTGTCATAGTACCGCAACCCATTTGTGGTCGGGGAGGGGGGGAATAGGTAGAGTTAACAGTCACTTGTAGGCGCATGCTTTCCAGCTCTTAAGTTACACGTAGGCAAACGCTTTTTCAGTCTTTATGGTCACACGTATCCGTCATTTCTGTCGTACCAATAGTCATTTCCATAATAAGTAACCAATAATGCAACTGTCAAGTGGGAGCCGTAAAATCTTTTCCCATTAGGAACAAGTTTAGTTAATAAATAAATAACCCATGTGGCCCACTCTATCCTTCCCCAATCCACGTCAGAAATGTCAGATCCAAGTCAATCGACAGTGGCAAATCATGGTTAGGATACATGGGGAAAGTTGTCGTAGTAATTAGTTGCCAAAGTCCAGTTAGGAAACGTCGTGTCAAGCCCGGCTACTTAATTTGCAAAGATAATGAAGAAAGTTACAAAATTTCAATTGCAGATAGCAGAGAAAATCCAAGTCCACTCTGAAGAACAACAGCAGAAGTGCATGAGCGCGAGGCCTCAGGTGACAATTAATTATCAAAGGCGCAGAGCAATGGCGAAAGGAATCCCCTCAGTTCCACAGGATAAGCTAGATGAAAGAATTGAGCTGATGGAGAATCTATATGGAAAATACGATAAGTCGATCTTAGTTGATAATGACCTGACTGATTGCTTCCAGTTTCCGACTCTAAAGAGGGAGGTCTACGCAGAAGAAATCCAGAAGGAAGATGGCACCAGAACATCCAGAGTCAGGGAGGAATTCAGAGGATTGCAGAGGTCGACACTAATCAACTTGAGAAGTTTACCAGTCTTTGACACCCAACTAGCTGCAATGCAATGTACCAAACTACTGGCCAACAGAATGCATGGGGGGTCCCTATGGCTCGACAGGGAGTACCCAATTCACGTAGACGATATTCATCGTCTCACAGGGCTATCAGCCAGAGGAAATGCGGTAAACACAGCATTCCAGGCAGGGGCCAAAAGAGCAAAGAAGCAGGGAGAGGAGAACTATTATGCAAAATATAGAACGAAGCGAGGCAGAAGGGGAGCAAAAATTGACATCAGATTCGCTTGCTACATCATAGCAGGTAAGACCATGAGACACTTCGTGAGGAATGAATGCACTCTAGATGCAATTTCGGTTGCGGAGCACTGCTGCAATGGGGAGGTGCTCAACTGGTCTACTTTCGTCTTAAACGAGCTCTTTGAGGCATGTGAGGATATTTACAGGCAGAGTACCAATTTCCTATTTGGCTACATACTGATGTCCCTGGCGATGTGGAAATGGCGACCACCAAGAGGGAGGGAGATGATGCCTATCATTGAGGGACAGCCGTTAGCACTTCGGTACGAGCCGTGGAGAGCTTCGGGGGACCCGAGCACTAAAGAAGTTAATGAAGTAGCTTTCAAAGAATGGTATGAGATGATGTTGATTACAATCAGGTCGACGCAGAGGATACCCAAACCTCTGCTAGATGAGTTCTCTAAGGAAATCTAGTTTGGAGCCTCGCATGGGCACACTTACCTTCGACCATGGTGCGTCCATCCTGACACCTTCAAGATGAGGCCACAGAAATTTGTTTTGACTGAAGAGGCACTCCATAGTGAGATTGGATCGTGGTTGGGGGTCGCCTGCGAAATTACTAAGGGGAAGTACAAATATCTATTCGGGGGCTTGAAGCCACAATTGCAAGAGGGAGAAGCAGGGGAAAGCAGCAGAAAGAGGCCAGCTGAAGATGACCTCCACCCGATGGTGTTGCGAATGGAAGAGAAAATGTTTGCATTGAGGCAAACAATTGCAAGTTTCGACGAGCAACCAGGTGAGGCTAACCAGCCCTTGCAATTTCAAGGTTCCACTATGTTTTCGCCAATTATTACAACTCCGTTGGCTATGGCAATCCCCACTAGGGGTGCTCGCACCCCATCCCAGCCAACAGTCCCCAAGCCCAAGAAGAAAAGAGTCATTCGGAACCCGATCGTTAAAAAGCCGAGAACTACCCCGGCAATTCAAATCGTTGACCTTACTGATGAGGTCGGACAGTCAGTCTCCGCATCCCCAATAGTTGAAGAAATCCCCCCCCCCACCACCTCCACTATCCTACCTCAGTCGCGGGAATCTTCCCCTCACACAGCCTCCACTTCCACAACCCTGTCAGAAACCCTCCCTTCCGACACCCGATGAGCAACTGTAGAAATGGAAGTTGAGTCAACAGAGTAGGTTAGAGGGGCCACCTCTGCCAGCGGCACCCAGCAAATGTCGCTAGTGTCTCTACTCTTTGGGTCGGACCCACTCCAGGAGAAAGGACCAACCACAATTATTCTGTAAGAGGGAGGGGATGAACCATACCATTCACTTTTTCCTATAAATTTCCCGGTGGTCCCTAACCCTAATATCGTTCCTCCCACTCCCCAGTTCACTCCACAGTCACAGCCCATTCATTCGCCCACCTCCCACTCCGAGAAATCCATAGCCAGCGGCCTACCAATACAGCAGAATTTTCCAGAACCAAGCACAATGCAAGCCGACACCTTGCAGCACTGGTCTTTAGCACAGTTGTTTACATTTATCCAGCAAGCAGCGCAAAGGGCCGAGAAGATACATAATGATCTGGCCAGAGAACACGATCAAGAAAGACAGCAATTGCAGGAGGTGACAGAGGACAGAGATCAACTACGACAAGCAAATACAGATTTTCAAGGGCAGGTTGATCAAGTAACGGAGAAATTCCGGCCATTATGGTTGACGATCATGGATGCAAACACGGAAGCTCCAGAGGATATTACAGCGTGCACACTGGTGAGCTGCTGCGACCATATCCAAGCAGCATATTCAACTCTAGTAGCAACCAACGCTGATACGAGGAAGAAACTAGAGACAGGAAGATCAGCGCTACTAGACCCGGTCAAGATATATGTGAGGACAATCGAGGGCAAGATCAACGAGGTAGAAGCCAAGAAGCAAGCACTCGTTGATGCACTAGCAGACGGGTATGCCTTGATGGACAGAGTTCACGACTGGCCGGGAAGCCTGGCATTGAAAAATCATCTAGTATACCCTATGAGAGAGAAAATACAGGTATTGTTCGCCAGTAGCAAGGACTGCATGGATTCTAACCAACTCCAGCAGATTAATGAGCATATCGCCGCCATCCAAGCGTAGGTAGATCAGATTGAAGAAGAATCAGCAAGAATTAAAAAGGTGATAAGATACCTGCGCCCATCGGTCCGTCTACAGAATCTGGCTTTAAAAGAGGTTTGCAACAACAGTGGGACCGTTTACGAAGTCAAAAGCCATCTGAATTAACGTCCAATACAGCCGAAGACTTCACACAACAGGTCGACGCGATCATTGCCAGATGGGAGTCTGCCCTCCAAAAATACAATGAATTCAAGGAGCAAACGACCACTATTGTTCCGAAGTTGGAGCCTTCGTTTGAAAAGGAAGGGCAGCAGAAAGAGGAAGGTACAATGGGTGCAGACACCACCCCGCAAGTGACAATCGAGACAAAGGGAGCATCAGCTCATCAGCTAGCAGAATCAGCGCAGCCACCAATAGGAGCACCCACTGAGACACCAACAGGACCGGTTGAGATCAAAATGAATTGACTCAGGGACGAGTCAAAGAATTGTGGTCAGGGCCTGTTGGGGCCTTCGTCTTGATTTTAAAAGATTTTGATTATTTTTTCTTTCTGTAGAATGAGGAGGAAACGGGTGGTGGCAACAACGGTTAGATTGCGATGAAGACAGTTGGGGCGAAAAGCAAGAACATGCAATTGCGGGGTGGTTGCGGCAAAGCATCAGCAGAAGGCAGAGGCATCCGAGCTGACAAGACAGATGAGAAGCAGCCAAGGGAAGGAACAGCCGAGCGGGAACTGGCAGTCCAAGTGGCACGGAAATACAAAAGGAGAAACCCGTAAGGAGAAAGGGTTGTTGTTGCTGGTGGGTTGGTTGGTTGCGGTGTGATAGAACAAGAGCATCTAGATGCGGGCGAGCAGGATCTCCGAGTTGAAGATTGAACCTCTGAGTCTGTCATAGGCAGTTAGAGCCTGTAATCAGGTATTCCTTGTAATCATCTGTGGCTAAGGCCAATATATTATGTATTTTTCTTCTGTGGACTTAATATGAATTAAGCTCTAGACTCGTTTCTTAGTACGATGCATGTGGTTGCTTATAATATATGGACCCACTTAAATTTTAAAATATTCTACAAGTCTAGGAATGTAGTAGCTTCATGGTGTTAAACGATATGCTGTTGTATCACTTATGTGTATGATGTTGTTTATATATTGATGTTTGACATACCCTTGACCCCATGACAAACCCTTCTTAGTTCTGGTCGCGGCACGCCTCAGGTGAGACTCCTTACCCTTCAGGTAAGGTGAAAATGTCGGTGTTGTCCTAGATGACAACGAGCCATTGTTGGCCCTTCGCGCCTGAACCCAGGGTCTCCCCCCGATGACTCTTTTGTGCCAACATCTATCGTGCTTTTAGAGAAAAGTTCTATCAGTTTATCATATATTTCTTTAGATGTCTCCGCCTCGGCTACATAGGAAATGAGAGGATCATTAATAGATTCCTTAAGAATCTTTTGAGCCTTGAGATCCCTTTCCATGTATTCAGATAATGCTTGTTCTTCGGATGGCTTGGAGACCTTTCCATAGACATGATCAATGACTTCATTTACTTCGAGGACTATGTTTATCCTTCTTTTCCATGCAAGGAAGCTTGATATCCCAACCAGCGTATGGTTCTCCTTGAAACGTGAAGTCATTTTTACTAGATTAGATTTATAAAAAGGTATTTACTTGTGAAGATAGGATCTTCAACTTGATGACAAATTTGTTGCTTCAGATGATTCCTTTAAGAAGGTTCTTACTTTGGTGAGGGAAGACTGCCTTCTTTAGGATGATCCCTTTCAAATGAGATCCTTGCCTCAATAAAGAGAAGATTTCCTTTCGATCTAATTATCCTTAGATTTGAAGAGCTTCCACTTCTTTGGTGATGTATGATCTCTGGAGTGCTTCTAGGGTTTTGGTCTTTCTTCCTGCTTCCTTCTTGAAGACAATTTCAAGACTCTTGCTAGAGTATATTTCTTCGATCTAGGGTTCTCGTAGATCTTGATTTCTTGCTAGGTGTTCTTCGACTTGCTTTGATCCTTCTTTGAAGCTTGATTCTCGTGTGTCTACTTGCTTGAGTGCCCCTTCTTGACTTCAGCACCTTAGCTCCAATACCATGTTAAGAAATCTAGGGCATAAATAGTTAAAAATTTCTCTGCTTGATAATGTTTGTGATATACTTTTACTTCTTAGCTTATAGTCTTTTCTTCGTTATGTTATTATCGTGTTCTTTTCATCAAGACAATTACCAATATGCACAATTAAAGACAAGTGACACAGTATGTAGGCTTTTCAGCCAGGGCAAAAACCTCTCACCTCTTAAGAGGAAAACTTGATCAAAATTCTTCTTCTAAATCTTCAATTGATGAGTACCAATACCATGACAAAGACCCTTGACTCTAGTATCCTCCCAAGAACCTTGTCACTAACCTTGATGCCCTTCCTCTTCTTCTTGATTTTGAACTGCTCTCCTCAACTCCTTCTAGAGAAACTCGATTTCTATACTTCACATTGCTTCTTCTCGACTTCTCCTAGAGAAACTCGGTCTCTATGATTTCACTGGCTGCCTCTAGAGAATCTTGATCTCTAGATCTCTATCTCGATTACCCAGAACAAGTATCCAGAAGAATCCTTCCTTCATTGCCCCAGAAGAAACCTCCTTCGTTGCCCCAAAAGAAACCTCCTCTTCGCTTCCCCAGAAGAATCTCTTCTTCGCTGCCCCAAAAGAAACCTCTCTTCGTTGATCCCAAAAGAAACTTCCTTCGCTTGTCCAGAAGAAACTCTCTTTATCACTTCTTCGCACTTCTCTTTGTAGCCCTTCTTCTTCCCACTTCTTCACCGAATGTATGTCGAGTTGTTTGCCTCTAAGTGAGGCCGAGTGTGACTATATATACATTTCTTTTCATGTCCTTTAAGCTGACATGATCTCAAGAGTTAGGCCAACTTCTTCTAGCATGTTCTTCCATCATTGTAGGCCGACTTGAAGAGGATAAGTGCCAAGGTCTTGGAGGATACTTTACATAGACAAATTTGACCTTTTCGAAAGTGTAACATGACTTCATTACATGACAATGACTCTATCATTTTATGACTAGATGAAAAATAATTCCTAAAGACTCTCAATAAGAGTCTTGACTCAAAAACAAAAACTCTTGCTCATGAAACCCATGAAGCAAGTCAATACAATAATTTTACTTTTCTTCTTTACATCTCATTACATAAAATCATAATTACATGTCATTATGAAGACCGAACCTAGTTACACTTTTCAACACTTTTCATGGTTATACCTATGGTTTGCCCTAAATACTTGTGTTTCAAATGGCTAACACCCACAGTCCGACCATCACAAGAAGAGTACTGCTTCCTCTTTGAGAAACTGTTAGTCATACCATCCAAGCACTCCCAAGTACATTTACACCATTCTTTTTCTCTTTGTTATGGGTCGTTTTGGTCTCGCTTCAACATCATATCAAAACCATGTTGAACAAAATACTCACTTGTGAATTTGCAATCTCTTGTCATGTTATATATAAAATAAATAGTAATAAATAAATAAATAATACAACTAATAATAAAATTAAAACATAATAAAATAATAATTTAATAAGTCATGACTTAAAAAAAGAGGGGGTCATGACTCTTCATAAAGGCACCTTAGGCCATATTTAAGACAAGGTCCCTCTCAAGGTAAAAATCATCACTTTATTATTCATTTATCATTCAATATCAATTATCCGACAGAGATTATTTTTATTTGTTTCATTTTGTATCAGAGCCAGGATTTAACCGTAGGTCAGCTAATCCATACGGTGCACATTCGCATGTCTGTACAACCGCAGTTGTCCATACAGCTGTCATTCTTGTTGTTGAAGTTTCTAAGTCTACCAGTTAGAAACCCTCCATGCACTTTACTGATTTATTCCTACCTACTTGTTCCGTTATTTAACAAGTTATTTACAATGTTAATACTGAAAATAAACACTAATGCATGCTCAACATATTACAGATCATCAACTGAAGGAAACAAATACAAGAACACAAAATGATACCATTATTTTTGGACCAATGTCCCCAGAAAAACCCAATGCGGGAAAACCGATGCAGCTATTTGAGGGTTTTCTTATTAAGCAATTTCAGAGTACAATCTGGGTGCCAAATCCGACTTACCCAACAGAGAATGCCCTTGACAGTTGTACCTCTCAATCTGAGACAAATATCCCGGCTGAAACCCCGGATAAACCCTCCGCAGCTCCTCAGCTCCAATCTGCCCTAGAAACCCCAGCATCTTCCTTTCAGGACTGCGTCAGCCTCTCTCTGCCTAGTGCTGGCCCTGCATCACCCTGAATGGGCCTGTGTTAGCCTCAGGAGGCACTGCGTCAGCGTTCTGGCCCTCTGCGTCAGTTACGCTGGCCTCTCTGAAGCACTACGCAACTCCTGGCTGCCTCTGTGTGAGCCCTGGTTGCTATTGCGTCACTCTCTCTAGCTCCTGTGCTGATCTCCCGGCACTATCTCTGCCTCTCTCTCTCTGTACTCACTGCCCCTCAGCTGCAACTCCGATCACTGATTCTATCTCTCTTAGCAAACCCCACTCTAGAGAATAGAATGACTAATCATCTGATGTACCCTCCAAGTGACCCTCAAGCCTCCTCTTATACTTTTCTCATTGACATATCAACGGCCGAGATTAAGTCCCTAATCGACGGTTAAGATCAAATCTGGCTTGATCCATTTCTTTTGGACCATTCTAACACAGTTTTATATCAATCCACATTAATATTTAATTTCCCTAAGTTTAGAATTAGAGACTCCATTAAAAATATTAATTATTTTAATATCTCCTAAACTGTTTAGAATCTGCTCAAACCTTTTTTGGATATTGGAGATCTCATGTGCCCCAACCTCTCCACTAAATTTCGTGGTTAGAGCACATTCGATGCTACCACAAATCAACACTCCCTCTTCGCGAGGACTGTGCTCTAGAAATACTCCTCACTGAGTATTACTCTGATCATCCGGCATCGGTCCTTGTGTTGATGCTAGGCCTGCTGCCCACCATCCTCTGCACTGTTGTATCCTATACTGCTGCCCATGGTTCTACCACTGCCACTACTGCATCTGTACAACAGCTCCCTCTGCATCCGTGTTGTTGCTAGTCCTTTCTCCCAACACTGCATCCGCACTGCAACTCCTCTCATCATGCTGCATTGTGTTGCCCATTGCTGTACTGCAACTCAGTTACTGAGAAGTAAGTAACTGATCTCCCAACTTTGACCTCTCTGTTGGGCTAGAGACACCCGTTGATGTTGAAGCTCCCTCTGTTGCTGACAAGTGCTCCCTCTCTGACCTCTGCGTCGCTGCAACAACTCCCTGCATCTCGCACCGTTGCACACCTCTCTATGCCATCCTGCACTGGTGCAACACTCCCGTGCTTCTCGCACTGTTGTAACCTACTAGCCTTGCGCTGTCTCGGGACTCCTGCACTGTAGCTCTCTCTGCTGCTCCATCCGCATCCATTTCTACCCACATCAGCCAGTCCTACTACTCCTTTTCAGGGCTCCCGTAGCAAGGTCTAATCCAAGAACCTGGGTACCTCGAGGATCCTGCCCCTCATCGCCTGTAGTCTACCTGACTACAGCTCGATGTCTCCCCACTTCCACTCAAATGATGCGTGTGCATTCATGGCACAATCATCGTCTGTCTCCACTTCCTTCTCTGCCCTTGCTGACGCTGCCTTAGTCTCAGAAGACTCTCCCTTACTTTTCTTCCTTGGACACTGGGTTGCATAATGACCTAGCTCCCCACAGTGGAAGCACTTGATCTTGGAGAGATCCTTCTTCTTCCGCTTTTCTTGCTTTCCGTCAGATGCTAGGGCAACATCTTCCTCCCCCTCCTTTTTTGACTCTGATCCCCTTACTGCTGCTTCCCACCTTTGTCTACCATCTGATCTCTTCTTGGCGAAGAGCCGCCCACACATCTCATCCCAAGGTGGAAGTGTCCCTCTGCTCAGTATACTCTAGACAAATACCTCCCAGTCTTCTGACACTGCATTCAAGGTTGTCCTCACCATCAATTTCTGATCCGGCGTGGTTCCTATGGAAGTCAACTGATCTCGGATCTCATTTAGTCCTCCGAGGAAGGGGTCAATCGGTTCTCCCTTCTTCATCTGATATGACCTCATCTGATTTTCTACTAACATCCTTCTCTGCACAGAAGTACGCTAGTACAATTTCTTTAGGGCCTCCCACATCTCATTTGTCATTTCCTTCTCAGCGATGTGTGGTACTACATGGTCCTTGACCCCATCAAGGATGATGCTCTTGGCCCTCGCCATTGTCTCCTCGTACTTGTCGTTCTCAGCTAGGTCGACTGGGATAGCTATCGTCCTCAAGACGAAGTGCTTGACACGATTTCTGTCAAGTACGGATAAGATTCTAGCCTTCTAGACTGCGAAGTTTGAGGCTCCGTCCAGTCTGTCCTAGTCTCTTACTCCGTGTAGTGCCATGCTGCTCTTCTACTTCCCTCCTGGAAGTTCTCAATGTGACTCCCTCTGAGTCTCGATTTCCCTCCTGGAAATCCTTCTGCCGATGTCGAGATGCCCCCTACTCTGATCGTCTGTGCAACCGCACTACTGATCCGGATTTCTTGGCTAGAAACCCTTGGTAGCAACTCCCTCCTCCTTGGCCTTGCCCTGTCAGGTATTGTTCTGACTACAGTACCCCACCAGCTCCACTTTGCAACTTTCCCACAACCTCCTAAACCCCAGCAACCTGAAAGTGAGAGCTCCTAGGGCGCAATCCCAGCACCAGCAACTCAGCCTCCTCAACCAACTACATCATAGCCCTCTAGCCCTCTGCTTGGCTCTGCATGAGCCTCCCTTTGCCTCCCTTGGCCTCTACGCCGCCTCTTCCTGGCTCACCCTTGATGACGCAAGCATTGTGTCACCCTTCACTTGTTGTTGCTCTGCTAGGAACCGCTTTTGTCACTCGGGACAGTTGTTTTCTACTACTATTGCTCCGTTCTGCTGATGTCCTCAGTTCTCCTGTGATCTGCAACCACGCTCTAATACCATGTTGAAGTTTCTAAGTCTACCAATTAGAAACCCTCCATGCACTTTACTGATTTATTCCTACTTACTTGTTCCGTTACTTAACAAGTTATTTACAATGTAAATATTGAAAATAAACACTAGTGCATGCTCAACATATTACAGATCATCAACTGAAAGAAACAGATACAAGCACACAAAATGACATCGTTATTTTTGGACCAATGTCCCCGGAAAAACCCAATGCAGGAAAATCGGTGCAGCTATCTGAGGGTTTTCTTATTAAGCAATTTCAGAGTACAATCTGGGTGCCAAATCCGGTTTACCCAACAAAGAATGCCCTTGGCAGTAGTACCTCTCAGTCTGAGACAAATGTCCTAGTGGAAACCCAAAATAAACCCTGCGGCAGCTCCTCAGCTCCAATCTGCCCCAGAAACCCCAGCATCTGCCTTTCTGGACTATGTCAGCCTCTCTCTGTCCAGCGTTGGCCCTGTGTCACCCTGAATGGACCTGCGTTAGTCTCAGGAGGCCCTGCGTTAGCCTCAGGAGGCCCTGCGTCAGCCTTGTGGCCCTCTACGTCAGCTACGCTGGCCTCTCTGAAGCACTGCACAGCTCCTGGCTGCCTCTGCGTGGCCCTGCGTGAGCCCTGGCTGCTACTACGTCACTCTCTGTGGCTCCTGTGTTGATCTCCCGACACTATCTCTGCCTCTCTGTCTCTTTATATTCACTGCCCCTCAGTTGCAACTCCGATCACTAATTCTATCTCTCTTAGCAAACCCCGCTCTAGAGAATAGAATGACTGATCATCTGATGTACCCTCCAAGTGACCCTCAAGCCTCCTCTTATACTTTTCTCATTGACATATCAACGGTCGAGATTAAATCCCTAATCGACGGCTAAGATTAGATCTGGCTTGATCCATGTCTTTTGGACCATTCTAACACAGTTTTATATTAATCCACATTAATATTTTAATTTCTCTAAGTTTAGACTCAGGGACTCCATTAAAAATATTAATTATTTTAATATCTCCTAAACTGTTTAGAATCTGCTCAAACCTTTTTTGGGTATTGGAGATCTCATGTGCCCCAACCTCTCCACCAAATTTCGTGGTTAGAGCACATCTGATGCTACCACAAATCAACACTTGTCAGTCATACTCTTGTCAATATCGCTACCATTCCTGTCAGCCATACTGCCACCATTCCTATACAGCTGCCATTTTTTGTCAATAGTACTTCCATCTGTACTACTGATGCAAAACTTGTGATGTACAATTTAATATTTTGCTGTGAAAATTGCAGCCATACCCATTCCACTGTACACAATCCATACGGAAAATACAGTGTTGTGCAGTACAAACTTACATAAAATTGTAGAGAATTTATGAAATTTACTGCTTTTAAATCAAATTTTGACCATACAGTTTAATTATTGCACCATAGACTTAAATTGAAAACCATTTAATTCCACAATTAAGAGCACAGAAATTTTGGCAATTACATCTGTACAACTATACAGACACATCCGTGCAGCGTACAGCTAATTTCCTAAAAAATCAATTAATTGTAGTATGTGTTGCACACATTTTCTCAAAGTTTTAAGGGAGCGGAAGTACCAAATCTTTTTCAACAAGATCGTATCATCTATCAGTTGTTCACATGTCATTGTAAACTCATTATGCAAGTTATGTAATGTAAATGATGCTAGTAAGGCGGTGAATGTATATAATAGCCTAAGTAAGCCTATTATTTTGGCAAGAGTTTCATCCTAAGAGGTTTTTTGTCTCACTGATTAATTTTTGTTCTAACACGGATGGTCAGCAGAGTTTTTCCCTACAACCTCACCCCAAAGCTAAGATGTAATTCTTCGTCGAAGTCTTAGCTAAGTCCTAGTGTTTTAGTCAAGTCTTATGTAAAAGTGATTTGGAAACAATTTAAGCTAATTGGCTAAATTATTTTATTACAAATCACTTGGTCTACTAGCTCATATTGTGTCGTAGATTGGGTATGTTTTGTGAGAGTCTAAGCCGAACGGGTATCCCCCCTTTGGGGTTGAAATTGTAGATCTTATGTAAAAAATATTTTAATGCATGGTCCCTCATACTTAGAGACCATGGTTAAAATATTAAAGGATGGAAAAAATAATTAATCCCCTCGTGTCAATTAATTAAATTTTCTGGCAAAATTAAATTAAAATTCTAAGCCAGAAATTTGATTAATTAGAGTCAAAATTAAATGTCTTAAGAAAATTAAATTCTCCAAGTGAAAATTTCGTGGGTCTTAAAAGAATTGATTTTTGGAGGTCCTCCACTAAGGGAATATTGGATATTTCAAGAAAAATTGGACCCTTGGTCCTTGGTGGTTATGTCAAAGTCAAACTTTTGAGGAAATTAGCTTAAAATAATTAATTTTGAACTAATTAAAATGAAATTAAATGATAAATTCGAAAATTCCTCAAAAATAAAAATTCAATGGCTAATATTAAAAGATGATCAAGTATTTTTCGATGGCCAAAATTATTTTCACAAAGATCAAGGAAACTAGCCATTATTTTTCACATGAAGGATTTTTCTATAAATTAGAGAGTCATTTGAGTCTCTAGCCATTTGATTTCTGGCCAAGAAATTGCTACTAATGCATTTGTGTAAACTATTGTCCCATTAGGGACTATTTTTTCAAATCATAATAAAGACTTTGGGGTGCAACTCAAGGTGTACTTGTTCATTGATTTGTGGTATGTACTGACTACGGGCTTCCTATGTTGTGCTTATATATGATTATTTTGTAGATAAATACGTAGTGTTTGCAGGTACTTCAATCCTTGGTTTCCAAGTTCACAAATTGTGGGCAAGGATCATTTTGCTTGGATCCTAAGTATTTATATGGTGGATTAAATCTTCGCTAAGGCTATAGTGTTCATGGGGTTTGTTAAGTGTTTTTTAGCCATTTATCAAAGAAAAAAGCCATAAAATATTTTTCTCAAAAAATTTAAATTTTCAAAACCCTTGTATATTTGTAGATCTTGTAAATTATTTTGTAAATTATTTTTTGCTAACTTGGGTTTTGGGGTTTTAAGAATTTTTGTATATATTGGGAGTTTGGGTGTCTTATTTTCATTTGTGCAGGTTGAATCAATAGATTAAGCCAAAGTAGAGTTATAGGCCCTTGAGGGTAAGATCTAGTCTCTAGAAAATTTTGCAAGGCTATCCATTGAAGATTTTGCAACAAAATTCAGATCCGGAAGAAAAATAATTTTTTTGAAGCAGGGGTTTCACTTTTCAAGCCTCTCGGCCATAGATCCAGTGCTTTGGGGGCCATCATCTCCCCTCCTTGGCCAAGGTCAGCGTAAAAAGGCCCAGCGGCAACCTTTTCAGCCCTTTTAGGGCAGGTCGTAAGCCCTAAGGGCCTCGGCCTCCTTTCCTAGCCCCTGCACAGAGGGTTTAAGGCCAAATTTGGCCTAGTCGTGGGCTTGAGGAGCCTCGGCCTCCCTCAGAGACCCTAGATAGCTACCCTTGAGGGCTTGTCGTGGGCTTTCAAGCCTCTAACCCTATCGTTTTGCCCCAGAAACCCTAGCATCCAGCCTTTGTCCCTCTCTCCCTCTAGCGTTGCCTCTTTTTGGCCTCATCTTGCGTCTTTGACTATCGATCTGCCCTCCTAGCCTCCTCTTCCCCAACGCTAGCCTTGGTAGGTTCAGCGTTGGCCTTCCTTGGCTTATTTTTCCCTAGCGTACCCTTATTCCATCTCTGAAACTTTCAAGACTAATTCCTTGGTGGTTTTGTAGGAGAAAATTGCTCCAAAACTAATGTTTTCAAGTGCAAGATCATTGGAGAAATTTTGGGCTACTTGGGCAAGTTGATCTTCAAGGCCTTGGGCCTAGGGTTTGATCTCTAAACCCTTATTTTGCTTATGATTTATTACAACAGTGATAACAGTGATAATTAGGCCCTAAAATCACATACAGCTTGGCCAAAATTACTGAAAATCGCAAAATCTACATTTTCATGAATTTTGGCCACTTGAGCATCTGGATCTAGCCTAGATCTAATTTTCGGTTCGCTGGGATTTACTGCATAAATCACTAAATCAGTTCTGAAATTTTCTGACTCATACTCTCTAAAAGCCCTAAAAATTGAATTTTTCAAGTTTGGCGAAATTTTCCTATTTTTTGGCATTTAGGGCATTGGTTGTGGCATCATTAACTTGTTGATCTGTTAGTTTATTTACTGTTGTAATAACTTGTTTCAGATCTGATATGTCATTGAATACATCATCATAAAGTGTGCTAAACACATAAATTTACTTTTGTTGGTCACTAGAAAATTTTATGCTTCATATGTTGGGTAAAATCTATGATCTAAAGTAACTTTCTTGCTGGTGTCATAACACTAATAAAGTGCTGAAATTTTCTGAAGTCACTGCTGATTTGAGATCCAACACTTGCTTGTCTCATTCTGAGCTTTATAAAAATTTATGAATTTTGCACTAAAAGCACTCCTACACTTAAGCTCAAAAACTTTGGTCTTGTGGAATCTAATTGGCATTATTGTTTTTTGACATTTTGGCATTGTTAAGGAATCATTGGAAAATTGTCATAATCTTAAGAGCTTTTGATATCTTGGTTGTTTATCCTAAGCACTTGGCATCTTAAGTTTCATTGGTTATTTAGCATTTTCTAAGCATCTTGTGGAATATCATTGAATATAGGCACTTGTATCTTTAAGTATTTGTCTTCTTTAAGATTGTTATCTCATCATTGTTAAGTACTTTTGTTATAAGAAAACTCACATTCAGTACTTAAATAACATAAACCAATCTTAACTCAAGATAAGTTCACTCAATCTATCTTGCATAAGCATTCTAGGATATAGTCTGCATTAAGAACTTACCTCCTAGCATAAGCTAGGTTGATAGACTCTTAGGGCAACCATTTTCCAATTAGCTTGAGGGATTCAACTCTTCTTAGTGGTTAACACAGTGACCTTGCAGTCGTCAGAGCCACAGTGTCTGCAGCGCCGGAGGCACTGGGTGGGTGGAACATAGGGGGAGGTATCATTAATCAGGCCACTGCCTACTTCTCGTTGGCTTCCATTTCACAACTTACTCTGAACACTGTTTCTCAAAACACTTAAGGGAGAGGTTCTATTTAGATTAGGAATATAATTAAAAATAACCAAGATTATTGCATCACACAAATTCTAGGATTTGCACATCATATAGGATAGTTGATCATTCAAGCAGCGAATGTCCATCCGGTTACTTGGCATTAATTTACATTAAGCAAGACTCCATAAGGCATTGGTCTTATACTTGAAATTTAATCTAGTCATTAATCTTGCTAAAATTCCACTGAGTAGCTAGGCCACTCATCCATGTCTCCCAAACAAGTTGGTTTCCAACATGTTTTCCTTCACCACATTTCCATAGGGACTACCCCCCATAGCTTGTTGTTGGGAGACAGCTAGAACAGAGTGGGCAGGGATCAGAGTGACAGCCCCCGCCCTGAGCGGTTGTCGTTGTGCCTGTACAATCCAGGCGACAACAGTACGATTATTGTTCATACAATCAATTATTTGTCATATGACTAATTAATATCAGCAAACCACACAGTCAAGTCTCCTTCCAATGGCTGTGTATCCCCCACCCAACATCCTATTTCCTCAGCATACCCATCCTTAGCAGATGGCGTTGATCACGCTCTGGATACCTATAGGTCTAGTATTAAGAATTTAATTATCCAGCCCAAATCTACATCACGCCCTATTGATTGTGCTGATGATCCTCCTCCTCCCACTTTGGAGGTCAATCCTTTGGATGATTCCTATCATTCTGAACAAACACATCAACTATGGGGTGTCACTCTCCCCCCTTAGGATGATGACCCTTCCTGCTTAGATTCATCCCCTAGGAATTCGATCGGCAGTGACAAAATTTCTTATGCACAACCCTGATATGGACTTAGTCCTCATTACTATTCATAAGGATTGGGATATTTATCAATCCCTTGTCATTAGCCCTAATTCGGCTAAGAATATTACTACTCGCAAGAAATCTGGGAGGGGTAAATGTCGTCGACATTCCAAATCTTCGAAAGCCAGATCTCTGAAATTTGGGGGTGATGATGAGTTATGTGAGGTTCCCATCATTGAGTCAATATCTAAACAGGCCCTTAGAGTGCATGAGCCCATTTCCATGGTTTCATCATGAATTTCCTCTCTCTTAATATCCGCGGGCTAGGGGACACCTCCAAAAAAGATCCCTCCATCATCTTATTATATTTGTTGGGTCTAATATTGTTTTCATACAAGAGACGATGGCTTCCATGGACTGTGCCAGGCAATACTTTCATCCATAGGCCCTGGGTGGTGTTTGGCGGCGATTGAACCTTGTGGCATGTTGGGTGGCCTCGTTGCTATGTGGGATCCTTCCTGGTTTATTTTAAGAGCATATAATTTTTTTGTAGGTATTTTATTATCTAGGTATATGCACAGTTTCAAATCCCGCATCAATTTTCTCAACATTTATGCTCCATATCGAAACATGAAGGAGTTTTGGTCAGAATAGATTCATGTGGGATTCTGAAAGTCGCTTCCCTAATTATGGCAGGTGACTATAATTTGACTGGATTCTGAAAGTCGGTTCCCTAATTATGGCAGGTGACTATAATTTGACTATGTCTGGGGAAGAGATATGGGGGTCAAAGGGTCGCTTAGATTCTTTGGGTTCCTTCCTTCGAGAGCTATTTTACAACAATCATTTAGTGGATATAAAACCGCTACCATTTTCTCCTACTTGGACAAATGACAGGGTGGTTGGGGACTATATTGGCAAGAGATTGGATAGATTCTTGATGCATGAGAATATTCTAGAATCCTTTGGTAATGTCAGGTCTTTGATCTCACATGAAAGGTTATCAAATCATTCGCCCATTATTCTGCATTAGAGGGTGGAATCACCATGGACAGGCATTCCATTCAAGTTCAATAGGACATGGCTAAATGCCCCGGGTTTTTGTGACTTAGTTCAGGATTCATGGAAGTCTCTTGGGTCTATACAAAGTCAATCGACCATGTACCTGATTATGGAAAAGTTGCGGGTTCTCAAGAAAATTGTTATTTCATGGGAAAAACAAAAAAACCTTTGTATGAAACAAGATCTAGCGGACATTGATAAGGAAATGTCCTATATTCACAATACTTTGAATCTCGATTGTCCGGACTAGGTGATGATTGACTTATTGAAAGAATTGGAACTCAAAAAAAGGAATATCTTAAAGATTCAAGAAGATACTTAGTGGTTAAAAAGTAAAGCCATCTGGATTTCTAGTGGTGATTAGAATACTAAGTTCTTTCAGAAATTTGCTTCTCATAGACGCTCCATTAATACTATATGGCATATCGATTCGAAGGATGGGGTTCATATTTTCAATTTGAGGGACATCCAAATGAAAGTGATTAATTATTTTCAGAAGATCTATATGGAGAGGACTGATGTGGATATAGAAAAACAACTACAGTTCACTGAATTAGATCATACTTTCTTCACAGAATCAGATAATCGGGAAATTGATAGGCCCATGACATTGTAGGAGATTTCTTATGTCCTAAAAGCTTTCTTTAAAGATAGGTGCCCTGGCCCTAATGGTTGGACGATTGAAATTTTGCTACACTTCCTGGATATAAAGGGATCAAACCTTTTGAATATGGTGGAGTAATCCAGAGGGTGCTATAGTGTGGATGGAGCGATCAACTCTACTTTCATTGTACTTATTCCAAAGACTACAGATCCAAAGACTTCTGGGGATTTTCATCCTATTTCTCTTTGTAACATCACATATAAGTTGATTTATGTTAGAAAATCAAAAAGGCAAAGTGATTCTCTTATATTGATAGTTACTTGTGATATTCTTGTAGTTTTATTATCTTCTCTTTATGTTTTTCTTTTATCTTTGTTTCGTCAAGTAACATCAAATCAAAACATGAAGATCAACGACACCAGATGTAAGCACTCAGTCAGGGCTAAAAGCCCTCTATAGGGGAAAAACCAATCAAACTCTTCCACTAGAAAATTCAAATTGAGATAGACGAAGACCTTAGACCAAAAGACCTTCCTCCTCCACCAAATCAGCGCTCAAACTGTCCTTCCAAACTTCAAAGATCAATTGCATCAATACTGCATCAGGGATAGAATTTCGGCCCTACTGCTTCAGAATTTCGGCCCAACTTCCAGTCTGCAACTTCGGCCCTCCTACAACTTCAGCTCCTTCGCACGTGTGAGATAAATAGAGAGAAGATTAGACTTCTTTCGCTTGACAAAGACTCCCTTCTATTGAAAAGTGTAACTAGGTTCGGTCTTCATAATGACATATGTAATTGTGATTTTATGTAATTGATGAAAAGAAGAAAATAAAATTATTTTTGTAAGTACTTGAATCATGGGTTTCATGATCAAGGAATTTTATTTTAGTTAAGGTTCCCATTGTGAACCTTTAGGTTTTTTCATCTAGTCATAAAATTCAAATTGAGTCAATGTCATGTATGAAGGACCCTTCTTGGGTATGTTACATTTTTATATAAGTCATTAAATAAATGAGAAGGCCCTCCAAGACCAAGCAAAGACACCTCCTACAAGTCGGCTTCAAGAAGAATAATGAAATCTCTCAAAAGGACATGTCGGCTCACACTCAACTCATGTCGGCTTATATACATGGGCAAACAACTATAAATAGGCAGCTCAGCCTCATTTCAGAAGGCAGAATTTCGGTGAAGCAAGTTCAGTCTGAAATCAAGAAGTGTGAAGATCACTTAGGAAGGAGCCTTATCATCAGCGAAGAGAGAAGGAAGAAGAGCGAAGTCTTTAGGAGTGTTTGGGATTGTTTTAGGGTTGATCTCCACTCACACGTGCGAAGGAAAGGACTATTATTGCTGCAGAAAAGGCCGAAGTCTACCTTGTTATGCTAGAAGCCGAGTCTAGGAGTATACAAGCCAATACATCAAGTCGAGTTGAAAAAGAAACCTTTTCTACCCAATCGAAGGAGATTAAGGGGTTAGATCACCACATGTTCTGCAACTAGGGTTTCCAAGGAGGCCGAAATAAGGTGCAAATCTGAAGCAGAAGGAAGCCGAAGTTGAAGTGTAGCCGAGAAAGAGGAAGGAACAAAAGATTTGACCACTATTGACTAAAGCAAGAAGGATCTCATCAAGGAATCTTGGTCTTGGTATTCGTCAATTGAAGTCTCTATAAGAAGAAGAATTTGTTCGGGTTTTCCTCTCAAGTGGGAGAGGTTTTGGCCCTCGCTGATAGCCTATATTCTGTGTCTCTTGTCTCTTTATGGTAAGCATTGGTAGCTGTTTGATAAAGAATACCACTATAATAACATAAGTAAAAGAAGATCATAACCTAAGAAGTAAAAAGCATTCAGAAGCAGTTATCAATAGAAGAGAAATCACATAATAGTTATGCCCTAGATTTCTCAACATGGTTTCAGAGCTAAGGTGACAAAGTCAAGGAAGGGCATCTTATCAAGGGACACTCAAGGATCAAATCTCGAGGAAGGCATCAAAGCAAATCTAGAAGATCATCTTGAAGTAAAGATCTACAAAAGAAGTATCAAAAACCCTAGATCAAAGAAGAAGTCTACACTAGAAAGAAGTCTTGGAATCCTCAAGTCATCTCAAGAGACCTCAAAGACCCTACTCAAGTTGAATCAAGTTCCTTTCTAGAGAAGCAAGACCAAGGACGTCGTCATCAAGATTCTAAGGTGATCTCCCTCTCATTGAAACAAGGTCCTTACCATTGAAGACATCATCAAGAAGTCGTCATTGATCAAAAGATATAAAGTGATCTCCTTTTTATGGAATCGAGGATCACTATTGAAGAGATCTATCTTCATCAAGGAGAAGTTCTCTATCATCTTTTCTATCATCAAATTCAAGGAGGCATCAAGAGGAAGACGCATCTTCTCAAGTATATTTATGTCTGAATCTGTCAAAATGTCTTTTTGCAAGGAAAGCAACAAATTGGTTGGGGCTTCAAACTATCCTGCATGGAAGAAGAGGACAGATTTGAATCTCATTGAAAATGAGGTTATGGAAAATGTCAAAGGATCTATCACCAAACGAGCGAAGGAAGATGCTCAAGCACTTGCAAAGTATATGAAAGGGGAAGTTAGGGCTCAAAGGATTCTCATATAATCCATCAAGGATCCCCTCATTCCATATGTATCAAAACTCGAAACTTCAAAAAAAATCTATGACAAACTGGTAGAGTTGTATTCCATAAGCATTGTTGGAGAATTCATCTCATTAAGGCAAGAACTCTACAAGCTAAAGATGTCAAGGGAAGATGCCATAGTCTCATACTTTATGAAGATATTTGACATCAGGGATCAACTTCAAGATCTGGGAGAAGTCATGTCTGATAGAGAAATGACTACAGTTGTACTAAATGCACTACTAGAGGAGTGGGGTAACTTTACTTCAAGTATTTATGGGAAGAAAGAAGCTACACCATTCCAGGATCTATGGTCTCTATGCAAGATTGAAGAGTCTATACTAAAGGCCAAATCTAATGTGGAAGTAGGTGAGAAAAATCAAGCTTATGATGACAAGAAGAAAGGAAAAATTTGCAAAGTTTGGTTCTCAGAAAAAGAAAAAGGACATGGCTAAGATTCAAAGCTATGAGTGTCAAGAATATGGGCACTACAAAAGAGATTGTCCTAAGATCAAGAAGGACAATAACAAAAGAGGAAGAGAATAAGCCCATATCACCAAAGAAGTGGAGGAAGCTAAAAAGAAGAAGTCCAAGAAAGAGGAAGTAAGAGATCTCTACTATGACTGAGATAGTCTTCCTCACCTAAGTTCTTTTCATAGTTCCTGAGTCTTTTGTTGTAAGATATGGCTATCATGATTCACTAAGAAAAATGATGGGATGCATCATGGCATCATAAAAGCATTAAAAGCAAGAGCTTTTGACATCATCATGGAGAAGCATGAAATATGGTTGAAATTGAAATCTATGGTAGTCAACTATGAAGGATATAGCTCTTGGAAACCTCATTGGAAACATAAGTGGCACATATGGAAAGGAAAAAGTCATCCAAGACAAAGCTCATCATACATCAGTCAAAAGGAAACATCTGTTGGATGGGGATACTCTAGATCCTCAAGATTCTCTGATGGAATCTTCATCGAAAGGTTCACCGATCAAGAGGGGAAGCAAGTCTTTAATCAAGAATTCCAAACTTGTGGAGTTCATGGGATAATGGTATGATGACAAAAGAGGTGAAGCAGATCAAGGGATTGAAGTTCCTTCAATCAAGGAAGTTGTTGAAGGAAGTCTAGATGATATAAAGGAAAATGAGGTATGTATGCTTGTATTCGATATTGTAAAGGCATGCCATATGGTTGCAGGTAACATGGATCAATGCTCTATCTTGAGAGCATGATCAAAAGAAAAGAATCTTCGCCTTTCAAAGGATGCAGGAAAGCATGAGTCACACATTGTCTAGATGAAATCAACATAATATGTCCTCATATGAAAAATGAGGTGGTTGATCGTGATTGGAGGAACTCTAATTAAAAGTTCCTGGGAAGAGAAATGTGTGAAGAAAGGAAGGAAGAGATCGTGGGATATGCAACCATGGAAAAAGGCAATCAACATCCAAGGACTAGAGGAATTGACTAGGATATCTCCATGAAAGTTATGAAGACTTTGATGTAGTCTAAAAAAGAAAGAGACCCTTGACAATGTATATCTTTGGGAGATGTGTCGACATGTATGCAGGATGTTGATGCAAACTAGAAGATGTCATGATGAAAGACCATAACAAAAGTAATTTTGATTTAAGTGTTCATTTCTTATTTTTCAACAATATCTGGACGGGCTTGTGCAATGCTTCCAAGGGAAGAGTTATGGATGTCTTCCACCATTGTTGACCATGTAGCAGGAAGGAAGTTCCTTCAGGAGACATGGCATGAAAGAAGGCAACATGACATGAAGGAAGGCCAGATATGGACTAATGGATCACTTTTTGATGATGACATGACTAACTCATTAATGAAAGTAATGGACAGTTTTGTGCCCTATGAAGAAGTCCCAAACATGAAGACTCTTGAATAACGAAAAGAAGTTCATGACATCGTGAGGAGGAGTTCTTCAAGCAGCTGATTGCCCCATCATCTCCACCTGAGGAGCTGTTGTAGGCCCCTATTTAAGAGGGAGCCTGGAAACAAATTTCTTACGTGGTAGAAACTTGGAAGTAAAATTCCTAAGCCAAGAGGGAGCTTCGGTACATTCCTTCCGTAGGAATGAGTACATTCCTTTATTGGAATAGATATGACCTCCCTAATTAAGAGGGAGATATAGACACATCATTCTTGTCTTCACTTCGGAAGACAAAATGGAGGATTGGGTAAACATTTGGCATCTGATACTCTTTGAGGATGAGTTAGGGCATCCAAGATAAGAGTAGTCGTAGAGGACCGATATTCTTTGAGCACTGGGAATTCAAGATAAGAATAGTCCTGGTGGAACACATCCTGAGAACTGGGTTGGGTATGTTCCTAGAGAGACAATGATGAGGGTGTCTATACATCATTGGTCTCGCCAGCATTGAGCTCAGATCTTGTGCAGAGATAGAGTTGTTAAGGCCTTGTTCTGTGACAATGCTAGTTGATATGATCCTAAACAGATGGGTTACTAATCTGACTCTTCTTAAGAGAATTCTTTAGATTAAGAATGACCAAGTACCATTATGAATACCTCCCTAGTTAAGAGGGAGTGTTGAAAAGTGTAAGTAGGTTCGGTCTTCATAATGACATATGTAATTGTGATTTTATGTAATTGATGTAAAGAAGAAAATAAAATTATTTTTGTAAGTATATGAATCATGGGTTTCATGATCAAGGAATTTTATTTTGGTTAAGGTTCCCATTGTGAACCTTTAGGTTTTGTCATCTAGTCATAAAATTCAAATTGAGTCAATTTCCCTTCTTGGGTATGTTACATTTTTATATAAGTCACTAAATAAATGAGAAGGCCCTCCAAGGCCAAGCAAAGACACCTCCTACAAGTTGGCTTCAAGAAGAATAATGAAATCTCTCAAAAGGACATGTCGGCTCACACTCAACTCATGTTGATTTATATACATTGGCAAACAACTATAAATAGGCAGCTCAGCCTCATTTCAAAAGGCAAAATTTCGGTGAAGCAAGTTCGGTCTGAAATAAAGAAGTGCGAAGATCACTTAGGAAGGAACCTTATCATCAGAGAAGAGAGAAGGAAGAAGAGCGAAGTCTTTAGGAGTGTTTGGGATTGTTTGAGGGTTGATCACCACTCACACGTGTGAAGGAAAGGACTATTATTGTTGCAGAAAAGGCCAAAGTTTATCTTATTGTGCTAGAAGCTAAATCAGTATACAAGCAAATACATCAATTCGAGTTGAAAAAGAAACCTTGTTTGCCCAATCGAAGGGGATTAAGGGATTAGATCACCACATGTTCTGCAACTAGGGTTTCCAAGGAGGCCGAAATAAGGCGCAGATTTGAAGCAAAAGGAAGCCGAAGTTGAAGAGTAGCTGAGGATGAAGAAGGAACAAAAGGTTTGACCACTATTGACTAAAGCAATAAGGATCTCATCAAGGAGGCTTGGTCTTGGTATTCGTCAATTGAAGTCTCTATAAGAAGAAGAATTTGTTTGGGTTTTCCTCTCAAGGGGGAGAGGTTTTGGCCCTGGCTGATAGCCTATATTCTGTGTCTCTTGTCATTCAGATGCTACTTGTTACCCACCACTTCATGGGTGATATCCCTAGGAGAAAAAAATTCTCCAAGATGGTCCTCAACCGGCAACAAGCAGCCCCTTGCAACCACCAACTAGCTCGTTGTGCCATTTCTCTGCCACCTGAGCCAGCCATGTGGTCCCTCACCCATCTGTCTTGATCATATGTTTGAAGGTAGGTCTCCCGAACCTAAAGGTATGTCTTGTCATTTGGTAATTGAGTATTGAATTTACTTATCATGAACACTTCTGGGCATGAACTAATGGGGTGATTCGGCAGAAAGAGTGGGTTAGGTCTATGCTTATGTCCCCTAGACCTCTTTTGGATGTTACCCTTGGATCTTAGTCCCGTGGGATCTCCTTTACTCACCATTTGGTTTTAGGATTGTACTACATGGGAAACCCCGATTTTGGTTTCATGGTCCTGTTAGCTCAGCTACAAACTTCAGCAGTTGGAGGGCCAAAGTTCAGAACGGCTGTGTGTTTATGATCAGAAAGGAAAGCCCTTGGGAGAACACAAATACACTATCGGGAGGCAAAAAACACTCCAAAACAGTCAAAAATCAAAAGCGCAGGCCTAGCAGTTCAAATGAGCGACAGCCGTTCCATCTGGTCGATCAACGGTCCATATCGAACGGCAGGTCGCAATCGACGGAGGCAAATCGGCGAATATCGCATCGGCGCTTCACCAAGGGTCAGGGCACAAGACACCGCCGATCAGCAATCGCCGATATCGCATCGGCGGGTCATATCACATCGGAGCATCGGCGGTATCGGCAGTGGCATTGCGATTGTGATATAGCGATTCGATCAGGGCCGTTAATCGCGTGCACAGATCAACGGCTCACATCACATCGGCTTTTCGCTATCGGGGTTGCCAAAGGGACAGGGCCTTACATATGATATGTTTCCGACCCGATAAGCCGGACCCGACGGCGGTGTAAATTCCTTTTGATAGATTTTCGGGTCCGCGGTGATATCGCTATCGGCTCTTTCAAAGGGGCGAGGCTTTTAAATGAGTTATGTTGCGATGCGATGGGCCGGACCCGATAATTTATGGGTCATTTTTTATGAAATTTCAAATCCGCGCTTGAGCCATTTCCAATGGTTTTGGGCGCGTTTTCTGTGTATTGTGAATTGTGAAGAAATATAAAGGATGCCTGGCAAGTGCCGTTTGCGATGCGTTTTCGGATCCGAAAGGGTTCTAAAGCAAAATATATATATATTTCAAATCTGCCAAAGCCATTTTTCGTGGTTTTGTGGTAGTTTTGCATATATTTGTCAACTACTAAAAAACAAAGGAGGAGCCTGTTTTAATGTGAATTGCGAGCCAAAAGCGGACCCGATAATGAATAAACCATGCCTGAGCCTTTTAAAAGTCTACATGGAAGCAGTGATGGGCGGGAATGAATAGTTTGGGCAGCGTTTCACTGTTTTAAAGCCAAAACAGTCATGATAGAGCCGTTTAATGATTCAGCAGCAGCATTTAATCAGCAGTATGGCCGAGGAGGAAGAGGACACCGTTTATCAATGCAGAGCATTCAATGGTTATGGTTCCTTTGGTATTTCACGCCACCTGCTCCAAGGAGGACTGCAGAGCCACAGAAAGGTCAAATCCATTTACAGCACAGCCAGATTTGTATCAGCGGCCCATTCCTGAATGTAAATGTGGTTGGTGGCCATTTATGGGCTCCCCCACACATTGTTTAACAGAGATATTTTGTATTGTAACACTATATATACTCAGAACTCAGATGTAGTCGGATTTGATGAGAGTTAGATGAAGAGAACCCTGTTGTAAGGTTCAACTTCTGGAGACTGTAACTACTTTGTAACCTACAGCATCTGGTCTTCATTTCCAACTAATACAAGCTTCTTTTGTTGTTTATTGCTCACATTCCACTTCTCTTTCTTGTTCCAGGCTGTGCCTGTTTGCATTTGTTCTATTATTGTGAATGTTTAGCATCAAAGGGGCTGTCATCCCACCTCTGTGTTAGGATTTAGCAAGTATCATAGAACATGTGTGCAGGTTTCTGTTGTTTAATGCATAGAGAGTTGTCATCATGTCTGTGCATTAGAAACTAGATTTACAGACCTCTTAACTGGTTGCAGCTGGCCATCACAGGGTCCTGTGCATCTGCTGGTGTGGTCAGTGTTCTCCATTATCACCTTATCCCCAAACTGTGAGTAATAGGTGGTTAAAAGCCTTGTAGTCTGGGGGTGTTCACCCATGTCTGGGGTCAATCATAGTAGAAGTGGTTATCTGGCTTGAATATGCAGCATTTGTTCCATTCATCCACCATTTATCCAACTATATTTGGTTGAATTTGTAATGTTCCCGAGCATCACCGATATGCAACCTAGGTGAGTTTCTTGGGGTGATAACATTAAATGGCGTCGTTGCCGGGGAGAGGAGAATCGAAGCTCAGCTTCCCTGGGAGACGACACAGCTTCAAGCTTTGATGACAGACAAGGTTTGAACACAGACGTTGGTTGTAATCATCTGTCTGGCGACTCCACTGGAGGAAGGCCATCCTTTGGCGACTCCACATTGAAGTTCTGGTCTAGTTCGTGAAGCATGCTCGGAGAAATCTTCAGAAATCACTAGCTGGCCAGTGCCTGATCCTGAGAGGATCGATAAGCAGAAAAAACTTTGCGGAAGGGAGCATCAGGATCAGGTAAGCCTTAAACAATTTTTATGTATCTCCGTTGCCGGGGAGAGGAGAATCGAAGCTCAGCTTCCCTAGGAGACGACACAGCTTCAAGCTTTGATGACAGACAAGGTTTGAACACAGACGTTGGTTGTGATCATCTGTCTGGCGACTCCACTGGAGGAAGGCCATCCTTTGGCAACTCCACATTGAAGTTCTGGTCTAGTTCATGAAGCATGCTCGGAGAAATCTTCAGAAATCACTAGCTGGCCAGTGCCTGATCCTGGGAGGATCGATAAGCAAAAAAAACTTTGCAGAAGGGAGCATCAGGATCAGGTAAGCCTTAAACAATTTTTATGTTTCTCTGTTAGTGAAGTTCACCTTCAGAGATTCATACCGCTCCCAGTTATTCATTTCCTTTTCGGACCTCAGTAGAAAAAGTATCCCATACTGTCCATCATATTCCTCTGTTTCTGTCATTCTTTTCATTGATTCATTTCACTCAGTCCACCAGTATCCCTTTCGTATACCTCAGAGATGGCAAGTCAGCAAGCTCTTACAAGGATGGAAAGAATCATTGCCACTAGGTATGAACCCTTGGTCTTGCCTGTCCCGTTGAATGCCATGCCTGTAGGAGATTATCAGAAATACATGCCTAAGTTTACTGGTACAGAAGGAGTAACAGCTGAAGAGCACCTTGAGTCGTTTTACAGCTATGCTGTTGACCTGAATATCAATGACGATGATGTGTTGATGAGGGTTTTTGTCCAAAGCCTAGATGGGGAGGCTAGAAATTGGTTTAGAAATTTACCCCCTAGGTCTATTGCAGACATCGAGACCTTAGGTGATGTGTTCCTTGAGCACTGGGGGGACAAAGAAGATCTGCTCTATGATTATACTAAGTTTGGGAACTTGCAGAGGGATGGGCTCTCATCATCCTCAGATCATAGGATCGACGAAATGGCCAGGGTGATTGAGTCTTTGGCCTTTGAAGTTTCCAAATTAAGAGCTGAGCAGTATTTTGAGGAAGCAGGAGCTCCTTGTTCCTTTACTTTGCCAAAGCCCAATCCATACAGAGGAGCACAGGAGCAGTTGCAGATTTTGCAGAAAAGCATAGATACAAACGGAGCCAAAAGGGTGAAGACCCTTTTTCAGAGTATAGTCATGGAAGAGGAGCAATACGAAGAAGAGGAGGAGGTCCATGGTGTGGAAGATAAGGGCAGTGCCCCTTTCCTAACCAGAGCTACATATGAAGAAGCAGTATCCAAGAGCACTGCTTATCAGTTTGTTGTACCTGCAGAACAACAAGCTTATCAGCAGAAGCAGCCAGCAGCAGGTCCCTTCCTCCAAGAATTTGTGCCCGAAGCCAGCTCACCTCCCCATGGCTATGCAGACCTGCAAATTTTCCAGCCTGCTATTGTCCCCAGTTCAGTGATTAAAAAGGGGGAGGAAAGCTCCCCATCATCTTTTGCTTCTCTGTCTGCTCAAGTGAAAATCCCTCTCAGTTGCCCCTTAAACACTGAGGCAGGAAATAGTTCAATGATCGAGGCTGAAGCTGATCATCTCAGTCTTGATATTATGAAACCTGCTCAGATGGCCTCCACACAGACTGAAGAGGCAGCTTATCAATTAACAGAGGAAGAGGGTGTACAGTTTTGGGATTCCTCCTTGGATGAGGACTGTTCTAAGCAAGATGAACGAGCAGAAAATGTCTCTGTGTCCCCTGCACAAGGATACAATGGTGCATCTTTCATATTAGTTGTGCAGACTACAAAAGAGACAGACAAGTACACAGCATACATGGTTATTCAGCAGGTGTACAAATGCTCCCATAAAGAACATCCAAGGAGGAGAATACGTAGAGGGGAAATGAAATTTGATCCCTACCTACCTGTCAAACTCAAATGTCCTAAACTCTTTGAGGTAGAGGATCAAATCAATCCAATCGTGCTGATCTATGATGAACCAGGCTGAGAGCAGGAGAAACAGTTTGGTTTCCCCGCAAATGGGCAAATTTCGAAGTATAAGTTTTCAGGCTTTTATGTTTGTAATTAAGTTCTTTTACAGTTTTATGTTGTATGCTTAGTTGACTCCATGCCCAATGGACACTAGGCAAGTGTTTTTTTTTTATAGTTGTTTTTGTATGAAGGCATTGCTCTGCAGGTTCTTGAGACCTCACAGGGAGGATCTCATCCCTAGAAGGAGCCAGTGTTAGCTCTGCTACAAACTTCAGCAGTTGGAGGGCCAAAGTTCAGAACGGCTGTGTGTTTATGATCAGAAAGGAAAGCCCTTGGGAGAACACAAATACACTATCGGGAGGCAAAAAACACTCCAAAACAGTCAAAAATCAAAAGCGCAAGCCTAGCAGTTCAAATGAGCGACAGTCGTTCCATCTGGCCGATCAACGGTCCAGATCGAACGGCGGGTCGCAATCGGCGGAGGCAGATCGGCGAATATCGCATCGGCGCTTCACCAAGGGTCAGGGCACAAGACACCGCCGATCAGAGATCGCCAATATCGCATCGGCGGGTCATATCGCATCGAAGCATCGGCGGTATCGGCAGTGGCATTGCGATTGCGATATAGCGATTCGATCAGGGTCGTTAATCGCGTGCACAGATCAACGGCTCACATCACATCGGCTTTTCGCTATCGGGGTTGCCAAAGGGACAGGGCCTTACATATGATATGCTTCCGACCCGATAAGCCGGACCCGACGGCGGTGTAAATTCCTTTTGATAGATTTTCGGGTTCGCGGTGATATTGCTATCGGCTCTTTCAAAGGGGCGGGGCTTTTAAATGAGTTATGTTGCGATGCGATGGGCCGGACCCGATAATTTATGGGTCATTTTTTATGAAATTTCAAATCCGCGCTTGAGCCATTTCCAATGTTTTTGGGCGCGTTTTCTGTGTATTGTGAATTGTGAAGAAATATAAAGGATGCCTGGCAAGCGCCGATTGCGATGGGTTTTTGGATCCGAAAGGGTTCTAAAGCAAAATATATATATATATATATATATATATATATATATTTCAAATCTGCCAAAGCCATTTTTCGTGGTTTTGCGGTAGTTTTGCATATATTTGTCAACTACTAAAAAACAAAGGAGGAGCCTGTTTTAATGTGAATTGCGAGCCAAAGGCGGACCCAATAATGAATAAACCATGCCTGATCCTTTTAAAAGTCAACATGGAAGGAGTGATGGGCGGGAATGAATAGTTTGGGTAGCGTTTCACTGTTTTAAAGCCAAAACAGTCATGATAGAGTCGTTTAATGATTCAACAGCAGCATTTAATCAGCAGTATGGCCGAGGAGGAAGCACAACACCGTTTATCAATGTAGAGCATTCAATGGTTATGGTTCCTTCGGTATTTCACGCCACCTGCTCCAAAGAGGACTGCAGAGCAACAGAAAGGTCAAATCCATTTACAGCACAGCCAGATTTGTATCAGCGGCCCATTCCTGAATGTAAATGTGGTTTGTGGCCATTTATGGGCTCCTCCACGCATTGTTTAACAGAGATATTTTGTATTGTAACACTATATATACTCAGAACTCAGATGTAATCGGATTTGATGAGGGTTAGATGAAGAGAACCCTGTTGTAAGGTTTAACTTCTGGAGACTGTAACTACTTTGTAACCTGCAGCGTCTGGTCTTCATTTCCAGCTAATACAAGCTTCTTTTGCTGTTTATTGCTCGCTTTCCACTTCTCTTTCTTGTTCCAGGCTGTGCCTGTTTGCATTTGTTCTATTGTTTTGAATGTTTAGCATCAGAGGGCTTTCATCCCACCTCTGTGTTAGGATTTAGCAAGTATCATAGAACATGTGTGCAGGTTTCTGTTGTTTAATGCATAGAGAGCTATCATCCTGTCTGTGCATTAGAAACTAGATTTACAGACCTCTTAACTGGTTGCAGCCGGCCATCACAGGGTCCTGTGCATCTGCTGGTGTGGTTAGTCTTCTCCATTATCACCTTATCCTCAAACTATGAGTAATAGGTGGTTAAAAGCCTTGTAGTCTGGGGGTGTTCACCCATGTCTGGGGTCAATCATAGTAGAAGTGGTTATCTGGCTTGAATATGCAGCATTTGTTCCATTCATCCACCATTTATCCAACTATATTTGGTTGAATTTGTAATGTTCCCGAGCATCACTGATATGCAACTTAGGTGAGTTTCTTGGGGTGATAACAGGTCCCACTCCCTCATCCACGTATATCACTCCCCTTCCATTTATTATAACCACATTCATCATCTTTCCCGCCTAGGTCCACATTTTCTCACTGGGTCCACGCAAGGTTAGCCTCCCCTTTCCATTGCCCCCACCTTCGGTCAAGCTTGGAACGATGCCCCAGAGGTTGAAGCTACTGAAAAGAAAAGTAAAAGCATAATTGGCGACATTCAACAGGGAAATGTACCACAAAATGCAAAAGATGGTCGAGACAAACACACTTAGCACGTGGGAAAAATCCAATACATAAGCTCTACCCCATCAGCATGGCCATCACCCTGGTTCCTATAGGCCCTAGATGAGCCTCCTTTGTCATTCAGGAACTCATGATTGTCCCAACCCCTAGTAGGCAATGAACAGCCCTACCTTAAAGGGGGTATTCACTGCTAATCTTACACATCATGCTCTTATCCTTTGAGCCTCGAGCAGTTAATCAAAGAAAAACCATAAAAGGCAAAAGGCATATAAAGAAGAGTAGAAAAATCAAGGTCGGAGCACCTTATGTACCACAATTGCTCCCTCCTATACATTATATACCCAGGTTTGGGCTTCCCTTTCTCTAGCTACCCTTGTACCCCAATATGTGGCCCAGGATTGCCCCTCTTCATTCCCTATTCCATTCACCTCTTTGTCACATGCCACCACCATTTGAAGGGTGTACCTTGGACATACTATCCCCTCTAAAGGTAGAAACCACCTAATAAGGTACCTGGTTAACCCCCTTTGGAGCCTGGAGACATTAGCACATGCCAAAGCCCACTATGGAAGGGCATGCCATTATGAAGTGTCCACCTGTTGTCCATGGTTTGTAAGCTCTTTTACCTGATTACTTTAATGACTTGTTGTGTTGGAAGGCTAGGGGACGCATTGGATCTTATATAGGGTTGCAGATGATTTGCATTCTAAGTTTGGTCTCCCTATACGAGGTCCTAACTCTCCAGAGGGCTACATTGGCACATGTAGGGTGTGTGTAGAGAGCCATGGGCCTCCACAGCAGTAGACAACACTCCATGGATCCCTAGAGATGGTCAGAGATTGCTCGAGATTCACCTATTGGACGAGGAAGATGCATCTGGTTCATCATGCCCAGCCGGCCCCATAGTTGTACCATGCACTTGGCAGATGACCCAGGACTTGTATGCTGATGTGGCATCACTTATATTATCATCTAAGCCCTTACAGATGGTCTACAGGCATCTTCGATCTACTTGGAGACCCATGAGGTTATTTGGGTGCCCCCACACCCACTGGGAGCACCACAAGTTTATTGTTTGGAGAACAAGGGGCCACCCCCTTGTCCATCACTTTTGAGAGTCCTATTCATTAGTATGGCACTTATGGACTTCATCAGGCCTCTTGGAGGGCCCAACGACATGTATTATTCATCATTTGACCTCTTAAGAGGCTTATTATTTTGTTTTTGAGCTAGTTTGGTGGGCTTGTCACCAAAAGTTAGTTATTTTGCACTTTATTTCATTTTAGGGGCTAATGTAGGCCTAATTAGGTAATTCGAACTCCTAAGAAGCGTATAAATAGGAGTGATGTGAATTTAGTTGGAATCGTCACTTGGATTAGATCATTCTCTCTCTTGAGATTTTCACTATTCCTTCTTGGTGGACGAAATTGGAGTATGGATGAATTTTGATGTTTGGATTACATTTTCTTGTCTTGGAGCTTCTTGATTGGCAAATCTATTGATGGTTGGATATATTCTCTTACATGTAAGTACAAACTTAATGCTATTTTCTTTTACTTTGTCACATGCATTGATAATGGGATTTTCGCTATTTTAGGGCTAATTGCTACATGCATTTACTGTTGGATTGTGGAATTATGTTTCTAATTAGCATATCTCTATGTATGGGCCATGTATGTTGAACGAATTTTCCTAGAGATCGAATTCATCTTGACAAACCATCTTGATTTGCAAACGAAGTATAAACGCTTTAAGGTCATTATTCCTTTGTTGCCCAAATACTAAACGAAGTTGTCCTTAGAGCCTCCTTGAGTTAGAAATGAAATCCATTCTCATTATTCATCTTGACTCCATATCCCCAAAGGAAATAGGCATTGGTCCACCATAAGGTGATCACCCTAAAACCATTTTTCTTCACCTTTTCCTCCTTCTCTCTAGGTCTAGCCACGCTGGGTCACCTAGGGCATCATTTTCCCAACTAAATACCCATAGAAAAAGTTTGATGCCCTGGCCTCTCCTGTGCTGGTGTGTCCTCAAGGTTCCTCCAAATTTGAAGAGATTCTAATGGTGGGATTGTGAGATATCCCAAGTCCTAGCCCTGAGATCAAACATTGCCTTGGGTTTCCCTAGGCTAGCACCTCATAGGATCATTTCGGCATCTTTAAGTGAAAATTCTTTCTTTGATCCTCTTTCCCTCCTTGCTTAGGTTAAAATCGCCATTGGTTGCTAAACTCCCTCCTCTTAACTTAAGTTGGGTCCACTTGGTCCTATGTGGTCCCATTTCTCATCAAAGTCAATTCTTCAAAGACAACTCGGGAATTCAAGTTTTGCAAGGATTTTAAGGATTGGGGAGCTCCTTCACAAGTCACACTCCCTAACCTAGCCCTGTAATCCTCACCTCCTCCTAGAAAGCCTTGTACCTTACCTAAGAAGAAAGCAAGCCCCACTCTTGACTCCCTTCTAGGAAAGGAATATTGAGGTCACTTCATATCCATTGTTGACCTATCCTTCACGAGTGACTCTCTATACACCGGGTCTCCTCCCATCAGTGAAATTCCGTAAAGAGTAGGGAGCCTTAGCTGTGGTGACAGTGAGCTAAGTCTCCATCGTTGTCGTTGACCTAGCAGTTGCCCCTTTAGGATTCCCTTTTAGGTCCCCTACTAGTTTGAGTGGTAACATTTTTGGTGTCATTGCCAGGGAGGAAGCAGGTTTGCCTCCCTAGTGAACCATTGAGGAATTGATTCATTGATGACAAAATTATTATTCCTTTGGCGACTCCACTCATTGTCAAAACTTCTAGTTTGCTTGAAGACGACAATATTCCTCCTTTATCTAGGGTTGTTGCAGAAAGGAAGAAACAAGCTCCTTCACCTGTTGGAACTGCTCTTCTTCCTAAGCTTGAAAAAGTCAGTTATCCCACCACAAAGATGGCATCTAATTCCACTGACAAACCCAAGATGACCAAACGTGAAAGACATTTGGTCAATGTATTTGCTCCTTTGAAACTGAGTGATGATCCCAAGCCATTCCCTGAGAAATACAACTGATGGTTACCCAAGTTCAAAGGAGATGCTACCACAAGTGCCTGTGACTCTGTTGAGGAATTCTATTGGCACATGTCCCCTAGAATGATTTTCGATGAAGATAGGCTTATGATGCTCTTTGCTTTATCACTTGAGGGCAAGCTAGAGAATGGTACCTTAGTCTTCCCCTGGGATGCATTGAAGATTCTGATGAATTTGAGGATCTATTCATGAAAAGACGGTCGTGCAATGCCCAAGGAACCTTCAACATTGAGAAGTTTTATCAAATAGCAAGGGGAAGGGAAGACATCTTGGAATTCATTCAAAAGTTTGATAGGGTAGTCTAGGATATCCTTGATCACCTAAAACCCTCTTATGCCAACATCCTTAACAAATTTGTCAAAGCAGTAGGGAGCCACCTAACAAATGGCTTAAGAGACAAGAAACCCTTCACATTGGTCGAAGCTAAGGAAATGGCAATGCAAGTTGACAAAAACCTATGTATCTCAAGAATGGATGCCAATGACCTCCCTAAAGCCAAAACTGAGGCCAAGAAGGAGAAATCAAAATATCAACATGAAGAAACCCTTCTGGCTATCCTCAAGAAAATGGAAAAGCTTAGTGAAGAGGTCCACTCACGGGACAGGATAGTTATGAATAAAATCACCACATTGGAGAAGGCCCAAAAATCTAGCTACGTTCCAAAAGGGAAATGTTTTCCAAAAAGGCGAAATGAAGAAGACAAGCCAAGCTCATCTCAAGTCCCAAACACTTTGGCTCCAACCAATGCGGTGGAGCAAAACTCATCTTCCAAGGATGAGCAAAGTGAGAGTGACGATAGTGACAATGATGAAATAGAAGGGCGGGCAAATCTTGTAGAGTCCAATGTATTCAACATTTTGTTGGGAGGTTCATACACTCATCCTTCCGTTAGTGAGGTCACAACCAAAGATGAGAAAGAGGAACCTATCCTTAATGTTGATGCTAGTAATGGAAGATTCAAAGGGGTGCAATATTCACGAAAGGATAGTAATAAGGACCTCGCAACTCCCTAGGAACCTAACAAAGATGACCCTCCTCCCAAGCAAGCCCCTCCTAAGGAAGTCCCTTCTAAAGATCCTCCTAAAGAGAAAGCCCCTTCCAAGGATCCTCCTAAAGAGGATTCTCAAACTAAAGCTGACCATAAAGAGGCTTCCCAAAAGGTAGGAAACACCAAGAAAAAAGAAAAGGGCAAACAGGCAGGACTCAACATTGATTTGAAGGCTGCTATTGACAAGATGATTGTATCTGTTCCCCTTAAGGAAATTGCGAAACTTCTTGAACAACAATAGCAAATCAAGAAGTCTCTGGGTTTTGAAGAGGAAGAATTACCTGAAGACTTGCAAAGCATTCATATTCCCGATTGTAACCCCGAACATGAACCCTTTATGCTCACTATGACTGTCAATGACCTTTATCTACATAATTGTATGCTTGGAGCTTCCGCGAATATCATGCCCTTAAAAGTTATGAAGCAATTGGGTCTTAGCATCACTCGGCCATATAAGAAGGTATGTGGTTTTAACTCCAAGCCTGTGGAGGTGGAAGGTCTCATAAAGGACCTTAAGGTTTCTTTGGCTAGGAACCCCAACATATCCCTTCTCATGGATGTTGTTGTCATTGATATTCCTGATGTGTGGGGAATGCTATTATCTAGGAAATGGGGGGCTACCGTTGGGGGTCATGTTCAAATAGACTTACCATATGCTACCATCCCGCAATTTGATGGAACCCCTATTATTCTTTCTAGGGAACCCACCTACCTCTCTCATGTGATTGAGCCTGGACCAAATTATGAAACACATAACATTAAGAAACCTTCTCCCATTCTCCCTGTTGTTGCCCAGATTGTACGAGCACCGCGACAATCCTCAGGACGGGGGTTGTCACTCTGATCCTCACCCACTCCATTCTAGTTGTCTCCCAACAGCAGGCTATGGGGGGTAGTCCCTATGGAATGAAGTGAAGGAAAGGAAGTTAAGAATCAACTTACTTGGGAGACACATATGAGTGGCATAATCCTCTTAACTATTTTGGAATTAGTCTCTAGAATAGGTTGTGGGAAGGAAGCCAACGGGAAGCAAGAAAAGGCTTGATTAACGATACCTCCCCTTGTGTTCCAACAACCCGATGCCTCTGGCGCTGCACAGACTGTGGCTCTGACGATTGCAAGGTCGCCATGTTAACCACTAAAGAGTTGCTAAGATCCTCAAGCTAAATTGAGAAAGGGTGGCCCTAAATATCTATCAACCAAGCATATGCTTGGAGGTAAGTTATTAATGACACTAGACTTAGAATGCAATGCAAGATGGATTGAGTGATTCTTGAGTTAAGATTGTTTATGTTGAGTACTTTAGTTATGATCAATCTTCAATTATGACAATAAGTACTTATTAATGGAAATTAAGAGAATCTTTAACCACAAGAGAACGTGCCAAGTCACCGAGTGCCAATAAGATACAATAGATACCCACAGTATGCAATTATTCAACAATAGCGGGATGTGCCAAAAGCCCGTAATAACTTATTCAATGATAATTGAAGCACTTAGAATAATTTAACCATTGCTCAACAAGATACCAACGATCATTACCACAAGGTTATCAATGCTCTCACTGATATTTCAATGAGATAAATGCCAATATTATTCCAGATATGCTCAATGTAAATTAGCACCAATTCAAATAGATTAGAAGCCTTTAAACAAAGAACGCTTAGAATTTCAATGTCAATGTAGATTCATCAATGACAATATGAGAGCACTTATTCACCAAGTTTCTAATTAGATATCAAAAGAGAAGCAATGTGACTTAGATCAATTGACAAGATACCAAGATTTAATGAACTCTTAGATTACTTCACTTAGGGAAACAAGGTCATTAGATCGTGTGCTTTAGAGAGTGAGTTAGATGTGATCTTATGAAAACTTTATTAAACTCAACTCCAAATGTGTTAGTGCACTTAAAACAATTAGAAACCCACTTGCTATAAAACCATGAAACAAGACAATTATGACCTATAGAGCATGAGCAAGGAAAAAGTTTATGTTATTTATGATATTCAATGAACAATAGTGTTGATTTCTGGTAGCATCGGATGTGCTCTAAGTCTCAAAATTTGCAGGGAGGCTTGGACACATGCATTCCACAATACCCAAAAATCGTTTTGGGAAATTCCACCCAGAGACAGCTGTATTAAAATAATTAATTATTTTTAATGGGTTCCTAAGTCTAAACTTTGGAAATTAAAATAATTAAAGGGTATTAATCTAACTGTGGGTGAAAATTCTAGAAAAAAATGAAGATCGAGTCCAAATGATCTAAGCCATTGATTAGAATCTAATCTGAGTCGTTGGTTCTCAACTGGAGGATTATAAGGACTTCGATGGGCATTTGGAAAATACACTAGGCAGATACTCAATTACCCGAGTAAGGTCGATTTTCTCACTAGTCGAAGTTTGGCAAGAGGAAATCAATTCAAAGGGAGAGTTGTAGGTGAGGAGGAGAGAGAGGGTAGCAGCGTCATCGAGGAGTGCAGGAGCAGAAGACACAGAGCAGAGAAGGGGCAGCGCAGAGGCTGTGACGCAGAGGGGCAGCGCAGTCCCCACACAGAGGTTGATGCAATGAGACGCAGAGGGGGCAGCGGGTCCTCTCTTGGATAAGACACAGAGAAGTGTGAGAGAGTTGTCAATAAATTTCTCACAGAGATTCTTCTTCTATTCTACTAGTTGTAACTTGTACATGAGATTTTTGCTGAAGATTAATAAAGAAACCCTCATCTGTTGCACCGACTTTCCCGCATTGGGTTTTTCCAGGGACAATTGTCCAAAAATAACTGTCATTTTGATAGTATTTTTTTTTTGCATTTAATTTCCACGGTATTTTAATTGTGAATGCTGCAGTAGAATTTATTTCGATATTTGTTGTAGAAACATTGTTAATAACTTATTTATAAATTAATAAGTAGAAGAAATAATATCAATCACTGCATTTGGATTTCTATTTAGAAATTTTCACATGGTATCGGAGCTGAGTTAAGCAAGAAAGCAGAGCCGGAAGAGCCCATCGCCGAAGAGTGTTGATTTGTGGTAGCATCGGATGTGCTCTAGCCATGAAAATTGGTGGAGAGGCTACGGCACATAAGATCTCCAAGACCCAGAAAACGTTTGGGGAAATTCCACCCGGATGGAGAGATATTAAAATAATTAATATTTTTAATGGGGTCCCTAAGTCTAAACTTAAGAAACTTAAAATATTAATGTGTATTAATATAAAATGAGTGAGAAAGTTCTAAATGACGAGGATCAAGCCAAATCTAATCTTAGCCGTTGATTAGGGACTTAATTTCGGCCGTTGAATCGTCAACAGGAAAAGTATAAGAGGAGGCTTGAGAGTCAATTGGAGATACACCAAGTTGATCAAGAATTCGATTTTCTGGGGCAAGGTTTGCTAAGAAATCGAGTTAGTGATATGTTGCAGCGAGGGGCAGTTCGGCAGAAGGCCGAGAATACATATCAGAGAGGCAGAGAAAGTGTCAGAGAGATAGCGCAGAGCCTTGGAAGGCTAACGTAGAGGCAGCCACGACTGACGCAGAGGCCAAGTGGGCCAACGCAGAAGACGCAGAGGGCCAAGAAGCTGACGCAAAAGGCCAAGAGGTTGACACAAAGGCAGTAGAGGCTGCGCAGAGGCTAGCAGAGTTGACGCTGGGCTGAAGTGGCAACGCTGAGGGATTTTCGTGGGGTAGATTGGGAGCTGATAGGTAGACACAAAGAAAAAAAGGGTGACGCAGTCCCTGGGGGTGACACAATTCCAGAGAGAAGCTTGGATTAGCTTTCGCTATCCAGTTAAGGAACTATCGAAGTTATTGTGGGATCAATCATCTGGTTGCTGATCAGCCGAAATATCTATCTCCGAGGAGAGGTACTTCTGCCAAGGAAATTCTCTGAAGGGTGAGCCATTTCTAGCACCCTAATTGTATTCAGAAACTACATAATAATAAAACCCTCATATCTGCTGCACTGATTTTCCCACGTTGGGTTTTTTCGAGGACGTTTGTCCAAAAATAACAATGTCCCTTGTGTGATTGTCTTAGTTATTTCAATTGTTGATCTGTATATGTGTTAAGGATGCATTTGTGTTTATTTCGGTATTTATATTTATAAATAACTTGTTAATGGAAATAACAAGAAAGAGATATAAACCAGATAATGCAGTAGGGATTTCTAATGTGTCAGACTTAGAAATTTCAACATGGTATCAGAGCATTGCAAATCATAGGAGAACTGAAAATGCCAGCAGGAGAAATCTGAAGAATTTGCAGCCGAAGCAGCTATCCCAAGAGACAACGTTGTCCCAGAGCAGAAGCAGCAAGAGAGGAAGTGACGCAAAGCTTGCGTCATCATTTCGAGCCAGAAGGAGGGTCGGCGTAGAGGCAAAGAGGGGCAGATCAGACCTACGCAGTGCCCGGTCATCTTTCTCAGCCAGGAAGGATCGATGTTGTGGCCAGGAGGAGCAGAGTTAGCCTTTGTCGGCATTCCGCAGAGCTTGAAAGGCTCAATTTCTTCAGTTGTCGAAGCTTGGGGAGCTGTGGGCAGATTGTGATCTGTGGAGCTGGTGGGACGATGTTTCTGTCGACGCAGAACAGTGTCTAAGGAGGCGAGACCAAGGTAGAGGGTGTCACTAGCTCGACGGATTTCTAGCCAAGGAATCCAGATCAGAGTTGCAGTTGCAAGGAGGATTGGAGAGGAGTGGTTCGACAGTTGACCAGAGGATTTCCAAAAGGGAAATCAGGACTTAGAGGTAGATTTCCAGGAGGGGATTCGAGACTCAGAGGGAGTCAAGAAGAGGAACTGAAATGGCAATGAACGGACTAAGGGATCAGGACAGGTTGGACAGGGCTTCCAACTTTGTCATTTGGAAGGCCAGGATCCTGACAGTCCTGGATTGACATCGCATCAAGGACTATGCCCTGAAAACCGTGGTTATCCCCATTGACCCAGCTGAGAACGAGAAGTATGAGGATGCAATGGCAAGGGGGAAGTGCATGATCCTAGACGAGGTCAAAGATCATGGCATACCACATATTGCTGAGAAGAACACAGCAAAGGAAATGTGGGACACCCTGACCACCTTATACCAGGGCTCTTCCGTGCAGCGGAAGATGCTATTGGAGAATCAGTTGCGGTCATATCAAATGTAGAAGGGAGAGCAGATAGATCCATTCCTTCTCAGGTTGCAGGAGATTCGCGACCAGCTTACTTCCGTGGGGTCTACACCAGATCCAGAATTTATGGTCAAGACTGCCCTGAATGCAGTCTCTGAGGAATGGGAGACATTTGTCCAAAGTATTTTGGGCTACTCTTCCCGGTTGGGAGGAGATGTGGGCAGCTCTTCGCCAGGAAGAGATCAGGAGGATGACCAAGGCAGGGAGTAGTGGCAAGGGAGGTTGAATCAAGAAAGAGGAGGAGGAGGATGCGGCTCTAGCATTTGCGGGACAGCAAGGGAAGAGGAAGAAGAAGGACATCTCCAAGGTTAAGTGCTTCCATTGTGGGGAGCTGGGACATTATGCATCCTAGTGTCCCAGGAAGAAAAACAAGGGAGAGGCTTTCGATTCAAAGGCAGCTCCAGCTAAGGCAAAAAAAGAAGTCGAGACTAATGACGATTGTGCCATGAGTGCTCATGCACCTCTAGAGAAGAGGTGGGGTGACATCGAGTTGTAGTCAGGAGGACTACATACTAGGGGCAAGATCCTTGAGGTGCCCAAACTCTTGGATCATATCCGGCTATGAGAGCGCTTAATGATAGTAGTAGGATGACTGGGGTCAGGTGGAGCAAAGCATAGTGGAGCAGCAAGGCAGTGCCTGGGTGCAGAAATCTGAGGCAGCGCAACAGAGGTTGCAGCAGTGCGAGATGCACAGGGGTGTTTGCAGCAGCGGAGTGGCAGCAGAGGGGGCACGGGTTAGCAGGAGAGGCAGCTTCATCATCACGAGGCTTCCAGATTGACGAGGGTGTCAGTATTTGGGGGAAGTCAGTTACCTATTTCTCGATAACTGAGTTGCAGTGCAGCAATTAGCAGTGGCAGTGCTAGGGGTAGCATGGGCAGCATATTGAGAGGGAGTTGTCGTACAAATGTAGCAGTGGCAGTGGCAGTGGCAGTGTCATGGGTAGCAGTACAGGAGCAGCAGTGCAGAGGATGTGAGGCAGCAGGTCAAGCATTAGCACAGGTATCGGTTGTTGAGCAGTAAAAAGGGTCTTTTTAACCTCTATTTACCCTACATTGATTATCAATCCAGGTACGATTTGTTATCTCAAGAGTGTACTGTCTGAAGTGGTCACTTGCCAAGAGTAATGCTAGTAGTATAGTGCTTTTACAAAAGTAAATAGATGTTGGAAACAAACTCTACGTGTAGTGGCAAGAAATTGAAATGCTTTATAACTAAATCATTCATTTAAGAAGCTACAACAATCATCAGTCAAGGATGCAGTAATGATAACTCTTTCCTTTGTAAACTGATGCAAATGAAAAGCAATCAAAGAGAAGATCTTCAATCTGGGAACTGGACAGCAATAGTCAATGTTCGCTACAGTTGCAGATCGTTCTGTTCACACCAAAGCAATTACTTGAAATGATAATTCAATTAACAGAAAAGGGAACATCAACTAATCTATTGAAAAGATCGAACAGCAAAGCTTTAACTTACAGGAATGAATTAAGCAGCAATCGTAATCTAAAGGAATTGAGCAGCAATCTTTAACTAGTAATTAAATTGAACAGCAAACCAAGAATGGAACATCCAACCAAAAATAGAACAGCAGACTTAAGTAAATCCACGAAATATTGAACAGCGAACTAAATCAAATGCAAACACACAGCGAATAATGGAGTCGGTAATCTTCGTTCAATGTAATCAGTTTTAACCACAGTTATAAGGGAACAGCAATTGTGGTTGTAATGGAACAGTAGTCTGAATGAACGGCAATCACAATTATAGGTAAACCATGGCCAAATGGACAACAGTACCAATCAGTAAATGAACAGCAATGTTACTCTGTAAACGAACAGTAATGTTAATCTGTAAAGGAACAGCAATGTTATACAGTAATGTCAATCTATAAAGGAACAACAATGCGATATGATTTCAGAATGAACAGCATAACATTTCAGTTGCAAATGATAACCTTACTATTCAAGTACGAATTAAATATAACAAAGCCAGTAAATGAAATGTCAAGGAATGACAGATTACTGAATGAAGCAAGTAAAATAAATCAAACCACAAACGACTTGTAATCGGAAAATAATGGTACAGAAAGCGAGTGATCCACTAGGGTTGGGCCCTTAGCCACTAGGGACGCACTGCTGCAGTTACTCCAAAATCAGATGACGGAACAGCAACAAAGTTTATGTATTAATCATGAAAACAGAGTTACAGTAATCACTCTTTAAAGAGAGTCGATGATCAAAGTTCAGTTTGCAACAGCAAATTCTATAAAACAACAATAATCCGCCCCCTTGGGCTAGCAGCGCTGTCCCTTTTTATAGTGGCCAAGCGGAAATACCAAAGATACAGATATTCTTAAGGTAGCGATCCCTCAGGATCAAAGGATCCTAAGGGATTCGCCATATCGTTATCCTTCAGTTATCTCTTCGTCCTCTTGCACTGATATGGCATTTCTTCTTCCTTTTCCTGGCTCATGCGCTCCGATCTGGATTGCCTCGTCTAGATGCAGTTCCCTGCCAAAGGGACAGCAGTTGATTTTGCCTTGTCTTTTCCTCTGAAATGGCGATCTCCCATTTTATTCTTTTTCTACATAGAAAAAGGTAATAATTAGTCATTTTACGTTACTCAAAAATCTCTTTAACTTTATCATAATCCTTCATCATATGTCCATCCCATAATGTAAAGAAGTTATGAATTAAAGAAAAAGATAAAGAAATAAGTGGCAATTACATACCTTTTATAATGCTCAACACACCCCCCTGCTTACCCTTTTTCATGCCCTCATGAAAACATTGTAATTGACATGCAAGGCAGTTAGGGAATAGGCTAGAGAAGGATTTTCAGTCAGTGATCTAGAACCATGATTTCTAGCTAAGACTTCAAAAATATGCCCTGTCTGACCTTCAGGCAACTCATATAAGGCTCTATACCCTGGTGCAGGATACCAGATGATTGGACTTCGGAACCTACAACCTAACCAAGATGGGCCTTCTCTCAAGATGAGGTTACCATAGATAACCAAGCGGTCAGCAGCTACCTTAAAATTCTCATAATTGAATGGCTCTCTGTTTTGAATATTCCGATTAGAAGTCTGGTATCTGAATTTGACTGCTGCTATGGCAAGGTCTTTGATAGCTAAGAAGTATTCTACCCCTTGCCGGATGACTGCTGTATGAATAGGTCCCAATGTCTGGATCACACCCTGAGTTCTCATTAAGCTCCTATGTTTATTCCATAGTTGCAACGGGTTTCTAGGTTCACCCCTTAACCACAGATCTAACCTATTCTCCTGTCTCTGGAAGGTATTGTAGGCTTTAAGCCACTTTATCTGATTGACAGCAAAAGAAATAAATGCCTGAAGTTGGATATCACCCACAAAAAGGCTAGGGTTCTTTTCTATTTCTCCATCTAACACAAGATTATGCAAATAAAATTCACATAACAATCGCTGAACTTTCACCCCGTAATGCTTACAACAGTTTATGAAATCATCAACGGTTTTTATCTCTATAGGCACTCCTGCCTTGACAGCCTTAATTTTTAATTGTAAATATCTTTCCATCAAAAACAAAGCATAGTTTTTGGCGAACGCCCTACACGCTAGAACATCAGTATACAGAGAACATAAGGTATCCATTTGATTCATAACTGTGTCTAGTCTATGGGTTACCTTTTTGACTTTTTCCTCTGCCCTTTGCCATCCATCGAAGGCCTGGCTTTCCGATGCATTGATGTTCTTTAGCTGTTGTTGTAACTTCTGATATTTTTCTTGAGGAACAGTTTCCTCTGTGAGTTTTTCTATCGTTTGTTGGGCTTGTGCCAAATCTTTTTGCAAAGTTATTATCCTCGGGTCATTATCCATCATGACAATTTTGGGTTGGAGATCTACTTGGATCTCCTTATTACGACATCTAGTTTTTATGGTCTGTGTTTCCTTCTCACGAACTGTCAGTGCCTCTGTCTGGACTTCCTTATCACAGACTGGTGTGTTGTCCATTTGTGCTTCTGTATTTGCAACAGCCAAATGTTGTTCTTTGCGATTCTGAATAACAAGTTCGACTTGAGTCCTCTTGGTCTTTTTCTTATGGGGTTTTGCCTGGGTGGTTACACGCTTTGCCCCAGAGGTTCCTTTTGAGTTCTTCCCCATTTTTAAGACTCTTATTTGTTGTTGAAGTTGCTTAATTATATTTAACAGTCTCTGCTGTTCCTTTCGCAACTTTTTAATTTCCCTTGTTTCCTTAGAAGGAACAACCATTTCTTTTCTTGGGCCTGGGCTTTGTACTTCAGGTGTTATACCCTCGCCTTGGCCAATTTCCATGTTTCCTTCTTGGGACACTTCTTCAGTGTTCTGTTGATCAGGTTTTTCAGAGGTAGAAACCCTGATTTGTTCTGCTGTCTCTTGGGCAGCTTCTTCTTTTGCCTCTTCTTCATCATGCAATTCTTCGGGTGTATTCTGACTAGGAACATATTGTTCTTCTTCCTCCTCCTCGTCACTCTTCTCCCCAGAAACACTCTTATCATGAGCAAAGTGATCCTCTTCTTCTTCCTCCTCGTCACACATCTCGTCAAATGTACTTTTATCATGGGCAAAGTGTTCCTGCGGCCCTTCTTCGATATCGGGGTTGAGTGGGCTGTGAGGTTGGACATATTCACCCATATTGGCCAAAATTTGGGCCAATTCATCTTCTTGCAGAGGGTTTTGCAGTGGACTTTCGCTGCGTTGCTCTGTTTCCTCCCCTTCTTCCTGACTAGATTGATCAGTTTCCTCTTCCGGTTCTTCTTCATTTTCCTCTAATTCTTCTTCAATTTCTCCCCCTTCAAGTTGTGGGGGTTGCTCATCTTATTAATCATGTATTTCCATAGGCTGGCTAATGTTTCCCTGGGAATTTCCCAGCATTCCTCTGCTCCTTGCCAATCTGACAGATTGTCTTCGTTTCGGAGGTCTACTTGATGTGCTAGCGATCCATCTATCGAGAAAATCAATTCTTCCTAACTACTCTGCTGTTGAGCAAGACTGTAACTGACTATCAACTGGATTAAACCATGATGGCTTACTACTGATTCTACATAGCAAGATTTTCTTATACTTCGGGCAACATTATGCAATAAAAAATTAACAACGCAGGCAAATTCACAGCACATTTTTGCTTTAACACGGCTAATAGTTTGAGATGGCGTGGTCTTACCACGTCTTTTCTGCCATTGCAAGTGATGTAGCTTTGGATATTTCTCATCAATTCTGCCCAAGGCTCTCCCAGGGTTGCCGGCAGGACTCCTTTCCCTTTGACAGTAAGGTTTTGCCTTTCGTCCTGAAAGATGGTTATGGCGTCCCGCAATCTCACCTTTTTCAGAGTCCACACAGGTCCAATAGCTAGCAGTCCTGAAACTTCAGCAATTATGTCATTTGTGACTGCTATCTATCTCCCTCTCACCATGGAATGATTTTCCTGCAAATTCTGCAGAAACTCGATTGCCACCATCTCGTTAGATTGTTGTAGGCGGTTAAGGTAGGCTATCCATCCTGCCCTTGCTAAGATTTCTCGTGCAGTGTCAGAGACCATTAACACCTGTGGCTCACTACGAATTGATCTTCCTCCCATCTTATTCACGCTTAGCACACTATAAAAACACAGAGACGACAATGGAACAACAAGCTGTTCAAATTTTTAGCTTACTGTTAAGAAAACACAGAGAAGATGATGGAACAGCAAGTTGTTCAAATTTTAACTTGCTGCTAATTTTTGCAGAGCAAAACACAGAAATGGTGTTGGAACAGCAAGCCATGCATATTGGGAAACAAAATACCATTAGGCTTGCTATTCCCAAGTTTTGGTGAAGTCATAATACCTCCAAATAATGAGCTGACACGTATGCCAGTGAATTATGGAGATCACCCACGCCCCCCTGAAGTGTGATAGGCCGTCTTCGGCCGTCAAATAAAGAAGCAGCATGTTGCACTGCAATCGTACAGTGGAATTAAAGAACAGTGTATAGATATATGACATGTTTACAGAAATGAGCGGATTACCGAAATCGAGGCTTATAATGAAATCGCTAATAAATATGGAAATGTCGTGATATGATGCGAAAAATAGAGGATAGGACAGCTGACGTGAATAAAAGTTCTTATGCGGTCATTATACACGTAACCATTATGATTGATTTATAAAGGATTTTCATGTATCAAAGGTTCAAAAGGGTTATATGACAGAATCTCTTTTGCAATCACTATAAAGATATAAGAAGAAGGGTTTATAATGTCTATTGGTGTATGAAAAATATGACTTCAATACCATCAGCAGAGCTCTGCTGCCCACAGGTGTCCATAACCTTGACAAAGTTGCTTATTTCACCCTTGGAACCATAATCCTTTGTGTATGCCTAGGAAAGTGTTGTGCGATGTCAAAATGGAGGCCATTGTGCTGGCCTGGTAACCAGATGAATCACAATGCCATTCACCAGGAAGGAGTGAAAGGTGGACAGGCCGGCTCGTGATAAGACCTCCTATTCCAAGGACATTTTATTTTTCTGATGTGCTTCTTGGATCATATCCCTGGTGTGGTGGCCATAGAGGGAATGCCAATTCACTTCTTCTTTATGATCATGGTAGGCTGGCTCTTGATGAAACCCCCTATCCTTCATCTGACAAATCATATTAATAATCATATAGATATGTATGTTTTCTTTTCCTTTTTTCTTTTATATAGCACTTTCCTATTTATATACAGAGGGTGGCTCAACACTACTTAAGAGTAGGGATGGTGAAAAAAGTCTGAACATCTCAATAGAGAAAAATATGCCCTTATTCTTATTCAATAATAATGATCAAAAGAGAATTATGGGGGTTTAAAAAGAACCATCATGATAAAAATAATCAATCACATTGGTATTAGTGAAAATAAAGACAGCAAAGTGATATAAATAGTTGTGTCTTTTCCTCTTTTCTCTTATCAATTCAAAGCGATTTCTTTTAAAGATATCAATGTTTCTTTGATTTGTTGATTTCAGTATCCTCTAGTTTTTGTATTCGTGCATCAATGTATAGTTGTGCCTTAAATGACCATTGCTCACAAAAATCTTCCAAATGGTGAAGCACACATACACACAAAAAGAAGAAAATTGCACTCAGAAAGTGTTGTTCTTTAGATGGAACAAATATTGTTTCTTTAAAGGAACAGCAAAAGATTGCACACAAAAACCGCAAGCAAAGGGAAAAAAACATACTCGAAACTATTGTTCCTTGAGAAGAACAGCAAATAAAGCAAGCGCAAACAAAAGATGCGGAAACGCTGTTCCTTCGGAAAGGAACAACAAAAAACGAAAGTGTTGTTCTTTCAGAAAGGAACAACAGAAAACGAAAGTGTTGTTCCTTCGGAAAAGAACAGCAAAAGTGCGGGAGCGTTGTTCCTTCGGAAAGGAATAGCAAAACGTGAAAGTGTTGTTCCTTGGGAAAGGAACAGCAAAAAGGCAAAAAAGTTGTTCCTTCGGAAAGGGGCAGCAAAATGCAAAAGTGTTGTTCTTTCGAAAAGGAACAGCAAAACGGCAAAAATGTTGTTCCTTCGGAAAGGAACAACAAAATGCAAAAGTATTGTTCCTTCGAAAAAGAACAGCAAAACGGGGAAAATGTTGTTCCTTCGGAAAGGAACAGCAAAATGCAAAAGTGTTGTCCCTTCGAAAGGGAATAGCAAAATGGGGAAAACGTTGTTCCTTCGAAAAGGAACAGCGAAATGCAAAAGTGTCGTCCCTTCGAAAAGGAACAACAAAACGACGAAAATGTTGTTCTTTCGAAAAGGAACAACAAAACGGCGAAAATGTTGTTCCTTCGAAAAGGAACAGCGAAATGCAAAAGTGTTGTTCCTTTGAAAAGGAACAGCAAAACGGCAAAAGTGTTGTTCCTTCAAAAAAGAACAGCAAAATTTAAAAAATTGCAAAAATGCAGAAATCTATACAGAAAGTAATTTACACAAACAAAACAGAAAAAGTTATGTACAAAATTAAAAGCAATAAAATTACTTAGTGAACCAAAGGCGAGGAAGAGTCCTCTTCTTCAGCGAGAATCTGCATGTCAGAATCTTCCTGGAGTTGCTGGTAGAAGGATTCCCGAGTAAGAGGTTTGTGGTACAGTCGAACTCAATGTCCATTTACTTTAAAGGTATGTCCAGATCCGTCAATAGTAGTCAAAGTAATAGTGTCATTGTCATGCACTTTTTGGATTTCATATGACCCCAACCAGCGAATCTGAAGTTTTCCCGGAAAATCCTGAAACCTGGAATCATATAAGAGTGCCCAATCTCCTTCATGGAAGATTTTCTTTTTAATCAAGGCGTCGTGCCATTTTGCTCTCTGTTGTTGGATTAATGCAGTATGTTAAAGAGCCAAGAGCCTAATTTCATCTAGCTCGTTGATTTTCTGTAGTCTATTAGTCTGGGCCTCATTTAAATCTAGACCGACCTCCTGTGTTGTTCTCAACGTTTGTCTTTCGAACTCTATTGAAAAGATGGGTTCCTTTCCAAATACTAGTTGATATGGTGAATAACCGGTGGTGTTTCTCCACGTTGTTCGATATGCCCACAAGGCTTCCAGCAATCTTGTAGCCCAATCGCGTCTGTGTGACGCAATGGTTTTTGTTAATATTGCCTCTATGACTTTATTCGTGCTCTCTACTTGGCCATTTTCCTGTGGGTGATACGGAGTGGTAATCTTGTGTTGAATATGATAGTTTTTTAATGTTGCAGCGATTTTATTTCCTGCAAACTGTGGTCCTCCGTCCGTGATTATGTCTCTTGGGAGGCCATATCGCACAAATATTTGGAACAGGAAATGAATGACAGAGTCCTCTGTAGCTCTTGAAAGTGCCTCTGCTTCAACCCATTTGGTCACATACTCAGTTGCTACCAGAATATATGTTTTCTAGTTTGATGATGGGTTGATCGGACCAACAAAATCGAGCGCCCAACGCTCAAATGGTTCAATTACTAGCTGTGGGTTTAAAGGCATTTCGTCAGACTATCCAGGGCGTCCTGCTCTTTGGCAACTGTCACAGGCTTGAACAAATTTTTCGCGTCTTTGAAGATTGTGGGCCAATAATACCCTGTTTGCAGAACTTTGTGACCAGTTCTTCGATCTGCGAAATGTCCGCCACATGGTCCGTCGTGACAGGCTTTTAGAATGTCAAATATTTCATCTTCACGGATGCATCTTCTGATGTGCATATCTGCCCCTGTATGAAATAGGTAGCCCCCAATCCAAGAAAATCGGGTACTACGTTGCACAATCTGTTTTCGTTCATTGGGGGTCAGATGCTTTGGTAATTTGCCTACTGCTAAATAATTTGCAACATCAGCATACCAGGGTGTCTTGACAGTAACAGCAAATAAATGTTCATCTGGAAATTGATCTTTGACTGCTGCTGCATCCACTGGCTTCGGCATTTGTGAGAGAAAATCAGCTACAAGATTCTCTTTCCCAGGTCGATCTTTTATTGTGATGTCGAATTCCTGCAATAAAATCAACCATCTTGTTACTCTACCATTTGTAATAGGTTTATTTGCTAAATATTTTATGGCAGAGTGATCTGTATATAAAACAACAGGATATCCAGTGATATAATGCCTAAATTTATTTACAGCATGTATTACAGCTAAGAATTCTTTTTCAGTAACAGTATAATTTAACTCGGCAGGAGACAAATTCTTGCTGATATAATAGATTGCATATGGTTTTTTGTCTTCTTCCTGCCCAAGGACTGCTCCAATAGTTGTGTCTGAAGCATCTGATGAAATTTGAAATGGCAAGTCCCAATTTGGGCCTCTAAGCACTGGGGCTGTTGACACAAGCTTTTTCAAATCCTCAAAAGCACGGTCACATTTATTTGTCCAAACAAAATCAACATTCCCTGTCAATGCATATAGAGGTGCAACTATTTGAGAAAAATGTTCTATAAATCTCCTATAATAACCAGAAAATCCAAGAAAACTGCGTACCTCTGTCTGTGTGGTAGGAGTAGGTATTAACAAAATTATTTGAATTTTGGCCGGATCTACCTGTATTCCAGCCGCTGAGATATAATGACCTAGGATGAGTCCTTCAGTCATCATCATATAGAACTTTTCATGGCTCAAACAGAGCCTAGTGGTGATACATCGTTGCAGCACCTTTTCCAATGTCTAGTGCTGGGTCGAAATCATCTCCATATGATGTGAAATCATCCATGTATACTTCGAGCCCTTCATTTATTAAATCTGAAAAGATGTTGAGGATGGCCCTTTGAAATGTGGCAGGGGCATTGCATAGGCCAAAAGGTAGGACTATGTAGGCAAACGTTCCCCAAGGACAGGTAAAAGTAGTTTTGTCCTGGTCTTCAGGGGCAATCTAAATCTGATTGTATCCACTGAAGCCATCCAAGAAAGAAAAGAATTTCTTTCCTGCTAATGTGTCTAATACCTGATCAATGAATGGAAGGGGAAAGTGGTCTTTCTGGGTGGCTTTGTTTAATTCTCTATAATCTACACAAATGCTCCACTTTCCATTCTTCTTTGGCACCACAACTAGCGTAGAGACCCACTTGCTATTGAAGATCGGATAAATAAAGTTTACATCCAAAAGTTTTTGTAATTCAGCTTTCACAATGTCTTTCAGGTGAGGGTTAAGTCTCCGTTGGGGTTGGCAAACGGGTCTCGCATCCTTTTCTGTATAAATGTGGTGTGTACATAGCTGGGGATCGATTCTTTTCATGTCGGGATAATCCCATGCAAAAGTTTCCTTATGTTTTCTCAATAGCTGGACCAGCTTCTCTTCTTATTCAGGAGTCAAGTTATTATTGATGTTCAAGGTTTTTCCTGGCTCAATCTCTATAGTTTTGCTATTTGAAACAGAGGTAGTGGGTATTGTTTGATCATGAGTGTCTTTAAGAGGATCTTCTTCTAGTTCATTGTCAAATGCTGCCTCTATCATGTGACATTGTACACAGGATCTAGATTCAGCTTGGTTAATGAAATTGTTAATGACATCATCCTCTGTTTGATCTTTAAAATCGAGGGCATCTTCTATGGTTAATGGGGATCTAATGTTTTCGGTGAGGTATGATACAGGATGTTTGTTAGTTTTTATTATTGTTACACTTGGCTAGGCTGGAGGGTATAGGGCTAGATTCTTGATGTTACTCCCTCTAGTTATGGTCATACTGCCTTGTCGGCAGCCAATGTAAGCATCAGCGGTCGCAAGCCAAGGTCTGCCTAAAATCAACAGGTGTCCATCAAGTCGGTTTTTGGGGTTTATTATCAAAAGTCGGCAGGATATTCCTAGGAATCAACAGATACCATGACATCATGTAGTGTACCTTCTGGCCTAACCACTGATCAGTCAGCCAGTTCTAATAAGGTGGAGGTTGGTTCTACTGATGTAATGCCCAGTTTTTGACAAGTGGTGGTTGTTAAAATATTAATTGCAGCCCCTAAATCAACTAAGGCATTTGAAAAGGTTTGTCCATTGATTTGCACCGTCAGTATTAGATTTCCTGGGTCTTCATATTTGACAGGTGCTTCTCTCCCTGATAATAAATCAGATAGGGTGCCAACTACTTGGACTGTTGGGTTATTTGTTATTCTCCTTGATTTTTTTATACAAAGTTCTTTAATGGTTTTTGCATATATTGGAATATCTTGGATAGTTTGGAGGAGTGGGATTTTTATGTACAAATTCTTTAGTTCTCCCAGAATATCAAAGTCAAGATGTTCTATAGGGTGCAGTATGATTCATCGTTCTAGAAATGGAGGAGAAGATGTGGTTGCTTGGTCATGAGTCTGTTGTCTGACCACATCTTCTTCTTGTAATGGTTGTTCTACAGGTAACTGATTTTCAACTTGGGCATGTTTGTCTCCCTCAGTTTCTACAATACGCCCAAACCTTAATTGAAGGTCATTGCACTCACTTAGATCGGTTTCTAGTTCTGGTGTTTCGATTATTTGAATGGATTGAACCGGTCTGTTATTTGGGTTTGGGTTGGGAGTTGCAGCCTTAAGTTGGGCTAGGGGTTTTGTTGTAGTGCTGACAGTGTAGGTTGAGGGAGTGGAATGGTTCCTACTGGCTGATTCATCGGTCTTTGCCAGTTTGTCTGCTAGGCTTGACTCTGCAAAGTGGGAGGGGACCATTGTGTTGGATATGCATTGTTTTGCCAATATGGTGGAGCGTAGGGAAAATTAGGCCAATTAGATTGGCTTGTTTGGTTTGGCCATGGAGATGATGAAGGAAATGGTTGTTGTGACCAATTTGAGAAGGGAGGTTGATTTTGCCACATTGTATTATATTGCTGAGCATGATATTGCGAAGGCTGGAAAGAAGAAGATGGATCGGGGAACATACCTGATTGTCGCGGCTGCCATTGACGGCGCTGATTAAGTAGGTACACCGGTTTTGGTTCTTCTTCCGCTTCTTTGCATACTGCTTTCAAACCAGGAAGTGGGGTAGCTCTCTGTAGAGTGGTCTTTTGTACAAATAGCGCAGACTTGGACTGCGTCTAGTGGGCACTCTTTGTGGCTGTATTTCTTTCTACATTTGGGATAGAATATTACCAAATTTTGTTCTGCCTCTGCTTGTTTCTGTTTCGCTTGCATAATATCGAGCTGCGTTGTCAGAGTCCCCAATATATCAATTTTGAAATTCTCCAATAAATTTCCAACTTCTGCGCGAGTTACTCCTTCTCCAAAGATCTTGTTGTCCCTTGTGAACCTGTCATGTTCTGCTGGTTTTAGCCTTGTACTGCCTCGTGAGCTCTTGATACATAAATCAATGATGTTAGCAAAATCTTCTTGATAGATGTCTCATTTTCCCATAATATTTAGTGTTTCAATCCATTGTTCCTTCATGCCTTTAATTAATGTTGTTTTCAATACATTATCAGGTAAGGGTAATGATGCATAAGGAGATCTTTGAAGATTATACTGAAAATGTTCAACATATTCTTATAATGTCTCATTAGGTCTAGCTACCATCTGAAATATTTAGTCTTTTAACTCTCTAGACCTACAATAATCCTGATATTTTTTTAAGAAAGCACTTTCATCTGATCCCAGACGTTTATGACACCTCCACCTA